>JAVQMG010000122.1:21422500-23822500 GCA_032878915.1 Castanopsis chinensis
GTCCCTATAGTAGTGACTAGGAACAAACCGCCTCCTCATGATGACCTTCATTTCCTCCCACGTCTCAATTGGTCTCTCATGGTTTCTCCTTCTGTTCATCACAAGTTGATCCCACCATATAATAGCATAGTCAGTAAACTCAATGGCAGCGAGTTTTACCTTTTTCTCCTCGGAGTAGTTGTGGCACTCAAAGATTAACTCCACATTCTTCTCCCACTCCAAGAATACTTCTAGATCATTTTTCCCTTGAAATGTTGGTATCTTCATTTTTATATTTCCTAGGTTTCTGTCAGTCCCATCCTGCCATCTTGGATCTCTTCGGAAACCTCTACCACGCCTTTCTCCCCTTGGCACAAACCTGCCCTCATTGTTCAATGAGCCTTGATCTTCTTCATCTTCAAACTCATCCTCGTGGTAGTCATCAGAATCATCCATGTGAGCACGCCTTTCTTGCCTTCTAGCATTAGGGCCTCTTTGGGGACGCTCCTCTCGCAAAGCAGCAATAACAGTGTCTTGCCTATCCATCCGATCCCGAATCTCATTAAACACCACGTTCATACGTTCAAATTGTTGTTGCATAGCCTGCAAAATGATGGATGACTCCTCCCCTCTTTCCCTATTTGATGTTTCAACCCTGGAAGACATACTTTTGAAACAACAGAAAATTGTTAGAAAATAATTCCTCACAACACTCCCTCACGTGTTTGCACTCAAATTATGTCACTCTCACTCGTGTTTCACTTTTAAATTGGCTTTTTCCTGATATTAGTCTCACACTCTCCTGCCTTTTTCCACTCGTAGCTTCCCCTTTTCAGTTCTGCAATAAACTAATAAACTTGATGAAGGAATTCGACTTGTAATGTTTAAACAAATACCAACAACAAAAAAATATGACAGAAACACTAAATCAAAGGAAGAGGACAAAAGAAAAACAAAATTTTGGTCTAAGAGAACTGGAAGTACAAACAAATTTTTTTTTTTCTGCTTTCTATTTCTTTTCTGATGTCTTTTTTTTTTTTTTTTTTGGAGGTGGGTGCACGATTTTAACCTAGTGCATGTCAAAAAAAAAAAAAAAAAAAGAATGATGAATGAAGAACACTAAAGGAGCAAGATAGGATGATAACAGGAAACCAAAAAAAAAAAAAAAGGATAGAAAACTGATTTTAGAACCTGTGCTCTAATACCAAATGATGCGAACCTCAATCGACACGTTTTGAGACCCAACAAACAATATTGGAACATTTGCCCAGGAAAGCTAAAATTCAGATTTTGATTGAACCCTAACCCCACGTTTATGAGTGAAACGTGAACCAAAGGTATAAGCAACAGACCTTGACCCAGTGATTATAAATGAATCACGAACCGAAGGTATAAAGTTTGAACGCCACAAGGAAGAATCCCTAATAAGTTTACAGTTCTTGGAGAACCAAAAGAAGAGCAAAGCCTCACCTTTTCTGATTTTTATTCAACAATATATCAAAAAATGTTTACAGACTTAAGGGCCTATTTAAAGGCTCCATAAAACTTGACAAACAAGAAAATATATTCTAAAATAACTCCTAATTGATACCTAACCATATCAAGAATCAAATTTGACCTAAAAGCATTAAATGCACCTAAAAATAAGGAAATAAACCACTTAAACCTAAAAAAACGTGCTAAATAATAAAAGCCTTAAATTCAGGTAAATTTAGTTTGAAATAGCAGCTCCAGAATAGGAAAAAATCTTCATTAACTAATATAGAGCTAGAGAGTCAATCAGCCATTAATCCACGCCATAAATCACTTCAAATTAAGCCAGATCAGCCCTCAATAGCTTGGATTAAATTTATTATGCCTTCATCTTCCTTGGGGCCAAGTTTGAAATGTCTTGCGTTAGAATCAACCAAAATCTCTTGAATCAGCCCATTAAGTGCTTCCTTGATCTTCTTGGATCTTGCTCTTGTAATAGCCTCAACTGGAACATGCAATGGATCCTTGAATGTTTGTTGGTTCTCATCAACCTTTATAAGCTAATTGGGTCAAACGGGTTCAATAAGTTGAACACGAACACGACCCGTTTAATAAACGGGTAAGCCTTGTCAATCCGAATTTAACTCGAACCAGTTTAGTCTTAACCCATGACCTGTTTATAAACAGGTTAGCCATGTCAGGTTCGCGAGTCGTGTTAGATTTTGCCACCCCTATTTATGTGTGACTCTTTGGGTCAATAATTAATACATTAGTGCATGTGGGTTAAGTTTTGTCATTTAGTTTAAAATATTTTTATAAAAACAATGACAAAATGATAATGACAATTACATAAAAATACAAAATGTTATACAAACTTTACAAATATAAAATGGTTACACCTACCCAAATTGAAAATAAATAATGAAAACTCATAATGATGTCAAAATATGAAAACTTGTAGAAGGAAATACTAAAATGTCACGTATTTGTGCAATTTTTTTTGTCAATAATTCAATATATTCAAATATTTTTTTTATTAAATTTTGTTTAATTTAAGTTTCTTAATGGCTCTTCTGAAAAGAAATCTTGAAGCGGCATTGCTCCAAAGTTACACAACAACTCATTCTTTTGGGGTTCAATATATGCAGAATTTGTCAACCTCCTTACATGCTTCATCGTGACATCTTTTTCTGCCAAACTGTACAATTCTCCTTACTTCCGCTCTTTTATTATTCGCTAAATATTTTATTTTCTTACTTTAATTTTAATACGGGGGATATATAAACTATATAAATTTCATAAGAAAATTGATTATGACAAAAATATCACATTCGATCTAGAATGACATAATCGATATTTTAAGGTGGCATCTATCAAATCTTCACATAATTTGTGCTTGCATTATCATTCTGGAAAAGAAAAACTCATGAATGAATTGTCACGCCTCTTATCACAAATTAAACTTAGGTGCGAAAGAAATTATAGCTACTGGTCTGTTAGGATAATTAATATTTTCTCAGTTATTAGCATCAAATCAACACCATTATTGTCAGACCATTTGATATAATTTTCCTCACAGGCATGCACTGGTGTGGCCTAGGCCTAAAAACTTATTGTAACAAATTTAAATATAAATAAATTGAGACTCGAAAAATTTCCATCACAGGTGTCAGATCGATGGTAATGACCCTGGGCTCTCCTGCTTTATTTGTTTGTATAAAATTTTATATAATTAGCCAAAAAGAATAAGAATTAAGAAGAAGAAGGAAAAAAAAAAAAAAAAACCTCACACACTCATAAGTCATACCCACTATCACTAAATTCGAAACACAGAGAATGAGAGATTACTGTGGGCATCGGAGAGTTGGTAAAACTAGTCTACGTACTACAATGAGTTGGAGTAGTAGTTGATATGTGTTCGCCTGTGGCTTTGTGTAAGATTGGCAAATCTCCTTAATTTTATTATTTTTACCTAAAAAAATGTGGATTGTTCACGATCACTAAGAGTACAAAGACAACTCTATACTCTATATATATCATAATGGAAAAAAGGGGCTTTTGTCCTTTTATTTATTTATTTTAATATCCAATAAAATACATCCTATCCAAATATTATTTAAGAAAATTGAGTTATAGCGAATTGAAAATTAAAAAAAAAAAAAAATTGTGGAACTCGAGTTCCTTGAAAAGATTCAAATGGAACTCGAGTTCCATAATTTTTTTTTTCCAAGTCCAATTTCGTTATAACTTAATTGTCCAAAAATCGAGTTTTACATTTGAAACTCGATTTTCTAAAAATCGAGTTTTAAAATATGGGTATTTCCCTATATAGTTTCAGACATGTAGCATTTAATTTGTTGGATATTTTAAAACAAAAGGGCAAAAGCCTATTTTCGCCATATAATAATAGATGAAGCTGAGAGAAAGTCTAATTAGAATTTCAAATTAAAGTCCAATTTCGCACCATGTGTCCTAAATTATTTATTTTTAGAGAGTTTTGTTTCCTAATTTAGAATCAAAAGGGGGACCACATGATTCTAAAAAAAAAAAAAATGTGGGGCCACATCATAAATATTCATCCAAGTAGAAAACACAAAAACCAAATAGTCTGGAATAATTGGATCGTAAAAACAAAGCGTTTCATAATAAAATAAAATAAAATAAACATGGACAATTTATATTTTAAACCCGATAATATTCTTACAAAATTTTTTAAAGAGTTAACCAAATATAAAAATGACTATTAACAGTATTTAAATTATATATATGAATTATATTATGTATCTTATTGTCTATATTACTGTTTAAGCGGCTTCCCCTCTTTGGACCAGATTTTTTTTTGGTTCCAAAATACCCCTACATCCCAAGGTTTAAGTAGAGATAAAACTAAAAGATATTTTGGTAAAAATATATGTCTAACTTGCATTAAAACATTGCCTACGAAATAAGAATACTCTACCACTAACCTATTTTTTTAAAGTAACTATACGTTTACTTTTTTTTTTTTTTTTAAAGAAAAATTAGTTAAATAACCCACGTTTGTTGTTGTTTTTTTCCTTAAAAAAAAAACACCCATGTTTATCCAAAAACCAAAAAAAATATAAAAAAAAAAAAAAAAAAACTAAACTACTAAATAGATATATACACTTTTTTTTATTTTTTATATATACATCTTTAACTGCCACTAAAACATTGCTTACAAAATAGGACCACTCTCCTGATAGTTTTCAAATTGCTATTCTATTTTTTTTTTTTGTAAAAATTAATAATTTGTATTCATTATAATTTGAAATTACTATATTTTTCAATCACATAAATATCTAGAGATGTCATGAGTGTTTTGCGTTTTGAATAAAATAATTTACTCATCACACCGCAAGGTTTTTTGTGATTAAAAAATGTAATAATTTCAAATTATAATGAATTTAAATTATTAACTTAAAAAAAAAAAAATAGAAGAGCCTCTGAGCACGCACATAAGCGTGTGGTCAAAGGCTAGTATATTTTTAAGTGTATTCATGCATATACTTGTAGTTACAAACTAGTACATATAATAAGAAGATTTTTTTTTTTTTAATTTTATAACTGAGATACATTAATTTCATCACAAAATGATCACATGGCCTCATGCACTGGTTTGGTATCTTTTGTACTTTGCTTCACAAGAGTGACCTAGCTAAAAAGAAGAATACGACGTAAAGGCCGCATGTTCTTACTAAGTTTTAACAGGAAAAGACTTTTACTGATTAATATTTCCCAAGCACGGCATTTTTCATCACTGTGACCATGTCTGTGAAGTGTGAACACATGGTCTCAATGTATATGGCTAACATTAACATACATATAAATTCCTGTCGGGTTCCAAATTCGAACTAGTAAAAGGCCTTATTGTGAAATTTTATTATAAAAAAAAAAAATTGTCGGACCAACGAACATTTTTTTGAACATTTTGGCAAATAGGGATGGCATGTTTGATCACTGTGAATACAGGACCATATATATATATTGTGAAAAGTAAAAGGGTAAAAGAAATTTGACCCTGAAGTGAAGGGTCATACACTTATTGTAAGGATCAAAAAAGAATTGTGACCTTGTGGCACTAGTGAAGGTCTTTATTGTAAGATGCAAGGATTTTAAAAAGTATTATGACCAATTTTGGTGTGGCTGCTGGGATTCGAGCCCAGGTCTCCACGGCCACAACGTGGAATTCTTACCACTAAACTACAGCCACTTCTTGTGAGATATGTGTCCTTTAGATATTATATATACATATATATGTACGTACGTACGTACTCCACCTAAGCTCACCAGTACCACCCACAATAAATGAGAAGCAGCCATGCAGATCCACTGGATCGAAATTAAAAGATCCTACTTACAATTATCCCTTTTTTTTTTTTTTTTTTTTTTTTTTTTTTTTGAGAAGCTACTTACAATTTGTTTTTGGAGAAGACCCTACTTACAAAATTTAGAAAAAAGAAATATAGACTATAACTTGACGGAATTCATTTTTGATATTAGACAGGTTTATTTTTGGGGGTAATGTTGCCTTGAATAAAAAGAGGCAATGTGCAAATACACAACACAACTAGCAAGAGTACGTCCTAGCCAAAAAAGAAAGCAAAACTTATGTATTGATTGTTGCCGCAGATCCCCTTTTTAGTATAGGTTTCGAAACAACTTATTTAGCATTTTGTAGAAAGTATATTTGTACTCTAAACAAGTGAGAAAAATATAAGAAAAAATGAGGTTTTAAAAAGCTGTATATAAATCAAAAGCTAAAAAAGTTGAGCTTATAAGATTTAGTCCAATAAGCACTTTATTGACTACAAAATGGAATAATGTGCTCGTTTGGTTTGACATTTTGGGCCTAAAACGTGCGTTTATCAACCCAAAAGGTGAAAGAGCGTGTTTGGTAAAAAAATATTTAAAAACACGTTTTCTCCCCCACACCGTGTGTTTTTTGCGTTTTCGTGTGGCTACCTTTGAGCTAGATGCACCATTTTCCTAAATTGCCCACAATTTTTTTCTTAAAAACCCAACTTTACCCCTCTATTCTAAAGACAAAAAGCACAAAAAACCCAATAACTGAACACAAATTAATGTTAGAAAATCAATGTTGCTATTGACCAAACTCTTTGTTGGACTTGCCAAGCCTAACACCTCACCTAAAATGCCCCCCCCCTCTCTCTCTCTCTCTCTCTTGAGAACTCTCTTGAATGTCCTCACCCCCCAAATAAGTTTGTTTACCAAATGCTCCATTTAAAAAAAAAAAACGCAGTTTCATACCGCACTTTTTGAAACCACAATATTTTCTTGGACTTGCCAAGCCTAACACCTCGCTGAACATGCCCCACCTCCCTTTCTCTCTCTCTCTCTCTCTCTCTCGAAACCACAACTTTTTCAAAAAGTACAATATCAAGAAACTGAATCAAACTGACCCAATATCGACAAATTGATTCTCCTCAACCTAAAAAATAAGTTAAGACATAATGCTACATTTTTTGTTTTTTTAACACTTTTTCATGGCTGTTGATACTTGACATGATTTTTTGTAATTTGTATACTGAAAGAGAAGGATGCAACAACATCAAATAACCAAACCAAAACCAAAATTGACATTGATTTATTTTGGACAACTTGTAACTTGGTTTAACAAAATCTGACCCTCAACTTAGGCTACTTTACCATACATTTTTTTTTTTTTTAATTACGAATTTTCTATCATTCAAAAAGTCATTTAAGTATGACGCATTAATATACACAACATATTAAACGCATTTGAATAATCAAAACTCCCAATTTATATGTCTTTGCCAATATAACAAAATTTAAACAATCTTTACATTACTACATTTGTAATCAAAACCGTCTCAACACACATACGGCCCATATGGGTATAATGACTGGATTGTTTGAAATTTCAAACCCAGATTTGAATTTGTTTAAACTCAATTTCAGCAAGAGTTGTTCAGAATTGGTTCTTTTGGAGTTGGACAAACAAATAAATGTCACCCCTTAATACATCAATGGATATACTTAAATTTAATACAGTAAATAATATAAAACGCACCAGTAGTTGTGAACTCCAAAAGAATTATGGCAGTGTTCTTAACAATTAAGGCAGGAGAATTAAAATTCTCATTAATCAATAACTTGTAGCCAGAGAATTGCAGCATGTTGAGAGCTTGGAATGGAATTTCAAGAAATCTCTCTAATATGGAAAAGGTTTCAGGAAAAAATTGTGCAGGCAGAAGTTGTCAAATCCAAATTGCTGGCATAAGCTGAGAAAGGTTTATTGATTTTGTTCTCATGTCTTCCAAACACGAATGGTGCCATCCACGGAGGCAGTTATCATGCAGCTGTCCTTTGGGTGGTAACTCACACTTGTCACCTGCAAATTGAAACCCATAAGCTTATAGGCCTAATCCAGTAATCTTTAAATTGTTTAGCAGAAGAAAAAGATTGATATTAGTAATAAATTTTTAGTGGAATTTAAGCCAATTACTAACATGACCAGAAGACAAGAAAATAGCTAAATGTGAAAATTCATGACTGGAAACTAGTGATTACTACAAATTTTAGATGTCTTGTCAATTTATAGTCAACTAACTGAGGTTTATTTATTTATTTTTTGGATAAGTAAATTTTGGCCACAAGGGGAGGGAGAATGGGAAAGGGAAAAATACCTGAGGATATTCACAAAAGATCTGCACATTGTCACAAAATTTGTGTCTCTACCTTTCAAAATTTTAATTTTTAAATTATATGTATACCATTGGGCTATTAAGATATTTTAGATTGATATGTGTTATCTTTTTTTGATAAATAGATTGATACGTGTAATCTAGGACTCCAAGAGCTTGTGACTCTACTTCAACACGTTAAGCATCACAGCCACATTGATGTGTGCAAAGAACACGTTTTGGTCACTAAACATTTCAATAAGCTTATCCAACTACTTTCAATAGAAGAGTTCAATATCTGCAGAAGGAAAAACCCTTTTGAGAATGTTAGTGGTATGAGTACAGGATATACCATGACCATTGAGCACCATCATATAAAGCGAAAGGCATTTCACAGGAAATGGGGAAAAAGAGATGAAATGGGGGAGTACAGATGAATTTACCACTGAGGAATGAGCACGGAAACTTGACACTACAGATGCATCTACCAGATCCCAGAAGTAAATGAAGCCATCCTCAGATCCACCAGTTACATGTGCATCAGTGTTGGTAAGGCAGCAATCCAGTTTGTAGGACTGATATGAGAGCACACAATAGAAATGATAATATGTCATCATTAAAAAAAAATCAATAACTTATTAACTTACAAAGCTCATTATGGATTCAATTTAGGGTACCTCAAAAGGTCATTATGGATGCATATTTGAAACTTAGGAAGATCTTCAAACCATTATAAGCGTGAGAATAAATGGACAGTAGCTTATCAATGCACAAAAAAATAAATGTACAAAACTTTTAAGTAAACATCTTTGGTAAATAACCATCGTTTCCAAAGAGGACTGCATTTCTTGATTAAATAAATTTAGGAAGGCACCTTGATCAAGTGTAAGAAATGAGAACTAAGAATTTGCATGCCAACCTTACAAGTATGGCCTTTATATTCTTGCAATAGTTCACCAGAAGTTCTGTCATGAGAATGAACCAGTAAAAGGGCAGGCAAAGCAGATAAGATATCTATTGTAAATATATATCATTGCAAATATCAAAAACAGCATAGGAGTTTACCTGTCTAGAAGGCGTAAAGTAGAATCTAAGCAACTGGCTAATATGCAGTTACCATCATTTGACATTGAGATACAGTTGACTGGTTGCCCCAAGTCATCAGATATTTCTCTATATGAAGAGGCAAAAAAAAAAAAAAATCAGTATAAGAAGCTTCAGATATAAATAGACTGAGTTTGATGTACTACAAAAAGGAAATACCAAAAAATTTAAGGAAAAGCTACATCTTATTCACAAAAAGTAAGACAAACAAACAATGCCCTGATATTAAACAATTCTGCAACAACATCAAAATGTGGGTTTTATGAAATTTCCACCAGAATGCTACGTACCTACCAATACGTATGTCAAATGTTCGAACAGTTCCATCAACACTTCCACCAATAATTTCACTTTTTGTTAAACAGACAGACATAACACTATCTGAAAATGAATCAATAATCTGCAAATCCGGCAGCGCTATTGAACATTAAGCCAACTTAAAAACTAATAAAGAGCAGCCATGAAAAAATTACTGAAAGAAAAATAAATGTAAACCTGAATTGGCTCAGTGCTGTGAGATCTGCAGTCCCAAGCACGCAATGATTGATCATAGCCTGCTGAAACTACGACAGATGAATACTCATTGAACTTTACAGCATTCACCTGAACCCCAAAAATAAAATAATAAAAATAGTGAAAGTTAGAAAACAAAGCAATGACTTTTTTTTTTTTTTGACAAGTAAGAAAGATGTTCATTCAAAAGGCTACCTTATGCAAGAAAAGCACAAAGCAAACCAAAAATAACAAAGAAAAGAAAGAAACAAAGAAGAAAAGAAAAAAAAAGAGAAAATTAATTACAAAGGAGGAGAGAGCAAAGGAATGAAGAGAGAGAATAGAGATCAACTAAAAGAAGTAAGCAACTGGTCTTTGGAACCATCCAAGTCCTCAAAAGTCTGCCTATTATGCTCCTTCCACAGATACCACAATAAGCATAACGGAACTAAATTCCAAATGTTAGACGAGTGCTTCCCCAATCAATTCCACCAACCAAAAAGTAGATCAGGAACTGTTCTTGGTAGGACCCATGAAATCTCAAAAGATTTAAAAACAAAACTCCATAACCGATGAACTTTCTCACAATGAAGCAGTAAGCGATCTAGTCTCCCCACAGTGACGACACATAATGCACTAGTCAACAAAATCAAACCCCTAAGTCTCAAGTACTTATCACCTGTAAGAATCTTATTCCAAGCTACAATCCAAATGAAGAAGGAAACACGTCTAGGGGCCTTAACTTTCCAAGGAAAGACAACGGAAGCAACTTATTGTAAAACGAACGGATGTCAAACTCTACATTAGGCTTCAACTTCCATCACATCCGGTCTCCAATATCCATTGAAGGAATATTGGGTACCAAGATACAAAGAAAGTCCTCCCCTATATCCAACTCCCAATCATTAAGATTCCAAATGAAATGCATATCCCAAATTCTCTTTTCCCTTGACCCTAGTCATGCCAATGAAGACTCAACGGAAGCCTCCCTATTAGGGGCAATACCATACAACCCCAGGAAAGCCAGTTGGACAGGTTGATTCCCACACCATCCATCTTGCTAAAATCTCACTCTATTCCCCATCCCAACAATGAATTGAGTGTTTTTGCTAAAATCCTCCCAACCCATACACATAACTCTCCATAAACCAAACCCATGATTAAAATTTCTACAACAACAAAGCCTTAGTCCCAAAACAATTGAATCACCTATGGATTCTCAATAGACTGATTTGAATCATGCGCATGCGCACACACACATATTTGATAAGTAATAAACTTCATCAAAAAAAGATGTAAGAAAATAAAGAGGAAAAAAGCACACAGGCAGTGTGCTAGAGGCAGCAAAGAAAAAAACCTAAGCAACAAAAAAGCATATCAGGTAAAGAAATGAAAGTAAAAACACCCAAAGCATTTGCAAAATCAAGAAAATTCTGAAAAAGAGAAGTTTCAACTCATGAATTGATCTTTCATTCCCTTCAAAGGTACGCGTATTCCTTTCCCTCCAAATGACCCACATAAGACAGTGAGGGATCATTCTCCAAAGCACCATAGTTTTGAGTCTAATTACTCACATATATTCTTCTTTACCATTCTATAATATCCAAAATCATACTCTTTGTCACCTTCTAAATTAACATATCATTTCTTACTACTTTTATTAGTGTTATTTTAGATCTCGCTCGGCCTCTTTTCATTCCCACCATAGTCCTGAGTCCTGACTTATATCAAATCACTCTTAGTCACTAATCCATCTTAACAAACATTCTCATGTTATGTTTTAGCTACGCTAATTTTACATCAAAGTCAAACTTAATGTAGACGATACAACCTCAAAATTACAGGTTTTCTTTCTGATAAACTTGAAAAACAGTTAAAATAAATAAAAAAAAAGAAAAAGAAAAAGAAAACAAACCTCGCCATCATGGCCACGAAATTTACGAATAACACGACCCGTTGATACATCCCAGTAAAAGATTTGTCGGTCTCCACCACAAGAACACAGCTTCGAATTATCCCTTAAAAAAAAAAAAAGAACGATTAGGGATTGAATTAACAAGTGGTTGAGAGAGAGAGAGAGAGAAAGAGAGTACGGGGTGACGTGGACGTCGCGGACTTCACGGGCGTGGGATTTGTAGGTCTTGATGTGGATGCCACGGTGGGGATTCCAGAGGCGTATGGTACGGTCTTTGCCGCAACTCAGACAATAGTTTCCGTCGCTGTTGAATCTCGCCGCTAATACTGCTCCCTCGTGACCTTTCAGCACGTTTGCCTCCTTCCTTGGAACTTCAGATTCGCTCATCTCTCTCTCTCTTTTTAAGGCGGGAAGGGACCTGCTGCCTAAGCTTTCACCGCAAAAAGTAATAATGTTCACTACTACCACCGTGTCTTACTCCTTAGGCCTGAGGCCTGAGTTGCCCGTTGTTTTTTTACTTCCAGTAAATTCCATAAAGTTGATTATTTATTTGGGTAAATTACAACTTATTCACATGTGGTTTAGTCTAAATTTAAGTTGCCTATCTGTGGTTTGAAATTTGACACTTTACCCACCTGAGGTTTGACTAAAATTTAAGTTGCCTACCTGTGGTTTAAAATTCCATGATGAAAGTGTTCCGATGGATAGTTTTTGATCTTATTTAATCTTGTATTTTTATGTTTATTGTGTTTTTGGAGAAGAAAGACATAAAAGTAGAGCAAAATTACATATTTAGCTCTGTTTTTAATGAAGGTGGGTTATAGAAATCTAATTAAGCAAACCTCAGGTGGGTAAAGTGTCAAATTTCAAATCACAGGTAGGCAATTTAAATTTTGACTAAACCACAGGTGGGTAAATTGTAATTTACCCTATTTATTTATTTATTTATATTTCAAAGCCATTATTGTAGCAATTCTTTATAGTTGTTAAGTCGACACTTCTTCATTACATATCACAACAATCTTTCGTAGCAATCTAATAGAAAATGTTACCATATACCCTAACACTCCAAGCTTTTACGGGAAAATACAAAAAATTCCCACAATTTCATCATCGTGCCGGGAATCGGGACACGTTATTTAAGTTTTCCAATTTTTTTAGACAAAAGTTTGCTATGTTTGGCCAAGGGATTTTGGGGAGGGATTTTATTTAAAGTCATAATTTCGGTATATACAACTTTTTTTTTCCCTTTTGTTTTAGGTTACATGGGAGTTTTTTTAAAATTGTTGAGATTTTAAGCATCAAAGGACCAAGTCTCAAATTCAATTTTGATAGAGAGCATGTTATGGTACAAATTTTACAAACATTAACATTTTCACACCATCACCATTATCCTTTATGATGATGCACAAAAATTGTTAGTGAATTGTGGGCCCAAAATTGGGCTAATAGACACCTGTAGAACAAGGACATAAGGATCAAACAGAAGGCATTGGAGTGGTATCGACCAAAAGCCCTCCGAAGATCAAGATAGTGAATGAGAAATCTCTAAGAACTCTATTGTGAGAGAGCTAGGGATTTTCTATGTACTTGAGAAAAGAGGAGGTTTGGTACTTATATAGGGGTGAGTAGTGAATTGAGCTCCCTTCAGAGTAGGGATTTTTCCTTATAGGGAAGATTTGATATTTAGGATTTTTGAGATTTTAGAGTGTTTTTCCATATGAGAGAGATATGGGAGAGTAGGGGGTGTGGTGGGCCTTTTTTGAGATTGTGGCTTGGGCTTTCTCCTGCCACACTTCGACCCAAAGGTTCTGGGTAAGAGAGTCAGCATCGGTCTGATTGCAATTCACCTCAATCTGGCTTGTGCGCAAACTAGAGTTCCTTTGTTAATACCTTAGTCACACGCTCATGGCAGACGAGACTGTTACAAGAAAGTTATGGCAAACAAGTATTCTAGAACACTAATAAAGGAAACACGCTTACTGTTACTCAAGACAAGCAAAGAATTCCCAACTAAAACAAAGAAAAGAGCAATATGAAAATAAAGACATAATATAAGTAAAATGACAGTAATGAAGATGAGATAACATCAATATTTAATAGGTAAGAAAACAAAGAAGAAATGGTTAGTCTGTTGCACTTGATTGCCTTACGGAGTTGAGACCAAAGAGGGAACCACTTCTTCAATGTGGGAAACCTTACAGAAAGGCCCTGCCATGAAAATTACCCACTTTGAGAGAATGAGTCTAAATGACTTATGCTTAGAAAAAAATCCTTAATCATCAACAAAGGTAGGCTTTTAGAAAAAGAGAAGGGATTAGCCTATTGGTGCATGCCTGCCATCTCACTCTTGCCTACTGTCTCTATTTTTTTTTCTAACTCTCTTTTGCTTCTCTGTCTATCACACCCTTCTTTCTTTTAATTTCGTGTTCTTGTTCCTTTCGTGATTCTAGTTGTGTTGTGTTTTGACTGTGCATGGTGGAGGCTCTTTTTAAACTGCCTGTTGTGACTGGGTTTTTACCATTTTACCCCTTAACCACTTTTGTTTAAGTGTGGGTGTCCTTTTAGACCACCCACTGGTTTGTCAGCTGCCCAACCATCCCCACTTACCTATGCTGACCGCGCCACATCTCATTACCAAATAAAGAATCTTATTTTGGTTTGCTTGTTCATCGTGGCATTCCCATCAGGATAAGGGTGGACATTTTCTCTCACAATCTCTTATGGCATGCACCTAGTGATTCCAACTCATGTTTTTCTCTTTTGGGTAGCAAGTTATCCTAGCAAGACATTTCCCCCAAAAGAGTTTGAGCGGGAATCCCAGAATAGGCGTCTTCTTTCTCCCCACCACTAGACTATACCCTCTCTTACCTCTGGCCTATGGCCCACTACTCTTGTATTGGCCGGGTACAAGTTAGTGGTGCCTGAACCTTGTGCGTGCTTTACCTCCATGTGTGTCCATTGCTTGTCTGCTGCTCATGCGTTTGCCATGACCTGTAGGCTTGTTTGTGCATTCTACTATTCATTCTTGGCTTCTTGTGGCGTGAATGGATTTTTGAGCCTTTGTTCTTTATAGCTTGCTTCCTTCCTAAACTAGGCCTTGCTTGATTATGGGCTTTTCTTCTTTTAACTCGTTCTTTGTTCCTTCTGTGAGTCTGCTAGCACTTCTTTCATGCCATCTTGCCATTTTTGCTGTGCTATTATATGACCTGTGCTTGCTAGTCTTTCTTTTGGGTTTGCTGTATACTTTCTTTTTGCTTAATTCCAGTGGCTCAGCATTATCATTGGACTAGTATTCATGCTATTTCAGGCTTCCTTGGCCTATCCTATTACCTTCAAGCTTCCTTGGCCCAATTCATCCTTTTGAGCATCCTTAGCCCATCTCCTTCTCTTAGGCATCCTTGACCCATTCCAATTCTTCACTCCCATGGACTTTTGCTAAGTTTTTTGGGTTTTCTCGGCCCAAATTTTCATATCCTTTTCCTTTGAGGTTTATGGGTTTTCCATCAACCACTTACTCACTTAATTTATTACTACGAGCCTCTTTGACTCATTTCTGCTTGCTTTCTATTTCTCATAGTGCCCATGGGTTTATTACTTCTCTTTTTGGGATCCTTTGGGCCCGCTTGCTTTCTTTGAGGCCCATTTGCTGTTTTCTAGGCCCTTGATCCACGTTCTTGCCATTCGAGTTTGATAGTTTTCTAACTCAATTTACTAACTCTTTTCCTCTCATATTGTTGAGCTTTTTTCTGTTATTGGGCCTCCTTGCCAAAATGAGCATCAACAGGGGGTTTTGTATGTGATACATAAGATGTTTCCATGTATAGGTATTGTGAGGATCACACTAGGTCACATAGGACCCGTTGGCTTTTCACCCCATCGGCCCATGGTCTTCCTTCGCCTGAGGTCCTCCCATCGGTTCATGGGAGAGGTGCGTCTGTTGGTCTTCATGGTGGCATCATTGCATTCATTGTCGTCATTCTGGGACCTTCGTCCATTTCTGTGTAGTTGACAGACCCATAGGCATCGTCTGCTTTCTTGGCGTGTTAATTTTTTGTCAAAAATACCCCTATCACTTTATATTGCCATAAGATTGATGTTTAATTGTTTACATTGCCACCACCATTACCAGCTTATATCAACACCATTGCTTACGGAAAATGATTCTCTTTATTTTCTTTGAAAAGGAGAGTGTCTATTTTAAGATAAAGATTCTATATTTTACAAATCTAGAGGTGAATATAGAGTCAGGTCATTTAAAGTTAGCATATTTTTTAATTTGGTTAGATGAGATTTTAAGTGAGAAATGACACTATTAATTTACACATTTAAATCATTGTATTAAAAACTAAAATTTCAACTTGAAAAGAATTCTCTTTGTTTCAACAGCGACTTCAAGTCGAATCCTACCTATACCTTAAGAACCTTTGGAATCTGAAGCTAAGGCCTTGGAGGTGGGTGTGATGTTTGCTTGGGATGTAGGAGTACAAGAAGTAATTTTTGAGTTTGATTTGACCATTATAGCTGAGGCTTTGAAGGGGCTGAGTGAACCACTTACAGCTATTAGCAACAATATTGAAGGAATTAAACATAAATTGCAAGATTTTAGACAAGTGTAGGTTTTTCATGTTCGTCGGCAAACGTCCAACACGTATCTTGGCTTAATATGTTAGGAATGTTGTTAGTTATGTGACTTGGATAGAGGAAAATCTTAGTATGATTGAATCGATTGGGCTCAAGATGTATTGTTTTTATCTTCTTCTTAATAAAATTTGCAGTTTTTTAATAATAAAAAAAAGGGATAGAATCTTGATAGAATTCACATTGCTACCACCTTTGCAATTATTACTGCACCATTCTTATACCACTGGTGCCATAGCGTTGTCAGCACTGCCATTCCTAGCACAACCACCACCTTCATCATTAACATCACCATGCTCATAACACCACTGTACATCAAAAACCTCATTTACCATCAAAATAATTACTACTTTGTTTCTCAAAAAAAAAAAAAAAAAGATGATTACTTTGTCCATTACACTATTTTTACAGCCAATTCGGCATATATAATTATCATTAATATCATTGTTGTCACTTCCATCACTAATATTTTTGTTTTCCAAAACAGTAATCAAATTTTCATTCAGTAGAGAATGAGACTGTTTATCTTAGTGGTGACTCTTCGAACCAAAGAATCAAATTTTTATTCAATAAAGATTACAAACATTAGATTATATATAAAAGCAGAGCTTGGACACAACAAAAATTTACAAAAAATTTCCGTTGAAAACAGAAGGATGTCCAATCAGCTAGCTGATTTAAGAAAGGAAACGGGAAAGATGTGCGATGCACCACCACTTGACATAAATTCCTAGGAAACTCCATGCAATTTCGGCTTCCTAAGGCTAAAATCTTGATTGATCAATGACAGTTACAGAAACCCATTATCTCCTATTAATTCCTTTTGATGAAGACAATTAAACCCCATTATCATTACAATGGTTAAACTTAATGCAGTCCTTTCCTCTCCCTCATCACTTGCTCTATAAATAGATTCTCACTTCTCAACTTTTACATATCTCTCTATCTTTTACTCTCATAGACAAACATATACACAACATTTTCCAATGGCTAGCAAAAATGTGTTTATGTTATTGTCCTTTGCATGCGTCTTGGCAGTGACAAATGTGGCTGCATTAAGGGACTTGTACATTAAGCCCGGACATAGGCTTGCAGCAAGGCTTGAAACCAGTGAAGGCTTAGTCCCTTGCTGGAACGCACTCTTGGAGCTCAAATCATGCTCAAATGAGATTGTTATTTTCTTCCTCAATGGCCAGACTGATATTGGTCCCGACTGTTGCCGCGCCATTACAATTATAACACATAACTGCTGGCCTGCCATGCTCACTTCACTCGGTTTCACAGCTGAGGAAGGCAATATTCTAAGAGGCTATTGTGATGCAGCAGACTCCATTCCATCTGCAGCTCCTTCTCCTTGCTCACCAGCGCCTCGGGCCTAGTCATTGAGGTTAAATATATGCATAAAGGTCGTACCAAGCGCAAGAAGCTCTATGCAGTTTATCAGTACATTTCTTTTTTTTTACTTACTACCATATTTAAGATGTCAATGTCCCTCTCTTGCTTTTTGTTTCGGTTTCTTTTACGTGGAATTATTTCCTAGGGCAAACTGGGTTTGTCTCTCTATCACGTTCCCTGAAGACATGTTGGGATTTTTTATGTGGTCTATTTTGCCATGTAATAATTAACCACATAATAAACAAAAGTTTTGATAATCTGATGCTTCGTACAATTTCACTTAGCTTTTCATTGTACTCCTTTATACTTGTTCTTGCATATTTTGAATGGGCGTTTCAACCAAAGGCTTAACTATAATTGGATCCTACCTATTCATAGTAAACATTGACAAGACCACTAAATCTTCCCTCATTGGTGCCAAAACTCACTTCTCTTGGGCATCAATAATCCAAAACAACTCTTCAACAAATTAATAAATCTTTATTTTGACAAAAAGATTTTATCAAAATATTTAAAACATTTTCACACACTAAATGTCTACCACAATAATTTGCATTGGCTAGTTTCACTCCCAATGTGTCATTAGACCCAAATATCATGTATATTTCATTACTATAAGAGTTATTCGATTAATAACATTACAGAAAATTCTTTTTCTTTGACACCTAAAAAAAATATAATTATTATATCAATTACCTTCAATTAATTTAAAGTACCTTCCCCTATAAACTAAAGAACTCTCTCCACTCTTTCAATTATATACACAGAATCAAACACAACTATACAAACCACAACACGCGCAGGCAAACTAAGGCTATCAAAAACATGTTCATCTTACTGGTCCTCACAAGCCTCTTGGCAAATGTGACTGCATCAAGGGACCTTGCACTAAAGTCAGGATTCAACGTTCCAGCAAGCTTGGAAACAAGAGAAGGCTTAGTCAAATGCTTGGTTTTGTTCATGGAGTTGAAGTTTTGCTCAAATGAGCTCTTTCTTCTTGTACTTACAGGCCAGAACAGTCTCAGCGTTGATTGTTGCCAAGTCAAAACCACTTTCACCAGTAAGTGCTGGCCTTTCATGCTTACTTCCTTTGGTTTCAACACTAAGCAAGGCAATTTACTGCAAGGTTGCTGTGATGCAGTGCCTAGGCTTGCTAGTTGCTACAGCTTCTGTTGCTGGATCATCACAGCTACAATATTCACGTCGGACTATTTAGATGATGAAGAATGAGAAACTATATCCTCTTGGGGGAAAACTATAACTAGATACTTCGAGAGTATAGCCGATGAGATACTCTGAACAAATAAAATTAAGTCGCCTAATGCAAATAAAGTACTCAACTGTGTGTTGGTTGGGAAGCCTTTGGTCTTGTCCTTCATGTCATGCCTTTGATGTTTTGTTTACTGTACTTTCCTGTAATAATCCTTCTTGCTAATAGAGTATGTAAATGAGAAATTGTGTCTAATAAAAAAGTTATTTTCTTTGTTCTGTGTGTCAAATTAAATAATAATACCCATAAAATTCATCTCATTAGGAAAGTTTCTATTAAAGGAACAAGAGAATCTGTCGTTTTGCCTTTCATAAATTCCATAAAGCTGTTTACTTATTTAATTTTAGGCAATCAATATAGTAGTTATTATTATTTTTTTAATCCTCAATATAAAAATAGGATTAATATAATTATGTATTTTGAAAATCTAATGACTACAATGTTTGCTTAAAGCTAATGATTACAACTCTCACTACAAGAATTAATATGATTATGTATTTTGAAAATCTAAGGATTGAATTGAATGTTCCTTTATGTTCATAATACACATATCAAATTTTGTGCTAATCAAATGTTATTTACTATTCAATAATTCATAAGCTTGTTTTTTATGTATAATTTTAGACAATAAAAACTTGAAATTTAAATATTTAACCAATAGCACAGATATTGATTTTTAATATTCAAAAAATTTTCAAGTATAAAAAATATAAGAAGAAAATATAATTCAATAGTAAATTTATCAAAATCCACCTTCAATAATAAAATATTGAGTGGAGTTGTAGCCACTGACTACTACTAAGAGCATTCACAACAAAGATTTAAAAAAAATATAGTTTTTAATAACTCAAAAAGCCACTTTATCCGTTTTAACAACTCACTTTTAAATATATCAAACATCAAAGGTTCTATTTTAACACACAACATTTTAAAATAATATAAACAATCCAATTAAATAAATATAATAAATACAACAAATTCATTTTACCCTAACATCTCTCTCTCTTCTCTCTCCTCTTTCATCCTCTCTGACTCCTTTCTCATCCTCTTCGCCTGCTCTATCCCGCTCTTCATCTCTCTCAAGCAACACCATATGAAGTCACTACCACCACCAACCACCACAATCTATTGCCATTACCAGCCACCACTACAACCCACTACCACCACCAATTGCAACAAGTCACTGCCACCATCAATAACAATCCATTGCCACTAAGTAAAATAACCCACAAAACAAAGGGCAGTACAAAATTAGACACCAATGCTTATCATTCTCTAGAGCAACATATACTCCTTTAGAGCATCCATAGCAGTGGAGCTAAAATTTTAGCAATTTAGTTCTACAAAAAGTTATTTTATCTATTTTACCTACTTTACAAAACATGCTGCAGCAGTGGATCTATTTTAGCTTTCAACACAATAAAATAATACAAACATCACAATAAAATAATATATCTACTACAATAAAATAATATATCCAACTACTAAAAAAAATATTCACAGTACCAACTACAGTCACTGCCACAACCACACCCATAACCACCACCACCACCACCACCACCACCACTAGTAGTAGGAAAAAAAAAAAAAAAAAACCACCAACTGAAATCTCTAATCTTTTTCCTCAACCCAGACCAAACAAATTCACCAATCACAAACAAAATAAAAAACCACCAATCACAGAGTTGGGCTTCAGTGAGGAGGACAGTGTCGGCATTGGTCTGATCGGCGGAAAAGAAGTAGGTCTGAGCTAATCGGTGGTCTGAGCCAATCGGCGGTGACAACAACAACAACTAGTGGGTCTCGCCGGCGGTGAGCTTGAGAGAGTTTGGGAGAGGGTTGAGAGCTTCGGATGGCGTGGATCGGCAGTAACAGTGGGTCTCAGCTAGTGGGTCTCGGCGGCGGTGAGCTTGAGAGAGTTTTGAGAGGGTTGAGAGCTTCGGACGGCGTGGATCGGCGGTGAGCTTGAGAGAGTGACGGGCCGGCAGCGGTGAGCTTGAGAGAGTTTGGGAGAGTTGAAAGCTTCAGGGAGGAGATGAGAGTGACTGAGAGATAGAGAGACAAACGCGTGAATAAAAGAACGGAAGAAAATAAATAAGCTTCGTTATTTTAATCGGGAGCCTAATAAAAAATTATTTTTTTCTTTTAGCTTTAAGCTACAGTGCTCATGTATAGATACATGAGCACTGTAGCAATTAAGCTAAAAATTTTAGCTATGCCTCCACTGCTGTAAAGGTGTTTTTTTGTGTTTTGGTGGAACTAAAATAGCTATATAGCTATTTAGTTCCACAGCTGCAAGTGCTTTTAAGTCAAATGTTTTTTTGACCAACTTTTGCTATCTTTACTCCAAAAAAAAAAAAAAAAAAAAAATTGCTATGTTTGGAATATGGATGGGGGATTTTATTAAAGTTAAGGTTTGGGGATGTACAAAATTGATTTTCTTTTTGTTTAGATCAACAAGGGATTTATTTAAAAATTTTGACTAAGTTTTTCAAGCATCCATTCCAATGCATCAATTCCCGAATTCAATCTTCACAGGGAGAATACTATCATACAAAATTTAGCAGTATTAACATTTCATACATCACCATTACTCTTTATATTAACGCAACACGAGATTGTTGGATTATTGTCACCGCCACAACTATCCCATACCAACACATTGCTTGCGGAAAATGATCCTCTTCATTTGCTTTGAAATAGAAAGTATCGATTTTAAAATGATCTTCTTCAATTCCATCACTATTTTTTTTTTAATCTCCAAACGATAGTCAAATTTCCATTTAGTAGAGAATGTGACAATGCACTTCGTTCTCAAAGACTAGCATCCAATCATGTTAGTGGCTCTTCTAATCAAATTATCAAACTTTCATTTAGTAAAGATTTCAAACATGAGATTATGTCAATATATGTAATCACTGATGCAAGTTGCGTTAATGAACAAAGACAAATTTTCCATTAAAAAAAAAAAAAAAAAAGGAGAAAAAGCCAAGCACAACTTTGATGTCCAATCAGCAGATTTATACGGTTTTGTACTCCATAAATGCTTGAAGTCTTGAACTATAATCCTTCCTAAAGCCATAAAAAGAGAGGCAATGGGATAAATTGTGCGTTAGAAGTTTAAGGGCTACATATGTGGTAGAAGAAGTTGCTTAGGGTTCTCACAGATGAGCCATCACTTGACATAAATTTCTAGAAAACTTAGATGCACTTTCAGCTTCCTAAAATCTTGTTAATTTGATCAATGGAAGTTACAGAAACCCATCATCTGCTATTAGCTCCATTTGATTAATACAATTATACCCCATTATCATTATGCAATGGTTAAAGCTCACTCAGTCCTTTCCTCTCCCTCATCACTAGCTCTATAAATGGCCTCCCACTTCTCAACTTCTACATATCTCTCAGTCTCTCCCTCTCTCTATTGAACACGTACACACATATCATTTTCCAATGGCTAGCCAAATTGTGTTTATGTTACTGTCCCTTGCATGTCTCATAGCAGTGACAAATGTGACTGCAACAAGGGATTTGTACATTAAGCCTGGACACAGGCTTGCAGCCAGGCTTGAAACCAGTGGAGGCTTAGTCCCTTGTTGGAATGCTCTATTGGAGCTCAAATCTTGCTCAAATGAAATTGTCACTTTCTTCCTCAATGGCCAAACTGATATTGGCCAAGATTGTTGCCGTGCCATTACTATCATAACACATCATTGCTGGCCTGCCATGCTCACTTCACTCGGTTTCACAGCTGAGGAAGGCAATATTCTAAGAGGTTATTGTGACGCAGAAGCCTTGGTGCCTTCTATAGCTCCTCCTGCTGCCTCACCGCTGCCTCAGGATTAAACATTGGGGTCAAATATATATAAAAGGTCGTAACACGAAGTTCCGAAGTTCTCAGTTAGGATGTTTCTAGACAGTTTATTAGTCCTTTTCCAGTTACTGTCATATCCCTCTCTTGCTTTATATTGGTTTGTGTTTACATGGAATATTTCCTGGGGCAAATTGGGTTTGTCTCTTTGTCTTGCTCCATGGGTCCATGTTGGGGTTTTCGATGTGGTCTAGTCTGCTATGTAATAATGAACTGCATAATAAATTTTTTTCCCTGTGACAGCTATATATGCTTCTCATGTCTTCGAATATGTTTCATTGGTATATACACACGCTTAAATTAGACTAAAATCTTTTTGGTAACCCAGAAATTTTTTATTAAGTTCAAAACAAACAAGGACTAGCAGTAGCAGGTCCAAACAGAATTACAAAGCAGAGCTACGACACGTCAACTCTAAGCTAAGATCTCAATTGGACAGGCTTTCAAGTTTCAAGTTATAAAGTTTCTAACGACAAAGGGCCCCTGTATCTATTTTCTCAATGAATATGTATCTCTATTTTGCTTATGGAGTTCCTATTAGCACCAAGATCTTAATTGACCGAAGATCACACCCTTCCCCTACAATACATTTGGTCAATTATTAAGAATCGCATCCATGCACAAGTAGAGCCTAGCAATATTGGTTTGTTTGAGGTTATAATTTGAGTAGATTTCATTTAAATAACAAATGATCAGACTTATAATACCAATAATAAGTCTAACTAGGACTTAGATAACATCTAACCAGTCAAGAATTATGTAGTTCAATGACACTGCTTGATCTCTTTTATGAAGGAAGATTAAATTTCATATCCCCATCTCTACTTGTTATCATTTAAATAACAAATGATCAGACTTATAATACCAATAATAAGTCTAACTAGGACTTACATCACATCTAACCAGTCAAGAATTATGCAGTTCAATGACACTGCTTGATCTCTTTTATGAAGGAAGATTAAATTTCATATCCACTTCTCTACTTGTTATAACAAGTGAATTATTAAAAAAAAAAATGATATCCAACCAGTGACAAAAGACGAAGAAAAAAAGGAAGGGTGAAAGTTGTTGCTAAGCAAGGCATCATAATGTACACGCACTACAAAAACCTCGACCTGTAGGGGCAGTCCAGTATTTTTTTCCTCTGAAAACTAGGTTTTAAAGTCGCCTTTAATGACCAGTTTATAACCGGTTAATAATGCAAATACAATTTTTTTTTTAAAATTGGCTCTACTAATACACAATACCACAATAAAAAATCTCCAAACTAACGAACTATTACCATAGTCAAATAGACAAATATAATAGTAACGATTGTTATGCCCAAACCAATACATTACAAATGCCTACAATATCATCATCCAAAGAATAAAAATTACCACCCAATCTCAAAGTGCATTTCTGTCCGGGAGACTTATATCTAACAATGTTCTTGTGGCCTTTGAAACATTACATTATCTAAAATGGAAGACTCAAGGGAAGTTGGGTCATATGACTCTCAAGCTTGATATGAGTAAAGCTTATGATAGGGTGAAGTGAGAATTTTTGGAGAGAACAATGCAACACTTGGGGTTTGGAGATCGATTGGTAAGACTTATTATGTCTTGTATAAAATTTGTCTCTTATACTGTGCTCCTTAATGGCCACCCTGTAGGGTATATCAAGCCGGAATGTGTCTTACAGCAAGGTGATCTGCTATTGTCTTACCTTTTCCTTATGTGTGCTATGGGGCTCCAAAGCTTGTTACATAAAGTGGAGTTCAATGGGCACATCCAAGAAGTATCTATTTGTCAAAATGGACCAAGGGTATCCCACTTATATTTTACTGATGACAGTGAATTATTTTGTGGGGCAAAAGAAGAGGAATGTTAGAAACTCCTTGATATTTTGGCGATCTATGAGAGAGGGTCGGGACAGAAAATAAATAGAGACAAAACTAATATTTTTTTTCAGCTCCAACACCACTCTGGATATGCAGATCCGAATCCAAAATATTTTGGGTGTTACTGCTACTCGGCAGTATGTGAAGTATTTAGGTCTGCTGACCCTTGTAGGGAGAGCTAAGAAACAAAGATTTATTTATCTAAAGGAAAGGGTGTGGAAAAAACTTCAAGGGTGGAAAGAAAAACTTCTATCACAAGCAGGTAGAGAAGTGTTAATTAAATCAGTCATACAAGCAATCCTGACGTATACAATGAGTTACTTTAAGCTCCCTAAGGGTTTGATTAAGGAATTGGAAGTTATGATACGAAAGATTTGGTAGGGGTATGTTGGTGGTAATAGGAAGATCCATTGGGTTAAATGGTATAGACTTTGTGAAGCTAATGAGGTTGGTGGATTGGGGTTCAAAGAAATTGAGAAGTTTAATGATGCTTTGTTGGCAAAACAAGTCTAGCGGATGATTAACAATCCTGATTCACTTTGCCACTGAGTTTTAAGGTGAGATTTTTTCCGGATTTTTCTATTCTCAAAGCAAGGGAGTCCATTGTGGGGTCCTATGCGTGGAAAAGTATTCTCAGTGCAAGGGATGTGATTTGCAAAGGGATGGTTTGGCGCATTGGGACTAGGGAAGCAATGAGAATAAAAGGGGACTGTTGGCTGGCGGATCAAGCTCGTCGCTATGTCACTTCACCTATACCCCAATTGGCAGTTGATTCAAGAGTAAGCTCCTTTATTGGTCAGGACAGATCCATGTGGAATGATGAGGTTGTTAAGCAATTATTTCTAGCCCATGAAGTCGATATAATTTGGGCATCCCTTTGAGCTTTTGGTGACCCCTTGATCACATTGCCTAGTCTCACACACCCTCGGGTATGTTCACTACTAGTAGTGTATATAAATTGCGTGTATCCTATGATTCCATTTCCATTGCAGGTAGCTCAAATCTAGAGAACCAAAGGAAGTTTTGGAAGGGTCTTTGGCAGTTTCGGGTTCCAAATAAAGTCAAGCATTTTATGTGGAGAGCCTGTAATGATGCACTACCAACAATGGAGAATTTGCATCGATGCCATATTACCACTTTTGCTATTTGTGAGCTCTGTAAAGAATGATAGGCCAAGAATGTATTGACCCTTGTGATAAATTAAATGATTAATTAGCCAAGTTTATTAATTAATCGAATTAACATACAATATACGTGATAGCACAAACAAATCACCAGCTAAATAAAATTCAGTGGAAAATAAAGTTGACAAGGTGATTTGTTTTTGACTGGGGAAAACCTCCAAGGCAAAAACCCCATCGGGTGATTTTAAGGTCACCATTCTAGAGAATTCACTATTATCACAACAAGTGGTTACAAGTAAAGGAATCCCAGTACCTTATACCAACCTACAGTTGAACCCTTACCCCAATACCTAATTGGATTTGTTCTGTAGTGACAATTTTTCCTTTTAATACACGACTCTCAGTACGTAACTAACCAATAGATGCGCAGATCCCAGTACACGACCTAGTCACCAACTTGAGAAGGATGTTGACTGCAAAGTTCTTCAATTCATTACATGATGAAGATCACGAAATTGTTTGGTCATAAAACCCTGCGGTATACAAACACAGCAACTTCTTCAAGAGAAAGATAAATTAGGGTATACGTCTCCGGTTCACAATATGCTTATGAAGAACTTTTACATTGATGTACATCAGCTGTGACGGCCTTTAAAATAATCCTTATATATATTTACTATTGTGAGAAAAGAAAGCCCAAATACATACTCACAGATTAAAATAAAATTAAAGCTAAAAATCTGATTTTCATAATTCTCGATAGATACCCTATCCGTTGAGCAGCTGTCGAGCTTTGTGCTAGAACAGCTTTTTAAATCTCGATAGATACTAGCTGTCGAGATTTAAAATCCAGCACTTCATCACTTGATTCTTGGACAAACTTGCATGGCTTTAACACTTGAACTTGAAACCTTGTTCCTTGAAGCGTTAAACACATTTTAGATCTACCCAATTACAAGTAAAATGCGTTTTGTCAAAGGATTAGCCAATACATGATGACATATGTTCCTAACATGAATCACATATGTCCTAACAAAGAACACCCTGAGGACCACATACATGCACTCTAGCTTTGCAAGGAAATTGCTAGTGTGTGGTCATCTCTAGAGTGGTTCTACCAAGTTGTCCTAGTTCAATCTGCTAGTTTCAATGAGCTTTTATCCAAATTTATGCAATGCTAAGATGAGTTCAAAGTTGAAATATTTGTTATTGCAACATGGTGTATTTGGAATAGGCGGAATGCATTGCATTTTGGTTGAAATGTGCAACTTGTAGCTTGTATTTGCAGCAGTGCAAGTAGCCTTCTGTAGGAGTATTTGGAAGCCCAAGTTGATGAGGTGGTCCTTCCTCATCCTCGGTCCTTGCATCAGTGGTG
The DNA here is from genome assembly GCA_032878915.1 of Castanopsis chinensis. Lineage (NCBI taxonomy): Eukaryota > Viridiplantae > Streptophyta > Magnoliopsida > Fagales > Fagaceae > Castanopsis > Castanopsis chinensis. Next base: position 21,449,708 of record JAVQMG010000122.1, read on the forward strand.
CCCTTTGGTACCTAACACATACAAGGTTAACTTTGATGTGGCGGTGTTTCGATTTTCAAATCTGGCAGGATTAGGTGTGATTGTTCGTGACAACTACGGTGTGCCTATAGGGGTGCTCTTTATGCCCACCTTGCTTGTTTAGTCCGTGGCAGAGTTGGAAGCTTTGGCCTATCAACGAGCAGTCCAGTTTGCTTTAGAAATTGGTCTATCTCGTGTGGTAGTCGAAGGTGATTCAGTCGTAGTCATTGATGCTCTTCTTAATGGTACTGGCAAGCTAGCCAATTATGGGAACATACTAGATGACATTCGTGTTCAGGCCTCTACCTTTCAGTGTGTTGATTTTATTCATGTTAGTCGTATTTGTAATTTTGTCACTGATGCGTTAGCAAAGAAAGCTAGTACTCTTTTGGGGCTTTAGGTGTGGTTGGAAGACTTACCTGCTGACATTGCTCCTCTTGTTTTATGTGATGTTCATTAATTTTGCTTTAGAATAAATCCCAGGCTTCTTGGTCTGGTTTCTAAAAAAAAAAAAAAAAAAAATAGAACACTTGAAAATAAATGTAGCGGTTTAAAAACATCTATTTAGTACTCCAATTAGTCTTTAACATACCAAAATTACTTCAGGTGGTTTGTTTCTTGATGAGATGCATTTGATGATCTTTTGCGAAATGATTCCCTGTGAAAAATCCAAGGTCGATAACCCCTACAAATCCCATATGATACTAGGTGTACTCTTACATCTATAGCAAAAAAATTTGAATGTGCACATTTTCTACAGGGACATAAGATCCTTCCATCCTGATGTTCCCTATGAAGCACGGGTGCGTTTCCAGATTCAGGTGTGAGTGCGAGACTCGGCAATTTTTGAAAAAGTAGGGTGCGGGTGTGGCGATTAAAAAATTATTAAAAATATATATATTTTCTATATATTTCTAAGCATACTTTTTCACATTATATAAACATATACCAAATTTAAGAGCAATAGTAGATAATAACTAAAACATGATGTTCATAAATTAAATACAACCCACAAGTTTGAAATTAAAACATTCCATGATATTCTGAAATTAGAATACAACCCACAAGTTTGAAACTAAAAAAAAAAAGATAATCAACAAGACAATTAAATACAACCCTCATCATCATTATTAAGATCAATAGCTTCACTTTGAACTTCACTTTCACTAGTAGTAACACTAGTGCTAACATTCTCAATAACCATGGCCTCTAACTCTAGCTTATCAAGTGTAAGGGTAGCTAGGGTTGTCTAGTGACCCAGAATATCTGACCTGCCCGGCCATACTCGCCCGACCCAAAGGTCCACGGGTGAATCCAAATGCATGTATGGGTCGGTCACGGATGCTGTTTTAAGAGGAACCGATTATTCAGTTCGTGTTTTGGGTAACACAATAGAAAACCGAATAACCTGAACCGACCGAATACCTGGTAAAATAAACTCATAAAGCAGTCTTCACTGAGTCTACTTAGCCTTGGGTTCTTACATTATATAAGTCACCTCATGTGCTTTGGTTAGTGGGTAACGTGTAGTGGAGAGGAAACCATCTGATCAACCATTTTTGGGCACAAGTTCCCAATATAAATCCAGCTGTTTAAATCAATTCAAGATTCAAATTCAATGGTTATGATTAAACTCTACAGCACTAGCATAGAGACATCATCACTTATTCAGAGCAATTACAAATCAACTGATAAAATTAAAACTAATATCACAATCCAATGGTCAAAATTAGAGGTAAAATACTTGATTAGATATCTCAATGGCTTAATTTCTGAATCTTATATCCTAATCCAATACAATCCAATGGCTTTAAAGTCTCACATGCTCTCTCTCTCTCACTCTTCACTGAATCAAGTTGATCAATGGCCTCAATCTCTCCTCAATCTTCACCTAATCACCAAATCCATGGCCTCAAAGCTCAGATCTCAGTCTCTCCATCTCAATCTTATATCTCTCACTCTCAGACTTAGGCGCTCTCTCTCTCTTTCTCTCTCTCAAATCCTCAGACATAGACTTTCTCTGTCTCTCTAATCTCTTCACCAATTACATACAAAATCTTCATCACTCTTCATCAGTCTTTAATCTTCACTCTTTAAAGGCTTTGATCTTCGGTCTTCTCACCAACGAACAGACCACACTCTTAAATTCTCAGTTCTCACTTCGCCTCTCTCTACTCTAAGGCCCAAACCCTAGCTTCTCACTACAAGCTGTTCACACCTAGTCGCCGTTGCTGCCGCCACCAGCTGCAACCACTCCTCTCCCTGTCGCGGATCGTATGGGTTGAACCTAGGGTATGTGTTCCCCTTTTCTCATCTCTCTCTCTCTCTCTCTCTCTCTCTCCAGTCTTTTATTGATTATATATGTTATGAAAATCTACTATTAAATTCAAATAACCCCAAAGTTTTATAATTTGAAACCCTAACTAGAAATAGTTGAAACCTTAACCATTTACTTTTGTTTTTTGTTTTTTGTTCATTTGTTTGATTAATTTTGTTCCTATTTAAATTTTATTCAGGAATTGAAAGTTGTATTAGTGGGGTTTTCAGTCTTCAAACTTGAAATTAACACCCACGATTTTTTAAGGTATGATTTTTGTTCCCCTTTGTTTTTCGTGTTCAAAGTTGGGATTTTGTTTTGTTTTGTTTTTCTGTTAGAGACTTAGAATTGATGCATGTTACTTAATCTGCTGTGGATGTGTTCAATGTTTCTGCTTTTATTATTTAGTAAAATTTATACTGTTAAAAATCAAATAAACTCCCAAGTTTTATAATTTGAAACACTAACTAAAAAAATTGAAACCCTAACCATTTTACTTTTTTTGTTCTTTGTTTGATTAATTCTATTCCTATTTTAATTTTACTCAGGAATTGAAAGTTGTCCAGGTGGGGTTTCAGTCTTCAAATTCAAAACTCCAACATCCCTCGTTTCTTTAAGGAATGATTTTTGTTTCCCTTTGTGTTTTGTGTTAAAGTTGGGATTTTGTTCTTTTTTGTTAGAGTTGATGAATAACTTATGCTGTTGTGGTGGTGGTAGTTGTTGTTTTGTTGTCTTTGTTTAATAATTTTGAGCACCAATGTTTCTGCTTTTATTATCTAGTCTGATTTTATTATTTATTGAAATTTCAAGCATCATTTTGAGCACCGATCTGTGTTCTATTTAGTTTTATGTTTTATGTTAGAGTTTTATGTTCTATGTAGGACACTGTTATCTAGATTCAAGTATCAAAGATTTTCCTTTTTGGTTTGTGTGATTATTATCATTAATTGTTGTTGTTGTTTTAGTTTACTGTCTTTGTTTAATAAATTTTGAGCACCAATGTTTCTGCTTTTATTATTTATTCTGCTTTTATTATTTATTGAAATTTCAAGCATCATTTTGAGCACCAATCTGGGTTCTGTTTAGTTTTATATAGGATACTGTTTTATGTTTTATGTTAGAGTTTTATGTTTTATGTAAAATACTGTTATCTGGATTCAAGCATGAAAGATTTTTCCTTTTTGGTTTGTGTGATTATTATTATTATTAATTGTTGTTGTTGTTGTTCTAGTTTGTTAATATCTATATTTAATTTTTATAGGTCATGGATTCCTCCACTAATGCTCTCTCTGTTTCTACACAGGTTAATGATTCTATCACTACACAAGTTGATGGTTCTACTGCCACCCAAGAGTTTGTTGCTGCCCAAGCGGAGGCTACTGATTGTAAGTTGCCCCCAATTTCACCTAGCATAGTGAGTAAGACTGGTACTGGTAATGGTAGGAAAAAGTCTTTAGCTTGGAATCATTATTGTAAAAGATCATATTATGCTGATAGTAAGAGTTGTGGTACTAGTAATTTGTTAGCTCATGTAACAAACTGTCTCAAGAACCTTAATAGAGAAGATAAAGGGTAGAAATCCTTAGCTTTTGAACCCAAAAATGATGGAGATGAAGGGTTCTAACTTGTGTCAACAACCTTTTCTGTTGAGGCTATTAGAAAGGTATTAGCTGAAATGATTATAATTGATAAGTTGCCTTTTAGGTGTGTTGAAGGTTATGGGTTTAAGAAATATGTAATTACTTTACAACGTAAGCTCCGTCTAAAGGATATTCCATCTTGTTAAACTATGATTAGAGATGTGATTGAAATTTATAATAGTGAGAGAGAGAAGCTAAGGAAATCCTTGAAGGGTTGTAGAGTGTGTCTTACTACGGACACATGGACTTCTATTCAAAATTTGAATTATATGTGTCTCACATGTCACTTTATTGATGATGCTTGGAAGTTGCATAAGAGAATTTTAAATTTTGGTCAAGTTGAGGATTAAAAGGGGGAGACTATAGGTAGAAAAATTAAGATGTCTTTGCGTGAGTGGGGTATTGATGGCATATTCACTTTGATAGTGGATAATGCTAGCTCCAATTTAACCACAATTAAATTTTTGCAAAAGGTAACAAAAGATTGGAATGGGACAGTTTTAAAAAAATGAGGACATGCATATAAGATGTTGTGCCCATATCCTAAATCTCATTATTGGGGAGGGTTTGAAAGAAATTGATGTATCTGTTGCTAGGGTGCGTGAAGCTGTGAGGTATGTGAAGTCCTCACCCAATAAAAATCAAACTTTTAAGAGTTTTATGGAGAGGTTATGTATGGATTCCAAGAGTCGTCTTTGTCTAGATGTACCTACTATGTGGGACTTAACTTACCTTATGTTAAAAACTGCTGAAAAATTCGAGAAAGTATTCATTAGAATAGACTTTGAAGAAGATGATCGTTATTCATCATACTTTAGGACCAAGGAAGATAGTGGTGGTTTGGAATCTCCTTGTATGAGTGATTTCCAGAGCATTTGTGACTTTCTTGAGCCTTTGTTACAATGCAACAAAGAAGTTTTTTGGCACTTTGTATGTTATTTCAAATGCCTTTTTTGATGAGATCTTTGTTATTTAGGATAGTATTTCTCATTTAGTTAAATCCCAAAACACCCTCTTGAAAAACACAGCCACAAACATGCAAACTAAATTTGAGAAGTATTGGGGGGAATGTGATAAAATTAATTCTCTTTTGTATGTGGCTGTGGTTCTTGATCCATGAAAAAAAATTAAGGTTTTTGAAGTTTTATTTTTCTGAAAGTTATGGAAATGAAGTGGGGAAAGTGATGGTTGATAAGGTGAAAGATCTTTTGACGAAGTTGTATACTTTTTACTGTTCTATTAATTCCCCAAATGTGCAAGAACCAAGTGAGAGTGAGAGGACACAAATGGTAGGTGATACTAGTGATCCATACGTGATGGTTCACTCTCCATATGAGCTTTTCTTGGAAACTGAGCAATTTGTAAGTTGTAGTAATGAGGTTGAAAGTATTTGACTGAAATTGTGATGATAGAAGGGATGTGAATTTTGAGGTATTGGGGTGGTGGAAGGACAATTCTAGTAGGTACCCAATGTTGTCCAAAGTGGCTAAGGATGTATTGGCTGTACCAGTTTTGACTGTTGCATCGGAGTCAGCATTTAGCACCGAAGGCATTGTTGATCCATTTCGAAGTTCTCTCCCTTCTCTCATGGTTCAAAACCTTGTATGTGCACAAATTGGCTTCAAGTTATAGTACCAATTTCTCATCTCCAATCAAGGGATGAGGTTGAGGCATTGGAGGAGGAATTTCATGATTTAGGTAATATGTTTAAATTCTGATACTTATTGTCTATTAACTATTATTGAATGTCTCATGTATTCAAACAAAATTTAATATATTGTCTTTATTTCCTTTTCTTTTCTAGTTTTAAATCAACAATCATCATTAAGTGCATCAACAGAACTAGCTCCAAATTGGGTTCTAGCTCAGGCAAACGACCCTTAATTAGTGTTGAAGATCGATAATTGACATGGTATGTTACTGCATTTGGCTTCTTACTGTTATAAACTTGTTGCCCTTTCTATTTGGTCTTATATTTGGTAGTAATGTATTATTTGTTAATTATTTTTTTGTCTTTTGTAGGAGAAATAATTTATTTTGTAAAGAAGGCAGCCTTTTGGAAACATTTTGGAAGCTCTTTTGTAAATTTCTTTTCTAACAAGACTAGTCTTAATGTTTGTAAAAAAGAAATCCTAGGAATCATATAGGTTTTCTTTTCTATTAGTTATACACTTATTTGCTTGAGTATTTGTCATTTAATGCTTGGGAAATGCTATTTTTTTTTTTTGAAATACCTGTTGTATTTCATAATTGTAATTAATTATATTGCTGGGAACATTGTATAGGCAGCAAGGTTATTGCCTTCTTATGATTTACTGCCATATAAACTTGTAGTAATATAATTTCCTTCTTAGCCTATATGACTTATCTATTATATATCCATTTATTGCAATATAAATCTGTAGCTTATACTTGCTGTGGTTGACTTATTTGTTGTTGGAAATATTACTTGTTGTGTGGTTGTTAGAAATACACATGTTTTGTGTATTGTTTTGCTATTTTGTCTAGATTATTTGTTGTGTTAATTTTTGGGTAGTCAATGTGGCTATTTAACAAGTCATTGGTGGTGAAAATAGGATTTTGTGTGTTGTTACTTGTGTTGTGCTCTTTGTCCAGGTTTTACAATATATATTGATGTGTTTATTTTTTGTGGTCAATGTGGGTATGCTTAATAAATGTTGTAAAAATATGTTTATTTTGTGTGTTATGGTGGGGTATTTTGTCTAGGATATTTAATGCTTAACATGTGGTAAAAATTGGCTTATTTTGTGACCTGTGGTGAGTTATTTTTTCCATGTTGTTTATGTTCTGAAGGCCTAATAGATTTATAAGTGAAGTAGTTGCTTAATTTAAGTTTATCTTGAAGGTCCATTTAATTAAAAAAAAAAAAAGGAAAAGGGAGGCACAATCTGTTTTATATGGAAAGTTCAAAAAATATGACATCGAAGTAATTTTTAAATCTGCCAAACTCCTTAATTTGGGCCAAAAGGGCTGAAAAAATTGGACTAAGCAAAATTTCATAGAAGTCCAAAAATTAGGCCCATTAATGGCCTAAACCTGCCTCAACAACTCTGACCCACCCATCTGGTGGCCTGAAGCACCGAGTCTGACTCAACTATTCAATTGAATACGAGTTTAAGATCCAACTACTTGACCCAAACGGGTCGAGTTTGGTTCATGCCCAAACTTGAACTGGCTCAACCAATGGACAGGCCTAAGGGTAGCATTCTTAAGAATTTCAACTTCTCCATGTATGTCACTATCATTCCAAGAGTTTCCTGCAATATCCCACATATTTGTTGCTGCATTTACATGCTCTTCATTGCACCTTGACAAGAGTTGAAGATTATAATGCACATATACCAAATCCTTAGCACATGTAGGAGCCATTTTGTTTCTTTTTAAGGAATGAATGAATTTGTATGTGTTCCAATTCCTTTCAGCACATGAGGATGAATAAGGTTGTCTAAGAAGTTTAAGGGCAAGGGTTTGAAGTGTTGGTAATGAGGAGCCATGGTATTGCCACCAAACCAAAGGTTGTAAGGCCCACCTATTTGTCAAGGCATCTGGTGAAGGAAACCTCTCTCCCGAAAATGCAGCAAACTCAACTTTCACCACCCTTAATTCATTCTCATCTTCAAAATATCGCTCCAAACACTTGCTCATTTCCATAGAAATTTTGTGATCCTGATGTGGAGCAATGCATTCTAGATTCTTCGAAAGCCATTCAATGGAGTAATATCTAGTTAAAGATAAAAAAAATAAATATAGATGATGAAATGTGTGTTTTATTAGATGGAAGAACTAAGGAAAATAGAAAATAAAAGTACTTACTTAGGATTTAAGGAATGAGCCATGCAATGTAATGGTGTACAATTTTTAGTCCATCGATTAATGAGTATATCATACACCACATTAAAAAATGAGCTATACTTATCATCTTCCAAGCCTTCATGCTGATTTATTACTGCCTTCACCTTCTTTATCATTGAATCTTACATTTCATACATAAGATAAAGATAAGACCTATTTGTATCAGCTGCTTGTGGCATATCATAAATAGGTGCTATGAATTCAAGGATATAATCAACAACATCCCACCAACGATCACTTAGAATCATATCTTTCACCTTTGAGTTTTTCCAACACCATCCTCCCTATAAGAAGCCTATTGGTCACTAATAGCCATGGCTTGAGTGCATCTTTTTATTAACTTTGACTTTTTCAGCATTACAACAGCCAAAGCAAATCTAGTATCAGTAACTTGGAGCAGTTTTAATGGAAAAAATTCATTAAACATTGCCAATCTCATTGAATGGTTCATGATAAAAACATGTTTGAAGGATGCATCATCAGCAATACATGTAATCCAACTACATTCCTTATATGTAACTTTATTCTTTATAGTGTTTTTTGCTGCACAAATATTCTTCAAAGTTAGATTGAGAGTGTGGACAATACATGGTGTCAAAAATATTTTGGGATACTCACCATCAATAAGAGCTCTAGCAGACTTCATCACACTAACATTATCAGTGATGACTTGGACAACTTTTTCATGTCCAATCTCTTTTATAGCATCCTTCAATACCCCATCAATAAAATGTTTGTTTTTGAACTCACCTGACCCATCAATTGCCTTTATAAGCACTGGACCCCCATCTGATATAGCCATAATATTAATAAGAGGCCTTCTTTGTGGACCTGACCATCCATCAAAAACTATACTTACACCATTTGCAAGCCAAGAGTCCTTAATTGGTTTCAAAAGTCTTTCAAAATTAGCTTTTTCTTTTTGCAAAAGTGTTTTTCTCAAGGCATTGTGTCCAGGAGAAATATAACCCGGAATGTTATCGGTAGCAACATATGCATAGGAACTACGATAATTTGGGTTTGACAGGCCACAAACGCGTTGACCCCTTGTGATAACTTAGATTAATTAAATTAGCCCAGTTATTAATTAATCAAATTAACATGCAATATCACGTGGTAGCACAAACAAATCACCAAACTAAGTAATGCAGCGGAAATTAAATGACACGGTGATTTGTTTACGAATGGGGAAAACCTTACGGCAAAAACCCCACCGGGTGATTTAAGGTCACCACTCCCGAAACTCCACTATTATCACAACAAGCAGTTACAAGCAAGGAATCCCAAGTACTTTACCAACCTACAATTGAACTCTTACCCCAATACCCAATTGGACTTGTTCTGTAGTGACAGTTTCTCCTTTCAATGCACGGCTCCCAAGTACGTGACTAACTAGATGCGCGGATCCCAGTACGCGACTTCAAACACCAACTAGAGAGAGAGAGTTGTTGGCTACAAAGTTCTTCAAATCATCAGAGATGAACTAGGGCACGAACTTTTTCTTTTAGATCACAAATTGCATGAACAAGAAATTCTAAATGAATGTGCAACTTGCATCACTTTTACGGCCCTTAAAATAATCCTTTTATATGTCTAGGGTTAGGAGAAAAGAAGTCCCAAAGACACATTCACGGATTGGACTTGAAACAGAACTGGAAATCTGTTTTCTTTAATTCTCGACAGATAGAGGTGTCGAGAGGTGTCGAGAAGCTGTCGAGAAGCTGTCGAGGCTCGGGGCAAAATAGCTTCTTAAGGCTCGATAGATGCATGTGTCGAGGTATGTGTCGAGCTTTAAAAACTGGCACTTCCTTGCTTGTTTCTTGGACAGACTTTGACGGCTTCAACACTTAATATTGAACCCAAGTTTCTTGAAGTGTTTAACACATCCTAAATCTACCCAATTACAAGTAAAGTGCGTTTTGTCTAAGGATAAGCCAATTACATAAAATAGCGACATATGTTCACAGACTTGAACTACATATGTCCTAATAGGGTTCCTTGCAAAGTGAAACGGGAGTCCACGAGTATAAAACATTCTAACAATTCTACTATCCAATTCGTGTCTAGCGTTATTCTAGAATGCTCTCTCTAAAGGAGAATTCGCAGTCACTTTTCTCCTATTACCATCAATCGGATCTATACTACCACGCTCTTCTTGTGTTCGGAATGAGAGTATAGGCCTACGGCTGGGGAGAGAAGGGTAAAGAGAATTTGACTTCTGCAGTCTCTCTGTAATTTATCATTCTCAACCTGATCATATATTCTCTGCATTTCCAATTTATGGCTCGGTGTCACTTTAACGCATGTTCTAATATCTTTATTACTAATTTTTAATAAATGAGCCTTAATCCTAGAATAAGATCCCAAAAAATTCCACCACAATAGGTGCACTTAAATTGTGTGTTTCCACCTAATTTAGAAGTAGAACCAAGTGGTTTTTCAAATTTAGTCACATACTACCAAAGAGGAGTTTCATCCTTTGGAACTTCTTCTTCATCTAATGAAGGTGAAGTTTCTGTGCTAGTAGTTTCATCAATTGAAAATTCAATAATTTTAATTTAACCTACAAATAATTTGACAAATATATAATAACTAAATAAAAAATCAAACCCAAGTAACAAATTACAGCTTATATAAACATTTTTAAAAAAATTAAAAAAAATCAAATCATAGACACAGACTGAGGGACATATATAGAATGAGTAATAAAGCATGTGAGAGTATAATGGAGGGTGAGAATGAAAGCTTTGATACTTGAGTTAGCTTGGGACTTGGGTCGGTGAGCTTGAGACTTGAGACCGAGTGATGGTGGAGATATTGAGACAGAGAGATGGAGAGATTGAGACCAAGAGATGGAGAGAGTGAGTGGCTGTGAGTTCTTAGGGAGTGAGAGAGGGGAGATGGAGAGCAAAGAGGCAGGAGGTAGAGACACATTTGCATAACTAGTGAGAAGAGAATGAGAGATATTAGGGTTTTTTTGTTTAAAGATGATTCAAGTTCAAACGATGCATTTTGCACTCTTTTTATTTTACTTTAATTTTTACTTGAATTTCTGTCTGAATCGGCCTATTTCGACGGTTTCAGCCAATTCGACCCGAATCAGTGCATATCTGAAAATGGAAAAAAAATTCCGAAGCGGTATTGACGCTTGGGTAGAGGAATTGCCCTCTGCACCTGGCGTTAGGACACGTTAGACGAGGGTGCGACACCTCTATAGCCGGATCAGTGCTTTTCAGGTTGTGCTTTTTGAGGCGCAAAATTCAGAAATTGTTCAACTCCGTTTAAATATTCCTTGGATATCCTATTGTTAATCATCATCCAGCTCTTATCCATTAATATAGAATGTTTTACAAGAATTCCTATATTGCGGTTTTATGAATGCACACACCAAGGGTTAGTCCTTATTTTCAATTAGTTTGTTTTACATTTATTTGAAGAGAAAAACATCTTTTATCTCACAAAAAGGAAACATATAATCCTAAGAATAAAGGACTAAATTTCCAAATTTGGGAAAATGACTTGCAAGTCACACCAAGGTCTAACTCTAATTGTTGATGTGGGCATCTCAAGTATATAGTTATTGCACTATACCAAAGAATTGAATAAAAAACCAAATAAATAGATTGACAAAAGCCAAATTTAATACCTAAAATCCCTTTTAAAAAAGTTTTTGACACCAACGAATACACACTACTAATAAAGTTTCACCAAGCAGTCATTCCCAAATTGTGAAGAAAAAACCCTCATTAAAGGTATTTATCAAACACTTAGTAGGGGTGTAATATAAACTGTATATCATCTAAGCAATCATCAGAAGGCCAAAAAAAAAAAAAAAAAAAGAAAAAAAGAAAAAGAAAAAGAAGAAGAATAGAAAAGAAAAGAAAAGAAAAGAGAATTCAAGGAGCCAGTGAAATTATTTGTAACAAAAGTCCACGAAAGTAAAATAAAAATAATAAAAAAACTTATCAATAATCATCCAAAAATACACAAAACAAGCAATACTCTCAATATCAACATAAACCACCTTATACCACCATACATACCACCCGCATGCTCTAGCTTAACAACCCGCCACAAAACCATGCATTGTAAATTTCATTACAGAATTTTAAAAGTATAAGCAAAAATTACTTACTATTCTCAAGCTGAGTGCACACCTCTTAAGATACAATGATCAACAAGCAGGAGAAGCACATCAATCTCCATGCACAACGAACAAAACAATGTTTCTCTTTCACTGGATGACTCACTACATGAATGTAAAAAATTGATTGAAATGAAACAAGGAATGTCGATTTATAGTCACACTTGCGGGCACTCGTATGGAAAAGGTGCAACACAAATAGACATATCATTATACAAAATAAGAAGCATGGGACAAACTAGGCCTAGTGCACTTGCAACGTAACCTGGTCCAGCTTACCTAAGTAAAAGCATTGCAAAGTGTGGGTGTGATAAAAGGCCCATTAGGTATATCCTCTACCTCTCACGAAGCTCTTATTAAGATTAATGAACAATGGCCTATAATATTAGTCCATTTATGTATATACGAAATTTGGACTAGGGCTAAGCACAAGGGGAGGTGAAGGGAGGAGGTTTGGGCCTTATCATTCTTCTGAAACTCCTTATTTCATCTATTAATTGTATAACTCTAGCCCATCAAATTAATATCCAGCAATTAATCTTGTAACATCTACTGCATCAGAATAATAAACCTTAATTAGGGTAATAATTTCGTGAGTTCCATGAGCCTAGAAATAAACTCATTCAGATCCAATCCAAGTTACTGCAATATAATAACGTTAGTACACCAAAAAATCCAGCAATTGCAAGTATTCTAGTACACTAAAAAATTGAGAGGTTCTTGGCAAAGAAGGGTGTTTATTCTGGTGGAACTTTGGGCTTGAACACTTTGTGCAGAACATGTTCTAGTCATACGGCATTTGTTGGACTATTATATCTTGGGGGAAATAAGTCAGAGAAGGTCTGCACCGATTACAAAGCTTAACCAATTAAGGTCTTGAATCTCCTTAAAGAGAGCGAGTGCCACACCTCAGTCCAAATAATGTTGTGTATTTTTTTTTTCTCTTCAAATTAATAATATTCAAAAGTATTACTCAGTTTGTCTTTGTATTATTTTCATTGTTATTGTGTTTGCGCTAACACATATCAAATGTGAAATCAAAAGGAGAAGACAAACTAAGAGATTTGTAGCATTTCCTTAGTCTTTTTCTCATTCTTTGCGAAAAATTTAGGAACAAATAAATTTAGCATTGAAAGTTGTAATTTATGATTTTTTTCCCATTGTTGAATGGTTAAGAATTAAAAAAAAAAAAAAAATTTAATTCTTCGATTTAAGGCGTTGAACAACCAACGAAAATTAGATGGTCGCAAGATGTTACTTAAACTTAACATAATTAGATGGTCAGCTCATCATTTTAAAAGTTTGACCTTTTTTTTTTTTTTAATTAATCATTAACTTCTTCTTTTTTTGGCTTTCCTCTCTCTCTCTCTCTCTCTCTAGTGAATTCTAGTCAGTTTAACTGGTAAAGTCTCTAATAGTTAAATAGGAGATTGTGGTACAATCTCTGTCTGCACCAAAAAACGATTGGTGTCTTGATTAAGTGATAGACCCATCATATTAGCAATTTTTTATTCTTCTAATTAGACATTTAAGACTCCAAGTGTTAAGTTTTTCAATAACGTTTCATTATATTAGGTGTTTTTCATTAATTCTAGTAGTGTTTTTTTTTTCGTTCATTCTAAAAAAAATCTAAAAATATATAAATAGTAGTACTTTTACATTTTTATAGCCATTACACATATACTACTTAATTAAAGTATTTTTCAACATTCTTCTCAAAAAAAAAAAAAGTATTGTTCAACAAAATACATGAACTTAAATACCGTACTAAACAAATGCATTTACTTCATTAAAATTTTTAAATTATATGCCACGTATTTAGTATTATGACAAACATATTAACATGCACAAATAATTTTCTAACATGTGGCATTGTTTATCTATATAATACCAACAAAATATAGGAAGTTACCATGTGTCATTGTAGAATGCATTGAAAAAAAAGTGTCATTGTAGTGTATATTCACCAATTTTGTGATTCAACTTTTATAATATATTATAAATAGATAGAAAAAATATAATATGGATTGTCCCTTTGAAGAATTATCACCTATACATATACTTATAATGTTTAGTTTTAAATAATTTTTCCTCCAATTTCGTCCCTCAATTTATAATCCTCTTGATCTGCTCCTGTTGTCACTTGTGGATGCATGTAAAACTTTTTCTAGAGCTACTAGACAATTACATTATACTTTTTCTTGAAGAATTCATAACCCTAACCAATATAGATAAGATATAACTTTAACTAAAAGTCCTTTGATCAAAAGTCAGCATTCTTTGTCAAATGACACTATATATCCTTAAACAACAATATGAACAAATTAAATGCTCTTCCTTGAGCCAAGAGTAGGGATGGCCATACCCATTGGGTAATGGATATCAAACCTATCTGATCCAAATGTTCCAACTAATACCTGGTTCTCCATGGGTAGAGCTTAACTGGGTAGAGTATGGATATTACCCGAATTGTTTGGGTAGGGTATGGATATTATTCAAACCCGACCCGTAAAAAAAAAAAAAAAAAACCTAAACCTCTCTCACTCACCGTCACTCACACTCTCTCTGCCTCTCCTTAATCCTCATTGACACTCTCACTCTCTCAGAGCTCTCCAATCTACGGTTCTCCTCACCGTCACTCTCTCATTGTTCTCTCTCTCTCTCTCTCTCTCTCTCTCTCTCTCTCTCTCTCTTTTCCATGTTTAAGCTTTCGAAGCCCACAACTACCATGGACAACCAGAAGAACAACAAGAAGAAGAAGATGAAGTCTTCAGGACCAAAGGCCAAATCCATAAAAGTATCGGAGCCTCCAAAACAGAACCCGTTCGAGAACATTTGGTCTTGAAGGAAATTCGATATTCTCATAAAGAAGCAAAAAGGCGAAGAGCGACGCATTGGTCTCACTCGCTCTCTTAGTATCCAGAAGAGGAAGCAGACTTTACTTAAAGAGTACGAGCAAAGCATGAAGTCTTCGGTTTTCAGCGCTTCTCGATTTCGTTAAAGCCCTTCTCCGCTCTCAGTGCCACCATTAGGTTAGGGTTCTTATTTTGATGATCAAAATTGAGACTTTAAAGTTTTCAAATTTTTGGTTTGGATTGGTTTGGTTGTTGTAGTTGAAATTGGGGAAAAAGAGCAGGTTTAATTTAGAAGAAGAAGATGGTTTTGGTTTAATATAGAGAGAGTGAGATTTTTTATTTTTACCTAATAAAATTTCAATCTCTATCTCAAAAAAAAAAAAAGAAAAAAAGAAAAAAGAAAAAAAAAAAAGAAGCAGATACAAACTAATTAATAATTTTTTTTAAAATTTTTTATTAATTAGTTTTTTTTTTCTTTTTTAAGATAAAGCTACTGGTTAGTTTTTAAGTTACAATGATTTGGATTAAAAAAAAAAAAAAATTAAATGGGTTTTGGTTTTGGGTAGGGTATAGATATCCATGGATAATAAATCCGAGTAAGATTCGGGTATGGATACTAATGGGTATTGATATTCGGGTATCCATGGGCAAACTTTTCGGGTAGGGTATGGGTATACTCGATCCCTAGCCAAGAGTCCTTTTTAGAGCCAAAACAAATTTTAAAATATAAAATATCTTTTTTATTTTTATATATATTCTCTTACAAAATGATCCAATATAGATTGCATGGATATGTAATTGTATTATTGTTGTAGTTGCTAAGTCATAATTTACTTGCAGTATTCTTCTTGAATTTTTTTAAAAAGTAACTTTTAACATTACTCTATCATTTTTGATAAACTTAACATTACTCTATCAATAACCAAGACACCATCATTTCGCGAATGACCATGGTATATTTAAAGCTCATTGATTATTTAACGTAGATTTATTTAGTTGCTTAAGTTAAAACATTAAAATTTTCCCGAGGTTCTTTTACCAAACCAAATTACCAAAATTAGAATATATATATATATATATATATATTTGCATTGGCTTGACTTTTATTTATTTATTTTATTTTTTAATGTTTCACTACTTGCTCCGAATGGCATGCAAACCATTTGCATTGGCATGACCTTTATTTATTTATTTTTTTTAAGAAATAATAATTAATAATGATGTTCATTCATCACTTAACCCAAATTGCATGCAAATTTTAAACCGTTTATGACTTCCCAAATGGTTTGCTTGACCAATGACATTACAGAAACACATCATTTCTCTATGTTTTTTTGGCTCAAACCAATAGAACAATTTTATGAAAACAATAATTACATCTTAAATAACAATTTCCCTCCGATCCTCTCCACCTTGTCTCTATAAAACCCTTTGAACCTAAGACTTTCCTTCATCCCTCCCTCTCTCTCTCACATAACGTTAACATTAATACAATGGAACTTAAAAATGTGCTTATCTTATTGGCCCTTGCTTTAGTCTTAGAGCAGAATGCAACAGCATCAACAAACCTGGGAGTTTTGACAGGAAACAACATAGCAGAGATGCTTCAAAACACTGGAGAGCTTGTCAATTGCTGGAATGCACTCTTGGAGCTGAAATCCTGCTCTAATGAGATTTTTTCTTTCTTCATCAACCGTGAGAGCGATCTTGACCCTTGTTGCTGCCGTGTAATTGCCACCACTAGGCATACTTGTTGGCCAATAATCATGGTTTCCTTTGGATTCACACCTACACATGGTGTCATATTGCGAAGCCATTGTCATACAGCATCTGGGTCCACTGTGTCCTCTCTGCTGGCTCTTTGAATCTGCAATAGTGTCCAAATAAGTTGGGACTAGCGCGGAACATGGTCTAGTGGCTAGGTCTTGGTTCAAGTCCCCCTAATTCTCACCAATGAGCATATTGGTACTCATATCACCCTTAACGCACTTTTTCTTCTAAAAAAAAAAAAAAAAAAAAAAGGAAAAAAAAAAAAGAAAAAAAGAAAAAAGTTGGGAAGCTCCTAGTTAGAGAAGTCAGTAATATTGGTGTGATCAAATAAGGCACAATTATGTGTTATGTGGGTAGCTTCTGTTTTATTCCGTGGGTGCATGACGTTGAGTCGTTGATGTTTTCTGGTGCTGTATCTAGCAATAAATATGATCCCTATGAATAAAGTATATATGCTTTTGTTTCGTCGAGTAAATTTTACTTGAGCTGATGATTGCAATATTACTAATCTCATATTTTTCCATAATGCTACTACATGAAGAGATGTACTTCGAGTTTCTACATAAATCTAATGATTACAACATGATTATTTTAACAACACACAATTAAAATTACAAAAGCAAAAAAAAAAAAAAAACATTTATCCATTTGAGATGGATTCATTTTACAATTAAGTTACAAAACATAGCAAAAATTCATAACAATTTCACAACATTACCAAATTAAATTATCACCTCACACATAAACCTACTGGTCACCATAATTTGAAATTTAAGTTTTGTTGGGGGACCACAATTTGACTCCCCATAGTCACTTTAAAAACAAGCCCGTGTGGTGTGAAATCAAAGGCCGTAAAAGATTTGAATGTGCTTTCCTTATTGTCAATTG
Source organism: Castanopsis chinensis (assembly GCA_032878915.1). Classification (NCBI taxonomy): domain Eukaryota; kingdom Viridiplantae; phylum Streptophyta; class Magnoliopsida; order Fagales; family Fagaceae; genus Castanopsis; species Castanopsis chinensis. Next base: position 21,467,213 of record JAVQMG010000122.1, read on the forward strand.
GTTTTGAGGTGGAATGACACAACGAACGATCCGACAAATGGTATCGAGCCAATGTCATGGGTTCGAGTCACAGAGGTGTCATTGTAAGGGAAGGATTGTTAGGGGGACTATAATTTAACTTCCAATAATCACTCTAAAAACAGGCTCTTTGTACATATATGAGGTGGTAGATTAATTTAGTAATATTGTGAATTTTTTTTTTCCCAAGAAGGACTCGTTAGCGTAACACTGATTTAAAACTCCACCTGCTTGGTACAAAGCGTATAGAAAATACATTTGATCTTATTTTTTTGGTGAAGCACAACTGTATAAATACTTTTGGGTAAATTTTACTAACTATCTTTGAGGTTTGGACAAATACCAAGGACGTCTAGAAGATTACAAAACTGAGCATTTCAGTCCTTAAGTCCAAATGGACTCTAACGCTGTTATTTTTTTTTAGTTTCTCTCTCTCACCCTCAGGCCTTGCCTCTCGTCCTTCTTTTTTCTCACTCTCTATGACTCCCTCATCCCTTTAACACCCTCTCAATCCTTTTCTTCTCATCACTATCTCTGACTCCCTCATCCTTCTTCCACTCTCAGACCTCTTTTTGCCTCTCTCGTTACTTTCTTCTCTCTATCGTGGTCTTTCCGACGGTGTGGTGGTGTGGGTAAGCAGTTTTGGTGTGGATCGGTGTTGGTGAGTTTCAATGTGGATTGGTGTTGGTTCTTGTGGTCTTTGGGTGGCAACTATGTGCTATGGCTTACCAGTGGTTCATGAATTTTGGTGCGGATTAGTGTTGGCATTTGGGTTATTTGTGGGTTGAAGATGGAGGTTTGTGATTTTGGTTTGGATCGATTGTGGGTCGGTGGTGGTTGTTTGTGATTTTAATTTGGATTGATGATGGGTCGGCAGTTTTGTGGATTTTGGTTTGGATCGGTGAGATGGGTTTGCTTTGGTTTGAGCAAAGGTTTTGTGGGTCACGATGAGTGGTGGTCGGCGGTTGCAAGATCCCAATCTAGTAGAGCTCGCCATCATGGGAATGGGTTTTTCTAAAAAAAATTGTTGATTTGGGTTTGTTTGGGTTTAGGCAGTGAATCAGATGTTGTTGGATAGTTGGAACTATTTGGGTTTAAGGAGGATGAATGGGTAGTGATAGGTGTTGCCGTGGTGGACGGTAGTAGCTAGGTCGATCTCTATTATGGGTCTTGGTTTTGTTTTGAAATGTTTTTGATTTGGGAGTGTTTGAAGTTTGATGTTGGATGGTTGTTTGTTTGGGTTGATTTCTGTTTGATTGTCTTATTGGTCCTTTGTTGAGTTTGAAATCTTATGGCTAGCTTGAGCTTGACAGAGAGAGAGTTTCTGGTGTGAAGAAGAGAGAGCAAAGAGACAATGCAAAGGAAAAGATGTTAAGGTTTTTGGTTAAGAGAGGCTTTGATTTATTGGGTTTGGTTTTGGGTTAGGATTTTGAGTTGAGAGACTTATTTTTTTTTTTTGTCATGATTCTTGATGGTTTTGTGATTTTCCGTTTAGATTATTGGATCCATTCAAGCATTTTTTTCCTTGCTTGTTTACTGAGAAATAGACCCATTTTCTTTCCCTATTTCTTTACTGAGAAAGTGATTAGTCAAGAAAGAGAAGAGAGATAGTCAGAGAAAGGGATGAGAGGACTGAGGTTAACAACATTAGAGTCCATTTGTACTTAAGGACTGACATGGTCAATTTTGTAATCTTCTAGACCTCTTTGGTTTTGTAATCCTCTAGACCTTCTTAGTATTTGTCTAAACCTTAGGGGTAGTTAGTGAAATTTACCCAATACTTTCTATATGCAAAGGGTCTTAATATTTGTTACTCAATTGTGTAATTTAGACTCAACGATGTTCCTTTTCCAAGGTATTGGATTCAAAATTTGGATAGAGAAATTTTGTGTCTTATGATTTTTTATTTTTTATTTTTTATTTTTTTTTTATTTTGTGAAGAAGGTAATTAGTATGTTATGAAATTGAAGGCCCAAAAGGATGGTTTAGCGAATAAAAAAGGGGATGGTTTTATGACAAAATTTTTATACAGTATGGAGTGGAGATCCAAAAAAGAACCATAAAAAAATTGTGGATCAGATAGAGCCCAAGGTGCTTTAAGCCCACTAAAATCCCACGAACTTAATGTGATCACAAATTTCTTTCAAACCAATTTTGGTTCAATCAAAATCTTTAACTGGACTCTTTTCAATAAAAAAAAAATCTCTGACTGGACAACGATACAATTTATGTGACTTATGATATTCCTAATAAGTAATAACTCTACTCTAGGATCAACATAGCAACATTGCCTGTAAACTCATTTTCTGTATTAATTTACATATTGATTAATTTTTTTTAAAAGTGATGCTAATCAACTCATTCATATAAAGGCATAAAGCTTAAATGTAGATGGTCATTACATACGCTATAACGTCTAAACTGTTTAAATTCCTTTTATAGGTTGCTATTTCTCTTGGCCTCCCCACTTCTGCACCCGTTCAAGTCTTTTAATTTTTCTCAAGCAAAAAATTCGTGTATATATATTACAACCATCCTAGCCCCATTTGAGTACATACCAATAACCATTCTGTCAAATCCCATTTCTCTCGATCTCTTTCAATCTCATGGCCTACTCTTTTAACTTCTTTCTCACACTTTTTCTAGCATTTTCCATGGCTTTCTTAGCCATGGCAAGGCCTCTTACCACTCACTCAAACTTAGCAACTCGCTTACAATTGGACAACCAGACTAACTGTTGGGATTCCTTATTTGAGCTTCAATCATGCACTGGAGAAGTCATAATGTTCTTCCTCAATGGTGAGACCTATCTTGGACCCAATTGTTGTCATGCCATAAGGATTATACATCACGAGTGTTGGCCAGCCATGATGGGTTCACTTGGCTTCACTGAGCAAGAAGGTGATATTCTACTTGGCTTTTGTGACGCTTCTAATGACGATGATGATGATAATACCATTGCTCAAACATTGCCACCCCCCTCACCAATTGAGGGCTAAGAAGACTAGTTTCACTAAATTTGTCTCAAGAGTTCCACTTCCTTTATTTGATATCTCTAATAATAAGTTGTTTGTCTCGTTTGTTTTTTTTAATTACTAGATTATGGTTTTGGCATTAGTTTTAAGTCGTCTTGTTTTTTACTGATGCTTGTAGCGTTGATCTATCAGAAGTCCTTATATATGGGTATGTAATGTGCTGAGCATCAATTTTCTTTGATAATTTCTATTACAGAAGCTATGTGTTGATTTATGATTACAGTTTTCCGAGTTAACATTAGCTGGCCTATTAGCTCAGCTGGTTAGAGCGTCGTGCTAATAACGCGAAGGTCGCAGGTTCGAGACCTGCATGGGCCATTTCTTTTTTTTAACTTTTCTATTTCTAAATCGAGCTGGGCAACAAGCCTACAAATAAATGGGCCAAGTTTGTTTGTTTGTTTTTTTTTTCCCCTTCTACTTTAACACATATTGGGCCGAGCTAATGTGACAAAAACGCTTCACCCATAATTTTTAGCACAAAATATGAACCCTTTTTTGCTTGCTTGAACTCTCTCTCACCCAGAATTATTAAGTTATACATTTAGCATATTTTTAAGATTCGATGCCATTGAACGTCAAAATAAAACTTTCAAAGCATGTAACTATCACCTACTGACTTTTTAATTTGTCATCATTCATTTGGTTCCATTATATATATTTGCTCATTTCTATAGTCTTCTTTCCTGGTCTTGGATCAATTAAAATAAGGAATTTTGTCCTTTACAATGAACAAATCTATAAATGCCAGATTTCTACTCAGTTAACCTTTTTTTTTTTTTTTGATGAACTTCTACTCAGTTAACCTACATAATGAAATAGTGGGGTGAAAAATAATCTTTTAGTCATATATTAGTCTCTATTTTTCTATGTTCTTTTAAGTGAACTAAAAAAAACATATTATCAGATTATGTCAAATGGCAACTTGGTCTAATTTAAAACTTTTGCCATAGTACGTAATATATTATTTTCATCACAATCATTGTGTATACAGTATTCAAATATTGATCATCTAGCAAGCCACAAAACTATATGATTTATTTAATTCTAGCAAACTCTTATTAAATACATATCACAAACGAAATCCAGGATCAACATTTCTTGAAAACTTTAATTTCCTTCCAACGAGACTCCATATAATATGAATCATTCCTATGTGCATAGACTCTGCATTTGAAGTAATGTGTTTTTTCCCGATGTCCAGCAGCCTCATACTTGAGAACCCATCTATTCACATCTGAGGCATCAACGTCGTGGATTACATATAGCAGGAACCGAAGAGTACAAGGTCATCTGCAAAAAACAGATGGGAGAATGCCGCACCACCTCTAGAGGTTGAGATAGGATCCCAAAACTTTGCTTTGCTTTGCATTTTTCTGTGAAGAATGCCCCCCAAAACCTTCATACATAGGTGGCGTTTGGATCCGCGTTCACGTCAGCGTTTCTCTCTTTGCGCCTTCTTCTTTTTTTTTTTTTTTTTTTTTTTTTTTTTTTTTTTTAAGCCGTAGTTGTTGCCAATTCTCCTGTGAAGTGAACAGTGCACAGGTGCATTGTTCATAGATCCACAAATTTTGCTTTTTAGTAACTTTTTAATTAAAAATGAGTTTCACAGAACTATCTACACATTTAAAAATTATTCTATTACAATGTTTTTAGTTTTTAATAATAAGTTCTATTCAAATGGACCTATAAAATGAATAGATAGGATAGTGGCAAAGTCAGGAATTAAGGTCGGGGGGCAAGATTAGAAGGAAAAAACTAATCTAAAAAAATTAATCAATATTAATAACAAAATAAATAAGCAACTATATGCTAATGTAATTGTCATAGAATCTAACATAAAATGTAAACTTTAATTTGGCTTTTCACACCTAGTTTAATTTACTCAATTGCCTTCGACGATTTTTTATATTTTGAAACCATTGCATGATATTTTCACACTTAATAGTCTTAAATCTATCTTTCTAAACAATTATTCATTTATTGATCTCTCATTCGATTGCATAGTTGATTTTAATTATATTCATTGCTGAAAAAACTCTTTCAATAATAGCTGTTGCAGTTAGTAAGATCAATGCCAAGGTCACTAATAAGTAAACTAATGGATATGTAACATCCTTTTTCATTTCTACAATCTTTTTAGCAAGTTGTCCAATTCTTTTAGGTGCTGAATACTTTTAAAAACTTAACAAAAACTTTGATGTACAAATCGAAAGAGACTAGTATCAAAAGATTTTTTTTTTTTTTTTTTTAATGGGAGTCATCCTTTATACTATTTTTTTTTTAATAGAGTCCTATTAGTATTAGTATTAGGTTGTGTAATTCCTTTTTCGTTTGGCAGTAGGATCCTCTTTTTTTTTTTTTTTTAATCATTATTAAGTCAGCTCCATTCCCCTATGATTCTTATTTCCTTATTAGGATTTGCGTCTTTTGTACAACTACAACCTAATGTCTTTTGTGTTAGGGGGGCATGTGTGATCTATGTACCTTATTAGAACTAAAAAAATTTGAAAGTTCAGGGGGGGCACTTGCTCCCCCTCGCCCCCCCTTCCCTTTGCCTCTGGATAGGGAGAGCGGGGTTCCTCCTGCCTTATGCCCCTTAACGGATGGAAAGGCTCTAAAGCTCCTCCATTGAAGAGCACTGATATGGAGGAGCGATAGAGACACAACTCATAATTAGGGAACTCAGGTGATTCGGGCATTTAAAGAGAGCAAGAGTATCCCTCATGAAACTCCACTCAAGGTGGTCATAAGCTTTCTTCAAATCGATCTTAATTGCCATAAACCCTTCTCTACCTTTCTTTTTGGACATGGAGTAGATTAGCTCTTGCACAATGATAGCATTGTCCACGCCCTTTCTCGTAGGTACAAATGCTGTTTGGAGTGGAGAGACTAAATGGTCCAAGGCAGGTCGTATGCGGGCCACAAGGAGCTTAGTGATGACCTTGTACATGGTATTACAAAGACCAATGGGCAGGTCGTATGAATACTACCTGTTTACCAAAAAGAAACATTTAGCAGGAACCATCTATCGTAGATGTTTGGGACTAGGACTGGACCCCCATAGTAAGAAAGTGAACCATTGTTTAATGTAAATGCTAGGGTTGTAGCCTGAGATCTAGCACCAAACACTTGCATGATGCACACCCCATATGTACCATTTGGTACGTACCCATATCCTTCAAATTGCCAAACACTGGTAGAATAATCACATCCCTGAAAATCATGAATGGAGAATATAGAGTTAGTAGGTCAGTCTGTTTTTTTTTTTTTTTTTTTCAATGGCTGGAAAAAAAGTTACTTAGAATTAAAAAGTTAGTTTTTAGTTTTATTGAAGTTTGTTTTTCATCCCTATAGCTAAATGATCAAATTCAAAATTTCTTAAGAGCTAAGCTTGTGTAAGAAACTGTAATTTATATAGGTAAGGACTAAGGATAACATTAAAATGTTGAACTTCAAACTTTGTCATGTTTGAGAAGCTTGAATATTAACCCAGCAAATCAAGGACCCTATATATACCAAATTCAAGCAGTATGTTTTAATTAATTTTTAATAAATTTACTTATGTATAAATTTTTAAATTCATTTTCTATAGGTAGAATTATATTTTTGACAACTTTCAGTAAAAAAATAAATAAACTTTCAACAAAAAGTGTGTAGTTCTATAAAATTGATTGTGACTAAGTTATAACTTATAAGTAAATAAACGTTTAGCAAACGGAAATAGGCTTAATAAGTTGATCACAAACTACGTAAAAAATAAAAATTATTATGGTCTCAAATTTTCCTTTGGATGATAAAAGTATAAATAATAAAAAATTAAAATTTTAAAATGAAAAACTAATTCCATGTTTGTAAAATAGTTTTCGGAGGTATTTCATTAAAGAGGTCCATTATCTAAAACATGCAGGAAAGATTTAAATATCAATGGCGTAACTATATTTTTTGATACATTAATAGTTAGAGGTGGAAAAATTTAAACCTTAAATATCTTTATTGAAAATACTAAAAAATACAAATTGAGCTACAAGGTTTTTAGCCGATTAATTTCTTGAATGGCCTTATCTTACCAAAATTTTATTTTTTGGACTTCTAACATTTGCACTGAATAGAGGAGCCATCAATTTCTCCTTGGGGGCCAAACAAAAATTATGATGATGATTAAATATATTTTTATTTTGCATATTATGTATATGGTAGATATATATAGTTATACATGTACAAACAACAAATCATTATATAACACAATTTAAATCACACACACATATATATATGTGTGTGTGCACGTGTAGGAAAAAAAAATCCAAACTACATGTAAGGACTCAATTTAGTACTTAAACCCAAACGAAAAAGGATTTAGGCCCAACGAGCCCAATACAATGAATTTGTAGAGAATGAGTTGGAAAACTAGACTTTAATAAATCAGATAATAATTGTAGTAAGCCCAGATGAAAAGAAAACAAGAATACAATTGCATGAAGTAAATCGTCCTCGACACAGTCCAAGGAGACTAAATCTTTTATATATATATATATATATCTTATGACTTTCGTTACAGGTCCAGTTTTTGGTGTTACAGTGATTTTTCTCTCCCTAATTTCAGATACCTCCTTCTGTAAGGGGATTCCCTTTTCATTATATACCCCTCTTTTCTTCATCTTCACCGTCCATGTGTTGGTCAAACTATTGGCTTTGACCCTTGTCTCATTAGCACATTCCTGAAGTCTTTGGGAGTAGATGTAAGGCTGCTTGCCATTGTTTAGACATCACCTCCACATTAATGCGGCAAGCAGATTAGCTGCAAAACATTCAATGCGGTGGTAGCAGCTTTCCCTTAGATATTTTTTTAGCTTCCTTCTGTCCTATTCTTCCATGATGTTTATCCTTATCAATAGAACCCTTTGAGATGTTGCCCTTAAGGGTAGACCAATCACTCTGACCTCTGCCTTACTTAGCCGAGGAGGCACTCCTCCTCAAATTACCTTTCCAAGTCTTTCCATCAAAATATTGTTCGTGACACTCTAATTTGCACTTCTTCCCTATTATCTTCTGGTCCTCAGACTAATAGATGTCCTCGAATAAGGCCCACGGCCTAATATACACTAATGGACCCTTTAACCCTACACTACATATAAACTTAAAAAAACATTGATCAAAATAAGATAGAAAAGAAAGTAGAAATAAAGGGACTAATTTTAATAATTTAGAATGTGCTTGGATTAAAGCACTGGATTGAAGTGGAGACAAAAACAATAACGGCGAAGCTTATGTTTGTTGTTGTTGTTGTCATCGTCCATTTGGCCATTTCTAGTTGGGAACAACATAAAAAGGATAATCCATGGTCATAGCAATTGTACTAAAGATAAATCAATATAACTATTGTGACGACCCGAGGACCGAGGAAGAAGATTAAAGAGCAAAGGAGATCTTAATTAGGATGAAAGCCAAAGACCCGAGGACCCGAGGACCCGAGGACATGGAAGTGTGATTGCATGAAGACGTACAAAGGGTAAATTGGGGATATAGGGTAGATAAAGTGAAAATATCGGGTAAGAGGTTTGGTAGCTGCGAATTCCGCATTGAGTGCTCTGTACCTAGTTTCTTGGTTGCATTAAATAAGGAACACTGGCTTTATCAATTGCATTGATGTGGAGGTGACCTGAATAGTGTAAGTCACAGTAAGATAGCTTTTTTTCACCACCTTCTACAAGCAAACGTACAAGTGTCAACAAAGGAAAATAGGTAGGTGAGAGATGAATGACTGAGATGATAATAGTAAGGAGTACAAATAGAGATAAAGGAAACTAGGAAAAAGAGGGGGACGACACTAAGACAAAGAGAAAGAACATTGATAATTGATTGAACAAGAATCTTCCTAGGGAAAAAGCCGAGAATGAGCGTTAGCTGTTTCTGTTATTGGTGTTGTAATCCTCAGGACGAAGCTGTACCTTGTTGTTTTGTTCCCCCTCTATAATTTCATTGTTCTGGGCCTTGAACTATTGGGCTCACCCTGGGCTCTTGGTTTGGTATGTGATTTTTGGTCCTTACAACTATACTATCAAGATTGTGACTTTAGTCAAAGGCAAGTGAGTGATTTTAATTTGAATTGCTTAAGAGAACTACTTTTGAAAAGAAAATAAATTTAAACAATTTAAATTGGAAATAGGGCTTGCAAGTGCACTATATACTAAAGTGTAGTATCTTATGTAATGTTTATTTATGCAAATGCAATTGCAACGTCTTGTTATTTAGTTGTTGAATTCTTGTGGAAAGAGAGTCTAAAATAATGTGATAGAAAGTACCCATATCTTTGTCTTTGAGGGGAGGTCTAACAAAGTTTGATGCTTGAAATAATGTAGAGTCATGTTAATAATATTTATAACAATTGGTTAAAAATTGGGGGCAGTACGTCTAATAATTTTACATGAGTAATGTTAGTAATATTATAATTTCTTTTATATAATATATCATTAATTACCCAAAAAAAAAAAAAATTCAGGCATTTATTTATTATATTTTAACATTTATTAATCATATTTGTTATCGCATTAGTAAGTAAAGATTGTGCAGTAAAATTTGTAATATCCTATCCCCTTAATCTCATTATATAGAAAAAATATAATTTATTACCCAGTAGTAATCTCACAAGCAACTTATGTGCAAGAGGCTAAGAGCTTATATGTAAGAAGTAGTTTATAAATGAGCAATGTTATAGATACGATTTTTTTTCTTCATTATTTACTAAGGTGGTACATAATTTGACTTACTCAACATTATTTTAAATCAACTTGTTGTTGATATTGCTTATATTAGGTAATAATCATAACATGTCAAGTTAATAGTAGTGAAAAATTGTATATCCCTAAATTTACTATTTATAGATTACTTGAGTGTTGTTTTGAGAGTAAAGCTTTTCCCTACTAGTTTGTTAAGGTACAACAATGAAGAAAATGTACCTAATTCAGTTTTGCTGATATATAAAGGGGTGACTTTGGTTTTAAATACTCCTAGCTAGAGCCATTTCACATTAGTTTTGCTAGTAGGGGTGTGAGGCTTGTCTGTATAGTATACCCATAGTTTGTGAACCCTATTGATGAAACTGTATCGCTAATCTTCTGGCACATCATAGGGTCTTTATATGACAGGATTTGATTGATTTAGTGGGAGGGAGATGAACCCTTCTATGACTGTGAGGTTGAAGGGTTGCGAGGCACATGTTTAATTTGGAGGTTTATGATGAAAAGAAAAAGGCTTAAATGCATTGATGATGCTGAAAATCATCAATAAGTCACATAGTTCTCACGTGCTCTAGACAAAACCTGTGCAACAAAGAACAAGAAGACCTCACAGAGAGTATCGGTGTGATACCGGCCAAATACCCTTTGAAGGTTAAGTTAGAGAACTTTCACCACTTAAAGTGTCAGACCTGGGGTAAATTATGTGTTACTTGATTTTTGAGGGTTTTAAGTTTTTATAGTAATGTAGAATTCACCTTTGTTTCTTGGTGAAGAAGATGTTTTCTTATAGGGAAGATCCTCATAAATATACGTATTTTACAGGATCCTTTCCATATAGAGATTTTGTTGATTAAGGTTAATCGTAGGGCGCAAGACATTTCCATTTGAAATTTCTTGGAGACCATTAAAGCCATGTGGAAGCCACGTGGCTTTGCCGCCTGTTTACTTTGTATTCGTCTACTTGGAATCCGTCTATCTCAAATTCTATCCCCTTCAGCTGCCCCCTCACTCTATGGGTCTGTCGCCTATTTTCACAAATGAACTTGTAGAGTAATGGTTTAATTATATTCTAGGGAGTTGTGCTTTGATTGACAGGCTAGCCTTGATTCATTGCTGTAGGAGGGGCACGAAGCATACTTTCAGTGGCTGATTACTTGGATCGAAATGTCTCTTCGTCTTCTGTGCCATTCCCTCTATATATATGTTGCTTCTCCCTTTCATTTTTACTTTCCACAAAAAATTTCCAGTGTCAGAGCGTTATCGTCTTCTACCAAAAATCCTCATACCATCGGCTTAGTGTGATCGTTCGCCACGCCATTTCTGTTGCCTCTTTTTATCATTCAACTGGTAAGTATCTGTTGCCTAACACTGAGTTCTCTTTTTGTTATTCACTTTAAATATTGCATGCTTGTTGCCTATGTAGAACTGTAGAGTCTTAGGGGTTTATTCGTCACGTATAAGTGATAGATGTTTGGTGAGGCGTCGAGTGAACAATCGTGTGTCCGCGAAAGAGCAGCCTACAATGAGGTGCATTCGTTAGGTCAGGATGACCTTGGCACATCCTTATGTGGAGGAGGATAAGGACTTGGACATGGTTGGATCAGAGGGTGATTTAGGTGGGGATTCAAACAGTGAAGATGTGTACTATGCTAAACCTCCCATCCAATCCGTCATAGGTCCTGATGGCCTTAGGGAGTTTCTTCTTCTCCTATTATGGACAGTAAATGGCTTCAACTCTAGCTTCAAGCAAAAACACGTTGAGACCCTTAGTGAAAGATACCAGATTCCCGTCGGCATCCCTATCCGTTTGCCTCTTAAATCCAAAAAATACTACTACTGGGATGCCGAGGACATCAGGGTGTGCAAGTAGATGTTTAAGGTGGGACTTAGATTCCCTCTAAGGGCTCTGCACCGCAATCTACTTCAATACCTGGGGCTGGTCGTCACCCAAATCTCTTCGAATACCTGGAGAGTCTTCCTTGGTGCAGATGTTTTATATGGTGTCTTGACTAATGGGGAATGTAAGATGACGGTGGAGGAGTTCTTCCATTGCTATCGTCAATCAGAAATCACCCAGTCTAGGGGTATGTATAGTTTTCTACCGAGGAAGCTGGTACTTAGGCTAGTGTGCGACACCCTTGATTCAAACAGAAACTGAAAGAGCCGATACTTTTTCATTTAGGAGGACGACAGGATGTGTCACCCTGATGATTAGGAGTACATGGCTGTGGAAACAACTTGGGGTATAATGTCCCCGTCTGGTCTAAATTTTGTTTCTTATTATTTGTGTCATGTGTTGGCCTAACTGTCCCTTTTTTGTAGCCCGAGACCGTACAGAGGTGACTCTTGAGTAGTGGAGTCTTTTGGAAAAGATCATTAGTTGGTAGAGAGGACGTGGGAAAAACTTGTTACCTTGGACATAATCCATTGGTATTGTAACGGTCCTAAGCCTACCACAGCTGCTTGTCACTGCAATAGTCAAGAACGCAGATGTGAGTCCGTTGCCCATTACTTTTTCTTTTATATAGTAGTTTGCCTAACTCTTTCTTTCAATCCATTTTGATGCAGAAATGGAAGACGGCAAGAGGAGGGCTTTCATCAAGCAATAGGCTACTGCGCGGAAGAAGCAGGAGGGAAGCTTGCCTCCCAAGAGAACAGGTCTGGCCAACCCGTCCACAAAGAGGAAAAGTATTGGACAAGAGCAAACGTCTCCCCAATAAACCCAATGTGGTGGCGGGGTCAGCCGTCGGGGAGAATCCTGACCCAAACAAGCTGCCTCCTTCATTTGGTCTAGGGAAGGGCAATGGCCTTATGACGGATCAGGGTCCCGTTACTGAGGCTATGTGGGAGACTTGCCTTTTTAGCCTTGCATAAGTATGTATATCCATCCTTCTCCTTTCCATCACGTTGTCTCTGTTTTTCTAACTTTTTTTTTTTATTCTTGCAAGGGGTGCTCATGATGAAGGGTCTAATGGATCGTTGCCTGTCTCAAGAGATGGTGGTGGATCGTGTGAGGGCAAAGGTAAAGGAGACAGAGGCGGAGTTAGGGGAGCTAAAGGCCTGGAAGGTCATCCAGGAAAACAAGCTTGATTAGACGAAAAGACTCCTGGATGAGGCCGAGGCACAGATGGAGGCACAAAAAAAGTACTTAAGGACAAGGAAGATGAAATCTCTAAGTTCAAGAAGCAGCTCTATCAGGCTAGGGAAGACGCGATAAAGGAATATTGTGACTCCGACGCTCTTTTAACAGAGCTAGGTAGTTCCTTTGCTGACGGCTTCGATGACTAACTTCGTCAGGTCAAGGGCTCCTTCCTGGATCTGGACCTGTCATATATCACTGTTGATACTAAAGGCCAGACCGCAACCTGTCCTGTAGATTCCGAAGGCACCGATGATATTTTTGTGGATGATTCCATTCCTTACCCTTAAGGTGATGAGGAGGATGCTCCTTATAATGTTAGGCTAAATCCATTGACGAGGAGTCTCGCCCACTTGAAGGGAACTAGACAGTTGATGAGAAGGACGGAGAGACCCCGACTGACTAGTAGTAGACTTTATTTTTTGTTAACTTATATTTTCTTAGTGTGAAAATCTTTTGGGAGGACAATATGTCTTGTTGTTTTCACCGTTGTCCATTGTTTTTTGGGCTTTGTATGTAAATTTTACCCTTCATGGGCCTTTATCTACTGCTTATATTTATATATATTTTTTCTATTTCCTATCTTTGAGATGTGTTTTTGTTCATCTACCTTGGAATTAGTATTTAGTATGTATTCGTCCCTTTGAGCACTTATTGAGACTTAAGTGTGCCTGGTCATTTTGGTACTTATGCTTAAATGCACCCATCCCCTTAAGGACCTGAATATTTTTGGGATGAAACTGTCCATTCATGTTCATAAAACTTATCCATTACCTATTCATTTAAGGACTTGGTAACTTCTGACCATCCTTTGGGATGAACTCGTTTACTATTGGACTTAATAGTTTCAAATCACCTATTGGGATGAAACTTTCCACTTATGGACTAATCCTGTCCACTTAAGGACCTAATAATTTCAAACCACCCATTGAAATGAACCCGTTCACTTATGGACGTAATAATTTCAAATTTCAAGTCACCTTTTGGGATGAACCTGTCCACTTAAGGACTTAATAATTTCATGTCACCCCTTGGCATTAACCCATCCACTTATGGACTTAATAATTTTTTGTAGTGTAGACATCACATGTATGTTATATATGAATAACTCCTCTTATTGTGATGAATATGCGCATATAAAAAATTGTTCTTGAAAAGATGAAAAACTACCTTTTAGGCTTAAAAGTACTGTAGATAGTGAGAGTTTAACTAAAAGGAAATAAATTGGGAATGCAGAGTGTTGTTGTCTACGTCATCATCTATTGGTGGTATTTCTTCAAGTGCTATGTGTTCCATGGGTGGTGTAACTTTTGCCCGTCTAGCATCTCTAGGTGGTAGGTGCCTTTCCTATACCATAAAGCGATTCTGTAAGGTCCTTCCTAGTTAGGTCCTCGCTTTCCCTAGGAATGATCTTTTATAGTGCCTATCACATTTCTCAAGATGAGATCTCTAACTTGGAAATCTCTGTGTTTGGCCCTAGAGTTATAGTGTTTGGCCATGAGATCTTGGTACTGTGCTAACATTTGTTCAGCCGTTGCTTTGACCTCGTCTACCAAGTCAAGTTGTAGACGCATAGCTTCATCGTTCCTGCTTTCGTCATGGTTCTCTACCCTATAGCTTATGAGTCTGACTTCAGCTAGGATAACGACCTTGCGTCCGTACGCTAGTAAAAACGGTGTTTTTCCGTAGGTGTTCTTGCTGTTGTCCTATATGCCTTGGCAGATTTTTTAGCTATATACCCTTTGCCCCCTCGAGTCAAGTTTTGATGATTTTGAGCAATGATTGGTTTGTGATCTCAACTTATACGTTGGCCTAAGGGTGGGTAGGTGAGGAGTAGTGACTCTTGATCCCTAATTGCGAGCAAAAATCTCTGAACGAGTCATTGTTAAACTACTTCTCATTGTCTGAGACCAGTACTCTAGGTATACCATACCTGTAAATAATGTTCTTTCATACAAAGCTTCGTATGTTCTTCTCCGTGATGATGGCCAGGGCTTTGGCCTCCACCCATTTGGTGAAGTAATCTATGCCGATTACTAGAAACTTCAACTATTTGATTGCTATTAGGAACGGGCCCATGATATCCAACCTCCATTGAGCGAATGGCCATGGGGCCATCATCAGAGTGAGCTCCTCTATTGTTTGTCTGATGAGGTTGCCATACCTCTGACACTTGTCATAAGTTTTGACATATGCATGGGCATCCTTCACATGGTAGGCCAATAATATCGTGCCTGTACTAGCTTGGGCACTAAAGACCGTGATCCGGAATGGTTTTCATAGATTCCTTCGTAGACTTCTCTCATGACATAGTTTGCCTCCTTAGAACTAAGACACCTTAGGTACGGACGGGAGAAGTCTTTTTTGTACAAGATGTTTTTGATTAGCGTGAATCGTGCTGCTTAAACCTTTAATTTTTGTACAGCCTCCTTACCATCAGGTAGCATGCCATTTTTCAGGTAGGAGGTTAATAGTGTAGTCTAGTTGTTCTCGGAACCTATCTCCTACACACTGATGCCATTTATTAATGGTTAGATCTGAACAAAGGATAGTACCTGACTTGGGATGTTCATATGCTCTGCTAATGTAGTCTTAGCAAGACGGTTGGCTTACTTGTTTCCCTCCATTGGGATTTAAACAAACTTTGCTTGAAGGTCGTTCGTTCGGGCTTAGAATCATCAAGGAGTATCTTTCCAACCCTTCCGCGGGTTGTGCCACCGTATGCTTTTCTTCTATACACATGGTTTGTAAACGATTGTCCATCTCTAGTATGGCAATGTAGTACTCGCGCGCCGCTACTTGATCTCCCCGTACCTCTCCCACTCTGTACTCGGTGGGGAACTTGATCATCAGGTTGTAAATTGAAGTTACGGCATTCCATAAGTTAAGGGTAGGACGGCCCACGATGGCATTGTAAGTGAATGAACAGTCAACAACCAAGAATGTGACATCCTTGGTAATTTGCTGAGGGTAATCACTGACTGCTATGGGCAAAGTGACCGCATCGAAGGGGTATACTCTTGTTCCTTCGAATTCAACAAGTGGTGCATTAGTTGGAACCAACTATTCTCTCTCAATCCTCATCTGCTAGAATGCCGGGTAGTAAAGGATATTAGCAGAGCTCCCATTGTGTGCAAGAACCCAGTGAGTGTTGTAGTCCCCAACCCGTATGCTAACTAGAAGCGCACTGGAGGTTGTGGTGCCCCCTACAATCATCCTTATGTCTCCTAGGGGTAGCCTAGGACGCTCGTTTTCCTGCCAGCCTGCTTGTTCTTGTGGTGGGTCTGTCATTTCCTTATTGACGAATCTTTGCAATTTTCCTTATCTGATAAGGGCTTCTATTTGCTGCTTCAAGTCATAACATTTAAACGTGTCGTGACTGTGGTCACAATGGAAGTGGTAGTACTTGTCTTTGGACCTCTTGCTGGGGTCTCCCTTTAGCTTACCAGGCTATGTCAAGGCTGCCTCGTCCTTGATCTGCATCAGAACTTGATCAAAAGGGGCAGTCAACGGGGTGAAGCTTGTGAACCTCCTAGTGGGGGGCTTGGAACACCTATCCTCCCGTTGGTCTCCTGTTCTTGTTGTCTCCATCCCCTGTCCTATTGTACATTTTCTTGCCTTTCTCGCTATTTAGGCTTCTCTTCTCGAGCAAGCAACGCGTCTTCCGCGTTCATGTACTTAGTAGCTCGGTAAAGTGCACACGACATAGTTTTTGGGTCATTTTTGTATAAGGAAAATAGAAACTTCCCCTTCCATAATCCATTGGTGAACGCAGTAACATGTAATTTGTCATCAGTTTCATCTATCGAGAGGGCTTCCTTATTAAAGCAAGTAATGTAGGATCTCAACGTCTACTCCTCCCATTGCTTAATGCTTATCAAGCATCCAGTAGACTTCTTATACCTGTGTCCCCCATAAAGTGTAAGGCAAATTGCGCGCTTAACTCCTTGAAGGTACTGATGGAGTTGGGCGTCAACTTGCTGAACCATACCTTTGCAAGACCTTTCAGCATAGTTGGGAAGGCTCGACACATGATTTCATCCACAACGCCTTGCAAGTTCATAAGGGTTTTGAATGACTCTAGGTGATCTAAGGGATCCTTTGACCTGTCGTAGGCTTCTACCTATGGCATACGGAACTTCGGCAGAAGGGGGAACGAAGTGACGGGTGTGGTAAAAGGCGAGTCTATCTAGTGGACTAACTCATTGAGATTGCTTGACACTCGTCCTTTAAGGGCATTCATCATGAAGTCCATCCGCTCCTTCATCATTTGCATTTCCGCGACCATGTGTGGTGGTATTGTTTCTGCAATGGATGGACGGCTGGTATCCTCTGAGCATTGCTGCCTTTCGGTCCTTTTCGGTCTCTCCTTTCAGTGCTGGTGCCTTCCTGCTCTTCCCCGTGACTGTTGGGCCTAGCATCCCTTTGGTGTAGCTGTTCCTCTAGGTCGTGGTTTTGTTTAGTAAGGCGTTCCACCGCCACAGTTAGGGTCTATACTTGTCTTTCAAGGGTAGTAGTGTGTGGTTCATCTCCGTTATTGTTGTTGGTTGCATTGAGAGAGTGAGTACCATACAACTTTGTCTGGGAAGTGTTAATATGGCTGCTATTGTTTTCTCGTTACGTTTCCCCACAGACGACGCCAACTGATAATACCGAAAATCATCAGTAAGTCGCATAGTTCTCACGTGCTCTAAAAAAAAACCTATGCAACAAAGAATAAGAAGACCTCATAGAGAGTACCAGTGTGGTACCGGCCGAATACCCTCTGAAGGTTAAGTTAGAGATCTTTCAACACTTTAGAGTGCCAGAGCTGAGGTAAATTATGCATACCTTGATTTTTAAGGGTTTTGGGTTGTTATAGTAGTGTAGAACTGACTTTTGTTTCCTAGTGAAGAAGATGTTTTCTTGTAGGGAAGATCCTCATAAATATACGTATTTTACGGGATCCTTTCTATATAGAGATTTTGTTGATTAGGGTTAATTGTAGGACATAAGACATTTTCATTTGAAATTTCTTGGTGACCACTTAAGCCATGTGGATGCCAAATGGCTTTGCCACCCGTCTACTTTGTATCCGTCTACTTGGAATCTGTCCAACATAAAGAGTCTATCCATCTTCTCTTTCTCTTTGTCTAGGCGTGATCTTTATTTCGTCTGTAGTTTGTCAGTACGTTTATACCGTCCTTCTCCTTGGCATCGTTTCTTTTGGTTGGCTTTATGAATAGATCCATCTATCTCAAATTCTATCCCCTTCATGCAATAATAGTGGTAACAAAACCATATTGAAGGACATTTTTGCAGGAAATGGGAACAAATCAAGGGAGAGAAACGTACATGAAAAAGATGGAGCTGTGGTTTGTCTTATTTATAGTAGTTTTTGCTTGGGAAGAAGTTAAACGTGGCTTGAGTTAATAAGTGATGCACACTCACCACAAGAAATATGTATATATTATTCGATCGGCTACTTGAAATTTGTATATATATTCGATCGGCTATGCTTAGTTTTCTATGTCTAATTAGCTTTTCACGTCACGCCTAGAGAATCAAGCCAAACATATTATTACAAGCCTAAACATGTCTTGAATAAGCTTTTAATCATTTAGTCATCGTTCATATTTCATGTGTGACACTGTATGACACTCTTTAATAGGTTCAATTTTTACTTTTGTTATTATTTTGACCCATTCTAAAATTTTTTTAGTTTTGCCTTGGAAGCAACGTTGTGAAACCCGGACCGGACCGTACGGTCCGACCGGAAAAACCTCGAACCGTTCCTCTTTGCGGTTCTTTTAGCATCAAAAACCGTTCTACGGAAAAAAGCAAGGAGCCGTGAGAATCGCGGTTGGACCTCACGGTTCTGAGAATCATGATCCAACCGCTTCTCACGGTTCCCTTTGAATCTGAACCTAAAAAAAAAAAAAAATCACAGAAGAGGAGAGATTATTGTTGAAAACAACGATCTGGACGAGCCAATGATTTTGAAAGGGTAATTTCTGGCTTTGAATGGGTAGATCTTCGTTGATGGACTTTGGAGATCTTTGTCTATGGACTTTAGGGATTTGAGCAAGAAGGGGAGATCTTTGTCAATGGACTTTGGAGGAGGAAGGGAAGTAGGGAACTAGAGACGAGAGGGAGATTTCTGGCTTTGTTCTCCACTGGATTTTGTGTGACGGCCTGATGGGGTGAGACTCTGAGAGCGAAAGAAAAAGAATGAGAAAGAGCAGATAAAGACGAAGAAAGAAAAGTAAAGAACGAAGAAAGAAAAGTAAAAGAAGAAAAGAGTCAGATCAGATGAGATTTGAGAGGAGTGGGTATGGGATGGGATGGGAAACGTGTGGAGGATAAAAAGCAAGAGAAAAAAAAAATAAAAAAAACAAAAAAAACGTGTGGTCCGTAGCAAAGAAAGAAAGAAAAAGAATAAAAAATTATAATTTACCGCAATATTTTCACAATATTTCACAATAAATTTTAAGTAAAAGATAATTATTTGATAATATTGATAAGTAAAAAAATAATTTTAATGATAGGTTCAAATTAGAATTAGTAACAACTTTTCACATCAATTTTATTGTGAAAGTATTGCTAAAAATGTTGTAAAATACTTTAATGCTGAGCACTTACTGCGTGCTTTATTGCAGTCAACCACTTCCTCCTTTGGTTTTGTTATTTATTTAACTTTAACAATTTTTAAATGTATGGACATTGACTATTCAAATAACTGCAGATCTAGCTTCTGATTTTTTTTTTTTAATTCATAATAAGTGGTGAATATTGACCATTCAAATGGCTTGGAGAGTTGGGAAAAAAACCTATCCGCACTCAAATGGGATTGGGCTGGGGCATGAGCAAATAAATTAATTTGCCTCTTAATTATTTTATCCAGTTTTATAAAATAAAAATTATTGGGTACTAAAGTGTACTTTATTATGAATAAAAAATAATTTAAAAACTCAACAGTTATTTATGTTTTTTTAGAATTTAATAATTCTTATTTGTATTATGAAAGTTATGTAATAAAAAATACTATCTATATTTGTTTTGGATTATTTTAGTTAAAATTTTAATTTTTGTTTATTAAATATATTTATTTATAATTTAAATAATTATTAAATGAATTATGACGTCATCACAGTTCGACCCCGGTTCGACCTCGGTTCGACCTTAAAAACCTTGAACCTCTCTCTTTTACGGTTCAATGAACGGTCCGGGTCTGAAAACCATGCTTGGAAGTATATGCAACCACTGAACCACCTGCATGTGAGTGAGAGAAAAAGTGCCAATTCAGAAAACGGAGCCAAGGTTGCTCCGGATTTTGTATGTGTTGAAGAGTTCAGGTATTACTGATGTTTAATAATTTAGGATGTGATTGGATTGAAGCTCTGGCTTGTAGTTGTTAATTATGTGACTATTTTTGTTGGGAAATTTAGACCCCGGTTGATAGAATTAACAAGTTTTAAACCCAAGTTGTTAATTAGATTTATTATGCATAAAACTTGTTAAAACAAACAAACATCAATATCATGTCAAATATAAGTGCAGCGGAAAAATAAATAAGACAAGATATGATGACCCAGGAAAACCAATGAAACCAACCAGTTTCACAGTAAAAAACCTGGGGGGAAACCTTCCCGAAAAGCAATCCACTATAGTAAAGAGAAGTTTCAGATCTAGTACAAAACCTTTGTCCCTAGACTCTACAATCCCCGTAGATGAACTCACAGCAGAAACCTTCTACTGCTTCAGAACCTCTGAACTCTTCAATATATGAACGCCACCCTTTGATGCACGGATCCCAGTACGTGACTCACCTTTGCACGAATCTTAGTACGTGACTCACTCACCAACTTGAGGAAGAAGAATGTTGGCTGCAAAGTTCTTCACTTCATACACACGATGAAGATCAAGAAGCACTTGGTTACAAAACCCTAAGGCGCAAAAACGCAGTAGCTTCTTTCAGAGAGAATTAGGCTTCGGTCACCTTTTGCATGTGTTCTCCTTGTATTCTCTTATGTGACGGCCTCAAAAATATGCCTTATATATGCCTAGGGTTGTGAGAAAAGAAACCCTACACAAATACAAAAGCCTGGCCCAAAAATCGGATCTGAAAATTCTGATTCCCGTAACCTCGATCGATCGGGCTCGATAGATAGCAGGTGTCGAGCCTCATTAAACCTCGATAGATACCTCGATCGATCGGGCTCGATAGATAGCTATCTGTCCGCAGGTGTCCAGCAGCTATCCGCAGGTGTCCAGCAGCTATCCGCCAGGTGTCCACCAGGTGTCCAGCTTTAGTACACACTTTTTCTTCACTTGTTTCTTGGTCTAATCTTCATGACTTTAATACTAAACTTGAACAACATGTTCTTTGAAGTATTAAACACATCCTAGATCTATCCAAATACAAGTAAAGTGCGTTTTGTCAAAGGATTAGCCAACTACATAAAACAGCGACATATGTTAACAAACTTGAACTACATATGTCCTAACAATCTCCCCCTTTGGCAATCCGTGACAAAACCACAACATACAAATGAAGATATGAGAGAAGTCATAAATCACTCAACTCATATTCACTTGTTACATACAGTAAAATCTACCCTAACACAAACTCTTGAAAAACTTTGCAAGAAGAGAGTTCATGGCATGGAAGACTTTGACAACCTGTATTTCTGAAACACTTTAAACAAAACTCATCAAGGCATCTTTGTGTGAAGCAGAAATAATAGATTGCATACAAATAAAGAAACATGTGTATAAAGATAGAAAAGAAACAACACATGTAGAGATAGGTGAAGAAAACATACATCATCATATATATACCACTTGATAAATACCATGTGTATGTAAAAATGGTCACAAGACCTAGGTACATGAACAAGGAGATAAACACTCCCCCTAACAAGATGAAACACAACTCCCCCTTACAAGGGCATGTATTTCTCCCCCTAACTTGTAGAATCTTAAAGAAAGAAACCACAAATTCTCCAATTTCTCCCCCTTTTTGTCACGATTGACAGAGGGTACCGAGAAACATAAAGATGATCAAGGATGATCAAGGGGGCACAAAGAATCCATAAAAATGCATGAATGTAATGAAACAATATGCTATGGATGACAAGATAAGAGAAACATGCAAAACATGTAAGAAAACATGCATGCAGAGATTCTCGATCGATCGAGAGGTATCGAGGAGCTATCGAGCAAACCTCGATGGATCGAACAGCTATCGAGAAGCTATCGAGGAGACAGAAACATTCTCGATCGATCCACCTAGCTATCGAGAGGTGTCGAGATTGCGATATCATGCAATAGAAGATCTCGACAGATAAGCCAGGTATCGAGAGGTGTCGAGGATGTGTCGAGATGGCTTAAAAACAGTTTTTCAAGAAGAGAAAAACACAGATGTGAATGCAATCAAGCATGCAACTCAACTAAAGATCCAAGCAACACATTAACCTCTCAAAAACATCTCTCAACAAGAAAAATGTCATGCATTTTGATCCAAAACACACACACACACACTAAACAAGTCTAACCAATTTTATATTTCAAAAATAAGTCAAGACAGTTTAGTTAGCATACATTAACGCATGTAAACCTTGTGATGGCCAAATCACATTGTGCCTGCACATGTATCAAGAATAGCAAAGAGTATTGCGTGTTGTGTGTGAAAACATCGCAAGATTGCATAAGTGTCTCAATGTCATGACGATTTGAGATATGAGAAAATCACTTTAACTCACACACAATCATAACCGTTTGATGGGGACTATCACCTTCGAGGTACATCCTATAACTCCCACATCTCCTAGAAAACACGCTTGCAACCATATTTTAAAGCATTTTTAATCTTTTTGCTTTTTATTTCTTTGCATATTTTCTTTTTAACAAGCATATCATGCATGGGCATACAAGAGAAAGAAAAGAAATACCCAATTATGTTAAGCTTTTGACACTGCACTTTTGCTATGCCGAAGCATACAGGTGTCCTTGACATTGCACTTTTGCTATGCTGAAGCATACAGATGTCATATTATGATTGGCGAGTAACAGTGGTGAGATGGTTATTTATGCCTTTCTCTTAGGATTTTCTAGTTCAACCCGTCAAAAAGAGTGATACGAGTGTTAAGAAGAAGAGATCACTTAACCTTACTCATCACAAACAAAGAGCTACAAAGCTCACTCGCTTAGTTGTGCAGAAGAGTGCTCATCTAAGCTACAGATGATACAAAGTTTAGAAAACTCTGTTTCAATGGCCATTACAAAAGTTCACATGAACTGATGCACACAAACACACACTGTTTTTGTATTTTTCTGATTTTTCCCTTTTTTTTTTATTTTGAAAACAAAACAAAATAAAAACTAAACAACCACACAAAAACAGACAAACATCATGAATGCATGGGAGAAAGATGCATATGCATGAGAACATGATAGAATTGTGCAGATGCATGAAAGCATGATTTCAACAGCAGAAAAGAAATTAAGCAAAGAAAGTCCTACTTTAGATAGAAAGAATTAAAGCAGAGGACAAACAGAAAAGACAATCAAGTCTTAGGGTCCTTTCTCACCCACACAGCACGAGTCTTTGGCCGTGAAGATGAAAAGGCACGTGTCCTAGTATGACTACAAAAGGACATAGAAGAATTAAAATTCTTCTGAAATTGAGTTAAAAAGCTCAAAGCTTTTAATAACTCTCCAAACAAAGGTGTAGGTCCTTGAGAGGAAACCTGTGACCGTTTGGACAATTGCTTATGAGGATACAACCTAAAGCAATTAGGACGAGTGTGTCCAGAAACACCACAATGGTGACAAACATGAGCAGTTTTAGAGCTACTCGGCTTCCTAGAAGGAGGTCTGACCTTAGAGGTTGACAGAGTCCTCAGCTTAGGACAATTTGGCCTAATATGACCAACCATGTGACAATGATGACAAGTGGGGACAAAAACAGATTTATCATCCAACCTAGGAGGAGTTTTAGACATAGGTTTAGGAACTTCAGCGTTAACATCAGATTGTTTACCTTTGTCTATCCTAGCAATATTAGCCTTCAACTCTTCATTATTCCTTTTAAATGGGGGAATATAAACATCTTTTTCCTTTGAGTTAGGCTCAACAACAAGTTTGGCACTAGTTAATTTTTCAACTTTAGTTTTAAATTCAACTAGTTGCTCTTCCAAACTCTTAATTTTGTCCACCTGAGATGAAATTTGATTTTTAAAATTCTCATTCAAATTATTGGCTTCATCCAATTTTGCAATCAAATCATCTTTTTCATGCTTGACCTTTTTAAATTTAGCTTTTAATTTCGTAGAACACTCAAGAGATTTCATACAAAAACTATAAAGCTTGCAATAGGCATCATGAATATCATCATCATCATTCAACACAAGATCATGCAAATCAAAACAATCAAGAGATTCCATGACAACGGGGGTCAAGGATCACACTCAGGAAATTAATCCAATCAGAGTGTACCCGCTCTGATACCACTTGTTGGGAAATTTAGACCCCGGTTGATAGAATTAACAAGTTTTAAACCCAAGTTGTTAATTAGATTTATTATGCATAAAACTTGTTAAAACAAACAAACATCAATATCATGTCAAATATAAGTGCAGCGGAAAAATAAATAAGACAAGATATGATGACCCAGGAAAACCAATGAAACCAACCAGTTTCACAGTAAAAAACCTGGGGGGAAACCTTCCCGAAAAGCAATCCACTATAGTAAAGAGAAGTTTCAGATCTAGTACAAAACCTTTGTCCCTAGACTCTACAATCCCCGTAGATGAACTCACAGCAGAAACCTTCTACTGCTTCAGAACCTCTGAACTCTTCAATATATGAACGCCACCCTTTGATGCACGGATCCCAGTACGTGACTCACACCTTTGCACGAATCCTAGTACGTGACTCACTCACCAACTTGAGGAAGAAGAATGTTGGCTGCAAAGTTCTTCACTTCATACACACGATGAAGATCAAGAAGCACTTGGTTACAAAACCCTAAGGCGCAAAAACGCAGTAGCTTCTTTCAGAGAGAATTAGGCTTCGGTCACCTTTTGCATGTGTTCTCCTTGTATTCTCTTATGTGACGGCCTCAAAAATATGCCTTATATATGCCTAGGGTTGTGAGAAAAGAAACCCTACACAAATACAAAAGCCTGGCCCAAAAATCGGATCTGAAAATTCTGATTCCCGTAACCTCGATCGATCGGGCTCGATAGATAGCAGGTGTCGAGCCTCATTAAACCTCGATAGATACCTCGATCGATCGGGCTCGATAGATAGCTATCTGTCCGCAGGTGTCCAGCAGCTATCCGCAGGTGTCCAGCAGCTATCCGCCAGGTGTCCACCAGGTGTCCAGCTTTAGTACACACTTTTTCTTCACTTGTTTCTTGGTCTAATCTTCATGACTTTAATACTAAACTTGAACAACATGTTCTTTGAAGTATTAAACACATCCTAGATCTATCCAAATACAAGTAAAGTGCGTTTTGTCAAAGGATTAGCCAACTACATAAAACAGCGACATATGTTAACAAACTTGAACTACATATGTCCTAACAATTTTTTTTTTTTTTGGATAAGTTTTTAATTATGTGACTAGTCTTCAAATAAAGACAAAAACCATATATATCGGCGAAGCTTATGTTGTTTTGTTGCTATTTATTTTTACTTGGGAACTACTTAAATAACTTGTCTAGCAATTATAAGAATGATAAACCAATATTAGAAAATTGGTAATTGAGATTAGGGCTTGCAAGTGCTTTCTACTTTCTTAAACTCTCTTGTAATAAGATTTTAGGTGCTACA
Organism: Castanopsis chinensis; assembly: GCA_032878915.1. Taxonomy (NCBI): domain Eukaryota; kingdom Viridiplantae; phylum Streptophyta; class Magnoliopsida; order Fagales; family Fagaceae; genus Castanopsis; species Castanopsis chinensis. Next base: position 21,492,958 of record JAVQMG010000122.1, read on the forward strand.
TCTACAACATTTTTACAACAAATCATAGATGGTTAGTTGTTATTGGTTCAAATTTGAACTCAACAACAAGATTACTTTTTTGCCCTAACAATAATAATCAGTAACAACCTGCCATTTAGGATTTATTATAAAAATGTTGTGAAAATATTGTGGACATATAATTTCTTTTAAACATTTGTATTGCACATTTATGACACAATTTAAAAAGGATAAAATTTAGGTACATACCTTAGGTGCTGTTCCTTAAATTCCCTTTTTAAGATTTAGCCATATGACTACTTAACTTAAAAAAAAAAAACACTTCCATCCCATAAAAAAAATCTATATGTCAGGATCTTAAAAGAGAAACTTAAGGAACAACACCTAAGTTTTGCTCATTTAAAAAAAGGAATGTCAAGAGACAATTATGCCAAAGGTGAAATTAAGCTATAGAACTCCCAAATTTAACTGATGACAGAACCTTAGATTAGGTTTTTTGAAATATTTATATATTAGATCAGTATTTTTTTTTTGAAAACATATTAGATCAGATTAAGTTAGGTTCCTAATCATTGATCTAGGACCAACATAGCAATAATGCCGGTAAACTCATTTTTTGTTTTACTTTAATTTTACTTTCATAAAAATAGGTTTAACTTTTAATTAATCTTTTTTAAGGTGATGCTAATCAATTCATTCATGCATAGAGTATAAATGTAGATGGCCTTTACATCTGCTATAACATCTAAACTGCTAAAATTCCTCTTATAAATCACTATTTCTCTTGGCCTCCCCGCTTCTGCACTCATTTAAGTTTTTCAATTTTTTTCATGCACAAACTTCATGCATATATATTGCAACCATCCTAGCCCCATTTAAGTACATACCAATTACCATTCTCTCAAATCCCATTTCTCTCTATATATCTCAATCTCATGGCCTACTCTTTTAACCTCTTTCTCGCACTTTTTCTAGCATTTTCCATGGCCTTCTTAGCCATGGCAAGACCTTTTAACTCTCACTGATCAACCTTAGCAACTCGCTTACCATTGGAAAACCATACTAATTGCTGGGAATCCTTATTTGAGCTTCAATCATGTACTGAAGAAGTTATAATGTTCTTTCTCAATAGTGAGACTTATCTTGGACCCAATTGTTGTCATGCTATAAAGATTATACGTCATGAGTGTTGGCCGGCCATTATGGGCTCCCTTGGCTTCACTAAGCAAGAGGGTGATATTTTACGTGGCTTTTGTGATGCTTCTGATGATGATTGCCAGGCCACAAATGCGTTGACCCCTTGTAATAACTTAGATTAATTAATTAGCCCAGTTTTTAATTAATCAAATTAACATGCAATATCACGTGGCAGCACAAACAAATCACCAAACTAAGTTAAGCAGCGGAAAATAAATAACACGGTGATTTGTTCACTAATGGGGAAAACCCTTACGGCAAAAACCCCACCGGGTGATTTAAGGTCACCACTCCTGAAACTCCACTATTATCACAACAAGCAGTTACAAGTAAGGAATCCCAGTACCTCACCAACCTACAGTTGAACTCTTACCCCAATACCCAATTGGACTTGTTCTGTAGTGACAGTTTCTCCTTTCAATGCACGGTTCCCAAGTACGTGACTAACCAGATGCGCGGATCCCAGTACGCGACTTCAAATACCAACTAGAGAGAGAGAGAGAGTTGGCTGCAAAGTTCTTCAAATCATCAGAGATGAACTAGGGCACGAACTTTGTCTTTCTGATCACAAATTGCATGAACAACAAGTTCTCAAAGAATATACAACTTGTGTCTTCTGCTTCCTTGCTTGACGGCCCTTAAAATAATCCTTTTATATGTCTAGGGTTAGGATAAAAGAAGTCCCAAAGACACACTCACGGATTAGACTTGAAACAGACTTGGAAATCTGTTTTCTTTAATTCTCGACAGATAGAGGTGTCGAGAGGTGTCGAGAAACTGTCGAGGCTCGGGCAAAACAGCTTCTTTAAAGCTCGATAGATGCATCTGTCGAGGTATGTGTCGAGCTTTAAAAACTTGCACTTCCTTGCTTGTTTCTTGGACAGACTTTGACGGCTTCAAAACTTAACCTTGAACCACTGTTTCTTGAAGTGTTAAACTCATCCTAAATCTACCCAATTACAAGTAAAGTGCGTTTTGTCTAAGGATAAGCCAATTACATAAAATAGCGACATATGTTCACGGACTTGAACTACATATGTCCTAACAATCTCCCCTTTTGGCAATCCGTGACAAAACCACAACATACAAATGAAGATATGAGAGAAGTCATAAATCACTCAACTCATATTCACTTGTTACATACAGTAAAATCTATCCTAACACAAACTCTTGAAAAACTTTGCAAGAAGAGAGTTTATGGCAAGAAGACTTTGACAACCTGTATTTCTGAAACACTTATAAACAAAAAACATCAAGGCATCTTTGTGTGAAACAGAAATAATAGATTGCGTACAAGTAAAGAAATATGTGTATAAAGATAGAAAAGAAACAACACATGAAAGGTAGGTGAAAGAAAAACATACATCATCATATATAAGAAGAGAATAAACACAATATATGTCAATACATGATCAAAGTATCTCTAAACAGATGAGAAAAGAAAAAAATACATATGATCACCTCACTACATCCCTCAAACCACACTCCCCCTAACAAAAAATGTCCTATGCTAATACTCCCCCTAAGTATGACTACTCTCATACAAAACTACTTCCCCTTTTTGTCACAGGTGACAAAGGGTAGAGTGTCAAGTAGACATCTCATCCGAAGAGCTCGCATCTCCATCATCATCATCGTCGGAAGCATCATCATCATCGCCATCATCATCAGCCTCGGTCTCAGTCGACACATAAGGTGGCGGAAGAGAAGCCTCTGGAGCAAAGCCGCCCATGGTCGCCTGTCGCCTGGCGATGCGACCAACACGGACGTTCACCTGATACAACTCCGTGGAGAGTGTATCTAGGCGAGCATCCATGCGCTGTAGCTGCGCCATGATGTCTCCTAACGTGACGTCGCTCGAGGAGGAAGAAGCAGACGCACGAGCTGATCTGGAGGTGGCCGGACGAGTGGAAGGAGTGGCACCATCTGTCTGTCGCGATCGGAACTGTGCCTCGCTACGTTTTACGGTAGCGGCGTCTATGGCAGACATGACGTGGTAAGGATCGGACGAGGGGAAAGGGATGGAAAAACGGCTCAGGATCCTCGTGATAGCGGAAGGGAAAATGAGCTTATCACGGGTGGCCATATCTCTATAGACATCTATGATGGAAAAGATAAAGTGTGAAGGAAAGTCTATAGAAAGATCCTCTAAGAGGGACAGCAAAAATCGAGCGCGAGGCTCTGTGATAGAGTTATAGTGAGAAAGTGGGTGCAAAACAAAAGTCATCACCATGTTAAGAAAGCGAGGACCTTTAGCAAAAGGTCGACATGGTGTGTACATATGATCTCCCCAAGAGGACGGACGCTCACAGAACGTCGAGATCATCTCGTCTTTGAACACAGTCCAGAGACGCTCACAGCTAGGGTAATCAGGATGATCCACCCTAGGGATATGAAGAACCTCAGATACTAACTCTGGGGTGACACAAAAGCGCGTACCTCGGACGCAAGAGTAGAAAAGAGGTACTGAAGAATCTATCCCATGGATGTTGGAGTAAAACTCCTGTATTAACACGAGAGGAGATGTGACCGGGACGTCACACAGTGACTCCCATCCCCGAGAGTGAATGACATCGGGAAGGTCGGTGTCGACAAAGTCTGCCAGGACAACGTGGCGTTTCGAATGAACACCGCGTTTAGAAAAGTTCTCCGAGAAGTCCTTATGGGCTTTCTCATCACGGAACCGGACAGAAAGAGGGGTAGAGTCAGAGGAAGACTGTCCCTTAGAACGCAGAGGGTTCTGGGACAGAATGGACTTACGTTTAGGTGCCATAGACACTACTAACGCAACCATAGAGAGGAGGAAAGAGAAAGAGACACACAGAAAAGTTCCAAACAGTTCAATATTGGCAGAATAATATTGAAAAGAAAGAACGTATGCATGGAGAATGCATGAACATGTGACATGCAACATAAAACCATCATGGGCTCAGCCCAATCCAAACCTAACAGCACACAATCGATAGGCACACATCTAAATGCATGAAAATACAATTAGAATGCGAATGTGATGCAATGCATGTGATTTTGAAGATCAAAACTATCAAACCAACCCAAGAATTTCATGAAAACCCCAACAATTTTGAAAACTCCCAAAAATTTTCAATAACACAAAACCTAGGGTTTTAAAACAATGAAATGCATGAATATGAGGGATAAGACGCTTACCAAGAGATGAAGATCGCAAAGAACACTTGAAAACGCCTTGGGAAGAGGTTTGGAGGGAAAAGGAGAGATTTTGAGAGAGAGAACAGAGGTTTCGAGCGAGAGAGATCGAGCAAGTGAGAAGAAAAATCGCGAACGCTCAATATATAGCCTCTCAGTAATTCTCGATAGATGATGCTATCGGGAGGTGTCGAGACTGCTGTCGAGGTCATGTGTCGAGAAATACACATGAACAGATGAAGCTATCGAGATCAGGTATCGAGGAAGAAGAAACAAACAAGAAGTAACCTCGATCGATCCAGCAGCTATCGAGAAGCTATCGAGCAGACAGAAAGTTTCTCGATCGATCCAGAAAGTGTTGAGGTATCTGTCGAGACTGCGATAAGAAAGAGTCTAAGGATCTCGACAGATAGCCTATGTGTCGAGAGGTATCGAGGAGGTGTCGAGATGCCTTTAAAAACAGTTTTTCAAAAGAGGAAAAACACAAACATGAATGCAATCATGCATGCAACTCAACCAAGGATCCAATCAACAGATTAAGCTCTCAAAATCATCTCTCAACAAGAAAATTGATGCACATGTATCTCAAAACACGCACACACACACTAAACAAGTCTAACCAATTTTATATTTCAAAAACAAGTCCAGACAGTTTAGTGAGCATACATTAAAGCATGTAAACCTTGTGATGGCCAAATCACATTGTACCTGCACATGTATCAAGAATAGCAAAGAGTGTTGCGTGTCGTGTGTGAGAACATCGCAAGATTGCATAAGTGTTTCAATGTTATGACGATTTGAGATATGAGAAAATCACTTTAACTCACACACAATCATAACCGTTTGATGGGGACTATCACCTTCGAGGTACATCCTATAACTCCCACATCTCCTAGAAAACACGCTTGCAACCATATTTTAAAGCATTTTTGATCTTTTTGCTTTCTATATCTTTGCATATTTTCTTTTTAACAAGCATATCATGCATGGGCATACAAGAGAAAGAAAAGAAATACCCAATTATGTTAAGCTTTTGACATTGCACTTTTGCTATGCTGAAGCATACAGGTGTCATTGACATTGCACTTTTGCTATGCCGAAGCATACAGATGTCAAATTATGATTGGCGAGTAACAGTGGTGAGATGGTTATTTATGCCTTTCTCTTAGGATTTTCTAGTTCAACCCGTCAAAAAGAGTGATATGAGTGTTAAGAAGAAGAGATCACTTAACCTTACTCATCACAAACAAAGAGCTACAAAGCTCACTTGCTTAGTTGTGCAGAAGAATGTTCATCTAAGCTATAGGTGATACAAAGTTTAGAAAATTCTGTTTCAATGGCCATATCAAAAGTTCACATGAACTAATGCACACTAACTCACACTGTTTTTGTATTTTTCAATTTTTCAATTTTTTTATTTATTTTTTATTAGAGAAGCAAAAATAAGACACAAAACTAAAAACACACAAACAAAAACATGTAAAGCAAAACAATGCATAAAACTAGACTGACTCAAAACAGTAAAGAAACACACAAGTAATGCAACACACACAAAAAAAAGAGAGAAGAAGAAGTGACTGAAATCACTTAGATCCCTTTGCCTTCCACACCTTGGAAGAACCTTTCCTTTTGGTCGACTCTTGAACCGGTGATGAGGGAGAAGAGTTTAGCCCGTTCAAGTTCGAAAGGAACATGAGGGCTTTAAGAATGTCTCCAATTGGAGCGAGAGAAGACTGAAGCTGATTCTGGCTCCCAGATGCTATTGTGCCATTGCTCTGTTGAGTGGCACGCCACTTGTAGCAATTAGGTCTTGTGTGACCGGCAACACCACAATGATAACAGAGATGCGGTTTCTTCTGTTTGGCCTTTTGAGTGTTAGTCTTCTTAGTCCTAGGATTTCTAGATTCCCTTTTCTCAATTTTAGGGGGTGCTCTTAGGATGGACTTGCCCTTGTCTACGTTCTCACTAGCTAATTCAGTTTTAACATTCTTTTCTTCATTTTCAATGTTATTAGCAGGTGGAACAAACACAGTAGTACTAGAAGTAGGAGTATTAGAGAGAGAGAATTCATACCCCAATCCAGTACGATCTGAAGAATATCTCTGAGCACTCAGCATCTCGTCCAGTTTAGCACTTGACGTCCTCTTCAGTTGTGCTCTGACTTGAAATAGCTCCGCTTCAAGCTTCTTGGTCCTTTCAACCAAGAAATTGTTCTCGAACCTCAGTGCTCCAATGGTCTGATTTGCTTCATCAACCTTTGTGGACAGCTCCTCACGGTTGAGTTCCACATCACTGAGCTTCTTGGTGGCCAGCCTATAGAGTTTCTCATGCTTCTTAGAAAGCTTGTATAGCTTCTCATAGGCGGTATGGATATCATCTTGATCATCCATAATTTCACACTTGGAATCCACCAATTCTTCTTCTTCATCCACTTTTTCAGTAACCCCATCAGTAGGATTAACAGTGGCAGTGAAGGCATTCAAGATTCCGTCGTCTTCATCTTCGGAATCGTCCTCGGGCTCTGTGTCGCTTAAGGTAACAGCAAGTGCCTTGCTCTTCCCTATGCTCTTGAGGTACGTAGGACACTCTTGTTTCATGTGTCCGAAGCCTTGACACCCGAAGCATTTTGGTCCAGGGGGAACAGTGTACTGACCGCCATCCTTGACATCCTTCTTCCCTTTATCTGAATTCTTGAATTGTGAAGAACTGGATTGTCTACGGTCTTTGTTGAAGCCCTTTCCGTTGGCATTCTTCATAAACTTCTTGAATTGCCTTGTGATGTAGGACTTCATCTTGGAATCTTCATCATCTGACGAGTCATCCGTATCACTGCTCTTGGCCTTTAGTGCCAAACTCTTGCCCTTGCTTGACTTGCCTAACCTAGTCAGCCCTAACTCATAGGTTTGCAAGTTTCCAACCAGCTCAGTCAAAGGAATTCTGTCAATATCCTTCGACTCTTCGATCGCCGTGATCTTAGCATGGAATCTCTCGGGCAGCGATCTGAGCACCTTCCTTACTATCTTGGGTTCAGGGATGGTTTCCCCAAGATTAAAGGCTGAGTTTACTATGTCCTTGAGCTTGGCATAGAACTCATCAAACGACTCATCCTCTTCCATCTTAATTTCTTCAAAGCGTGTGGTGAGCCTTTGCAGCTTTGAATCTTTGACAGCCTTGGTGCCCTTATAGGTTGTCTGGAGGATGGTCCATGCTTCCTTAGCAGTTTCAGTTGAGGAAATTTTCTTGAACTCCTCATTGGTGACTGCACTGAATAGGGCATTCAATGCTCTGCTATTGAAGTTTGCCGCCTTGATCTTAGCATCATCCCAGTCGGCCGGCGCTTCTGTAGGCTTGATCCAGCCTATCTTCACAGCTTGCCACACTTTCTCATCTAAAGACTGCAAGAAAGCTCTCATGTGTACTTTCCAGTATGCATAGTTAGTGCCATCAAATAAAGGAGGTATAATAAGAGATTGTCCTCTATCCATGACAGCAGGGGTCAAATGGATTACACACAAAAGATTAAACCCTAATCAGAGTGTGCTTGCTCTGATACCACTTGCCAGGCCACAAATGCGTTGACCCCTTGTGATAACTTAGATTAATTAATTAGCCCAGTTTTTAATTAATCAAATTAACATGCAATATCACGTGGCAGCACAAACAAATCGCCAAACTAAGTTAAGCAGCGGAAAATAAATAACACGGTGATTTGTTCACGAATGGGGAAAACCCTTACGGCAAAAACCCCACTGGGTGATTTAAGGTCACCACTCCCGAAACTCCACTATTATCACAACAAGCAGTTACAAGTAAGGAATCCCAGTACCTCACCAACCTACAGTTGAACTCTTACCCCAATACCCAATTGGACTTGTTCTGTAGTGACAGTTTCTCCTTTCAATGCACGGCTCCCAAGTACGTGACTAACCAGATGCGCGGATCCCAGTACGCGACTTCAAATACCAACTAGAGAGAGAGAGAGTTGGCTGCAAAGTTCTTCAAATCATCAGAGATGAACTAGGGCACGAACTTTGTCTTTCTGATCACAAATTGCATGAACAACAAGTTCTCAAAGAATATGCAACTTGTATCTTCTGCTTCCTTGCTTGACAGCCCTTAAAATAATCCTTTTATATGTCTAGGGTTAGGAGAAAAGAAGTCTCAAAGACACACTCACGGATTAGACTTGAAACAGACTTGGAAATCTGTTTTCTTTAATTCTCGACAGATAGAGGTGTCGAGAGGTGTCGAGAAGCTGTCGAGGCTCGGGCAAAACAGCTTCTTTAAAGCTCGATAGATGCATCTGTCGAGGTATGTGTCGAGCTTTAAAAACTTGCACTTCCTTGCTTGTTTCTTGGACAGACTTTGACGGCTTCAACACTTAACCTTGAACCACTATTTCTCGAAGTGTTAAACTCATCCTAAATCTACCCAATTACAAGTAAAGTGCGTTTTGTCTAAGGATAAGCTAATTACATAAAATAGCGACATATGTTCACGGACTTGAACTACATATGTCCTAACAATGATGATAAGATTACCACTACTCAAACATTGCCACCATTGTCACCAACAATTGAGGGTTAAAAGAAAAGACTAATTTGACTAAATTAGTCCCATACTTTGCCTGAATTTAATATCTCTAATAAAAAAATTCTGTCCCTGGTTCTTTTTTTTCCTCCGGTTCTGAGCTATGGTTTTATATATTTTTAAGTTGTTTGTTAGTGATGCATGTATCGTTTATGGATATGTAATATGTTGAGCATCAATTTTCATTGGAAATTTCTATTGCAGATAGTGTGTGTGTAAATGATTGATCACTAACATTTTCGAGTGGCCTAGTAAATCGGGCTGGGCTATTTAATACATATTGGGACAGGCTAGCTATAAGCCTATAGCCGCTGCATTTGGGTTTGGATATTTTATACTGTGATAAACTCCACTTTTAGACAGGAGGTTAAAAAGTAATTTAATAATTTTAACAAAAAATATGTAATTTGTGCAACCCTTCAATGGTTGCTCGAGCTCTCTCGCACTTAGATTTTTCAACTTATACCTTTATTTAACATAGTTTTTAGATTCAGTGCCATTAAACATCAAGATAACTGATGATGCTGAAAATCATCAATAAGTTATACAGTTTTCACATGCTCAAAACAACACTTGCATAACACCGAAAAAGAAGACCTCAAGAGAGTTCTAGTGTGGTACCGGCTAAATACCCTCCGAAGGTCAAGTCAGAAACCTTTCACAACTCTAGAGTACCAGAGCTGGGGTGAATTATGCATACCTTGGTCTTTGAGGGTTTTGGGTTTTTATAGTAGTGGGGAACCGACCTTGGTTTCTTAGCAAAGAGGAATATATCCTTGTAGAGAAGATCATTATAGATGCGCCAATTTTACGGGATCCTTTCCATGTAGAGATTTTGTTGACTAGGGTTAATCGTAGAGTATAAGTTATTTCCATTTGAAATTTCTTGAGGACTAATAAAACCACGTGGGCGTCATGTGGCATTGCCACCGTCTACTTTGTATCCATATACTTCCCTGCTCGTCCAACAAGGATAATCCATCCACTTACTGCATGTGTCGTCGTGTTACCTCCTATCTTTGTCCGCCAATCCAGTGTAGTTGTCCATGGTTGTTTCTGTAAAATCTGACTGTTTATCGTAATTTTATCCTTTTCAACTGCCCCTTCACTCTATGGGTTTGTCGCCATGTTTCCTAGACGGACCCATAGAGTGATGGTTTAACATAACTTTTTAGGAAATGTGTCCTAATTAGACAAGCTAGCTTGGTGCATTTAATGTGGTAGGGGCATCTGGCACGTTCCTATTGGTTAGTTGCTCGTACCAAAGGGTTTCTTCGCCTTCCGTGCCGTTCCCCCCCCTCTCTCTCTCTCTCTCTCTCTCTCTCTCTCTCTCTCTCTCTCTATATATATATATATATATATTTGTTGCCTGCCCTTCTCATTTTTACTTTTTGTAAATTTTTAGAGTTAGAGCGTTACCGTTTGCTTTCTATTTCAACGTTGCCTTTTTCGTTGCTTCTCGGAGACCATCCACCAATTTCGCCCGTTAGCTACGCTATGCCTGTTTCATCTTCAAATCGTCAACTGGTAAGCATCCGTTGCCTTCTTATTTTTAGTTTCGTCTTTTAGCTTAAATATTGCTAGCCATCCGTCCTCATAGACCTGTAGAGATTCTTAGGGGTTTACCCGTCATGTGTAGGTGACAGATGTCTAGTGAGACATCGAGTGATCAATCGTGGGTCCATGAAGGAATAAGTTATGATGAGGTGTACCCGTCTGGTCATGACGACCTCGGCACATCTTATGATGAAAGGGATCCGTCTACCAATTCTCCTTTGAAGGTGGATAATGATGTGGACGTGGTCTGATCAGAGGGAGGTTCAATTGGTGATTCAAATAGTTCTACCGTTATCTATGTTGATCCTCTCGTCAAGTCTGTCATAGGTCAAGATGGCCTTAAGGAGTTCATCCTCATTCCATTGTGGACGGTGAATGACTTTAATTCATCTGTCAAGAAAAGGCATTTTGAAACCCTTAGGGAGAAGTACCAGATCCCAGCCAACATACCTATTCGTCTACCTCGCAAGTTTGAGAAATGTTACTACGATGGGGTCAAGGACGTCAGTGTGTATGAGCAAATGTTTAAGGTTGGACTTCGGTTTTCAATAAGTGCTCTTCACCGTCGCCTTCTTCAGTACCTCGGAGTTGCCATCACCCAAATCTCTCCAAACACTTGAAGGGTCTTCCTTGGTGCTGAAGTCATATATGAAGTTCTAGGAGACGGGGCGTGAAAGATGATGGTGAAGGAGCTCTTCCACTGTTATCGTCTGTCAGAGATCGTCTAGTCTAGAGGTATGTAGAACTTCCTACCAATGAAGCCTGTACTTAGGCTAGTGTACGACACTCCAGACTCCAACAGGAACTGGAAGAGTCATTACTTTTTTATGCAGGGTGATGACTAGATGTGTCACCCTAACGACCAAGAGTTCATGCCCGTAGACAAAATGTGGGGCATAATGCCTCCGTTTGGTAAGAATCCATCCTCTTTAAGTTTCATATTTAATTCTCTGTCTCTGTTCTAACCGTCCATTTCTTCGTAGCCTAAAATCATCCACAGGTGACCTTGGAGTAGTGGAGCTTTTTGGGAATTTTTTTTGCAATCAAGTTAAAGAAGAGGACGTGGGCTAAGCTTGTCACCTTGGAGACAATCCACTGGTATTGCGACGGTCCTGAACCCAGCGAAGCTGCCCGTCGCTACAACAATTAGGCTCGTAGACGTAAGCCCGTCTCCCTTAATCTTATTTTTCTTTCAAATTGCAATTTTCCTAACTCTTTCTTTCCATCCATATTGATATAGAAATGGAAGAAGGCAGAAGGAGGGCTTACATAAAGTAACAGGCTGCTGCCAAGAAGAAATAGGAGGGCAACTTGCCTCCTAAGTCCATCACCCAAATTCCTTCGGTAAAGAAAAGATCGTCGAAGAAGTTTAACCTTCCCCAAAAAAAGCCCAAGGTGGCAGAGACAGTCGTCGGGGTGAAAGCTGAGGCAAAGGAGACGGCCACGCTTCCTAGTCTAGGAAAGGGTAAGGGTTTGATAAAGGGTCAGGTCCCTGTCGCCCCAAAGCCACTTGTCCTCCTCTATGAGGACCCTCAGTACTTTCTTGAGTAGCTTTCATCCATCATTAAGAGGGAAGATTATGAGGACTTGAGTAATCAGAGGCGATGGGGGAAACAGAGCTCTTTAGCACCATACAAGTAAGTTTTTTTTTTTCTTCTTCTGTTGACTTTTGCTTATCAAAATTATCTTTGTTTTCCCTTTTAATCCCTTTTTTGGTTTTGTAGGGCTTGGTGATGACGAAGGGTCTAATGACCGTTGCCTTTCCCCTGGGATAGCCTTGGAATTGGTCAAGGCACAGGTAAAGGCGATGGCAGTGGAGTTTGAGGAGTTGTAGGTTTGGAGGGTTGTCTAGGAGAGAAAACTTATGGCATCTAAGCAGCTCCGGGGTGAGCTAGAGAAGCAGACGGAGGTGTTGAGAAAGGTCCTTGAGGACAAGGAAAAGGAAATCACAGACACCAAAGATTAGCTCTGTCAGGCTAAAGAGGATGGAATACAGGAGTATCGTGACTCCGACACCTTCCTGGCAAAGCTCGGTAACTCATTTGCTGATGGGTTTGACGACTTCTTCCGTCAGGTGAAGGCATCTTATCCTAACCTGGATCTTTCTCACATCTCCATCGACCCTCAAGCCCAGACACCAGTCCAGGCTGTCTACTCCAAAAGCACCAATGAGCTGTTCAATGATGACGCTGTCGCTGACCCCCAAGGTGAAGAGGAGATGGCTCCAGCAGCCCAAGCTACCCCCGTTAGTGATGATGCCCGTTCACTTGAGGGGGACCAGATGACCTAGGACGGAGAAAACTAAATTAGCTTAGGCTTAAATTTTCTTTCTTTCTTTTTGTTTGTAAAAATCTCTTGGTAGACCAATATTTTTATTTTACCGTCGCTTATTTTTAGGCCCAACATGTTGATATTTTGCCCTTTATTGGGCTTTTTATAATATATTGGTATTTTGATCATGCGTTTATTAATATATGGTTGCCATATACTCGTCTACTTTATGGTCAATGGCTGAAATCGTCCACTTCGTGGACTTAGTAAATAAAAATAGACAATTTATCCTTGTTGGATGATTCTGTCCATTCTGTGGTCCTATTGAATATGTCTCACCCTTTTGATATGAGTTCGTTTGCTTTTGTGGATTTAGTGAGTAAAACTCATCATTTTAGGGTGATCCGTCCACTTTATGAACTTGATAAACATATCACATCCCTTTTGGATGAACCTGTCCACTTTTGTGGACTTAATGAATAAAACTCATCCTTTTAGGATGATTCATCCACTTTATAGACTTGATAATCAGCTTGTGAACTAAGGATCGTGACCCTGAATGGTTCTCGTATACTTCTTCGTGGACTTCTTTCATGACATAGTCTGCTCCTTCAGGGATAAGGCACCTCAAGTATGGTTGGGAGAAACCTCTCTTGTATAAGACATCTTTGATCAGTACGAATTATGCAGTGTAGACCCTTAACTTCCTTGCAGTTTCCTTATCGTCAGGCAACACATCGTCCTTTAGGTAGGAGGTAATTGGCATCGTCCAGTTATTCTTGGTACCTATATCCTGCACACTGACTGTGTTTATCACAAGTGAAGCTTGAATTGAGAAGAGTACCTAACTAGAAAATGACATGCACTCTGTTGATGTCGCCTTGGCAAGACGGTCAGCTCGCTCATTTTCCTCCCTTGGGATTTGAACAAACTTTGCATTGAGGTTGTTCATCCGATTCTTCACTTGTTCAAGGTACTCCTTCATTCGTTCTCCTTTGCATTCGTAACTGTCGTTTATCTGACTAGTGACCACTTGGGAGTTGCAATGCAAAATCACTTTCGTGGCTCTTGCTGCTTGTGCAAGATCCAATCTTGCTATCAAAGCTTCGTACTCAGCCTCTTTGTTTGTTGTGAGGAAGTCAAGTTGAACCATGCACTCAACCTCATCTCCTTCTGAGCTGCAGAGTACTACACCAACTCCTCCTGCATGTTTACTTAATGACCCATTCATGTGGACCATCCATTGGGAATTCCCTCCTGCCTCCTACTTATCCGTGTGAGTGAATTCTGCAATGAAATCGGCAATAACCTGTCCTTTTATGGCTGTACGCGGGTGATACTGTATGTCAGATTCACTCAGCTCAATTGCCTATATCGCCATCCGTCCAGCTGTCTCCGAATTGCTCATTGTTCTTTGTAGGGGTTTGTCTGTCAAGACAATAACAGTGTAGGCCTAGAAGTATGGTTTGAGCTTACGCGTTGCAGTCACCAACGTGAAGGCGAGCTTCTTCATAGGGGGTACCTCTCTTCTGCACCTCAGAGGGCTTGGCTCATGAAGTATACGGGCTTTTGGACCCCGTCTTCTTTCTTGACTAAGGCTGTACTAACAACGGCTGAAGAGATCGCTAAGTGGAGAAATAACTCCTCTCTTGTTTTGGATGGGCTTAGCAAAGGTGGGGAGGAAATGTATGCCTTCAGATCCTCGAATACGCGTTGACACTTGGTCATCCATTCAAAGGCCTTTTTTAATGTGCGGAAGAAAGGAAGACACTTATCCATTGCTTTCGAAACGAACCTGTTCAATTCAGCGATCTTACTGTTCCAAGTTTTTACCTCTTTGGTGGTTTTTGGTGGAGCCAACTCCATGATGGCCTGTATCTTGTTCAGGTTGACTTTAATGCCCCTTTGGGATACCATGAATCCTAGGAACTTCCCTATCGTCACTCTGAATGTATACTTGTTTGGATTCAGCTTCATGTAGTAATGCCTAAGGGTTTCAAATGTCTCCTTGAGGTTGTTCAGGTGGTCGTCCTCCTGTACGCTTTTTTTTTTTCAGCATGTTGTCCACGTACACTTGGACGTTCCTTCCAATCTGGTGTGCAAACATCTTATTCATAAGCCTTTGACATGTCGCGCCTGCGTTCTTGAGGTTGAATGGCATCACCTTATAGTAGAAGAGACCCTGACTTGTGATGAAAGAGGTCTTCTCCTGGTTAGTTTCGTCCAGTTTGATCTGGTTGTACCCAAAAAATGTGTCTATGAAACTCAGCAATTGGTGTCTTACTTGTTGAATCCACCAAGATATCAATATGGGAAAGTGGGTAGTTGTCTTTGGGACATGCCCTGTTCAATTCTGTGAAATCTATGCACCCTTCCGTTGGCTTTTTTTACTATCACCACATTGGCCAGTCAGTCGGGGTAGTATACTTCTATAAACTTTTCCTTTTACAACTTGCGAACCTCCTCTGCTATGGCCCAATCCTGTTCTTGAGCGAATACTCGCTTCTTCTGGCAGATGGGAGAGAAAGAGGGCAATACGCTCAGCTTGTGGACTATGACCGAATGGTCGATACCGGGCATGTCTTCGTGGCTCCAAGCAAAGAAGTCCTGGTTCTCCCTTAGAAATGATATTAGGGCCTGACGGACTGGTAGGTTATCAAGAGTACCTATTTTTGTCGTCGGCTCAAGTTTAGAGTCATCAAGGAGCACTTCTTCTAGCCTTTCTACTGGTTCTACCATCGTTCGTTGTTTTTCAATGCACATTATTGGTAAATGGTCGTCCATTCCCAACATAGTGATGTAACATTCGTGTGCCGCTACCTGATGACCCCATACTTCTCCTACCTCGTACTTCTCCTACCCCGTACTTGGTAGGGAACTTCATCATTAGGTGGTAAATGGATGTTACGGCCTTCCTTGAATTAAGGGTTAGGCGGCCTAGGATGATGTTGTACATGGATGAACAGTCCATAACAAGGAATGTGACGTCCTAGGTGATCTATTGAGGATAATCGCCGATGGTTACGGATAATGTGACTGTGCCAAGTGGGTACACTCTTGTTCCTTCGAATTTGATGAGAGGTGCATTAGTTAGGATTAACTGTTCTCTCCCAATCCTCATCTGCTGTAAGGTTGGGTAGTATAGTACATCATCGGAGCTCCCGTTGTCTACCAAGACCCTGTGAGTGTTGTAGTCCCCAATCCATATGACAAGCACGTCGTAGTATGGATAATAGAGGAGTCGAGCATCTTCCTCTGAGAACCTGATTATAGGGTTATCGATGTGCGCCATTTTCAGGACCAAGCCCATCAACTAGACATTCTAAACCATCCAAAGGTAGGTCTTGTGTGCCTTCCTAGTTGAACAGGAAATTGCGGTGCCCCTTACAATCATCCTTATGTCCCCTATAGGTGGTTTAGGGTGCTCATTTTCCTTCTGAGGGCCCTGCTCTTGTGACTGGTTGTCTTCTCTTTGCTGACGAACTTCTGCAATTTCCCTTGTCTAATCAGGGCTTCTATCTATTGCTTCAAATCGTAGCATTTAGACGTATCGTGGCCATGGTCTCGATGAAAGTAGCAGTACTTGTCCTTGGACCTCTTGTTGGGGTCACCTTTCAGCTTGCCAGGAAACGTCAGGAATCCTTTATCTTTGATCTGCATAAGTCTTAATCGATGGGGACGTTTAGTGGGGTGAAATTTGCGAATCTTCCAGTGGGGGGCTTGGAGTGTCTATTCTCTCGGCCGTCTCCTGTCCTCGTGGCCTTTCGTCCTCTTTCCTGTCATGTTTTTTCAAGTCTTTCTCTCTTTCTGGGCTTCTCCTCCTGCGCAAGCAGCGCATCTTTCACATTCATATATTTGGTAACCCTGTAAAGTACACTCGACATGGTCTTCGGGTCGTTTTTGTAAAGGGAAAACAAAAACTTCCCCTTCCTTAACCCATTGGTGAACGCAGCCATAAGTATCTTGTCGTCAGCTTCATCCATCGAAAGGGTCTTTTTGTTGAAGCGGGTGATGTAAGACCTTACCGTCTCATCCTTCCGTTGCTTGATGTTCATCAAGCATGTGGTTGACTTCTTGTATCTGTGTCACCTGATAAAGTTTGAGGCAAATTGGGCTCTCAATTCTTTAAAGTTCTGATGGAGTTTAGCGTCAACCTGCTAAACCATACTCTTGCGGGACCCCTCAGTGTAGTGGGAAAAGCCCTGCACATGATCTCATCCGCTACGCCTTGAAAGTGCATGAGGGTCTTGAAGGTCTCCAAGTGATCCAAAGGATCCATTGACTTGTCATAGGCTTCTATTTGCAGCATACGGAACTACGGTAGGAGAGGGAATAAAGTAATAAGTGCAGTGAAGGGCGAATCCGGCCAGTGCACCAGTTTGTCGAGATCACTTGATACCCACCCTCTAAGGGTGATCATTATCAGATCCATTTGTTCTCTCATCGTCTGCATATCTGCGACTAGGTTCTGGGGGGCGATATTTGTGGCTGTCGGTCTATTTACGGCGTTGCTGCCTTTTGTCCCTTCCCTATTCTGTCTACTGTTAGTGTGTGGAAGGTTATTGCCTTCTTGCTCCTCTTCTTGATTTCGGGGCTCGGCGTCCCTTTGGCGCAGCTGCTCTTCTAAGTTATGGTTCTGCTTGGTGAGGCGTTCAACGACTGTGGTGAGAGTCTGGACCTGTCTCTCAAGGGTCGCGGTACGGGGTTCGTCTCCTTGGTCGGCGCCAACTGATGATGCCGAAAATCGTCAATAAGCTACATAATCCTCATGTGCTCAAAACATCACCTACACAATACTGAAAAAGAAGACCTCAAGAGAGTTTTGGTATGGTACCGGCCAAATACCCTTCGAAGGTCAAATCAGAAAACTTTTATAACTTTAGAGTGCTAGAATTGGGGTGAATTATGCGTACCTTGGTCTCTGAGGGTTTTGAGTTTTTATAGTAGTGGGGAACCAACCTCAGTTCCTTGGCAAAGAGGAATATTTTCTTGTAAAGAAGATCCTCATAGATGCGTCTATTTTATGGGATCCTTTCCATATAGAGATTCTGTTGACTAGGGTTAATCATGGAGCACAAGTTATTTCTATTTAAAATTTCTTGAGGACCAATAAAACCATGTGGCATTGCCACCAACTACTTTGTGTCTGTCTACTTCCCTGTTGGAGGGTAATCAGTCCACTTACTACACGTGTTGTCGTGTTACCTCCTCTCTTTATTCACATGTATTTTCACAAAACTTAAACAACATTATTAGAAATTTCTTACCAAACAAGCTCTTAGTTTCTTGGGTCAATTAGGATGAGGAGTTTTGTCCTTTACAATGAACTATTCTATACATCTTCTGTATTATTTTTGAAGGGATACATCTTCTGTATTTTTTTTTAAGGGATACATCTTCTGTATTCAATTAAACTACAGAATAGAATTGTGGAGAGAAAACCGAAGTAAACTTTTTGCGGCCCATATGTTAGTCTCTCTCTCTCTCTCTCTCTCTCTCTCTCACAAAATTTTTGTCAGTACTTTTTTTTTTTTAGAAACACACACACAGAGATATATATAGGAGAAGAGAGATGAGATAAAGGAATACAATTACACACCAACAATTTTGTCACAGTACTTGATATGTTCTTTACAACGTTGATTTAACAACCAATATCACCCACAGCTCATTAATCATCGTGTATATAGCAATCAATAATTGATCATCTAGCAAGTAACAAAAATATTTAATTTCAATAAACTCTTCTCAAATACACGTCATAAACATAATTGAGAATCAACGTTTCTTTTTTTTTTTTTTTTTTTTTTTTGAATACCAACGTTTCTTAAAAGGTAAAGCATAGATACAATATCAAACCTTTAGTTGTTTTAAATTTAATTATTCTTGAAAAATATAACATTATTCTTATTTTATTGGTCAATGCAGCCAAGTGTTTTTCTTTTCTTTTTTTTGTTGAGAAAATGCAGCCAATTGTTTGAATTTAATTAGGATAGTACTGCATTTAAGTTACTATACATAGAATTTATTCTTTCTTAAAAACTTTGATTTCCTTCCAACGGGACTCCATATAATGGGATTTATCATTCTGTGAATAAACTCCACATTTGAAGTAATGAGATTTTCCCCCATGTCCAGCTACCTCATCCACAAGATTCCCATCTATATATACATACCTTCACATCTTTAGCCGGCACCATCTATCATAGATATTGGGGACTAGGACGGGACTCCTATAGTAAGTGAGTGAACCATTGTGTACTCTAAGCATCAGGGTTGTCTACCTAAAAAAAAAAAAAAAAAAAGCATCAGGGTTGTGGCAGGAGGGCTTGCACCAAACACTTGCATGAAACACACGCCGGTTATACCATTTGGAACAAACCCATATCCTTCAAATTGCCAATCACCCGAAGAATAATCATATCCCTGAAAATTATGAATGGAGATTCAGGAGTCAATTAGTATTATAATATAAAACTTTTAAAACTGTGAAAACCGTAAAAAGATATACTACAATTTTTATTGTCCCACTCATGTGTACAAAGAAAATCCTATCTTGTTACAGCGTAGTAATCCTCACAAGCAACTAATAATGTATAAGTGGTGGTTCATGGATAATGTAATAGCGACTCACATGTTATTTTTTTTTATATTATTTGCTGACGTGGTAAGCTTTTTTTTAACGCACTGTTTGTTTTAGCATCAGCGTTTTCTGAAAAATGGTTCATTTTCCAAAGAGCATTTTCTAGAAAATTATATCATTTTCCAGTGTTTGATAACGACTTTGAAAATATTTTCTGATGTTTGATATGCAAATTTTTATTTTTATTTTTTATATTCCTGCTCTGTTTCTTTTAGCATCAATGTTTTCTGGAATATAGTTCATTTTCCAAAGAGGATTTTCTAGAAAACTATATCATTTTCCAGTGTTTGGTAACGACTTTGAAAATGAGCTTGAAAATATTTTCTGGTGTTTGGTATGCAAATTTTTATTTTTATCTTTTATATTTCTTGTGTAACTTAAAACATATGTATTACATAAATCAACTAATGTAATCAATATAAATAATAAAAAAAAAACCAAGAATGATGGTTTTCATACTAAAATTTTGATAATAGATACAATCAAAATTAGTTGTCAAATTTTTATGATCTCTACCACTTATCTTGCTCATATATATGGACAAAAATGTCCACACACACAGACACACACACACACATACATACATACATACATACATACATATATATATATATATATCAACTATTTGTCTATATACATAAAATTGATAGGGGAATACATTTTTAATAAGTACAAATAACAATAACTTTTAATTGCTTACTCTTTTTGCTGGTACACTAATTGCCTACTATGGTCAACCACAAGTTTTTAATATTACTCAAAATTATGTATTCATATAATATATCTACATAATATATTATCACTATATAGTATCTACATAATGTATCAATCAACGAAAAAGATTATATTATGTAAAAGCAATTTTGAGCCATATAACTATTGTGTTTAAAATTTTCGTATTTTACTTCATTCATTCATTCTTTTTTCGTTTTTATTTTTTTATATTTTTAGCACTTTTATGTGCAAAAAAACCTTCTACCTGGAATCCATCAAACCAAAAATTTCTTAGAGAAAAAATAAAATCAAGTTTGAAATTCAAAGTAAAGAATTGGGATTTGGTAGAGAGGAATGAAATAATTACTGCTGCAAATATGTTCTCTTTTGCAAGTTGGTAGAAAGGAATGAAATAATTATTAAGCAGTGAGGGAAAAAAATCTACTTAGATAACTATGTTACAAAGGGGAAGAGAAATATGGAGAGAGAGTGAGGGAGAGAGATCTATGGAAGAGGAGAGAACAGAGTTAGTGACAGTGAGGGTGTGAGGAAAGAAAAAAAAAATGGAAGAGAGAAAGAGTGGGAGAGCGTACTGTGAGAGAGAGATTGTTTTCCAATTTTTTTTTTTTCGAAAACAATCTATAAAAAACAAACCTTATTTTTATTAGGACTTTTCATTGACTAAAGATAAGTTTCCGTTGACCAGTTTTTTTATGCTATAAAATACTAAAAAATGTGAAAAATTATTTTTACAGAAAGTTTTTCAGCAAAACAACTAGAGCGTAAGCAACATTATTTCTACTTAAACTCTTTGTTGACTTCATTTTTTATTTTTATTATATAACAATCGTAGAGTCAAACGGTGTAAACAAATTTGTATCGTAAGTAAGAAAATGCACCTAACTATAGAATAAGATGTGTCCATATATAAAGGGGTTACTCTAGTTTTTAAATAATACTAGAGAGGGAGAGAGAGAGAGAGAGAGAGAGGGAGAGAATATTTTCACATTACTTACATGAATACGGATCTCAGTGCGAGGATCGGTTTTGCTAATAGAACTGTGAGGCTTGTCCGTAGAATACACCCACAGTCTGTGAACTCCATCGATGAAACTATAACGCTGATCTTCTGGCACGTCATAGGGCCTTTGTGTGATAAGATTTGATTGATTTAGTGGGAGGGAGATGAACCCGTCTGTGAGGTTTAAGGGTTGCGAGGCACAAGTTTGGAAGTTAATCTTTTTTGATGAACAAGAAATTTTATTGACAAGACAAAATAGAACTATAAAGAGGATACAAGAGCCTCATCCTTAATAATACTCTCAAAACAAGGAGGGCCGAAACCCAACATCAAATGACCCAAAAACATTGTTCAAAAAGGACCACTTAGATAGAGAGTGAGCTGCTTGATTTGCCCCCTAGGGATCCAAGAAACATGATAGCCAGGACTAAGCAATATTAAGTTGAGAATTTCACTGCAAATATCTCTAATTCTCCGAGGAACCATTTTGCCAGAAGGTACAAGTGCATCGACACAGTCCTTGGAGTCACTCTCCACAATCATAGCAGCTACTTCAAGATTTTTAGCTAAGCATAAGGCCCATTTAATGGCTTCTGCTTCTGCCTGAAGAGGGAGGTTGGAATATACTCTCTTAGCACAAGCAAATACCACTTCCCCTCTAGTTTGGAATTTTATGACGAAAACAAAATGGCTCAAATGCATTAATAGTGGTAACAAAACCATATTGAAGGACATATTTGAAGAAAGTGAGAAAAAAAAAAAAAAAAATCAAAGGAGAGAAACGTGCATGAAAAAAATTGGAGCTGTGGTTCCTAATTTATAGTAGTTTTTACGTGGGTAGAAGTCAAAAGTGGCTTGAGTTAAAACTTAAAAGGTGATATACACCCACTACACGGAATGATGGAATACGTAATATTACGTATTCGGCTATTTTTTTTCTTTTGATTAAAAGGATAATATATAAAAGACTAACACGGAATTAATTAATAAAATATACTGTCCTGGGTCAAGCCCAACTTATCAAAACGCAGAAGAGAAACAATAACAGGAGGGGAATGAAATTCGGCTATAGATCTTTTGTCACGTCAGGCGTAGAGAATCAAGCCGAACCGAACTTTTCTTGTGCAGAGAGACACAGAGAAATTACCATTTGTATCAAAACTTAAATGGTTATGAAGTTGAGAAATAATGAATTTAGTTATTATTTTAATAAATTAGTTAAGTATAAATTTTGAAGTGTTCATTTTAACCCTGTTGTTTTGGTATAAATTTTCCCATCACATATTGACAATATAGTTAGCCCAACCCCTTGAGCAAAACCATTGATTAGACAATATCTTTGTAGATGACTATAACGTACGCTTAAATTTTAAATTGTTGATGGCTTAAAATTACACTATTATCGTAGTTTTGGTAGACCACATTACATCAATTTCATGTTTAATTATACCTAAATATGTGAGTTTGAAAGATTTCTAAAAAAATATAATTATTACGTGTAGTTTTCTCTTGTAGTAGATTAAAACCATTTGAGCTAATCATACAAACAAGAAAATCCAAGAGTCAAAATTAATTGGAGAGTGATTTTTGAAGTATTAAATAAGTCAAAAACGTGTGAGAATAAAAAAGGAAGAAAGAAATTCCTTCAAATCAAAATTGGAAAAATACAGATACAGAAATATCCTACACTGTTTTGGTGTTTTTTACCATAACTTCTTGTAGAGATGTCTGATTGATATGATTCTTGTGGCCACGAAAAGAAGACTCGAAGATCTACAACTTTTTAGTTTACCACAAATTCTAGAAAAATCATTTTGAAGGTCAAAAGTGGGCTGGAAGTTGATAGCGAATAAAATTTCGAAAATCAAGGGATTCTCATCCTAAATTTGAGGAATTTTCTCCTTTCCTTTTGGAGGGGGAAAACCCTAGAACTTTTTTTCATCTTTTGTTTCTTTTAGCATTGTTTTTATGGATTTATTTTGCAGAACTATGTGTGGTTAAATCTCTAGTTAGAGTTAGAGGTGAAACTTAATATTTTTATCATGTGTTCTTGGGATTATCTATGTGCTTTCTATGGATTGATGATTGATTTCGAGATTGATTTACTATTTAGAATCATTACATGTTGACAAGTTTTTAAGATTTAATATGATTTTTATTTATATCAAATGCTTGAACTCCTTAATTTGTTATGATTTGAAAATATATGGAATAATGCTTCTCTCTTGTAACATGCCAATTGAATGATTTGCTCAATCACTCATACTCAATTTACTTTATACCTTGTTTGAGTACTTTATGGTTTTATCTTCTAATTAGGAGAGTTGGCTCTCTACCCTAATTGAGTTAAAAATAATCCAAATTCATATGGTAAAATATTCAGTGGATACTTGAATCCCTAGTGTTTCCTCTTGGATTTATTTTCCTCAATCACTCATATTCAACATTATCTTGCTCTATCTGTGGGTGGAGAGACAAACAAACAACTATTTTTATTTACTACTTAATATAGAAGTTTTTACATTAGTGTTAGTCATTCCCTATAGATCGATTTCAGACTCACTGAGATATTATTACTTATGAAAAATATGCACTTGGATTTGCATTATTTTAATTGCAACATAAAGGTTTGGACTGGGTGCCCTTGTTGTAGTCTCATGTCTAAATGATTATTTAATCTAATTTGTACATTGAAAAAGAAATTATTGTGAATTTAGGGAATTCATAGTATTAGCAAAAGTTATTTATAAAATTTAAAATAATGTCAAATTTTATTTTGATAAATAATTAATTTAAAATATATTAGAAACAATTATTTTATATATTCTCAATTGTTTATAGTATTTCTTAACATTGAATGAGTAAGAGTTTTATTTTTCAAAATATGTATTTTTTCATTTTGTTGAAGGCAATATATTTTTTCATTTTTTGAATTCTAAAAACTTTTTTGATTCTTGTTAGGACCCACCCAAGCTTAATTCCGATCCTGTTTGCAAGGACATACTCCCCAGCCAAGTGCCATTTTGGCGCACAAAATTTCCCGCTCATTCAATTTCTCATTTGTACGTTTCACACACACACACACACACATATATATATATATATACACACACATTGGTTAACAATCCATTTTATGAAACACATCACTGTCAAAACATTAATTGCTTTATTTCATTTTCCTATAAAAATTTTCCTCACCACAGGGCACATTACATTTTCCTATATATATATATATATATATATATATATATATATATATTAAGATTAGATGCCATTAGACATAAAGATAAAACTTTAAAGCATGAATTCAGTGGGTTTGGCTGAGTGGTTGGGCACTCAATCTCAAAGTAGTTGTCTCGAGTTTGACTATGAGCTCTCCAATTTAAGTATGGGCACTAGCATTTTAAAAAAAAAAACTCACTGGGCTAGTGATTTACCATACTATTAGCCTACCCATCTCGAGTAGTAATTAGTCTCTAGTTGAAAGTTTTGAAGAAATGCTGTGGGAAACCAGAAAAAAAAAAAAAAAAATTAAAGCATGTAATTACATCACCTACCACCATTGTGCACTCTTGGTATGATAATCACTTTACAAGTATAAGTCATTGTAAGGTGAGGTAAGGATTAAGATTTAAGTCTCTAGGAGAGAGTTTCACACACATATACTCAGGTTAAACTAGAATATAATTTTATCTCAAATAATAATACTAATAAAACTATTTCACCTACCAACTCTTTTGTCATCATTCATTTGGTTACATTATGTACATTTGCTTATCTCTAGAAAGATAAAGTGTATAACATACCCCTAAAGATTGGAGGTCTTTTGGTCTTTTGATTGCTTGCTCCTCTGTTAGAAAAATGCTAATGTGTCTGTTAATTAAGTGACATCTAAACTTGCAACATTTGATAGTTGGTCTAATCAAACGATGCCACACCATGTTTATTAGTTCATCTAAATTAAATAGCCTTTTTTGAGAAAGTTTTAACCTATAGCGTCCGCTTCTAATGATAGCTCTTTATCATTAAACCAAGACACCAATCAGTTTTTGGTGTAGGCGGGGATTAAACCTCACATCTCTTATACAACCATCAGAGACTTTACCAATTAAGCTAACTGGAACGTACATAAATTAAATAGCCTTAAAAACATATTATCACATGATGTTGATTGGTCCAATTCAAAACTTTAGTATGGTACTTAAATGTATTATTTTCATCCATGATTCATCAGCCATCATCCATTGCTCATCATAATCATTGTGTATATAGAATCAATAATTCATCATCTAGCAAGGAACAAAATTATATAATTTATCTATTTACAGCACAAACTCTTATTAAATACATGTCACAAACATAATCAATGATTAACATTTCTTAAATACTTTGATTTCCTATTATCGAGACTCCATATAATATGATTCATTATTTTGAGCATAGAGATATCCCCCCATGTCCAGCTATGTTATATACTTTCACGTTCAAGGCATCAACATCTATATATACTTTCACGTTCAAGGCATCAACATCATGGATTACATTTAGCTAGAACCATCTATTGTAGATGTTTGGGACTAGGACGAGATCCTTATAGTAAGAGAGTGAACCATTGTACACTCTAAGCATTAGGGTTGTGGCTTGAGAGCTTGCACCAAACACTTGCATAATGCACACGCCGATGTACCATTTGGTACATACCCATGTCCTTCAAATTGCCAAACACCAGAAGAATAATTATATCCTTGAAGATAATGAATGGTGATTAGAGATTTACAGGCCAAAATGGGCTTTTGCCCTTTTCAAAAAAACAATCCAGCATTTTGCTTCATTTCCCAAACTAATTACGAAAATGCTCCTCTTTTAAAATTCGATTTTCTCAAAATCGAGTTAAGCCCTATAATGACATTTTTAAGGAGCCTATAGTGACATTTTAAAGATCTATAGTGACCTTTTTAAACTTGATCTTTATGAAATCGAGTTATAGGTAAAAAAAAAGAAAAAAAAATTGCATGTAACTCGATTTCATGAAGATCAAGTTTAAAAATGCCATTATAGGTCCTTAAAACGTCACTATAGGCAATTTAAAAAGCCACTATTGGGCTCCATAAATTTTTTTGTTTAAAACTTGATTTTGAGAAAATCAAGTTTTAAAAGATGGACATTTTTCTAATTAGTTTAAAAAATGGGGCAAAATGCTGGATTGTTTTTCTGAAAATGGCAAAAACCAATTTTGTTCGAGATTTACATAATAAGGGATATGATTAGGGACAACTTCACAAAAAATTTGCCATAAGGTCTGAGGAGCCATTATAGTTGCAAGTTAATTTCCATTCAGACGAGAGTAAGTTAATAAAAGAAAAATGATATTTAAAAGGACAAACTAATTTTAATATTTGAAATAAAGTGGCTCTTATGTATAACTTTTCCAAATATATCTAAAGCATTACATCAGGAGGAAAAAAAAAAACACCCCACTGTCTAAAACATTAAGGATATATATATATATATATATATATATATATATATATATGTATGTGTGTGTGCGTGTGCACGAGCGTGTGTGTCTATATATATATTGCATGCTATGTATGTAGTATATATGCTATTACACGATGAATGAATATGTTTCACATTTTAACCTAAATGACATGTGGATGATACCAAATAAAGATAAAGATAATTTTGTTTTTTTGTGATTTAATGTGATGCAAAAGAAGGATAACACATGCTGAAAATTTTGTAGATGATACATGGACATGTTATCTGCTGAAAGTAATTCGAGACCACGGCTTCATAGTTGTATCCTCCTCCACCTATATATAACTACGCACATCTCTCTCATTGACATCAGGACCAGCACCAGTTTATCTCACTGGATGAGCAGGTTTGAACTTCCAAGGTTTATTTATCATTACTAGTTTAGTACTAATTTATTCATTTTATTGTTGAGCACTCCATAAGGCTATAGGCTTTTCCTTTCTGTGGATCTGTTTCATGTGCTAGACTGTACTGCCTCACTAGTAATTAGGAGGTAATCTTGGTTAGAGCGATGGGAGCGAACTTGGGCCCAGCTGAAGTCCATACCGATATAAGTATGGGAAACGAACCCTTCAATGTGTAACTTCAAATTTACCAAATTTTCCAATCAACATCCTAATATCAGATTAGTTTATAATTCTCACTCTAATATCCAAATTCACGTTTAAATTAACAAATTATTGAGCGAAGTAATATTTAATAAGGTGTTTAGAGTGAAGACTAGACAAATTTTCATAATTCATTAATATGTTAATTGTATTATATATATATATATATATATATATAGATTTATATGATAAGGTGGACATTGCAAATTAATCTTGAATTGAAGTAGTGATTGCAAAATTTGGTAAAACATATTATACCAAAATTTGCAAATTAATTATCTATATCTCTAAAATTTTTTTATTTTTTATTTTAATAATTTGATAATTAGGGTGAAGAGATCTGAACTCAATAGGTACAACAAGTTGAGTTACAAAATTTTTAGTTAAAATGTTTTTAATTCCAAACAAAAAAGGAGAGAATTATTCTGGGAGAAATAGCTTGATGATAAGTCAAAGTACATTATTCATTTTGTTCCTTCATGCTTTGCTAGCTAGGCATGCAAGTCATTTCCTCACATCAAGGAAAAAAAGTGCACAATCTTGCACCCAAAATCAGTCACATTTTCTCAAAACTCTGAGGTGTTTACAACGAGACTCCATGTGATAGGAGTCATTAAATTGTGCATAGACACCACATTTGAAGGCATGAGATGTGCCCCCACGACCTTTTGCCTCCAATTTGAGATATCCATTAATGTAAACCTTCAGTTTTTCAGCGTCAACATCATGGATAACATTTAGCTTGAACCGCCTGTTGTAAATGTTTGGCACTAGGACTGCACCCGTGCTGTAGTGCACTAGGGACCCATTGTACACTCTAAGCATTAGTGTAGTGGCCCGAGGAGGAGTTGCTACAAATACTTGCATAATGTTCACACCTGATGTCCCATTTGGAACATATCCATGTCCTTCAAATTTCCAAATTCCAGACGAATAACCATAACCCTAAGAGTAATTATCATAAATTAATATTCTGGTTTCTAAGGAATGAAGGGTGCTGGGAAACAGGAAACTCAATCCAAATCTATGGCATGTGAACAACAGAAAAAGAAATAGCAAAAGAGATCAAAGCAAACACACAAAAACGTGCGTGCGTGCCTGTGTGTATATATATAAATTCAATGGTAAACGTTATATTAATATTTTATTGTAAATATCAATCCTTTCTCTCCACAGTCTCTCATCTCTCTCTTTCCATCGCTGAAGCTCTTTCATCACACCAAGCGTCTCTCTTCTGTATCGTCCCTTCTCTCTTACCATGCCGATTCACCTCACCCATCTCCGAAGCTCTTTCGCACCAAGCCTCTCTCTTTTTTCTCATCCCCTCTCTCTCGCCATCATTGCCGATTCACCCTCACCCATCTTCGAATTCACCCTCACCCTTCGCTGAAGCTCTTTCAGACTAAGCCTCTCTCTTTTCCCTCATCCCCTCTCTCTATCACTCTCTCTTCTCTTCAAACTGAGATTCTCAAGGGTTTTGGGGTTTGGGTTAAGATCAAAATCAATATAAAAATCAGCTTATGTTTGTGTTTGTGTTTCTTTTCTCTCTCTCTGCAAGCTTGGTGCTGAATCAAAATCAAGATGAAAGCAATATACTAGGTGGGTTTTCATCAATGTATTCGAGTTTTTGTGTTTGCGTTTCTTTTCTCTCTCTACAAGAAAAAGGGGGATTCGGCTTGCATTTGTGTTTGGGTTTTGATCAAAGAATTGTTGTTGATGTTTGCAGAGGTGAGATTCAGCTTCATCACAAGGGGTTTTTGCTCTCTGTCACCGCATTAGCATCTTCAGAAAGTTTGCTTAGGTTCAACCTCAATTACCAGTAAGTTTCACTCTCTATCTAACTTTTTTTTTTATTTCCAAGTAGTTTTTGTTAGGGGGGAAATGGATGTTAGAGGGTGTTGTCTTGCTTGTCTTGTTCGGTTCATGTTTTTGGTGTTGGTTACTCATGTGACGATTTGGGAAGAAAATTCACATTCTATAGTTTTAAGTGGGGCTTCCTATGTATTGTGAACTTTACTGGTTGAATTTACGGAAGAGTTGTAGATTTGGGTGCTTGCTGATATTTGTGACTTTCTGATGAATCATGAGTTAAGGTGATGTTTGTTTGATCTTAAGATTTGTATGCATTACTTGGTACCTTGTTTGAGTTCTGGTTGTTTATAACAATGTGGGTAACATAATTTTTGCAAATGTGGAAAGATTGATGTTTTCGTTGGATGTGGTTCTAGAAAATGTGAGTTAATGATGTGGAAAGTTCTTCAGAAATGGAAAATGATACTGATTAAGGATGGAATCCATGATGGAGTTATCCAATCTATTGTCATTTTTTCCTTGTTTCTTCTATAGATTTGTTATATACCTGTATTCTGAATTTAGTTAAACTGATAAGATGCATTACCATGGTCCAACTTTGCTATTACCTTCTTCGCAATATTTGGTTGTGTAGGGCTAGTAATTCTGTAACAAAAAATATCTGTAGTATATATAGTCGAAATTCATTGATTATGAGCTGTCAACATATATTGTTTTGATTAGGAGTTGTCATCATATATTGTAGGATGTTGCTATACACTAAATGTTTTAAGTTCCCTATTTAAAAGGGATGAATACTTATCACGGAGACATATCACAATATGCTAAAATCTTACAAAGGGATTCCGATTTTGTTGCATCATTTTTAAGTGGGTCTCAAAATACTGAAATGCCCATCCAAGAGTTTGTACTGGAAGTTGAAATTGTCACCTCTAATCCACCAAAACGTGGTGGCAACTTTAGTGCAGATGAGGACAACCTCCTTGTCTCTGCATGGCTTAACATTAGCGTGGATGGCGTGCATGGTGTTAGGACATATGTAGTTCAAGTCTGTGAACATATGTCGCTATTTTATGTAATTGGCTTATCCTTAGACAAAACGCACTTTACTTGTAATTGGGTAGATTTAGGATGGGTTAAACACTTTGAGAAACTTGAGTTCAAGATTAAGTGTTGAAGCCGTCAAAGTCTGTCCAAGACACAAGCAAGGAAGTGCCAGTTTTTAAATCTCGACACCTACCTCGACACATGCATCTATCGAGATTTAAAGAAGCTGTTTTTCCCCGAGCCTCGACAGCTTCTCGACACCTCTCGACACCTCTATATGTCGAGAATTAAAGAAAACAGATTTTCAGTTCTGTTTCAAGTCCAATCCGTGAATATGTCTTTGGGACTTCTTTTCTCCTAACCCTAGACATATAAAAGGACTATTTTAAGGGCCGTTAATAAGGATGCAAGTTGCACATTCATTCAGAACTTCTTGTTCATGCAATTTGTGATCTGAAAGACAAAGTTCGTGCCCTAGTTCATCTCTGATGATTTGAAGAACTTTGCAGCCAACAACTCTCTCTCTCTAGTTGGTATTTGAAGTCGCGTACTGGGATCCGCGCATCTGGTTAGTCACGTACTTGGAGCCGTGCATTGAAAGGAGAAACTGTCACTACAGAACAAGTCCAATTGGGTATTGGGGTAAGAGTTCAACTGTAGGTTGGTGAGGTACTGGGATTCCTTGCTTGTAACTGCTTGTTGTGATAATAGTGGAGTTTCGGGAGTGGTGACCTTAAATCACCCGGTGGGGTTTTTGCCGTAAGGTTTTCCCCATTCGTGAACAAATCATCATGTTATTTATTTTCCGCTGCATTACTTAGTTTGGTGATTTGTTTGTGCTACCACGTGATGTTGCATGTTAATTTGATTAATTAATAACTGGGCTAATTAATTAATCTAAGTTATCACAAGGGGTCAACGCGTTTGTGGCCAGTCAAGTGGTATCAGAGCAAGCACACTCTGATTAGGGTTTAATCTATTGTGTGTGATCCATTTGACCCCTGCTGTCATGGATGAAGGACAGTCTCTTAATTGAAGAGATCCGTGATATCAAATACATCTTGTTTTTCTAATCTCTTTTCCTTGAGTGTCTCAGAAACTACAAGTCTAAAAGTTATTTGATTTCTTCCGTGACGATTATTGAAAAGAATCTCAGTTTGTACAAGCAGAAACTAGACTGTCTCAAATTCACAATGCATAAAGGAGTTTGTCTGAACAGAGTTAAAGTTAAAGGCTTAGTTCGAAAACGGCAAATGAGAGAAGATACCATTCCCACCAATTTGTCATCTAAGCACGAACTGTGTTTCATGATGAAGTCCGCCTTTAAAGTGATGGACACGTGCTTGTGGTACCTTGATAGTGGTTACTCAAGACACATGACTGGAGACCGATCCCTATTCAAAGTCTTCGAGTCTAAGAAAGGTGGAAATGTCACCTTTGGTGATGGGAGCAAGTCACAGATAAAAGGGAAATGAATTATCTCTCTACCTGGACTACCAGACATTGCAAATGTTCTCTATGTGGATGGCCTAAGAGTAAACCTATTGAGTATAAGCCAGATATGTGATCAAGATTTCATGGTGCTATTTTCCAAAGGAAAATGTCTTGTTATGAATGAATCTGGAAAGAAACTCATAAGTGGTGTACGTACTCTAGACAACTGCTATGGATTGGTACCTGATGCTGATATTGTATGCAATAGTATTCGGTTGCCAAATGAAGACTTGTGGCACCAACGGATGGGACATGCTAGTTACAAACATCTTTCTATTGTGTCTAAGCATGAATCTGTTCTAGGGATGCCAAAGCTGAGTAGGCTGAACAATGTTGTGTGTGGACCATGTCAACTTTGGAAACAGACGAAAGCTAAGCATCCAAGCACTCAGACATCAGCTACATCCAGACCTTTGGAGCTATTGCATTTAGATCTTATGGGTCCTACAAGAACCGAATCTCTTGGAGGTAAGAGATACATCATGGTTGTAGTAGATGACTTCACCAGGTACACTTGGGTTATCCTTCTACGATCCAAGTCTGACGCTCCTAAGCACATTGAAGCACTGTGTACAAGACTACAAAATGAGAAGAACCTGAAAATTGACCGAATTCGAAGTGATCATGGTAAAGAATTCGAAAACTCATACATGGAGTCATTCTGCACAAGATCAGGTATATCTCAAGAATTCTCTGCTCCTATTACTCCTCAGCAGAACGGTGTAGTAGAAAGAAAGAACAGGGTTATCCAGGAGATGGCTAGAGCCATGCTGCACAGCAAGGATGTGGCTAGAAATTTATGGGGTGAAGCAGTCAACACTGCATGTCACACGGTGAACAGAGTGTACTTCAGACCCCGCACCAAAAAGACTCCATATGAGTTGTGGAAAGGAAGAAAGCCAAATGTGAAGTATTTCCGAATTTTTGGAAGCACTTGCTTCATTCTAAAGGATAGAGAGAATGTAGGAAAGTTTGATTCCAGAAGTGATGAAGGGATATTTCTGGGATACTCTACTACAAGTAAGGCTTATCGGGTATATAACAAAAGAACCATGAAGGTCATGGAAACAGTGAATGTTGTATTGATGAGTCTTCAGATGTCAATTCTGAGAAAATTGATGAGGAACTCCCTAAAGAGATTCTCCCTCCAGAACCTAGGAGAGCTCCAGAGCTCATGGAACAAGAGCCTACATCCCCAAGTACTCCTGGTACTCCAAGTGTTATAGAAGAGCCAGCAGACATTCCTACATCACCAGATTTTGAGTGTCATGAAGATAAAGGACCTTCCTCCAGAATCAAATTAAATCATCCTCTAGAAATTATTGTGGGAAACATGAATGAACTCACATTGCGGAAACGCACAGTTGATAAGTGTGCTGCTAACTTTGTGTCATACTCTTGTTATTTGTCATAGGTTGAACCCACTAAAGTTGAGGAAGCTCTTCAGGATGAAAGTTGGTTAGAAGCAATGCACGATGAACTGCTTCAGTTTCAGAGGAATGATGTGTGGATCTTAGTCCCCAGACCGGAGGGCGAGCATGTCATCAGCACCAAGTGGATATTCCGAAATAAGACTGATGAGGAGGGCAATGTAATCCGCAACAAGGCTCGACTTGTAGCTCAGGGATACACTCAGATGGAGGGTATAGACTATGATGAAACATTTGCCCTAGTTGCTCGTATGGAGTCCATCAGAATCCTTCTCGCTTTAGCATGTCACTTGAAGTTCAAGCTATATCAGATGGATGTGAAAACCGCCTTCTTGAATGGATTGCTTAAAGAGGATGTTTATGTGGCTCAACCTAAAGGTTTCATTGATCCTCACTTTCCGGATCATGTGTTGTATCTCAAAAAGGCCCTCTATGGATTAAAGCAGGCACCTAGAGCTTGGTATGACCGATTGACTCAATACCTGATATCCCATGGGTTCACAAGAGGAAAGGCTGATCAAACTCTCTTCATCAAAAGAAAAGCTGGTGAGCTGGTGGTTGCTCAAGTCTATGTTGATGATATCATCTTTGGATCAACTAAGGATGAGCTTGCTCAAGAATTCTCAAAACTCATGCAAGCAGAGTTCGAGATGAGCATGATTGGAGAGTTGTCTCACTTCCTTGGACTGCAGATTCGTCAACAAGATTCAGGTATATTCATCTCTCAATCTAAATATGCTAAGAATCTTGTGAAAAAGTTTGGTTTGGAATTTGCTAGTTCTGTTAGAACCCCCATGAGCCCAAATGTTAAACTCACTGTTGACATGTTAGGTAAAAGTGTAGACTCTTCACTTTATAGAAGCATGATAGGCAGTCTTCTTTACCTTACTGCTAGTAGACCTGACATTAGCTACAGTGTAGGAGTGTGTGCTAGATATCAGTAATCCCAAAGAGTCACATATGACTGCTTTAAAAAGAATCATCAAGTATGTCAAGACTACTGCCAACTTTGGTGTGTGGTATAGCAAAGACACGAATAATGTCTTAGCTGGGTATTCTGATGCTGATTGGGCTGGGAATGCTGATGATAGAAAAAGCACCTCAGGAGGTTGTTTTTATGTGGGAAATAATTTGGTCTCTTGGATGAGCAAAAAGCAAAACTCCATCTCATTATCCACTGCTGAAGCTGAGTACATTGCTGCTGGTAGTTGTTGCACCCAACTCCTATGGATGCAAAAACTCCTTCATGATTATGGTATTCGTCAAGAACATCTCACCATCTATTGTGACAATACCAGTGCCATCAATATCTCTAAGAATCCGGTTCAACATTCTCGAACCAAGCACATAGAGATTCGACATCACTTCATTAGGGAGCTCGTCGAAGATGGTGTTCTCACCCTTGAGTTTATCCACACCGATGACCAAAAAGCTGATTTGTTCACCAAACCTCTGGATAGCAAACGTTTTGAGTTCCTTCGTCAAAACATCGGTGTCATCTCCATGGATTGATCTCTTTCTATTCTTCTTCTTCCTCATGCATATGCATCTAGTTTTATGCATTGTTTTGCTTTACATGTTTTTTGTTTGTGTGTTTTCAGTTTTGTGTTTTATTTTTGCTTTTCTGATAAAAATAAAAAAAAATTTGAAAAATTGAAAAATACAAAAACAGTGTGAGTTAGTGTGCATTAGTTCATGTGAATTTTTGAAATGGCCATTGAAACAGAGCTTTCTAAACTTTGTATCACCTGTAGCTTAGATGAGCACTCTTCTGCACAACTAAGCAAGTGAGCTTTGTAGCTCTTTGTTTGTGATGAGTAAGGTTAAGTGATCTCTTCTTCTTAACACTCGTATCACTCTTTTTGACGGGTTGAACTAGAAAATCCTAAGAGAAAGGCATAAATAACCATCTCACCACTGTTACTCGCCAATCATAATATGACATCTGTATGCTTCGGTATAGCAAAAGTGCAATGTCAAAAGCTTAACATAATTGGGTATTTCTTTTCTTTCTCTTGTATGCCCATGCATGATATGCTTGTTAAACGAAAATATGCAAAGATATAAAAAAGCAAAAAGATCAAAAATGCTTTAAAATATGGTTGCAAGCGTGTTTTCTAAGAGATGTGGGAGTTATAGGATGTACCTCGAAGGTGATAGTCTCCATCAAACGGTTATGATTGTGTGTGAGTTAAAGTAATTTTCTCATATCTCAAATCATCATAACATTGAGACACTTATGCAATCTTGCGATGTTTTCACACACAACACGCAATACTCTTTGCTATTCTTGATACATGTGCAGGTACAACGTGATTTGGCCATCACAAGGTTTACATGCATTAATGTATGCTCACTAAACTGTCTGGACTTGTTTTTGAAATATAAAATTGGTTAGACTTGTTTAGTGTGTGTGTGCGTGTTTTGAGTTACATGTGCTTATTTTTCTTGTTGAGAGATGATTTTGAGAGCTTAATGTGTTGATTGGTTGGTTGGTTGAGTTGCATGCATGATTGCATTCATGTCTGTGTTTTTCCTCTTTTGAAAAACTGTTTTTAAAGGCATCTCGACACCTCCTCGATACCTCTCGACACATAGCTATCTGTCGAGCTTTTTAGACTCTTTCTTATCGCAGTCTCGACAGATACCTCGACACCTGCTGGATCGATCGAGAAACTTTCTGTCTACTCGATAGCTTTTGGATAGCTTCTGGATCAATCGAGGTTCCTTCTTGGCTGTTTCTTCCTTCTCGATACATGACCTCGATAGCTTCATCTGTCGACGTGTATTTCTCGATAGCTTACCTCGATAGCTACCTCGATACCTCCCGATAGCTGCATCTGTTGAGAATTACTGAAGGTGTATAAGTTGATTCTTCGCGATTTTTCTTCTCATTTGCTCGATCTCTCTCGCTCGAAAGCACCTGTACTCTCTCTCAAAACTTTTCTCTCTTCCTCCAAACCTTTTCCCAAGGCTTTCTCAAGTGTTCTTCGCAATCTTCATCACTTGGTAAGCATTTTATCCCTCATTTTCATGCATTTCATGGTTTTCAAACCCTAGGTTTTGTGTTTTTTTAAAATTTTTGGGAGTTTTCAAAATTGTTGGGGTTTTCATGAAATTCTTGGGTTGGTTTTATAGATTTGATCTTCAAAACCACATGCATTGCATCACATTAGCATTCTCATTGTATTGTCATGCATTTAGATGTGTGCAAATCTATTGTGTGCTGTTAGGTTTGGATTGGGCTGAGTCCATGATGTTTTTATGTTGCATGTCACATGTTCATGCATTCTCCATGCATACGTTCTTTCTTTTCAATATTCTTCTGCCAATATTGAACTGTTTGGAACTTTTCTGCTTGTTTCTTCTTCTTTCCCCCTTTCTATGGTTGTGTTAGTAGTGTCTATGGCACCTAAGCGTAAGTCCATTCCGTCCCAGAACCCTCTGCGTTCTAAGGGACAGTCTTCCTCTGATTCTACCCCTCTCTCTGTCCGGTTCCGTGATGAGAAAGCCCATAAGGACTTCTCGGAGAACTTCTCTAAACGAGGTGTTCATTCGGAAAGCCACGTTGTCCTGGCAGACTTTGCCGACACCGACCTTCCCGATGTCATACACAGTCGGAGTTGGGAGTCACTGTGTGACGTCCCGGTCACATGTCCACTCGTGTTAATACAGGAGTTTTACTCCAACATCCAAGGGATATATTCTTCAATACCTTCTTTCTACTCTTGCGTCCGAGGTACGCGCTTCGCTGTCACCCCAGAGTTAGTCTCTGAGGTTCTCCATGTCCCTAGGGTGGATCATCCTAATTACCCTAGCTATGAGCATCTCTGGACTGTGTCCAAAGACGAGATGATCTCGGCGTTCTGTGAGCGTTCTTCCTCTTGGGGAGATCATATGTACACACCATGTCGACCTTTTGCTAAAGGTCCTCGTTTCCTTAACATGGTGATGACTTTTGTTCTGCACCCACTTTCTCACTACAACTCTATTACAGAGCCCCGTGCTCGGTTTTTGTTGTCCCTCTTAGAGGATCTTTCTATAGACTTTCCTTCACACTTTATCTTTTCCATTATAGATGTCTATAGAGATACGGCCACCCGTGATAAGCTCATTTTCCCTTCCGCTATCACGAGGATTCTGAGTCATTTTTCCATCCCATTCCCTTCGTCCGATCCTTACCATGTCATGTTCGCCATAGACGCCGCTACCGTAAAACGTAGCGAGGCACAGTTTCGATCGCGACAGACTGATGGTGCCACTCCTTCCACCCGTCCGACCACCTCCAGATCCGCTCGAGCTTCTGCTTCTTCTTCTTCGAGCGACGTCACCTTAGGAGACATCATGGCGCAGCTACAGCGCATGGATGCTCGCCTAGATACACTCTCCACAGAGCTGTATCAGGTGAATGTCCGTGTTGGTCGCATCGCCAGGCGACAGGCGACCATGGGCAGCTTTGCACCAGAGGCTTCTCCTCCGCCACCTCATGTGTCGACTGAGACCGAGGCTGATGATGATGGCGATGACGATTATGCTTCTGACGATGATGATGATGGAGATGCGAGCTCTTCGGATGAGATGTCTACTTGACACTCTACCCTTTGTCACTCGTGACAAAAAGGGGGAGTAGTTTTGTATGATAGTAGTCATGCTTAGGGGGAGTGTTAGCATAGGACATTTTTGTTAGGGGGAGTGTGGACTGAGGGATGTAGTGAGGTGATCATATGTATTTCTTTTTCTTTTCTTGTCTTTTTAGAGATACTTTGATCATGTATTGACATACATTGTATTTACTCTCTTCTTATATATGATGATGTATCTTTTTCTTTCACCTACCTTTACATGTGTTGGTTCTTTTCTATCTTTATACACATGTTTCTTTACTTGTACGCAATCTATTATTTCTGTTTCACACAAAGATGCCTTGATGTGTTTTGTTTATAAGTGTTTCAGAAATACAGGTTGTCAAAGTCTTCTTGCCATAAACTCTCTTCTTGCAAAGTTTTTCAAGAGTTTGTGTTAGGATAGATTTTACTGTATGTAACAAGTGAGTATGAGTTAAGTGATTTATGACTTCTCTCATATTTTCATTTGTTTGTTGTGGTTTTGTCACGGATTGCCAAAGGGGGAGATTGTTAGGACATATGTAGTTCAAGTCTGTGAACATATGTCGCTATTTTATGTAATTGACTTATCCTTAGACAAAACGCACTTTACTTGTAATTGGGTAGATTTAGGATGGGTTAAACACTTCAAGAAACTTGAGTTCAAGATTAAGTGTTGAAGTCGTCAAAGTCTGTCCAAGACACAAGCAAGGAAGTGCCAGTTTTTAAATCTCGACACCTACCTCGACACATGCATCTATCGAGATTTAAAGAAGCTGTTTTTCCCCGAGCCTCGACAGCTTCTTGACACCTCTCGACCCCTCTATCTGTCGAGAATTAAAGAAAACAGATTTCCAGTTCTGTTTCAAGTCCAATCCGTGAATATGTCTTTGGGACTTCTTTTCTCCTAACCCTAGACATATAAAAGGATTATTATAAGGGCCGTCAATAAGGATGCAAGTTGCACATTCATTCAGAACTTCTTGTTCATGCAATTTGTGATCTGAAAGACAAAGTTCATGCCCTAGTTCATCTCTGATGATTTGAAGAACTTTGCAGCCAACAACTCTCTCTCTCTAGTTGGTAATTGAAGTCGCGTACTAGGATCTGCGCATCTGGTTAGTCACGTACTTGGAGCCGTGCATTGAAAGGAGAAACTGTCACTACAAAACAAGTCCAATTGGGTATTGGGGTAAGAGTTCAACTGTAGGTTGGTGAGGTACTGGGATTCCTTGCTTGTAACTACTTGTTGTGATAATAGTGGAGTTTCGGAAGTGGTGACCTTAAATCACCCGGTGGGGTTTTTGCCGTAAGGTTTTCCCCATTCGTGAACAAATCACCGTGTTATTTATTTTCCGTTGCATTACTTAGTTTGGTGATTTGTTTGTGCTACCACGTGATATTGTATGTTAATTTGATTAATTAATAACTGAGCTAATTAATTAATCTAAGTTATCACAAGGGGTCAACGCGTTTGTGGCCTGTCACATGGTACTGACCAAAAGGCTGACACATTTTGGGAGAGAGTTTGACAATACTTTTGTGAGAACAATACTTAGGGAATCACACGTTCTGCTTCTACCCTAACAAGTCGATGAGGAACAATTAATAAGGAGACAAGTAAGTTTGTCGGGTTGTTGGCTAAAATTGAAGCCCAAAATCCAAGTGGTGCGATTGACCAAATGAAGGTATAAATTATATTGCAATGGTGTCACTATATTAATTTCTGAATAGTTTCAAGATACTCATTATTATTTTTTTTAGAAAAAATTAGTTGGAAGATGCAAAGGTTTTATATATTGAATCATCACATAACAAAAAAACAGCTTTTGCATTTGAATATTGGTGGGTTGTGTTGAAGAACCAACCAAAGTGGACTGTGCTTAATAAAAAATCAAAAGGGCTCCCTCAAACTCCAAGTTCGATTGATCAAGTTGGTAGTAATAATGATGACACAATGGTGCTAGAGAGACCAATTCGTAGAAAAGCCGAAAAGGCTAAGCGAAAAAGAACAGATGGTGATATAGGTTTTGAGGATTATTTAGCAAAAAAATTGCAATATATTCAAGAATCACATGAACAAGACAAAGAGGCTTTTCGCATCAAAGCGGATACAATTTGAGTGGATGCGCAAAGAGTTGATATTGAAAAGGAATCACATGAACAAGACAAAGAGGCTTTTCACATCAAAGTGGATAGGGTTCAAGTGGATGCGCAAAGAGCTAATATTGAAAAGGAAAGGCTTCATCTGGAAACTATTAGGGAGGAGGGAAGAGTAATGACCATGGGGACAAGTGGCATGAATGAAAAAGAAAGACTTTATTTTGAAAATCTCACAGATCAAATCCTTGCAAGACATAATTTAGAGTAAATAGTTGGGTTTGATCCAAGGAGATAATGTCTTGTTGTAACCTTATTTTGGTAGTAAATTTTTTAGGGTTGGGGTTCGGCATATATAGATGATATTTTGTTTCAACCTTATTTTGGTAGTGGCTTATTTGAAGCATAGGTTTGGATCATGTAGATGATGTATTGTTCCAACTTGATCAATTGGCAGTAGGTTGTGCCACTTATGTAATTACATCATTTTTGCTTATATGAATAACTTATGTATTTTCTATATTTGATATCATATCTTCTACACTTGTGTATTTTCTATGTTTGATGTCATTTGCCTTTGTTGTAAATGACTTGTAATCTTAATCTTGGTACTGGCCTTAGATATTGTCTTCAATTTGCTACCTCTAGCTTTGTTTATTTCCCTTTTTTTTCTTCTTTTTAAAATTTAATCTTTAAATGTTAAGTTTGACTAATCATTAAATGTGAAACCTCCCATTTAATCCACTAATCATTTCTCTTTGTCCAATAAAGACTTCTTAGATGTCAAGCTAAGCCCCTTGAATTTGTAGACTAAGAACCCTTATGCCGTATACCAAACACATTATGTATTGGTGCAAAGGCCATAAGCATTGTAAATTGAAGATTCACACTATCAAATGCAATGATTTCTGTGCGCTGTTTTAGAGGCTTGCCTTGGTACTATACATGTTATTTAGTAAAACATTTGAAATAGCATGTTGGATCATATAGTAAAAAGTGATCATGATGAACCCAAAATGTGATTATGTAACAGCAGAAATAAACACCAGAAGCAGCATCATTTTTTTTCAATATGCTTGTTTTTTTCTCATTGTAATCTGTAGGCTACGTAGGTGGTACAAGTTTGCTAATTGACAACCCTTTGTTACACCACTCTTCTTTAGGTATATATTTTGATTTTTCTGTTCTTGTTTGCATAGGAGTTAAAAATTGTGCCAATTATTGTACACAGTTTGCTTAATGAATCAAAGTAGCAAACATCCCTTAGTTCTAAAAATTTTTATTAATTTGAATAATATTGTTTGCATTGGAGTTGAAATTGTATTGATTACTGTTCCAGTTTGCATGATTTTATATACCTTTCTGTATGTATATGACAATTTCTCCCCTATGTGAAAGGTTGGATGGTTATATTTCAGGAACATATTTAGTCTAAAGTACTTTTCCAGTTTTGGCAAGATTGCATATGTAGTTTTTGGGTCTGAATATATTTGCGGATATACGTCTCATGTTACCTATTTTATTTGGTTTACAAAAGGTAGTTTCTTACAAAGATAATAGCATTTCTCATTTTGGAAGGGATAGATGTTGATGTAGGACAAAGAGGAACTATTAGTAATTTGTGGTTTTGTAATCTATGGTTACTTGGGGTTTTTCTGTGAAATATGTTGTTTCTTGTTACAGTGAATTACCAGGTTAGTAAAATATGTATTATAGATAGTGACAAGTGGATGTGGTAAATTACACCTTAGACTTTTCTTATGCTAAAGAACCTGTCATATGAATAGCAAGTAGTATTTTGATTTAAATAATAAATAATTTTAAAAATCCCTCATAAAATGATAACATCTTCCTTAAAATGCATCTTTTCATTACAATTTTTAAGTCATTTTGTAAGGTTCTTCTTCTAGAAAGTACTTACTTGATAAAGTGGGAAAGCATGTTGTTATGTGCTTGCCTTTAACTACTTAGAAAAAACAGTCTTCCTAGTGGGAAAGCATGCACGGGCATGTTTCATGCTTAATTAATTATATTTTTTTTCAATAATATTCATAATTTCCTAACATTGTTGTCTTTAACGTTGTCTTTATGGGTCGCTCTCTTTTTCGCAAATTGCTTTTTGATGACTCAGATGAGGATGAGATAATGAGGCGAGTTCATAAGGGTTCAACATCACAACGTAAACG
Source organism: Castanopsis chinensis (assembly GCA_032878915.1). Taxonomy (NCBI): domain Eukaryota; kingdom Viridiplantae; phylum Streptophyta; class Magnoliopsida; order Fagales; family Fagaceae; genus Castanopsis; species Castanopsis chinensis. The sequence goes on from JAVQMG010000122.1 coordinate 21,534,917, forward strand.
TCATCGGTATATCGAACATGATTGTTTGGCAAGCCATAAAAGACTTTATCTCGACTACTTTGCCGACACACCAGTATATCCTCCTAATTTATTTCGGAGGAGATTTCGGATTAGTCGGTCTCTTTTTCTCTGTATTCAATCTAAGGTAGAAATTTATAAGCCTTACTTTATCCAAAAAAGAGATAGTGCCCAAAGACTCAGTTAATCTTCTCTTTAAAAGATAACAGCTGCACTTAGGATGTTTGCGTATGGAGTTGTAGCTGATTGTTATGGATGAGTATGTGCGGATTGGAGAATCCACTGCAATAGAAAGTCTAAAAAATTTTGTTAAAGCGGTGGTTGATATTTTCTCCAAGGAATACTTGAGGTCCCCAAACAACGAAGATATTGGTAGAATTTTAGCCAATGGGGAAAGACGTGGATTTCTAGGGATGCTAGGGAGCATTGATTGCATGCATTGGAAATGGAAAAATAATCCGGCTACATGGAAAGGTCAATACTTTGGTCACATTCGTGAGCCAACCATTGTTTTGGAAGCAGTGGCATCATTTGATCTTTGGATATGACATGCATTTTTTGGGTTACCGGGGTTAAATAATGACATTAATGTATTAGAACGGTCTCCTCTATTTTCTGAGCTTGAACAAGGATGTGCTCCTGCAGTTAATTACTCAATCAACGGCCATGAGTATACAATGGGATACTATCTTGCTGATGGCATATATCCGAAGTGGACAATATTTGTTAAAACAATTCCATCTCCACGAGGAGGAAAAAAAAATTATTTGCAAAAACCCAAGAGGCGTATAGGAAGGATGTAGAGCGTGCATTTGGAGTGCTTGAAGCAAGATTCACAATTGTGCGTGGACCTGCAAGGTTTTTCTATAGTGAAACGCTCCAAGACATCATGAAAGCATGCATAATTCTTCATACCATGATCGTTGAGGATGAGCAAGATGTAAATGAAGAGGTGGAATTATATTATGAGCAAATTGATGACAATCCTACTATACAACTGTCACAAGAGCACACAAATGAATTTACAGAGTTCATTGAAATCCATCAATGTATTCGAGACCATGAAATTCATTCTTAACTCCAAACATACCTCGTTGAGCATTTATGGCAATTACAAGGGGATTTGTAGGAACTTAAGTGTGTGAGTTATGCATGTGGGGTTTTATTATAATTTGATATATGTACGAGTCTTCTAAAGACAACATTGATAGTTATGTATGTGGATTGCATCTATATATATATGTGTGTGTGTGTGTGTGTGTGTGGATTTTTAAAGTTGTTGAGTTGAGAACATTAATATTTGGCGGGTTGCATGTATATATATGTATGTGAATTTTAAAAATTGGCAGGTTGAGTACATTGATATTTGGCAGGTTGCATATATATATATATATATATATGTATGTATGTATGTGAATTTTTAAAGTTAGAAAGTTTGAGTAAACTGATATTTGACAAGTTCTTTCTATAAAATAAATAAAAAAGAAGAAGCAGAAGAAGCAAAATTGGCAGGTTCTATACATGTGTGTGTATGTGTGGATCATTAAAGTTGGTAGGTTGAATACATTGATATTCGACAAGATGCATCTATAAATATGTATGTGGATTTTTAAAGTTGACAAATTTGAGTACATTGATATTTGACATGTTCTTTATCAAACCAAAAAAAAAAAAAAAAAAAAAATTGGCAGGTTGTTGAAAATATTTATGGCTGTTGGAAAGAAAATGTGTTTGTTGGAATAGTGCTTGAACATTGAAAAAAGTGACTGTTGGAATAGTGCTGAAATTTGAAAAAAAATGAATGTTGGCAAAAAATAATAAAGCAAGATTAAAAAAATAATATTATAATAAAATGATAAAATAATAGAGTTTTGAGATGTTAGGGGTATTGTAAAATAGTATGGTATAATTGATAAAATAGCTTTTTGGGATAGTAAAATAAGATAAAATTAGAAAAACCAATGCTGATGCTCTAAGCAATTATGATAAGTATTAATTATAACCTAATTAGTCCTTTTAAGATTGTATTGTAGATCTAGCTCTACATTGTCAACTTCCTCCTCAAGCTTATGGCAATTGTTTATGCATCTCCTTCATGGTCTTCTGGCCAATCGATCTTGTACACTTGTATTTGGAATCTTGCGCATTTTTGATCTTGTTCACTCTTATATCTCTTAATGTTTGGAAGCCTGCACAAATTCTCACAATGGGTGATGCTTGCTACTTCAATGTTTTTGTTGACGATGTTTCTCATTACATATGTATTACTTCTTATCCTTTTGGCCTGGCTCATGTTTTTGTCTTTTGATAGATAGAGTCCACAAAAAAAAAGTACTAAAAGCAGTTAGCGGAAATAAAATTTTAACACGAGACATGAAAATTGATTGCAGGTGATGTAGATGCCAAAATAGAGAGACGCAGGAGGTATTTTCAATTTAACCAAATAGGCATATTCATAGTTTCATACACGTCCAAATACGACAACCTTTCATATTGACAAAATACATTTTGCTGTAATATCTACACCTTATAATTTTCGAACGTCCCTCAGATGTTCTTTTCATACCTCCTATGAGACAAACTTTCACAATTTAAGCATGACATAGCTAGAAATCATTGAGGTGGACCAGGCAAGGTCAAATTAGAAAGGTTGATTCACTGAGTTTTGTTCGAATAGATCCCCCAAGCTCTTGGAAAAGTTTTTCCATCAAGAACTCGTATGTATGGTGTCAATAATCATAATACACTATATAAACTTTGAGAGAAAGAAAATGATTATATGGTAACATTTAGGGCAAAACTTTGGTATAATTTCTTAGGTGTTATACCATATGTTCTCCAATTGAATTTAACCAAACACCTTATGAAAAATAGTGTTGCCTTTTCTAATGACAATTAAATTTATCCATGTGGATCATGGTAAAATTAGTTTGGGAACTTTAAATGCACCGTTTAGAGAACTGTATCTAAGTTTTACATATGTAATAATGACACAAAAATTAACAGCGGCTAAATATAATAATAATAAAATAAATAAAGAAAACCAATGAAGGCCACTAGCAGTGTGAAAAGCAAAGCACATTGACAGCCAGTTAAGTTTCATTGCAATAGGAAAGGTGAAATAGATACCATAAAGCATAGCGATGAATTACTTAACCAAAGAGGACACCGATGTGTCCAAGATAACAAAATTTCATGATTCCCCAGCCTTAAACTTCCATAACACTAAATTATTGATTCTTAACTTATAGAAATATCCAGGAGTCAATTCTCGAGAAGGCTAGCAGCCAAGACATAATAATCTACTGTGACAAGGAGTTAGCCACATCAATTACAAACCGATACTTCACATCAGATTTGGCAAGCCTTTCCATAGCCGTGTTGATGTCTCCCATTTTGATCAGCTCAATGTCTGCGGCAATACCATGCTCTGCACAGAAGTCTAGCATCTCTTGTGTCTCTTTAATGCCTCCTACATCACTTCCTCCAACAAGTTTACGCCCTGCAAAAGCAAAATGTTAAAAACAAGATTGATCCAAGGCAATTGTCAAACCCAAGTTGTTGTACTGAACTGTTTTTCCTTGATGCTTAATGAAATTTTCGTTTGTCCAAAAAAATTTGTCAAACCCAAAAGGGGAACGGTCCATTTAAAGTTCTCATAAATGAAAAAGCAATTGTCAAACTTAGGTGCAAAACCTTAGTTGTTATACCTTAGGTTCTCCAATCTAATTCAATCATGTGGTTACATTGACCAATGAACCACATGGTTGAATTTAATTGTCCTTGAAAAAGAAAACACTATCTTTTCTACATTGCTCAATACAACCATGTAGTTGAATTCAATTGGAGAACCTGAAGAACACCACTTAAGGAACTGTACCTATGTTCTATCTTTCTTATTAGTGTTGGCATTGAGGGCTTGTTGTGGCTTACCCAAAACTAAAGGAAAGATGGGCAGCTCAAGGGGCTTCTCAGGCAAACCCACAGTGATCAGCTTCCCATTCAGCTTCAGCAGACTAATCAGCGGAGCCAGAGGGTGAACTGCAGACACTGTGTCAATGATGTAATCCATAGAATTGATTGCTGCCTGCAAAGTGAAAGCACAAAAGAAAAGAATATTAAGAATAATTAATTCTCACACAATTCTAACATATGGATTATTGGGACATATTTATTATTGTGCAACAATAAGATCATCATAATGACATCGTTTTGCAGACAACTTCAAAAGGTGCCTTAATCTATCACAGCCGCTTAAGCTAAATACTTGAAACCAGGTATCAATCCACACCATCATCAAAGTTGGACTACCCCGTTGTGCAGCCTAACCTCTTGATCCAAACTCATAAGAACCTAGACAAACTTTGATTTCCTTTGAACTTTTAACTTTTCAGGTTAATCAGCATACCTTCATTTTTGCAGTGTCACTGGAAACAAGAAATGAATCAGCCCCAAGCCTATTGATTGCCTCATCCTCCTTTTTTGGGGAAGTGCTAATGACAGTAACTTTCAACCCAAAGGCCTTACCAATTTTCACTGCAACATGGCCAAGACCACCAAGTCCTGCAACACCCAAATGCTTGCCAGGCTCAGTCATTCCATAATATTTCATTGGGCTGTATACTGTGATCCCAGCACAGAGAAGTGGAGCCCCAGCATCAGGGGGTAAGTTTTCAGGAAAGCGTAGTACATAGTGCTCATCAACAACCACAATGTCAGAATAACCACCGTATGTCTTAGTCCCATCTTGAGAATAAGAGTTATAGGTAAAAACCATTTGAGGGCAGTAATTCTCCAAGTCCTGTTGGCAACTCTCACATCTCTTGCAGGAGTCCACTAGGACACCAACTCCAACTCGGTCACCCACTTTGAATTTCTTCACATTCTTCCCAGTTTTGGTTACAGAACCAACAATTTCATGCCTGGAAAATAACAAGTAAATATCTTATACATATAAAGGTTCCTCCAACATATGCACTGCCAAAATTTCTCCTATTTTACTACTGGTTTGTTCAAAACTGATTATACTTTGGTAAGTGCAACTGCAGCAGTGTGTGTGCACTTGCAAGCACTGCATACTAAAAAGAAAAGCCACAAGTCAAGTTCTGAAATGGCATTTAACATGAATAAAACTTTTTAATGGATTAATTTTCAATCTGGCAGCTTAGGGAACACATCAATACATAACTCTGAAAAGTTTTTACACCAGAGACAATTCTATCATATGTTTAATGGATGGGTGTGCCAAACTCAACTGGACTATCAGCTTTGTTCAGAGCCAAGATTTAACTTTTAAAGTTAAAGAATGGGAAAGAATTGTTATCTATTTCTTTTTTCTAAAAACTATTTGGGAACCATGGAAATGTATGGATCAAAGATGTGTATCCCTTATGATAGTGGAAGCTCTTATATCAATTTGTTGGAATTTGGGGCTAGTGGATGCGCATGCACACAAATAAGAAATAAAAACATTCCCAAATGACAACAATATTTAACATGGCTATGTGAACTCTATGCCTTCATCCATGGACAATGCCAAGCAAAAATATGTTCGAAGAAAACCCAAACCAGGTAAAAAATCAGGGTTTCAATAATGTGTTTTTTCTTGTTTTTCACTGTCATCTAAAAAAACAGTAGAACATTTCCTCAATCATAGTTGGCTTGGCTGATTCATGGAAAACATCTTCCAGTAAAAAATATCAGTTGGTTGCCAATTGTTTGAAGAAAACATAAAGAAGGTTTCTGGACGCTAGAATGAATAGATAATACAAACTAAAGGTCAAAGCTGGCATTATGAAATAATTTTGGATAGTAAATTGATAGAGTTGGTAGCCTGTTAAAAATACTTAAACCCATAGCAACAAATCACGGAAAATATAGCTTAAGAAAAAAAGAAGAAGCAAATAGTAGCATCTAATCCTTAGAAAATGGCATGCATTCTATTGATGATTAGAGAATACTGCTCATCTACCACCCAAATGCAAACCCTCAGCTGCCAAGCATTGAGTCAAATAACAAGCCAACAAGTATCCTAATTCAAGCCTTGGCAAAATAAACTTCTAGAGTTTGTACAGAATCTCTCAGGTTGCAGAGAAAATGTTCCAAGAACTTTCAGAATGAAAATTTTTCCAGAATTTGACTGGAGATTTAAGTAGTTCCCTTGTTATTCATAACAAGTGTCTGCAGCCAACTATAAAGACCTCAAAATAGTGATATGGTGGGCGGTAGTATCAAGGCTAGATGATTGGGTACTCAAACATGACCAAACAAGTAGTAAACCCGATGAAGAGATGGTTTTCCTGGATTGGTGGAAATATTATAGCGGAAAATGCCACCATGAGTCTCGCTTTGTATTGGATACAAAGGGCATTTCTCTAGAGCTGGTTCTTGAGAATTGGCATGTGCATCATTTCAGCAGAGGAATGATGTAAAAAGTACTGGAATTGATCGTTGTCAGATTGCGAAAGCATTTAGAATGCTCTTGCTAACCAGGTGGCTTGTAATGGAATGATGTAAAGGTTGGTTAAACATATGAATCTGCAAAAGCAATTTTGTTAACACAACCTGGGTAGACTTTTTAAATTTGGTTTAAGAATTTCACAGCATAACACTGGATCATAGTGCTGGCTACAGGACGTCCTATCATTTTCTCCTGTAGATTAAAAAGGGGGCAATCAAAGCAGTTTATGGATACAAATTGACAATTTATCACACTTCATGCTTCAACCACGCTACTAAACTCAAAAACAGTGCATTGCTGCATTGCACAGAGAACAAATAATTACTACTCTCCATTAGGAATTCATTCATAGTCACATTTTCTATTATTTTATTTATGCAAGCAAATGTAATTTATGGTATTGCCATGCACTGGCTACTTCACCAGATTTTGCTGAAGTGATGTAGCTATAATTAATAAAGAGCGAAATGCATAAACAAAATTAACCTTCCAAAAAATAACATTTAACTCCTTCTAGATGGTTAATAGTTAATAACACTATGCATAACCTCCTCCACATGGCAAAATTGGACCAACCTGATAACCCAAAGAAAAATACCCAACCTGAACAATAAATTTTTTGATTCGAAGCAAAAACAGGTTGACCCAACAAGACCAACCAGTGCCTGACCTGTTTTTAAAAATGTTTAAGAAAAAAGTCTCAGAGTATACAATCTTGATAATGCCAGCGCTCATTCCCCCGTTACGCATTATATTGAGAACAGGCCTCTTATTTCCTAATTTAATGATAGTCTTTCTTAGCAATCTGGATGGATACAAAACAGGTGCCCTAGCAAACCACTGTACAGTAGAATATGAATTTAGTGTGCTTTTATTCAAAAATAAGAAATTGGGATTTTTGCACCATTTTTTTTTTTTTTTTTTTTTATAAATTTTGATTGAATTACAAAGATATGGCAAAGGGTAGATCAATGAGTGGATTTTGCAGGTAAACTACTGCAAGTAACCACTGTCTTTGCTTTGTTTAATTTTCTTATATAAATAAAATAAATATAAAACACTGCATGGTCATTTGCATAGGGCACCCGGTTTTTCATTAATATTGTTTGTTAAGAAGAACATGAACTTTTGTTTAATTCTAGCAAATAATTTCACCAATACTTACTTCTTGACAATGTAAAAGGGGCATCAAAAGGAAGAGACCTATTATTGTTGTGTTGTCCTTCCAAATTAGTGTTAATGTGTTATGGGATGTAATCTATAGCAAATTGGTTTAGAATTGCCATGTTCTTTCATTAAAATGTGATTTAATTTAATCTCTTGAAATTTAATGGCTTTTTCAGGCTAGTATCTACTGATATGATGATGAAATTCTTTGGAAACTAATGTCAAATTTATATTTCATCAAGGCTCATACTCATCCAGATAAGGGATGAATCAGTGTCAAGTGTCAACAAAATTTTAACAAGAAATAAACAACTTTTTGGCTCATTTTTTTAACTTTCATAGAATTCAATGACAACATAAAATTCAAGAATGAGATTTCATTAAATTCTAACAGAAACATGCATGAATTTTTATTACAAGTGGTAACCACGTACAAACAAAATTATCTATCTCAAATCAATTGGGACGAATATAATTTTGGTTAGCAATGTTGTGATTTGTATACTCCAACATTAGAGACCATAAATCATGAATAAGTTCCATGAAAACTACTCTATCCAAAAAAAGAAAAAAAGTTACATGAAAACCTACACAACCAAAAGATACGTGTAAAACACTAAAATCTGTTTTAGCTCTGTATACTGAATAATACGTTCTACTTAACCAAAGAACCCTTTTATTTATACCTTCATGAAGTAGTCCTCTAGAAGTCAAATTTACATCCCTGTAAAACAATCTAACTATTCTCAAATAACCCATATAAAAAATACGAATAAGTCTAATATCATACAGAAAATTTTCCACCACAGACCAGTGTTAAGCACACTGGAAAAGTAACATACAAAGCATCATCCCCTAAACTGTGAATTGACAAACATCTTAAGAAAAATCACGGTTTTTTGTGAGAGATGTATCATACCCAGGAACAACAGGATACATTGTGAACGCCCACTCATTCTTGACATTGTGCAAGTCAGAGTGGCAAACCCCACAGTAGAGTATTTTTATTGTGACATCACCATCTCCAGTTTCCCTGCCAATAATGCAATAAAAGAAAAAAAGAAAAAAAAAAAAAAAGGCTCAAGTAAGTAAATAATAAAACTAGCACTATTACCAACTCTATCTTAAATTATCCATCCTTAAACTAAATAAACAAACATTAACAATAGAGTATTTTAGAAAAGAACTGCTAAAAACAAGGATGTCATTTGCTATTAAACCAAGGGTATTCTAGTTATTAAACTGATCTTATTTTAGTCACTGTTTGTTTTCTACTATTGTTTCTTTAATCCCCCCAACAATATGACTATAGCAAAAAATACAAAAGATAAAAAGTCTAAGTCTGGGACCAGATGAAAATAAAATAAAGCTGCTTCAAATAGAGCTATCATGGGGTCATAAAGCACAAAGTCAGCTAAAAGACAAATATTAGTCCCTCAACCATATATATATTATTGTGTTAACCATTCTTTTCAACGATTAGGCAAATCCATGTCTTAGTTTATGGTATTTTTTTATACGTTAAAAAGAAATCAAACTGAGGCTTAGCAATATTATATACACAAAACACAAGGTACACATCAGCTCCAGAGGTTTTTGTTGATGTTATTGTAAAGGAGCAAACCCAGCTAGCTATTGCGTAATCTCTCTCTTGTTTTCAATATATTGTCTATGCGGATTATCGAAAGAAATCTACGTATCATATATGCAATACAAAAGAGATGGCTAAAATGGTTCATGGATATCTGAAATACTGCATGGCAATAAAAACCCAGTACCCAGATCTAAGAAAAGATTTCTTATTTTTTTTTTTATAAATATTTTTTCTCATTATGAGAAAATGGAAATGAATTTACAAAAGAGAACCAATTAAAAAAAAAAAAAAAAAAAAAAAAAAACAAACAAACAAACAAACAAGCAATCAAACAAAGCTACCTTCTGGAGAAATGAAAAGGGGAAAGAAGCCCAGAAGAATCTTTGGCAGCCCAACCAAAAGCCTTTTGTGGGTGTTCTTCTTCTGGTGATTTTGCCATTCTCTTCTTGCTATCCACTCAAGCTTTCCTTTGATGCTGTTTTCCAGTCTCTCCAATGACTTGCGCCCACTAACAATAAAGCACTGAGCTTATATATAGACTTGCGTCCACTAACAATTTCCTAATGCAGCAAAATTTTTATTTTTACAGACTTCTATTTAAAAAAATAGTGAGGGTAAATTAAATTTGTGTAACATTTTTGTTTGATGTTTAATTATTTTTAGAGAAAATGCAGTTTCATATAATTTTTACAATATATCTAACGTGTCAGATTGTTCTTTGGCAACAAATTTTTATGTGTCAGATTGTTTCTGATTATTAGGAATAGACAAAAAAGTAATTTAAGCGATGGATTCAAATAAGAAACAATAACTTTCTAACTATAATTTGTTGTGAAAATATTATGGACGTAACACTTTCCTTATAAAATCTTTATAGATAAACATCATTCAACAATGATACACAAAATTTAATTAATTTTTTTATATTAAAAAAATTATTTTTATGCTAAATTCAAGAGGGGTAAAGTTTCTCTCCAATTAAATTAAAACACTTTGATATATTGAATTTAATTGTTCTTGAAAACGGCAACATTGTTGGTGGTTTATTAGTCAATACATCAAGGTATTTGAATTTAATTAAGAAACTCAATATATTATAATTAAGGTATATATCTAATTTTTATCAATTCAAAAAATAAAAATTATGGTTGGTTAAAAAAAAAAGTATTAAACACAAATTGTATCTCTAAGTTTTATTAAAATTCATTTCAGTTTTCTAACTTTATCTTTATTCAATTGAACACTCTAAATTTTAAACTTATTCAATTTTGGTATTTCATCTAATCTTATTAAAAATTTTCCATTAAAAAATATTTTTTTCTCACATAAAAAATCTATAAAATTAATAAAAATATTTTATAGATTTTTAATGTGAGAGCCTTTTTATGCAAGTAATCTTTTTTTCTTTAGTTGATTTCGCACTTAAAAACAAATTTTAAACAGAGTTGGACAGAATACCTGAATCGAATAAATTTAAAATTTAGAAAACTTAATTGAACAAAAGTAAGACTAAAAAACTGAAATGAATTTCAATCAAACTTAAAAAATGCAATTTGTATTTTAATAAAAAAAAAAAAACAAAACGTAATTGAAGGGTAACATTGTGTATTAGTAACTACAAGTAGGTAAGATAATACCAAGCAGAGAGAATGGTTCTTCTACTTCCCTTAATTATGGTACATTGGTACTACAATTCTTCTATATCACTTCATTTGTTACTCTTGCCATAATTTAGGGAAGAAATAAACTGTGAGTGGTAAACATAACTTTCATATACACACAAACTTTTTCTTAGTCATTCATAAATTATGGCAAAAATTTGTTTTCCTAGACTATCTCATTTTAATACTTTGGAAATTTTAATTCTAAAGTATTTTGTCAATTTGGTTTAATTTTGGGGTCATATATATATATTTATTTATTATGGACGAACTGACAAATTCAAATATTATAATTGTAACAAAAAACTGTTTTTTCATTCAGAAAAAAGGAAATGACAAATTAATTTTGTGCCGAACTGTAAAAGAGGTGACGGTTGGGAGAATAAATGTGGTTTTAAAGACTGAGAGTACCACCAATTTGCAACCATGTTCGGTAATTAAGGGCTCTGTCAGACAGGTTGGTGGTGATCTGTGATATTTTGATTTTGATTTTGATTTGATTTTCTCATGTACCATTTTTAATATATTTTTTTATAAATAATATCTCATTTTTAAGGTTAATTGTATAATATATATATATATATGTGTGTGTGTGTGTATGTGTAGTTTTTTTTTTTTTTTTTTTGGGTATTTTGATTTGATGGTTTAAAATAAACAATTATGAAATGAACAACATAAATTCAAATGATATTATGGATGTGTTTGGATTCCGCTTATTGCTGAAAACTGAAAACACTGTAACACAAATAATTTTTAAATATATGAATAATGCAATGGGATCCAGTTTTGAAATTGTTTTTGGTGAAAAAAGTACTTGCAGGTCCCATGCGTGGTTCACAGGACCCACATCTGAAAACATGAAACGTAGACGCAAGGGCTTTTTCAGCACTACCCAAACATACACTATATTTAGGGACAGTTTGGGATCCGCTTATTTGTTGAAATTGAAAATTTTTTACTAAAAATACTATAGATAAAGATAAAAGAGAGTTGAATTAGTATAGTGAGACTCATAAATAGTACCAAAAAGTGCACTGAGACCATAAATAATAACAAAAATAAGTTGAATAATAAAATAAGTTAGCATATTTCATCCATGCCAAACACATGCCTAACTAAAAAATTAATTCATATTATTATTTTTAAGGAAAATAAATTAACGAAAATAAAACATACAAGATCAACAAGATTTTTGAGATCGTTTGCTAATCTCGCAGTTTGAATAAATGTGGTTTTAAAGGCTGAGATTACAACCAATTTGCAACCATGTTAGGTAATTAAGGGCTCTGTCAGACAAGCTGGTGGTGATTTGTAATATTTTGATTTTGATTTTATTATATTTTTTTATGTACCATTTTTTTTTATAAATAATATCTCATTTTTAAAGGTTAATTGTATTATATATATATATATATATATATATATATATATATATGTATATATATATGCGCGCGCCTGTGTATGTTTGTATGTATGTATTTTTTTGGTATTTTGATTTGATGGTTTAAAATAAACAATTATGAAATGAACAACATAAATTCAAATGATATTATCTTTAACTAAAAAATTAATTCAAATTATTATTTTTAAGGAAAATAAACTAATGAAAATAAAACATAAAAGATCAACAAGATTTTTGGGATAGTTTGCTAATCTTGCCGTTTAAATTAATGTGGTTTTAAAGGTTGAGGGTACCACCAATTTGCAACCATGTTAGGTAATCAAGGGCTCTGTCAGATAGGCTGGTGGTGATTTGTAATATTTTGATTTTGATTTTATTTTATTTTATTTTCTTATGTACCTTGTAAGGTCACAATTTGAACCCAAACCTAACAGTGTGAAGGGGTGAGCCCAAAGAGCCCAATACAATGAAATTTGTAGAGAGTGGACTTGAAATTTAGGTTATGTAGGTGTTGGATAACAAAGATGATGAACTAGATTGCCAAATCATATGCAATGAATTACACTAGTATTAAAATCACTCCTCGGACGTAAGCTGAGATCAATTTGTATTTTCTTTTCTTCTGGGTTTTGTTCATGCCACTGTCAGTGCATTTTTCTTGCTTTCTTTTTTTGCCTGTGATTTTTGTCTCTATTATACTACCATCTATTTTTTTTTTTTTTTTTATCTTTTTTTTTTTGTTTCTTCCTTCCTTTAGTTTTATTCTTTTCTTATACTTCTATTCCGTTTTCTTTTCATCTATTTTTTTTTTCTTTTCTTATACTTCTATTTCGTTCTGTTTTTTCATCTTCTTTTCTTTTCTTTTTCTCTTTTATACTGCATCGATTTGTTTTTTCTTTATTCTTTTTTTTTTCATCTTTTTTGGTTTTTGTCGTTTCTTATACTTCTCATCCCCCCCCCCCCCAACCCCCTTTCATCTTCCTTTGGCTTGTTCTCTTTTATAAAAATTGTGTCCATATACAATTGTTAGATAAAAAAATGTGTTACTTTTGTTTTATTTAATAGGGATATAATTATATAAACTTATACCAACTACAATTCCTACCAAATAAATGAGTTTTCTTTCGTCTCACTTTCTATAATCCCAACCAAAACCAAATGAGGGAAAATTAAATCTCTTCTATCCTTTCACTTTTCAAACAATTCCTCATTTCGTATCATCCCACTTTTCAACTCCTTTAACCAAATGGACCCTAAATACAATGGTTGAAAAAGCCAAATTGAGGCAAAACTAGATTTGCCTCCAGTTCCCAATTTAACCCTGTTTTTAATTGGTTTTGACTAGTTTTTTGGGGGTTTTCTTTGGGCTAGATTGGTGGCCGGTTTCCAGTTCAACCAATTGGACCGGCCGGTCCAGTCCTACTTTTAAAACTGTGCTAAATACCTCACATCAACATCATGACTCTCAATAATATAGCTTCCTAGCTAGAGAATATATTTTCACCAAGTTTGTCTCCTCTCTTTCAAACAAAATGGCAACAAAGTCTAAATATATTTGATTTTTTTTTTTTTTGGGTATTGCTTGATGCTATTATGACTTCCTTTTCTTTTTCTTATTGAGGACAATGCTCTCATTGATTTCATTTGATTCTTTTCCCTCAAGATACAACATAATGTTCTCTTATTATAGATTTAGGCTCAATTTGTTAAAATATTATAGTAGAAGTGTTAACCACATCTACTTAGTTTTTCAAAAGACTAGTATAGTCTCGATTGAGATTTCTTGTATAGTTGTTTATATAGCCTAGATTGACCTAGTATTCTCAACAAACACCTACACAATACATATAAACTCATCTAATTCAATTCATTAATACATAATCCATCAAGGGCATCGTACCCAAAGTTAAAATCTTGACGCCATTAAGCCAGTCAAATTGAAAACAACTTGTATATTATTTGATGAAGCCGAAAATTGACCTTGTCAATATGCTCCTCATCAATGTTGCTGGACGAGCTTCGATACCTATTGTCAAGAAAAGCAAAGGAAGTCTCACTGGCGTGGCATCAGTTGAGAATACCCTGATGCTAAAGTCAGCCAAATGGCCCTCAAAGAATTCTCTCACAGGTGTATCTCCAGTTTTTCATATATCTTTTACCTGAGTTGCATTCCCTTTTTATATTTTGCTTCGTGTTGGTGTAGTTATGTCTGATAATGCTCCTCTAGGCATTTTTCTCCTGAAGGAAACGCAACATTAATTGACAATGAAGATTCTATTTAAAGAGTAACGGATGGCTGTTGGTCATCATTGCCTTTGTAACCATTCCGAAGCACTTATTTCTTGTTAGTTGTCCTGATGGCATTTATTTACGCCTTCAATGTATGCGGGCTTATACTGACGGGGTCTTGCCTCTACACTCGTCCCTGACTTGGATGTGGCTATGGTAGTCTTTAAGCTAGACGACCTTCACTTAATACTCGTCAGTTGCTCCCCCATTCCATGGTCATTAAGAACTTGGACGATCTTAGGAATGTGATCGGACGTGACGATTCGTATCTTCTCAATTCTTGAAATCTAGCTCTTGTTTTAAATGCAAAACGACTACTCTTCAAGAAACGAACACGTGTTGGTCTTCTATTTGTGGCATGTGTGTAACTTTCTTGATTTTGGTGTGCCTTAATTCCAGAGAAACTACTCCTCTTCCTTCACCCTATTTGGTTTGAACTTCGGAGTGCTGAGAAATCTCCATACTTCAAAATTTCTTGGTAAGGCCTCTTTTCCCTATGCTTTGATGGTTGATTTTGAATTCCTTAGTCAAGAATGCCCCCCAGTTTAAATTTTCTTTGCTAGGTTGGAGGTTTTCTTAGAGAATATTCTTTTGGTAGACATCCCTAATTGGATTTGTTTGTGTCCCGTTTTTCTGTACTTAGGCCTATTTTGCTCTCTCTCTACCCTCTGATCCGTCAATCTCTAATAAAACACCATTCAGAGATGGCCATCATTGAGAATAGGGTAGATGATGTTAGGTCCAGTGAGTTTGAGACTGGATTGTATTCCAATGCAGAGTCTTTGAGTAAGGTAGTTGATACCGCTGCTTCAAAGTTGCCTTTGTCTCCATCTTCACCCTTTTTGCATGCTCTTTCTAAGTCCTTTTCCTTGAAAGAGGAACATTTAAATGGTTTTAGGAAAGTGTTTCAATTTCCTAAAGGTACCTCTATTAGACTACCTCGTCTGGGTGAGAAAGCTTGTAACTTTGCCCACGGAGAGGTGTGCTTTTACAAAGTTGACTTTTTGTGTGGCCTTCGTTTCCTCGTCCATCTGTTCATCATGCAACTTTTAAACGAATTTCAAATCACCCCAGGTCAACTCGTCCCTAATGCTTGGAGGACGATCATAAGTTGTATGTCTATCTGGATGTCTACTAGTGATGGGGAAATGATAACTTTGAATGAATTCCAGTTTTTGTACCGTTTGAAAGCCTCTACCCACTATGGGTATATTGAACTTTTACCTTGGGATATAAAATCTAGGATTGCTAGAGGTTTTCCTTCGTCCTTTCGTGATTGGAAATCACGATAATTTTTTATTTCTGGAATGGGTTGGGGAACCCTGTCTGCGATTTCTAGGGGGAAGTCCCAAGATTACTACGAAAATGGGAAGTCCCAACACTTGGTGCGTATTTCCATTGTCTTCTTTTGCTTTTCTTTCATATCGTGATTGTTCGTTTAATGATGTTTTCCTTTTGATTCTTTGCAGCTCTTGGTCATCTTGACCTAGAAGATAAACATCATCATTGGGTTCATGCTGCGCTCGCCTATGCTTGTGAAATTGAGGATTTTGATGACCTCGTCGATCCTTGTCATCTATTTGACTGTTGTTTAGGTCCCGAGCCTTCGAAGTACGTATTAGAAAAGATTCGTTGAGAGGAAAAGTGTAAGATCGTTTGGTCATAAGTTTCTAAAACTCCTTCATCTTTATTAGCTTCGTTTATGCTCTGCCTGACTGCTTACTTGCTTCTCTTTCTCTTAGCAGAAATGGCCACTAGATATAGCAAAGAAAAGTATTCTTGCATTAAGAATTTGAAAAATGAGCCCTTATCCAATCTGATTATTGATTAGAAGAAGAGGAAAGTGGGTGAAGAGAAAGGTGAGACTGTTGCTTTTCCACCTATTCATATTGCCCCTGCTTCTCTAACTCCATCCTTAAAAGTGATTGCTTTCACCCCTCCAACTACTCGTGCTAAAGAAAAAGGCAAGGTTGGGAGGAGCGTTTGGGACGACCCTGCTACTGCTTTGGGCCATGCTCACAATGTAATTACTAGATGAACTCAAGGGTTTGTTGTCCATTCCCTCCCACGAGCTTGTCAGTCGTCATATCCATAAATTATTACAAGTATGTGGTTTTTCTCTTTCAGCATCCCTTTAGTAATTTTCTGTACAAGTATGTGTGCATGGTCTCTCTTCTTATTTGCTTGTTCTGTCAGGTCCTTGGGGAGTCATTGTGCATCATGACTGATTATTTAAATACGGAGGAGAAGGTTGTGGTGGCTAGCTCAAAGGTGGAATCCGTCGAGATTGACTGCTCCAAGTTGAGAAAAGATCTGATTGCC
Source organism: Castanopsis chinensis (assembly GCA_032878915.1). NCBI lineage: Eukaryota > Viridiplantae > Streptophyta > Magnoliopsida > Fagales > Fagaceae > Castanopsis > Castanopsis chinensis. The sequence goes on from JAVQMG010000122.1 coordinate 21,551,830, forward strand.
GATATGAATGAGACGAACAACGCGAATGAGAAAATAAGGGAGCTTACCGAGGCCTTGCATGTAGAGAAAGCGCTTGTCGTCCAAAAGGACAAAGAGATTCAAGCCGCCCTCCTAAAAACTGATGCAGAGAGAGAGAGAAAATCATCCAGAAATTCAAGCAGTCAAATGTGTTCTTAGATCTTTAGTTTATACAGTACTTCAAAGGGTTTGAGATTTTATGTCAGTGCACAATGAAGCATCACAGCTTGGCCATGGACTTCTCCAATTTAGACTTTGAGAAGATTGACACCAAGGTACTTGCAGAAGAAGCTAAGGAGCAAGAAGAAATTGAACCTAGTGTGGCGCTGGAGAAAGATTCAGTTGGGAAGGACATCGTTGAAGCAAAGGATACCGACGAGCCTGCTATCCCTCCTCCGTAGTATATTCATTCTCTTTTATTTTCCCCCTCTATTTGGAAAACAATGGTTACCCCTTTGTTTTGGGGTTCTATTTTTGAAGAACGATGGTTGCCTCTTTGTTGTGGGGCTTGAGTTTTTTTGCTTTATTGCCTCTTGGTTTTGAGGCTTTTGTTTTGGACAAACTTTTCGCTACTAACTTGTTGCTTTGCTCATGCTATAACATAAGCTTACCTGTTTATAACGTTTAGGCTCTGCAAATTAAATTTGTTGTTTTTTTTATTGCTTAGATTGTGCTTTTTATCACTTGATTTATAAGTTGAACTCGTCATGTATATTGACTGAGTCTTTTATCTTCGTGATTTAAATTTAAAGTCTTTATCAATTGTCTTGGATTTTACACTTCGTCATTTATATTGACGGAGCTTTTATCCTCGTGCTTTAAACTTAAAGTTTTTATCACTTGATTTGGATTTTAAACTTTGTCATTTATATTAATGGAGCTTTTATCCTCGTGATTTAAACTTGAGGTTTTTATCACTTGATTTGGATTTTTAACTTTTTCATTTATATTAATGGAGCTTTTATCCTCATGATTTAAACTTAAGGTTTTTATCACTTTATTTGGATTTTTAACTTTGTCATTTATATTGACAGAGCTTTTATCCTTGTGATTTAAAGTTGAAGTTTTTATCACTTAGTTATGATTTAAGCTCATCTTTGATGCTGACGGAGTTTTTATCATAGTTGTCGTGCTTTGAGCTTATTTTTTCGATAAAGGAGATTTTCACATGGAGTGTTTGACATCTAATCATTTGAAAAGAAAATAGCTCTGCAAACATTTTGTTTGTTTTATTCATCCTTGTTTATAAAAAAGGGGGTTACAAGGATAATACTTCACGAAAAAAAAAGAAAGTATTGAAAATGAAGTACTGAAAATAAACAAATGCGTGAAAACAATGAAATCCCACTTATCTGTTGATGAATAAACAACATGTTCCAAATTCTAGAACTTATTAGTGCTAAAGGTTTGTTCCCTCACTGATAGTTCTTTTTAAGGTGCTTTGCATTCCAAGGACGAGGCAAAGGTTTCCCATTTGCATCCTCTAGGTAGTAGCTTCCTCTTCCCATTTGAATGGGAATTTCTAATTGGGGCCTAGCTTCCCTTCATTTGGATCTTTGGTGGCTTGTGAAAACTTTCGCAGATTCATATCTCTAGGATTGACATGCTTTAGCTTTACTCTCTAATTATAGTACCTTGTCATCCCTTCCTGATATGGGGCCAAACTCTGAGTTGCGTCATCCCTGACCTCGAGTAAGCAATCCAAAGCTAGCTTGAGGCCCTCGTCATTTCTGTGCTCATCATAGCATGTTCTTCTGAGACTTGACTCTCCAACTTCCACAAGAATCACTGCTTCAGTTCCAAACACCAGCTTGAAGGGTGTCTCACTTGTTGCTATTCTCACCGTTGTTTTGTAGGCCTATAAAACTCCTAGAAGCTCTTTACGCCATGCTCCTTTTACCCCCTCAAGTCGGGTTTTGATTAGCTTAAGCAAAGTCCGATTTGTAACTTCAGTTTGGTCATTTTCTTGTGGGTGTCTAGGGGAAGAATAGTGGTTCCTTATCCTTAACTCCTTGCAGAAATCCCTAAACTTGTGACTGTCAAACTGTCGTCCATTTTCAGAGATGATAACCTGTGGAATCCCAAATCGACAGACGAAGTTTTTCCACACGAAGTATCATATCTTGGCCTCCATTATTACTGGTAAAGGCTCTACTTCCACCCACTTTGTGAAATAGTCAATATCAAAGACGAGAAATTTTACTTGCTTCTTACCAGGAGCAGGGAGCTTGGTATATCAATTCCCCATGTGGAGAATGGCCATGATGATGCGATGTTGGTCAAGTGTTCTGTTAGGACATGCTACATGTTTCCAAACTGTTGGCACTTGTTGCATTTCTGAATGACTTGAGCTTCATCTTTTTGCCTGGTTAGCCAGAAATATCCTGTACGGACAACTTGCCCACACAAGTGACCGTGGCCCAGAGTGATTTCCATAGACTCCTTTGTGGATCTCACTTAGTACATATGTAGCATCTTCTAAATTAACGCACTTCAAGTAGGGCTATGAAAATCCTCATTTGTAGAGCTCATTGTTTAGGATTGTGAACCTGGACGACCTCATTTTGACTTTTGTGGCTTCCGAGGGATCTGCAGGGAGGTTGCCATTCCTGATGTACATGATTATTAGATCCATCCAGCTCCCTCCAGATTGGATGTAGCTCATGTCAAATCCCTCAATGCTCAGGAGGTGCTGCACTTCCATGTACAACCTGGGTCGTCCTTCATTGGTATCTAACGATGCTAGCCAAGTAACTTTGTCTGCTTCTGAGTTTTCCTCCCTTGGTATTTGAGTGATCTTGACATCATTAAAGTTAGAAACTAACTGATTAGTCAGCATTAAGTACCTTTTCATTCTGTCCTCTTTGGCCTCGTACTCGTTGGTTACCTGCCCTACTACAAGCTTTGAATCAGAATTCAGCTTTAAGTTTCTTACACCCAAGGCTTTTGCAATTCTCAAGCCCGTTAAGACAGCTTCGTACTTCGCTTCATTATTCGTTGCTGGGAACTGAAGCTGGACTCCGTATCTGAGGATATCTTTCTCAAGGGATAGGAGGATCACTCCTACCCCTTCAATGCTTGCTGCTAATGACTAGTCTTTATACACTGTCCAGTAATTTGACTCTAGATCTTGATCAGTCATAGTGAACTCAGAGGTGAAGTCAGCCAGTACTTGGGCCTTTATCTCCGTTTTAGGCCTATAATTGACGTCAAATTGACTCAATTCTATTTCCCATTGGACCATTCTTCCTACTGCATCTGGCCTACCCATGGGGTCACCATGGGGTTGCTTAATTCCACTTGCATCTCGATCAGAGAATGTTATGTCGTCACTCTCTGATCGTCGTTACTTTGTGGATGGATGCTTGATGTGAACGTTGTTAATCTACCTCTGGTAAGTCTTCTTCAAAGACTTGTATGAACAACTTGATATTGGTCCCCCTGTTATCATCCTTATTTCACCTACGGCTTGCTTTGGATGATCCCGTCCATCATCCTTGGTATCGTTATGAGGCTTGTCATCAGTTCGTGACCAGGGCTGGTGGTCCCTTTTGATGAACTTTTGGAGTTTTGCCTGTTGAATTAGTTCTTCAATTTGCTCTTTTAGGTCACGACCTTCATTGATGTAGTGGCCGTGATCTTTATGAAAACAATAGTACTTCTTTGGGTCACGTTTCCTATAGGACATGCTTAGCGGTTTGGGCCATTTCAGGCTTGGTTCATCCTTAATCTACATCAGGATTTTGTTTGCAGGCATTGCTAATTAGAAGTTCATCTTCTTCTTCAGGGGATCTAAGCTGCTCTTGCTTGCCTTAGTTTCTGAGGAAAGGTCTTTGCGATCCTTCATTTTACCCTGGGGATTTACTAAATTCTTCCTTTTTCCACTTTCCCGTCAATCCTTTCACTGTAAAGGCTTCCTCTCTGTTCATAAACTTCTGAGCTTTGAACAAAGGATCCATCATAGCAGTCGGTGGCGTCTTTCTCAACGAGAAGACGAGGTCGGGGTCGATCAGCCCAACCTGGAAAGTCGTCATTATTACTTAGTCATCGACTTCATCAATCTCACGCACAGCCCTGTTGAAATGCTTCACATAGTCCCTTAGCCTTTCCCTTTCCTGCTACCTTACTGTTAGCAAGTAAGAGGTTGGCCTTTTGTGACATTGGCCCCCAATGAAATCGCAAACAAATGAGTCACTGAGCTATTCAAAATTTGCTATTGAGGATGATGGCAACTTACTGAACCATACTCTACTTGCCCCTCTGAGGCTAGTAGGGAAAGATCTACATATAACTTCGTCCAGGGTCTGTTAGAGGTTCAAGATAGTCTTGAAGGCACCTATGTGGTCGAGAGGGTCCTTCGTGCCATCATAAAACTCCAGCTGTGGTAGATGAAACTTTGGAGGCAAAGGGCATTCTAACACACTGGCTGTGAGAGGTGAATCTGTTTATTTAAGCATGCCATCAAGGTTCATTGTTGTCTTCCCTTTCATGGCATTCTTTACCTCGTCTAGCTCCCTTCTTAAGCTCTTCATCATGTGATCATTGTCATGCATAGACTACCCAGTGTATTCTATTGTATCCTTTCCCTTAGGGTCTGTTCGGTTGAAGGAGTGGAAAAGTGGGAGGATGGAAAATTGTGGGAGGATGGAAAAGTAGGAGGATGGAAAATATTTGGTTTTCCCTCTTGTGTGTCTGGTTGAAGGGGTGGAAAAGTGGGAGGGTAAAAAAGTGGGAGGGTATAAATTGACTATTATACCCTTGTTGATAGTAATATTGAAATTATTAAAAAAAAAAAAAAAGTTCAATGTTCAGTAACGTTGAAATGAAAAAAAAAAAAAAAAAATTCAACGTTAACTGAACGTTGAAATGAAAAAAAAAAAAAAAAAAAAAAAAAAGAAAGAAAGAAGGTTCAACATTACTGAAGGTTACCTTCAGTAACGTTTGAAAAAAAAAAAAAAAAACCAACAACAACAACAACAATGTTCAAGATCAGGTGGGATGGGGGGCATTTTAGTAAATGCCCCCATCCCATGTTTTCTCCCCCTTCATTTTCCTCCCAATTTGGGAGGAAAATTTTTGTGGGCCCGGGAGGAAAATTTTCCTCCCGGTTTTCCATCCTCCCTCCGTTTTCTCTCCAAACGAACAGTGGAAAATGCCTATTTTCCTTTCTTAGTTTTCCATCCTCCATATTTTCTCTTCAAACGGACGCACCCTTACTGCTTTTAGGGCTGTTAACTTCCTCATCATGTCTACTATGGCTTCGTCGATGGTGCGAAGCATTGCTGCCCTCTGGACATGCTCGGTGTTTCAGCTCTTCGTTCTGCTCCATCAGCTCTTGTACATTTGCTGTCAGAGCCTGGATCTATTGGGGCATCACCATAGGATCTGGGGGTGGTGTTGGTGTGGTGTCCATCGGGCAACAGGAGCTTTATTGGTAGGAGCACAATGGTTTGAAAAAGAATCAACTCGTGTTTCCCACAGACGACATCGTACCCAAAGTTGAAATCTTGACACCATTAAGCTGATCAAATTGAAAACAACTTGTATATTATTTGATGAAGCCGAAAATTGACCTCATCAGTATGCTCCTCGTCAATGTTGATGGACGAGCTCCAGTACCTGTTGGCAAGAAAAGAAAGGCAAAGGAAGTCTCATCGACGTGGCGCCAGTTGAGAATACTCCGATGCTAAAGTCAGCTAAATGACTCTCAAAGAATTCTCTCACAGTTGTATCTCCAATTTTTCATATATCTTTTACTTGAGTTGCATTCCCTTTTTATAGTTTGCTTCATGTTGGTGTAGTTATGTATGTTAATGCTCCTCTAGGTGTTTTTCTCCTGAAGGAAACGCAGCATTAATTGATAATGAAGATTCTATTTAAAGTGTAACGGATGGCTGTTGGGTCATCGTTGCCTTTGTAACCGTTCCGGCGCACTTATTCCTTGTTAGCTGTCCTGATGGAATTTATTTATGCCTTCAATGTATGCGGGCTTACATTGACGGTGTCTTGCCCCTACACTCATCCATGACTTAGATATGGTTGTGGTCATCTTTAAGCTAAACGACCTTCACTTGATACTCGTCATTATTCTTTATTTTTACACAAATATTAGGAAGTGCCATACACTAACTAAAACTCAAAAGGGTGTCACAAGCAGCTTTGAATGGGAAATAGATCCATCAAAAGTTACAAAACTCCACCTTTAAACTAACTCTAATCCGAATCCTACAAGAAGAAACAAATAAATACTAAATCCAATTCACTTGATCTGGAATCCAAGATAGTAAATTTTTCTTAGGGCATCATTGTCCAAGTCACTATTTGATGATGAAACACAAGGAAACTTCTCACATTCATACTGTATACCATCAAATATCAAACTATAAAGATGCTTATAGAATATTTCAACCCTTAAGAATTTCATGAGCCATCCAGACCCATCTTGTTGCAACCAACCTGATAGATATGAGCTCATGATCAATCCACCAACACGCCACTTCCTTTCCTTAACATATCTTTCTAACGCTTCAGCCATTTGATTTCCTGCCACAAGCTTTTTGTTCTTGATGATTAAGTTCTCAATGTGCCTTCCTAAAACAACAGCATCTTCCAATATTGCTGAGCTAGCAGTAGGATGCATAGCATCACCAGCCACTGTGATATTCCCTCTGCTCAAGTTTCCAAGTATTTCGTCCCATGGATATCTAAACAATAGGGGAGCACGTCACTGTTGAAAGATCTGTCTACTGGACAACTCTCAAGTAGGATGTGGGGAAGTCCTTGGCGAAGTTATCAATAACTTCTCTTTTTATCAGCTCAGGATCGTGTGTGATGTCCTCATTATTTTTTAATAGTTTACATTTTTTGGACAATTGGTAAATTATCAAAGATAATAACTTTCCATAATTGGTAACAAATTGCTATAAACATGGACTCAAAAATGGTAATATTTGATTGATGGACATTGGCCTAAATTTATATAAGTTATGAGGCGAAAATGGCCCATTACCACTATTTAGCCAAAAAATTAGCAATTTACAACTATTTTATAAATATGTAAGGATCTATCACTTTTTTGAAACTCGAGTTTATTATGAAACTCGAGTTCCAAAAACTCGAGTTCTTTGAGAAAATATACTTTGAAAAATTTTGAAAATTTTTTATGGTACTCAAGGTCATGGAACTCGAGTACCATAAAAAGTTTTCAAATTTTTTCCATAGTACTTGAATTCCATAAACTCGAATACAATGGAAAACTCGATTTTACCAAACTCAAATACCCAAAAGTGGTAGATCCCTACATATTTCTGAAACAGTGATAAATTATAACATAGTTTGCAAAAATTTGCTATTTGTCTATTTCGCCTAAATTATGATCCAATTATGTTATATTAATTCCTCAAACTTTTCTTTATTCTTCCATGTGAGACTTCCACTCACATGTGTACAGTGTATACTCACATAAACGTAAATATGATCCAAAGTTCTAGTAGGTATATTTTTCTTGGGGAGTGGCAGCCGGGGGGAGGGGGGTGTGGGGCTAAAAATCCTTGCATAAAGTTAATGTGAGGTTGGGAAAACTGGCATAGTCACTTGAACTCAAGACAAGGTAGCTATTTTGAATTAAGGACATGTAATAAGTGGAATAAAAAAGCGTAACCTTTTGTGGATTTGTTGGTGAGAAACCAATAGAGCTCTTTATCATGGAGGGGAATAAATAAAACCAGCCCTTTTGCCAATAGTTACAAATTGTTGCAATTCATGGTTAATCCCATGGCCTTCAGGAAATATGGCCAACCTACACATGGCCCATCTGTTTAAATTAATAGGAGTAGTGAGTCCTAACCAACGTGCCACCATAGAGTGCACCCCATCATACCCTATCAAAGCCTGCAACATTCAAGTGTAGTCTCCATTTATCAAAATAGTTTCTTAAAAAAAAAAGTAATAAATATAGTATTATTTTTGTAATTAAGAAGTGAGTCTCAACATGGTTTAAGGTTTAAGGTTTCACTCATAATAAGTTTAGAATTTATGTGGCACTTTAGTAATATAAGGATTTTTTTTATTTATATATAAAAAAAAAAAAAAAGTTGTTAGAGAGTGGTGCTTCGTGTTAGTGTCAATAAGTCTAGGCACACAATTTTTCACAATTTTTTTTTTTAACAATTGCTACATTGTTTGTCATTAGTAATGTATGATAAGAATTGTGTTAGTAATAGACTATGTAAAAGTGACGTTGCTTTAATCACTATTAACAAACTTGGTAAATAGTGAAAAGAGCTGTCCCTCCCCAATATTGTGCTTAATATATATAATTCTTATTTACCTTTGCTTTGATGCTAGCTCCATTTTCCATGTGAATGATAGCATAGAATGAGCCTTCTTCTGCCTGGTTTACAATGGACTCTAGCGTTGAAGAGTAACGGATGGTGTCCATTGGCAATTCTTCTGCCAGAGCTTCCAGTAAGGCTTTACGACGTATTATTCTAGTTTCATGTCCACTCCTGCATTACCATCAGAGGACAGTAATGGGTTAAGCTTCGGGTAACTTGGGAATGTGTAGGGAACGTGGATCAGAATCAAAAGAAAGTGAAAACATGAAGGGTATGGTTCAAGTAACAAACTTGTCAGATTTGGCGAAAGCGACCTGTTGAGTTGCTCCGGTATCAACACTTGTTAATGTTACCCCCTATTGTAGAAACACAGAAAAAAAGAAAAAAGAAAAATAAAAAACCAATATAGAATTATAGATTGTTGCATTTTAAAATCAAATAAACCTTAACTATGATATGTATATGATCATATATTTTGAGGACATAATATTTTATCTCCACTTTATGATATTAATTTTATAAGAGTATGGAGACTACATTTATCTGCCTTTTGGATTAGTGTTTTTTTGTGTGGTAAAAGTATATTCTTTTAAAAAAAATTTAAAGTGATTTTTTAAAGTCAAAATTGAAAAAGTTGTACATAAATTATTAAGCAATAAGCTAAAAAACAAAGTTAGTCCAAACTTATAAATGCGTGAGCGTGTGTGCAAGCATGCAAAGTAAGCAAAATGTCTACAAACTACAAAGGAAGTCTTGAAATTTCATAAAAAAATTTAAAATGGCAAAACAACACAATTGTTATCTGAAATAGAAATAGGAAACTCGTGAAATGAAAGTGGTGCGAAAGTATAAGTACTTTCTGCAAGGGTCATAAGTAGCGGTGAGCTTGTGAGATTCGCCGATGGCGTCAACGGCAAGCCAAGCATTTGGGTGGAAGACCTAAGGCTGCACTTGTGGCTCTTAGCCCTTCTGATTTCTCCATCAGCAATGCTTTGACCCTTACTCTCTTCAATGCTACTGCCGTTGCCAAACCCGCTATACCTGCCCCTACTATCACCACATCTTGCTCCTCCATCTCTCTCTCTCTCTCTCTCTCTCTCTCTCAAGCATCTATACATATGCACCTAAGAGATTTCAAAGACAAGCTCACGACATTATTTGTATTAGACCCAAACCCTTTTTAAAAAACTTGTCGTGTTTCAGTTGTGTAAAACTGTGTAATATACTACTTATGTGCAACAAATATTTTCTTTTAAACGTGTATAAAATCGGAAGCTCATGTGAAATGACTATTTGAAAGGTGTGGTCAATTAATGAGCACAAATTTGCATGTAGAAGCGACTAGTCAAAAAAGTTGGATGGTTGTGCATTACCTTCTAATTTTTGCATGTAGAAGCGACTATTCAAAAATACATCACATTGTCTGTACTTGAACTCCCAAGTTTTCTAATTGAAGATTGAGAAGGAAGAAGAAAAAGAAAATCCGTTCAATTCTACAGAGACTTATGTGACAACACCGTCACATAAAACTCAAAAGTAAAACTTTGATTAAGACCATCGCACATCTTTGATGCAATGGTTACTTCACAGGTATAAGTGCTTGTGGGGTGTGGGGGAGAAGGCAAGGATCAGGTTTTAAGTCTCCAGGAGGGAGCTTCACACACATATACACTTAGATTAAGCTAAAGTAAAAATTATAATTTATACATATATATATATATATATAAACAAACTTTGATTAAGAAATTCAAAACAAGTGAGGGGCGCCCTCAATCATCAGAAAATCCTGAAAATGAAAAGGAAAAATCTAAATGCCACTTAATACAGCAAACGCTCACTTCCACCATGTAGTTGGTGGCTTGGCCAATGCTAGGTTTAGTAATAAATTTCTACAATTAGTGAAATATCTTTCTTGCATAACAATTCATTGAATATGCATTCAGGTATTTTCAGCAAGGCTATGCGGTAAAGTAAAGAAGAGCACATTGTGTTTCTCCTGCAGGAGCAATTTCGAAAAGCATACACCAACCAGCCTTTGTACTTTATCACACTGAACACATTGGAAAGAAGCGACGTTTTAAGTTCTCTATTGACTACTGCAATAAGAGTAATTCTACCGTACCCCCCCCAAAAAAAGGGGGTACGGTACTCACCTAATAGGTAACCTGCTACACCAGGTTACTTTTTTCTCACATTTGATGGTTCTGTCCTCACATTGTGCAGTTCTAGCATCACATGTGACAGTTCTTTTCTCACATTTGGTGGTTCCCTTAATTTTTTCTCACATTTGATGGTTCCATCCTCACATTGTGCAGTTCCAACATCACATGTGACAGTTCTTTTCTCACATTTGGTGGTTCCTTTATTTTTTTCTCACACTTGACGGTTCCATCCTAACATTGTGCAGTTCCAATATCACATGTGACAGTTCTTTTCTCACATTTGGTGGTTCCCTTATTTTTTTTCTCACACTTGACGGTTCCATCCTCACATTGTGCAGTTCCAACATCACCTGTGACAGTTCTTTTCTCACATTTGGTGGTTCCCTTATTTTTTTCTCACACTTGACGGTTCTATCCTCACATTGTGCAGTTCCAACATCACATGTGACAGTTCTTTTCTCACATTTGGTGGTTCCCTTATTTTCTTTTCTTACATTTGACGGTTCTATTCTCACATTGTGCAGTTCCAATATCACATGTGGCAGTTCTTTTCTCACATTTGATGGTTCACTTATTTTTTTCTCACACTTGATGGTTCTATCCTCACATTGTGCAGTTCCAATATCACATGTGACAGTTCTTTTCTCACATTTGGTAGTTCCCTTACTTTCTTTTCTCACATTTAACGGTTCTATCCTCACATTGTGTAGTTCCAATATCACACATGTCAGTTCTTTTATCACATTTGGTAGTTCTCTTTTTTTTTCTCACATTTGACAGTTTCATCCTCACATTGTGTAATTCCAACATCATATTTGACAGTTCTTTTCTCACATTTGGTGGTTCCCTTACTTTTTTTTCTCACATTTAACGGTTTTATCCTCACATTGTGTAGTTCCAACAACACATGTGACAGTTTTTTTCTCACATTTGGTGGTTCCTTACTTTTTTTCACATTTGACAGTTCCATCCTCACATTTGACAGTTTCATCCTCACATTGTGCAGTTCCAGCATCACATGTGTCACTTTTTTGGTCACATTTAATAGTTCCCTTACCTTTTTTCTCACATTTGACGGTTTCTTCCTTACATTGTGCAGTTCCAACATCACATGTGTCAGTTCTTTTGTCACATTTGGTGATTCCCTTATTTTTTTCTCACATTTAACGGTTTCATCCTCACATTGTGCAGTTCTAGCATCACATGTATTAGTTTTTTTGTCACATTTAGTGGTTCCCTTACTTTTTTTCTCACATTTGACGGTTCCATCCTCACATTGTGCAGTTTCAACATCACATTTGACAGTTCTTTTGTTACATTTGGTAGTTCTATTATTTTTTTCTCACATTTGACGGTTTCATCCTCACATTGTATAGTTTCAATATCACATGTGACGTCATATTTGGTGCTTCCCTTATTTTTTTCTCACATTTGACGATTTCATTCTTACATTGTGTAGTTTTAACATCACATGTGTTAGTTTTTTGTCACATTTAGTGGTTCCCTTACTTTTTTTCTCACATTTGACGATTCCATCCTCACATTATGCAGTTCCAACATCACATTTGACAGTTCTTTTGTTACATTTGGTAGTTCTATTATTTTTTTCTCACGTTTGACGGTTTCATCCTCACATTATGTAGTTTCAATATCACATGTAACAATTCTTTTATCACATTTGGTAGTTTCGTTATTTTCTTCTCACATTTGAGTGGGGGTGTCAAATGGGTGGGTTTGGGGTGGGCAAAATTGGGTTGGGTATATAAAACCCAATTACCCATTATAACTCATTTAACTAATTGCTTCTAACTCAAACTCAACCCAACCCAATTATTATGGGTAAACCCCAACCCACCCAATTACCCATTTATCAAAATTACCAAAATGCCCCTAAAGTGCAAATGACCAAAGTATTCTAAAATCTTTAAAAATGACCAAAATACCTCAAAACCTCAAAACTACCAAAATAACCAAGAAACTTACAAAATGTCCAAAATACCCCTAAAACCCAAAAAATGACCAAAATACCCCTGAAACTTAAAAAAATGACCAAAATACCCCTCGAAACCTAAAAATGATCAAAATACCCCCCTAAAACATAAAATTACCAAAATACCACTAAAATAAAAATAAAATGACCAAAATAGCCCTAAAACCCAAAAATGACCAAAATACCCCCGAAATATAAAAAAATGACCAAAATACTCCCAAAACAGAAAAAATGACCAAAATACCATCGAAACCTAAAAATTACCAAAATACCCCCGAAACATAAAAATAACCAAAATACCCTTGAAACTCAAAAAATGACCAAAATACCCCCAAATCCTATAAAATGACCAAATTACCCCTGAAACCTAAAAAATGACCAAAATACCCCTGAAATCTAAAAATTACCAAAATACCCCTAAAACATAAAAAATTACCAAAATACCCCTAAAACATAAAAAATAACCAAAATACCCCCGAAACCTAAAATTACCAAAATACCCCCAAAACCCAAAAAAAAATGACCAAAATACCCACGAAACCCAAAAATGACCAAAATACCCCCGAAACAAAAAAAATGATCAAAATTTTCCTAAAACCTAAAAAATGACCAAAATACCCCCAAAACCTAAAGATGACCAAAATACCCCGAAATATAAAAATGACCAAAATACTCCCGAAACCTAAAAGTTATCAAAATACCCTTGAAACCCAAAAAAAGGCCAAAATGCCCCCAAAACCTAAAAATGACCAAAATATCCCCTAAACCCAAAAAATGTTCAAAATACCGCCGAAACCTAAAAAATGGCCAAAATAACCTCGAAGCCTAAAAATTGACCAAAATACCCTCAAAACATAATAAATGACCAAAATACCCTTGAAACCTAAAATTATCAAAAATACCCCCAAAACCCCAAAAAAATTGACCAAAATACCAACGAAACCCAAAAATGACCATAATTTCCCTAAAACCTAAAAGTGTCCAAAATACCTCCGAAACCTAAAAAATGGCCAAAATAACCTCGAAACCTAAAAATTGACCAAAATACCCCCAAAACCTAAAAATAACCAAATTACCCTCTAAACCTAAAAAATGACCAAAATACCTCCGAAACCTAAAAATTACCAAAATACCATCAAAACATAAAAAATGACCAAAATACCCTTGAAATCTAAAATTACCAAAAATACCCCCAAAACCCAAAAAAAATTGACCAAAATACCAATGAAACCCAAAAATGACCAAAATTTTCCTAAAACCTAAAAAATGACCAAAATACCTCCGAAACCCAAGATGATCAAATACCCCTGAAATATAAAAATGACCAAAATACTCTTGAAACCTAAAAGTTACCAAAAATACCCTTGAAACTCAAAAAAAGGCCAAAATACCCCCAAAACCTAAAAATGACCAAAATATCCCATAAACCCCAAAAATGTCCAAAATACTTCCGAAACCTAAAAAATTACCAAAATACCTCTAAAACCTAAAAAATGGCCAAAAGAACCTCGAAGCCTAAAACTTGACCAAAATACCCCCTAAACCTAAAAATGACCAAATTACCGCCTAAACTTAAGAAATGATCAATACACCTTCGAAACCTAAAAATTAACTAAAATACCCCCCTGAAACCTAAATATGACCAAAATAACCCCTAAACCTTAAAATGACCAAAATATCCTCAAAACCTAAAAAATGACCAAAATACCCCGAAAACTATAAAATGACAAAAAAGCCCCTTAAACCTGTAAGTCGATAAAAATACAACCTAAACCCAAAAAATTACCAAAATCCCCCTAAAACTAAAAAATGACTAAAATACTCCCTAAACATAAAAAATGACTGAAATACTCCCTAAACATAAAAAATGACCAAAATACCCCATAAACCTAAAAAATGACTAAGATACCCCAAAACCCTATTTTGGTAATTTTAGAGGCTTCGGGTGTATTTTGCTCATCTTATAGGATTAGTGGTCTGTTGGTCATTTTTGATATTTTGCGGGGTATTTTGCTCGTTTTATAGTTTTAGAGATATTTTGGTCGTTTTAGAGGTTTTAGGGTATTTTTGGTAATTTTAGAGGTTTCAGGTTGTTTGTGGCAATTTTAGAGGTTTTGGGTTTATTTGGGTCATTTCAAAGGTTTGGGGGTATTTTTATCACTTTATAGGTTTGATGGTATTTTGGTCATTTTTTAGGTTTCAGGAGCATGTTGGTCATTTTTTAGGTTTAGAGGGTATTTTGGTCATTTTTAGGTTTCGGGGTTATTTTCGTTAATTTTCAAGTTTCGGTGTTATTTTGGTCATTTTTTAGGTTTAAAGGTATTTTAGCCAATTTTTTACGTTTCAGGGGTATTTTAGTCATTTTTTTTGTTTCAGGATTATTTTAGTTATTTTTTAGGCTTTGGGGTTATTTTGGCCATTTTTTAGGTTTCTAAGGTATTTTGGTAATTTTTAGGTTTTGGGGGTATAACTTTATGTGCTCTTTAATTGATCTTATGCAACATTTGCAATTTAATTACAGTTGTGTGTTTATTGTGGTGTCTAAGGTTGGAAATAGGGTGACTATACAATTAGTAAGTTATACAAAAAATCCAATACAAAGATTGTTGACAATCTAAAAATTTTCAGTAAACACTTGAATTGAAACTACATATCCAGTATGAGATAGTCATCAATCAAGGATACTACACCATGCTTTATATTTTTTAGACATTTTCATTAGATCCACGTGTGTAGAAGTTTCAAAGGACTGTGTTGAACACGAGTATAACCATCCCAACTAAAGTGTCTATGCAGTTTTGTTTCGTAAAATTATTATTATATTTAGAATCATCTAATACAAAATAAACATCCCAACAAAATTTTCATAATAACAAAAATTACCAATAGAAAAGCTAAAAACAATTAAGCATAATTGACCGAGTTTACCAAAAATGAACAACCTCCTTTTTAAAAAAATTATCAAAATAATTGTCGTTGAGAGTTTAGCATATTGTCCACAATGATAAGTGTGAGCCTCATTTGAATCAGCAGAGTCTCCACTAGCTAAATTTGAGAGGGCCCTAATAAAAATGAAATGTTTTCGCTATTGAAGACTTATTGATATCACAATGCACTTATTTTTCTGTTTCAAGGTTTCGCAAAATTTATACAAACTCGTCATTTTAAAGCTATTTGGTATTTGTTCCTATAAAATATTGGAACGTGTAATTTGAACATAATTGGCTATTAAAAGGTCAATTTGCATCTCTATACTTTGTTTAAATCAGCATGGTGGTAAGTCGATTAATTTTTGCCGAGCATGCATGCCCCTAAACACACAAGTGTGGCTAGGCTCCCTTGGTCTAATTTTTTTTTTTTGAAAAATGTTAACAAGTACCATTGTGCTTGTTAAGTGAAAAAAAAAGGCAAAATTTTATTAGAAAAAGAAAAAGAAAATCTTTAATATTACCTACAAAACTGAAAAAATAATATAAATTACAAAAAAACAACACAAATTTTGTCAAAATAAAGTAAAAAGTTTTGCAGTTAAACACACCATTTTATTTTTTATACCATTTGTGCACCGTTTATTATACCATTTGTTTTTCTTTTCTTCCTTCTCTCCCTTCTCGCCAGAAAATCTCTCTCTAACCTCCGGCTCTCTCTCAAATCTCTGAAACTCTCATGGCTAACACAGACCCACACACTACTAGACCTTTGTTCTCAGTGGATCCATCATCTTGTCAGCCTTCATACTGCCAATCCGTGTTTTACATGTCGTCTAGGACCCTCCGGCTAGTAGATCGAAGAGTGGGTTTGTCACCGGCAACACCTCCCACTGCAAGTTTGATGCCATCAACGCCGTTTATCGGAGTTCCGTCCCTCTCTCTCAGATCGGAACCCACATGGTGATGTTGGTGGTGCTTTGATCTGGATCTTGCCTTCAACAGACTCTCTCATGCTCTTTGTGGCGGCGTCGTGGATTACGGCTGGCCTTTGGATTTCGGATTTGGGTAGTCTTTCGTCGGAGACGATGAAGATAGACGATGAAGCGGATCTTGTGAAATGGTGTGTTCTTTCTGTTTTCTCATATGAAGTTGATGATAGTTGGGGTTGTGTTGATTGTCTATGTTGTTTGGCTAAGATTTTTGCTGGTTTTTTGGGGTTTCTGTTGGGATTTTTAGCTCTGTGACTATCTTAGAGTCTGTGTTTGTCTTTGTGAATTGTGACTCTGTGTGACTATATTTTATAGATAAGAGAGAGAGTAGAGTCTCTAGAGTGGGAACGTGTTAAAATGCCATTATGAAGAAATTTTGTGATATTTGTACATATATTTGATGTACATCTTCTAAAATGCCATTTTATAGCTGCCTTTACTTGAGGGAAGCAGCAGTAGTCTTTCAAAACCGTGATGTTAACTTGTAGTTACCAAAGCAATGGCTAGTTACTTCTAGGCAAGTATAATATTAGGAGGAATTACATCGTCTTCATTTTAGTTCTACAAATATGAACTTTAAAAGAATTTTGACCTAGTTGCTAAACGCTCCTATTGCCGTTGTTGTTGTTGTTTTTGTTTTTGTTTTTTTTTTAAGGGGGAGGTGTGGGGTCTGGGGGAGGAATGGTTGAAAAATATTTGACCAATTCTTGATTTTTCTACACTTGTATATTATATGTGCCGTCCTAGTTATGAACTTTTAATAGCCACCTGTGTGATTATTTATTAATTAAAAGCGATTATGGGTATGTATGCACCAACAAGCTTCTACAGTGTAAACATGTCCCCTTGTATTATCTCTGTTCCATTAATGTATTAATGATGTAATCTGGCATCTTGAGGTCACATTTTTTTTTGTTCAGTCAGTTTTTTTTTGGTAATTACACATGTACCCAATGGATCTTAAACTCATGATTCACCCTCCATCTTGCTCTTAAAAGGGGAGGAGGCGCCATCTGAGCTAGATGTCATTGCAGTCTACACTTGTAACTTCTGTTATTGCACTCTGTTTTGTTTCTATCTTATGCCTCCAAGCCTAATGTCATTTGATTTGTAGGAATAAGCAATGTGTGGTTGTTGAAAACTCTGGCTTCTGGAATTGGACATTTACTTTAAAATATATTGATGGAAAAGTGCTTGCTAAGATTGATCGTGACTGGAGGGGCTTTGGCTTTGAGGTTGTTTCTTTTATTTTCTTCTTTACAAAGATATTATATAGGCTATGTAGTTGATTCTAATGCACAATTTGTTCGCTTCATTCAAAACTAAGTTTTGGATATTACTTGATTCATGGTCTAATTCTTAAGTTTTATTCTCTTTTGTGAACCAAGGTTTTTGATTAAACTTCATATTCTATTAGTCTACCAATCCACTATGGACTGCTGACTCGAAACTTTTTGAATTATATATAGTCTGTACCTATAAGTCCTTGTAGAAGTTTGTATTCATTATTGATGCTTTAAATTTTAGATATGTCTAGAAAATTATCCAAGATATTAATTGTTAACAAATTTACAGTGTACACCAATATTTATGTTTGCTTCAAGGGAAACTAGGTCTTCAAATTTGATAGAATGCGGACTACTTTGGATCTCCACAACACAATTTTTTTCACATAATAAAAGTGCATAAACCTTATTGATTAGTACTTGCTTCTACATGATTGACCAACATTCAAAGCTAGAAATTAGGTACCACTGTAGCACCACAACATTCAAGTCCTAAGAGATAGCCACAGATAATGGAACAAACAACCAACCGGGACTCAACTACTGCCTAATAACCAGGACTACCCAATCAGCTTAAAGTATCAAAAAAAAAAAAAAAATCTTGGCATTGTCACCAAGCACACTCAAACTCAAACTAACTAATAATGCACGTAACAAAGTTCTGATTATCAAATATTCGTGTAACTCATGTCAGTAATTATGAGACAGAAGAATTGGAGCGATATTCCTCAAAACCACTGTTTATAGCACATACTTGAAATTGTAGTACAATGTGAGTTTCCTTAATCCTTATGTAGATCGCATAGAGCATAATAAGTTTCCTTATGTAGATCACATAGAGCATAATGAGCTGGTTCCGAGTGCAAGAATGGTTTCAATTTTGGAAATAATTTTTAAAGAAACAAGTGGTGTTAACATGTACAAGTTTTATGTTTTACCTTAGAAAGCATAGGGCTGTATATACCCTTTATATGTAGAGTTCTTGATGGCCCTTACTTTTAATTATTTGTTTTAAAATTTTCAATAATTAATTTATCAGCTTTCTATTGTTATTTTGTATGCATTGCCTTGCAAAATGAATAATTAACCTTGTTTTGAAACATCTAATCAAGTAATGGTGCAATTAAGGTGTGATACACAATACAAATTTCCTTTACAAACTATGAGATAATGAGTTGTTACTGATCTTTAAACCAAAGTAGGCTTTAGACCATGTTGTTTTCTATCATTGACATACGTCTATCTAGCCTTCTGGGTTATATTATGTCTTTTGTGAATGATCATTTGCATTTGTATTTTTTGTTTGAGTTATTAGATTTATTTTGCTTGCGAAGGGAACTAACTATGGGAATGGAAATTTAATTTTGAACTATTATTTGATGAATGCAGATCTTTACTGATGTTGGTCAGTATGTGATCTGATTTGGGAGTTCTGATCCTGGCTCCAAGACTGGCCCTACTACAATGGTACCACATCAGGAAACAAAAAGAATTATTTTCCTTTAATGATATTATTGATTTCTCTAATCTTATATGTGTTGTCTTTGGTGGCAGATACAAGAGTTGGAAGTTGCCCGTCCACTGACTCTATCAAAGAGAGCTGTAGCTGTTGCTCTTGCTATATCTCTGGGTAATGACTATTTCTCAAGACACGGTGGCTGGTAAGCTTGTTCTTAGTGCTAAATTTTTCACAACTGCAATAGAATATAGGATTCAGATCATATTGATCACCTCAACTGCTACTCATCTTCACACCATTTTCAAAAGTTTGTGGTGTTCGTTTCCTTAAAACGTCTATATATCTTTTATCCTTAAAATGCAATTTTAATAGCATTTGGATAAGATGGCCACCATTTCCATTGCACTCATTAACACTGAAATCCCTCCGCCTCTACCACTGTCAGCATATTTAATCATGAATGCTACTTTTTTACTTCTGTCACATGGTGAATTGGCATGGTTCACTTTGTGGTTTCATAGAATTTTAGAAACAATGGATTATTCTGATGGTAGCCATACTTCTTGTGAACAATAATCTTATATCCCTCCCTTTTTAATGAAGTGGCGAGCAAAAAGCGTAAAGATGTCAGTATGTCAGGACTGCTCTCAAGTGTAAGAGCTACACATTTTTGAAGTTGAGTCAATGACTACTAATTAATGCAAAAGAGGAATTATCCTCCTCTGATGTTAGGTTCCTTTGGTTGAATCTCAGTAACAGTTTAGCATAACATGCAAAGGTACAACATTCAATTAATTATTTTTCTCAGTAATATGTTAGTCTCTATATTGTTTTTATGGGCAGCAGGAAGACAATGACATCTTCACCATCTATCTATTACCAAAATTTCATGAAAATCATCCTTTGATAACCATAAAGGAATCATGGTTGAGAGTGAATCTTTGTTGTTATTTCAACTAAAGTTGCTTCAGGATCTTTAATCTTTAATCAAATTGATCTCCTAGATTTCAGATTAATGATATGTTCAAGTTAGTCAATAAACAGGGAGATAAATCAATCATTTTTCTTTCAGGTCATTGGTGAACCAGTCTATGTCGTTGGGAACTCGCTAGGAGGAGCTTGGATTTGCCTAGAGTCTGCGCATTATCAAGATGCCTGAATTGATGGAGTGCTTGTTGATCAATACCACCGTTTGGCTAGGCCACTGGTGAACTCATGAGAACAAGGCTGCCCTAGAACTCTCAACTGGTTAAGCTCGTTTGCTGCCAAACTGATTTGTGGGGTGGATAGAAGAGTCTTGCCGATCACTGAGCCTCTACTATGAGATTCAATGTTTTGTGAATAGCAAATTAAATTCTCAAAATTTTGTCAATATTCTTACCTTACAATTAACAAAAAAAGAAAAAAAAAATCTATATAATTTCGAGATTGCATTTGAATATATAATATAGTTTTTTTTCCAATTTCTTTTTCACAGTGAATAATGATTTAAGTCATTTGACTAAATTTGGTTAGCTTTGTCAATTGAGAGTCAGGGTAAAGGTGTGTGTCTCCAATCCAACTGCTCCTGCCATCTACAATTCTTGGCATATTTTGGATGGATTTGTCTTTTTCAATATCCTGATTTACTTGATTTGAGGTCTAATTAAGCGAATTATTGTGCACCACAGATGCTTTTAATGCTTCACTGGCTTTCAATGTTGGCCATGTCTCATCAATTTAAGATCCAAAGGAAATCTATAAGCCAATTGTTATAAAAAGAGCTCAATATTGGAATGAGTGGGCACCGGAAACATGGGTTGATGCAGATTATCTTTTAGGGATATTAGAAGATGAACAATTCTGGTGTGATAAAAAGTATTTAGGGAGTAGATGGAATAATAAGTTAGAAAGTTGCAAAATCTTATTGACTAATTGCTAAGAAGTTTCAAAATTTTGGACACTAGGAATCAAACGAATGCCTAAGCCAAACATCTATCTGCTTCTTTTCATTTTCTTCTTTGGGTTGGTGAAGCCAACCAAACATTTATTTACTTAAAATAAAAGAGCCATGGCCTCCTAAAGCCACCCCCATGTTTTAAATCTGGAGATCATCTATTGAAAGCTCGTGTGCTGTCAACATCTTCAATTTCTACAATCAAAAATGAATTTTTAAGGTTTAGTTGGTCGGGAAAATAAGAGGTGGAGCTGCTAAATCAAAGTTGGAACTGAAATTAATCACTGTAATAAATTGTGGAGGATCATCAATACTCGATGAGCCCAGAACAACTTCCCTCTTCAATTTAGTTGTAAGCTTGTGACAAACTCTAAGTTGAGGATCAATAAATTTAATGAGTACAAATAATCTAGAAAGGCAATTGTCAAAACTGTACAAAATGCATAAAAAATTTTATACCTCATATCTAGTGGCTCCACCAATGATGAATACAAAAATCCGTTGGCCCATCTTCTTAAAATCACCAGATACATATCTT
The DNA here is from genome assembly GCA_032878915.1 of Castanopsis chinensis. Taxonomy (NCBI): domain Eukaryota; kingdom Viridiplantae; phylum Streptophyta; class Magnoliopsida; order Fagales; family Fagaceae; genus Castanopsis; species Castanopsis chinensis. Next base: position 21,573,474 of record JAVQMG010000122.1, read on the forward strand.
AGAATTGAATCACTATAGACCAGGGGGAAAAAAAACATTATGATGATGAGAACAAACATTATGATGATGAGAACAAACATTATGATAACAACTTCTGGCATACCTTATTACAGATTAATCACATCTTGCAAGAACAAGGTTACCATATAGAATCTTGATAGACTCAAATCCTGTCTTCCATTAGTGCACAAAGCACATAGAGATTGATTGTTACAACCTGCTGACTTATTCACCAAATCACTAGGCCATTCACGAGTTGGATGTAATGAACACACACTCCATCTTGAGGAGTGTGTTAAGGAAAGTATCTCCACTAATATCACTAGAAGTCAACTACAGAACCCCCCCCCCTCCCCCTCCCCCTCCTTTTCACTGAAATCTCTTCCTTTGATTGTGCTATGGTCATCTAACTCAAAGGACCATATTTAGCATATACTCACCAATATAATTGTACGAATGTTGGGATATTATCTGAGGAATTCATGTATATAAACACACTTCTTGTAACAGAGCAGCAGTATGTAGAAAAATAACTTAAACCATGGAAGTTGACTTTTAAGTGTCAAACCAAGTTAAAATCAGTCTCAAAACTAAACCTGGATCCAATAAGGCCAACCTTAAGTGATTGAGATGTGACCGTGCACCAAAAGACCACAACAGCCCCCCAGAAATTCATAGCATTTGACTTACCAACAATCTTAAGTAAATGGGTACCAATTGGAGTGCAGTCCCACTTTTAGTAGAGCTATTTGTTGTACTTTGAAGTAAAAGCGTATGCCCTATCATGGCACTGAGTGAGTTCTACTGCAACGTTTATCTTTCAAAACTATTAAATCTATCTATTTCATAAGTAGTACTTCATTTAATATTTAGTAATATTCGTAAGTAGAATTAAAATTACAAATAGATATTGTCAACAACTTTCTTCATTTTCCTTTATACTTCATATTTAGTTTACAAATTTGTAAACTTAAATTCATACACGCTCATTTGTACTAACAAGCACGTGAAATACATCTACTATAAAAATTGGAAGATGCCAAATGTATCACTTTTTTTATAGTTTACATCTACACAAAGAAAACAATAGCATATTCATGCACATGATCATGTTATATATTGTGGTCGGTTAACTTTGATCAGATATGCATCATGCTACTTCTATATGCAGGCCACACTGCCAGAAATTTACCACACCAGGCTTTGGTGCAGTAGGATTCAGGCTTGCTTTGGTGGAATTTGTGATATCTCTGCTAGTATCTTGTGTAGGGACAGAGGTCTTGAGAAGAAAGGAGCATGATCAAAACCTTTGAGCCAAAATACCTGTTCTGGGGGATTCGTATTTATCATGTTCTCCTGCAGAGCAACTGGTATGGCACAATCTTCATGAGTTTCAATATAGAATTGCTGGATAGAGCCATAATTCACATCAGAAAGTGAGAGTTTCTCTATAACTGGTGCAAAAGGGATTGGCCTCATTGAAACTAATGACAATGCAACAACCTGGACATGGAGAATAGAAACTTAGTCTTCGGCATTGTATTGATATCACACTCTTAAATTATACCTGGTCCAAGAATGTTTAATTCAAGATGTAATGAAAATATTATAAAGATACCTTAGCAGGACTTTGATTGAACAAGAATTCTTTCACCGATTCTTTGTCAAGATCTATAGCAGTTGGAGGCTGATCTTTCCCGTTGGTGTACAAAAATATTTGAGCTTGGTGCATCAGATCATTTGAACCTGTCTGTTATAGCATAGATTACCAGTTTTAGAAATAAGCCAGTTACATAAATCTCGTGCTAGAAAATAATCTTTGGAACATTGGACTTCAGAGCTTCCTTCATACTTAATTAAATCCTATGCAGCAAATTTGATATAAAAAATGTCAAGGATTGAAACTTAACAAACAATACATTCAAGAGTGTATTTCATAAAAATGAGGCATCTAAGTATATACAGATCTAAAATAATTAAGGTTAGGTATATCCTTTCCATTTCACTAGAAATGGAGGAAGTACATTCCATAGTTGAGATTTCATCACTTGGATCTCATAGTGTATAGAGTGCTATGTAATTTGAAATTTTAAATAGTGTGACACTAGATACACCTTTCCATTTTTGACATTTAATCTGAACTATGAAAAAGATTCATTTCAAATGAAGAGGATCATTTACAGATTAAGGAGGCATATAAACCTGAAGTCACTTGGAGAATAAAACGAGGTTTCCCTCGTTACAGTTATGATTTATGAATGAAACAAAAGGTGCATCAGTTCAGTATTATTCTCTCTTTTCTTTCCACTTTTTGAGTCCAAGAAATTATAGAGTGAAGAACAACCTGTTGGGAAAATATGGCAAGGGAACTCTGCCCACTGCTCAACATTGTTGCAGCTATAAAAATTGCTTTGGAGATTTTAGATGGAAACAACTCCATTACATATGAAATACAAGCACCGCCAAAATCATGTCCCACCAAAATCAACTACATTTAAAAGAAAAAATTTAGCTCTAGTACATCCAAATGGAAAAATTTACCAACATTACTGCTACTAATATGGATAAAAATAGCATCAAGATGTTAAAATTGGCATATTGTGGATAAACATATGCCAATGCTGAATTTAGCTTCAACCATTTCTCCAACAAAGCATATTAGGGATCAACATATGTCAATGCTGAATTCAGTTTCAATTATTTCCCCCTTAAAGCTTGTAAGTTATAAACCCCCTTCACACTCTAATGACCAGGGTCAAAGCGAGGCACTTCACTGCTTCAATTGATAATTTGGCCCAAAGGTTATCAATATATACACACACACACACACACATATTTTATTTTATTTTATTTTATTTTTTCTTCTTTTCAGTAAGCAATTTAAATCTGATTGTAAGGGGTTTACCCAGAGAAATTATCCAACTCTTGCCAAGCCAGAGAAAAAAACCCAAATTGTTCAACCTAGCCAGAAAAACCTATGATAAATAACCCAAATAGTATAAACGGCAATACTAACAAACCCAGCCAGACAAAATAAAGAAAAATAAACCAAATTGGAATCAATATTAAACATACAATTAGAAGTTTTACTAATTCAAGTATATACAAATATACAATAACTTATTCTCTCACCTGCTATGAACCAAAAGATATAATAGATTGGTTTTGTTCCTAGCAACCCTGCGAAACCAAAAGGTAAACAAAAACAAAACAAAATTAATAACAATTCAACCCTACAGAGAACAAACGGCAACAATTAAAAAACCCATATGGTAAATTAAAGAATAAGGATGAGACGTACTGAAATTTTAGATTTGATAAGCGGTGGAAATTTCGAACAAAAGGGCAGAGAGACGGAAGAAGCGCCGCTGAGTTGGATTGGATGTGGGTTTGAGGTTGGATTGGAATAGAAGAAGCTAGAGGGTGGCGCCACCGAGTTGGATTGAGATTCGATGGTGCGCTGTTGTCCGGTTCTTCTACTGTAGGTATGGGTTTGTTGAGCTAGAGAGGCAAACGTGATATTGTTATGGGACGAAATAAAGGAAAACGAGACAAAGTTGGTGCTGGAGAGGGTTTAGCGTTGAGACGAGATAGAGTAGAGAGGAAAACAAGAGGCATTGTTGATGCGTGAATGATTCTGCTTTCTTTTGCTTTGTTTTTTTTGGTTTATATATATAACCTGTTTAGCCAGTAACCAGTCTCCCTTACAATTATACCAATGGTCAGGATTTAAACAATATTAAATCAACGGTTGAAATTAAGGTGGGTACCGTACCCCCACTTTTTCTGGGGGGTACGGTAGAATGACCCCTGCAATAAAGGTATACTAAAAATATGTCCCTGATTTTTGTCAATGAATTTTGACTTATATGACATTTGCTTTAATTTACTCACAAAAATTTGTATTCAAAACTTGTTGTATAAAGAATAAAATTTGGTTACAAACTTAGTTGTAGCTTAAGGCTACAACAAGGACGGACCTAGAATTTCAAGTTAGAGAAAGCTGAAGTATAAGCAAAAAAAAAAAAAAAAAAAAAAAAATTCCAAATAGGCGTCCATAATCCATATAGTATTAACAAATTATAAATACACAAAATCATTGTTTTTTAAGACATTAACATGTAGTCATTAAAAAAAAAACTAACAAAAACAAAAACAAAATAATGTTGTTTTTTAATACTAAGTTATTTAGATTTTTTTTTGAAGTTAGAGCATTCACAGTAACGGTGTTAAAAAATTTAGCTTTTAGCACCTTAAAAAGCTACTTTATCTATATTACTACTTCACTTTCAATACATATAACATCAAATGTTCTATTTTTTTACCACTTCATTTGAAATAATATGAACAACTCTTTAAAATAATAAAGGAACAGAGAGTTTGAGTTTTTTAATTGACAGAAGAGAGATACTTTTAATAAAATATTGTATTTTATTTTTAACAACATACTACAGTCAAGTGAGTCAACTGGTATTTATACTAGTTTATTAGTTGCAAAATACCCAATAACACATGACTTTTGGTGGTAAAATAGCTTTTTTTGCTAAATAAAATCACCATTGTGAATATTTTTTTTTATTTATTTATAAGTTTTTGGGTTGAATAGTTGCTAGTTGGCCTAGACTAGCTAGGCTGATTGGGGAAGAGAGGGACTTAAGGTTTGGAAGGGAGGGCCCAACTACAAAAATGAAAAATATAATAAGTAAAAACAAAATTTGGGTAGGGGGGCCGGGCCCCCTTAGGCCCACCTGGGTTTGTCCTTGGGCTACAACTTCCTCTAAAAAAATTAACATTTCTACCGGTGACGGCGCCATCTTATGGTTAGGGTGGTCCCAAGACCAACCTAACTTTAAAAAAAAAAAAAAAAAATTATATATAATAAGAACTAAAATCTTAAAAAAAATTATAATAAAATTACTACAGGCTAGGCAGTGACTTGATTCATTCGGCTAAGCACACAGTCTAATAAAACACAATTTTCAACATTTTATTATTTTTCCTCATCCTTATCTTCATCTACACTTTTACATCTACGTTTTGCCTTCCTTCTTGGTCATAACTTCTGTATTTTCTACCAATACTAGTGCGGCAGTGCCTCTTCTCAAGTTTTAAGTCTTAAATTTCTCAATACAATTTTTTTTTAGCTGTACAGGTACCTTTGTTTATTTCATTTTTTTTTTTTTTCCTTTTGAGGTTTTTTTGGTTTACAGAATGCAAATTTGTTTTGGTTCTAAAAACAACATTTTTTTTTAAGCACAAACTTCATGTTGGCCGACTCTTGAATTTCGGCTGGTATTTACCAAAACACCTGAAATAGACTGGAATGACCCAAAATTTTTTCCGAAGTGATTACTGTTCTAGTTTTTTTACTGGCGTGGTATTTTCCAGCCATTACGGCCGGAACAAAATGGAATTAATAACATTGAATCAAACCTAATTATCTGAAGGCTAAAAAGAAATAAGATTGTGTAATTTATACTTCTTAAGGAACACCCTGAACAAAATTCATGGAGTCGCCATCGATTTCTACATATTTTGAAAAATCTAATCGTTGAATTGCATATTTTTTATGCTCTTAACACACACATTAAATTTTGGGTAAATTAGATGTTATTTACTATATGATCCATAAACATTTTTTATGCATACTTTTATACTACAAAAACTTGTAATTTAAATAATTGATTGATGATTTAGCTATTGATCTTTGATTTTTTGGAATATTGTAAGCATGGAGGATATTAAAAAAAAATGTAATCTGATGGTAGATTTGTTAAAATTCACTTCCAATAAGAAGATTTTGAGTGAAGTTATAGTCTTAAACTACAACTGAATTTGTAGTCAAAATTTGTTTATGGGAAATTACTGGTTATTGAATCATTAATTTTAAGGTTTATTTGTTTGTCAAAATATTAGGAGTTGGTGGATCTTAAAAGGATTTTTTTAGTTACGTATGGTTGGAGGCGTGGGTCTATTGATTCTTTGGCAAAATTACCAAATATATATATATATATATATATAAATTGATCTAAAATAAAATTCTACTCTAGTCTAATCTATGTGTATATATGTGAAACTTACTCATATAGACTTGAACCCCGGCTCTTACCCCTCCTCCCACACCCCCAACCACTTATACTTGTGGAGTGGCCATCATATCAAAAGGGCGCGGTAAAATTTGATATCACCAAGCTAATGTAGGTAGCCATTGAATAATTTGAATTTAAAGCATCCTTGGTTAACATTGCTTTAACTACTTCTGTAAATGCTATGGTATTTGGACGAAAGACCTACCAACTCATTTCTCATGTTTATGTAAAATGAGCGTCAAAAGAGAAAAGCCTAGTAAGAAGAGTACCAATTAATTTCAAGCAGTTTGATGCCTTATAAAGAACCTAAACATATACCTAGAAAATTCTTAGAGTATGTTTGGTACACTGAATATAAATTACATTAGCAATAGTAATTTTTATTATTGGAAATAGAAAACATTGTAATGAAATATATTATTATTTATAAGTTTGGTTGCTATATATGGAAAGCTTGTAAAAGATGATGTATAAGGAAACTTTATATTTTTGGAAATATATTAATTTTAAAACCTATTATATACACTAAGGAATAGCTATTACATATATTGTAAAGAGGAATAGTTATTCTTCAATTTAAAGAATAGTTATTAATAACTAATCCATGTAATAAAAATGCAACCAAATAACCGAATTGATATTACACATGAATAATTATTCCATTACAGGAGCTATTACAGTGTACCAAACGTTCCCTTAATGTTGGGTTTTTAGTGGGTTCAAGTTGGATGCTAACAAGTCCTAATTAATACCTTTGTCAATCTACATTATTAAGAGAAGTGTTACGTCTACAACAATTTCACAATACTTTCATAACAAGTTATATGTGGTAAATTGTTACTGGTTCTAATTTGAATCCATCTCTTAAATTGCTTTTTTACCTTCCCGTAACAGTCTTTAATAACCTGTCACTTAAGATTTGTTGTGAAGATATTGTAGACATCACATTTCTCCATTATTAATGGCATTCCAAGATAGGTTTGAACTACATATAAACATAGTCATGTTTGCAAGTTTATTTAACCACCTAATATTAGAAAAATTACAAAATACCCTCAAAATAAAAGTAATGGAGGGGTACTCCATAGTCCACCATCAAAGAAATACTAAATCCAATTCACTTGATCTGGGATCCTAACTAGTCAATTTTTCTTGGGTCATTGTCCAATTCACTATCTGATGATGAAACACATGGCAACTTCCCACAACCATAATGTATACAATCAAATATCAAACCGCAAAGATGCCTATAGAATATTGTATCCCTTAAGAATTTCATGAACCATTCAGACCCATTTTGCTGCACCCAACCTGCTAGATATGAGCTCATGATCAACCTAGCAACACGCCACTTCCTTTCCTTAACATATCTTTCTAAGGCTTCAGCCACTTGATTTCCTGCCAAAGCTTTTTGTTCTTGATGATTATGTTCCCAATGTGTCTGCCTAAAACAAATGCATCTTCTAATGCTAAGCAACCACCTTGTCCTAGGTCGGGTGTCATGGGATGCATAGCATCACCAGCCACTATGATATTTCCTTTGCTGAGGTTTCCAAATCATTATGTCCCATGGAAATCTAAACATCAAGGGATCCCATGTCACTGTTGAAAGATCTGAATGCTAGACAACTCTCAAGTACGACATGGGGAAGTTCTTGGCAAAGTTACTAATAACTTCTCTTTTTATTGGCTCAGGGTCATGTGCGATATCATCGCCTGAAATGATAAAGATTGTTAGAATAATAGTTAAATAATTAATATTCACTATGTTCTAATAGTTTAAATATTTGGAACAACTGGTAATTTATCAAAGATACCCACTCCTTTTAATTGGTAAATTAATAGAAGTGACTAATAATGCTATATACAACTTCATTGCCCATTTTGATTCAATCAATCCAATTGATGCTGCCCATAATTTTTTTAAGAGTATCAAACAGCTATTCTAGTAAATATGGACATAATTTTTTTTTTTTTTTTTGGAATCATGGACACAAAAAAAAAAGTGACAATATTTGATTGATGGGCAATAATTTAAATTTATAGGTTATGACCCAATTGTGTTAAATGAATTTCTTCTGTGTGAGATCTCCACTCACACATGTAAACCCATGTAGAGGTAAATATGGTCTAAACTTTTAGTAGGTTTATTTTGCTTGAGGGAGGAGCTTGAAATTCAGGACAAGGTAGCTAGTATAAATTTGTGCTTAACAATATTCATGGACTCAATTTCGAAAACCTTTGACAATATTGGTGCCAATGTAAGATTAGTATTAAGGTGGAATGAAAAGGCTTAACCTCTTGAGGATTCGTTGGTGAGATTTGTGAGAAACCAGTAGAGCTCTTTATCATTGAGAGGAATAAAGCCAGCCCTCTTGCCTATAGTTACAAATTGTTGTGCTTCACGGTTCAGCCCATGGCCTTCAGGAAATATGGTCAACCCACGCATCGCCCATCGGCCTAAATTAAGAGGAGTGGTGAGTCTGAACCAATGTGCCACCACAGAGTGCACCCCATCACACCCTATCAGCGCTTGTAACATTTTTTTTTTCTCTGAGGACCCGGTAAGAGAACATTCAAATTAGAGAGAAGAAAATTTGACAAGTAAGAACGTATATGTAACCTTTACTAATTAGTAAGTTTAATGTTTGACTTACTATGAGTTTCAGAATTATAAAGATTTATGTGGTAATAGGGGTGTGCAAAAAATCGACGAACCGAAAAAATCAGCTGAAACCGACCGAACCGATGCCAAAATTTTTAGTTCGGTTTCAGTGCGGTTCGGTTTCGGTTTCATTTTTTAAAAACCGAAATTTTCGGTTTCGGTGTTGGATTTTTTCACCCCGAAACCGATCGAACCTACTGAAATATATATGTATATATATATATATATATATTTATGTAATTTTAAAATATATCTAATTAGTGGCTTAGTGGTATGCCCCTTGTGGTTTGTTGAGCTGATATCAAGTTCAAGCCTTCGAGCGGACGTGGTTTTATTTTTTGGCTATTTAAGTTTTTAAAACCCTAGAGCATATAAAGACGAAAATACCCCCTTTTGGCTATTTTTTGGCTATTCGTCCTTTTTCTTTTCTTCAACCGCCCCCTTCTTCAAATTTTTCTCTCAATTTTTTCTGTCTCCTTCTATCCTACTCGTTCTCGCTTCAGTTGACACACGCGCGCACACACACACAGAGCAAAATGGAAGAAGAAGCTTTCTCAAGCTTTCTTCGCTCAAAGTCTTCAGTCTCTCTGACTCTTTCCCAGTCTCTCTCTCTCTGTCTCTCTTCACATATCATCTCTTCGCTTCAGATCGATGAAGACCAACTGTAAGAGATCTCTACTTCCCTTTTCTTTCGTATATCTGAGATTCTCATAATATAATTGGTGGGTTTTTTTTTACACTTTAGGCTGTGTTTGTTTTGTTTCGTTTCTGCTATGATTTTTTTTTTCAAATGAACGGTGATTTTGCTTTAGAGTGATCTGTGTGAAAAGTTTTGAGCTTGTGGTTTTTATCGATTCTAAGTGTGATTTTATATGCTTTGATTTTTGCTTTATCATTTGAAAGAGTGTGATTTTGAAAATCTCAAATCCTCTCTTTGAAAAACCAAAAACCGACCAAAATTGACCAAAACCGAAATACACCGACACCAATCAGTTTCTAGTCATTTCGGTCGGTCTCGGTTGAGAATTTCACAAACCGAAATTTTCAATTTTGATTGGCCATACCCATACAAACCGACCGAAACTGAACCGTGCACACCCTTATGTGGTAATGTAAGAAATTTTTTTATTTGTAAAGAATAAGTTTTTTGGGGAGTGGTGCTCAGTATCAATAAGTCTAGGCACATAATTTTTTTAACAATTGCTACCCTGTTTGTAATAATTAGGGTACGTTAAAAATTATGTCAGTGGTAGGCTCGTGTGAGAGAAAGCAATGTTGCTCTAATTATTTCTAGTCAACTTTAGTGAAAAACATTTTCGTTATATGGCACTGCGCTGGCCATATATAATTCCTAATTACCTTTGCTTTGATGCTAACTCCATTTTCCAGGTGAATGATAGCATAGGATATGCCTTCTTCTACCTGATTTACAATGGACTTAAAGCTTAGAAGAGTAACGGATGGTTTCCATGGGCAATTCCTCTGCCAGAGCTTCCAATAAGGCTTTACGATGTACTATTCTATGTACATGTCCATTCCTGCGTCACCACCAGGGTAATAATGAACTTGGGAATGTGCAGGGAAGATGGATCTGAATCAAACGTGTTAAATATAATATTATTTGCAACGCAATGTGTTATACTATGTTGTATATGCTAGAGTGGATGCGGAAGGGGAAGCATAGAATAGGAACATCAAGAACACGAGGTTTACGTGGTTCAGCCTTGTCGGCCTACATCCACAGAGGAATCCCTTAAGGGTTACATTTTTATTGTGTAAGAGTGTAGTACAAATCCTATGTTACAATGAATCTTAACATGAGTATATATAGGGGACTAAACCCTAGACTACTAGTACGAGTAGGACTGGGTTTGGGTCTATTACATTGGGCTAATATGTTTAATATATCTCTAACAAAAAGAAAGTGAAAACATGAAGGATGTGGTTCAACTAACATACTTGTCAGGTTTGGCGGAAGGGACCTGTTGAGTTGCTCCGGTATCAACATTTGTTTCGTTCCTCCTATTATATAGAAACATAGGAAAAAAATTGGCAAAAATATAATTTGGAGTAACAATTAATTTGGTTTCTATATTTTGGTAACAGTCAATTTGGTCCATGTTATTTTTAACTTGCAATTAATTTAGTCACATAATGGAACATGCCTACATAACAAACAAATTGTACACTTGGCACACTTAAACTTACGTATCAAGTAAAATAATGTTAAACAAATTTATTTGATATTTAAATAATGTCACGTCAGTATTTAAATTTAAAAAATAAATAAAATTTTCATTTTAAAGAAAGAAAAATATTTGTAAAAAACGTTCTCATATTTGGGCATTTTCTTAGCAATGAAACAAACAGACGCCAAAACACAACTGCAATTTATTGGCAATATTGGAAGCTAAAATTATTTATTTTTAGATTAATTAAATATTTCAACAAAAAATTTTATATTTTTTCAAAGGATAATTATGACAAAAAATAGATATGTTTGAAGTTTAGAGGTCGAATCCATATTTAATATGAAATAAATATTTAAAAAAATTTGAAAAGATTAGTAACCTTAATTTAAAATTATCCACTAAAATTCAAATAATTTTCAAAAATATTACACGAGTTAGAAAAGAAAAAGATAATATTCTTAATACTTCAAGTACGTGGCATAATTGCTAACCAAATACATAATTTTATATTTATAGAAAAATATATTTTCTATTTTGAGAGAAGACTAATTACAATAAAACTTTACAATATAAAACTATATATATATTAATTATAATAAAAATTAAAACAAAAATTAATTTATTTTATTTATATATGCCAATTGGTATTTTTAGATATTTCCAATGGAGATGTTCAAAGTTTAACTTGACCTCTAAGCTTCGAACATATCTATTCTTTATCATAATTATCCTTTAAAAAATTTAAATTTGTTCTTGATATATTTAATTAATCTAATAATAAATAATTTTAGATTCCAATACTGACAATTAAGTGTGGTGTTTCGTATGGCCAGCACAACCAATTTTTTTAAAAGGTAAAAATCTCAGAGAAGAAACTGCAGCTATTAGCCTGCTATCCACATTTGGAATACATATTTTTTTAGCTTTCGTGATTAACAACAAAGCTTGGTTTAGCCAGGTGGTTGATGTAAGTTAACTTACCCACCTAAAGAGGTTCTATTCTTGCTGAAAACACAACCAATTTTGGAGTCTATGTTTACAAGGCTTTTTTATGTGCATTTGTGCAAAGTGTTTTTACTTAAATGAGGAGAGATGGTAAAATTCAGTATTGGTGTTTCCGAAATAAGAAAAAGAAGAGAGATAGAAACTGACAAATTTTACATCAATTTCAGTATTGATGTTGCTGAAATACAAGGAAAAAAAAAAAAAAAAAAAAACAGAGAGAAATTGTTCAATTTTCAGTAATAGAATAGCTGAAATACTTTTCCCCTGGCCCACAAAAACTGTTGACCAATCCCCCAACCCGTTAGTTTCAAGTTCTAACGTTAGTTTCTTTCATTTGTATTGCATTTAGGGAAATGAACTTAAGTTTTTTTTTTAATGAATTGTAACTAAGTTTTATCCTAAAGTATTATATTGCTTTGATGGCATGCCATTGAATTTGATATTACTTTATTCTTCTTGTCTACTTCTCTGGTTGATTTACTATTTTTTATGGTACTTATTATTGTTTACTTGTATTATTGAATATGTCCATATTTCCATTCTATTGCACTCGTTAAATTATTTTTTATTTTAAAAAATGACAAATTGTATTTTGATAGATAATTATGTCGCAATGTCTTCATAAACAATTATTTATTGCATTTTCTTTTGTTGATAATTTGTTAATATATGATGTTAATTCGGATTTTCACGGAAAAAAATTCAGTTTGTATATATTCCCCCCTCCCCTAGATATCCTTGCTGCGTCCCTAGGTTATTCCAGGCGAGAAGTATATTTGGCTTATTGAAAATTGGTATGGATATATGGACTTGGTACTTGGTTGTTAAGGTTAAGGATTTTATTGTAATAAAGGTTGTCAAAATTGGGATTCTACATAGGATCATGGGAGGTAGGTGAGATCATAAATCGTAGGATCAGATCGTGTATCGTAACATCTTATATTATTTGAGAAAAAAATAAACAAAAAATACACATTAGTATATTAAATAATCACATAAACTATATATTCATTGATATGATTATCATACATCACTATATCCATTTGTAAGCATCATTTAAAGAGGCAAAAAATCTCAAAACGTGACACTCTATTGGGATATTTTTTATTTTGGTCCAACTGACACTCTCTACATTAGAGTGGAAAAACTTGGTCCATTGAGATTTTATTTTTCATTTAGGTCCAACTGATCCTTCTGTCAAGTAAAAGAAGATTACAAGAAATCAAAGTCATTCGGGATCATTAGAATCGTACGATCCTACCGATTCTGAACAATCGCAAAGATCCTTAAAATATTTGTCTTATTTTGGGCAGGTAGAATCATAAAATTGTAAGATCATAGAATCAAGATTGAGATTTTGACCACCGTGATCGTAATTGATTAGCATTTTGAGTGCGGTCACACAGAAGTCCATTTAAGAGGTTTCTTTTTTGTTGCAGTGGGACCTAATATATTCTTTTTTATTGAAAGCACGATGGCACACATGAAGAAAAGGTTTGAAAATTTCTAATCTTTCCCAAATGGAGTGGAATATTCAGATTATAATGCTCTTTTAATTTGATTATGACTTATATGGTCTTGTGCGAATATTATATAGTTAGTGTTGGAGAAAGCATATCCAATATCTACTTAAGTCACCTAAAAGAGCTCTAAAACTTATAATAATCACTTATATTTACAACAAAAACAAAACTTTAGTTCCAAAACAGAAGAATTAGTTATGAATCTTTTATATACTAATCAAGATTATTTTTTTTATTAAAAAAAATCAAGATTATTATACGTATCTTCTTAATAATCAATTATATCTAAAATTAAAGGCTGCCTGCAATGACTTTCGAAGAGGATTTATAATTATGATAAATATGTCTTCATACACTTGCGAACATATGAAGACACACATATTACAAACACAGACATTATATATATACTGTTTATTTGTTAGAATCTTTTTACATATGAATTAGTTGTATTGCACTTATAGTTCTCATGTAAAATTCTTATGAAACAATTTTTAGTAATTACATAAATCTCAAATACAAATTATATTGGTTTTGTGCAACTCACAAAATAATTAAATTATATCATGTTAAAATCATATAGTATTCAATTGTACCAAAAAAAAGTTTAAAGTATAACTTGATAACAACATCTGATTATAGAATTTATTATATAATTGTGACATCAAGAATTTGAAAAGTGCACACATTTATATGAAAATTACAAAATTATTATATTAAAATTTGAGCACTTTAGGTTTTTGAAATGTATTTTTTACTATTTATGATTTAGGATATGTTTGGATACTGTTTATTGCTGAAAATTGAAAATTGAAAACACTGTAATAAAATAATTTTTAAATGTGTGAATAATGCCGTGAGACCCATTTTTAATGAAAGTTTTGCTGAAAAAAGAGGTTTGTGGGTCCCGTGAACAGCGCACGGGACTCACACACAAAACACTGGACACTTGCCACTATCTAAACATTCACTTAGTATCAAAATTAACAGTTTGGTTGACAATTATCCACCTTATACTATAAAAGTATTTACAATGTGAATCATAAATAATGAGACGTTTTGTAATTTGCATGTCCAATTTGCACTCTAATTCAGATGGTAAGTGGTTTTAATATATATTTTTTTAAATTAGGGAGTTAAATATAAACTTTTGAGGTTCAGAAATTACACTCCAAAAATTTAACCAAATGATAAGATAAATAGTTCTGGGATGCCACTCAACCTAAGGTAGTGGTCCTAGTGGATGTCACTCAATGTGACCAAGTCACACACTTGATTGTTAGGAGGAATTACTCAATTCTAAGGCAAGGACATGCAAAATATTTTCTAAATAAAAAATCTCTGATTTCTTATTGAAATTTATAGATGAATGCATTGAATGTGAAATAAATACTTACAACTAAATGCTTTATAACTTCCAATATAGATAACAAATCTGTAGACTAACTACGCATCACATTAGATTTATTAGGCTGGGACAACTACCAACAAGAGTTATAATTTACTCTGAATGAATACTAAAGACAAATAAACTTATAAATAAATGTCACATGTCACCCATGTAGCTACCACATAAATTGCCCCTACACTTTGCATCACTTGATCCGGGATTTTAGCTAGTAAATTTTTCTTGGGTCTTTGTCGAATTCAAATATTTGATGATGAAACACAAGGCAACTTCTCGCAATCATACTGCTTAAAATTAGATACCAAACTCGAAAAATGCCTATAGAATATTGAATCCCTTAAGAACTTCATAAACCATCCAGGCCCATCTTGTTGCACCCAGCCCGCTAGATATGCGCTCGCGATCAACTTAGCAACACGCCACTTCCTTTCCTTTACGTATCTTTCTAAGGCTTCAACAACTTGATCTCCTGCCACAAGCTTTTTATTCTTGATGATTAAGTTCCCAATGTGTCTACCTAAAACAACAGCATTTTCCAATGCTGAGCAACCACCTTGTCCTAGATCGGGTGTCATAGGATGCATAGCATCACCAGCGACTGTGATATTCCCTTTGCTCAGGTTTCCAAGTATTACGTCCCATGGAAATCTAAACAACAGGGGAGCCCAAGTCACTGTTGAAAGATCTGAATGCTGGACAACTCTCAAGTATGATGTGGGGAGGTCCTTGGCAAAGTTACTAATAACTTCTCTTTTTATTATCTCAGGGTCGTGTGGGATGTCCTCACCTGAAATGATAAAGATTGTTAGAATTTATAATAGTCAAAATAATTGAATTCAGCTTAAATTTTTGGACAACCAATGATTTATCAAAAATACCCACTCCTTTTAATTTGTAAGATCATTAGTATTGGTTAGGTGACTAATAATGCAATTTACAAATTCATTGCCAATTTTGGCTCAATAAATCCAATTGATATTGTCCATCATTTCTTTGTTTTTAGAGTATCAAATAGCTGTAAACGTTGACACAAAAATGAAAATATTTGATTGATGGGCATTAATATAATAGGCAGAGATCACTTAATCTAAAAGTTTAAGCCTATTAAGTTATGACCCAATTATATTATATTAATTCCTCAAGCTTTTATTTTTTATTTTTCTTTCATGTGAGACTTCCACTCATGCTTGTATACTCATGTTTTGGTAAATATGACTCTAAACTTCCAGTAGGATTATTTTGTTTAGGGATGGGGTAGCCTACTTGTATTGAACTATTAATGATCATGGTAGAAAGTTTAGGTGAGGTTGGGAAAACTGGCATAGTCACTTAAAATGCAAGTCAAGGTAGCTAGTCTGAATTTGTACTCAATAATATGGACTCAATTTTGAAATCCTTTGACAAGATTAGTATCAATAGAAGAGAAAAGGTATTAAGGTGGAATGAAAAGGCTTAACCTTTTGAGGATTTGCCTATGAGAAACCAGTAGACGTCTTTATCAATGAGGGCAGCAAAGCCAGCCCTTTTGTCAATAGTTACAAATTGTTGGAAGTCAACGTCTAGCCCATGTCCTTCAGGAAATATGGCCAACCCACGCACGGCCCATCGGCCTGAATTGACAGGCGTGGTCAGTCCTAACCAACGAGCCACCACAGAGTGAACCCCATCACACCCTATCAGAGCCTGTAATATCAAAAATAGAGAAACAAATTTAACAATTAAGCATGTAAAGTGTAAGCTCTACTAATTAAGAGGTATAATGTCACAACCCAAACCCACAACCCAAACCCGATACCCAGATTTGTGACCATGACTGGCATGCTAATATTAAGTTTAAACCTGATATTAACAAGAACCAACTTAACTTTTACCAAAGCTTTTCCAAAAAGCTTTCATCTTTCTTTTCATTCTTGTTTCTTTACTTAAAAGATATAACCTTTCACTAGACATTTAGAGTATCTACATTGTACTTCAAAGAATAACGTAATCCACCCGTTACTCAAATTCTGAACTTCATATAATACATCTCTTAATACTTTAAGGTACACAACTTTCATTAAATCCTAAAATACACAATACTACAGAACTAAACATCAAACTACCAATTCAGGGTCTATACTTTTAAAACTAAAACCAGCTCCTTCCAAAACTCGACTAAGGCTCTCTCTGCTTCAAAATAAAACCTGTTGACTGAAAAGGTGGAAGGGGTGAGCTACACAGCTCAGTAAAGGTAAGATACATAAAAATTTAATAAGAATGCATGTAAATCAAATCATTTTATTTTACGGTTATTCTGATAGGAGAACATCATTTCATGCATAGTATTTTATACTATTCATAATAATAACTTATACGTTCTTCATAAGAAAATATTGTTCTCCTTTTCTCTTAACAGATTAATATGACTAAAACCTTTCGGATTGAATTTCTTTCGTGTCTTACAAAGTCACCAAATACAATTTTGATTGTTTAAAATCATATACATACATACATACATACATACATATATATATATATATATATATATATATATTCTCGTTACAAAATAATCATTTTAACTTAAATCAGATAATTGGTAACTTTGTCTTAAACTAGAAATATTTTAACAAATAAGAAAACTTTTCTTTATAAACTTCTTCTCGTAAAATCTTATAACTTTCATAGTCATAAAACTTAACGTTTCATAAAGAACAGGTATCTGATAACCCTTTAACGTAAACTTGTACTTTCATCAGAAGCTTTTTCTTTACAAAACACTAAAACCTTTTCATCAGATTCTTTATCTTTAAAGCATAACAAAACTTCAAAAACTTTTATCCTTAAAGAGCAGCTTTTCTTTTCATCATAAACTTCTTCTCATAAGAGCTTTTAACTTTTCATAATGCAAATAAACAATTCATTCCCTCATGATCAATAAAATAATATAGCTGTTTATAATCTATTAATTAGTCCATATTTGATAAATTTGTACTTATGAGCACGGACGCACCGCCATCCTCAATACATACTTTAATTGAGCGCGGACGAACCGCCATCCTCAATGCATACTTTAATTGAGCGCAGACGAACCGCCATCCTCAATTCATATTTTGATCAAGTTCAGATTACCAGAGGACATAACCCGAAAACATTTCGTACTTATCAATCATACTGAAATTCATAGTTTGCATAATACACTTTAAAATAACCTCATGACTTGCCAAATGCTTATATAACTTATCCCTTACCTGAAAGCAAAGGAACCGAGAGCCAACAGTCGAAGGAGCTTAGACTTGAGTATTGGTAATCCCTAAACCAAATATCAAAGCTTATTACTATCCATTATACCTTAAAATAAACTTACACATCCATTTCAAAGCCTATCTCTTAAAATCAAGAAAGTCCTAATCCCACCTCCAAGAGGTTCCCCAAACACAACATACATACACCACACAACATGATGTACTAAATCATAGAGAAACCAACATTCTCACATAGCAACATTCTCACACAACATGTTGAATTGCTCCGGTATCAATATTTGTTACGTTTCCACTATTATAGAAACAAACGAAAAAAATTAAAACAATACAAATCAAAATCTTAACTATTATATGATATGTACATGCAGGGCGAAGCCAGAAATTTTTGTTTGGAGGCTGATTTGTGTTAATTATTTATCTATACAAACTTTCATACACATACATAAATATATGCATCTATACACATACACAGAAATTAGTATCTTTCATAATGAAATCCTTAAAATTAAATGTTTCATAAGATTAAATTAATTTTTCACCATCTTCCATAGTGAAATCTTTACAATTTTCATTTTCATTAGAAATTACCAAATTGCCTATCATTGTGAGTAAAAAAATTTCAATCGAATTAAAGAAATGTTCAAAAACATAAATAATCCAAAACTTTAAGAGATACGAAAACACATTTTACCATAAAAAATGAATTTGAGAAACAATACGTTCTCTATAACTACTAGACAAATTGAACAATTTTTTTTTAAGAACATTATTAGACCGAAACAAATATTTGGGAGGGGAGGAGGGAAATCCCATTTTTGGGGGCTAATTATCAAAATATCAAATATTTCTATATAGTAAAAAGAAATTTTCATGAATTTGGGGGGGCCATGGCCTCATCCTTAACATGTAGTTCCGCCCCTGTGTACATGACCACATATTTTTTGGACATAAATGTATTTCCAGTTATTCATATTAAATTATTAGAGTATGGAATGGAGATGAGATTTATGCACTCATTGATCGAGAAGTGCGGTGTTGAACTAAAGAAGTGGAGTATGAAGAGTTTTGGTAGTATAAGGAGAGAGTTGGAATTAAAGAAAAAGGAGATTGTGAAAGCTGAAAGAGACACCATGAGATCTGGACAAAATTTTCGGGTTAAACAATTGATGGTTGAACTCAATAATCTTATGGACAAGGAGGCTCGTATGTGGTTGCAAAGATCCAAGGTTCAGTGGGCTAAATATGGTGATCGAAACTCTAAGTATTTCCATGCACGTGCCACCCAGAGATTTCGACGAAACTCTATCCATTCTTTGAAGAAAGCTGACGGCACATGGTGCCAAAACTAGGAGGAGATAGCTGATACTATTGTGGCATATTATCAGGAGTTATTTACTTCAGTCAATCCCACCTCTTTAGAGGATACCACTCAGCATATTAATACCATTATTAATGAGGAGATGAACAAAAAATTGGTGGCTGCTTTTGATGCCTCAGAAGTGCATGACGCAATTAAACAAATGGCCCCCCTTAAAGCTCCCGGTCCAGATGGTATGCCCCCTATCTTCTATCAAAATTATTGGGATTTATTAGGGGCAGATGTCACTTCTTCTGTGCTTCACTTTTTAAACTCTGCATCCTTGCCCCTAACCTCAATCACACTTTTATCACTCTCATTCCTAAGGTTAAAAATCCGGAATTTGTGTCCGAATTCCGGCCTATTAGCCTTTGTAATGTTCTGTATAAAATTTTTTCAAAGGTTTTAGCAAACAGACTCAAAAGAATCCTTCCAAATATTATCTCAGAAAATCAAAGTGCTTTCACCAAGAGTCGCCTTATCTCAGATAATATCCTGGTGGCTTTTAAGTCTTTACATAGCATGTAGAGGCACACTGGGAAAGATGATTATATGGCCATTAAGCTGGACATGAGCAAAGCCTACGATAGAGTTGAGTGGACTTACTTGGAAGCAGTGATGAGGAAAATGGGATTTGATGATAGATGGATTCGTTTGATGATGACTTGCATTACTACTGTATCCTATTCAATCCTAATTAATGGGGAACCGAAAGGCTTGGTGGTTCCATCACGTGGTATTAGACAGGGTGACCCATTATCACCGTTTCTTTTCTTGCTGTGTACTGAAGGTTTGAATGGTCTGATAGCTCAAGCAGCCAACCATGGAGATATTAAGGGCCTTGCTTTAAGTAGAAATGGACCAAGACTAACCCATCTTCTTTTTGCAGATGATAGTCTTATTTTTTGCAGGGCCACAACGTAGGAGTGCAATAAAATTCTGGAGATTCTAGAGGTGTATGGGAGCTGTTTAGGCCAACAAATAAACAGGACTAAAACTACCATATTCTTCAGCAAGCACACCCCAGAGGAAAAAAGGGAGTATATCAAACAAGCATTGGGAGTTCCGGAGATTAAGCAGTATGAGAAGTACCTTGGATTACCATCCTTTGTAGGCAGGAGGAAGAAAGCCAGCTTTGACTTTATCAAGGAGAAGGTGTGGAGAAAATTGCAAGGTTGGGAGGAGAAATTATTATCTCAGGCTGGGAGAGAGATTCTGATTAAAGCAGTCGTACAAGCAATCCCCACCTATACTATGAGTTGTTTCAAACTACCCATAGGGCTTTGCAATGATTTAGAGAGTCTTATCCGGAAATTTTGGTGGGGGCAACAAGGAGATCGACGTAAAATCCATTGGGTGAAATGGGAGACTCTTACACAGCCTAAATTTGAAGGTGGTATGGGTTTCAAAGATTTGGCTCTATTTAATGACATTCTGTTAGCCAAACAAGCATGGCGACTCCTACATAACAAAGATTCGCTTTTTCATAAAGTCTTTAAAAGCAAATTTTTCCCGTCATGCTCATTCATGGAGGCACCAGAGAATTCTAGTGGATCATATGCTTGGAGTAGTATACTCAAAGGTAGGGAGGTTTTATGGAGGGGAGCCCGATGGAGAGTGGGTAACGGAGAGTCTATCAAAATTTGGGACTACCCTTGGCTGCCTAGCCTAGAGCACCCGAGAGTCCTATCTCCAGCCATTGAGGGTCTTAATGAAGCTACAGTTGACTGCCTCATCAACCCAATAAGTAGAAGCTGGGATAGGGACACTGTATATGGTTTTTTTGCTCCCTTAGAAGCTGAGCTAATATTGAAAATTCCACTTAGCCCCACTATTGTAGAGGACAAACTGATATGGCCATTTGTACCCAATGGTGTGTATAATGTGAAATCCGGATATAGATTCCTTGTCCAAGAGAAGGTTGGTCCACGGCAATCCACTCAAGACAGAGCGGACTCTCAAAAGGTGTGGCGTCGAATTTGGGAACTCTTGGTGCCGAACAAAGTCAAAAAATTTCTCTGGAGGGCGTGTAAGGAGGCTTTACCTGTGAAAAGAAACCTGGTTCGAAGAAGAGTCTTAACTGAAGATATATGCTGCCACTGCAATTTGAAGATTGAAGATGTTTTCCATGCCCTGTGGGATTGTAATGATCTTTCGGCCATTTGGAATGCTGACTCATTATGGTTGTTTTGCAGGTCAAAGAAGTTCTCAAATTTTTACGAGCTTGCATGTTTCGTGCTGGAACAAGGAAGACAGCCAGAATTATTCGCAGTGTTGGCATGGACGATCTGGTCTCGGCGCAACCAACTCCGGACTAGCAGTAAGCCTTACTCGTTATCACAAGTCATTCCTTCAGCCAAACAAATGCTCCAAGACTTCACTCAGGCGCAACTAGCAACTCGGAACCAGGTATCTTCACCGCAAAATCCAGAAGCCAAGTGGGAACCTCCTGCCTCACCGATCCTAAAGATTAACTTTGATGGGGCTGTGTTCAAAGACAAGGGAGAGGCTGGAGTGGGAGTGGTAGTCCGTGACTTTCAAGGGAAGGTGCTTGCCTCCCTAGCAAAGAAAATCCAGCTCCCATCCTCATCAGATGAAGTTGAAGCACTAGCAGTAGTTCGAGCCATCAAATTAGCAATGGACCTCAACCTACCCTCTTTTATAGTCGAGGGAGATTCAGAGGTGGTCATTTTTGCCTTAAGAAGGGAAGAGGAGTCTTTCTCATCTTTTGGGCACTTAATTTCTTCTATTAAGCATTATTTACTTTCATGCAATTGTATTTCCTTTTCACACACCCGGAGGTCGGGTAATTTAGTTGCTTATTCCTTAACAAAGTATGCAAGAGATATTGATAGTTTGTATGTGTGGATGGAGGATGTGCCACCACAAATTGTTGATGTACTTTTGGCCGATTTTGGCTGATTTCAGTTATTCAATCCAATTGACGGTTTTTCAAAAAAAAAAAAAATTATATATATTTATTTTGTGAAAGTACAATTTTACTTTTATAATAAAAAAATTTAAATATATTTTTGGAAGGTAAACTTGAAAATAATGTATTGTAGATAAATAATGTCTTTATTTTGTATTTTATTTTTTTAATAATTTTTTCTCTCGCTTCTCACGTCACTCTCACATTAGACTCTCCTTCTCTCTCTCTCTCTCTCTCTCTCTTCTCCTCTGACTCTCTTTCTTCTTTACCTCCTCCATTCAAAAAATTATCAAATTCATCAAGTTCAAAACCATATCATCAAACCCATATATAAATTTATGTGAATCATCAAAAAAGAAGAAGAAAAACCGGTCAAGAAGAAGAAGACCAAAAATAAGAGCAGCGGTTACAGGCTACAGCAGTAGCACCAGAAGAAGCAGCGGCTATAACTGTAGCACAAGAAGAAGCATCGGCAGCGCACAATAGATAAAGGAAACGGAGGTTCTGCAATGGAGGTTCGCCTTTGTGGTTGCCATGTGAGCTTCGGCCATTACCATAGAGGCCCAGCCACAAAAGTTTTATGGTGGTCAGGAGAGAAGAGAGCTGAGAAATTAGAGAGAACGTAGAGAGAGAAGAGAGATAAGAGAGACTGTGAGAAAAAAATAGAGTTAAAAATAGTAATAATCAATGATTATTTAAATAAAAATGGTATATAATAGTTAATAGATAATCTGTGACTGTTTTGTAAAAATAATGGTCTAAAATAATAAAAGTAAATTTTACGTTAAAATAAAATGAAATATTTAAATGGACTGATGTGAATGCTTGCATAAGTGAGAGTTTGTGCAAATAAAAGTGAGCAAAATGTTCTCAAAGGAAGTCTAAAAATTTCGTGAAGAAATTTAAAATGGCATAGTAACACATAATTGTTATCTGAAATGGAAAAAGGAAACTCATGTAATGAAAATGGTGCGAAACTACAGTACTTTCTCAAAGGGGGATAAGTAGTGGTGGTGAGCTTGTGAGCTATACCGAGGGCTTCAAGGGCAAGCCATGCATTTTGGTGAAGACCTATGGATGCACCTGTGGCTCTTAGCCCTTCTGATTTCTCCAACACCAATGCTTTAACCCCTACTCTCTTCAAGGCTATTGCTGTTGCCAAACCCGCTATACCTGCCCCTACTATCACCACATCATGCTCCTCCATTTCTGTCTCTCTCTCTCTTGCTGAATCTCTCTCTCTCTCTCTCTCTCTCTCTCTCAGGCATGAATGAAAATGGGGGGTCTGAGTGTTCTATATATATACCAATTCTCTGAGAAATTTCAAAGACAAGTTCACAACATTATTTGTATTGGACCCGCACCCTTTTTCAAAAACTGTATTTGAGTGTAGAGGTAGTGGTCATAAATGACTAGTAAAAAAGAAGAGTAGTCAAAAATGTTGGACGGTTGTGCAAAAGATAATGTATTCAATTCTTATACGAAGGAATATATATAGAATCATAAATACTTATGTTGCACATGTGAAAAACTATTGTTTCAACTGTCAACACCATCACATTAAAGAAAAACTTTGATTAAGATATTCAAAACAAAGTTTCAGCCAAAAAAAAAAAAAAAACAAAGGAGAAACAAAGTTTCAGCAAAAAAAAAAAAAGTAGAGGCTGCACATGTGAGCAACCTCTCCTTTTTGTTTTTTTTTTTTTTTTTTGTTATTTCACTACTTTTGTGCACGGCAAGCGGAATCGAATGGCAAATTGTTCACTAAAACTGTACGTCAACCATTCGATATTTTTTCTGCTAAAAAAAAGGGGAAAAAATAAATCATTTGACGTTTTTTTAATACAAGATAGAATTTCTACTCTAATTTAATCTAAGTGTATATGTGTGTAAAGTTTCCTCCTGGAAACTTGAACCTCGGTCATTATCCTTATATTCCACAAGCATTTATACTTGTGGAGTGACCATCACACCAAAAGTGCACGATAATAAAACCATTTGACGTTTTGACTACACATACATAGGAAACTGGAAAGGGTACAATCAATCGACTAAAAAAAAGTCAATTCCTTTGGATTTATTCAAGTGAATAACAGTTGTTAGAGTTGGAAAGTGTACAGTTATATTTATCATTTATTTACTTACTTTTTAAAATATATTTATCAACAATTTTTTTATTTAAATATTATTTCTTCATTTATTCATTTTTTTATTCATTCTCAAGAACTATATATTTGAAAATTTCTGAATGGGTAAAGATTTTAAAATTGTAGGTGGTCTTTTTTTTTTTTTTTTTCAATGGATCTCGTGAAGCACTTGAGATAACAATATAGTGAGTTGTTAATGTTTATTGTAATTTGAAATTTATCATATTTATGCTATTCTTTTGCAAGTTTTTTTTTTTTTTTTTTAAATTCTATGTATTTTAAAATTTATCAAATTTGTCTTAGTCTTGAAATTTATCAAATTTATGCAATTTAGATTGAATTTATCTCATTAAATTTTCTCTAAAAAAAGTTATTAATTTTACCTTTTTCAGGATTATTGTTATAATCTTTTTAGTGAATTTTATTTATTATTATTCATTCATTTATCATTTACCCATTTTTTTAGTTTTTCTAAAAATGAAAAAAAAAGTCTAATCATATATATATATATATATATATATTTTTTTTTAATTTATCATTAACCCATTTTTCCCCCACACACAGACACACCCCTTTCATATCTACAACCCATTGTTGCGACCACCACACACGCTCCTTTAAGACTCAAAGATTCGTTATAGTTTTGAAATCAAAAATGAATCGTACTGTTCGACCCGGTTAATCAGGAACTACCTCTTGGAACGATTCTTTTAACCTCAAAAGCCGTACTATACAAAAAAAATCCAGTGGACTGTGTGAATTGTGGTCAAACCACACGGGTTTAAGAACCGTGACTGAGTCTCACGGTTCAAGCCAAAGCTTAAAAAATAAAAAATAAAAAAAATCTAAAACAACTTTTCTCTTGTTAAGCACTGTCTTTGCTGATTTGTGCCATTTCTCTCTTGAACTCTTGTCTTTTTTTCACTACTCCTCACTCTCAACCCCGAAATTGCAGTCCCAAAAGGGCCAAAACTCACTAAATCCACATAAAATAAAATAGAAATGAAAGAACAAACCTTTTCTTCACACTTTCTTCTTCTAAGTTTCCTTCGTCCTTCTTTTGAGTTTTCCTTCTTCCTTCTGTGTAGGATATATTTGGATACTATTTATTTTACTGAAACTGAAATATTATTACTAAAAGTATTATAAATAAAAATAAAAATTAGTTGAAATAGTACAGTAAAACTTATAAATAGTGTCAAAAAGTACAATAAAATTTATAAATAGCAGTAAAAATAAACTAAATAGCAAAATAATTTTTATTTTTCAGTCTCACTAAACGCATACTGTGGCGCGTACAATGGCAGGCACTACACCCTTTTCCCATGTGAAAAGTTGGACATATGGCCAAGTCTCCACCCGTCAATGTTTTGTAATTATTATATTTTTTTTTTCATGTGATTGCTTTATTTATTGGTATTAACGTGACTTTGAATGATGTGATTCAGTTTTCTTTTATTTTTATTTTTTTTTGATAATCTGTAATTCAGTCTCCTTAACTGGTAACGCTGGTGTCATACAAAATTTTATATATTTTTTCACAACTTACCTCGTGAGCTGTGAAAATGTGATCTTTTTAAACTCACCCATTTTTCTTTATCACACATTATTCGCTATGTAACCAAACAAGTTGTAACAGAAATTATGAAACTTTTTGTTGCATTAACATTACTTCTTAATACTGCAAACCCACCAATTGGTATATTAAATTCATTTATTACTTTTATATTATGATCTTTTTGAGAAAATTATATTATGAATTTAAGATTTGACATTTTTTATTAAATGAGTGCTTGCAATATTGTAAATATTTGTTTAGTCTATATATAATATAAATCTTACATTGATAATAGTATAATATAAACTACTAATTTATTATTAATAATATTATTGTTTTTTAACGATTTTTAATATTATCTTGATTTTTGAAACATTATAATGAAAGTTGTGACGTAAAAAATACATTTGAAAGATGGTTTTTATATTTATTTTGACTATTTTAGTCTATTTTTTTAACTATAATATATTTATATATATGTTACATAATTGTTAAATTAATTATGAAGTCATCACGATTTAACCTTGATCTGACTTTGTTTCGACCTCAAAAACCTTCAGTGGCGGCTCTAGAAATTTTGTTTAGGGGGGTCATTAAAAAATTTAAATGAAAAAAAATTTAATAAATAGAGAACTTGAATATATCAAGTTATTGACAAAAAAAAAATTTGAAGTTTTACAATTTCCTTTTACAAGTTTTCAAATTTTGAATTGTTATATGATAATTCATTATGAGTATTTATTGCCATTGTGGGTAGCTATGACCATTTTATTTTGTTAAGTTTGTCTAACATTTTTAATTTTATGTACTTGTTATTATCTATTTGTCTTTGTTTTTATAAAAATATTTTAAACTAAATGAATAAACTCATCTCATTGGTTTTATATTAATTATTGGTGTATACAACCACACTCATTCATACATAAATAATACACCACGTGTCTACTTGACCAATCAAATACTTTTTTTTTTTTTTTTTGAGAAGGAAGACATCAAACTTTATTGAAAAAAATTAGCCATGGTCGGCTAGAATTACAGAAATCAAGTGTGGAGGAACATCCTATATCCACACCGAGAAACCTCTAACATGTCTAGCATGTTTAGCTAGGTTATGAGCTATACTATTGCCTGAATGACGGACATAGGAAAAAGAAATACAACTGTTTGCCCCTAATGTGGCCTTTGTTGGACTGAGTATATAACCATATGTGGATAGGGACGTCTCATTTGAACTTAGGGTGGTTATTATGTTGGCCGAATCACCTTCCAATATGAATGAAGTGTACCCAAGGTCTTGTGCAAAGGACAATGCTCTGGCAGCAGCCATTGCTTCTGCAATGTCTGAAGAAAAAGGCATGCTCGCTTGTTTGGACAGTGATGCTATTGGTTTCCCATTACAGTCTCGGATAATTACTCCTAAGCCAGCCTTCCATATGTCTTTGAAAACCGCATCGACAAAATTTACCTTGACCAATCCTAATGGAGGAGGAGACCATCTGACTGGGGCTGGGTGGTTGTGATGGATTTGTTTAGGGGCGTCCGAGATAGCTTGGTGGAATGTGGCTAGAGCCTCTGAAGCAGCATGGAAAACTTGCGACAAAGGGTACTCTTTGGATGAGGTATGAACCTGGTTTCGACGGTGCCAAATGGTCCACATAACCATAGCCATTAATTCTACATTCTTTTGCTCCTCATGTGTGAAAGCAAGCACTTCTCTGATTGATGGGCAGGTTTTTGCTTGCCTGAAATCAAGAGAAGTGATGGAATCCTATATCTGTGTAAGCTGAGTACAACCCCATAATGCATGATATGTGTCTTCCACCTCCGCCTTGCAAAGTTCACATGTGTCCTCATTCAATATATGTCTCTGTCTCAAGTTGTATTTGCTAGGAATGGCATTCAGGCAGACCCTCCAAAGGAAGTTACGAACCTTACTTGGGATAGAGAGGCCCCATATCATCTTCCACAATCCATTATTGTTGGGAGCATGGCTTGGATGTTGGCTTCTACATTGCTCTGTTGCTAGGAACTTTGACCCAGACTTCACTGTTTAGCATCCTGAAGGAGTAAATGGCCGGATCACCTTGTCCTCTACATTATTCATACAGATAGAAATACTTGCAATTAACTCTGCCTCATGTGGAATAAATAATCCCTGCAGTAGATTTCTATCCCATTTATGTGTAGTTGGGTCAATGAGGTCTGATACCTTCATGTCTTCAAAGCCTTGTACCACTTGTGAGTTGATTCGAGGCCGAGTTAGGGAGGGCAGCCATGCATCATTCCACACACTTATCTTCTCTCCACAACCAGCCCTCCATCGTACACCCTTTAATAATAAATCCTGTCCTTTGAGTATACTCCTCCATGTTAGAGTATGAGGCTTCCAAAATGGAACAATGGGGAAAAAACCTTGCTTTGAAGACTCTATAGAATAAGGAGTTTTTATGGTGTAATAATCTCCATGCCTGCTTTGCCAAAAGGGCATCATTAAAATTAGCTAAGTCTTTAAACCCATGCCCCCCTCGAATTTGGGCTTACATAGAGTGTCCCATTTCACCCAATGTACTTTTCTTCTATCTCCTTTTTACCCCCACCAAAATTTCCTAGTAAGACTCTCAATGTTTGCACAAAGTCCTAAGGGAAGCTTGAAACAACTCATTGTGTAAGTCGGTATTGCTTAGACCACTACTTTGATAAGAATTTCCCTTCCTGCCTGTGACAAAAGTTTCTCCTTCCATCCCTGAAGTTTTTTCCACACTCTCTCCTTTATGAAGTTAAAGCTGGCCTTCTTGTGTCTTCCTATTAGTGATGGAAGTCCCAAGTACTTTTCATATTGCATGATCTCAGGTACCTCCAGTGTGACTTTGATATGGTTCTTGATTTCATCAAGAGTGGATTTACTGAAAAAAATGGTGATTTTGTTTTTGTTGATTTGTTGACCAGAGCATTTGCCATATGTTTCAAGGATGTCCATAATCTGTTGGCATTCCTGAATTGAGGCCCTACAAAATAGTAAGCTATCATCTGCAAAAAGGAGATGAGTTAGTCTTGGGCTATTTCTACAAAGAGAATAGCCCTTGATTTCACCTTGTGTTGCCACCTTATTAATGAGGCCATGTAAGCCCTCAGTGCACAACAAGAATAGGAATGGCGATAGTGAATCTCCTTGATGGATACCTCTGGAAGGTTTGATCATCTCTTTAGGTTCTCCATTCACAAGTATAGAATAGGTGACTGTTCTAACACTCAACATCAACAAATTAATCCATTTTTCAGTGAATCCTAGCCTTCTCATAACAGATTCAAGGTAGGGCCACTCCACCCTATCGTAGGCTTTGCTTATGTCTAATTTAATTGCCATGTAATTCTCCTTTTCGCCATGTTTCTGCATACTATGGAGAGACTCAAAAGCAACCAAAATATTATCAGAAATAAGCCTACTTTTTGTAAAGGCACTCTGATTTTCAGTAATAATATTTGGTAAAATTTTTTTGAGTCTATTAGCCAAGACTTTGGAGAAAATTTTATAAAGCACATTACAAAGACTTATAGGTCTAAACTCTAAAGCATACTCAGGGGATTTATTTTTTGGAATATGGGAAATAAAAGTATGATTCAAATTTTCAGGGAGAGTTGCAGTGTTTAGAAAGTGCAATACAGTTTCTGAAACATCATTACCAAGGGTACTCCAGAAGTGTTGATAGAACAGTGGTGGCATGCCATCCGGTCCAGGGGCTTTTAGGGGGGCCATTTCATTGATTGCCTTTTGCACCTCCAAAGCTGTGAAGTCAAGTGAGAGTTGATGGTTCATGTCAACACTTATTACTTTTTGGATTGAATTGGTTGCTTCCTCACACTGTGTTTCCTTGCCAATGTGAACAGCCCCTGAAAATAGGACACTAGGATGTCAGCCACTTCATCATTGCTTGTACTCCATTGACCTGTGGAAGCCCGAAGCCTTTGGATTTTGTTTTTTCTTTTACGTTGAGTGGCCCTACTGTAAAAGAACTTGGAATTTCGGTCTCCTTGTGAAGCCCATAATACTTTAGATCTTTGGAACCACATCCGTTGCTCCTTGTCCACCAAACTTGTAATTTCTTTTTTCAACTCCATCAGTCGAAAATTCTAACCAGTCCGCATGGCTTCCTTTTCAGCATTTATCAATTCTTTTCTTCTCTGTTTCAACATTGTTTGGACATTGCCGAAGTGGTCTCTGTTCCATATCAGCAGCTCCTTCCCGCATTTTTCGATCTTGTGCACCGTTCTAACTGAGACTCACATACCCAGCGGTGAACCTACCACCCACCGCGACAAGGATCATCATGGTTCTGCCATGGTGGTTCATAGGGACAAACTGTACCGTTCGGACCAACGCGGCGCTCCTGGTGTCACAAGTTGGGAGGTACGACGTCCTAGCCTGTGGGAACCTTTAACCTACCTTCTACCCATGTTGTAATGACCCATAGAACCTACCTTTAGGTTGATCCATGTAATTGCATTTCATTATGCATATGTTTGGCCTTTGTTTGGACCATGATGAGCCCAAGTCCAATGCTTGAGCCCATCATAATTGTTTGAACCTTGTATGCTACGAGTGAACTCAAGCCTAAAAGCCTATGATTAAACTCTACTTGAAATGGAAGCCCAATTTGTTTCTTGAATGAGTCTAAGCCCAACATTTGAGCCCATTAAAGATGTATATGCATGATCAACATCAAAGGCCAAAGGCTCCCAAGATGCATGCCTTCTAAGTGTAAGGTTCAAGCCGTTTCAAGCAAATGCCAAAGATCATAACCAAGGTTCAAGCCTTCCAAGTGCAAACCCAAGCCATCAAGGTTCAAGCATACAAAGTCTCAAGCATCCTAAATGGATCAAGAAGAAACAAGCGGCCCAACTTTGCCTCACTCCACATATGAGTTGCAACATCATGGTTAAGCTTAAAGTCTGTTTTTTTATTCCATATTTCTATGTTTCTTTGAATTCTAAAAATCCATGTAGCATTTTATGTACTTTGTTCATGTATATATTTAAAAAAAATATTCCAAAAAAAAAAAATCAAGACTCACAAATCTTTCCAAAAAAAAATTTCAAATAAGAAAGTGTTTAGACTAGGGGCATTGGGCCTTTGAGTCATAAAAAAAAAAAAAATTTCTTTGAACTAGGGCCATTGAACTTCCTAGTGACTTTTTCAAAAAGACCAAATTTTTTTTTCAAGATTTAAAAAAAAAAAAGTCTCCTTTTCAAAATGGTACATGAGGATCCCTGGGACAAAACATTTACTAAATCTTGATGTTTAAAGGCTTGAGCAATCAACTTGTACCAAGGAATGATTAATTTCATTTGATTCATGTAAATACTTTTGCTACTTGACCTAGAATATAAGAAGAAAAGGTCTTAAGAGGCAATCAAAAAGAACCCCTCCATCAGAAAATCCCAAGAATCCATGCACTCGATCCAATTTTCAAAGATCTTTTGTTTCACAACATTAAAGCATTCATACTTTTTCTTTTAAGATGAATTTATTAAAAGAGCTTGAGTCACTGTGCCCACAAGAAAGCATTACTAGGGATAGGAGGCCATCTTTGGTTAACCAAATTATTTCCTCTTACCTAGAATGTTCATTATCCATTGCTAGCCCATTTGAGCCTTCAAATATTTAGCATTTTTCTTGCATGAACCCACTAAAATCTAAACCTGGGGTGGGAAAAATCAAGATATGCATACTTAAATCTCATGTTGAAGAGAACTCAACCCAATAGCTTTGAGGCTAATTGACAAATCTCTCCTAGAAGAACATGAAAGACAAGTGGAGAATTCATTAGGCTAAAGACAAAAGATCATCAAAGGAAAATGAGGTTTCACATAATCAAGGAAAGAGAAATGAAATTCCAGTGTACATCAAGTTTGAAGAACCTAGAATTCATCATGCCAAGAGGAATACAAGATTCATCCAAAAGAGAGTTCATCAAAAAAAGAAAAAGATTCATCAAGCACAAAAAAGTGCTAGTGCATTGACGAAGAAAGAAATCTAGAGAGTGCATTAAAATGACCAAAAATCATTGAGTTGAGAAAAAGAAGTCAAAAGGTCCCCAAAAGTTCATTCAATCAAGAGAAGAAAAAATAAATAAAAATAAAACCGCCCGCTAGGCTGAAAACCCAAAAGGGTAGTCTAGGCAAAAGCTAGGGCCCAAAAAAAAAAAAAAAAAAAAAAAAAAAAAAAGCCCGCTAGGCTGAAAACCCAAAAGGGTAGTCTAGACAAAAGCTAGGGCCAAAAAAAAAAAAAAAAAAAAAAAAAAAAAAAAAAAAAAAAAAGCCCGCTAGGCTGAAAACCCAAAAGGGCGGTCTAGGCAAAAGTTAGGGCCAAAGAAAAGAAGAAGAAGAAAAGAAAAAAATTGAAAAATCCTACAAAGTTGGAAACTTGAGAGTGCAATCTAAAAAGAGAAGAATTTTACAAGATGAAAGTCTAGAGGTATGATCCAAGATGAATGAGCATAATGTTGATTCAAGTGACCAATGAAGACTAGTGAGAAGATGACAAAGAAAAAATGGAGAAACTCCTCTAATACTTGATTTTTAAGTAATGCATACTTGGGGGAAACATCATAGGAAATTTTGGGCCTTTTATATCTTTCATTTCATAACCCAAACCCAGCCTACATTACAACCCATGAGTAAAGACCTCCTTGAAGTCTTGCTAATTGTAGGCGCATCTTAAACTCTAATATTATTTTCTCTTGAATTAAAAAGGAAAAATGCTTAAAATTGTCAAACCCCACTAGATGATATGTTGAAGGACAAAACTTCTCAAATCCCCAAATGGCTCAAAAGAACTTTCAAACTTGGAGCACTCTCCTTGTTTGCACCCAATAATGTGACCCCTAAATATTATCACATTTCATTTCTTGATTGCCTTTGAAGACTTAATCTGACAATGTTCAAAATGATGAAGCAAATTTGATTACATGAGTTTAATGATCTTGATACTTCCTAATCAAAGAGGTTTGTTTGGTTCTTAAACACTATGATTTTCCAAAATGGTTGTTCAAAGGATCACATCTAGTTCCAAAAAAAAAAAAAAAAAAGGAAATTTGTATTTTTCAAAAAAAAAAAGAAAAAGAAAAAAGAAAGTGCAATCTCATTTCAAAAAAAAAAAAATCAAATTTTTCCAAAATTCATTCATTTTGAACTACTTCTTGACCTGATCCTCTATGAGAGAGGTACGTAGGCAGCCTTGCATAGGCCCGGTCCCAATCACCCAAACAACTTTGGAAAACAAAGTCAAAACAATGTGACAAAATTGTTTGGGTGTATGTTAGGTTAAGCCCATTTGTTTGCATTAAGCATGTTTAAACTTGGAGCATTGGCCTATTTATAATGTGCGCAAATATGTTCTTCTTGCATGGAAGTATGTTTTCATTTGAGGTATTAATCCATTTGTTTGCAAGCGTGTCCACATTAAGGGCATTAGCAAAAAATGTTTTCATGATAATTGGTTTCTAACAAGCTAGAGAAAGAAAGCCTTTTTGCAGGAACCAAGGATAGCGAACCATGATCTTCTTTTATGTTCCCCAATGGTCACAACATCAAATGAATTCAACCTCAATTTAAGCATGGAATATGCCCAAACTAGGGGCATTGGCTAAGTACTTCCAATTCATTTCAATAAATAAATCCATTGCTAATTGAAATTATCTTTTTGCAGGACTTATCCAGCAATTCGCATCAACTTCCAGCTAAAGTTATTCTTATTCAAAGGATAGGTTTTTGAAAAAAAAAAAAAAAAAATTCATCATGAATAAATCTTCATCACTCTTACTTCATCTTCATCTTCATCTTCATCTTCTTCACTTTTTGATAATGAACAAATCTTCAAATCTCAAAAAAAAAAAAAAAAAAAAAAAAAAAAAAAAAAAAAACCTTGGGACTAGGGGCATTGGGCTCATACTTCTTAGGTTGATTTAAAAAAAAAAAAAAAAATTTCCTTCAAAAAAAAAAATTTTTCAAGATTTCCAAATCTTTCAAAAAAAAATCACCAATCAAAATTTTCAATTCTTTCAAAAAAATTTTTTTTTCAAGATTTCCAAAATTTTTCAAAAAATTCAAGAC
Source organism: Castanopsis chinensis (assembly GCA_032878915.1). Lineage (NCBI taxonomy): Eukaryota > Viridiplantae > Streptophyta > Magnoliopsida > Fagales > Fagaceae > Castanopsis > Castanopsis chinensis. The sequence goes on from JAVQMG010000122.1 coordinate 21,607,698, forward strand.
TTCCAATTAGGCTTTTCAAAAAAAAATAAAATAAAATAAAATAAAAAAACATCATTCAAGATTCTCAATTCTTTCAAAAAAATTTTAGGATTTCCAAATCTTCCAAAAAACAAAAAAAAAATTAAAAAAAAAAAAAATTTTCAATTCCTTCAAAAAATTTTTCAAGATTTCCAATTAGGTTACTTTTTAAAAAAAAAAAAAAAAATCATCAATCAAAATTTTCAATTCCTTCAAAATAAAAAATAAAAAAATAAAAAAAAATCAAGATTTCCAAATCTTTCAAAAGAAAGAAATTTCCCAATTCCATCAAAAAATTCAAAATTTCCAAATTTTTCAAAAGAGAAATTCAAAAGTCCAAGAAGAGAACTACATTAAATTCTTCTTCAAGATAAGAAAATTATGATCCTCTTCCATATTTTTCAGTGGGGCAACATTAAGTCAAATGTCCATCCTTAACATTCATCGAAGCACAGAATATGTACCAAACTAGGGGCATTTGCCAGGTATGCCGAATTCTTTTCAATGAATAACTCTGTTACTAATTGGAAATATCTATTTTGCAGGTACTAGGGTAAAAAGCCCACAAACATGAACTATGAGCCAAGATCCAAGAATCCTAGGTCCTCTGAAAACATGAGCCAGGATCCACAACCTTTGGTCCTCTGAAAACATGAGCCCAAAGCCTAAAAAAACCCTTGGTCCTCTGAAAACATGAGGCCAAAGCCCAAAAGAATCCTAGGTCCTCTGAAAACATGAGCCAGGATCCACAACCTTTGGTCCTCTGAAAACATGAGGCCAAAGCCCAAAAGAGTCCTAGGTCCTCTGAAAACATGAGCCAGGATCCACAACCTTTGGTCCTCTGAAAACATGAGCCCAAAGCCCAAAAAACCCTTGGTCCTCTGAAAATATGAGCCCAAAGCCCAAAAAAACCCTTGGTCCTCTGAAAACATGAGGCCAAAGCCCAAAAGAATTCTAGGTCCTCTGAAAACATGAGCCAGGATCCACAACCTTTGGTCCTCTGAAAACATGAGGCCAAAGCCCAAAAGAGTCCTAGGTCCTCTGAAAACATGAGCCAGGATCCACAACCTTTGGTCCTCTGAAAACATGAGGCCAAAACCCAAAAGAATCCTAGGTCCTCTGAAAACATGAGCCAGGATCCACAACCTTTGGTCCTCTGAAAACATGAGCCCAAAGCCCAAAAAACCCTTGGTCCTCTGAAAACATGAGGCCAAAATCCAAAAGAATCCTAGGTCCTCTGAAAACATGAGCCAGGATCCACAACCTTTGGTCCTCTGAAAACATGAGCCCAAAGCCCAGAAAACCCTTGGTCCTCTGAAAACATGAGCCAAGATCCAAGAATCCTAGGTCCTCTGAAAACATGAGCCAGGATCCACAACCTTTGGTCCTCTGAAAACATGAGCCCAAAGCCCAAAAGAATCCTAGGTCCTCTGAAAACATGAGCCAGGATCCACAACCTTTGGTCCTCTGAAAACATGAGCCCAAAGCCCAAAAAACCCTTGGTCCTCTGAAAACATGAGCCCAAAGCCCAAAAAAACCCTTGGTCCTCTGAAAACATGAGGCCAAAGCCCAAAAGAATCCTAGGTCCTCTGAAAACATGAGCCAGGATCCACAACCTTTGGTCCTCTGAAAACATGAGGCCAAAGCCCAAAAGAGTCCTAGGTCCTCTGAAAACATGAGCCAGGATCCACAACCTTTGGTCCTCTGAAAACATGAGGCCAAAACCCAAAAGAATCCTAGGTCCTCTGAAAACATGAGCCAGGATCCACAACCTTTGGTCCTCTGAAAACATGAGCCCAAAGCCCAAAAAACCCTTGGTCCCTAAAAAAAGCCAAAATCCAAAAGAATCCTAGGTCCTCTGAAAACATGAGCCAGGATCCACAACCTTTGGTCCTCTGAAAACATGAGCCCAAAGCCCAGAAAACCTTTGGTCCTCTGAAAACATGAGCCAAGATCCAAGAATCCTAGGTCCTCTGAAAACATGAGCCAGGATCCACAACCTTTGGTCCTTTGAAAACATGAGCCCAAAGCCCAGAAAACCCTTGGTCCTCTGAAAACATGAGGCCAAAACCCAAAAGAATCCTAGGTCCTCTGAAAACATGAGCCAGGATCCATAACCTTTGGTCCTCTGAAAACATGAGGCCAACACCCAAAAGAATCCTAGGTCCTCTGAAAACATGAGCCAGGATCCACAACCTTTAGTCCTCTGAAAACATGAGGCCAAAACCCAAAAGAATCCTAGGTCCTCTGAAAACATGAGCCAGGATCCACAACCTTTGGTCCTCTGAAAACATGAGGCCAAAACCCAAAAGAATCCTAGGTCCTCTGAAAACATGAGCTAGGATCCACAACCTTTGGTCCTCTGAAAACATGAGGCCAAAACCCAAAAGAATCCTAGGTCCTCTGAAAACATGAGCCAGGATCCACAACCCTTGGTCCTCTGAGAACATGAGGCCAAAACCCAAAAGAATCCTAGGTCCTCTGAAAACATGAGCCAGGATCCACAACCTTTGGTCCTCTGAAAACATGAGCCCAAAGCCCAGAAAACCCTTGGTCCTCTGAAAACATGAGCCAAGATCCAAGAATCCTAGGTCCTCTGAAAACATGAGCCAGGATCCACAACCTTTGGTTCTTTGAAAACATGAGGCCAAAACCCAAAAGAATCCTAGGTCCTCTGAAAACATGAGCCAGGATCCACAACCTTTGGTCCTCTGAAAACCTGAGGCCAAAGCCCAAAAAACCCTTGGTCCTCTGAAAACATGAGCCAAGATCCAAGAATCCTAGGTCCTCTGAAAACATGAGCCAGGATCCAAAACCTTTGGTCCTCTGAAAGCATGAGCCCAAAGCCCAAAAAAACCCTTGGTCCTCTGAAAACATGAGGCCAAAACCCAAAAGAATCCTAGGTCCTCTGAAAGCATGAGCCAGGATCCACAACCTTTGGTCATCTGAGAACATGAGCCCAAAGCCCAAAAAAAAAAAAAAAAAAAAAAAAAAAAAAAAAAAAAAAACCTTGGTCCTCTGAAAACATGAGCCAAGGTTCAAGAATCCTAGGTCCTCTGAAAACATGAGCCAGGATCCACAACCTTTGGTCCTCTGAAACACATGACTAGCATCTCCATATTTTCTTGACCTCAGGTAAGCATGTCTACTCTTTCAAAAAAAAAAAAAAAAAAAAAAAAAAAAAAAAAAAAAGCATTGCATGCATGAACTACGTGTAGACCTGATCCTCCCACCAAGAGGTACGTAGGCAATCTCCCCCAAGATTCGGTCCACATTTTGATCCACTACATGACGGTTTGTATTCTTATTTCCATGCATCATAAATTCACCATGGTTAAATGCTGATTGCAAAGTTAAGTGTCTTTTTCATACATTGACATTCGCTTTTCAAGCTCTGTCAATGAGGGGCATTCTGTTGACACCTCATTTTGCAACCCGCATTTAACCTCACTTGGAGGGTAAAAGGGTAATTTCACCTTAGAAATATGCATCTTGATTTTGGTCATTAGATCCTTAATCTCATTTCACCAAAATGATCTTGATATTGTAACGATCAAATCGATTAGTTGTAAGCCCTAATCGGACCATCAGATTGAAAGTTATCATCAAATCAAGTTTTAATGGCCGAGATGCACTATCACAAATTGAGTCCGACCTTATGTGATTATGAACAATTAATTCCAATTGGTTATAATTATAATCAATTTGAAATTAATGATGTGTCATAATTTGATTGGTTAGGACTACATTTTATGGTAAGGTTGCATACACCTAATTAATTAGATAGTTAAACATTAATTATTCAATGAGTAATTTGTGCAATTATCTTTTAATTAGGGTAAATTTGGAACTAATTAGATCTGAAATGGGAGTGATTGGAGCCTATTAATGTTAATTGGAAACTAATTTGGGACCTATTAATGTTAATTGTGCTGAAACTATTTTTCTAAGAAATGACCTCTACTCACTATTTCATTGATATCTCTCAGAATATTTTGAATCTGTGAATGAGGTTAATTTTCCCAGAAACTAGACATCCAGGGCTTCAATTTGAGCACAAGAACGACACAATTCCGATCAAAATTGAGTTAGATATGAGTTTTCAAAGTTGGCTCTACGGGCTGTTACAGCAGCTACGGGAAAACCGAATTTTGGCTTGCTCCCCACTCCCACAAATCTCTCCATTTAATGCACCAAATTTCCCCAAAGGCTAAAATGAGGTCTAGGTTCATGATTCATTGTCAACCCTCATTAATGGCCTTCCATTCCTATTTCCTCCACCACTACTATATAAACCCACCTTTCCTTCATTCCAAGACACAGAAAAACCCCCATCACTTCTCCTCTCTTGAGTTCTAGGAAGTGGAGTAGTCTTGTCATATTTTGGTCTTCTTGAGACTCAAAGTATTGAGTGAGACTTACTCTTCCTCTCCTAACTCTTCTTTTCCTCCACCCATAGGACCTCCCTCAAGAGTCTCTTCATCCACCATATGGATCTTGCATGAAGGTATAATTTCTTTCCCTAACTTGTTTTTTGTGTTGCCATGATAGGAATTTAGGATTAAAGCATGATAGTAATTATTTAAATTCTCTTGAATATGTTTGAATGTTCTTATGTGTTCTTCATATGTTCTTGTTATTCATCACATATTCATGCATAAGCACTAGTTTTGATCTTAAATCCACATCAAAAATATAAAAAAACATGTTTGTTTCATAATTCTTTCAAATCCTTGAATCTAGGATGTCACCATACACACACATTCACTAGAATTTATTTTTCAATCCAAATGTCATGCTTAATAAATTGAATTAGGGTTCATCACATGCACACACCTTGAATTCAACATGTAAATTGATTGACATATTGGATGATATGATATGAACGTTGGCCACCATAGTCTAGAAGACCGGTTTCACCGGGCAAGGTGGGTGCCTAACACCTTCCCACTTTGTAACATAGCCTCCGAACTTAGATCAAGGGTTAGTAGATCAAATGCTTGTCCATGTAATTTTCAATTTTTAGATTTGTAACTAGGAAACAAAGCCATGTACTTTTTCTTAGATTGTATCTAGGACCAAAGCCATGTAATTTTCCTATGACCAATGTAAATTCAATTGAAAATTAATAAAATGATGAATTTTTCAATTTTGGTTTTCTTATTTTTTCAATAATTAAATAAGTGGCGACTCCATTGTAAAACCCTTAATCTAAAGGGAAAAATATAACTAGTCGAACCTCTATTTTGAGAGACAATAACACGACTCCACCCATTCACGTGGGTTTGGCCACACTTATTATAAAACGGGCCGGGGGCGCGGTCTCTCACAAAGTTGCAAGCTGCTAAGCGAGCAAATAAACCAGAAATATCTATGCCTCAAGCACAAGATCTTATGGTACTTATTGGTGAGTTGGTAAAGGCTTTAAACATTTATTCTAATTCTGGAATTGGAAATCACTCTAATGTGAATAAGAACTCCAATGCTCAAGGTGCATCTAAAAAGCTTTGAATGCAAAAGGCTCAATCTAAGTGAGTTTTCTGACATAGTCCTTGTACTTCTTTGCACTACTCTTTGTGACTTTTTGTTTGGATGTTTTTTAGTTTTCTTTGCTTTTTCTAGGATTTGCATTGCATAACATTCATGCATTTCATTCTAGGTGGTTTTTGTTATTTTCATCCAATATATATATATATATATATATATATATAAAAGGAGGAAGCAAAATGTGTTTTGCATTTTTTTTGGATTTGATATCAAGGTTGGCCATATTATCTTTACATAACATGTTTATGTACCTTGTTTAGCTTGGATGAGCTTATTTTATTACACTTTACTAGTTTTAGCCTTATAGTGCATGTTGTGTGGAAAGATGTTTATAGTTTTTGATCACATGATCTTGATCTTAAAATCACATGCCTTTGATTGTCGGACTTAAACTTATTGAGAAAGGCATAAATAATCATCTCATCACTGTTTATTAGCCAATCATGAACACCTTAGTACATATCGTAAGATTTTGTGCTCGAGAAAGTGTAACACATGCACAAAAAGAACATAAGATGTAGCCTCAGTTTAAATGCTAAAATTGATGTGTACATTATTGGACTATAATATCTTCTATCAATTAAAATTGGTGTGTATATTATCCCAACTAATTCTTAATAAGTTTAATCGAATAAAATTTGTGTGTAAATTTTGAGGCAAATCAAGAAACTTACATGATTGCAAGATTTTATCCTAGGACATGTGAGAGTTATATGATGTAACTCTTTGAGGGATGGTCTCTTTTAATTGTATGTGATGGATTTTGTAGAAATTGTGCTTAATTCCTATTCACATATCACCTTACATGTCTCTCAAACTTTTGCTAGTTGCACACACTACAGGAGTTACTATTTGTTAAACTTTGTACATGTTATTGTGTATAATTTTGGTTTAGCCATTCAAGATTGAAACTTCCTTGAGTTTAAATGCAAAATATGTTGTGAAGTTTGAGATTTTAAGATGAACTGAGTGAAAATATTAATTTTTGGGGAATCTGGACTTAAATAATTTATTTTTGAAAAGCATTCCATCTCCTACTCATGCATTTTATTCATAAAATTCTATGGTTTGACAAGTTTCTGCATAAAAGTGCTTTGTTTTTCAAAAAACTTGATTTTTCCAAAATTTCGATTAATCGAAGCTGTTTCTCGGCTGATCGAAATTGCGGTTAAAATTTTGGTCAGCCCCTGTCTATTTCAATCGATGCTCGATTGGTTTTGGATCAATTGAAGTATTTTCGATCAATCGAACCTGTTTTTCGATCAAACACTTTTTAAAGTCGAAAGTCGCATAGAGAATTTTTTAAAATCATGAGTTTTCTCACGTGTTCAAACACTTTTCAACTTTTTCAAAAGTTTTTCTCTCTCTATCCGACCGGTCAAGGCTTCAACCAAGATTTTTGTTGTTTTCCTCCGATTCTTTTCAAGGTTTTTGTCCTCTAAGGCCGGTAAGATCATTCTACCCTTCCTTTTTCATTTATTTTCATTTTTCATACATTAAATCGTGCATTTAGAGGGAAATTTTGAACCTAAGAAAATTGGGGGTTTTTGATGTTTTAAGCTTTTTCTTTCACAATTGATCAATGGGTTTTTGTTGTGGGTTGTATGCAACTATTCTTAGTGATTTAATTTGATCAATTTGGAGTTTTGTGAAAAATTTGAAATTCTAGTGTTTGAAACTACCCGAATTGGGAATTTTGTTCCATTTGGTTTAATTTGATGAAATTGGCTTGTTGGATAGATTCATATGATTATTATATTGTGTTATCTATTTTGTTTAATGATCAATTGGTCAATTTCTTTAAAATTGTACAAGTGGTTTTTCAAAATTTTGGGGGTTTTTGTTATAAACTTTATCCTCATGCCAATTTTGTGATTTTAAAGTTAAATTGAACTTATTCTCACTGCATTAGAGCATGCATCATGTGTTGATTTTGTTCATGCATCATATAGAATTGTTGTTTTATGCTAACTTGCAATCTGCCCTTGGTTTTTTTCTTGTTTTCGTTTGGTTCTTTTCTGTGTGTCTTGTCCTATTCTTAGCACCATGCCCATGCCTAGGAAGACTAGAGCTCATAGGCAAGCCCCCCCCCCCCAATCTCCTCCTCCTTCTTTTGAGCATGATAGGTTTTTGAGTGAGAAACACCAAGAAACCTATAAGAAGTTGAACCTTTTGAGGAATATTTGGGATGAGAGAAAGGTTTTTTAAATGAGCTAGATCCCGAGATTAGGAGAAACTTTGAGCATAGGGGTTGGTTACCTTTGTTAGATATTTCTCACCCCCCTCCCCTCTGGGTACCTTGATCAGAGAGCTCTATTCAAACCTTTCTGCTCACTCACTATGATGCCAACACTCTTGTGAGGAGTTGGATTCGTGGTGATGAGTACACCATTACCCCTTTGGTAGTGGCTGCTGCTCTTGGGGTGCCTCTAGGAGATAATGAGTCTCCTCCCTTAGATGACATCATGCCTTACATCACTGGTCTTCTATCCAGTGGGGTTCTGATCCTCGAATCACGTCTGTTGAGTTGACCGAGATTCATTATCTCTTCTTTCGGATTACTTGTCATTCGGCCTATCTCTAATTTGCACGCCATCCCTTTAGAGCGTTCTGTGTTTTTATATGCCCTTGTTATCGATGCTCTTATGAATTTTCCTCATTTGTTCATACGATCTTTGATTGAGGTTCCTCGAAGTAGTTCTATTGCTCACGCTCTTTTCTTTCTGATTTTTATTCATCGGATTCTTTTACATTTGGGTTTAGCAGACTTTCCTGCTTTTGAACCTATGCATATCATTGCTCCTATAAGTGCTACCTTTCTTAGACAATGAGCTGCTCAGAGGAGATCCAGCTCTAAATGTCCTAGGGTTGAGTCTTCTAGTATCGTACCTCCTCCTCCTCCTCCCTCTTCTATAGGTGATACTTCTACTGAGGCGTCTGTCGATCCAGCTGCTACTGTTGTTACTGATGTTCCTTCACCTTTTACTTCGGATGATTCAGACATTTGACATATGTTGGAGACTGTCATGACTGCTCTGGCAGCTCATGGTCAGCTTTTGGTGGACATGTTTGATGAGTTTTGTGATTTGCAAGCAGATTTAGAGACTATTAGACCGCCATCTCCTTTTGATAATGAGTGAGTACCCTTTAGCAATTTGTCACAAAAAGGGGGAGTGCATATATGTAGAGAGGAATTTTTGTTGTTAGGGGGAGATTTTGTGTTGATTGGAGCCGTGGAGTTTTTAGATTGTATCTAGGTGCTTCACTCTGTATTTAGCATTTTTGGCTCATGATGGTTGTGTTGGATTGTCCATGATAGGGGGAGATACTTTGTTTTGTTTATCTTTTTCTTGTTTCACTTTGTGCTACTGTGATTATTGATCTATATTGATGAGGTTATTCATGATATATGTCTTGTAGTTTATGTTTTTGTGAAATCAATAAGTTATGTTGTTTTACTTGTATTTTCCACACATGCATTTATGTGTTTGTTAAGTGCTATAGAAATATATAGGTCGATTCAATTGTACTACTGTCTACACTTATAACTGATGGATAGTAATTAGGTTGAATTTGCTATGTTGGGCTATGTTTTAGTAATGGGCTGTTTATATGTAAACTTTGAGCATTTTGTTGTGTTTGGGTTTTGTCACGAATTGCCAAAGTGGGAGTTTGTTAGGTTCTAAGACCTTTAGGTTTAAATGTATTAGAACACTAATTTGTAATGTTGGCAAACCATGATCAAAACGTGTTAGTCTTATTTAGATTGCTCAAAGGATATGTCTTATGTAAATTTGGAATCAAGTGCATTGTAAACAACGTGTGCTTGGCTGGGCACACCAATAACAGCTTCTCCAACAATAACAGCAACATCAGGGTCCTTGCCAACCTGTTCTTTGTTGGATCCTCCAACAACAGCTTCTTTAGCAGTGACAGCAACATTAGGACCTTCGTTAGCCATCTCTATGTCTTCATCAGTTGGACCTAGAGAACAAAGGACGCCAGAAAAGGAAATGTGAGAAGAAACCAAAGCGAGGAATAGTAGTTTACCAAAGTTAGAGCTATATCCTCAAAATCGTACTCCTCTGATTGTGTCCCTTCACTATCATCGAACTGTTACAGCCATAAAAACATATAGTTAGCACCAAAAATGAAGACAAAGAAGGAAAGAAAAAAGATAGAAAGGATGTAAGAAGATAAGGGCTCTGTGAGAATACCTCTTCTAAAGATTCAAGAACCTTTACTTTGTCGGCACTAGTCTTCCTTCTGTATTGCTTCAACGGCAAGTGTGTGCTAGCAGATGCAATAGCTGGGACACTGGACTTAGTGGCTGGGGCTGCACTAGAACCAGATTACACAACAACTGGGGGCTAGGGACTGCTAGCCTTGAGCTTTTCAGCACTTGCTCTTTTACGTCTCACTTTTTTGGGCTTGTCTTCAGAAGAGGGTGATTTTCCACGAGATCTCTTAGGTGCATCAGTGGCTGGATTAGACTTGGAGGCTCTGCTATGACATTTCTCTCACTCCATTCTATGGGAAAATCACCCCTATGAATTATCTAGCCATTAAGATTAGCCTGCCACTCAGAAAATCCTACATTCTGTTTAGTAGCCCATGCTGAAGCTACTCTTGTATTTGGAATAAGCTGAGTATTGGTAGAAAGCTCCCTCAAAGGAGGACTTATCACTACTTGCTCAGCCTCTCGGTTGCTTACATAATCAACAAAGGTGCTCATCACCTTCTTCCAATACAACTTCATGTTTAAGTAGCATATCCCTTACGGTACCTACTCGGAACCAAGACTCTCTCCACCTTGCTAGCCCAATATTCCATTGTCATACTATGAACCAACGGCTTCATTGCATCACTCAAAGGACATTTTGTGGCATTAATATCTGAGACATCTTGATCAAACCCAAATTGCCTCAAAACTTTATGGGGATTATATCGTGTCAAATCAAACCTAGCATCACTTGGATATGGGATGCACGAAGGGGATGTGATAAGCAAGAAGTTGGGAATCTTCTCATGATCATTCAGTCCAAACTTTTGAGATCCGGGCCTATCATTTGGAAAAGGGTTCAAATAGCAAAACCCAGCAGCAACATAAGAATAGGGTTTCCAAGCAAAGTGAGCCCCATCATCCAACAATGTGATTGAAGGAAGATTCCATACCTTCAACCCGATCCACTTCATAAGCAAAGGAAGACCATCTTTGAAGCTAAGAAATTGAAGCTCACCATTAGGACCAGTAGCTTTGACCACCCAATTGGCCGTCTTCACATCGCCAACATCTTTACCAACATTAACATAATCTTTCGAATGCTCCCATATGAAAGTTTACAACAACACTACATTAATTCTAGACTCAATAATGTGGTATGGTGATCCTTCAAGCTTATCACTATGTAATCTATCAAGCTCAGAATAAAGGGTGCCTAACATCTTTACCAACATCAACATAATCTTTCGAATGCTCCCGTATGAAAGTTTACAACAACACTACATTAATTCTAGACTCAATAATGTGGTATGGTGATCCTTCAGGCTTATCACTATGTAATCTATCAAGCTCAGAATAAAGGGTGCCTAAACACAAAGTACCTAAAGGCAAGGACAAACCTTTGCTTAATACTACGGCTAGAGGAAATGTGAAAGGCTTCATGAACTGTACCGGGTCAGAATTAAACACACACTTGCTCATCCACAAAGCTAACAATGCAGCCCTTCTTATATCAACATCCTCAGACTCTCTAAACTCAAAAATCCAAAAGGAGAACCTGGCTCTATTACCTCACCAAGAAGCAAAAGTACTTCCAAAAGTCTCTAGCAGCTTTTTGGCAATCACAAACTCCTCATCAAACAGCCTTAGCTCTAGTGGATTCACATTTCCCATGCTAGGTAGCAAGCAAATCCTTTCCACATCTTTAAGGGTGACTATAGTCTCACCCTAAGGAAAAAAAGAAAGTGTGGGTATTAGGATTCTAGCGGCGTACCAGAAATCGAAGTGCTCTCACATCTCTATACATATTCCACCCACTAGACACAACCACAGCTTCAAAAATCTTGGCATCCCTTAGAATTTGATAGAATCCTTCATCGGCAACCTCTTGCTCCACCCAATAGGACCAACTAATGGTTGTGCCACAAGGACACAAAAATTGAATAAAGGCTGGCAGCAGCTCTTTCTGCTGGAACCACAGGTCTATTATGCCAGAAGCGGCTGGGACCCATTCTGTCCCATGATTGGGGGCTTCACCCTACAAAATCCACTTCTTTGGCACATCAGGTGGGCTAACCTTAGGAGCCCCAGCTGCTAGAAACATAGAAGTTGAGCAATACCATGGGTCTTGTAGCGGCAACAAAGGCTCTCTAAGCCTAACCTCCGCAGCAACTGCCTCAGCTATGCCTCAGCCATAACCTCACATCCTCGCATAGGCACCCCTGTAGTACCAGCATCACTAGAACCCAACGGTTCTTCTCCTTTAGCCATAACTCAGAAACAAAAAAGAAGGAGAAGAACACTCACTTCCACCACGGGAAGTAAAAGAAGTAATGGGTCTTTCTCTCACTTGGCCAAAATCAATATGGGAAGAAAGAAAAAACTCAGTTTCCCTCCTAACCCTAGAAGAAAAGGCTCTGTTTCTCTCTTTGTTTTGCTAAGAATCTCAATCACTCTCTCTGCCTTGGTTGAAGTCGGTGTTACTCTCTCACTCTTGGCCGAAAATAAGAAGACGAAGAAAAGGCTCTCTTTCTCTTTGCCTTAATCTTTTTATTTTTCGGTCTAAGCAAAAATAAAAGAAGAAGTAGCCAAGGCCAACCTTTTATTGGTAAACATGAAAACTGCAAGTGACAAGACATAGGGAAGAGACTAGCATTTAATGCAAAGAAACTTGGGGGAATAACTAAAAGTGCTAAACGTGGGAAAGTTACAAAAGCCCACTATTCACAATTGCCACCAATTTCAAACTCACACGTGTGACCAAACAAAAACTACTCACATGTGACTTGGGGGGCTAAATGTTGAGGTTCAAATTTTCGGGCTTTAATTTCATTGGCCCACTCCCTAAAAAATACCCACACAGGCCCATAAACCATTTTAAGGTCACATAAATATTTCCCACATATTACCCAAATACTCTCCATATTATTGCCCAACTTGGGCTCTCACAAATATTCTCTATATAAGCCCTATAAATTACTTTGGATCCTTTCACAAATATTACCCATTATATTTCACATATTATCCAACTTGGATCTTTACAAAAATACTCATCACATTACTACCAAAATTGGGCCACAAAATTATACTTCCTCCACAACAAAGCCCAAAATCATTTAACTTATGGGAGATACCCAAAGAGTCCAACAAAACTCTTTTGTAAAGCCCGTTGCTACACGGCACCTCTAAAGCCCGTTGCTACACTACACCTCTAAAAACCCCTTGCTACATGGCACCTCTAAAGCCCATTGCTACGTGACAATATTCTTATAAAATCTTACAAAGCCCAAATGTTATTTTGGCACCTATTTTACAAAGCCCAAATATTATTTTGGCGCCTATTTTACAAAGCCCAAAAACTATTTTGGCCCCTATTTTATAAAGCCCAATACTATTTTGGCAACTATTTCTAAAAACCCAATATTATCTTGGTAACTATTTCTAAATCCCAATATTATTTTGACAACTATTTCCAAAAGCCCAATATTATTTTGGCAATTACTCATAAAAACCCAATATTATTTGGGCACCTATTTTACATATGCTAATGTCCCTCACTCATCTCTCAAAAAAATACTTTTCTTACAAAATTTATAAAAGCCCATGTATATCACCCATAACAAGACTCTTCATTTTGTAGGGATAACCAAGTCCAAAGAAGCTCAATTACAAGGCCCAGTTGACCTAGCCCAGCTCACATACAAATCTTAGTAGCTAAAGCTCACGTGAGCTAACCAGCCAAGTTTCAGCATAACCTGACAACTGGAGCTCATTGCCATCAGTTTCAACTTGTCCAATCAGATCAGAAGAGGACACGTGTCTAGCAGCGGTTAAACCCTTCCTTGCCAAGCTGATTTTCATCATTTCTCATGTGACATAAAGCTGAGGTGACATGACGTAAAGCTAGGAAGCTTCAGCCAGCTACCTCCCTTCTTTTCTCCAACCTATTCGGTCAAGGTCTAAGGGCAGCCATAACCAGACCATGAAAGCTCCTGCAACAACTTAAAAATAGCTCATTATCTTGCCAGAAACGTGTAGTTTCTGGTTCATAGACCAAGCATATGAACCCAAATGGGAAAATTTAGGGAAATGTGGTTTGGAGAGCACCAAAGAGATCCCCAGCAAAGGGCTCCAAGATTAACACCTAGCTTAGGGTGATATAATCTACCCTAGGGAGCTTTGATTCTAGTAGCAGTAAAACCAAGATCATTAGCCTAACATATGCCTTAGTCCCATTAGCTGAGGACAAATCAGTATTTAATACTAAGTCAAAACCCTAACTGTTATTACCCAAAACAGCAAGAACATTCTAAAAGCTGAGCTCACTACTCTTGGTCCAAATCCTAAGAATGATTCTCTAAGGAATTTCTGTAGACTGAGGCTGATTTAGTAGTGATTATTTGCTAATCACTGCTTAAAACTCAACTATAAATGGAAGCTCCCCATCAACGCTCCAATAGACACTAAAAGACGCAAATAGGGAAGAACTCTTTGAAAAAACTTCTCTATTCTCTTCTCTCCTCTAAAAAGCTCTTAGTGAGGTTCTGAGTCTCTGAGTTCTTAGTTTCAAACTTAGAAACTAAGCTCTTCAGCCTATAGCTCACAAATACACCTCACATCTCTACTTATAAATCTTTTACCCATCCCTAGCAAAAAGCCCTAGTAGCTTCACTAAACACTCTTTCTTTCACTACTTATACTACTTGAAATGTCCCTCATTACTCACTATATATACTATACCCATGAGCATGCCTTGGCACCATAATGATCCTGCTGCGCTAGCTGGAATCTCTCTCTCTTCCTTCATCTCACACTAAGTTTTCCTCATTATTTGTTATAATGGACCCCATAATATTTATTTACTCATTTACTATTGGAGGTTATGATTGAACTATTACTATAGAATTTTTCCCTCTTGTTATTGTATTTGAAGTCTCTTCTCCAGAGTTAATAGATGATAAGTTTTGTTAGGACATATGTAGTTCAAGATTGTGAACATATGTCGCTATTTTAGGATGTGTTTAACACCTCAAGAAATAGTGTTTCAAGATTCAGTGTTGAAGTCATCAAAGTCTGTCCAAGAAACAAGCAAGGAAGTGCAAGTTACTAAAACTCGACACCTACCTCGACACATGCATCTATCGAGCTTTAAGAAGCTGTCTTTCCCCGAGCCTCGACAACTCCATCTGTCGAGAATTAAAGAAAACAGATTTTCAGCTCTATTTTAAGTCCAGTCCATGAATGTGTCTTTGGGACTTCTTTTCTCACAACCCTAAGCATATATAAGGCTTATTTTTGAGGTCATCACACAAGAGAATACAAAGGAGAACATATGTAAAAAGGTGACCGAAGCCTTATTCTCTCTGAAAGAAGCTACTGCGTCTTTGCGCCTTAGGGTTTTGTAACCAAGTGCTTCTTGATCTTCATTGTTGATGAAGTGAAGAACTTTGCAGCCAACATTCTTCTCTCTCCAGTTGGTGTTTGAAGTCGCGTACTGGGATCCGCGCATCTGGTTAGTCATGTACTTGGGAGCCGTGCATTGAAAGGAGAAACTGTCATTACAGAGCAAGTCCAATTGGGTATTGGGGTAAGGGTTCAACTATAGGTTGGTAAGGTACTTGGGATTTCTTGCTTGTAATCGCTTGCTGTGATAATAGTGGAGTTTCGGGAGTGGTGACCTTAAATCACCTGGTGGGGTTTTTGCCGTCAGGTTTTCCCCATTCATAAACAAATCACCGTATCATTTATTTTCCGCTGCATAACTTAGTTTTGGTGATTTTTTTGTGCTGCCACGTGATATTGCATATTAATTTGATTAATTAATAACTATGGTAATTAATCAATCTAATTTATCACAAGGGGTCAACGCGTTTGTGGCCTGTCAAGTTTGAAAATGTAAATACTATCCTTAATCCGTGAAACAGCTAACAGTTGGAGGTTTATTCTGTTCTGTCTTATTTTATTGCTAGGACAGTTTACGGCTAGGATATTTTACTACTAGGACATTTTATTGCTTGGTTATTTCTTGCAGTATGCTTTTTAATAATGTTGACATGTCTGGTGTAGGAATTTTTTATGGGTCATCCTTGTTAGTCTCAACCTAAGCCCAAGGCATAAAATATGGTGAATTCTTCGAATTTTCACTAATAGCCTTTGGGTCGTGCTTTGAGCCCATCGTTGAGTTTCAATTTAAGCCCCCAACCTAACACAAATCTCATTTGTCGGAAGGAAAAACTTTTTCGCTCCCAACAAAAGACTAATGAGAAAGACAAACAAAGGGAGAAAAATGAATAAATAAATAAATAGAATGTGAATATATTATTTTAATGTATAGAATTGAAAAATAAAATATGTGATGTATGGTGAATTGTAAAATTGTGTGTTAAAATGACATATTTTTAGAACATCTAATTCTAACACTTAGAATATCAATGTAGCCAATACCAAATTTATTTAGTATTTGACACGTCTCATGAAGGTGTTTTTTTTTTTTTTTTTTTTTTAATATTTGGTGTGCTAAATGTTAAAAATTTAGCATTTGGCATACTAAATTTTGGATCCAAATATCTAGAGTCAAGGTTGAATATTTTGTTGTAATCTATGATATCTATCTATTTTTTGAGTGCAATCACGCATTAGAGCACCAATATCCGGAGTTGTAAAATTCTGGAAATGCTAAAATTTAGCATCGAAGCCCATAAAACTCACATTTCTCGTATTTGTAAATCCAAAAAAAATTACAATTGTACTATAATACCTTCCCAAATATATGAGGGTACTATAGCAACATCACAAACACAAAAAATATTTTTTTATTTCAAAGTATTTGCTCCTTTCTCTCTCTTCAGTGCCTCATCTCCTCTCCCTTTCTCCATAACATTCCAAAGTCCTCTCTCTCACATCTTTCTCTAGCTCATAGTGGTGGCTTTTTTCTAGCATAGGCGTAGCCGCGTAGGTCCAGTGTGGGTCAGGTGGCGGTGTGGATTGCGAGTATGGCAACGTAAGCTGGGTTGTGGGTTTGGCAGCATGGGCATGGGTATGGCGGCATAATCTTCTTGTCTTCAATGATGGGTTGCTCAAGCTCACCAATGTTTGGGATTTGTGCTCAAGCTCTACCTCTTGCCAATGATTGGGATTTATAATCAAAGCTCTGTCGATGTCTTGGTGTTCGGGGTTTGAGATAAAATTTGTTTGGATCATGGCGAGATGGGTATGGCGGCATAATCTTCTTGTCTCCAATGATGGGTTGCTCAAGCTCGCCAATGTTTGGGATTTGTGCTCAAGCTCTGCCTCTTGCCAATGATTGGGATTTATAATCAAAGCTTTGTTGGTGTCTTGGTGTTTAGGGTTTGAGATAAAATTTGTTTGGGTCATGGTGAGATGGGTCATGACGAGGTGGGTTATGGTGAGGTGTGCAGTGGTGGAGATCGGCATGGTCATGCCATGGTGAGATTGGGTGGGTTGTGTTAGAGGTGAGTGGGTTTTGATTTTGGGTGGGTTCCAATGGGGTTTAGGTTGGATTCCTATTCTAATGGGTTTTGATTTTGATTTTTTGCTATGGATTTTTGTTTTTTGGATTCGGATGGTTGGATTTTGGATTTCGATCGGTTGGACTTTGGATTCCAACTGGGTTTGGGTAGGATTCAAATTGGTTGGTGTTGATTATGGTGGGTTGTGTTTGGTTATCGTGGGTCATTGTGGTGGGTTTGTTTGGTCATCGTGGGTCACAGTGATGGGTTTCTTTGGTCGTCGTGGGTCACAATGGTGGGTCTGTTCTTTTTATGTTCTTCTTTGCTCATTGCATTGGTTTGATTCAAAATGATTTTTGGTGGTGGGTGGTGTGATTGGGAAGCTGGCAGTGGTGGTGGTGGTGGGTGGTTGAGAGAGAGTAAGAGAAACAAAGATTAGAGAGAGAAGTGAGAAATATTTTTTATTATTTTAATGTGTGGTGTGGTAAAATAAAAGTTAGAATGCCTGGTGTATTATAAAATGATATGGTATAATAGATAAAGTAACTTTTAAGATGGTAAAATAGAATAGTTTGAAGATACTGGATGGTAATATCTTCTTTATATTATTTTAAACATATAATATTTAACTGACTAAACCTACGGTGTGTGTGTGTGTGTGATGGGAGTCAAACTAAGGTCAATTCATCCACCGTAGTTGTCCATGAACTGATCACATCTAAAAAGCTTTAAAAGGAAAAAAAATCCAACAATAGCATCGTGTGTACAAATAGTACCCATCCATTGATAACAAGACCATCCAATCTTAGGATAATTTTTCATGACACAAAGGCATGGACGAGTAGATGACACTTAGTGAATTCTATGAGAACTTCTTCTAAGGTTCCATATAATCAGATCATGATGCACTACTCCTAAAACGTGGAGAGAATTCCCTATAATCCGCTCCACGTACCCCATTTTCTCCATTAACTACATACATCACCCATGATGGTGGTGGATCCAAACAAGTAGACCCACTTCTAACACTCTATAAAAAGAGCAATTCTCATTCACCTGAGGTTAGTTCTACCATTCACTATTTCCCATCCTTGTATTCTAGAGAGAAAACTGACTTAATCGTTGGAAGGTCCTTGGCCGGGTTACACCTGTCACCCTTGACAGTTTTTTCTTTCCTTTTAGGAGTTACAGCCATCAACATAGCCCGAAGCATTCTAACCTATTGATTTTCATGCATCATCATTATATATAAAAGAAAAAAAGTAGCTTTTATTTCTTTATATATATATATATATATTAATTCCGGTGGTGGTGGGTTTCAAACTAGGTGACTTTGATTTTTTTAAAGAGAATTGTGATTTGTTTTGGGTTGTGATTTGCGGTGGTGGGATTGAGATGCTGATGGTGTTAGTGTTCCTTTTTTCTTTTCTTTTCTTCCAATGGTGGTGAGTTTAGAGTGTGGATGAACGAAGAGAAGAGAGAGGTTCATATTAGATAGAGTGAAAGACTGAAGAGGAAGATAGGCAAAGGGAGAAAATGAATAAATAAATAAATTAATTAATAGAATGTGAATATATTATTTTAATATATAGAATTGAACAATAGAAGATGTGATGTATGGTGAATTGTAAAATGGTGTGTTAAAATAGTAAAGTAGCCTTTTTGATGTGTTAAAATGACATATGTTTAGAACATCTGATGCTAAAGCTTAGAATCTCACGATAGCCAATACCAAATTTATTTAGCATTTGACACATCTCATGAAGGTATTTTTTTTATGTTTGGTGTGCTAAATGTTAAAAATGTATGAAAATTGAATCCAAATATCTAGAGTCAAGGTTGAGTATTTTGTTGTAATTTGTGATATCTATCTATTTTTTGAGTGCAATCACGCATTAATCAGTTAAATAAGTATTTATTTATTTATTTGCTTTAATTACTTTCTAATGCTTTGGGACCCAATATGTTCATTCTTAAAGGAAGCGTGATAGCACCAATTAACAAAAAAGACTTGAAAATTTGTAATCTTTCTCAAATGAAGAGGAATATTCGGGTTATCAAGCTCTTTTAATTTTTTTTTAATGCAATGCTCTTTAAATTTAATTTAGGGGTAATTACACTTTCATTCCCTTGAGGTTTGGCGGAATGACACTCTATCCCAAACCTGAAGGGAAAAATCACTCCACTTCTTTGAGGTTTGAAAAAAAAATTAACAATCCACCCTTTTGTTTATATTAGTAATGAAATATTCTAAATTTTTATAAGAATCTTTTAATAAAATTTTAACTATGGTTAGTTAAAAAAAAAAAACTGATACATTTAGAATAAAAATGCAAAATTATCAAGCACCAAAGTTTTGCAACAATAAATGCCTCCATAATTCATTGAAAAAAGAAAAAGAAAAGTTTACACAAAATATTTACTCATCACATCGTGTTTTTATGTTGGACATGCATACATTCTTATGCTATTGTGCTTTATTGATTGCATGTTCGGATAATCATTTACTTTAAAGTGATCATTGTAGTAATTTCCATATGACTGTTTGGTGTTTGATCAAATTGCTCATATGTTTCACATCATATCTACATGATCGCATTTTACTTGTTACTTTATACTTATCCTTTATTACTTGTTTTACCTTGAAGATCTAATGTGTTTTGTGCTAGTGTTTCAAGATACAAGTATTTGATTCCAAGTTCGTCACAAATTTTAGATTTAGGTGTAAGTGATTTTTGCCATTATTCCCAAACTCACATTTAAGTCTAGAGTTTGTTATAGGATGTTTTTGTCATAGAATAGCCAAATGGGGAGATTGTTAAGTTATGGTTTTTCACATAACATTTATTTTGGCTTTATTCCATGACAAAAAGTGTTATAATTTCATTAATTTATTTCCTTATATTTTGTGGCATTTAATTATAATGGGCTTAGGCCTAAGTGGTGAAAATTTGATCAAGATAGTTGAAGGTTACATGAGAAGCACATGTCAGAAGTTAAACAGTTAGTGTGTTTCGCTACTCATCTCGCGAGTTGGCCAAGTCACAGATGACCCACGAGATGCACTGTCAACTAGGATTTTGAGTGTCACTCTTATACCCTTCATATATACTATATATACCCTCATTACCCACAAAATTGTAAGAAGTCTATTCAGAAGAAAATCCTAGAAAGGTTTCTACAACACACCTATCTTGTTAGAGCTACTCATCCTCAAAAGAGAAATCCTTATAGTCTTTTCTCCTCCCATCTCCCATTGTTATACCTTGAGATGAGATTTGCACTCAAATACAATCCAAAATTATTCAGAGTGGAGAGAGTGTTTTGGATTTTGGAAAGCATTGGGTATTTGCCAAAAGAAGCCATTGAGGCTTGGCGGCACGATTAAGCGGTATTGTGAGATCTGGGAAGCTAGTAAAGACAAGACTCTGAGAAATCTGTTGATAGCTATAGCTTGAAAGGCTCAATTACTTTGGATAGATTAGGCTTAGAGGGACTTTTTGGTATTCTTGTACTCCAACTTATTCACTAGTGGACCATTTCGACTTGAAGGGTAGTAGAGAGATTTTTTGCCGAGTTCTTCGATTTTTTCTTCAATAACACATCACCTTGTTAAGGTTTGCTATTCTTCTACCCATTGCCCTTTCCATTTTAGCATTACACTTATTTGTTCATCTATGCAATTGTTGAATGTTTTGATTGATTAATTTGCTAATAACGTATATTCTGCATTAAGTGTGTTAAGCATAAAATTAATCAAGTCATAATTAAGAATTGGGGGGTCTAAACAAGCTATAGCATTTTACACTATTTGAGCTTGCATTCTCGAATTAGGGTGTTAATTATAAACTTTTGAGCTATAGAATTCACACTCCAAATATCCCTATATTTTAGGATATGGATAACTACACTTAACCCAATAGACAAATATTGGCATCTACCTTAATTTGTTGTGACAATAAGGCAGCTTAGTACTGTAATAGTATAATAGAGTGACTCAATCTAGCAAGGCTAAATAGACTCAATCTCACCAAGAAAAACTTAGTTTTTCAGTTCCCTGCATGATGAGACACAAGGCAGCTTCCCACAATCATAATGTAAAACATCCAATACCTTATTGTGAAGAAGCCTATAGAACACCACATCCCTTAAAAATTTCATGAACCATCCAGACCCACCTAATTGCACCCACCCTGACAAATATGAGGTAGCAATTAACACAGCTGCACGCCACCTCCATTACTGAGCATATTTTATTAAAGCTTGGGCCACCTCTAATGGCACAAGCCTTGATCTTTGAGCAATCAATTCCCCAAATTGCTGGCCCAAAACAACAGCATCTTCCAATGCTGCACATTCATTTTGGCCCATATCAGGAGTCATTGGGTGCATACCATCACCTGCCACTGTAATATTGCCCTTGCTTACATTTCCAAATATGATATCCCATGGAAACCTATGCAATGGTGGAGCCCATGTTATAGTGGAAAGGTCAGAGTGCTGCACTATCACTGTGTACAATTGAGGCAAGTCTTGGGCAAACTTATCAATCACTTCTTTTTGGATCACTTTTGGGTTCCTTGCCATGTCTTTACCTACAATGCAAAATGTTAGAACATGTAAGGATGTATTATGGGCCCAAGGCCCCAAACTCATTGTGTAGGTCTTTAAGCTTATATAAATGCCTCATCTGTACATTTTTAGATGAGAATTACAAAAATTACGCTTACTCATTACATAAAAGATTTTAGTTACGAACTTGAGTGTGGTGTTAAGCTTGAAATTAAATTGATGCTATGGAATGCTCAAGCTTACTATCAAACAAGAGTAATACTATAGCCACAAACTATTTTACAACATTTTTACAAACTACTGATGTAGTCAACTTTTTATTAGTTTTCATCTAAGTCTATCATTAATATCACTTTTTCATTTATCAATAATTACTCATCATATCAACAGTTTGTAAAAAATTTTATAAAATAATTTGTATCTCTAGCATTATTCATCAAACAATTGTATTGACATCACAATATAAGCTATCAGTGTTAACACCTAAAATGAAACACCTGGATGTTACATTCGCCGGTAAATTAAAATTGGTGTACAAGTTAAATCTCTCTATAATCAAAATTCATACATGATTATAACGTTCATTTTCTTCAAAAAAAAAAAAAAAAAATGCATTGGCTTCAAAAAAAAAAAAAAAATCATTCAATTATTAATTTATCCGTGAAGTGCAAGATTTATTAGTTTAAAATTCATTTTAGATTAGGGCAACATGTGTAATTGGTTTATCAACTAGTTTCTCCCAACTTATCCTTTTATATAGAAATCATATATAGCATTAAGAAAGGCATACCTATTAAAGTAGCTTTGCCAGTGAGAAACCAATAAAGCTCTTTATCATTGAGAGGAACAAAGCCAGCCCTTATGGCACCAGCAGTTACAAATTGTTGGAAGTCATGGTTTAACCCATGACCTTGAGGAAACCTAGCCAACCCACGCACTGCCCATCTGCCTGAATTGATTGGCACAGTGAGTCCTAAACAACGTACCACTGAGTGTACCCCGTCACACCCTATCAAAGCCTTTGATTGATTTCCAAATTGGAAAAAAAGAACGGTAATGAGAAAGTATAACAACTTAGAGAATGCTAATATGAGATATATAAATAGTTTTACTAAAACACTAGAAACCAAGAATTACTCGTATTTATAAAGAGGAATGATTACTTCACATCCAACCGTGTGCACACTATGGTGTAAAAGAGTGTGCATTGTTTGATGTGATCCAAGTAATAATTAACCCTTTATAACATAATATGTAATATCAACTAAATAAATTTATACTAACACGTATTAATATAATACAACTTTCAACTTTTTGAGAATTTTTCAAGTTAAATTTTTTGTATATTATGTTTCTGTTTGGTAACTTTTAGTTTTCGGTAACTTATTTGCTTCTATATATATATGTAGAATATATATATATATATATATATATATATATATATATATATATTAATAAAAGCCAAAATTTATTTTCTTATTTTTATAAAAAAAAATTGTTAATTTTAAAAAAATCAATTGAGACAAAAAGGAAATAACGAACAGCCAATAGGCACTTATATGCATATAGAATTAGAAATATTACTATGTTACATATAAATAAACCCGTAAATTTATATATCCACACAATCAATCAAATATACATATTTTTGGCTTACCAAACTTTTTTGGGACATTATATTTTGAATATTTTTAAAATGCAACACGATGAAGAAATAAATTAATATAATTCATCATTAATTTATATTTGAATTAATGTTTTAATATAATATGTATTTTCAATAATAATCCATTGATTAAACCAATGACTCAATGATATTCATAGTTGATGCAAAATTTTGTTTAATAACTATGGAAATAGGAACATAACATATTTCACTACATTTTTCACAATCCAGTGACAAGGTGTGATTAAAACAATATCACTTTCATATAAAACTACTAATAACACTATTTTTATTATGCACCAATCTCAACACACTATGTTAATAGTTGTAAAAAATAGATCTCTTAACTTTTTCCTAAAGTCCACCTTAGTCATTCATAGATATCTGGTAGCAATTAAAAATGCATCTTGTTAATTAACATACACATACGAGTCAAGAGACTCTTATACTTCAATTGGTATGTCATGATGTCTCTAATAGAAATGTCCAAGGATCAAATCCTCCATCTTCTTCCCAACTATAGAATATTAAAATAAAAAATAAAAAATAAAATCTTTTTCATGGTGCTAGGTACTATGTTAGACTCTTTTTTTGTTTTTTGTTGTTGTTGTTGTTGTTGTTGTTTCTTCCTACTGTAATATTTGCATAATGTATTTGAAAGTTGAACTGACAAGTTAGTAGTTACTTTTGCTCTGATAGTGGTTCCATCTTCCATTTGAATGAGAGCAATCGATGACCCTTTTTTTGCTTTGGTTCTGATGGAGGTGAGCTTGGAAGAGAAACGGATGGTATCCTTTGGCAATTCCTCTGCCAAAGCTTCCAATAAGGCTTTACGGTGCACCACTCTAAGTGCTGCTCCACTTCTATATATATGAGCAAAGTAGAAAAAACATTTGAATAAAAGACATAAAAGCAAAAAGTCAGTGATCCAATTGGCTCATGCCTGGTAATGATGTTGAACTGAATTGGAGTGAAGGACAAAAAAGAAAAATTTCACACACGATATCTTGTAAAAAAATCACAAAATGGTCCTGCACCTATCAGCTCGGGTGAAAGAGACTTCTCGAGTTGCTCCAGTATCGACATTTGTTATGTATGCCCTATTACAATATAAACAGTGTTACACAATTTAAATTTAGAAAAAAAAAGAAGGTTAAGTAGTGTGTGTGTGTGTGTGTATATATATATATACAGGCATATGTGTGTAGGTGTGCTAGCACAAGGGGGCGTTTAGAATACAGAAAACTATAGAATGACTGACTTGATAAATGGAACTGAACTTTTTAAATTTCAGGTAGTAAAATAGAAGAATTTGATCCGAATTTTATTGAAGATTTAAACTAAGACCTACATGAACTGCTATTTTGAAATATAGTTCAAACCCATCCTATTGATTCACAATCTCTAGAGGTAAGACATAGGGTACCTGCAGCATTGTAATAATTGTTCTAATTGGATTACATTAGTTCACCATACGTACTCTGCTCAACCTAAGATTGACCTTAAATTTTGTTCTAGCAAAATAATGAGCAGCATCGTAAATAATTTTCTTAATTACTTTGTTCTTTTGGGTTTAAAAGTTGATACATAGTTTTATAGACTCTTATAATAAAGTTTGTAGTGACCTTATTATCATTCTACTCTATATGATACTCAAATCAAAGAAGTCGACTACATCTTGGTGATGAAGTACCCAAACTTACTATGACAACCTTATCTGTGTTACAACATATTATCAATGCGGTGTATGATTGTTTCTGTCCAATATTTCCACTTTACGAAATGCATGCACCCAGCTAGCTGCAGGAAATGCTAACTGTTCAAAAGTTCCAAAATTTGTTCTACATACACATGTCAACTAAATGTGTTTTAACATTTGATCTCAAAGATCTTCTAAGAATAACAAATAATTAAGGTAAAACATAGATACAGTTTCTTAATTAGGTGGAATCCCTAAATTCCCTTATTATAAATTCATTAAAGTAGTTTCATTGACCAATGAGTTACAATCTTCATTGTTAAATTTAATTGTTATTAGAAAAGAACTATATGGTTGAATTTAGTTAGAGAACCCAAAAGCACAACACTTAAAAAACTATACCTAAGTTTTTGCGTTAACAAATATTTACAATTAATAACAAAAACCAAAGTTATAGGGAGAATAAACTCACACAAACTCTTCAGAGAATGACAAATATAGGTCATTGTAAGAAGAAAAAGATTGAAAGAATTCCAACATTACCTTTTGCAAGGAGCGTAAAGATTGATAAGCTTGTGAGAGACACCAAGGGCATCCATGGCAAACCAAGCATTAGGGTAAAGACTTAATGTTGCACCAGTGGCACGTAACCCTTCTGATTTTTCTATCACCAAAGCTTGAATTCCGACTCTCTTTTAGGCTACTGCAGTTGCTAAACCTGCTATCCCTGCCCCTACTATCACCACATCCTCTTCCTCCATCTTTATCGCACACTACCTCAAACACAATACATTGAGGGTCTCAATTCACACATTAATTTTACAACCATTGAAGATCATGAATAAAACATTTTATTAAAACCTTTTATCTTTACCAAGAAAATTTTAACTCTAGATCAAGGCTTTTAACTGAAATGTGAATTACTATAGAATAACACTCTTGCCCACCGAATGAAAAGTAGTTGACTCTATATCCTTTAAGTAAAATGCAAAGCCACTAGTAATATAATTCTGCTGAGTTTGAAATTGAAAACCTAGTTTTGAAGGGTGTATATATGAATTAAAAGGGCAAACAAGTTTAAATGGCATGTTAGAAGGTTTGGGAACCACCAAGGGGCAAAGAGAAATTGGAAATGACTCTTTGTAAGTTTTGGAAGTGATTATTTGAAAGTTTAGACTAAAAAAGAGTTAAAGGTGTACGGCGTAGGAAGGTGTCTGAGGAAGGAGTACGGAATAATTTCTCCAAGAAAATGTGACACTATAGTTATAGCTGTATACCTTTTAATTTACAAATAGAAACTTGCTCTCTATATATAATTTAATATACCCATAGTCTCACTCTTGCCCTTTTAAGTATATAAATTTTTTTTTATGGCCTTTGAGATGAGCAAAATGTTAAAGTTACAAACTTTTTTATAAATTGTTAATATAGCGAGTGGCTATTAGTAAGCAAAAAGGTAATGTAAGTGATAACCAGATGCAAATCAGTAAGAATTAATTTCTACCTCAACAGTTTGTAAAAATGTTGTAAATAAGTTTTTGGTTGTAGGCTTGTAGCATCACTCTTAAAAGAATCAATGATATTTTCTAGGGGCAAAGTGTAATTTTATAAAACAAAATTGCTAAAATTAGTGAAAAAATAATGTTTTTTGTAACATGGCAGATAAATATTTAAATTTTAATTGAGTTAATCATGGTATAATATAATATCGGTACGCGTTTCTGTTTGCTTTCATGCTTTGGCTTTGTGCTAATGCAAATTCTTGATGTGAGCATCATGCTTGCAACCAATTAAGAGTATATATCCCCTCTCCTTTGCATATACGCAGAGAAAGATGCTTAATCTTCAAAAGGTATTTGATATTTCCATCCGAATAAATCTTTCTTATTCAGTTGAGCCATAATATTATTGATTATATATATATATATATATATATAAAATAAAAAACACTGAGAACAATATTCTTTTAAACACCAAAGAATATAAACACCAATAAAAGCACCCAGTCGGTATTACATTTAAACATAGGCATCAGTCAAAGGTTACCAAATAACAACTTTCTTATTTATTTATTTTGGCATTGGATAAAAATTAAATGCTTAATTACTATATTTAACATAGGTGTTTTATAGCCAGAAAAAAAAAAAAAAAAAAAAAAAAAAAAAAGTGAGTTCAACTTATGATTTCAAACTTGAAATTTTGGGTTGAACCCGCCCACATCTTTAGTTATAAAAATCACGTGTAACAAACAGTGCTCATATATTATAGCGTCTCAGAGCATTCTTATCCAACATTGTAAAAAATTTAACATTTACTCTCTCAAAACCTATATTTATAACATATAATATACCACTTTACAATACAACTTATATCAAAACTTCTATTTTTTTTACAATTTCATTTAAATATTGTTTCTTTATTATTTTTTACTAACTTTTTATTTTCCCACTCTCTCCTCTGTCTCTCTCTTTCCCAGCTTTTATTAAACAAGTACATTTTTTTTACAATCTTGCTACAGTGGGCTGCTATGTCTAGCAGTCCACTGTAGCTGGATTGTAAAAAAAGTAAAATTTGAAAGGATTGATGGAGGGTGGTTTTTTGTAATGATAGCATATTGTATCTCAAATTTTAGCATCAATAGCATTTGCTCACCTTGATGAGAATGCTCTCATGCAAGCATGGCAGAGGAAATGGCGAAAAGTTTATCCCCAAAAGGCCGAATCCGCCTCTATGTTGAGGAGAATACCAGAAAAGAATGCTCCAACAAATTAATTAAATTAAAATGATTGCTTGGATGGGGCTTGGAAAGAATATTATTCTTCCCTCAAAACCAAATCCTAGTACGACATTTTTGGTGTGGTTTTTCCTAGTCAAAGACACGTCACCCTTTAAGTCTCATTTTCATTTTAATAATTGTTATTTGGACAAAATTTAGCTACAAAATTAGTTGTAGCATTAAATTACAACCCTACTCAATAAAATAAATGTTACTATATATGTTGAGAATTTAACTGTTGAAGTGCACCAACGCACACCCTTAGTGCGGTGGTCACTTAATAAGAATAAGTGCTTGTGAGGTGTAGAAGGCAAGGGCCGGAGCTCAAGTTTATAGAAAAAAGTTTATACACATATACACTTAGATTAGGATAGAGTAGAATTTTTATTTTTGTATATATATAAAAAAAAATAACTGTTGAATTGCATATTCTTTACACTCTTAAGAGTTAAGACACGTACAATTTTCTGTCAATCGGATATTATTTACTATATGATTTATAAGTTTATATTTTATCCATACTTTTAAACTACAAAAACTTGTAATTTAAACAATTCATTGATCTTTAATTTCTAGAAATTTTGCAAACATAAAGGATATAAGAAGAAGATGTAAATCTAATGGTAGATTTGTCAAAATTCATCTCTAATATAAAGATATTAAGTAAAGTTGTAGTCTAAGGTTACAACTAATTTTGTAATTAAATTTTATCTTTATTATTTTTCTTTTAGGGCGCCTTAAAAGGTAGGCAATATGATGGAGTATTTCTCTCAATACCCATTTGGATTTTATTTCAATTTTCTTTTACAAGGCTCTTAAGTATTTTCTAAGTAATCAATTAATTAGATGGTAACTTGGTCCCCTCTAACTAACAAATCATAGCATGGACTACTTTTTAGGTTTTATATCTTTTCAAGCAACATATCGCATATGCACCTCAAGAGTCAAGATCTTGCAAGTCCTATAGCGCCAATTTGGAGTTTAAATATGTCGATAAGCTAGGCTGAACGGAAGAATTAATTCAACAAAGTCTCTTCATGGGCAAATTGCAAGAGAAAATATTCTAGCATTTTCGTATCAGATAAGCTAAAACGCAAATTGCAAGTCAATATTCCAAAATGGTATACTATCTATCTTCATGAGTATAATACAAAGGCAGCTCTCATGCTTCATGATCTCTTTTGATTCCTCATCGCTTGTTTTAACTTCAACACTTTGTTCTTTGTTCAACGTCCATTGGAAATATGATGTCCTAGAAATTCCTTTGATTAAGATTGTCTAGGCAGATTTAATGTTGAAAGTCATGTACATACTTAGTTCTCATTAAGATTATCTAATCCTCATTGACTCTTAAATTTGTGAGCTTCCTAGTCAAGAAAATAATTATCCTCATCTACTTTTAAAATAGAGACTGTCCTCTTCAAAGTGACGAAGATGGTATTTAGTGTCACATTTAAAAAAAAAAAAAAAAAATTTCATATCTAATAAATGGAATTTATCACTGTGCACTCTTGGCATGGTGGAGCGGTGATTGCTTTACAAATATAAGTTCTTATTAAGTGTTAGAAGTAAAAGAGGTTTAAGTTTCTATGAGAAAATTTTACATACATATACACTTAAATTGAATTAAAGCAGAATTCTATTTGAAAGAAAATAATAACAAAAATAAATAAATAAGTAAAATCTTAATTGCTGTGGCTTTTATATATATATATATATATATAGACACACACACGTTTAAATTTATGAAAAACAAAATACTATCATGAAATTGATGAATTAATCTTTTCCATTTCAAAGCAAATGGACAGCTATCCTCTTAACATACATTTTCTTTTATTGACTAAAAGTACGATACACAGTGGAATTAGCTACAACCTTTATTTGTTTCATCTTAACAATCAACGGAAGTAGTTTTCATTTGACTTTTATATATATATATATATATATATATATATATATATATATATATATATATATCCGTTCAACAGTTCAGCAACACCACAAACCCACCTCAAGTGTCGAGATCATGCATCCCCCAACACTTATTTGGAGATGGGCTCCAACCCCGGCTTCCTCTCATAAATATATATAGGGGGTTTATTAATTTTTCGGTTTGTAGTTGTTAGGTTTTAAGTTATGTTGGTTAATTTCTATGTTAAAATAAGTGTTTATGAGAGTCGTATTCAAATAATTTAATTGAGTTGATTGAGTCGAGAGGCAACTTAAAGAAATCAAGAATCAAAAGAGTTGCTCGAGCAAACTCAAAACAAAAGGTTCATGTGACTCTCACTTGACATTTACTCGACCGAATTGAAACTCAAACAAAAAGTTTGCTCAACCAGCTCTTGAGCAAAATTGCAATAATAGTAAACTGATATTGTTAAACCCACATTTTAACCTACTTTTGCTGAAATAATTGTTGCACGAATTTTAGAGGAAAGGGGTTTTCATACTACAATCCAAAACTTTACAAAACCTTCTCCCTCAAGTACTCTCCTTTTGAGTTCCTTACAAAGTTTCTCATTCAAGCCACATATTTACATGCCTTTTACAACTAAGTTCTTCTATGTGTTCCTCCAAAGAGTTCTTTAATGTACGTGAGTGTCAGAATTGAAGTTGCGGATGAGTTTGTTCGTGAAGGGGTTTCTAAAAGAATTTCTGAGTTCTAAGACCACTATGGTGGGAGGCAAATGGCTTGTGTTGCTGAGGTTTCAAGGGGAGTTAATTAATTAATTTATCTATAAATGTTATGTAATTTTAGATTATTGTAATTATTTATTCTATAATAATATTTCTTATGGGGTTGATTATCCCCAAAATGGTTTTGCTCTTGAAAAGTTATTCAAAAGTATATTTCGATCATCACCAACTCTTTGCTTACCATTACTTTTAGTCTTTTATTGCTTTTGCATTACAAATATTTTGTAAGTTTAGATTATTATAACTATTTTTTTATATTAAAATTTCTTTTGCGGTTGATCACCCCCAAAGTTGTTTTTGTCTTTAAAAAAGTTGTCTAAACTTTTTCATTTCATCCAACTCTTTGCTTACCATTATTGCTTTTATTGCTTTTGGATTACAAATATTTTGTAAGTTTAGATTATTGTAACTATTTCTTTTATACTATTTTTTGTTTTTTGGGAGTGATTACCCCTAAAATGGTTTTTGTCTTTTTAAAAGTTATTCAAAAGTTTCAACTTCATCACCAAATTTTTAAGTACTTTTATTAATGTCTTTATTGCTTTCGGATTGTGGTGGCATACTTGCAGTTGATTTTTATTGTGTTACACCATCTGGTTGATTGCTAACTCCAGCCTTAAGCAACATTTTTTTAGTATTTATGCTCTGTACTTTCTTTTTGAGTTCTCATGTAGTACTTTTTTTTTTACCCCTAGTAAGGTATTTTTCCTTTTTTTGAGAATCTAGTAAGGTATATTTTCAAGAATCAATTGTACTAGTAGAGAAGATATATATTATATATATATATATATATATATATATATATATATATATTTAATTTGAAGATTGCATTCATTTTTATGATGACTATCCAAATTGCGGTTCAACTAACCACATTTCTGGAGTCAAAAGGGTACAGAAACTACCAGTGATAATGAGCAAGTAATAAATTGAAAAGTACATTTTGTACAAATTAATTTCATGATACGCTAATTAGGCCTTTTGTGTGAGTATATATATAAAAGAAAGAACTTAAATACGAAAAGTAGGGCTTGGCTTGGCTGGAATTAGAAATGGAATGATCTCAATGAAGTTTCCTTCACATGCTTCCCAACTATTTTCAATCAATTACAGGAAAGACTAAACAGCCTTCCATCCCTTACCTTTCCAACTTTCTTTTCTTCTCTCTCAATCAAACACAAACATATTGGTTTGTTGTCCAATCTTCAATCTACCTTTCTATCGGGCCCCTTTATTTTTTGTTCCTCAATAAAGTACATATTATTCAGGAACAATATATATATATATATATATATATATATATATATATATTTTTACACACACACATAATACAGACATATTGTTCATCAAGTAATCAGCCCTATTGTCTACATCAGGGCATGGTCTTCTTATTGTTGTCATGCATAAACTCATAATTAATTGAATAATTGATCATGACTTTTTTTTCCCCTTCTTCCAGCTATGATAATGCAAGAAATAGATGGGGTACATACCTCTGTGATCGGGTTGATGGGTGTTATGCATTAGTAATAATATTGCCTCCATGCTCCAAACATTTTTGTACTCATGTGTATGTTTATTACTACGTACAAGAGCAAACACTGTGTGGCACACTCCACGGCCTAAGAACCTTAATTAACTAGGTAAGAAGAATGATTGAAAGAGAAAGGAGAAGAGTTAAGAGACACCCACTAGTATGCCACCATTTCTGTATGTAAATAACAATGACATTCCTCATAATGTCATGCATAACACATGACTTAGGTAGGAAGTAACGTTCCAAACGTTACACCTTTTTTTTTTTTTTTTAGCAGAACGGTACACCTAATTAGCTCCAACTTATAAGATTTATAATTTATGGCGATTTTTTTATCATCATAAACCCTTATTAAGAATAAGAATTTTTATTTTTTATCTTCCCTACAAATTAATTCTAATATTTTTATTCAACGAATGTGAATAAATGGTGGGAATTAGAGAAACTTTACAAATACCCCTACCTGAAAGAGAGGAAAAAAAAAAAATATATATATATATATATAGAGAGAGAGAGAGAGAAATAATAACCAAATGAGTTATTATTACATAATTTTAGAGCCCGTTTTCAACTAAGTGAATTATTATTATTATATTGAATGCATAATTTGTATATTTTACATAATAGATAATATCTCCAATTAAAATGATCGATAAAAAAATTTCTAATTTTTTTTTTATTTTTTATAATTCCTTATTTATTGATGAAGAGAGTGATTTGAACTCAAGTAGTTAAATAATCTTTTCAAACACTTGCATAAATAAGGTTTTGCTAAAATAGTTAAAGGCCTTGTAGTTGAATTGGCACATCTCTATGTACAAAGTGCTTGGGGGTTTAGGGGGAAATGGTTCAAGCTGCGGGGTCAGTAGCATGTTGTAATTATTTCTAAAAAAAAAAGGTTTTGCTAAAATAATTAATTCCAAAATTAAGATTAAAAAATCATTTGTATTTGAACACCTAAAACAAATTCCATTTTTGGTATTGATTTTATTTAAATGGTTAACACCCTAACTTATACAACTTGAGTAATGTCTTTAATTATACTGTGTTTTAGCCTTTACGAACACATATATTAATATTACGCATGAAAAAATAATAAATTTAATAATTAAAACTTTTGAAAACAAAATTAAGCTAAAATCCCAATTCATTAATGGAAAAAAATCCAAAATTCCAAACTTAAAAAAAAAAAAAGTTAAGTAAATATAGACTTACATAGGAATTTGGACCGATGAATCTAATTTACCCAAATATTATCTATGATCTAAAATGATATATTAGGAATTCTAAATTGAATTTAGTTAGGCTTTAAAAAAAAAATATATATATATATATAGTTATGAAAATTTCACAGGAACCTTACCTTAAATTATATGATCTAAAAGGATATAGGAGGAATTTTGCATACTAAGAGATTAACATAAAACACAAACATAATATTAAAATATAAAAATAGATAAATAACGATAAAGTCTTAACAATCAATAAGAAAAAGTAACTTGAAATCAGATTGCATTATAGCACATGAAAGATATGTTTTGAACCAGATTTTTCGTAGTGATAATCAATTGGAAAAATCAAAACATTTACAAACTAAAAACATAGAATAACCAAAACCTAAAACACACAAAATATTTCAAAGTTGAGAATTTAGAAAAATTATATATATAAAAAAAAAAAAAAAAAACTTACCTAAGAGAAACCAGCGACTTAAATAGGTGTCCTTTGTTTTGTTTTTTTATAGTAGAAAATTTTGATAATAGATTTTTAGTTGGGATATAAATTAAAATTTTGAAACTTAGATGCATGTTACATGTTTTGTTAAAACACTTATGATTACTTTATCAAAAGAAATTGATAAGAACAAATAAGTTGTTGTGTCTATTAACTAAAATTTAGATGTATGTTGCACATTTTGTTAAAACACTTATTGTTACTTTATTTAAAGAAATCGATAATAATAAATAAGTTGTTGTCTCTATCAACTGAAGCTTAAATATGCTTTGCTAAAAAAACTTATTGTTATTCTATTTAAAGAAACTAATAAGAACAAATAAATTGTTGTCCTTGTCTAAAAACTGTTTTTATCCAAAATATTTATGTAACTTGGTGAAGTTACTTGGCGCAACCATAATTGGTTGAATTTTTTATTCCCATAAATTATTTTGCTAATGAATAGTAAGTCCCAAGAGAATCACTCTTCATTAGCATACAATTTTTTGTTAATGGACAGTGATTTAGAGAGACTATTGGAATAACTTTTGTAGGTTTACTCTCTAAATTTTGACTTTAAAAAACTTATTGGAGGTGCTTTTAATCACGTGATTTGCATATAATTCAACCATATTATTTTAATATATATATTGAAAGCACCATTACTGCCAGTGTCATGTACGTATCACGTGATTGAACCTCTAGGTAAGGAGTTATAATTGTTCAGATTGAAAATCCAACGAAGAAATGATTAAATTGACACTGTGGCAAAGTTGAGGAGTATTCAGCCAAAAAACAAAAAAAGTTGAGGAGTGAAATTTGATGAATTCCCTAAAAGTTAGCAACACGTGTTACGTGAGTTTCGCTCACTAGATTCTGAATACAATGTTTTAGCTAGAAATGGTGAAACTGAAGCTAATCAACTCATTAGGAAATAATAATAAAAAAACCCAAATCACATACTTACTTACTCCTGTTTATAGTTTAAAAATAGAACGAAATTAAAATGAGTTTTTAATATTTCATCATACAGAGTACAGACAGCCTAATGCGTGTGTTAGAGATTGTCACTACTCACCAGTCATTGGATAATCACAAAGCCAAAAGAAATCCTACTTGGATTAATATTGGAATGGATAACTAATGTTATTGTTAAGCACACAATAATTTTGACAAGAATTGACATGGGCCATTGTGATATGACATCATCTTTAGCTCTTCTGCTACAAATACCACTTTTATAATGCATCAACTAATACAGAAGATGTCAATAAACATGAAATGTATTACAAAATAAATATATATAAAATTTGACTATATTGCATCTGTTCCAGAATAATTGTTGTTTATTATTGGTCATTAATTGATTTTGGTATAGATATTTTTTTTCTTTAAATGTTAGGACAAGATAAGAGACACCACCACATACCCTTCATGTAGTAGTTATTCTACAAGTATAAATGCTTGTCAGGTATGAAGGGCAAGAACTGGAATTCAAGTCTCGAGGAAAGAATTTTATACATATATACACTTAGATTAGGTTAGAGTAGAAATTTTATCTTATAAAAAAAAAAAAAAAAAGATAAGAGACATGCATGTCACTTTATATATGTTTGTATTTGAAGATTTGAACTCTGACCCTTACTCTCACATCTCACAAATATTTATATTTGTGAAGTGACCATCACACTAAAAGTGTACGGTGACATGCATTTACCATATTTTGCCTTGGGATGAGATTTCCCACACCCCCCCCCCCCCATCCCAATTAAATTCTCCAATTTTTTTCTATTTTTTGAAGAAAAGTTCTAAATCTTGTTTTAAAAATAAAATAAATGATATGTGAGGCATATCAGACTAAAAATGGAAGGAAATCCGAAATTTAATTGGAGCAATTCCTTTTCTCGTCACTCTTTTTGGAATTGTTTTTATTTATTTATTTATTAAGAACTAAAGCATGCTTATGCTTGGCTCAAGAAATCCAGTAGTCCAGTTCAGTGTATTAGAACCGACACGACTCGAACAGGTAGTGCTTACATCATGTTGCAGACTTATTGGTTCCAAAAAAATAAGTATACATAATACAAAATAATAAAATACGAAAAAAACGGGTGTCAAACGAAGCTTGGACCGTGGAACTCGAAACCCCCCACAAGCCCACATTCCCAACACATTTCATTATTTCTTCCATAACTATTCATTCACCCATCTAAAGCTAAAGTAAACCCCCACCCCATCATTCACTCTCTCTCTCTCTCTCTCATTCTGTCCGTCCATCTCTCAAACCCAGCTTCTGTGGCACCCATAGAGACTTTAGAAAAACTAAAACCAGTAGCCAAACCAAATCAAAACAATGACCGCTTCATAGGTCAACCAAAAAAGAACAAGGAAAAAAGAAAACACATTCACACCAAAACAAAACACAAAATCTTAAACACTTTCATTTGTGGAATATACCCCAATTTGTCCCCAACACACAAAAAAATCCTTTCACACCTCAAAAAAAAAAAAAAAAATCAATCAATCAATCAATCTCGTTGAAGCTCCAGAACCCAGTTCAGCTCTTCCTTACGCAAACCCAGATCTATGTTTTCAATCCTCAATACGATATCGTTTCGTTTCAGATCCAATTTATTTTAAAAAAAAAAGAGAGAGGAAAAAAAAAAAGCAATGGATATAGATGATTTCAGAACGGTTCTAGAGAGTTCAGGTGTGGATATATGGACGTTTATAGAGACGGCGATTTCGGTGGCGTCTATGGATTATGGTAGCGAGTTGAAGCAACGGAGAGATGGGATCGTTGAGAGGCTGTACGCTGCGACGGCGTCGTTTCAGTCTCGCTGTCAGAATTGCGATGAAGATGACGGTGATAACGGTAACGCCGTTAATATCAATCGGACACAACAGAATAGTAATAGTATTGATAATGAAGCGAAGACGAAGACGGCGACGGCGACGGCGACGGCGAGAGATGACGACGGCAGCGAGGATTTGGATCCATATTGTGGTTTGTTCGAAGATCAGCAAAAGAGGATTCTCGAAATTAAAGAACATCTCGAAGATCCTCAACAGGTTTGGTTTTTTATTTATATAAATTTAGTATGTTTTTGTTTTTGTTTTTGGTTTTTAATGTTTTAATTGTGTGCAACAGACTGAGGAATCGTTGGTTGAATTGCTTCAAACTCTAGCTGATATGGATATTACATTCCAAGAGCTTAAGGTAAATTTCATTATGTAACATTATTTATTTATTTTTGTTTTCAATATTTGTAGTGTTGGATTTGTAATTATTTTAATTTTTCCATTTTAGGAGACTGATATAGGGAGGCATGTGAATCGATTGAGAAAGAATTCATCGAATGATGTGAGAAGATTGGTGAAGCTGCTAGTCAGGTCTTGAAGAATAACCATTTTTTTTTTTTTTTAAGTCATTGGATAATGAGATGTGAAGAATTTTCGCTGAATTGGTTTATTTTGTTTGTGTGATGTTAGGAAGTGGAAGGATATTGTGGATGAATGGGTGAAGTTGAATCAACCTGGGGAACACACATCCTCTGCTTTAATGGGTAACACTATTTGTACTTATTTGGAATGAATTTAATTTCAGTTTCTCTTTTGGGTAAGTAAATGAGTGCAAATTGCATTCTAGAAAGTAAGTTAAAATTGGTAATTGTTGTTGTTGGCAGCTGATGGAGACTCACCTCAGCAGAAAGTAACTCAAAATGGTTATCACCAGGTTGAAGAAATCTTTTATTTTTTGTAGGAACAGTTTGTTTAGGTGTTGTACGGTTTCCCAGTTAAATTCAAACTCCTACTGCATTTGTCATTGCAGTTCAAACATTGTTTTATTTTGAAGGACAATTAATTGGGAATGTAACGTATAGCATCTAAGGAACTGTATTTAAGTTTTCTTCTTTATTTTTGTGATTTTTGAACCAACTAATTTGCTTTGTCTGGGAGAAAAAAAAAAGTCGGAAAATGGGTTTTGTTTTAGAGGTTTCTAATATTCTGTTCTTTTGTAGGTTCCTGATTTTGCTTACTCTCCAAATCCACACAGTGAGTAGTAGAATCAGATTCCAAGTTCAACTTTTGAGCTTTGTGTGTGTGTGTTTTTGTTTGGAGTTTGAATGATCCAACTTGCTTGCACAGATGGGAGTTCTGGGTCAGATAAGAATAATTCAGAATCCGAGCCCAAGCCAAAAGTTATTCCTCGGAAAGAAGCTCCTCCTCCTAGAGCAGCACCTGTATTTGCCTCGGCACATCAAAATGTATGAATACCAAATTAAGAGTCTCTAGCTCCAATTTGGTTGATTATCATTTGGAGTAAGAAAATTAGTTTTTGGAGGAATTGATTCCAAAATATGAGAAACTAAACTCAATTGCATCAAATAGTTTAGTTTAGCTCAATTGAATGGGAGGTGTAGGTTTTCCCATGATGCTCCCTAATAGTATGAAGTTTGAGATATTTTTAATTTCTTGCGAACCCATTGGATTGTGAATGTTATTTAACTGAATTTGAATCACTTCATTGGGATTTTGCAGAGACCAAGAGAACAACAACAAAAGGATGTTGACTCTGAAAAACTGGCTTCAGCAAGAAAAAGGCTTCAAGAGAATTACAAAGAAGCTGAAAATGGTTCACTTATTTTCTTTTCTGCTTCTACTGTAATTTTACTGGATTCATCAATTTGGGCTTATGCTGAAGTTGTTTGTGTTTGTGTTTTACTTTGGTGAAGCCAAAAGGCAAAGAACGATTCAGGTGATGGACATCCATGAGATCCCAAAACCCAAGAATGCCTTCTTTGGAAAGAACAAAGGCGGTAGTGGTGGCGGTTCTCACGGGAGGCACTGGTGACTGAATACGGCAAATCATACATACTAAAGGGTACATGAGGGAGGCTGGAAAGGCCAAAACCGGTTGTGCCTCTTACATTGTTTTTTGGAGTTAAGAAAACAAAAACAGTAACACTTTTTTTTGTTAATTTACTTAATAACAAAAATTAAAATGACTTATTTGGGAATAGTGATTTCAAAGTGTTTAAAAGTTTGAGGTTTTCAGTAGCGGGAAACTCTAGCCAGGCACATACACTCACACCCAAATCCACAACAATCTTGAGTGTCAATTTGTTATTGGCGCACCAAATTCACATTTTCACACTTTCACCAAGTGCAAGAGGTGGTCTCTTGTGGTAGTGTTGAAATCCAATTATATGTTGACATTGAAGTATATTGTAAAATTGGGTGAGTTTAGGTGGATTACTAATTAGTGTGGTTATTGGAGCATTGGAAAAGGGATGTAGCGTAGCTTGGTAACAAACACGTTTGTTTTGTTGGGTACAAAATGTCAGAGTTTAAATTTTCAAATCATGTTATATCGATTTAAAAAAAAAAAAAAAAAAAAAAAAAAAAAAAAGCCCTTAATGATTAGTCTTTAATGGTGTTGTATTATAAGTTCCTTAGTTAAATTTGACCTTTAAGTTATTGATCAATATAGCTCAACAATCCTGCTTATTGATCAATGCAGCATAATCTTGACATATTGATTAATTAGTCAATGCCATGCCCATCCATACGTATAATTATAGTCACGTGGATAAATCTAATCGAAGAACAAGTGGCATGTATTTAGACTGTTTTTGGTTGGTGTGAAAGAGATGATAGAAAAGGTGAATGAAGGATAGATGAGAGGGGGACCATTTTCTCATTTGGTTGAAGAGAAATGAGAGAGGATGGAAAATTGTCAGGTGAGGAAGTAAACATTTTTTGTCCCTTTGAATTGAGTGCAAAAGGGTAGAGAAATTATGGTCCTC
Organism: Castanopsis chinensis; assembly: GCA_032878915.1. NCBI lineage: Eukaryota > Viridiplantae > Streptophyta > Magnoliopsida > Fagales > Fagaceae > Castanopsis > Castanopsis chinensis. Next base: position 21,647,430 of record JAVQMG010000122.1, read on the forward strand.
AATTCTCCACTTGCACTGTCATCAAGTCGGGTCACTTTGCTTCGCCTTGTTGCCATTTGCATTGACCATGTGAATGATGCGAACTCTACTTGCCTTGTTGCCATTTTACCTTCTTTCACTCTTCTTTTTTTCTCCCGAGGGTCAGTTTTGGTTTTTGGTTTTGTATTTTTGGGTTATAACGTTTTATTTTTTATATTAAATGAAATTATATAATAAGGACGTAATAAAATTTTGTACAAATTATAACTCTGTTCTTCTCGTTTTTTCTTTCAACCAAACGATAGATTCTCTCATACTTTCACTCTTTTTTTCATTTTTATCAAACATATATAAGAAAAAAAATTATATTCCTATTCATTTTTCTATCCGTTCAATATTTTCCATCCTTTACTTTATCATTCTTTCAACCAAAAATATCCGGATCAATAATATATATATATATATATATATATCTCAAGGATTTACATATTTTTATACTCCCCTTTAAAAAAAAAAAATCTTTTCCTTTTATTTTGGATTGGGAGGAGGGGCGGTAAAGAGTGAAAATCAGAAAATGAAGCTTTGTTTATGTTTTTTAAAGGAAAAGGTAAAAAAAAAAAAAAAAAAAACCCCTTAGAAGCCTCAGAATAGTGTGGCTAGAACCGCTAGAACATTATTAGGCTACAAAGATGGTACAAAAAGAGCATCTTTACTCAAAGATTGGACAACGACCACATAATCCGGAATGGATAAGATGGAAGATCTGTCTATTGGTTTTTTTTTTTTAATAAATATTTTGGTACCCAATTAATTTAGTCTATTGCAGCTCAGATGAGATGATTGATGATACAAATGGAGCCAACCTATAAGTCAATTGACCTTTAAAGCAAGTGAAGGGTCAAGGTTTTGGGTGGTGGTGGTGGGGCTTGGTTTGTGTAATGGGGTTTAGTTGGAGCTGCTCTGGCTTCAATTATTATAAGTTAGTATTTGATTTATTTAATTATCTAATAAATTTTATAATATTGGGATTGAAGGTTCCAAGAAATTGAGATTGAAGTTTAAAAAGTCAAAAGAGGCTGGTTAATGGTTATGATATATAAATAAATAAATAAATAAAATGTGTTTATTTAAAAGGGTGATATCACAGAAGGAGGGGTCTTGGATTTGTTAAGATCCTTGAAAGCTTGAAATGGAAATGCGCAGTACAGCTAAGAGAGAGAATATTTGAGGCTGCCGGCGTGCCGCATGATTTTTGTTGTTGTTGTTGTTGTTGTTGTTGAGAAAAGACGCATGATATTTAAAAAGACAGCTCTCCCAAAGTGGCGACAATACATTACATTTGCTTAGCCTTCATGAGCCCATGTGATTAACAGTCTATCTAGTACATGTATTTAAATACATATTTTCAGTTTTTAAACAATATTACACATAATTTTATACACGTTTTTAGTTACAAGTATTTATAAAAAATACAAACAACGTTATTAGAACAACATTACCAAACGAGCCCCTAAGTGTCTAGTAGATGTTTACGTGTTAGGTCATTTGAATTTTGATCATGCTTCCAAAAAAAAAAAAAAAAAATGATCAAATTTGTATTATTGAGATTATACTGTTAGTTTATTATTATCAATTTATGAAAGTTTATTTATTTATTTATTTTTATATCTTAGCCTTACAAAAGTATTGAGGACGAGGGATTTGATATATTTTTTCATGGGAATAAGGGAAGATCAAGCAAGTTTATTGAACTACAAAATTGTTGATTTATTTTGAATTTTATAATATATTTTATTTTTAAAATAAAATAAGTTAATGAAAATAAAGTCATTTTAAATTACTTCAATGCAAGTTTTGCTTAAAAAAAATTACTCCGTGGATATTGCATCATTTTTCTAACTAGACATGCTAAGTTACATCAGTTGAAAATGAGGGTTTTGATGAGTGGGAGTATTACCTCATTTAGGCAACAGGCTCATTTTACCAATACAAATTGAAATATGTAGGGGCGGCTTTTGGATCCTAGGCTCAAAAGGTAAATGGATTAAGGCCCAAAGAGCCCAATACAATGAATTTGTAAAGAGTGGGCTAAAAACTAGGCTTCAATGAACTATACAATACTTACAAGGAATTGAAGATAGTAGGAAAGCCATGAAAAACAAGTTTTATGCAAAGAAAGTCTTCCTCGGCTAAGTCCGAAGAAAGTAGTTCTTGATTATAGTATTCTTAGACTTGGATACAATTTCAGTTCTCAATGCTACAATGTTTTCTTTACAAATTCTCCCCTCCCCTCTACAATGGGATTTTCCTTCCTTATATTACCCTTCTTCACTCCATCTTAGCTATCCACGTATTGATCATATGTCTAACTTTTACCCTTGTCCCATCAGCACCTTCTTGAAGTTTTTAGAGATAGCTGTAAGGCTGAATATCACTGTTTAGGTATCACTTCTACATTAATGCGATTAGAGAGTTAGCTACAGAGAATTCAATGCAGTAATAGCAACTTTCCCTTAGATATTTCTTGTTTTCTCATTGTCTTATCCCTTCCTGATGCTCATCCTTACTAGTAGAACTGCCCAGAGCATTGCTCTTGATGGTAGGTTCACCCTTATAACCTCTACTCTGTTTAGCCGAGGTGGCATTTGTCCTCAAACCTCCTTCTTGGAACCTTATGACCAAACCCATTTCTTGATTCACTAATGTGCATTTCCACAATAACGTTTACCCATCTTCAGGCAGGGTTCACGACCCAATATACATTTCTGGGCCTGTCATCCCTACAATAGCCCTTCTAAATTCTCATTTTTTGCTCCTCGGAAAAAGGAGGATTTCGATATTACAATAATTATTCTACTCTTCTCATACGCTACCTCTGTTTATGCAGGTGTCTTTTCGACTGCCCAAAGCACGCTTTTGACGCTTCGACATTCGGGACGGGCCTGTATTAAATTTTTGCGGCTCCATGTCTCCCACATTCTACGGTACAATGAAGATCCAACGACCAAGGATTTTGTTGGAACTTGGGCGGGAATTCTCGCCTGCCTTTTCCTTTGATACATATTACTTGAAGACCTCATTTGCTTCACTTTTTGCACTCTTAAATATCAAGAACCAGTCTGAGGAAACCTTCTCCCCTTCCATAAGTCTTTTCAGTATTCTCACTTATTTTCTATTCTATTTTCTTTATCTAGAGCCCTTTCCTCCTCGGCTTCGTTAATTTCTCCTCGCCTTCCTTCCACTTCCAACTTTTCTTAAACATGGGTAGATTTGCTTACCTAGTAGACATCCTAGAAGGTATAGAGTGCTTCAAAACTCAATATCGAATTCCATCAGGGGTTTCGATTAGGTACTGTAAACATGGGGAAGTTGTAATCCCTGTGATTTCTTTTATTAAGGGAGGGATGAGAATCCCTATGGGTAGAGTAACTAGGGATTATCTAATAGCTCATAAGCTTTCCCCCACCCAGTGTGCCCCCTACATGTTTAGGATTTCAGGTAGTGTAGATGGCCTTAACGAGAGAATGAATGTAAACTTATCCCACCATGATGTCAATTGTATTTACAACCTTCACAAACTAACAGGGCAGGGGTATTATCTGAAAACCAGAGTCCTTGAGGTTAGGCTGATATCATGTCTCCCTGAGTCCAACAATGGTATGGACAAGGATTACTTAATCATCTCAGGGGAATGGCATGATGGACTTCATTGCCCAACACGAAAGGGTACACCAGGTGGGGTTCTTAGGTTTAGATTCATTGTTCTAACAATAACTCCTTCATTACTAATGTTTCCATGTTTATTTCCTTTATTTTTATTTGCAAGTGGTCTCTTTACTTTATCCGCACCATTTCCTAACAACACTTTTGGTTTTTGGTGAATTTGCAAATAAACGTGCTGCTATTCCAAACCTGAACCTTGTCAACGAGCTTGATCTAACAAATATACTCCAAGCTGAAATCTTTGTCCACACTGACGTGCAATTAAGAGCGGCCCACCTCATCCTCAGCTACAACGCACTCTCGTCTAGTTTCCAGGCTCCCAAGTGTGTGATCAAGGCGAGAGACCTATGCTTGCACCAAATTAATATTGCAGTCCCTAGTTTCCTTGTCACCGACCCTATTCCGAAGGGTGTATAACAAGTAGAGCTGCCTTTTCTGCGTGTAACCAAGGAAGAAATAGCTTTTTCCCAAGCAACTATTAAGGAAAAAGAAGAAAATGTAGTTAAAATCTCAAGATCTAAGGATGATTTCGAGATTTAACCAACCTCTACCTTCGAAACCCCTTGTTGCTGACCTTAGCCATCTCCTTCTAACTTAAGTAAGCCATACTCAAGAAGATTTCACTGTCCCTGATGCCATGGTGATACAACGTAAAAGCATATCAAGTTTATTGGACCTGCTTAAGTCCCACGCTGGGGGTAATGTGCCTGAAAAGGCCATTTAGACCAAGCCCTCCACCCTTCCCTCTACTCAGACTTCCAACCCGATCCTGCTGATAAGAAGAGGAAGGGGGACCAAAGGGGAAAAGAGGTGGCAGAGGAAGGAAAGGGCCTTCCCTCCAAGGAGGTTGAGCTCTAGAGGGGAGGCAAGGTGGCCAAAGCTGCCCATACCCGATCCTCAAGCGAAAGGTCCATGGTGGAAAAGGGGACTGATCGCCAAGTCAAGGTACTAGCTCAGAACCCCTTTCTGATGCTGGACGAAGCTCCCCTTCCAACGAGTGCCTCCATAAGGGATTTCTAGCACGGGAAGGTCGAGTATGTGGCCAATGCTGTGGAGTAGGCCCTTCTCTTGCCTAGAGACATTGCCGACCTTAGGTCCATGAAGAAACACGAGGTGTTTCTTAGTTTTAAGAGGGACCATGCCCTAGTAAGTCTTTCACATGATTATCTTTTACTTAAAGTTGTAATTGCTTTTTCTAACTATTGTATTTTGTCCTTGAAAGGTTGTCCAAGCTACACATAGGGCTGAGGAGTTGGTGAACAGCTCCCATAGGCAGATGAAGGAGGAGAAGGGTAAGCGCATCATTGCTGTGGATGCCTTCAATGTAGTAGGAAAAAAAGACTCGAGTTAAACAACAAGCCAACAGAGGCGAATCAAGACAAAAAGAGCGCCGAGTATGCCCTGAAAGGAGTAGAGAGGCAGGCAAAGACTCAACGCAAACAACTCTGCCAGACCTAGGACCAACTGTCTACAACTAAGGAGCAGATTGGGGTCTTGAAGAAGAAGTTAGAAGAGGCTAAGAATGCCAGGGACCAGGCTAAACAGGATGGCTATGAAGTGGGGGTCATAGAGACCGAGGAAGCACTCAAGGTTGAGGGCTCGAAGGTGTGTAGAACATATTACCTCCAAGTATGGAATGAGGCCCTCAACCAGACCGGGGTTAAGGTCTCATCTGCCTTTAGGAGAGCAAAGAATGTATACTATCCTCTAGCGATTCGTGCTTCAAGCTCTTGGATCCCTAGGCCGACATTATTGCTAAAAGGGCAGATGATGATAAGAACAGCCTCGTCAAGGTCGTCCCCTCTTCCAACAGCCCGCTAAAGGAAGTAGAATAAGCTAAGGTGGCTGAGAAGGAAAAAGATACAACCAAAGGAGCAATCCTTGAAGCTACCAAGCCTCCAGTTGTACCCAAGGACCCTTCTAAGGGTAAAGAAGCCTCTCAAAACCTTGAGGTTGTTCTAGCTACTCTTCCCATACCTACCAAGAAGGAACCCAAGGGTAAAGGTCCAGCCTCTACAGCAGCTGAAATTGCCAAGCCCACCAAGGCCCTAAGAAAAGACAACCCTCCACTGAAGATCAAATAGGGCTTAGGTTAAAGTGTATAGATCTTTTGTTTTTATGTAAATGTAGTTTTTATCTTTAAAGTTGTACTTATTTTGCCTTTTCTTCAAGGCTTTACTTTAATGACAGTTCTGAATTTTCTATTATACATGTGGTACTCATGCAAATCCTAATATAACCTATGCTTTATTTTACACTTAATTGACATATGAATAGGATATAACTGCATCTGACTTAAAATCTGCATATATCCTTGACTTCAACAATCATCTGTTCAAATGATGGTATAACTGCCTCAATTTACATAATCAACCATAGATCAAACTAAGCTTTCCAAAGCTGTAATCTTTAACAAAATATGATTTTAACTTAAAAGACATATCTTCATATGCTCAGACTAAGTTATTAACTTGACAATAAGTGCTTTAGGCCTTTCCGTTTAACCTTGGATAATAGTAGACCATGCACTTGCTTGCAGTTTTCCCTACTTATTCATTTAACAGAATACCACAATAGTGATAGATATTAATTTACCCATAGCATACGGTCCGAAGAATCAATCGTGTCCATGGTTTTGTTTAACACCTAGGGAGCTACTAAATAGAGTTAATTTACCTAAGGCATATGGTCCGAGAAACCCAATATGACCGAGGTTCCGTTTAACATCTGAATGATTGCTTAGAGAGCATTAATTTACCCAAGGTATGTGGTCCGAGGAGCCAGACATGACCAAGGTTCTGTTTGATACTCCAATGAGTAATAAACACAACACATAACATTAGAAATAAGAACATGGTAGAGTTGCATTTTATTAATAGTAATACCTTCGGAGGTTATTTACATTCCAAGGATGTGGTATGACATTTTCATCTAAATCTTCTAGCAAATAAGCCCTTGTACCAACTACCGGGGTGATACGGTATGGTCATTCCCAATTGGGTTTTAACTTTCCCTATGCTGGGTTTTTTGCAATACCCACAACCTTCCTTAATACCAAATCTCTAGGGGCTAACAGTCTTAATTTCACACTTAAGTCATACCTCTGTTTGAGTTTCTGTTGATAATATGCTAATTGAACCATAGCAATTTCCCTCCATTCTTCAATTAAGTCAGGCCCCTTTCCAGTAGGTTGTCATTGCTATCTGGAGTGAATAAACTTGTTCTCAACGTTGGGAATCCAATCTTTAGAGGAATCCAGTCTCTAGAAAAATCACAGCCTCAGCCCTACAAGTCATTGAAAATGGTGTCTCCCTTGTTGATCTACGATGGGTAGTTCGATATGTCAAAAGAACGTATGGTAGCTCTTCCACCCATTTACTCATTGTATCATCCAGTCTCTTCTTGAGTCCATTTACTATGACCTTATTAACAGTCTCAGCCTGTCCATTCCCCTGTAGACAAGCTGAGTTAGAGTACTTATTCTTAATTCCCAATTCACAACAGTTGCCCCTGAAGGCTTTGCTATCAAATTAAAGCCTATTATCCAAGATGAGGGTATTAGGGATCCCAAATCGAGTGACAATATTTTTTCACACAAATTCCTTGGCATCCACATTCCTGATATTTGCTAGTGGCTCAGTTTCAACCCACTTGGTGAAGTTATCAGTACCGACCAATAACCATCTCTTATTTTCAGCTACCCTAAGGAAGGACCCTATAATATCCAAGCCCCATTGAGCAAAAAGCCAAGGGCTAGATAGAGAATTGAGGACACCCCCTGGTTGATGAATATTCGGAGCAAATCTCTGACATTGGTCACACTTCTTAACGTATTTTTGTGCTTCCCTTTACATATTTGGCCACCAATACCCTTGAGTAAAGGCCTTGTGAGATAGTGATCTACCCCTTGTATGACTTCCACAAATCCCTTTGTGTAACTCTTTTAAGAGTGGTTCTAATGCCTCAGGATGGAAGCATAGCAAATAGGATCCAGAAAAAGAGCGCTTGTATAACTTTTGATCCTCGGACAATAAAAAACAAGGAACTTTTCTCTGCACTTTATTAGCTTTCCCTTTCTCCTCGGGTAAGATGTCATCTTTAAGAAACAACACCATAGGATCCATCCAACTAGGTCCTACCCTAATCTAGTGAATATGGACCTTCTCATCCTTCATCTCGGTGGGCCTACATAGATCCTCGACCAAGATAACCCAAGTCAAACTTTGTGCTGAGGAGGTCGCGAGGGTGGCAAGAGAATCAGCATGCATATTTTTGCTTCTAGGGATTTGCTGTAAGGAAAAAGAGTTAAAACCTGGTTGCAGGTGCTTAACTTAGTTCAAGTATTCTTACATTTTCAAATCCCTAGCTACTAGTTCTCCCTTTACTTGGCCTCTAATCAATCTCAAGTCTAAAAATACCTTTAATGTGTTTCCTCCCATCTTCTAAACCATAGCCATTCCTACCAACAAGGCCTTATACTCAGCCTCATTGTTCGTGGTTGAGAAGCCCAACCTTAAGGATTTTTCAATGATGATTTTCTCATGGGACATTACAACTAGCCCCACTCTAGATTCTCTTTGATTTTATGCACAATCAACATATAACTTCCAAGTTAGAGGTTCCTGTTTGGAGACTATCCCAACTGATTTTTCATCCATGTTCTGTCTTTCACCATTTTCTTCTAACAAAGGCTTAGCAAACTCAGCCACCAAATCTGCAAGGACCTAGCTATTTATAGAGGTGCGAGGCATGTACTTAATATCAAAAGCTCCTAGGATCGTTCCCCATTTTTCAATCCTCCTTGTGTTATCAGCTTTTCGAAGTAGTGATTGAAGAGGGAGTTAGGTTAGAACCACAACGGTGTGAGCCTGAAAATAATAAGGGAGCTTCTGTGTAGCATGTACCACTGCTAGGATGACCTTTTCCAATGGTAAATAATGAACCTCTGCCTCATGCAATGATTTTCTTACGTAATAAATTGGTCTTTGTACCTCATCATCAACCCGTATCAATACTAAACTCACTACATGAAAGGCTATAGTAATGTAAGCAAATAGTACCTCCTCCTCCTCCTCCTCCTCGAGCTTGGACATCATTGGTAGCCGAGAAAGATATTCCTTCAACCGTTGGAAGGCCAAGATGCATTCTTCGGTCCATTCAAATCTCTTTCATTTATGCAACAACTGGAAGAAAGGCCTGCATCTGTTTGCGGACCGAGAGATGAATCAATTCAAAGCAGCAGTCATTCCTGTCAAACTCTAGACTTTATTGGGATTTCGAGGAGGTTATAGATTGTTAATTGCTCTAATCTGACTAGGGTTAACTTCAATTCTACAATGAGTAGCCATATAACCCAAAAATTTGCAAAAGCTAATGCCAAAAGAACACTTAGAAGCATTAAGGTGCAACTTATGTTTCCTCAGTATCTCAAAAATACTCCCGAGGTCATCTATATGCTTGGACCTTACTTTACTCTTTACCACCATGTCATCTATATAAATTTCCATGTTTTTTTTTTCTAACTGAGGCTCAAACATCCTGGTCATCATCCTCTAGTAAGTAAACGCTGCATTTTTCAATCCAAAGGACATCACTTTGTAGTGGTAATTCCTAGTGGGTATAACAAAAGCAGTCTTTTCTTGATCATGCAATGCCAACGATATCTAATGATAGCCTTGAAAGGCATCTACAAAGCTCATCCAAGGATGACTTACAATTGCATCCACTAATTGGTCTATTTGAGGCATGAGAAAAGGATCTTTTGGGTAAGCTTTATTTAAATTCATAAAGTCCACACATACTCTCCACTTGCCATTTTTCTTCTTCACCACTACGATGTTAGCCAACTACTCGAGATAAAACACCTCTTTTATAGCCCCAACCCACTTAAGCTTGAGTTCCTCCTCCTTGACAGCATTAAAGTGTTCCTTAGATGAACGTTGAGGAGATTGCTTTTTGGGGATGGCAGATGGATTGACGTTTAAATGATGGCATATGAAACTTGGATCCACTCTAGGAGCCTCGTAAGCATTCTATGCAAATATATCAATATTTTTTCTAAGAAAAACTATCAGCGCTTCTCTCTCCTGAAGAGGCAACTGAACTCCGACTTGGAAAAACTTCTCCTTATCATCACCAATAAAAAAAATTTTCTATTTCCTCACACTTTTCCCCCTCTATTACCGTGTTTGTAGACAACATTGACACCCTTGATTACTACAAACCCTGCACAACATAGGCTAAGGACTCACCTCCAGTTTGATGTTTAATTGCAGTCACCAAGCACTGCAAGGCCATAGATTGGCTCCCAACCAGCTCTTCAATCTAATCCCCATACGAATACTTCATCTTCAAGTGTATGGTGGAAGAAACGGCTCCAATGGTATGAAGCTAGTGTCTGGTTACTATGGTAGTGTAAGGGAAGTAAGCATTCACCACAATAAAATCTACCTCTACCACCTTTGATCCTGCCTGTACAAGTTGCTTGATCTGGCCTTTTGGGATAACAGTCTTCCTATTAAAGCCCACTAAAAAGGAATCATAGCAGGTCAAGTCTTCAGGCCTCAACCTAAGTCGCTTATACAAATCAGGGTACATTATCTCTGCCCTGCTGCCCTGATCGACTAGCACCCTTTTCACATCATATCCCTTTATTCTAAGCGTAACCATCAAGGCATCATCATGTGGTTTCAAGGTCCCAACCTTGTCTTTATCAGAGAAGATCAAAGTTGGTCAGACATCCATTTTGCTCCTCTTCAGATCAAGAGTTAAGTCCTTGGTAGATGGGCAATCTATGGACATAACTTGGGATGGAAAGGAACCAGTTCTCCCTAGGGCAGCAAGAATAACACTGATTGTGCCCAATGGGGGCCTTGAAGAAGCATCTCTTTACGTTCTCAACCCTGCCCATTAGGCTGATACAGGAATTTTTTCAACTTCCCCATATTAACTAATTGCTTCAGATGACTTCACAAAGACCTGCAATCCTCAGTAGTATGCCCTTGTTCCTAGTGGTATTGGCAATGAAGGCTCTGGTTTCATTTCGTGGGGTTTCCCCCCATCTTATTTGGACACCTAAAGTAAGGCTCGTTCTTAATTTTTCCTAAAATTTGGTGCACGGGTTCTTGGAATACAGTGCTAACCACTTGAGTAGCAGTTGAGCCAAAATACCTAGTAAAATCCTTCCGAGGTCGGTTGTTATTGTACCTATTCGACTTTAAATCCCTTAGATCTTAGGGATCACCTTAGCTTTTCCCTTTCCTTGTTGTTGATTTTCCTTGATCCGTTTATACTTGTCAATATGACCCATGAGCTGACGCACACTCCTAACAGGCTTCCTTGTCAACGACTTTCTCAAATCATGCTCGGCGGGCAGACTGATCTTGAAAGTCCTTATGGTGAGATGGGCTCTTATTTCTGCGCTTATGATGGTGATCCTCATCACACGAGAAAAGACTCACTGGGGGGAGCCCTCAACCTAGGCTTGTAACTACCATCTCTATCATCATTAGAAGAAGGGTTAGAGTTTGAAGGAGTCCTTCTCCGTCGCTCGTGGCACAGCCTCCTCCGTAAGCAGTCAATCTCCAGCTACATACTTCTAGTATTCTCTTCATGAGAGAGGTGACTCCCATTTCGAGACTGACTCCTACTAGTATGTGTGGTATGCACACTAACCTTTTGGTCCCTCCTGTGCTCAAGATAGAGAAACTGATCTTGACGTTGGGAATTGACAAACTCTTCTTGGTTTGGCCCTGAACCTACCATATTTGGACATTGAACTCACCAAAGCTCATATTCCCTACAAATGGCCCCAATTGTAGGGGCGGGTTTTAGATCCTAGGCCCAAAAGGTAAATGGATTAATACCTAAAGAGCCTAATACAATGAATTTGTATAAAGTGGGCTAAAAACTAGGTTTTAATGGATGATACAATACTCACAAGGAATTGAAGATGGTAGGAAAGCCATGAAAAACAAGTTATATGCAAAGAAAGTCTTTCTCGGCTAAGTCCGAGGAAAGTAGTTCTTGATTATATTATTCTTAGACTTGGATACAATTTCATTTCTTAATGCTACAGTGTTTTCTTTACAAATTCTCCCCTTTCCTCTATAATGGGATTTTTCTTCCTTATATTACCCTTCTTCACTCCATCTCAGCCATCCATGTGTTGATCAGATGTCTAGTTTTTACCTATATCCCATCAACACCTTCCTAAAATTTTTAGAGGTAGCTGTAAGGCTGAATATTATTGTTTAGGTATCACTTCCACATTAATGTGGCTAGAGAGTTAGCTATAGAGCATTCAATGCAATGGCAATAACTTTTCCTTAGATATTTCTTGCTTTCCCATTGTCTTATCCCTTCTTGATGCTTATCCTCACTAGTAGAACTACCCAGAACGTTGATCTTGATGGCATGTGCACCCTTCTGACCTTTGCTCTGTTAAGCCGAGGTGGCATTTGTCCTCAGACTTCCTTCCTAGAACCTTATGACCAGACCCCTTTCTTCATTCACTAATGTGCATTTCCACAATAACGTTTACCTATCTTCGGACTATTAAGAGTACTTGGACAGGGCCCACGGCCTAATATACATTTCTAGGCCTGTCATCCTTACAAAATGTAATAAATAAATTGAATTCTTTGAGTTAAATATTTATATTTAGAAGTGAGGTTTCTATCCACAACTTTTGTGTATTGGATTGGACACAAGACTGACAATTGGTAATTTTAGGACACAAATTAGATGCAGCATTAGAAGTGAGCCAAACCTATACTAACATTCATTTATCATAGAAATTGGTTCTTTTTTATTATCATCTAGAAAAATGTACTTTCTATTTATAGATAAAATATAAACTTGGATTGGGATACTAGAAAGAGAGTAATATGAATTTTTCTTCATGATTAAAGTAATTTAAATTGCAAATCAAAATATATGAAAATTTTAATCTACATGTTTGAAGTGGATATGATTTTTTGCCGTTATATTCAATCAACATATGGATAAAGAACAAATGTTTAATTTTATTGTAAGTTGAAATTAAGTTATTTATTTATGTACAATTTTTAAAAAAAAAATTATCTTTTCAGGTACAATTGTATTTTTTCTGTCCAACTAATTTTCAAGCTCAATAAACCAATAAAAATAAATTCTCTTACCAAATATTATGAGAGAGAGAGAGAGACAGAGAGAGAGAGAGAGAGCATTACAAAGTACAAATGGACAAAAAAAAAAAAAAAACAATCGAATATTTTCTTTTAAAGAAGTTATACCAATCCATTTACTATTACTAGAGGGGAAAAAAAAGGAACAAAAACTGTTGTGGTGGGGGGGGTGGGGGTGGGGAGGGGAAGAAAAGAAAAGGCAGCGAGTATTTCTGGTGCAGATTCTTACTATTTCCAACATCTCTATTTTTTATTTCTTTTTTCTTTCTTTCTTTATCCTTCATTCGAAAGAATTTAAGAAAATTTTGGGAGAAAAGCAGGGAAGGTACAGCTACAAATTTATAAATTACTAGCTAGAAATTAGGAAATCCACAAGTTGGGTTGAATAACTTGAGTTGGTAGGGTTTAGACTTTAGAGAGAGAATTAGAAACTTTTTTTTTTCTTTCTAAAAATAAATTAGTTATTTAACAGATTGATATGAGTCTACATTGGAGTCACTCAACACTTAGAAAGATTAATGCTATATGCATACTTTTTTTGCAATCAATTATAACAATTGTTGACATTGCAAATTGTGATTAGGGAAACATCACTTTTATTATATTCAATCATAATATGTCATCTTAGCAAATTTTGAAAAGAAAAATTGTGAAAGTTTTTGTATCTCAACTTATTGCCACACACACAAAAAAAAAAAAAAAAAAAAAAAAAAAGAAAGAAAAAAAAAAAAAGAAAAAAGAAAAAAAAGAGTGTCCGCCCTAATATTTGATGATCAAAACCATTTGCCAGAATTTTCGAGTTTGCTTTTAAAATAAGTAAATAACAGCAAGAAATTGATGTGAAAGCATAGCAGGCAATCATAAATAGAACTAAAATAAGAAAAAGCTGATATAGCCCTTTGCGTGCAATATATGAAGATCAGCACCAATAACTTTGAAAGATAAATTCAAGAACAGAAAGGGAGGGGAGGAAGGGGAGAAGAAAATTACTGCATGTACTTATGGATACCCAATTTCATTATAATGAATGGTTTTTAACTTATATGTGTCATAAACGCCAACATCAACCGGTTAATAAATTCAGAGGGGAAAAAATAATACTTGAATGAAAGGAGAATGTCATGCATGAGTCAAAGTTTTGCTCCAAAAACCATACCAGTCCAACATATGCAGCAATCCTACTTGACAGGATGATTAACTAAATGTAAATGATGAGTTCTGATGATGAAATTGCCTCCATATTAAAGTCATGGGTTGACACTCATGTAAGTACGCATTAGTAAGATTTGATTTGCCTGTGATATTACCTGAAAGGAATTGTGTTGGACAAACCATACCTGGTCAATCAAAAAGAATGAAGAGAATGCTTTAGATTAGAGGCATATGAAAAGGCTTAGGGTTCTTTGCATATGGACAGTATGGAAGTGATGGATATGTATTCAAAGTAATCAAGGAAAAAATCTACTTCTTTGTATCACCAATGATCTCAGATTGCACCTCTTACTTTATTAGGATCAAAATTCTCGATAAAATAATACATCTGCAACATGCATGACGTATAATGAGGATTATGACCCATCTAATTCTAATATAACTTTCTCAATAGCCTAAAAATCATACTTTTCTAACATTCAAATTGAACACCTAGGATGCATCATATCCTTGTTTTTGCTCTTACAACCCTTCAGCTTTGCATCCTTGTCTCACCTGATTTCTTCAGGCAACCCAATATTCCATCAATTAGCTTGTCCTTGTTAGTATCAACTGGATCAGAAACGAAAGAATAGGTCCTTTGAGGTTTTTGCTTCTTTACATAGTTTCCTGGATAAGTTTCACTGTTGGTTCCAACTGTAGACGAACCAGATGACTTCAAACCATCTGTTGAACAATCAACCATGCCATCAACATTCTCCGACTTGCTCTTTCTATTGTCACCTTCCTTAGTGCTGTACCATGAATCAAGGATTTGCAGTAGTGAGCTATCTTCATCGTTTATTTTCTTCACTTGCCCTTCTGGCCTACTTAATGCAGTAGAGGTCTCCTCTTCTGAATCAGAAAAGTCATCATCTGAGACAGAAGGTTCATAATCAGGATATTTTGGCCTTTCTGTTTGTTCTATAGCTTTCCTCATTAATATGGATTCCATTTCATGTCTTGCAGAACTTGCATTGGCAACAGGCCCTAATTCTTCCCACGGAGAGTCAAAATCATCATCCTTCTTTGCTGCATCAGACAATTCACTATCTGAAGTAGTGATTGAATGAATAGCATTACTTTCTTGACCATCATGAACACCAATTTCCAGGCCAGAACGATTTGAGGCTTTACCAGAAGGAAAGATATAAGAGGACTCTATTTTCACCCCAGGCATTGCCTGGAACAGGGAGCCGAGCTTATGGTATCCAATCTTTTGTAAATCAAGAGGATAGCCATACCTCTCAAGGAATAGTTTTCTGAAGGAGCCCATGTCATATCCCTCTGGATACTCCTTTAATATCTCAGTCACAAGCTTCTGACAATCAGCTAATATATCACTTCTAGACCGGACAGAAAGTTTCTTGTTAATGATGGGTGGAGAAACTCCAGAATGAAGAATATTTTGATACTTCAAGTCTCCATCATGTTTTGGTGATGTGCCTGAAAATATTGAGCTCAACCCATTTGATCTGTGAGATTGAATCATAGCACTCTTTCCAATGGAAGAAGTGAGTTTGAAAGGTGATGTCTGAGAGGGGCATTCCACCACCCATTTCCTCTCAGATATTAACAAATCCACCAAGTGAAGGAGGTCACTTTCACTTAGAGATCTATGAGCCAGAGGCCCTTCATTTTGCAGATTTTGTGCCATCTCTTCCCTGACACAAATCATATATCACAGAATAATATTAGCAAATGGTAAATTAAATGCAAGAAAATTATCAAGTTTAAACACCAGAAGAAGTTGTCATAGCATAGCATTTAAGGAAATAATAAGGTTGAAGCACTTTTAGGTTCAACAATACCATTGACCACAAAAGTACAAATATCAATTTCAGAATTAACATCAATTGGTTGAGATCCGTATTTAGATCATCAAGTGATACAAACTACACCAAATGTTGCAGGTTTTTTGAGAAAACCAAATAGGCTAGAACATGATACATGAAAACCCTCACATCATAGTCATTTTTGAGGCTCTAAGAGGGTCCTATGTAATGAGTAGTGGAACTGTGGATCACTTAATAATGCATTGTGCAGTTGCTCATGAGTTGTAGTCTTTCATTTATTCTGTGTTTGGGGTTGACTGGGTGATGCCTTAAAGAGTGGTGGATTCACTTGTGGGATGGAGGAATTGGTTCATCAAACAAGGAAGTTGATTTGCTTGGAATGTAGCCCCTCTTTGTTGAATGTGGATTTTATGGAAGGAAGGGAAACAATCACACATTTAATGGGGGGTGGGGGTCTTGGTCATTGAATTGAAATCCTTGTATTTGAGATCATTGTTTTTATTCTCTAATTTAGGGTTCGTTTGGATACAGCTGAAAACTGAAACTAAAAACTGAAAAACACTGTAGTAAAATAATTTTTTAATGGGTAAAAAATACTGTTCACGCCTAACATCACTGTTCATTGGCCTAAAATCACTGTTCCTGGCCAATGAACAGCGACTGTGAGCGTCCAGCCAGAAAAAAAGAAAGGGCTGAAACGCAGACGCTGGGTGTTTCAGCCCAAATCAAACCCACTCTTCGTACGCATCTCATTGATACTGACCCAGAAAATATAAGTATGCATCTCATTGTAGATTTTATAGACTATTCTCTTTTCAATTGTAATTCTTTTATATCCTAATTATTTAAGAGAACTTTCTATACTCAAAGGCAGGAGTTGTAAACCTTTTGTTAAATATCATTCCATCTAATGCACCTCAACTCAAATCTATGAAGAAAAAAAAAATCTTGTAAACAAATCCCAACAGAAGGACCAGGCATCTGAAATATTTAGTCACTATATGTAGTTTAATTTGAACTCTCTCTCTCTCTCTCTCTTGACTAGTTCATATTCTGCCAATGATAAGAAAACGAGGAACAAAACCAAATATTTAAACAACACAGCAGCAGAAGCTGGATAAAATGTTGTCATCAGCAGCATGAGGAAGAAAACTGCATAAAAACAAAGAAAAATAAGTGAATGCATAAAACCTGGTCCGTGAGTGGGAGACAATAACTGAAGCATTGGGTGTTCCCATAAAAGATTTCATGTCACTCCAAAAAGAATCCTCAGAAAATAACTCATGCCTTTTGGAATAATCATTTATCTGGTCCAGTTTTTGGCTGGATTGATCACTCGATATATCAGAATTTGGGTCAGTTCTCCAAAATTTACACCAATATACAATCTTGTTGAAGAAACCTGGATCTGTTCTTGATGTGTCACCATATGGTTCAGAACCTATAGCAGTTTTGCTGTCCATATCTGGATCATTATTGGCAGAAGAATGTGGCACCTGGCATATTGGATTAGCTTCCTGACTTGTTGATTTTGCATGTTTCTCCTCGAGTTTTGCCTTTTCTGAGCCATTTAAAGAAGCAGAATGCTGTTCAGAAGTTATTTGAATTTTTTCCTCAGAGCTAACACCAGAAGTAGAGCATTTTTCTATAGTGCTTTGACTTTTATTCTTGGAACCACCATCACTACTGCCAAAATATTTTCTCCAGACTCTTCTGAACAAACCCGCTTCAGATGCAGAATCCTGCCCTACCACAGGAGGCCAATGACACTCACTCTCAACAACCTTCTCATCAAGTGGAGAATGCTGCTGCGGCTCCCCCACGTTTAGGTCAGAGGATGGAGGCAATGGTGACTTCCCCTCAGCTCCTGTAATAGATCTGTCAAGTGAAGAAGGCTCTTGCTTTGTTTTAGGATCCTCCTTCACATTTGATTCAGAGGAATGAATAAATGCTGGCTTCCCATTTACTCCTCCAGCAATAGATTTGTCCTCGCCATTTGACTTTGAAGTTGCAATGGGGTCTTGGATTCCATTATTAATTACAGGTCCAGTCAACACAGCTGGATTGCACTCAAATGGTTCATGAATTTTAGGGGTGAGACCACGCACAACAAACTGACCATCACCCACAGACTGAAGCTTTAAAATGTGTGGCATTGTCAGAAGAAAGCGAGAAAACTTTTTATATCCATACAAATCTTTGTCAATGCTCACATTACTTTTTCCCAACTCAGAACGAAGTTCAGTAATGGAGATTCCTTTGGGATGAGAATTCAATATATGACGAATCAGCTTCATCACTGTCTTTGGAACAGGACGAGGCTTAGAATCTGAACTAGGTTCAGGCAAGTCCTCTGCCCGTGAGCATGCAGGTTGCTCGGTAACTGAGAAGGGATCTTCAAGATGCACCTTAGAGTGGCCATACCAAGAACCATATGGACCATCTGGGGGTTGGTTAAAGTGCTTCCCAGTAAGGGTTTCCCCTCTAATCAAAGCATGCCAATGCCACATGATACTTGCAGCGCTACAGAGAACACCGGGAGCACTTTCTGGACTTGCAAGCAGTATATTGTAGTTGTTCATTCTTAACCTATGTAAAATGCTAGCAAAGTCCCTGTCGCCTGAAATTAAAAAGAGATGTGCTGGTGGAGGATTTTGAGAAACCCAATACATGAGATCTACAAGAAGAGACCTGTCGGCACTGTTCTTTCCACCTGCACCCATATATGTAAAGATGAACGTAAATTATTTGGACTAGGATGTACTAAAATGCCATTGAAGTGAAACTTATGATACTGATAACAATATATCTCCTGCTCATCCACTAAAAAGACATGCATAAAATATTTTAAAATTCAACAGAGAGAAAAGATTTGGAACAAACACATCATCAATAAATTAATTCTCATTTTCCTAGCTAAGTGTAAAATACTACTACCTTCATATTTGACAATAAAACTTATGGTACAGATAACAATATAATCAAAATTTTAGATCTCATTGCTTTGTTTATTAGGTGTAAGGAAAAATTTATAATTTCAATTGAATATAAACTTTTCTAATATTTTACCAAAATTGAAGAATATTGAGTTGCAAGGGTTCAAATTTATTATATGAATAGTTCATGATAAGTTATGAATGATTTGCTCTTCCTTTACCACTATACATATATGTACGGGTGTGGCTACTTCATTTCAATATCAGCTAAAACTCCAAATATAATCCTTATGGAGACATATTTAGCTAATACTACTACAACAACAATTAAACCTTAGTTCCAAAACTTTGGGTTTGGCTATGGATTTTCAATAAACTAGTCAAGATGGGCCACATTTTCTTTACTCTATTCTATCAGATTTCATACTCTCTATCACATTCTTAATTGACAGGTTCTTTTAACTATTTCTAGTAATGTTACGTTAGGTCTTCTTCTATGCTTTTCTCTTTCCCTTGACTTGAATCAACTCACTCTTTCTCACAAGTGAATTGATGACTCTCCTCTACCCATGACCAAATTACCTCAAGCACACTGTCATGTACTCAAATTTAGTCCATACTTAGCTGAAAGCTTTTAGATTCTAAAGCATCTCTGCAACTTTCTAACTTAACATTAACTCCAATTCTAGCTTCATACACTAACACCATATCATCAGGAAAAATAAAAAAAAGCATTCTTTTTCCTCACGATATAAGAACTTCACAAAGTGAGCCCATTCAATAAAAATTCAACATTATCCCACATACTTAAACTCAATTACTAATCAACAACAATCCCAAAAATATCTACAAGAACTCAATCTACTACATTATTTCAAGAAATCAAAGCACCAAACCATTGGGAATGTGCGTGAGATTGATCCCAGTGGATGACAGCGCCTCCTGGTTAGCCCTTGAGAGCTGCAAAACATCTCCAAAAGCAGTGATCGTAACAGGACCCTTTATTCCATTAGTCCTCACCGCCGCAGTTATCGTATGCGCAACCTTGAAGACGTTAACTCCAGCGGGCAAATTGCAGTTCTCAAAGTCCCACCACACTGACACCCTCACATTTCGAGACTCCTCGTCGTGGCGTCTTGGAGAGAAATTGGAATGGGACGAGTAATGCGATGATGAAGATTGAGAGGTTGAGAAATATGAGATCTTTACAAGTAGTGGAGAAGAATTAGAGGAAGTGAAGAGTAAGAGGGTTTTTGGAGAAAGTAATGGAGGTCTCATGGCGGTGGAGTGAGAAAGATAGGGGAACTTGGGGTTTGGGTTTGGAATTTGCGGTTTTCGGTGTGAGATGAGAAATGGGTCCTTCTCATTTCATGGTGATATATGAGAAGGAATTGCTGGGTTTTTGGGATCTGAATGAGAGGGTTTTAGGTGGAGAAGATGGAGGTTACCTAAAACCCTAACGCACGTGCAGTGCACATGCGGTGACAAATTGGGCCCAGGGACCAAATGTTTTAACTATAATGGGGGGTTTAACAACTTTGCTATACTGGAGGTGAGGCCCATTTTATATATATATTTTTTTAGAAACGAGGCCCATTTTATATTTGGAACAATTTCATTTCTCTTTTCCTCTACTCTCCCTTTATTCAAAGTTTCAAACATAGGATAATACTAATTAATATACATGTAAAGATAGAGTTCTAAACTTAGGCTTAGGAGTTAGGAGGCCTATCCTTTTTTTCCAAACTTTACTTCACTTTATGGAATATTACTAAAATCCCCGTGGGGAAAAATGATTCAGTAGTAAAAAGACTTTATGACCCATCACACTCATGAGTTTGAGAGTTGTAAATTCAAGTAATGGACAGTCACTCCATTAGTGCCCAGATAGCCTCACGTTTGTTTGATTAATATCAATCACCAAATACCACTTACATAGTCATGAAAAAGTATGAAAATTTTTATGTTGTGATTATGTGATAAGTTAGTAGTTTCCGTTAGCACCCTTACCATAAATGTTCCATGATTCAAGTTTTGAATCCTGGGCCTGGGACGGGATAAGCTGAATGCCTAAAACAGATTTGTGTAACTAATAAAAAATTAATTGAAATTTGAGAATTGAGATTGATTGAATTGAATTAAAGTAATAAGTTATGCCCTTTTTTTTTTTAATTTATTTTTTTTTTATCATCTTCCCTTTGTTCTTTTGTATTTATTTAAATTTTGATGGATTTCAGATGCTAATTAAATTTAAAATGATCTATTAAGAAGGTTTTCTGATAATATTTTTCTTCAGATGTTAAAAATATTGTTATATTTCCCCAAATATAACATTGCGAACCATGTTAACAAACAGCCAGGAGGGAATGAAGAATGAAGATTGAGGAATCAAGTTTATGCCAAGTGCCAATGTATTCCCCAAGCCCAGCCCTACTGGCCAGAGCTGAAACTGGTTGACCCGAGCCCATTACATTTTTCCATGCAACCTAAACCCTAGCGACAAAAGCTAGCCCACTCACCCTAAAATTATTAGTATTGTGCCAATTCCAGGAATATTTGTGGTGTCGCGACTAGTTACTGTTTATTAGAGAAGAAATTCTCTGGGTGGCATGGGTAAAAACTAAAAACCCTGTTTTGTTATACGATCTCAAATTCATATTTTTACATTTTAAATAATTTTACATATTTTTTCACACATTTTTTCATCCGCACAAATTTTAAAAAATTACAAAAATCTCAAATCAAACTACTCTATCAAACACTTCCTTCAAATTTCTGATAGTTATGAAAGAAGTTATTCAAATATTTTAACTTTTATTAACAATTACTACTTTTTATTTTAGTAATAAATATGCTTCTTTTTCTTGGATAAATTTCGCAAATGTAAATTTCAAGCTCATCCAAAGAGTGTTCTACTTTCAAAACAACTTTAGCCTTCATGAGCACACCATCCTTATTTACATTTTAGTAACGTGGGGCTAGTCCTAGTCTACCAATAAACAGATAAAGACAAGGTAAACTCCAAGTTTGTGTTTGATGGAGATTTTAACTCATTTAAGAAATTGGGCAAATTCAATCAAAATATACAGACCATCAATAAAAAAATAAGAAAAAAAAGGGAAACAAAAAAGTAAGCGAATATTGACAAATGGTGGGACGTAAACTTTCCCACCTGTCAGTACAACTAAAACGAACAAAAAACTGTCATTTCTGTTTACAATATGGGAACATAACATATATTAGATAATGAGTGAGACTAGATAGCAAATATAAAAAGAGAAGAAGAAATTTTTTATTGGACATACACTTCATCAATTTTATCTTTTATAGATTATAAAAGGATATTGGAGGGGGGAAATGTCCTCAAGGTCCAAGCCCAACCTGCCCTCAAACACGATCACGAGTTAGCATCTTGTCTAAAAAAATGTTTGGTCCATAACCACAACGATGTGGTAACCCCATTCATCTAGTCAATCAACATACTCTGGGTGCCGATCATATCATAAGAGCGCTTGAGAAAAGTGATTGATCGATCATGCCAACTTTATCATCTACTCCGCCAATCACTACCTCTTTTCACCTTTTGTATTAAATGCAGTGGTGTAAGTCATTACTATAAAATGTGGTGAGAGGAGAGAGGGAGGGAGGGAGGTGAGCACTCTAAGAACTTGTCTCTTTAATCAACTTAAGAGAATGATGTGTGGTTAGGTTTCTCTCACATAAATATGATTTTCCAATAAACTTTAGTTGCTCTGTAATTCGACTCCAAAATTCTTTTCACTAACTTAAACTTTGGAATGCTCCCCATCAATCCAATTAGTTAATTTGAAGTTTAGAAAGTATGCTATTCAAATCTAGTAGATTTAGATTCAGTAAATTTTAACAAATCCATCATTTTTTTTTAAATGTTGAAATAATTTGTATGATTCCTCTTAAAAAAAGGGGATAAAATTACAAAAACAAAAACTCACCCTTACAAACATTAATTAGGATCATATATCTTCCTTTGAGAGGGCCCCTTTTTTTTGGGGGGAATAATTTTAAAAGCCACATTCTAATGACTAATGTGTCAACATTTTATGGCGGACAGATTGAATGTGGTGGGCTCGACGCTACTCACTATCACAATGAGGCCCATAAATTTCATGTACCGCTCCATCTTTTATTTTTCCAAGTTGCTTATAATTGGATTGGGATCTTTTTTTTATTTTTAATAGTAAATTTGGATTGGGATCTTTGATTCTTTGCTCCTCGTTTCACGTTGATATCGACCAATACCACCCTGAATTAATCTGACATAATTGCACACAAAAAATGTTGGATTGTGCATACCAAACTTGCCTTAAAATTTTACCAATAATTTTCAAAATGAATTTATTTTTGTGTCACCAGTCCAGAGTTCATCACTAAAACGTGCAAGATATCTCTTGGGACTAGTATTGTAACCAGTCCAAAGAAACCTGCAATGTGATGTGATGTGATGCAATGCATGACCAAACGGACCAGAATTGTTAACCATTGCTTTCTAATGAAGACCTTTGGATTTGATTAATCATTGCAAAGGAAAGGTTGATTTTTATTTTAGACCAGCTAGAGTACTGGTTTATGGATAAGGGTCGAGTTGGTCTGGTGCAACTGGAAACTAGACCTAATCCAAGTCTTTAATTTGCTACTACTCTGCTAAGTGTGAGATTGTTTGGGACTATTGTGGATATGAATGAAATTGGGGATTTTTTTTCTTTGGGGTTCAAAACATGAACCAAAAATATTTTGGTCATTTAAGGAAAGCAAATATATTAAAAGTAAAAATTAAATAAATAAACGAAAAATAAAATTAGTCTATATTATATAAGACTTAAAATAATTCTTTCTTATTACATTTTAATTTAATCATTTATAATCTCTCAATATAGAATTCGATGTTCTTTTTAATATATTGAAAATCATCTATGATAGATTTTGTACTTAGTGACCGTTTGGATCAGGATGATATTTGCTGCATTTTGCGTTTTCTCTTTTATTTTTTATTTTTTTAGCGTGCATGAACAGTAACTGGCACTGTTCATGCACATTATTACACTGTGGGCGGGAGACAAAGTTACTGTTCTTCATTGTTCACACACTGTTTATGGGACCCAAAAGTACTTTATTCAGGAAAAAAAATATTAAAAATGGGTCTCACGGTACTATTCACACATTTAAAAATTATTTTGCTACAGTGTTTTCAGTTTTCAACAATAAGTTCTATCCAAATGGACTCTTAATTTCTCAATAATTTTATTTTTTCGATATAAAAAAAATTAAAGATTTCATTAGAAAACACCCATCTCATGTTTTAAATATGACAAATGTAACCCTATTTTCCAATTTTCTGCATATGCACTTTCAATAACTTACCTTTCTATGATTGACTGATTCGGAAAATGATAAGACTTTGTGGGAGGAAACGTGAGCAAACTTGTGGAGTCCAATTGTTAGCACAATGATAAGACTTTGTATGAATGCTCTTCGTTAGCACAATCGCAAATCCCAATCTTGCACATTTATCTCATTTTATACATGCCCTGATTGTTTGATTTCCTTTGTTTCTGATTTGGTATACAATCAAACACAAATGGCAGGGGATAAATTTCAACAAAGTGACAAGCCAAAAATGAATATCGTGTTCTGTTTTTTTAGGCGATATGTTTGTTTGTATTATAATACAAACATAATTTTGCAGTTGGCATTCTATACACAAAAAGTCAGTTGGCTCATATTTTTCTTCTTCTTGTGGACCACAACCAGTGTTTGGACATTAGTTTATTTGGTTAAGATAAAAGAAACGGAAGAAGAAGATTTTAAAGATCTCCAACCCTTAAATGATTTGGACAATCAAAGTACCACATGGGTGTGAATCGATGCCTTTGGCTTTGGGACCCAATTTTAAGATTGTGGCATGGAGAACTATTATTTATTATTACCTAATTCAAGTAAGTCCTGCTTACGCCGTGGTAGCTGAGTGCATTACAGCTCCGTGCTTTCATTATTCTTCGTAAAGAAGGAAAATTATTAGATACTCTGAGAGTATCATAAATGTGTACTCTTTCTTCTCACATGAAGAATGAGTTTTATCATAAATTTAATTAGTGGTATTTACAACTATGTGAGAGGAGAAAGTACATATTTATGATATTTTGAAGGTACCTAATAATTATCTAAAAGAAATGGAAGAATATGTATATATATATATATATATTACTTTAGATTTATTAAACTTCTTTTCAATAAATTAGTTTTTTTTTTGTCCTAAAAGAAAATGGGAGGGGAATATTCGAATCATTAATTTCCTTTCCATCGTGATTGTGTTACTCTGCTTTTTTATTTTTGCTTTTGATTTCCTTTTTATTGCTTACATTTTTTCCAGCTTTTGCCAGAAAGTAACAACTTTTTAAATAGATTTTTGGCAAACTTTGAATCAAAGTAAAAATGGGATCCACACGTTTTTTTCGAGGCAAATCCACATTGGGTCGTGTTTACCTTCATGAGAAGAGAGAGATCATTACAAATTATACTCATCCAAATAACACCCACAAAGGCCTGTGCTGAATTCATGTTGAAAATCTCAAGAGTAACAAACATAAATAAATAAATAAATAAAATCAGCTCTAAAATATACTAATTGCCGTTTCTTCTGGGATTTTAAGATTTCCTTCATATGGGTAATTAAAACTTGGTTGTCGTTTGAGATTTACTCCTTTTTGGTTCTCTTCTCTAGTTATAGTCTTAAATCCTTATCCAATTGAATGTTTCATCCACTACAAAAAATGCGGGCTTTATCCGCGTTTCAAAAACGCAGCTATAGACTAAAGCCACGTTTACAAACACAACTACAGGCTATAGCCGCGTTTACAAACGCAGCTTTTACTGTGTGACAATAGCCACCTACGGGGTCTATAGCCGTGTTTTTTTAAACACGGCTACAGGTCTCCCTATGGCTGCGTTTTTCTACTTCCTATAGCTGCGTTTTTGCACCCCCTATAGGCTGAGACTTAGAGCTGGGTTTTGTAAAAAACGTGACTATAGACCCATTTTGGGTTGCGTTTAAAACACGATTATAGCTTGGACTTGTAGTTGCGTTTTTTAAAATGCGGCTATAGACATCTTTGGGTTGCATTTAAGAATGCGGCTAAAGCCCCCTACATTGGGTTTTCTATAGCCCCGTTTTTAAAAATGCGGCTATAGCCTGTAATTCTTGCCCAAAACAATTGCCAATACTCAACAGATGCAACCAATTGCAACCAACAAAACAATTGCCAACACTCAACAGTTCCCAATCAATTGCCAGCAAACAAAACAAATTCATTGCCAAAAGATTGCATTGCCCAAATAATTTACATAAACAAAACAAGTTCCCAACAAAAGATTTTTACATCACAAAATGCATATCCCTCAAGGATTTTTTACATCACAAAAAATTGTCAGCAACATCATGGTACTTGAATTGGGCTCGCAAAAATCCCTAAACTTGGAACACTTGAAAACAGTGCAAACACTTGAAAACACTCCTGCATTGTGGAACTATTAGCTACATTTAGCAAGTGTAAAAAGGCATGTATACAAATGTTCACTTGAAAGGTTTTTGGAACAAGGATACGATCCTGCCTACATTAATGGTTGAAATTTTCTAATTTGATTCCTATAGTACATCTACTTCCCTACTTCTTGCTTCATATATACTAATGTAGGACCTTCAAATTGGAATAAAACCAACAAAGGCAGGAATATATTTGATTTTCATTTTTATTTTTTTCCCAGTACAGTTGTATATGTGACACACCTACTTGCATTATATAGGTTAACCATGTCACTTGACAACACGCACACTAGGATAACTTTTATATCTCACTTCTAAGTATTTCTTATGAAAATTGATTGTACTCCTAAAAATTAGGCAGTGCATTTCAATGTCATCCACATAAATGGAAACAATGTCATAAACATCCCACAAATTGAACTGCTCATAAAAGAACTAGTCAACCAAAGAGTACAACAATTCAAGAAGAAAATAAATTCTAGAAAACAAGCAAGGACAATGCAACACACTTGAGTTTTTCCCAACTGAGATTCAAGTTCCACTTCATAATCCCTATGTTTCAAAGGCTTCCTCTACATTGGAGGACCTTTTGTTGCAACAAAATCAATGAATCATGTCAATTTTTCACACCCACTGGTCTACACCTCAGCGGAGCCAATAATTTCAACATAAAAGACACCCAATATTAATTCTACAAACCAATTAGTCTAGAATTTAGAGGGTTCAATTAACATGCATACACACTGACACACACATGTTCATAGACTCAGAGTACAACCACCCAATATTGATTCTACAAACTAATTACTCTAGAATTTAAATGGTTAAATTAGCACACACACATACAAATACACAATATTAAGTCTGCAAACCCAATATTAATTGTTGTCAGACAACATTCTACACGACATATTGTCAACATTACTTACCTAATCTTTCATATGGCTACACATCAAACAATCTCTATCTCTATATGAAATTAAAATTTTCTTTAAAAAAAATATGAAATTAACTTTATGGTCCGTAGGTAATACATGATGTTAGTAATAGGTCTAAATAAAAACCAATAAATGCTTGTCCACTCAACTATTGTGATTTATTTATTTATTGTCTATAGCATTGCTATGAAATTATTAAGTATCAATATTTGATGAGAAAAGAAAAAAAAAAGAATTTTTAACAAATTTTTATATTTCCCATAAAAGTGATATTAAAAAGTCATCACTTAATACTAGCCAGGCTATAAGAAGACCCTTAAGTTAAAAATTAAATCCTGGTGGCTCCTATCTTTGTTGATGGATTAGATATACTTCCTCTTCAAGTTCATGGCTGGTGGCTCCCATCAATGCATGCAAAGACACCAACATTGTCCACTCTGGCCCATTTTTCCCTCTTAATGTTAAGCATAATAATTCTATTGTTTTTTTTCTAATTAATCTGTACATTGAACTTTCAGATGAAGGCCAAAATGGGCTTTTAACCCTTTCTTACAAATTTTCTAGCAAAATGCCCCATGTTTGAAACTAATTAGAGAATACCCTTGTTTTGAAACCCGATTTTCTAAAAATCGAGTTCCAAATGTAAAACTCAATTTTTGGAACATTGAGTTATAGCGAATGTGGACTTAGGATTTTTTTTTTTTTTTTTGAAACTCGAGTTTCTTGGACTCAAGTACTTTACATGGAACTCGAGTTCTAGAATTTTTTTTTTTTTTTTTTTAATTTTTAGTTTGCTATAACTCAAATGTCCAAAAAATGAGTTTTAAATTAAAACTCGATTTTTAGAAAATTGAGTTTCAAAACAGGGGCATTTCCCTAATTAGTTTCAAATATGGGGCATTTTGCTCAAAAGTTTTGATAAAAGGGGCAAATGCCCATTTTCTCCCTTAGATGAATGTTTCTTGTTTGGCAATTTTGCACCTATAAGTTTACCTTTGGAATAATAATATGAAATTTATACTAATCATGTATTTACCAATCCAGGTAAAATTTGTTCCAAATTTCAGTTAAGAAGAGTTGTTTTCTATTAATTTTTTTTTTCTTTTTAACTATTTGGTTTCTTTGTTTATTCTTGAACCAAATCTTTAGTTTCAATGTCTTTTTCTTTGAATTTTACACTTGAATTATTTGACCATAATTTTCTGTTTTTGAATCATTGATTCAATTGTTTTCTTTAAAAAATTACGAAGACGATTCTATATGAAGACATTCAAGAGTCTTGTGGAATATAGTTATTTTATCGTTGAGCTTAACTTTTGCATATCATTATATAGTTTAACTTTTCGGCCACATATTGTTAATTCATTTATTATATCAGTCCAAACCTTTTTTTTCTTTGCCCTCATAATCTTGGCATATTAGAGCATGCTTCACTTATTTACTTGGGAAAAGTTGAAGTGTCCTCAAAATGTTTGACTAATAAATACATGGTTATTAGTTTTTACAAAAGATGTGTTGATTTTATACTGTGATTATAACAATACTTTCTTAATTGATTGAGACTATTTTTTAATTTTATAGATGGGATTTTCTAAGTGTAGATTTGTAACTTTATACAAGGAAATCGAAATACTATATTAAGTGGATTTTATCTAATTTTCAGCTAGCTCTACTCTGCTTCCTTTTACTATTTTTCTTCCTCTCTCAATCCAAGCGAGCTTAGTCTTGGAAACCAAATTTCTTTGTTATTCAGCCATATATATTTGGTGATTTCCCTCCCAGCAGAGGCCAGGTGGATTTTAATCTCTTCAAAGAAATACATAGTATTATTGGAATTGTCGATAAAAGAAATTTAAGGGTTTCACAATTTATATTAGGGGCTATACAAAAGTCTACAAACCTAGAATGATATACTAGCATGTGCTCTTAGAATGGGTATTTAGTAGTCACTTACATTGTAGTGAGCTTATGAACAGTTGTTACAAATTTCAAGTACTTTATAATACTCTTTAGTTAGAGCATTCTCATCAAGAATGCTAAATATTTTAGCAATTACCACTTCAAAATCCTATTTTATCAATTTTAACATACCATTTTACAATCCACCAAACATCAAACATTTTATTTTTTTTAATAACTTCATTTAAATAATATTATTTTTATTTTACCACTTTCTCTCTCTTAACACCACTTTCTTCTCAGTCCAAGCAACCCCAGGTACAGCCATACCCACGGCTAGTCACTGTCAGCCACCACCACCATAAACATTCAACACAATCAACCATTAACATTCAACAACAAACCTAGACCCACGGCCAACCCTTCGCCACCACAATCAGCATCCATCCAAAAATCAACCCCATAGCCAAAAAAATAAATAAATAAATAAATAAAATAAAAAACAACAACAACAACAAAAACTAAACTAAACTTGAGAGAGAGAAGCCTCAGCATGAGAGGAAGAGAAGGAGACGAAGGATAGAGTGGTGAACAAAACCCACAAACCCAAGACCCACGATAGCCACAACAAGCAAAACCCATCAATCCCAAGACCCACGGCTAGCCACTGTCAGCCATCACCACCCAAACCCACATCCTTATACCACCATCAATTAGAAAAACAAAAACAAAAACAACCCAGAGACCCACACCTCAGGCACAGCAACCCACCTCAGTCACCACCCACTTATCTCGTCCTTAACCCCAACCAAAACCCACCACCCCGATCTCAACCTTAGTCAAAACCCACCATCCCGATCTCAACCCCAGTCACATCGATGATCCATGAACGCAGACCCACGAACACAGACCCATGAACTTAGACCCACAAACCCAGACCCACAAAATCGCTGGAGCACATCAAACCAATACCCACAACCCACGATGATCGGCAGAGCACAATCATCAGCGAAGCACACTCATCGGCGAAGCACAGAGAGAGAAGAGAGAAGAAAGAAGTGAGAGAGGAAAGAGAAAGATAGAAGAGAAAGAGCCTGAGGTAAATAAAAAATAATTTTTTTTACAATTGTAGCTACAGTGCAGTCTCAAATATGAGATTGCACTGTAGCTTGAATCTTAAAAATTTAAGATTTAGCAGTTTTAATGTAGTGGTGTTTTTGTCTCAAAAATGCTAAAAATAGCATTTGAGAGGTTTAATGTGAATGCTTTTATATGCTATCTTTTATCAAGTCTTTTTAGTAGCTTGAACCAATTGAAGAGATATAAACTATTTTAGCATCATTTGTTTGTAAAGTTTCTATTTACATATTAATTTGGTATTTTTGACAATGCAATTCTTTCATTCGTCTTTGGAACACATGATACCAATGCAATCCGCGTGGCTTTGCATGCAATATTGAATATAATTTCAGGTGATATTTAAATGTATAATAAAAAAATTTAATTTAATATTTTGTGTGCATCACACGGGCTAATTTCTAGTGGTAAATAATAATATAAAAAGAATTAGCCATAGTCAATTCAGTTGATTTGAGAGTTATTTATATTTATTCTGTTTTGATTCACATAGTGATATATAGATTTCTAGTTTACTACCAACTACTAGACGTGGCAAGCAGATTGGGTCAGGCTAATCAGGTTTCAAGTTGAGTTAACCCATATTTTTCATATGAATTTTTTTTTAAGAAAAAAAAATGTATTTGCCATTTGAAAAGCCATACAGAAAATTACTTGATGTAAAATATATTACTTTGAATTCACCATTCTTATAAAAAATGAGCTCAACTAAACAAATTAATACTTGTTCAATAATTTTAAAATTATATAGATCCCAACATTACTAACAAAGGATAAGCAAAACAAACAAACACGTTTTATTTCTACACAATATCAACATCCCAAAACATAAAACAAAATTACTAATTTTACAATTTTGAAAACTAATTTATATTTTATTATCAATTGTGGTTAACACTCTATTTTAATTTTAAAATATACATTAAAATTTGATTTTATTTATCTATACATGGTCTCTTTTATGACTATCATGTCATTATTAACAAATACTCCATGAAATATCATTATTTATTTTGAAAAGCCGTTTATTTTGAACATGAATTACTAAAAAATAGGCTTAAACATTTATGCTAATTTCAGTGATACTTTGGTTTCACTCTTATCACATTTATTTTTGTTTCTCATACATGTCTATAATTTCAAATATATGTTTTTAACTCTAAAGTAACCAAGTTATCTTGGCATGTACTTTATTATTTGATATCTAAAAATCTTTACTCATTATCAAACGACTCAACCAATCTTCTCAAAAAAAAAAAAAAAATCATTTGTATGCAGTTATGTAAAGGTCTCAATTGTTTTCTTAAAATTACAAATGGTGCAAGTCCATAAAAAATGTGTAACTCTTATGGAGTTGCACCATTTGTAATTTTTTCTTTTTTTCATTTGGGACTGAGTCATGTGTGTCCGTTAGAGGAGTTTATGGGGTCCAGGTAGATGAGAGATAGAGAAAAGACAATGGTGGAGGGTGAAAGAATTTAATGACTTTTTATTTATTTTTATAAGAGAATTTAATGATTTAATGACATGACACTAGTCTTTCTTTAACTATCGGACCTAATGAAAATCAATGGTTTAAAAAAGATGTAACTTTTACGAAGTTACACCATGTTTAAGTTGAACCCATCTCTCTCTCTCTCTCTCTCTCTCTCTCTCTCTCTCTCTCTCTCTATATATATATATATATATATATATATAATGATAATGCAAGCACCACTGCACATCCTTGGTGCAGTGGTCACTCCACAAATATAAGTGCTTGTGGGGTGTGGGAGGCAAGGGCTGAGGTTCAAGTCTCTAGGAGGGATTTTCACACATTTGTACACTTAGATTAGGCTAGAGTAGAAATTATATCTTGTATAAAAAAAAAAAAAAAGATAATGCAAGCTTAAAAGGAGATTGAGAGACTTGAATGCTACTCAAGAAAAGACAATTTTTTTTTTTTAATAAAAATGACAAAGAATTGAGGTAATATGTTGTGGTTGGCGCAAATATCACTTTTATATGAGTTTATTATTAATCTTCTTTTTAATATAACCAATTACAACATACCATTTCAAAAGTTGTGGGAAAAAAATTGAATTGTTAATAGTACTAGAATTATTACTTTCGACATGTCAACCCATTCTTAGAATTATTGCTTTCGAACATGTCATCCCATTTTTGTCATGTGTGGTCTACCCTTCTTTCTTCTTTCTCGTTAAGGTACAATAAAAAGAAAGTAGAAGAAAATTATGCAAACATATTGAGAGAGAGATGCAAACATGTCATTCATTTTTGAGTGATACACAAAAAGATTAATAACATTTTTTTTTTACAATAATTGAGTTGACAAATTTTTATTGGTTCTAGTTTGGGTCTACCAATAATACCGTTTTTTTAAAAATTTTTATACTAACAATATGCAACATCAGTATGTCAAATTTTAGTAGAAATTTTTGTATCTATTGACTTTCTCTTCATTGTTTTTGTGAGTTTGAGTAATGTTACACACAAAAAATTATACAATAATTTTCAAAATAATTGAGTTGGAAAATATTTAATGATTTCTATCTCGGTTTATGACTAATATCACTTTCTTACCTACTACTAATAATCAGATACATTAGCAAGACTTTCTCATTAGTGAGCTAATTGTTGATAAGAATCACCTTATTCCTATCCAAATAAGAAGAAACAGGGGATGAGAAGAAGAATTGAACAGTGAGAGATTAGAGAGAGGAAGGGATAGAGATTAAGAAGAGTGAAGACACAGGAATTTGCATTAGATTTCTCATTGATTCATACATTCAGAACCTACATTCCATTATACTCGAGCTTAACAAAATTGTGGTACATTGGTATTCCATATAACTGCTACTAACTAAATAACTAACCACCCCATCACTCAATGGCTGTAACTAACAGAATAATACCAGTTACAACTATCCATTAACTAACTACACAATTACTTAGACACCATACAGATAGTAGCAACAACCCCTAATCACAAGCGTAGCAGCCCTTGGCTATATCAGCACTCCACGCACCAGTCATTAACATCCCACACACCAATCATTAGCACCCCACGCACCAACAACAGCCACTACACTAGAGCACTCCTATCATTCCATCCCCCTTTGAAAACCTTGTCCACAAGGTAAAACAAGTACAACCCTAATAGCTAACAACATTGTCCACAAGGTAAAACATGTACAACCCAAATCAAGTGAACAAAGGTGAAGTAAAGCTGAATATAGCAACACCACCCTCTTAAATCACCATGCCCACATCACAAAGTTGTCGCATTGGAATCCTCATCACAAAGTTGCAGTAGCTAACTAGTAAAGGTGAAGTGAGGATAAACTGGCATCCCCTTAAAGCACCTTGCCCACAAGGTGAGGGAATTGAAGTTGCAGCTTGTACAAAGACACCTAAGTAGCACATTTAGGAGGTTGCCCATACCACTGAACCAAGACCTTAGTAATCTGCCTACTCCTTAGATGCTTGGACCTATGCTGTAAAATAGCAATAGGCTCAGGATTGAGACAACCATTAGAATCCATAAGAGGAAGAGTAGGAATAAGAGTAATGTGAGCACCCAACTTAGGTTTCAGAAAAAAGACATGGAACACTGGATGGATCAAACAATCTGGAGGCAATGCCAATTTATAAGCCACTGGTCCAATCCTTTGTAAAATCTGAAATGGGCCAAAATACCTTGGAGACAACTTGTGAAACCCCTTAGAAATAAGAGACAATAGCTAATAGGGCTAAAGCCTAAGGAAGACCTAATCACCAACTTGAAAAGACTTAGCAAACCTATGCCATGAAGCAACATTGATTAGCCATGATAAGCAAATTGCATAATGAGTTTCTTGAAATCCCATTGAATTAGGCCTAAAGAGTACAACCATTGAGTTCCCAAGATCACATCATAACCACCCAAGGGTAATACATTCAAATCAACACTAAAAGGAGTACCCTGAATCTTGAGTTGAACAGCATGGCATACTTCCTCAGTTTGAATTACAACTCCATTAGCCACCTTAACTTCAAAGTAATCTTGAGTTGACAAAGGCAACTGTAATTTGCTGATTGAATTTATTCAATCATTTTGTTGGCTTTATTCTGTGCCAATTTGCTTGTAATTCAGCATTTAGAAACCCTGTATTTAGGTGGGAATCATGTAAGGGTAGTGTGTGAGAGAGTGTAAAGAAAAACTTAAGAGTGTGTCCTCAAGCAGTGCCTCGCGACTAGATCTTGCGATTGGCTCGTGGCTGGCAAGTAGCCAAAGGAGGCACACGTGTGAAGCATGCAGAGGAGCTGAAGAGTCACGCTAGTTGGAGCACTACAGGACAAAACTTCCAGTCTGACCAGGCAGTTAGCTTGCGACTCAAACTCGCGACTCAGTCAAGTCGCGAGGTTAAGTCGCCAGACCACTCTATTTGGGAAAAACTGACATTTCGCATTCCAAACACACACCAGTATAAATACCTTTTATACCCACATATTGTAGAGAGCCTCTAGAGAGAATCTTGAGAGAGAAACCTTAGAGAAAAACAAGATTGACCCATCCACAATCTTCATCCTTTGATTCTCCAAATTCCTCTACTCTCACTCTTTTTATTGTTACATCCTTGAGAGTTTCATTTAGCCAAATCCTTTTCTCACCATACCCATATCTGTGAGAAGGTTATTTGGTGCTTGGGAAGCATTTAGGAAGTGACCAATTGATATTGGTTGATGCTATGGGCTATAGCGGAATCCGCTAAGCTAGAGAAGACAAAGGTTCGGTGTAACCTCGTTGGAGCAAGAAGCTTGGAGGGCTTAGGTGCACTGGGTAGATTAGGCTTGGAGGGCCTTCTACTATTCATGTATCCCAACTTCATTCTTTAGTGGATTATTGACCGCTTGGAGGGCGGTTGAGAGGTTTTATGCCGAGGACTTCGGTTTCCTCTTTGATAACACATCGTTGTGTTGTCTTTATGTTTGCATCTCTCTTCCCTTAAACTTTACCTTGTAATTGCTACCATGGTTGTGATTAATTTTGGTTTAGATTGTTTTAGCTTATTTCATATTCTACACATACATTGTTTGATAATAAGCTTTGTTTCCTCTTCGATAATACATCGTTGTGTTGTGTTTGTGTTTGCATCTCTCCTCCCTTAATCTTTACTTTTTAATTACTGCTGTGGTTGTGATTAATTTTGCTTTAGATTATTTTACCAATTCTAATTTAGCTTATTTTCATATTCTGCACATACATTGTTTAATAATAAGCTTGTGCTGGTAATTTGTAAATTGGGGGTCTAAATGTTCACAGATGTTTTACACACTTTTTGAACATTCAGTAATAACTTCCAAAGTGCAACATCCAAGACGTTATGAGTGCTCCCACTGTCAATCAAGATTACTATTTCTTAATGGTTGATTCTTCCCCACACTCTCATGGTACCTGGTGAAGGACTACCCAGCAAAGCATAGAGAGTTATTTCAGCCACTCCTTCGGGAGCTCTATCCACCTCAAGCTACGGCAATTCCAAATGATAGTCTGGTGCACCAGCTACTTCCTCGTAATGAAAGTCTTGCACAATTTGACAACCCATTTCTTGCAAACCCTCCATAAGGAAAATTCTTAGGGTCTTAAACTTGTGCCTTATAACCCACTTGTCATCACAGCAGTAGCACAATCCCTTTTTTTCTCCTTTCATCCATCTAAGAAGGAGAAATCTTTTGGATGGCCATCTTTGCACCCTTAGGGTCAGTCTTGATCATTAGTGGAGGACCACGAATTAAAGCTTTAGGCCCTTCACCCCAAGATTTGATGCTTCTTTTGCTAGCCATTAGGTATTCCTCTTGGATTTTAGCTAATCCAAATGCTGTATTAAGGTTTTGTGGATTAAGCATTCTGATAGGCAGTCTGATCTCATCCTTCAGACCACTCAAGAAACAGCTCAATATATGCTTTTCTAACAATTCCTTGATTCTGTTTGATAAAGCCTCAAATTGACCTTCATATGCAGCCACACTGCCTACCTGCCTTAGCCTAGTCAAGGTTTCCATTAGATCATCATAGGTTGATGTTCCAAACCTTACATGTAAAGACCCCACAAAGGCCTTCCAGCTCGTGAATTGGCCAGCCTCTTCTGCTTCTTGGAACCAAATTAAGGCCTCCTCCTCCATATGGTAAGAAGCTAGGAAAATCTTCTGATTAGGGGGAGTTCCATACAATTGAAAAAAATGATGAGCCTTATAGACCCAGCCTGAAGGATTATCTCCCTTAAATCTCTGAAATTCTAGCTTCACACTCCTCGGAATGGTTGCCACAGTTGTTTCTTGATGATTTGGAGAAGAGGGTCCCTCTGGTGAAGTTGTTTTTTGTCTCCATTGATTGCTAGCTTTAGTTAACCTTTGCACAGTCTAAGATAGGGTCTGCAACATGCTAGTAACAGCATCCAACTTTTGGTGAATAGCATGGAGTTCTTGATGATGTTGGTCTGAAGTTTGGGAGAGATTATGAATCTTATCATTAAGAGTAGTAATAGATCGAGTCTCTGTCATGGTGGCAAAGATTGGCTCTGATACCAATTGATAAGAATCACCTTATTCCTATCCAAATAAGAAGAAACAGGGGATGGGAAGAAGAATGGAATAGTGAGAGATTAGAGAGAGGAAGAGATAGAGATTAAGAAGAGTGAAGACACAAGAATTTGCATTAGATTTCTCATTGATTCATACATTAGACCCTACATTCCTTTATACTCGAGCTTAACAGAATTGTGGTACATTGGTATTCCCTATAACTGCTACTAACTAACTAACTAACCACTCCATCACTCTTTAGCTGTAACTAAAAGAATAATACCAATTACAACTATCCATTAACGAACTCCATAATTACTTGACACCATATACATGATAGCAGCAACCCCTAATCACAAGCATAGCAGCCCTTGGCCACATCAGCACTCCACACAGCAGTTATCAGCATCCCACGCACCAACAACACCCACTACACTAGAGCACTCCTATTAGCTGTAGTATTGTACAAAAAGAGGACAATATAAAACTCCTTTTATATTTATAAACTTTGAAGTAAAAAAAAAGAAAGCCTTTTATTATCCACTTCCCTTTGTAGCCACGTAAAAGAAAATGAAATGTTCGCATCTTTTTTTTAATTACTTCATATTCTCTTGTAGAATGTCAAGGGTCAACCAAAAGAAGAAAAAAAAAGTTTAAAACATGAAGTGGAGAGAGCGATGTCTGCAGGGCAGGCAAACAAGAATAAAATAAACTATCTTTTTTGAAATAAAAAAAAAAAAAGAAAAAAGAAAAAAAAGAAAGAAAGAAATTATCTGGTCCCAATTAAACGGATCTTATTCTTAAAGCCTTAAGAAGGATCGTAGTACATAAATGGGCTTGGAATAAAATGTTATTCTTTACAGTATTTTATGTTTGACTATTCTGTAATTTATAAACCATAAAATGTTTACAACAATTTATGAATTGTTCCATCGCTTGTGAATTTCTTTCCCTCATTTTTCATAAGTTAAAAGACAAAAACAAAAACAAAAACAAAAAAAGATACGGATCTCAGACTTTTTTTTTTTTTTTTGACGAGATGGACTCCAAACTCTTAAGAGGAAGATAATGTTCACATAATAAAAAAAAGGAAAAATAAAGTTTGTCATTGATGCAATTTTATTGTCCTCGAGTTCTGATTGTCAATTGTCATTAATCATGCACTCGCCGGGCGACGGCCGTGGGGGGGGGGGGGGGACAAAAAAATAGATTGAAAATAATGCAATTTTATTGTCCTCGAGTTAAGGGTATGCGTGTGATTAATTATTATGCGGCAATAGTCAATCTAGTACTAATAAACTAGTAATTCACTTAGACTTTGTTTGAGGGTTCACGAGGGAATGAAATGGAATTGAATGGAATTATAATAAGGGAATGAAATTGAATGTTTTTACGTAAGGAAAAAAAAAAAAAAAAGAATGGAATGAAATCAAGTAATCTTAA
The DNA here is from genome assembly GCA_032878915.1 of Castanopsis chinensis. NCBI lineage: Eukaryota > Viridiplantae > Streptophyta > Magnoliopsida > Fagales > Fagaceae > Castanopsis > Castanopsis chinensis. The sequence continues at coordinate 21,685,779 of JAVQMG010000122.1, forward strand.
TTGGATGTTTTAAAATAAAGGAATAGAACGGAATAAAAATGAATGGAATGCAAGTTATTTTGTTTGGGAGTAATATAGAGGAATGAAATCATTTTATGACAATATTATTATTAAACTCCTAATTTAAAATAAAAGGTTGAATATATAGGAGTATTTTGGGAGTTTCAGTAAAAAAATTCATTAAATCTAGTTCTATTTCCTCATTGTCTTCCCAATTTCGGAGGGAATGAAAATTTGAGATTTTGAGGGAATAAAGAGGAATGAGTGTTTCCTTCTACTCCTACCTTTTCCATTCATTCCCACTTAAATTTCCAAATAAGGGAATAGACTTTTTATTCCCTCTATTAAAACTCCCAAATAAGGGAAGAGAAGAATATTTTAAATTATTATTTTCATTAATTTTCATTCCATTCATTCCTTCTAAATGGAGGTTTAAGAACCAAGGGACATGATTCTTAGCGACCAAAAATCCAAAATGGAAAATTACTCATTATTACTGTATTGCCCAAATATAAATTTATTTTACTTCCTTTATAAAAATATATAATTTATTTCATCTTATTCCTTGCACGAGTAATTCTTAGGTACTTTCGAAGTATAGAGAATGATGTTCCCTCCTCTCACATTCATGTTGGGTTCCGCTCATTAAATTCATGGTGGGGTCTATCATGAATGTGAGAGGAGAGAACACTATTTTTTCGTGCTCCGAGAGTACCTAAGAATTTTCCTTCTTTGCACATAAGAATATAAGTACTAGACAACACTTTGTTTCTCGTTTAAAAAAAAAAAAAATACTAGTCAAAACTCAATAGTTATTTATTTATTTATTTTCTTAAAAGCCAAGACTCAATAGTTTTGAAACTTACTGATGTTTTAATAGAGAGTTTCCATGTTTAACCTATATTATACATAAGATGAGTTCACATTTCATTTGGTGTAACTCCATAAGAGCTACACATTTTTATGATCATTGATTTCTATTAGATCTAACAGTTAAAAATCACCTCTTTCCACCTCCTCTTGCATAATTAATAGTAGCATTTTTTTTTTCTCTCACCCTATTTATTAAATTCATAATTATCTAAACGATGGGAAGAAGAGGGAAAAAACTGCAAATTTGATGCCACCCTCTTTGATGAGCCAGTTGAGATATTGTGGCATATGAATGAGAAGGAGCTTGAGGAGGTAGACTCAATTGCAGTGGCCTTTTTTGAAAGATAATTACAACATGCTGCTAACTCCACAGTTTGAACTCTTTTCCCTCTAGACCCCCAAGTATTTTGTACATAAAAATGTGCCAATTCAACTACAAGGCCTTTGGCAATTGCAGTGGCCTTAAAGCAACTTTAATTCATTTTCTCTAATTTAAAGAGATCAAAGACGTCTATGATTTAGGCAGGGCTATGATTTTCCTCATTTTAACTTTCCAAAATTACTCATACTCTCGCCCTTTATTTATTGACTGTCACAATTAAAACCACAGTAAATGGCTAAATGCTTTTTGCGTGGAGGAGTATTTTGATCGAGAAATTTGTCCTTTTATGTCTTCCACACTATTTTCTATTGATCACCATGGCGTTTCGTATGTCCAAAATAATGAGGCTGTTGTGCCATGTCCTATGTGTGCCTCTTATTTCTAAAACAATGCAACTCTAAAATCATCATAACAATTAACGTTGACCTAATTCTTACTGAGCTTCAATTCTCTAAATTTTGATCAAATTTTCATTCAGACTAGAACACCCCCATTTCATTGTTAAGTGACAAAGGACTCTAACCAGTAAAAAAATTTAATATTTTTGGTCTTATCGGTGTTAGACTTATATCTAAAACTAAATTATACTTCTGAATGGGTCAGTGGAGGAGAAGGTGAGCTCAAAGAGGCCTAGGAAGAGAGAGAGAGAGAGAGAGAGAGAGAGAAGATGATAACAAGAGAAAGTAGAGCTTAAATGCTTAATGACTTTATATATATATATATATATATATATATATAAAGGCATTAATGACTTATGTTTGACATCACTTATTTTTAGAAAGTTGATAACATGACAATTAGTATCATTTACCATTAAATCTGATAGAAATTAGTGGTTAGAGAAATGTGTAATTGTTGTTAAGTTACACGAGGTGTAATTGGGTATATATTATACACACTAATGTGATTGGGTTTTGCAAAGATTGTGATGGTCTTTACTGCACAAGTTACAACAACAATCATGATTGGACCATTTGTCTTGTAAACTTTATTTGGGAAAATTACAACTTACTTACCTATAGTTTGATTGAAATTTCAGCTGTCTACCTGTGGTTTGAAATTTACATTTTACCCACCAAAGATTTGACCTAAATTTAAGTTGTCTACTTGTGGTTTAAAATTTCACGATGCAAGTGTTCCACTAGATTCTTTAAATTTTATTTTATTTTATTTTTTTTTATCATATTTGTCTTGTATTTTATGTTTTTTTTTTTTTTTTTGGTGTTTTTGGAGGAGATAGACATAAAAGTATAACAAAATTGCTTGTTTAGCCCTGTTTTTAACAAATGTGGGTTATGAAACTCTAATTAAGCTAACCTCAAGTGGGTAAAATATCAAATTTCAAACCACATGTAGGTAACTTAAATTTCAACTTAACCACAGGTGGGCAAGTTGTAATTTGTCCATTTTATTTTATTTATTTATAAATATGATAGAATTTCAACCATGTGTTTGTTTCATTGTGATTGCTTTCTATCATCAAGCTAAAACACCAATATGTTTTTGGTGTATATAGAGTTCGAACCATAGGGATTTGGAAAGAGATGAATCCTTCCTTTTGTAATTGTTTCCTTTCATGTTTTTTTGAATAATTCAAGTTTACTCAAAAAAGGGAAAAAAAAAAAAAATACTAGATCATCTTAAAGATTACGTCAAAGAGTATTTGCTAATTATATGTAGTAGTAATTATTTATGGGTCACGAGTGTCTTAAGAGCACAAGTAATGGAATAATAAATGCTTTCTAAATTAAAAATGACAATAAATGCTTAATTGTGTGTTATAATGTATATTTAAGAAAGAAGAAAAAAAAGAAGAAGAAAAGATAATACACTTGTCAAGTGTCTAAAGACTAAGGTTTTGGAATAATAAGTGCTCAATCATAAGCTAGAGTGCATACTTAAAAAAAAAAAAAAAAATGTACTTGTCAATAATTTATTGGCTTGCATATACAAATTCATTGTGATTTTGTGTGTGTGTGTGTTTTTTATAGACATATGTATTATTTAATGGAGCATTAAATACACCTTAATGGTTTGTAAATGGTCATATTAACTTGTGCCCTTAGAATAATTGTTTTTTTTAATTATTTTTTTATACAATATAGAAATTTTACTATAACTTAATCTAAGTGTATATGCGTATGAAGTTCTCTCTTGGAGACTTGAATTCCGATCTTTACCCCCCCTCCCCCCACACCCCATAAGTACTTATACTTGTGGAGTGACCAATTGTTAATAAAATATTTAAGGAAAATTTTGACACTACTTTTGTAGAAAATATAAAAATCATCAAAAAAAATTAACTACTTTATCATTTTCTCATATAATATTTTTAAAAATAGTTCATAAACCATCCTTAAGGCATTCATTAACTTTTCTCTCTTTTTTATTGGATTGTAAAAAAGAGGGAAATGGTAATTAGAGAATCACCAAGCGTGGTGCAATTTCTACGTTGCAAAATTTCAATTATGAATGAATTATTAAATGATAATTAGATATTATTATTATAATTATTGTTAAAAATTAAAAAAACTAAAATGCCAATTGGAAAGGCAATGAAAATGTGATGAAAATTATTAAAATTATTACAAATTTTACTACAAAAGGTTTCAGCACTCCAATAAACCACGTAGAATTTAAAGTAATGGACATAGTCACATAGATGAAAGGTCATAAAATAGAACGTGTTGCAAAGTTTATGGACGAAAAAAAAAAATTTAATAAATTTTAGATATGAAATAATATTTTAGACATAAATGAATGTCAATTATTTCTTTATGATTGTTGACACATTAGTTTGTAATATTTTAAATAGTAAAATTTGTAACATAATTGACATTACTCAAAAGTCATTGAAGTAGAAGTACAAGTGATAATAAATACTGAAGAAAATGAAAAGGTATATGTAGACACTGCATTTTGGAACCCTTACGACTTAGACTCCTATTCCCCGATGATGACAGTACTCTAAAGCCCAAGGTTGGTTTAGGACCCAATCTCATGTAAATTGACTTGAGGAAAGTGTTTGTGGAAAATATAACTTGTTTATGGAAGAATAAAATTATTTTTGGAAAAGAAAAGCTGCTTGAAACCCTAGAATGTGCGCACACTCATTCTATGCATACACATGCTATAGGACTCTAGAAACTATGTAAGTAAAGCTTTTTGCACTTAATTCTGGTTCAGAACGAATCCCACATCATTTGGGAGCCGCCCCAAACTCCTATTTTTCTACTACATAAATCCATAAAAGGCACATTTTCAAAGGAGGGCGAAAATAGTGGTAAAACACACAAGATTCGCTAGAAAATAGTGAATCAAAGAGGAAGTTCTCACAAAACATCCTCAAGTCAAATTTTGCTTGATTGGGACATTTTTGGGTATTGATCTTTGAGTTCTAAGTTTACTAATCCATTTTTGATTTGGTTGTGAATAGATTGACAAAGGGGAATGGTCAAAATCAAGTTCTAAAGAGTTCTAATGTTAGGGTAAAGTTTCTAACTTTGGCTTTTAATTTTTCTTTGCTTTTCTTTGGCTTGTGTTTGTATATATGTTTAAGTGTTTGTAACATGTTTGTTTAGTTTAGGTTTACTTCGTGTTTATATTTAAAGCATATTAGGTTGCTAGATTTCTGTTCTATGTTTTTGGGTTAGGGTTTTGGGTGTGTATGCATGCGAATGCTTCATAGTATGCATACGCATACTCATACTCATAGTATGCATATGCATACAGTTGGGACGTGCACACATACCCTATGTATGCACACGCATACTCTTGCCCAGAAACCCTAATTCATTTATGTTTGTTCTTTCTTTGTTTTATTCACATGCTTAGCCTCTGTTTGATCTAGTTTTCATATCTATAAGCATCTATCTATCTGTTTTGTTTTGTTTTGCTTTGTTTTATCTCTCTTATTGCTTATTAAGGTTCTTAGTTTGTTTGAATACCATAAACATGCATATGGATATGAATATGCATTGATGCATAAGTGTTATGATGTAGTGAGATAAGTAAATTGAGTCATGCATAATTGCATTGACATGCATTTGGTTTAGATGATAAGCATGGTATGGTTGATGAACATGAGTATGCTTTGTTAAATGCGATATGTTTGATGCTTAGATGTTCAAGTACACTTGGTCCTAATCAGTTTATGATGTTTCTGCCTTTGATAATATATGCTTAATGCCATGATAGATGAATGTTAGGCTTAGGGATGATTATGCCATACTTATTTGCTTTAGGTGCATGCTAGAGTGTGTGTGTGAGTTAGAATAACATGTTAGATTTTCCTTTAATGAGATTAAGACTTAGAACAAAATGAGTAGAGGCCAACCCACGGGTCGGGTGGGATTGGGTTCCTAACACCTTTCCACTCCCATACCTAAACCCCAGATACATGCTTTGGTAAAGATCAGTCATTTCACAAAAGGATTGATAATAGCTTAATTTTGCATATTTTATATCATTATTAGAAAGTATTATCATACTTATTTTGAGTTAATTTATGCATTTTCCATATTTTATATCATTATTAGACCATATTATCATACTTATTTTGAGTTAATTCATGCATTTATAGTTGGTTTTAGAATAATGCTAAATAATAAATTTTATGCTAAATTGAATTTTAATGTGTGAATTTGTCTTTTGTAGAATAATAAATTTAAATAAGTGGATTTGTGCAAAGAAGAAAACTAATGGACTTTACTTTTACAAGGGCCATGATGAAGTCAAACAAGGCCAATCCAATTAAATTTAAGTCCAATTGGAGCAAGAAATCAAAGGAGATTTGCACCAAATCCAAGTCCAATTCGGATTAGGATTCCAGCCTGTGCACCAATTAGTATTTGGAGCATAACTTTTGGCTTAGAAGTCCAATTGAGATGATTCAAATTGGGTTGGAACGTTAACTTTATAGTTCAGCAAAAAGTCAGAATTCTGAAGTTAAATGGGCCAAAAACGTCGGTTAAATGAAGACTAAAAATTTGGGATTTTCTCCAAACGGGAATTCAACTCGTAATATGATTCCTTGACCTATTTAAAGGCTCTTTAGGACAAAATTCAAGGAAGGGCTGCCGTAGAACATAATTTAGGTTTTTTTAAAGTTTCTTTACAATTTTTAGAGTTTTATTTGTGTTATGGCTTGCTAGAAGCCTTGTTAAGGCAAGGGGTGAAACCCAACCGTTTATTAGTATGTTCTTAACAATTGTTTATTGGTTTTAATGCTTATGTTTTTATGTTTTTTATTGTTTTACTCATCTAAAAAAGTGTTTAGTTCTCTATAATCTTTTGATTTATTGTAAACTCCAAGCACGTTAAATGCTTAGTATTCCCTACGAATTAATTCACCAGTTTTGTTTTGCCAAAAATCAATCAATTTCATGAAACTACCTTAGACAATTAATTCTTGAGTTTTTATTGTTAAATCATCCGACTAAGATCATCCTTCGTATGAATTTTAGTTAAGTTATAAAAAAAAAAAATATTGTTAAGACTTCCAATAGATGTGTTGTGTGCGGATCTCTAAACCTTAGTGCCTTAATATATTGTTATTTTCTCTCAATTTAAATTAACTTTACTAAACCATAAAAAATCTCTTCATTTAAACTTTATTATTTTAGTTTTATTCTCTAGTGGTTTGCTAATCAATTCCTTTTTCCTTGTGGATTCAACCTCGAATTTACCGAGTTATTACTTAACGACAATCCTACACTTGGGAGCATTATTTAAATCGCAGCAAGTTTTCGGCGCCATTGTTGGGGAATTAGGTGATTAGAGAAGCGTTCCACTTCATTTGGAGAGGTTTTCAACAGTAAATTTCTTCATATATTTGGTAATATCTCTCCAAATCTTTTCTTTTTAAGTAGTTTAGTTTTCTTTTAGAGTTTTTCTTTTATTTTTACTTCTTTTTATTGTTAAAGGTATTTGTTTTCTTTTCTTTTCTTTTTCTTTTTCTTTCTTACTTTACTATTGCATGAGTGTTTGGTGTCGTGATAGTGATAATTGCTTGGTTAGAATTAAGTCTAATGATTTGTTTGACAATTTATTTGATTCTTTCACACATTCTCACACACTTGATATCATGGCAGAATTAGAGAGTAATCATGGTGATGAGAATAATTTAAATAATGAAAACTTCCATGCTCACCAACCCATTAAAACTCTCAGGGATTATTTGCAACCTACTAGGAATAGTGCACCATCATGCGTCATTTTTCCAACTAATGTAAATAATTTTAATTTTAAGCCTAGTATGATTTCATTACTTCCTAAATTTCATGGCATAGATTTTGAAAAATCCTCACCTTCCATGACCAATCATGTAATGAAGAGATCATTAGGTTGAAGTTGTTCTCTTTTTCTCTTAAAAGCAAGGCAAACCTTAGCTTAATTCTTTGAGACCTAGGTCAATTGATACTTGGCAAGAGATGCTGTAAATACTCAATTTTGCACCCGTAATTTAATCAAGGAAGATGACTGAAATGACCATCCATGTACTCAAAAAATCATGATTTCATTATATGCATCAATTTGTTATTGCATTACATGCATCAATTTATTCATTACATATCGTAAAAATGAACTTGGAATTCTAACGGTTGCAATGGTGTGTCTGGTTTCTAAATTGAACCATCAGATCAAAAGATATCGCATGATCAAATTTGCACAGTCAACATGCATTGTGTCTAGCAAGATTCAACCACGCATAATTAATTTAAATTAATTCTGATTGGTTAAACAATTAAAATTAATTAAATAATTCTGTGAGTGGTTGATAATTATTGTCTAAAATAGGATTGCATGCATAGGAATAAAAAGGATGATTGGATAACATTAAAATTGTGGATATTCTGAATTTTATCAAGATTTATTTTAAGGAATTTATCTACAAGATAATGGTTCCTAAAAAGTATGAATTATCTAGAAAAAAGATAAAACAAATCATAGACTAAGGATGAAAACAAGACTAGGTACAAGGTCTGGATAAAAAAACCTTAGAAAGAGAGTCCAAAATGCACTCGAGCACGAAAGTGTGTTTGGCATACAAGAGCACCATTCGGCACTTTTGGCGTGCTGAATTGGCTCCCTTTGGGCTTTGGCCTAACTCTCTTTGGGTGACGATAAGGCACACCCTTTTCGATCATTTTGTAGAAGGATGAGTCCCGATTCGCGTTCTACACGTCAGAGCTATTTTTTAGAGTCTTCTGGCCTCTATAAATAGAGATTGGATCTCATAACTCAATAACTTTTTTTTGGTTCTCTAAGAGGCCTACGTTTTTAGGCTCTCAAATTGCTCATATTTGCTGATTTTCTCTGACATTTGCCACTAAAATTAGGGTTTTTTATATTTCAAAGATAATTGAATAAATTTCTTTGAACCCTAAAACATCCTCTCAAGAAAAAGAAGTGCTCCATGCAATAGGTTGTTTTCAATCACCCTATTCTTTTCTTTTTTCCTCTCTTTTATGATTCTTGTTTATGATGATATATGTTTTCCTTTATCCATAACATGAACTGTTAATCATTGTTTTGTTAAAGCATGATCTTGATTTTTTTTTTTATAATGATTGTCGTGATCTCTTTCTTAATTCCAATAATCTGCATATAATCAATGCTTTTTCTTAAAATAAAAAACAGATCCACATCTTTCTTAGATGTAGATCTGAATTTTTCATAAAATAAAAATAGATCTGCACCTTTCTTGGATGTAGATCTAAATTTCTCTTAAATAAAAACAAATCCACATCTTTCTTAGATGTAGATTTGAATTTTTTTAATAAAAAAAATGGATCTGCATCTTTCTTAGATGTGTTGGGGTTTATATCCTAAAATCCAATTTATTGGTATGTCATAAATAATTAAATTGTTTAATTATATGAGACTATCTATAAATGAACTAATGGGACATTATCATAGTCCATGAGATGAATTGTATGTGATTTAGTAACAAAAGATGTAAATCTCAAGTTCCTTGTAAACTCAAAATGTAGTTCTTAGTCGGTGATGAAATTGGGCATTTCATCTGTGAAGACTATAACATATCAATTAAGATGATTTGTGTTGATCATGGAGGTGGAGACTTCTAGTTGATATGTTGATATGTTTTAAGAGTTAATACATATTGAACTGAACTGCTGTGAGATTTACTATTCTCCTAATGATTGTGAAATGAATAATAAATCTCACGACTTCTATTTACATGAACTCTTAATCCTGAGAGGATAATGGACCTGATTATGAAGTGTAGGTTGCTTTGATATATCAAGAAGGAGACCTAAAGTCACAATCAAAACCTCAGTATGTTGGGTAGCCACATTTAGTATTGATGGAACATATATTCTCAAGACGAAATTCATAGTCTCTAAACGGAGATACAAAAAATTCTCTTGAGATAAGTTAGAGTTTGGTTATTCAGAGAGTTGGGCCCAACCACTTTAATAAGGAGTTACTAAAATATATATTTATGGAATTGAATTTCATAAATATATGATGAATAACTTAAAAGATTAAACCGGATACTCAATAATTAAGATATAGTAATCTTTAAAGTGGCAGTCTATATTCATGACTTTGTATTACTACAAATATTTTATGAAAGGGTTGCATGTATAATAAAGTCTTGAGGTATAATTTATAGATAAGGCCTAGAGTGCAATTATATTTATATAGTGGTATTAAATATAGTTAATGGTAACTTTGGACTTGTCAAGAGTTTACAGAAAAACCCAAGGCCCATTGGAGCTAGTGTCTTATTGGTCCCTTTTGGTCCCACTCCAAGCCACACACTTAAGCCCAATTGGAAAGGTCTAAAAAGTCAGCCCAATTAGATAATTAGTTAGATACAAAGGGAGAAACATACAAAATTTTAAGTAAGGAACAACACTCTTGTGAAATGGTGTATGTGTGAGTGTAAGCCATACTCTTTAATTCTCTATTGGAAACTGATTGAGATACCACACTTCTTGGGCGTTAGTGGAATTAGAGGGAAGATTAAAGGTGTTCCCAAGTACTTCTAGTCTTTTGTTTTGAATTTCACTGCATCAAGGTACACTCTCTCGTTCTTAAATTCTGAAACATACATAGTACATGTTATCAATTGCAAATAAAGTAGATTTGTTTATTTTCCACTGTGTATGCTTTGTATAAGATACAAACACGTAATTTTTCAAAAACGGATCTGTATCTTTATTAGATGTAGATTTGATTTTTTCTTAATCAAAGACAGACCTGCATCTTTAATAGATGTAGATCTGAATTTTTATCAAATCAAAAACTAATTTGTATCTTTCTAAGATAAAAGTTTGATTTTTCTTTAACATATGTAGATTTGAAACAAAGAAAGAGATTAAACATGATTGTGTTTATGGTTGTTTTGTTTTGTATGGTTCATGTAGCATAAATTTATGATATGAGTGAAATTTTTCTCATAAAAAAAAAACTTTACATTTAAAAAAAAAAAACATATAAAAACAGATCTGATTTTTTTGGTTACCAAAAATGTTTTTTTTTTTTTATTTATTTATTTATTTTTTTTTTATCATCACAAAACAGATCTGATCTTTTACAAACTTAAAACCATTTTTTTCTACATGTTAAGATAGATCTGATTTTTTTTACAAACTAAAATCAAATTTTTTAATCACCAAAATAGATCTGAGTTTTTCTGTCCAAAAGAAAAACCACTTTTTATTACAAACACAGATCTAGCATTTTTGACAAACTAAAATCAATTATTTTATCACTAAAATAGATCTAATTTTTTTTTTTAAAAAAAGAAGATGATTCATTTATAACTAAATTTGTGTGATTTAGTTTTGTTCATATATACAACATGTCATTTATAGCATGCATAAAGAGTAAATTAGTCACAAGAGTCTAGAAGACTGGACTCTGTCTGGGCGGAATGGGTGCCTAACACCTTTCCATTCCGTAACCTAGCTTCCGAATTTAGGTTTTTGGACAAGTAGATCTAAGCCTTGTCTTTATTTTTTATTTTGGATAGAATGTAATTAGGACTAAAAGCCATATAATTATTTGGTAGTTTATAACTAGAACCCAAAGTCATGAAATTTTCAATTTTTCAAACATGTACTTTTCATTCAATCAATGAGAAGGATACTATTCAGTCATGTATTTTATATTTATTTTTTCTTATTTTTTTGTATAAAAATAAGTGGCAACTCCACACCACTTACCCAAAAAAAGAGGTGCCCTAAAAAGTACCCAAATTTCTTTTTGAGAGGCACCGCTAATTTTGGCAGTCTCTCATAGTGGTGACTCCGCTGAGGATGTCAAGGACTAAGTTTCGCATTAAATTGAAGTGACCAAATGCGTACCCTTGCTTTGCATGGTCTTGCATGATATAGTTGTCTGTTTGTTTATTTATGTTTGATGGGTTGTTGTATGATATTTTGGTGTATGGTATTTGTTGTATGGATTGCTTGTTAAAATCTTTTCCTAACTGTCATAGTGTGTGCAATCCAAACAACAATGTATGCACCCATTTTCAACAATTTTGTGGTGGTAGTAACCATGGATCACCAGTCTTCATTAGATTCGGGTACCTAGTGGCGTACTCACCAATTCATAGCCTAAAGTCGTTAGATCATTTACTGTTGACTGTAAAGGACAAACCATGCCGTTCTGACCAACGCAATGTTCATTTCATTACAATTTGGGAGGTGCAACGTCCTAGCTATGGGAAATAATGAAACAACAAACCCACCCTACAACGTAATGACTTAGAACCTATCCTTCGGTCGGTCTTGGTTAAAATTGCATTGCATGTTTTATGTGTTTGTTTTGGTTGATTGATGGATGCGGATGGGATCTTAGTTTTGATTAACTCAACCAAGCTTGTCATTAGAGGAGAATTTGGTCAAGATCTGAAGGAAGGCTACAAAGAGAACCTAAGCCTGACACTCAAGCCAGTATCTCTAGTTCCAAGCCCATCATTCCCGTCACAATAATAAAGTCGTCAAGTATAGAAGAAACTCCACTGTTGCAACATCACAACCCTATCTTCGACCTCCAAGACAGTTCAAGCCATAAGAAATTTAAAGCTTCCCACACTATGGCAGAAGAAGGAGAACACCCAAACACAAAGGAACCCATGAACACCTAAGAGCTACTTAACACTATGGTAGCTAGTCAAATCCAGCTAAGGGAAGACATGAATCATATGATACAACAGTTTCAAAATTCGAAGAGTAATCAAAAGGAGGACAAGAGTAATCATGATCCACCAGCCGTAGAGAGTGAGAAGAAGATCAGCGAGAGGATGAAAAAAATGGACGAGATGATTGGAAGAACCTGTAAGATGGAGGACCTTATGGATTATGATACCCTCTCACTTTTCCCTAATGCGAGGTTGCCTCCCAAGTTCAAGATGCCAATCTTGGACAAGTTTGATGGGATCGGCTGCCTAAAGTCCCATCTGAAGATGTATATGAGGGCTATGCAGCTCTTAGGCCCGACCAAGGAAGTACTTGCTCAGATGTTCCAAAACACACTAATCAGGGCCTTTCTGTGGTGGTTCCTCAACTTGGATGATGTAAGAGCAAGAAGTTGGGAGGACTTTTGCTGAAAGTTTCATAAGTAATACAAGTACAATATAGAAGTGGACATCACAATAAAAGACCTTGAGACTACCAAGCAAGAGCTGAAAGAATCCTTCTTTACTTTCATTACTAAGTGGAGAGCTTAGGCCGCACAGATGATGAGCAAGCCGAGTAAGGAAGAATAGTTAGCCATGGTTGTAAAGAATTTATTGCCTATATATCACAAGTACTTGTTTGCACAATACTTCCCTAATTTTAAAGCTTTAATTGCTGCTGGAACCCAAATTGAGGATGATATAAACAATGGAACTATAAAGACTGATGACCCAGCAAGGTTTAACAAGAATGTAGGATCTAAGGTTGCAGAAATTTCCAACATCTATAAAAATGATCCTTATCAATTGATTGCACCCATTATACTTGTGCAAGTAGCACAAGGGCCTAGATCTAGGAGGGAATTTCATGAGTTATTTATACCCATGGGCCAAGTATATGACAAGCTAAAAGCAAAAGGGTTACTGAAACCCTTAAACCCAAGACCAATTCCAAACCCCTTCCTCTCAAGGTTTGATGTGAATAAAAGATGTGCTTACCACAAATGCCCTGGTCATGACACTGATCATTGTTTTGCCCTTCTTCATACAATTCAGGACCTAAGAGACAACAAGGTAACTGTGCTGCCTACAAGGCCTAGCATCAATAATAATCCCTTGCCCAATCACAATTTTAGGAAATGACCAATGATTAATTGCTTGATGACCGAAGTGGAAAATATGGAAGACCCATCCAACTTGATCTTTAACCTACCTAAATGCTTCATGATAACATGGGAAGAATTAATGGGTAGGACATCTACTACCACCATAGGATCTGACATATGGAATGAAGTACCAGAACCCGAGAATTACCAAACACCCATAAATTGGGAGAGACATTTCGAATCCCAATCAAATTATCCAACATCCATAAATGAGAGGAGACACTTCAAGTCCCAAATAAACAACCAAATACCTATAGATGGGGGGAGACATTTCAAACCCCAAGTAAATAGCCAAACAACTACAAACTGGAGGAGACACTTCGAATCCCAATCAAATGGCTAAACACCTACAAATGGGGGGAGACACTTCAAACCCCCACATTTAGAGACTGACAATCTAGTGGAAGCTTTGAATAAATCTACCCAACAAACACCTCAACATTGAGGACTTTATGCCTACTGATCAACATGTGAGGGCATATGACAACAGTAGAAGAGAGGTCTTAGGGACTATAACATTGGAGCTTACCATAGGACCAATGGTCAAGAAGGTGGATTTTCAGGTCCTTAATATAGCCTCATGCTTCAATATGCCCCTTGGGCGACCTTAGATCCATGATACAGAGGCCGTACCTTCTTCTCTATATCAAAAGGTTTGGTTTCCACATGAAAGAGCTATTGTGACCATCAATGGGGATACTCTGACTGTGCCTAAGCCTATTTACGATATTGATTTTGAGAAAGAGCCATTTACCTTGGATGACTTTGTGATTGAAAGGCTTGGTTTTGAAAAGAGAGAAGAAGAAGTTGAGAAGATCCAAATGTAATTTGCTCCTTATGGTAACAATAATGTGGTAGCAATGATGAGGAGAATGAACTACTTTCTGAGGACGAATTTGGGGAGAACTGTGAAGAAATCAACTGTTCTGGACTCTACGATCCCTATTGCCACATCACCTTTTGGGCTAGGCTATAAGCCCACTAATGATGATTTGCTAGAGATGGAAGTGAGAAGGATGGCTCGAGCCAAAGGCAAAGCAAAAGGACTTCCTTGTCCTTCAGAACCTTTGAAGCCCTACACTTCTACATTGAATGGGAAGTTTGTAAAAGCTAGAGTGAGTCAATGTTATTGGAGATTCCCCGAACTGAAATTTGATCCTATGACAAAGACAATGGTACCTGGATTCGAGATACTACTTGATTGCCATAACAAGGCTCCAGAATTGAAAAATGAAGACACAACTTGGGTTCCTACTGATTGGGCTGATTACATGCATCCTGATGCCATGACTACACTTCTTGGAGATCTTACTTACAACATAGAAGAAGAGAAATATTGGGAGGCTTGCAAGCTTGCATTAAAGATCCCACATGAATTAAGAGCCAATGATGAAGATGAGGAAGGGGGAGCAGCCCTTAGTGATGATAAGGATGAAAGCAATGGCAAGAGTGATAGTAGTAGTGATAGCAGTAACAATGATAGTGAACATCATGATGATGATGATGATAGCAACACCGATAGTGATGACAATAGCAGCAAAAGTTATGATAGCCCATACAGTGGTGATGATTTAGGTGAACCCCCTAGTGATAGAGAAGATGAAGATGCAGACCTATTCTATGAGGAATATGATAGTAATGTAGACTATTATGATGAAGACATTGAAGAAGATGCCGTATCTAATAGGTGGAGAGATATTGATAGTGATTAATACAGGTTGATAAATGTGTTAAAGAATGCAAGCGATGAGAATACAGAAGCCAATCAAATCTATCATGATGAATACTCCTATGGGCACCTTTCAGATTGGAGATATCACTAATGGTAGCTCCAGGTCTGGCCTTCAGTATGACAAGCATGGAAGAGAGGTTCCAAAATTGGGGACTTTTTATGATTCAGAACCAAGTTCATCAACCCCACATACTAAAGAGGAGGATGACATAGTTGCCAGGTTGGCTGTTCTAGACCAAAAGCTAATGGTCCACAGTCCCAGAATCATGGCACTTGAGAATGCTGAACGTAGTGACGAGAGGAAAGAAGGAGGCGAGTTAGAGCATCTTCCTCAACCCACCGACTTGGGAAATAGAGGAAAGCATGACCTGTTTGATGAATGGATGGATATCATAGAGCGCCTAGATGCTTTTGTGATGGACAAGGCTACAGACATGGAGATTGAAGAAGAAGCCACAGATTATATGGATATAGATCTCGCAGTACTGATGTTGAGGGAAGAAGGAGCTTATTAGGAGCCATCCACCATTGTGGAAGCCATGACCGAGTTAAAGAACTGGACATGGGGGGAGTCGCCCACCCCATGGAAGACTCTGTAAGGAAGATCAGGACCATCAAGTCTGTCACCTTGTCCAAGAAAATCAAGACTGCTGAGCCAGTCACCCTTGCCAATAACATTGCTTCTGTCATTATTGAGTCTAGTTCTGCTAATATTTTTGTTCTCGTTAAGTCTGTTTGTGATAGTTTTCCAGTTAAGTCTGTTGAAAAATCTTTCCCTTTTAATATGATTTCTGATTCAGATTATTTGATGACTTTGGATGTTTTTATTTCTGAAATTGGTAAAGAAACTCTCAATAATAAGGAATTAAAACATGGACACCTAGAACCTACAAAAGAAGAAACCTAACGCATTAACCTGGGAACTGAGTGGCACTATTGGCAATATCCTAACCACTTTAGAGAAATATGCATTAGTGGCACTATTGACAGAGTTTAAGGAGGTCTTTGCCTGGTCATATAAAGACATGCCTAGGATTGATACATATATAGTACAACACTACATTCCAACAAATCCAACCATGAAGCCAGTCAAGCAGAAGTTGAGAAGAATGAAGCTAGAGTAGACTCTCAAGATCAAGGAAGAAGTGGAGGAACAGTACAATGCTGGATTCCGAAGAGTGGTTAACTACCCAGAGTGGTTAGTTAATGTGGTTCCAGTACCAAAGAAGGATAGAAATGTTATAATGTGTGTAGATTTTCGAGATCTAAATAAGGCCAGCCCAAAGGATGATTTCCCTTGCCTCACATTAATGTCTTGGTTTACAACACAATAGATCATGCTTTGCTATCGTTTATGGATGGATTTTCAGGATAAAACTAGATCAAGATGGCTCCAAAACATATGGAGAAAACCTCCTTTATTAAACCATAAGGGACATGTTGCTATAAGGTCATGCCATTTGGCCTTAAAAATGCTGGTGCTACTTACCAACGTGCAGTCGCTACTTACCAACATCCAGCCACTACTTTGTTGCATGATTTGATTCACAAAGAAGTAGAAGTTTATGTTGGTGACATGATAGTGAAGTCCAAAGACCATGAAGGGCACATATTGGCCTTGAGGAAGTTCTTTGAAAGAATCTAGTTCTACAAGTTGTGATTGAATTCCAAGAAATGCACTTTCAGAGTCACATCCAGAAAACTGTTAGGGTTTATGGTAAGCCAAAGAGGAATAGAAGTTGAACCTTAAAAAATCAAAGCAATTGTAGAGGTGAAACCTCTAAGATTGAGAAGGAGATTCGAGAATTTCTAGGGAGGATACAACACATCAGCATGTTCATAGCCCAGCTCACCATGACATGTGAACCAATCTTCAAAATGCTTAAAAAGGAAGTTCCTATAGTATGGAATGAATAGTGCTAAGAAGCCTTTGAAAAGACTAAGAATTATCTAATGAAACCACCAATACTTGTCCCACCAGTATCTGAAAAGCTATTGTTGTTGTATCTCACCAATACAGATACAATTATGGGGGCTTTACTTGCTCAATACCTAGAGGAAACTAGAATGGAGAATGCAATTTACTACATTAGCAAGAATATGTTGTCTTATAAAGAAAAGTACTCACCATTAGAGAAGATATGTGTAGCACTTGTTTGGGTAACCCGCAAACTTAAACATTATATGCTTGCTTACAAGATTTTGTTGATTGCAAGAATGGATCATTTGAAGTACTTAATGGAAAAACCCGTGCAAGATAGGAAGACTGCTAAATGGGTCTTACTTTCGTCAGAATTTGATATTAAATATGTGACTCAGAAATTTGTGAAAGGGAGAGCAATTGCCAATCACTTAGCTCATTGTTCGCTAGAAGTAGCTGAAGAGATCCAAGGGGACTTTCTGGATGAAGATATCATGGGGATTGAAGTAGAATCATGGAAAATGTATTTTGATGGAGCAACAAATCAAAATGGAAGTGGAATTGGAGTTCTCTTAATTTCACCAAAAGGGACACACATTCCATTTTTTGGCAGACTTAACTTTCTTGCCCCCAACAATGCCATAAATATGAAGCTTGCATTATGGGTCTACAAGCAGCCTTAGGCCTAGGAGTGAAGGAGTTGGAGGTATACGGAGACTCAGCTCTAATAATTTCTCAGATTCAAAATAAATGGAAGATCGAAGAAAAAAGGCTTATGCCTTATCATGAATGTCTTCAAAAATGGGCATCAAAATTCAACAAGATCCAATATCAGTATGTGCCAAGGATGCAGAATCAAATTGCAAATGCTTTAGCAACCCTGACATCCATGATGGATAGGCCGAAGAAGATGAAGCCAGGCTGATAGTGTTGGAACAGAAAGAAGAACCAGCTTACTGCATGATAATAAAAGAAGATGAGGGAAAGAATGAAGAAGGTGAATGGTATTCAGACATCCTATAGTACCTCAAGGATGGAGCATACCTGAAGTTTGTAGACAAGAATGATCAATGGACCATCTGTAGGTTGTCCACTAATTACATTATTTGTGGTGAAAGACTTTATAGAAGATCATATGATGGAATTCATCTCCATTGTGTAATCGCTAAGGAGGCACCACAAATAATTGAAGAGGTTCATGAATCAAGCTATGGGCCATATGAATGCACACATGTTGTCAAGGAAGATAATGAGACAAGGCTATTATTGGACTACTATGGAAGCCAACTGTGAGGCTAATGTTTGAAAATGCCATTAATGCCAAGTCCATGGAGATCTGAAACATATGCCACCCATGCCACTACATACTATGACATCACCCTGACCATTCTCTACATGGGGAATAAACATCATTGGAAAGATCCACCTAACAACATCCAATTGTCATGAATTCATACTCGTAGCCATAGATTACTTCATTAAATGGGTAGAAGCTGCCTCATAAAAAGTTCTAAATTTAAAGAAAGTTACTCAATTCATCCAAACGAACATCATCTGCAGATATAGGGTACCACATGAGATTATTTCTGACAATGGGTTATAAAGGAGAAATAAAAAAGCTGCTGTGACAGTTTAACATTCAGCACCATAAATATTCACCCTACTATCCTCAGACTAATAGAGTAGTTGAGGCTACTAATAAAAACATAGGGCGAATCTTGAAGAAAAGCACAAAAACTTACAAGGACTGGCACCTGCAATTGCCCTATGCACTGTGGGGTACAGAATACCAATCTGATCTTCCACAAGAGCCACTCCTTAATCATTATTGTATGGGATGGAAATTGTTCTTCCCATTGAAATGGGTGTCCGTTCACTAAGGATAGTATTGGAAAGTGAAATCCTTGAGGCAGATTGGTTGCAAAGCAAATACGACTAGTTATGCATGCTGGATGAGAAAAGACTCAAAGCCCTGTATCAAAATTAGGGATACCAAAGGAGACTTAGGAAAGCTTTTGATAAGAAAGTAAGAACCAAAGAGTTGAAAGAAATCCAAGCTCCGGTTCAAGCAGCAAACGAGAAGTTCAAACAAATTGGGCAGGCCCATACATTATCAAGTAGATTTACTCTAGGGGAGCAGTAAGGTTGATGGACTTAGATGCAGACCCTTTCATTGAGCCAACCAATATGGATCAACTAAAGAAATACCACATTTGAAGTGGTTTTAAATTGTGTTATTTCCCTTCTTAGGCTTAAAAAAAAAAAAGAAAAAAAAAAAAAGAACTTGCTAGGCTGAAAACTTGAAAGGGCGGTCTAGGTAAAAATTAGAGCAAAAACAAAAGGGGGTAGGTTGAAAACCCGAGAGGGCGACCTACGTAAAAGGAGAGTGAAAAAAAAGAGAGTGAGAGAGCCTACTAGGTTGAAAACCCGAAAGGGCAACCTAGGCAAAAATTAAGGCAAATAAAAAAAATCAATGAACTACATGATGACTTGATCCTTCTACAAAGGGGGTACGTAGGCAACCATGCATTGGTCTGGTCAAAATTTTCCAAAACCCACCATTTGTCCATTAATCAAAATTTTCCAAAAATTCAACCATTCCATTAGACCATGTCATTACACAAAATCCGAAAACCCACACCTTAACCATATAAAAAAAAAAAAAAAATCAAACTAAACCACAAGCATCTAAACCCTAAGCCAAACCATAAAAAACACCAAACCCTAAAAAGCCCACACCATAAGCAGAAATCTTAACCATCAAATCCTAAATAATTCCAAAAAATAAGAGTTTTTATATCAATTTCTAAATAAACATACTCAAAGCCAAAAAAAAAATAAGAAGGCAACTTTGTCTTTAGTCTTTTCTTTTTTTATTGATCATTGATTTCTTCTGTGTTAGGTGCTTCATCCTCCCTCTCCCTTCTTTTAAATTCATAGTTGTCTTCATCGAGTTTTCTTAGTTGTCTTTGAGAAATTTTTCAGTAATAATAATCCTCTTACCTTCCTTATCAACAATCTTCTCTATCAACGAGCTAGAGTATTTTGTAGTCGTCCTGTGAAAGTGAACCTTGACAAAAGATTGGTCCACTCGATCAGCCATCTCTAAACCCAATAGCATGTTCTTTATAGAAGTAGGATTTATGTCCACAGGAGTGAAAGGTTTTCTTCTATTGCCACCAGCCATTCCTTGCTCATATTTGAATTGCCTTAAGAGTCTATCTCTCTTGTTGATTTTTGGCCTCCGTAACCCAACAAGGAAGATGTGATATGATCCTAGAAACTGTAGTAGAGGGGGTGAGCACTTCCACCAATAACAGTCCCATTGAATTGAGGTACTAGATTTCTTGTCTAAGAACTTCACCTAATCACTCTCAGTTTGGCATTCAGTTTTGATTACAGCCCTACTAAGAAAATTGCTAGGCCCATAATTATTGATGGTAGGCTTGGTAATCATGTCCAGTCACTCCATCAGCCATATCTGCAAAGTCAGGGGCTTCCTAAGAAGTTCTGAGTTTCTTCCCCATGAAATACAACATTCAGTTTTAGAAGAGTTTCTGCCAAGATCAAAGATATAGGATTATCACCATCCTTAATTTGATTCACAACACTTGTGGCTCGAGCATCCATGAAATCGCGTCTCCTAGAGCAAAGCAAAAGTTTTCCCACAATGTATAAGGCCAAACTGAAGTTTTTATGCATATTGTCAGCCACTCCATAGGTGCGTTTGTCAATCAGCCGAGAGATAATTGCACGAAGATTCACCATATGGCCTTTAATCATACTATCAGTAATGGAAGTAGAAAGACCGACAGCATTAGACAAAGATTCCTTATACTTGGGATCACAAGAAACCGCAACAGATTTTCTGCTTGGATCATAGCTTAGGATAGCAGAAAACTCTTCAATTGTTGGACAGAGTTCAGCAGCGTTAAACTGAAACACATGATCTTCGCGATCCCAGAATTTTAGAGCAGCACGAAGGAAGTCCCACTTGAGTTTGACATTCCTCAGAGCCTTAATTTCCTTTAGTTTAAAGGTTGTAAAAGTGGTATAGGTGCTAAAATCAAAGCTACGAACCCATTTGTTGATATCATAAATTGTTGAATGAAAGAAATTATGATTGCTAGCCATGGATGACTTTTGCTTGTGATCATTGTGTTTTGCTAACCTGTACAAAAAGAATTGTTGCGGGAGAATTCATTTCTATAAACTACATCAATTCCTAATTAGGTTTGAAATAGGTTTCAGAGAGTTTGTAGCTAACTTGGAGAGTGTTTTCATGACTGCAAACGAAGTAAATGTTTTTCAAAAAATGCGAAAACGCGAAATATGCATCAAAAAATCGTAAGGAGTCGGCCTACCATGGGGTGTGTGTCATGGTGTGGCCTAGTGCCATTCGGCACTCTAAAAGTGACGATCAACACTTTTAAAGTGCCGAATGGCACTCCTCATGTGCCAAGTGGCACACAGCCCCTCCGTCATACACTCATGCAATTTCGCGTTCTTAGACTTTTTTTTTAGATCGTTTGACACTCAAAAATTTTGTTTTTTAGTCAAAATGGGGCACTTTGACATGTCTAACCCACTTGTTTTTAAAAATCATCACTTGCACCATTGCTTTAAAAAATTGATCAAATCAAGTTTTTAAAAGACTCATGGTTTTATGTTCGTAACTAGGGGAGTCCACCCATATTTCATTCATTTTCAAAGAATAAAAAAAATCATCATCATCATTTTTCAAAAAAAAAAAAAATCATCATTGTCAAGATCCCCAAAAATCAAGCATTCCTTTTTTTTAAACTCGGGGCATTCGCCCGTGGCTCATTTTTCTTAAATAAAAAAATACACCATCATCATTTTTCTTAAATAAAAAAAAACACCATCATCATTTTTCTAAAAAAAGAAGAAGAAATTTTCATCCTCAAGATTTTTAAAAATCATGCATTCATTTTAAACTAAGGGCATTCAGCTTTGCCTTATTCAAGCAAGTGCAGATTCCAACAGAGCTAATCAAGATAAGTTTAAATTGATACTACAAGACCTTATCAGGTGAATTTTAAACTTATCTTAGTTGAAGTTTCTACATGATCCAAGGCGACTCTGTGGACAAAGCACTAAACATGGAAATTAATACAAGATTGTCTAAGGAACACTTCCTTTTGCTTTGCAGGAAAAATAAAAATACAAGTCATACATCATTGGGACTCTGAGTCCGCCTGCGTGAGGATCTCCTTGATCCACCTCTAGAGGAGCCACCTTCAATATTTCCTTAACAAGCGAGGATAGTATTGACGATTTTCAAGTTCAAGGCTCCTGATCCTTTTCCTTTCCTCTAAAGTTCTTATAGCAGCATTAGCAGCTTTCATTCTATGTGCTTGAAAGTTAGCAAAATTAGGTGTTAATTTCTCCATCAAGCATAGTTTAAGCAAGAGATACTCAGAAAGCAACATGGCATACCTAGCTCGAATCATTGAGCACATATTGGGAGGATTGATTGCGAGCCAACAATTGCAAGCCTCCAATCATCCATATGCTTTCCTCCATAAGATCCACATCAGCCTGAAGAACAAATTGGCTAGATTCAATAAGCCAAGAAGAAACAAGGACAAAGAATTGAAAATTCAAGAACACACCAGATTGGGCCAAGGAACATTTGGAGTATGCTCTGGCTTAGTCAGGGGCATGGAACTATACCTTCCATCAAGATTCATCACATCATATTGCCATGCCAGAAAAATGAGGATAAGTCTCCATGAAAGAACTGGAGGAATTACCTGCATGGTAAGGAGAGGGAATCTCTTCCTCTTCATCTCCCTCTTCCTCCCCTTCAGAAGATGGAGCCCAAAAATCCAACATGCAAGTTTTGTCACAAAGCAGAAATGTGGAAAAGGGATTTGCAAGATGAAGATTTGACTTTAGAAGGGAAGAGAAGTATCGTTCAGTCAACCAAGCAACCTTGTAGATGAGTTTGAATAAATTCAGGATAAGTTACTACTATTCCTGGAATAATGTAGCCCGCACGGGCCTGAGCAATCTCTTCATCAGTTAGAAGGTCAACTAACCGGAAGGAGGGACAAGGAGGAACTGGAATTGTTGTAGAATGATACACATGATAAACTTGGGGAACACCTAATCACTAAGATACCAATACCTTCCGTGCTTACATTCAAACAATACATGGCAACCATTCAGCTCCAAAGCCTGTTCACACTCTGCATACACCTCACACCCAGCCTAAGGATCTAAAGACATCTGAAAAATCACAAAGGAACCTAGAATGATGAAAAGACCAAGCCATAATAAAATACAAAGAATCCTGCACCAAAAGAAAGGGGGAAGAAGAAGAAGGACCCACATCATTAGTAGTCAAATTGTCAATCAACAAGCACCAAATTTCGAAAGAACACCTAGAGGTCACTGATAAACGATACTTAGGCAACCATTGGAGAAATCTTGGAAAAATACCATTAACCTCCTCTTGAACTTGAGGACCCACTCCGAAGTACTCATACATCCAGACATGAAAATTGCCACAATACCATTACCCAAAGCCAAAATAATTTTCCAAAACTTACACATAGACAAAAAAATCCCAAACCTCACCTGCCATACAAATGGAGCCCCACCCAAGCTTGAAAGACTTAGCCTAAAGAGTTGGGTTATGAAATGCATCAGAGTAGCATAGGCCATGCCACCTCAATCATAATTCTGGATTTGTCCAATTTTTCTCAAGCTCTCTAGGTAGTGCAGATTCACAGTAAAAGTGTAGCTGAAAATCAGGAGGAAAGTATACCAAAATCACCTAAATTGTAGAAGGAAGACAGCTAGCAAATTCAAAATACCAGCAGCTAGCTGTCCTTATTTCTTTTGACTGTTACACATGATTTGTTCCCTATTATTTCTCCTCTGTACATATCCATCTAAATGCACAATATACAAAATGTAATATTTTCTATATAAATGAAATACTAGCTCTGATACCATAAAGAATTCTTGAGAAATTCTATCTCACTATGAGAACCATGATTTATTGTGATCTGAAACTGGCTTCCCAATGGCTGCAAGATCATCACACGCTACTTTGAATCGACGGAGATAAATAGCTAAGGTATTGGTACCTCGAGTTATAGAGGTAAGTCGCTGCTTAAGCGCAAGGATTCGGTCTGATGAGACACGAGGAAATGCATGAACCAATGCATTCCAGAACTCAAAGGCAGTATTGAGGCCTATAGCAATGCCAAGAACTTCTTCAGAGAGAGTGGCTGTCAACCAACCTTTCACAAGACGATTAGTTTTGCGCCACTTCACAAATGCAGGATTAGTTTGTGTGCCAGAGTCAGCACTAAAGAATTCCAGCCATCCTACACGAAATCTGCCAGCAAATTCAATAATCAATGCAACCAAAAACACAAAAGATGAAGCAATTATCTGTCAGATTTGCAACAAAAGGAACCACACTGCCCTCAAATTCTTTAACCGATTTAATCACTCATTCATAGCAGAAAATATTCCGCAAGCATTAGCAGCTATAACCATTGCTGACAGTCAAGATTCTGAGTGGTTCCCAGACACAGGAGCTAGTGACCATATTACTGGTAACCCAGGTAATCTCCATTCCTTAACTCCTTTTCATGGATTCGATGGTGTTATGGTTGGCAATGGTCATACTTTACCTGTCACACACATTGGTGAAACTACTCTTGGTACTGGTTCTTCTCCTATTCACTTAAAAGATGTGTTATTAGTTCCTGATATTAAGAAAGATCTGCTCTCTGTTAGTAAACTTACTACTGATTATCCACTCATCTTTGAGTTTGATGGACATGGTTTTGTGAAAAAGGACAAGACAACCAACAAAATAGTAGCGAAAGGGAGTAAACGAGGTGGTCTTTATGCCTTTGATAGAGGTCCAACAGCCCTATTCTCCCATCGATTCAAGTGGGTTGCTAGAGATTGTTGGCACTATCGTCTCAGTCATGCACACCAAATGATCATTGATCACTTGCACTCAAGAAATTTCATTTCTGCTGCTTCAGTATCTAAGTCTTCTTTAATTTGTACTAGTTGTCAAATGGGGAAATCTTGTAGGCTTCCATTCTTGCCTAGAGAAAATGAAATAAAAATCCCATTTTACAAAATTCATTGTGATCTGTGGGGGCCAGCCCCTGTTTCTTCTAGAGAAAAGTTTCACTACTACACAATATTTGTTGATGAGTTTACCAATTTTACTTGGTTTTTTCCTATGAAAAAGAAGTCAGAATTTTTTAGCTGTTTTGATCTATTCTATAAATATGTGGAATGTCTGTTTAATGCAAAAACTTGTGTCTTTCAAAGTGATGAAGGTGGAGAATTTGCAGATTGTGATTTCTTGCAATTTCTAGCCACGAAAGGTATTCACCATCAATCTGCTTGTCCAAAAACACCTGAGCAAAATGGCAAGGCTGAGAGAAAACATGAATTGGGACTTACCATGATGTTCCATGGACATCTACCACCAAGATTTTGGACAAATTGCTTTTCTACAGCAGTGTTCCTAATCAACCGTCTACCATCCCCACACCTCAACATGGAATCTCCCTTTTTCAGACTCTATGGAAGAAATCCGGACTATTCTTCATTACGAGTATTGGGCTCAAAGTGATTTCCTTACCTTGGTGAGTATAGATCACATAAGCTTGATCCAAAGTCCCTTCCTTGTGTTCTTATTGGCTAAAGCATGAAGTATAAGGGGTACAAATGTTTATATCCACCGACTGGGCGAGTTTATATCTCACGCCATGTGGTCTTTGATGAATCCATCTTTCCTTATTCCACGCCTACAAGCTTGTACAAGAGTGATCCTCTTGAGGGGGAGCTTTGCATTTTCTCAAAATGGGAGATTGATCCACTAAATGATTCTCCTCCACCTTACTCTACACCTCTTTTAGCCTTTGCACCACTTGAATCTCAAGACATCACTAGCCAACTGCACCGTCAAATGCATCACAATTCCTCCTCAGTTGATCCTCCTACAGTGACCATATCAGGCTCTTCTTTGTTTGAGCCATGTCAAGCATCCACCTTAGATCCACCAGTAGAGACCACTCCTATTCCTCCTGAAACAAACCCAACTCAGCACCCCATGCTCACTCGTTCCAAGGTTAGTGTACATAAGCCCAACCCTAAGTATGCTAATCTCCATGTAGCTCACATTAAGTATGATATCCCACTTGAACCCCGATCCATTCAAAATGGTAAATGTCACCCAGGTTGGGTAACTGCCGTGGATGAGGAGATGGATGCCCTTGCTACAAACAAAACATGTACCCTTGTTCCATACAAACCTGAGATGAATGTGTGGGATGTAAATGGGTTTATAAAGCTAAACTTAAACTCGATGGCTCTTTAGAGTGACTTAAAGCATGATTAGTTACCAAGGGGTTTCATCAAGTTGATGGCATAGATTTTTCAAAAACCTTCTCTCTTGTTATCAAACCTGCTAGTATTCGACTTACCCTCACAATAGTAGTTGTCAAAGGATGGGAGATTCACCAACTTGACGTCAAAAATGCATTCCTTAATGTCTTTCTATCTCCTCATGTTTACCTGCATCAACCACCAGGCTATGTTGATCCAGTACACCCTACTCGTGTTTGCCAGC
This sequence comes from Castanopsis chinensis, assembly GCA_032878915.1. NCBI lineage: Eukaryota > Viridiplantae > Streptophyta > Magnoliopsida > Fagales > Fagaceae > Castanopsis > Castanopsis chinensis. The sequence continues at coordinate 21,712,654 of JAVQMG010000122.1, forward strand.
TAAGTCGTGCCCTATATGGCCTCAAACAAGCCCCTCGCGCTTGATTTGATAGGCTGAGTGACTTTCTTCTTCAACTCAGCTTTTATTGCAGCATATCTAACTCGAGTTTGTTCATTTGTCAATCTTCTCATGGAGTTCTCATTTTACTACTCTACATTGATGATATCGATAGTCACTAGTGATGACCTAAATAGGATTCAATGGCTTATCTCTCAATTGGCTCGTGAATTCTCCATTAAAGATTTGGGTTTTCTCCATCATTTCCTTGGCATTGAAGTCCATCAAAATACCCAAGGTCTTTTCCTTTCACAAACACGCTATGCTTTGGAACTTCTAGATCGTGCTGCCATGACATCATGCAAACCAATTTTGACACCCATGCCCTCGAAAGGTCAGTAACTTCCCATTAATAATGCTCTTTACCCTGATCCCACACATTATAGTAGCCTAGTTGGAGGACTACAATATCTTACCTTCACTAGACCAGACCTTTCCTATTGTGTCAATTTTGTGTGTCAATTTATGCATACTCCTACAATGGCCATTACCAGCTTGTCAAACACATTTTGCGTTATGTCCATGGGACTGCTCACTTTGGGTTACAAATTTTGGCCTCAAGTACTCTTGAGTTGTATGGGTTTTCTGATGCTGATTGGGTAGGTTGCTCTATTAGCCGACGGTCTACCACAGGGTTTTGCACTTTTCTAGGCAGTAATTGCAGCTCTTGGAGTGCCAAAAAGCAATCAACTATGTCTCGATCTAGTGCTGAGGCTGAGTATCGCTCCATGGCATCCACTGCAGCTGAACTCACATGGCTGTCCTTCTTACTTCGTGATCTTGGTATTGCCCTTCCTCGCCCTCCAATACTACATTGTGATAACTTGAGTGCTTTGTATATGACAGTGAATCCTATCTTTCATGGGAGGACAAAACACATTGAACTAGATTATCACTATGTTCGTGAAAAGGTGGCTCTTGGTTCTCTTGAAACTCGCTTTGTTCCATCCAACCATCAACTAGCTGATATTTTCACCAAGCCCCTCTCCAAGGTTGCCTTTCGGGAATTACGAAACAAACTTGGCCTCTGTCCTGATCCACAGCCAAGTTTGAGGGGGAGTAAAAGTGCAACTGAAAATCAAGAGGAAAGTATACCAAAATCACCTAAATTGTAGAAGGAAGACAGCTAGCAAATTCAAAAATACCAGTAGCTAGCTGTCCTTATTTCTTTCGACTGTTACACATGATTTGCTCCCTATTATTTCTCCTCTGTACATATCCATCTAAATTTACAATATACAAAATGTAATAGTTTCTATATAAATGAAATACTAGCTCCCTCTATCTCACGGTGAGATAGAATTTCTCAAGAATTCTTTACACAGTACTGCCTAAATCCAGACACAAGAAAGTTCCAATAAAGAGAAGCATGAACATGCGAGCACCTTTTGCTGCAATCTCATAATGAGAAATATTTTCACATAGCTAGGACAAAGGGATATTGTTGCTTCTCATTCTAGAAGGCACTACACCTAGAAGTTTCTTGATTTTAGCTAAAGTAAGGGAATCATTGATAAGAATTCTTTCACCACCCAACCTTAGACTGGTGATAACAGAGAAGTCATAAAGTGTCAACATTACCTCCCTAATACCTAAAAAGTGGAAGGTACATGTAGTGTCTCAAAAGCGCTCTGCTAAGGCGAGAAGTAACTGAAGATCTTTGTGTTCATGTGTCTCATGATTTAACAAAGTTTCGAAGAAAGTTCCAAAGTCTGCTTCATTGATGATATTTTTTATGCTAGAAGACGACGCTGCCTATGCACTTTTTGACATCTGGAGACTGCCTCGACTCTTGAGGCTTTGTAATAGAAAAGTTCAGCTCATCAATTTCCATGACCAAACCTACATCACAACCAAAAAAAAAAAAAAAACCAATGCCCCACCAAAATTTCACCATAATCAAAATTCTTCACATATCCATACACAACTACCAAATATTTTCCATAGCCATGCGAAAAAAAAAAAAGTTCCTACATTTCCAAAATAGAAAAAACAATTCCCACAAGCTCATGCCCATGCACAAATAAATTCTCACATGGCCAAAATCATAATCACAAAAATTTTCCAAGAACCAACATCACATGCCCAACAAAATTTTTCATAATCAAAATTTCATGCCCATAAAATTTTTCCCATGTCCAAAAATTTTCCTTACCTACAAAATTTTGACATGTCTATAAAACAAAGTTTACACATGCCCATAAACTTTTCCCATATACATCGTGAACACATTCACATAAGCCTACCACAAATTTTTCACAATGCCAATACTCCAAAAGTTCAAACCAAAATTCATCCAACAACATCACAATCTACCTACATAGTCAAAATTCCATATGCCACCAACATTGTCCAAATTACACCATGATCAAGAAACAACACTTCAAGAATGTCCAAATCCATTTTCGAACATAACCAATCATACAATGCCCCAAATTTGAAACAACCAAATGACATTATCTCACCATGAAATTTTCAATGAAACATGAAACAACATTTTCCCAAGCAAAGAAACCAAAGAAAAACTCACCTTGGTGTCTACATGACAATATAGAGCATGGGTCCTAGGGTCTTGAAGTAGTCCATCCTCATCATGCCAATCAAATTTTGGATCATATTTCTTACCATGGAAAGCAAGAAAAGAAGATCCCTTGGAGGAAGAAGCCATTTTAATGCAAAGAAAAATGGATTTAGAAAATGAATTTCGCCAAAAATGGGTGAATGGTGAAAATGCTCAAAACAAAAGGATCTAAAGAAATATTGATAAAGATGGATGAAGGAAGGTTAAGAAGCTTAGAAATGTGTTTCTTGTAAGAAGAAATGGTGAGATGAAGAAGAAAAATCAAGGGGAAGAAAAAAGTGAATAGTGTTAATAGAGGAAGAGAAGTTGATGAAGATGAAGCAAAAAGGAAAAAAAGGAAGAAACAAAGAAGTGGATGCCAAAATTTTGGCCTCAACACTTAAACTCAGCTAAGAGCTGAGTCAACTCAGTCAAATCCCAAAAAAAAAAAATTCAAATTCAAAGTTTTCAAGTATCTTTCAAACTCCAAATTTTCAATTCAAAATTTTCATTCCCAAGTAAAAAAAAAAAAAAAAAATCCACATTCTCAATGCCAAATTTTTTAAATTCAAATCTCTAGTTTTCAAATTTTCAAGAAAATATTCAAACCCTAGATTCCATGGTTAAAATTCCAAGCCTTAATTTTAAAAATTCCAAATCTCAGAATTTCAGATTTCAAATTCCAAATTTCAAGTCAAAATCTTAGAGTTTCAAAGTCTCAAAATTTTAAATGTCAATTTCAAAACTTTCAAGTTTCAAAAATCAAATGTTTCTCAAAAATAGAATCTTTTGTCAATTAAACTTTTCTTGATAAAGTTCAAATCAAGAAGGGGTAAATGAAAATCACACATTTCAAAAACAGTGGGGCCACAAAGCACTCATCAGTTTAAGTCTAATTCCAAATTTTGACTTTTGCAAGCAGCAATTTCACATCAAAGTAGAAAAGACCTTTGATTAAACATTCCAGTAATTTCAGATTAAAGTAGAGAAGCCCTTGATTGACACTTCAACAATTTCAGATTGAAGTAGAGAAGACCTTTGATCAACATTCCAACAATTTCATATCGAAGTAGAGAAGAACTTTGATCAAACATTTTAGTAGTTCAAATTAAAGTAGAGGGGCATTCTGTAGACACTCGATTTTGCACCCGTGATTTAATCAAGAAAGATAACTAGAATGACCATCTATGTACCCCAAAAAATCATGATTGCATTACATGCCTCAATTTGTTCTTGCATTACATGCATCAATTTATTCATTTCATATCATAAAAATGATCTTGGGATTCTAACGATCGCAATAGTGCGTCCGGTTTCTAAATCGAACCATTGGATCTGAAATTGAGTTTGCATGGCCAACATGTCCGGTTTCTAAATCGAACCATCGAAAGATATTGCATGATTGAGTTTGCATGGCCAACATGTATTGTGTCTAGGAAGAGTCGACCATGCACAATTAATTTAAATTAATTATGATTAGTTAAACAATTAAAATTAATTAAATTATTTTTTGAGTGGTTGATAATTAGTGTCTAAAATACAATTGCATGCATAGGAATAAAAGGGATGATTGGATAATAATAAAATTGTGGATAATTTGAATTTTATCAAGATTTATTTTAAGGAAATTATCTTTAAGATAATTGTTCCTAAAAAGTATGAATGATCTAGAAAAGAGATTAAAAAAAAAAAATCATAGATTAAGGATAAAAACACATCTAGGTACAAGGACCAGATCAAAAAACCCTAGAAAGAGAGTCCAAAACGCACCCGAACACGAAAGTGTGTTCAGCATCCAAGAACACCATTTGACACTTTTGGAGTGCCTAATAGCACTTTAAAAGTGCCGAATTGGCTCCTTTTGAGCTTTGCCCCATCTCCCTTCGGGTGATGATAAGCCACACCCTTTTCGTAAAAGGATGAGTCCTGATTCGTTTTCTACATGTCAGAGCTATTTTTTTAGAGTCTTCTGGCCTCTATAAATAGAGACTAGATCTCATAATTCAAGATTTTTTTTTTTTTTTTTTTTGCGCTCTGAGAGGCATACGTTTTTAGGCTTTCAAATTGCTCATATTTGCTGATCCTTTCTGATATTTTCTACTAAAATTAGGGTTTTTAGATTTCAAAGATAATTGAATAAATTTCTTTAAAACCTAAAACATCATCTCAAGAACAAGAAGTGCTCCATGCAAGAGGTTGTTTTCAATCACCCTAGTTTTTTTTTTTTTTTTTTTTTTTTTTTTTTTTTTTTTTCTCTTTTATGATACTTGTTTATGATGATGCGTGTTTTTCTTTATCCATAACATGAATTGTTAATCATTGTTTTGTTAAAGCATGATCTTGATTTTGTTTATATAATTTTTGTGATCTCTTTTTTAATTCCAAGAATCTGCATATAATCAATGATTTTTCTTAAAATAAAAAATAGATCCACATCTTTCTTAGATGTAGATATGAATTTTTATCAAATCAAAAACTGATTTGTATCTTTCTTAGATACAGATCTGATTTTTCTTTAACATATGTAGATTTTGGAACAAGGAAAGATCTTAAACATGATTGTGTTTATGGTTGTTTTGTTTTGTTTGGTTCATGTAGCATAAATTTATGTTATAAGTGAAATTCTCTTTATAAAGAAAAAAATTTTTTCACATCTAAAACAAAAACATATAAAAATAGATCTGATTTTTTTTTTTTTGTTATCAAATACTATTTTTTTTTATCATCATAAAATAGATTTGATATTTTACAAACTTAAAACCATTTTTTTCTACATGTTAAAATAGATCTAATTTTTTTTTACAAACTAAAATCAAATTTTTTTAATCACCAATACAGATCTGAGTTTTCTCTAAAAAATAAAAATAAAACCACTTTTTATTGCAAAACAGATTTGGCATTTTTGACAAACCAAAATCAAATTTTTTTATCACTAAAACAGATCTAAATTTTTTTAAAACAAAGAAGAGAATTCATTCATAAATAAATTTGTGTGATTTAGTTTTGTTCATATATACAACATGTCATTCATAGAATGCACAAAGGGTACATTGGTCACAAGAGTTTAGAAGACCAGACTCTGTTTAGGCGGAATAGGTGTTTAATACCTTCCCATTCTATAACCTAGCCTCCGAATTTAGGTCTTTGGATAATTAGATCTAAGCCTTGTCTTTATTTTTTATTTTGGGTAGAATGTAACTAGAACAAAAGGCCATGTAATTGTTTAGTAGTTTGTAACTAAGACCCAAAGCCATGTAATTTTCAATTTTTTCAAATATGTATTTTTCATTCAATCAATGAGAAGAATACTATTCAGTCATGTATTTTATATTTATTTTTTCTTATTTTTTTGTATAAAAAATAAGTGGCGACTCCACACTACTTACCCAAAAAGAGAGGTACCCTAAAAGTACCCAAATCTCTTTTTTGAGAGGCACCCACAATTTTGGTGGTCTCTCATAGATGCAAACTTAGTTTTTAAAGAAATTTTTTCCACTTCATAGGGCTAATGCACTTAAAAGACAAATAATGAATTTTCACAGAAATATAATGAGACATTTTATCAATGTTGGGAAAGATTTAAAGATTTGCTTAATGCTTGTCCACATCATAGCTATGAAACTTGGCGTATAATTAATTTTTTTGGTGAAAGTTTAACTCTAAAGATGCGCCAATTTGTAGTGATGATGTGCAATGGAGAGTTTTTGAATAAAGATCCTCATGAGGGTTTTGATTATTTTGATATCTTAGCCAAGAATGCCCAATCTTGGGACACACTGATATCTCAGATAGGTCTTGAGCATCCACCAACCCCTCTGAGGGTGGTAAGTACCAACTTAGGGAGATGATGACCTTAATGCTAGGGTGGCTAGTCTAACTAGGAAGCTTGAAGCCATAGAATTAAGGAAGGTCAATGGAATCAATACTGTGCCTAAAACTGATGAAGATTGTAGAATTTGTGAGACCATGGAACACCCTCCCAATGAATGCCCTACAATTCCAGCTTTTAAAGAGGTGTTGCATGATCAAGCAAATGCTATAAACATGGTGAAAAAATCATACCCTTCCCCATATTTAGAAACATACAATTTAGGGTGGAGAAATCACCCAAATTTTAGTTAGAGGAATGATAATGTGGTTGCACCTCCTACATATTGTTCTTCAAATTTTGTTCCCTATAATCCCTCTCCAAAGAAGAGTTTTGAGGACACTTTGCAATAACTCATTCAAACTCAATCTACCATTAATAATCAAAACTCACACGCCATAAATGACATTCGGAGTAGTCTCACTAAATTGACCAAATCCATGAGCATAATAGAAAATGTTGAGAAATTTAGACCCCAGTTGATAGAATTAACAAGTTTTAAACCCAAGTTGTTAATTAGGTTTATTGTGAATAAAACTTGTTAAAACAAAAAAACATCAATATCATGTCAAAATCATATGCAGTGAAAAAAAAAAAAAAAAGACAATATACGATGATCCAAGAAAACCAATGAAACCAACCAGTTTTACAGTAAAAAACTTAGGGGAAAACCATCCCGAAAAGTAATCCACTATAGTAAAGAGAAGTTTCAAATCTAATACAAAACCTTTGTCTCTAGACTCTACAATCCCCGTAGATGAACTTACAGAAGAAACCTTCTACTGCTTAGAACCTCTGAACTCTTCAATATATGAACACCATCCTTTTGATGCACGGATCCCAGTACGTGACTAACTCCTTTGCATGAATCCCAGTACGTGACTCACTCACCAACTTGAGAGAAAAAAATGTTGGCTGCAAAGTTCTTCACTAAATCAACAATGAAAATCAAGAAGCACTTGGTTATAAAACCCTAAGGCGCAAAGACGCAGTAGCTTCTTTCAGAGAGAATAAGGCTTCGGTCACCTTTTCATATGTTCTCCTTGTATTCTTTTATGTGACGGCCTCTAAAATAAGCCTTATATATGTCTAGGGTTGTGAGAAAAGAAACTCTACACAAATACATAAGCATGGGCCGAAAATCAGATTTGAAAATCTGAATTTTCGTAATCTTGATAGATAGTATCTATCGAGCCTCATCAAACCTCGATACATAGCTATCTGTTGAGCGACTGTCGAGCAACTGTCGAACTATTTGTCTGCAAGTGTCGAGCTATCTGTCTGCAAGTGTCGAGCTATCTGTTCAGCTTTAGTGAACAACTTTTCTTCACTTGTTTCTTGGTCCAATCTTCATGGCTTTAATACTAGACTTGAACAACATGTTTCTTGAAGTATTAAACACATCCTAGATCTACCAAAATACAAGTAAAGTGTGTTTTGTCAAAAGATTAGCCAACTACATAAAATATGTCTTTAACAGAAAATGGTAAGTTTCCATCTCAACCACAACCAAACCCCTAAGGTCAATTTCGTGTTGATGATTGTAGTTCCTTTGAAAATAAAGTGAGTTAAGTTAAATATGTAACTACTCTTTGTAGTGGAAACATCATTGAAAAGATATTTCTAAAAGTAATACACATGGTGAATTTTCCAAAACAAAGAGTAGTGATGAAGTCCTTAAGCCTAAATCTAATGAAATTGAAAGGTGTCCTATCCTTGCTCCCTTTCCCCAAAGGTTGATTCCACGTTAAAAAATGAATCAAAAGTTTGAAATCCTTGAAGTTCTTAAGCAAGTTGAAGTGAACATTCCTCTTTAGATGCCATAAAGCAAATTCCATCATATGCTAAATTTTTGAAAGATTTGTGTACTGTTAAGTGTAACCTTAATGTACATAAGAAGGCATTTTTTATTGAACATGTTAGTGCAATCATTCAAAACAATAGAACTCCAAAGTTTAAAGATCCAAGTTGTCCCACTATTTCTTGTGTGATTGGTAATTCAAAAATAGAGAAAACTTTGCTTGATCTTAGGGCAAGTGTGAATCATTTGCCATATTTAGTGTATGAGCAATTAGGTCTAGGTGAGTTAAAACCCACTTCCATAATTTTACAACTTGCTGAACAATCTGTGCTTGTTCCAAAGGGTGTTGTTGAGGATGTTTTGGCTCAAGTAGACAAATTTTATTTTCTTGTTAACCTTATTATTTTGGACATGCATCCGGTTTCTAATGCTAATTTTCAAATATTTGTGATTAGGGCGCCCATTTCTTGCAACTTCTAATGCATTGATAAATTGTAGAAGTGGAGTCTTAAAATTATCTTTTGGCAATATGACCATTGAGCTTAATATTTTTAATACTTGTAAGCAAATTAGGCATGAAGAGGATGTGCATGAAGTTAACTTGATTGAAACAATTGTTCGAGACTAAACACTAGAAACTTTTTTATTTCAATTTATGTGATTTTAATTTTGATGAGAATTCTGAAATTGCATACATTGATTGTCTATTGAAATCTGCACAGGAATTGGAAGCGAGCAATTGGAAATTGAAATACGAGGAGTTGCCACCATGTGAGATAAAGTTGTTGCCATCTAGTGAGCAAGTTCCTAAATGGAAGTTGAAGCCCTGGCCAAATGATCTCAAGTATGCTTTTCTAGGAACCGATGAGACTTTTCCTATGGTAATATCTTCTGAACTTAACTCCTTGCAAGAATGTAAGTTATAGAATGTTTTGAGTAAACATAAGGGTGCCATAGGAAGGAACATGGCTAACATAAAAGGACTTAGTCCATTGGTATGTACTAATGGGATTTATTTAAAGGACAATGACAAACCATCTTGGGAGACTAAATAAATTTTGGAAAAGACGGTTAACCCAAATCGTAAAGATTGGTCTTTAAGGTTGAATGATGCACTTTAGGCATACCGCACTGCCTATAAAAATATTCTTGGTATGTCTCCTTATAGACTTGTTTATGGTAAAACTTGTCACTTGCATGTGAAATTAGAAAATAAATCATATTAGGTAGTAAAGATGTTAAACTTTAGCTTAGACAAGACTAGTTCATTGAGAAAATTGCAATTGAATGAGTTGGAAGAGATTTGGCGTGATGCATATGAGAATTATATGATTTCTAAAGAAAGAATGAAAGTTTTTCATGGCAAGCAAATTTTAAGGAAATCTTTTGAACCATCTAAAAAAGTTCTTTTGTATAATTCTAGGTTACATTTGTTACCCGGCAAATTAAGATCTAAATGGACTGAACCTTTCATTGTTAAAAATGTTTTCCCTCATGGTGCCATAGAAATTGAAAATCCTAAGAATGGTAACATATTTAAGGTGTATAGATATCGTCTTAATCCATTTCTTGAGAATTTTTCACAAAAGGAGGAGTCCATTAATTTGGAGGATCTCATTATCAAGACTTGCCAAGCAATTAACATTAGTGTTTATGTCGTATTTTAGATTTTTTTTTTCTTTTTATTATTATTTTTGTTTTGTTTTCTAACCCATTTTTTAGGTGTTAAAGTTTTTTTGTTCATTTATGTTCATTTCTTCAAGGTACTTTCTATAATCTTTACTCGTTATTGTTTTTCCTTGTTATCATTGAGGACAATGTAAGTTTTAGGTTGCGGGGAGGAACTTGAGATGATTTGTATTTGGTTTTATTTTATGTTAATTTTTTTTTTGGGGTTGTTTTTAGTGAGTTTTGTTTTTGTTTTTAGTCCAATTTTCAACCCCAAAAAAAAAAAAAAAATAGTGTTGCTTTAGCAAGAGTTTTAAGTCGAAGTTCTTGATGCTACTTCTATCTAAAGAATTCTACTATTTTTTCATATTCAACTAGTATGCACATGCACTTTAGCCACATGTACATGTTTCTTAGTTGAGAGATAGGGATGACTTTGAAAATCTTGAAAATAAAATGTAGAGACTATAACCCAAGTGAGTTCTTAAGCCATTCATTTTTGTAGAGAGTTATTTTCTATTGATCTCATTTTTCATTCGGAAGCACATAACTTTGTTGTTGCTTAATCTCATTATTTTTTGATTTGGTTGAATGTTAAGAATTCATCAATTCTATGCCACACTTGAATATGTTGAAGTCATGGATTTTGAAGAACTATTCCAATCCTTAAGAGGTGATTTTAGGCCATCTTTATTAATTTTGAGCCTTTATTATTTTCTTTCTTGATACATTACCGCTAGTCACCCATTTGAGCCTATTATTTTAGCCCATCTTTCTCAAACCCTTTCCTAAAGTGTTCCAAGAATGAATGCAATCAAATTGTCTTATTGCGGTAAATTTGTGGTAAAATAGTTGGAAGAAAAGGAGGACTCACAAAAAAAAAAAGTCATAAACAGAAAAGGAAAAATGTTGCAAAAAAAAAGGAATGTGAAAGAGGAAGAAATAGAGAATGAATTAGTTGATCAAATTTTGAAGAAAAAAGAGAGAAAGTGAAAGTGCAATATTCAAAAAACTTGAGAGGATAATTCAATTGTCATATACTCACAAGAAGTTGCCCCTCTAATTATTCTTGGGAACACTTTTTATTTTTACCTCTACCCTTTGTTCTTAATTTCTCCTCTTTATCCTATGTTACGTCCCAATGAAAGTCCTATTTGATCTTAAGGAAGATATAGTTTGGATCTTGACATGACAAATCAATGTGTGTGGTGTAATATTCTTAGTGTTTAGCTTCCTTTCATGAGACTATAAATGTCCTTTATTTTGCTTCACCATTCTTCATCTTATTTATATGTGACATAGTAGTCTTTGTTCTATATTATTCTGCTCACATATGTTTGAAGGTATTACACCCTCTTCAGTGTGATTTTATTTGTTGAATGTTAACAACTGTGAGATTTGAGTTAAAGCATAACTTTAGATAGAAATTCAAGCCAAAATTTATCTTAAGATTAAGGTTGTGTTTCTGTTGGCTAAACTATTCACACCCTTTGTATTGGTCGCATGTGAAATATCTTTGGTGGTTGTTAGTGTTTTGACCTTTGATTAACTCTTTCTACTAAAGTAATATTTTTTTTGTTGTTGTTATTTTGTGTCTTTGTCTTGAGTCGCTTAAATTGCTAGGGACTAGGAATGAGCTAGTTGGGGTGTGTGATAATAGCTTAATTTTGCATATTTTATATAATTATTAGAAAGTATTATCATACTTATTTTGAGTTAATTCATGAATCTTTTAGTTGGTTTTGGAATAATGCTGAATAATCAATTTTGTGCTTAATTGAATTTTAATGCATAAATTTGTCTTTTATAGGATAATGAAATTAAATAAGTGGATTTGTGCAAAGAAGAAAACTAATGGACTTTACTTTTACAAGGGCCGTGATGAAGTCCAAGAAAGCCAACTCAATTCAATTCAAGTTCGATTGGAGCAAGGAATCAAAGGAGATTTGCACCAAATCCAAGTCCAATTCGTATTAGTGTTCTAGTCTGCGCACCAGTTAGTATTTGGAGCATAATGTTCGGCTCAGATGTCCAATTGAGATGATTCAAGTTGAGTTGGAATGTTAACTTAAAGGGCTACAACTTTTAGTTTACCAAAAGTCTGAATTTTGAAGTTAAATGGGCCAAAATGTCAGTTAAGTGAATCCTAAAAACCTGGAATTTTCTCCAAACAGGAATTCAATTTGTAATAGAATTTCTTGACCTATTTAAAGGCTCTTTAGGGCAAAATTCAGGGGAGAGCTGCCGTAAAACATAATTTAGGTTTTCTTAAAGTTTCTTTACAGTTTTTAGAGTTTTATTTGTGTTATGGCTTGCTAGAAGCCTTGCTAAGGCAAAGGGTGAAACCCAACCGTTTATTGGTATGTTGTTAACAATTAATTATTGGTTTAATGCTTATGTTTTTATGTCTTTAATTGTTTTACCCATCTAGAAAAGTGTTTAGTTTTGTATAATCTTTAGATTTATTGTAGACTCTAGGCATGTTAAATGCTTAATATTCCCTACGAACTAATTCACTAGTTTTGTTTTACCTAAAATCAAACAATTTTGTTAGGACATATGTGAATCATGTTAAGAACATATGTCATTTAGAATTGGCTTATCCTTTGAGAAACTACACTTTACTTATAATTGGGTAGATCTAGGATGTGTTTAATACTTCAAGGAACAAGATTTCAAGTCCAAGTATTGAAGCCATACAAATCTGTCCAAGAAACAAGTGAAGAAGTGGTGAAATTTAAAGCTTGACTGTTAGCTCGAGAGATAGCATCTATCAAGGTTTAAAAAGGGATCTTCATCCCAATACTCGACAATTGCTCGATAGATAACCTATCTATCGAGATTTATGAAAATTAGTTTTTCAGATCTGATTTCACACATATCCGTGTATACTTGGTTATGCTTTCTTTTCTCACAACCCTAAACATATATAAGAATTATTTTAAGGGCCGTCTCAAATGATGCAAGGGAATGCAAAAGCTTTTTTGCAAGCATATTGTGATTGGAGACATATGCCCTGGTTTATCTTTCTTTTAAAGAAATTGCTGCGTTTGTACGCCGTAAGGTTTTGTAACCAAGGAGCTTTGTGATCTTCGTCATGTTGATGAATTGAAGAACTTTGTAGCCAACATCTTTCTCAAGTTGGTGAGTAAGTCGCGTATTAGGATCCATGCATCGATTGGTTAGTCATGTACTGAGAGCCGTGCATTAAAAGGAGAGATAGTCAATAAAGAACAAGTCCAACTGAGTATTGGGCTAAGGGCTTAATTGTAGGTTGGTATAAGATACTGGGATTCATTTACTTGTAACCGCTTGTTGTGATAATAGTGGATTTTCAAGAGTGGTGACCTTAAAATCACCCGTTGGAGATTTTGCCTTGGAGGTTTTTCCCATTCGTAAACAAATCACTGTGTCAACTTTATTTTTCGCTGCATTTAACTTAGTTGGTGATTTGTTTGTGTTACCATGCGTATTGCATGTTAATTGAATTAATTGATTAACTTGGTTAATTAATTAGTTAATTTATCACAAGGGGTCAATACATTCTTAGCCTATCAAATTTTATGAAATTACCTTAGACAATTAATTCTTAAGTTTTTATTGTTATATCATCTGTCTAAGATCATCTTTCATATGAATTTTAGTTGAGTTATAAAAAAAATATTGTTAAGACTACCAATAGATGTGTTGTGTGTAGATCCCTAAACCTTAACGCCTTAATACATTGTTATTTTCTCTCAATTTAAATTAACTTTACTAAACCATCAAAAATCTCTTCATTTAAATTTTATTATTTTAGTTTTATTCTCTTCTGGTTTGCTAATCAATTCCTTTTTCCCTATGGATTCGACCTCGGACTTACTGAGTTATTACTTTTTTTTTTTTGGATACAAGATAGAATTCTATTCTGGCCTAATCTAAGTGTATACGTGTGTGAAGCTCCCTCTTAGAGACTTGAACCTTGACCCTTGCCCCCCACACCTCACAAGCGCTTATACTTGTGGAGTGACCATCGCACCAATCCTTCACTTGGGAGCATTATTTAAGTTGCAGCAAGGACGTTATATATATGGCTCCTAGACCTAATCTAGGTGGCGACTCTATTTACACCCTTCGCCATGGTCCACCCTAAGCTAAGGTGTACTTCCCACGAAAGGGGAATGACCCGTTGAGGGCACTTGCGTGGGTTGCTGGGTTTGTGCTAGGTTTGTGGGTGGGTTGCTGAAATTGGTTTGGTGGTTGTGGTGGTGGTGTCGTGGTGGTTGTGGGTTGAAGAGAGGGAGAAGAAGAAGATAGAGAGACAAAGAAGAAGAAAGGCTATGGTGGATGTCGGTTGAAGAGAGAGAGAGAGAGAGAGAGAGAGAGAAAAAAAGGTTGTGGATTTGGTGGCTTGAAGAGAGAGAGAAAGAGAAAAAATAATAAACAAATGAATAGTATTTAGTTGTGTTGTGAAAAATAAAATTATTAATGTAGGGCGAGTTGTAAAATGGTGAATTAAAATAGATGAAATAATTTTTTCTTGATGCTAAAAGCTAAGTTTTTAACACCATTAATACTGATGCTCTAGGATGATGGCGATAAAGATGGCTGGACTAGATTGATTATAAGAGAGAAAATTATTTATGTATATACAAAAAATACCAGATACTTCATGATATATACAATAACAATCTAAAAAACATAATAAATTATTACTCCTACTTATTACCTTTTTTTAAATCATAACTAGAGATGGCAGCACGTGCGAGGTTTATTGGAGGATTTCATTCTACCAATATCACTTACCGCTAAATATATGCAAATTACACAGTTATATATTGCAATCCTTTACAGTTCCCTAAACCCCTCTAAGATTCACATTTATATAGTTCTTGTACATGCAATATTACATGATTGAACCCTTAGTTATCAATCAAACTTACACTTCTAAATTTAAATTTAAAATTTTTATCCTAAGCTACTAATGAATAAACAAATAAAAACATTAAACAACAACAAAATTAAACACAAATTTTCCAAAACCAACCTCGTTGCTCACAACCAAGTCTTCTCTCACAAAGGGCTCAAACTTGCCACTAGCCAACAAAGCACGAAAGCAAAAGCTACAATTAGAAACACAAAACACAATCCTTCTTCCAAACCACTAAAATCTTGACCTTTTGGCCAATTTGCCTCTCAAAACGCAGCCAAACCATCCCAAAATTCACTCTTTTGTATCATCATAAGATTTATAACCTTCTCATTATTCTGGTACTCTCTCGCACTGTTGCTCTCTTTCCCCCTGCCTTCTTTTTCTCTTTATTTTGTTTTCACACTTCAGCCAAATGAACCGTTTTGGCTCCATAGAAAACAAAAATTGACCAAACGAAAGATACTGTAGGTAGAGCTCTTTCCTCTTTTCAAGTGTGAATTATATTGCTGTGACAAACAAGGACAATATTTTAAAATTGTGTGGCATGGAATAAATTTTTATTTTATTTTATATGTATTTGCAAATATTACACACAATGGGGATATTTTGGAGCTCAATTTTAAGTACAAAAAGCCTTAAGCCATACTGCAACCCCGGTACTTGAATCATACCTTTATACACAGCTTTCTCCATAACATGGAAAAATCTACACTTAACAAGACAAAGATGCTACTGAAAATGGTCCCATAACCATTCATCAATGGCAAAGAACCTTAAAAATTTAGGTGTTCCATTGGTAAAGAGTCCAGCTGTCGATCTTTGTCCTGCTCACATTTTTGTCAATCAACAGGGAAGAGTCAGAGATACTTGGAGCAAGTCTGAGCTGATTGGGTTGCTTTTAGGTCTATACCTACAGTTAATATGACTACTTATATAATATAATAGCCATAATATACATCTAGTAAATTTTACTTTCATATTATACAATAATTGATAAAACTAGACTTTAAAAGCTAGTCGACTTAACTCGAAGAAAATAAATAAAAATAACTAAAAATAAATAAAACACCATGTGGTGCTCATCATACAAACCCCACTACCACTATCGAAATATAACAAACAAACATCATTGTCTCACACTCCCCCCAAATGTTTAATGTAGTTCACAATGATCGGTTTCAAATCCAAAGACTCTCCCTACACACATATGACTAATGGTAAAATCACATTAATAATTAGTCCTCCATGAACTGAAGGGATGCTTCTAAAACATTTATACAGCAATGACATAGAGCCTCGGTCACCAACTCCTCCTATAATGGTCTAGCATAGATAGGTATATGACGCAGTCCTCAAATTTGTTGCATTAATCAATGTCAATATGTTGACTTAGGCATTATTAATAAATAAAATTGAACAAAGCATGATAAAACAACACCACACCTGAAACAAATAGATTGAGTCAATAAGATTGAGTTTATAGTTGTGTTTCTACAATCATGGTTTAGATTATTGTACGATCAAATTAATGGTTCAGATTATGTTTTGAAACTAAATTAAATAAAATATCATCACATCACATCTTAAAAATAGATGGCAAGAAAAACGTAAGGGTTTTGTCAAAAAACTAGGAGAAAATTACACTTTACCACCCTAAACTATACACCAGATTACACTTTGCACCCTAAGCTATTCAAATGCACACTTTGCACCCTAAACTATCACTCTTATCACACTTTACACCCCAATGTTCCTTTTACCATTAAGTTAGACATAAATTATCACTCTAATTTACCTGTAAAAGTAATGTTGGGGTGCAAAGTGTGATAAATGTGATAGTTTAGGGTGCAAAGTGTGCATTTGAATAGTTTAGGGTGCAAAGTGTAATCTGGTGTATAGTTTAGGGTGGTAAAGTGTAATTTACCCAAAAACTAGAGACTTTGAGTCTGTTTCGTACATGTGTTTAAAAACTGAAAATTTTTGTTTGAAAATATTTGTGAAAATATGTGTGAGTGAAAAAATGTGAGGAAATATATGTAATATTGTTTAAAAACTGAAAATGGTTGTTTGAAAATACAAACCAAACACCCCATTTGGTTCCGACATTTCGTCAAACAGGTTGAGGGAGCCCATTGCAAAGCTGTCCAACTTGTGAAAGTGAAGATAGTTGGAAAGTTGAAATCGTAAAGATGATAGGAAACCGGAAATTTATTAACGTAGGAAAACATTGGTTCTTCGTATAAATCACACTCCTCTATTCCATTCATGACATTTGTATAAAAGCAGCTTCCAACAGTGCTTGGCAATCTCCCAAAGCGAAGGCTTCTTTGAAGAACAATAACATATACGCTCCAATCTTGTTGGAAGCGGAAATGAAAAACAGAGCCGCCATGGCAGTCTGGAGATGTGCACAAAATTTCACTTCCTGGATTTTCGCCAAAACTCTCTATCAATTTGATTTCTCTTGTAGATCTTCTCGTTTCTCATTTCTCCTTGTCCTCTCTTTATTAGAAATGGTGAATTTTACTAAAACCAATATGCATCGTTTTGGCTCACTTGACTAAACCAAAAAAATATGGTTCGTTTGATCATTCACTTTTTTTATATAGCTAATAGAAATAGATATAAGGAAATTACACTTCAGTAATTGTGAAAATATTGTGAAAATATTGTGACATAAATAAAATGTCTTTATATTTTTACAATAATTTTATTTTCAGTTGTGGTAGGTTTTGGCCTGACATATTATTATTTTATTTTGACCTATAAGAATTGATACCTTAGTAGTTGTAAAAATATTGTAACAATAACATGTTACAACATTTTCACAATAAATATTTTATTATTTTATTTTATTTTGACTTATAAATAACTAACAACTCAACAATTATGAAAATATTGTGACAATTTGTTGTGCCACTATAACTATTTCTAAACCAAATCACTTTGTAAGAACATATAAATATATATTTTTTGAAAAACGATTTTGTTAGGACATATGTGATTCATGTTAGGAACATATGTCAACATTTTATGTAATTGACTAATCCTTTAACAAAACGTACTTTACTTACAATTGGGTAGATCTATGATACATTTAATACTTTAAGGAACAAGGTTTCAAGTTCAAATATTAAAACTATGCAAGTCTGTCCAAGAATCAAATAAGAAAGTGCTGGATTTTAAATCTCGACAGCTAGTATCTATCGAGATTTAAAAGCTGCTGAAGCCTGTGGTTCAACAGCTATCTCGATAGATGGCTATCTATCAAGGTTTATGAAACTCAACGTTTCATCCAATCCATGAGTATGTGTTTAGGCTTTCTTTTCTCACAACCTTAAACATATATAAGGATTATTTTGAGAGCCGTCAAAGGTAACACAAGTTGCACAAGTGTAGAGCAAAGTTTTATTCATCCAAATTGTGACCGAAGACAGAGTTTTCCCTAGTTCGTCTTTCTCTTGAAGAAGCTGCTGTGTTTGTACATCATAGGGTTTTATGACCACAAGTTGCACAAGTGTAGAGCAAAGTTTTATTCATCCAAATTGTGATCAGAGACAGAGTTTTCCCTAGTTCATCTTTCTCTTGAAGAAGCTGTTATGTTTGTACACCATAGGGTTTTGTGACCAAGCAACTTCGTAATCTTCATTGTGTGATGAACAGAAGAACTTTGCAACCAGCATCCATCTCAAGTTGGTGATTAAGTCGAGTACTAGGATCCGCGCATCTTTTGATTAGTCACGTACTAGGAGCCATGCAATACAAGGAGAGATTGTTTTTGCTACCATGTACATTGCATGTTTAGTCAATGGTGATTTGTTTGTGCTGCCATGTGCATTGTATGTTAATCTGATTAATTAATAAACTTGTCTAATTAATCAATTAATATATCACAAAGGGTCAGTACATTCTTGGCCTATCAGATTTCAAAGTATCAAACCAATGTCAATACATATAAATGAAAAAATAAAAAGGGAAAAAGAGGTTTGTTGAAACATTGAGTTTTGGTTCACCAATTGACTAACCAAAAGGACCTCTTCACCTTTTTCATACAAGTTTTGTGTGTTTAACTAAAAGCTTTTGTTTCTCCTTATTTAGAAAATATAATGTTAGGTTCTAAGACCTTTAGGTTTGAATGTATTAGAACACTAATTTGTAAGGTTGGCAAACCATAATCAAAATGTTTTAGTCTTGTTTAGACTACTCAAAGTATGTGTCTTTTATGTAAAATTGGAATCGAGTTGCTGTAGAATTTACTGTGCAATTCTGCATGGCTTGATTGATCGAGAATTAGACTCGACCGATCGAAAGTCATGCAGATGTTTTTTCTGCAGATTTTTCCAACTAAGCCCAAGCCCATTTTATGTGTAGGGTTTTATATTTTGCCCTAGGTATAAAAAGGAAAACCCTAGCCATGTTTTCAGAGATTGTTGATGTTGTGTATGTGAATCTTCTGTAAGATCTAGAAGTGTTTGCCTTCACACATACTTAGGGTTATCAAGAATCAAGACTATGTCAAGAACTTGATGATCATTCAGTTGCTACATTAAGAGCTTAAAGGTATACAAGCAGGAGTGCTTGTGCTTGCTGGGAATCCAAGAAATAAGTAATCCGTGGACTCAGAACTATCACGTGGTCGTGGTAGTAAGTTTCCTACTTGAGATAGCAATAGGATGTTAATGGTCTAAGTCGCTATTATGTAAACTTCAATTCTTTTATAGTGGATTCAGTTTCACCTTGAGGATAGCTAGGTTAAATCCTTCCTAAGTTTTTTACCGATTTGGTTTTCTTGGGTCATCATATCATTGTGTTCTTTATATTTCCGCTGCTTTACATAATATGATTGTTTTGTATTAACCTAGATCTGCATAATTTACCTAAGTTAATAACTTGGCTAAACAACTAGGTTAATCTGATTGTTTTTAAGGGGTCTAAAAACGTACATATAATATTAAGATAAGAAGTGCTTCATTTACAACATTTGTACAATACTTACACAACAAAATCTAATGAGCTAATTTGCTATTGGTTCTAATTTAAACTAGTCACTGAATTTTTTTCCCACTAGAAATAGTCTGTAATAATCTTTCACTTACGATTTTATTATGAAAGTATTGTGAAAATTTTATAGGCATAATATTTCTTAATATTAAAGTTTTTTTTTTTTTTTCTCATCCAAACTAAATGCTTAGGCTCAATAAAGGACAAAAGGTATACCAAACCAAACTTCAACAAAAGACAAAAACTACATTGAACCAATCTTATTGTAGAAAATCTATTCACACTTTTTATATAGTTAGGTGATCTCAAGGTATCAAACCGATGTCAATACATACAAGTTTTGCGTGTTTAACTGAAAGCCTCTGGTTCTCCGTATTTAGGATATATAATAGTAAGATAAGAATTACTTCATCTACAACATTTCTACAAAACATACACAACAAAATCTAAGGTGGTAATTTGTTACTGGTTCTAATTTGAACTTACCAATAAAAATTTTTTTCCACCAATAATAGTCAATAATAATCTGTCACTTATGATTTTATTGTGTAAATGTTATAAGCATAACATTTCTTAATGATAAAGTTTTTTTCTTTCTCATCCAACCTAACGGTTTAGGCTCAATAAAAGACAAAAGTTATACCAAACCAAACTTCAATAAGAGACAAAAACTACACTAAACTAAACTTACTATAAAAAAAGCTATTCAAGCTTTTTATATAGTTAGGCGATCTTGAGGTATCAAATTAATGTCAATACGTATAAATGAAAAAATAAAAAGGGAAAAAGAGATTAGCTGAAACGATGAGTTTTGGTTCATCAATTGACTAACCAAAAATAACTCTTTGCCTTTTCCATACAAGTCTTGCGTGTTTAACTGAAAACCTCTGTTTCTCCTCATTTAGAAAATATAATATTAAGATGATAAGTGCTATATCTACAACATTTCTACAACACTTACACAACAAAATCTATTGTGGCAATTTGTTATTAGTTCTAATTTGATCTTACCATTGATTTTTCCCCCACCAATATTAGTCAATAATAATTTGTCACTTATGACTTTATTGTGAAAGTATTGTGAAAATGTTATAAGCATACTATTTCTTAATATTAAAGTTTTTTTCTTTCTCATCCAAACTAACCGTTTAGGTTCAATAGAAGACAAAAGTTATAAAAAAAAAAAAAAAAAAAACCAAACTTCAATAAAAGACAAAAACTACACTAAACCAAACTTACTGTAAATAAGCTATTCACGCTTTTTGTATAACTAGTTAGGGCAGTATGTGCAAGGCACGTGCTTGCTATGGAAATATAGTAGTGTTGTATCTATAACATTTCTACAACACTTACACAACAAAATCTAATATGACAATTTGTTATTAGTTCTAATTTGAACTTACTACTGATTTTTCTCCCACCAATATTAGTCAGTAATAATTTGTCACTTATGATTTTATTGTGAAAGTATTGTGAAAATGTTATAGGCATAATATTTCTTAATATTAAAGTTTTTTTTTTCTTTCTCATCCCAACTAACTATTTAGGCTCAATAGAAGACAAAAGTTAATTAAAAAAAAAAAAAAAAAAAAAAACTCAAAAGACAAAAACTACACTAAACCAAACTTACCGTAAATAAGCTATTCACACTTTTTGTATAACTAGTTAGGGCAGTACGTGCAAGGCACGTGCTTGCCATGGAAATATAGTAGTGATTAAGGTCAATTCTAAATTTTATTTGTATCAGGAAACAAATATATAAATCAATTGATTTTTAAAGTACATAGAGATTTACATTAATCAAAAGAGACATTAATTTTAAGAATTTTGATAATTGTATCGTAAAAAGTTAATGTCATTCGTATAAGAAAATTTTGATCAACTATAAAATTAGGGTAGCTACTAAATATATAAATATCTATTTTACTACAATATTTTTTTAATACCTACTTGCTTAAGACAATATATCCACTCAGTAAAAGTTTCTAAAAATGATAACAAATATCATCATCATCTTCCATCAATAAACTTCTAAGTTTTACTAAGAAAATTAAAACACTAATAATAAAAAACCTAGAAAATCAACATTCTTTAGATAACAAATAAAAAATCTTATATTGTCATTCAAACTTTTCAAGAATTTCTACCATCTAAAACTCAAAATACATGAAGAATATTTGTGGGATGCTAGAATTTCGTAGGAGTAATTTAGACATTACACAATAAAATATTTTAAGAATCATAAGTTTTCATTAGGGTTTAACTGAGAGAATAACAATATGACATATTTTCTTTTTTCCAAAATATTAACGGAAAATTGTTTGATTTTAAAGTTTGAAGAAGAATTATAAACTACCCCAAACATAAAGGATGAAAAGTGTTTTTTCCTAAGTTTTTGTTTTTGTTTTTGTGTGTAAAACTATTACTTGAAATTGTGTGCAAAGAAAAAAAAAATACAAAAAGTCAAATCAAGAAAATTGTATGTAAAATAGTGAATTTTGGCACAAAAAAGCTAATTAAACCAACAATTAAAAAAAAAAAAAAAAATACAACAGAATGGCATAACATTTTCATAATACCTTTATAATATTGTTATATTTTATTTTGACTTGTAAAGAATAGACAGCTCACAATTTTGAAAATGTTGTAATGACAACAAGATGTCTTAACATTTTCATACAAAAAATGCTATGTCCATGACATTTTTACAACAAATCATAAGAAATATGTTGCTATAGGTTGTTATTGGTGTGCAAAAAGTAGTTTCATTAGTAAGTTTTAATTAAAACCAATAACAATTTACCATTTATGATTTGTTGTGAAAGTGTTGTGAAAAATATTGTGGATGTAACGCTTCTTTTTTCACAATACCTTTTTATTTTTTATTTTTTAGTTGTGATTGGTTCCAGTATAGTATTTAATATTTTATTTTGATCTATAATAAATTAACACCTCAACAATTATGACAATATTGTGTTAATATGTTATGTTAATATTTTATTATAATGTGAAGTAGTGCGAATTGTACAAACCAAAATAATATAGCAAATCTCTACTGCAACTTTAGGCATTCACAAAAAAAAAAAAAAAAAAAAAAAAGGCCAGCGAAACAGTGAAAATTAAACAAACCAAAACTACTATAGCAAAATCACTGTAACTTTTACCATTCACTCTTTTTTTATATAGAAATATAAATTGTACTTACAATGTAAATTTATATCGTAAACACATAAAAATTGGCAAATGTTGTACACATTTGCAAAATTTGTACAATTATTATTATTATTATTATTATTATTATTGCAATGTATATAATATTTGCCACTTTTTGTTTGTATGTAATGTAAACTTACATTACAAGTACAAAGTAAACATAAAAAGATCTGATTAAAAACAAAAACAAAAAACAAAAACAAGCTGAAATCAAATTGGGGAACTTGAAGAAAAAAGAAAAAGAAAAAGAAAAAAGGCAGCTCACTATAACAAAAACACTGTTCATGAGCCTATTGGCTCTTTTATATATAGATAGGTGATCTCAAAGTATCAAACCAATGTCAATACATATAAATGAAAAAATAGAAAGGGAAAAAGAGGTTAGCTAAATTGTTGAGTTTTGGCTCAGCAATTCACAAACCAAAAGGACCTCTTCTCCTATTTTATACAAGTTTTGCATGTTTAACTGCAAGCCTCTATTTCTCCTTATTTAGGAAATATAATATTAAGATGAGAGTGCTTCATCTATAACATTTCTACAACACTTACCCATCAAAATCTAATGTGGTAATTTGTTATTGGTTATAATTTGAACCTACCACTGAATTATTTTTTTCCCACTTATAATAGTTAGTGATAATTTCCCACCAGTAATAGTTAGTGATAATTTGTCACTTATAATAGTTAGTGATAATTTCCCGCCAATAATATTTAGTGATAATTTGTCACTTATAATTTTATTGTAAAAATGTTATAGGCATAACATTCCTTAATATTAAAGTTTTTTTCTTTCTCATCCAAACTAAATGTTTAGGCTCAATAAAGGACAAAAGCTATACCAAACCAAACTTCTATAAAAAGACAAAAACTACATTAAGCCAAACTTACTATAGAAAAGCTATTCATGCTTTTTATATAGTTAGTAGAAATAACAACCACCTCATCGACCCACAGCACCGGTGCAATTTTTTATTTTATTTTATAGTTTTATAATTAAAATGAATGTCTTGATTTTTCAATTATTTCACTTAATGGATAATGAAAGACAAGCTTTTATTTTATTTTATTTTTTTAATTCTCTTCTTTTTTTGTTAGGAAAAATAATTTTTGTATAGTTTCTTAGGTGATGTATCTTAAGATCCTCAATTGAATTCAAACATGTAATTAAGTTAAATTAAATTCTCACAAGGGAAGATAATATTTAACGATGCAACTATGTACTTGAATTTAATTGAAAAACTTAATATATAACATCTAAAGAACAATAAATAAGTATTATTCTTTTCATTAATGGTTGCACACATAATTAGACCCAACAATGAGCAAAACACCAGTTATTAGTGAAAATTGTTGGGTTATAAATTGACCCCAGTTAAGTAATCAATTATCCAAATTGATTAATTAGTTAAAATTACATGCAAATCCAAATAAGGCACAATAAAATCATCAAACTAAATTAAGTGGAACAAAAAATAAGTTTGGCATAAGGATTTGTTCACGAAGGGGAAAGCCCTCGTAGGAAAATCTCCATTGTGTGAATTTCAGGTCATTATGCCCGAAGAATCCATTAACAAGAATAGAGGTTACAAGTACAAGAAATTTTACCATAGCTATCCCAAAGTATCTATCTACAGTAGAACCTATTGATTTATAAGGAAGCTGAGCTCTAATCCCCAATTGGACTACTTCTTTTTACAAGATTCTCATTTGCACAAATCTTCTATTTGTGACTAATAGCACAACAATCTCCTTGATTGTAGTAGCTTTTCAAAGTTCATCAATCCATCCTTTGATGAATTGGTAGCAGCATGGTACACAACTCTAGGCACAGAATGTCGCAGAACTTCTATTATGTGTGTCTCTTTGTGTCTACGATGATGGCTACAAAATATATTTATAGTATGCTATGGAATTCCAATGCATGAATCCCTATAAAGGCCCAAGTTATCTTGGGTTAAAACAGAAAATTACTATTTAGTTTTTTGGAAACTTGATAGATCGAGAGATGTTAACATGTATCAAGATTCATTTATTTTCGATAGATTAACAGGTATCGAGATCTTTAGTTTCAACTTTTCTTGAGCAATTCCTTAAGCAATCTTGTGTATTTAATAATACCACTTGCTTATTCAACTGAAGTCCTCTTAAATACACTAAAAACTAATACTCAATTACATTAAAAAAATGGCAATGCATAAACTAAAAAAAAATACGACCTTTACACAAATTTTCAAATGCTAGCTTTAATGATTTCAAATTTGGATTAAAATAAAATTGTAAGGATTTAATCCAAAGTAACTTTTTTTTTTTTTTTTTACCATGTTTTGGACAACAAATTATCCCCTTATGGCTTGACCCAAGAACAACTTAGTCTCACAATCTTTTTTAATTGTTACATTTTGATTCCTAAAGTTTAGTTTAAAAAGAAATCCTTAAGGGTATTTTGGTTGGATGGAATGAAACTCTAATGATTTTACTTTAGTCTAAAAATCTTAGGGGTCAAATATAAAAATTGAAAGTTTGTGAACTAAATTGTGAATCGTACAATCACAAGGATAATAGATTTTCCTTAAAAATAATTAATTTATCCTTTTGCAAACAAAACGCCAGCTGTACTAAGATTTTTACAACTACTTTTTGATGGTTTGAAGTTTTAGATCAAAATGAGTTATAAATCATTAGGAACAGCAAATCATTTTACTATAGTATTAGAATTTTTTGAATTTGTGAATTCTAATTTCCTGGAATCACAATTCGATATCATTAGTAAATACTTTTGGTAATGAGTATATTATGATTTCATGAAATCACAATATACTTTTCTTAATTGTGAAGCCATCCAAACTGTTCTTAGAGATGAACATCCATTTTTGCTACCAAGAATTCAATTAGAGGAGAGAAAAAAAAAAAAAAAAAAAAAACTTAAAACTTTTTGATACAAGATAGAAATTTTACTATAATCTAATTTAAGTGTATATATGTATGAAGTTTATTTTGAAAACTTGAACCCCGGCCTTTGCCCCTTATCCCACAAATAAATTGTACTTGTAGAGTGACCATCAAGCCAAGGGTGTGTAGTGATAAAAAAAAGACTTAAAACTTAGTTTCTGTTCCTAGTTGTTTCACCTTTAAGAATTAAATTTAACCATGTGTTTGCATTAATCAATGCAATACAAGTAGTGTTACTATTTTTAATAACAACAATTAAAATCAATTGTGATTTATTTGCCAATGCAAACACATGGTTGAATTTAATTAACGAATTTAAAAAACAACACCTACAAAATTGTACCAAGTTTTGGGGGAAAAAAGTGATGCTATCATGTGCTAATTAAAAATTTGAAGCAAAACAAAAATTGGAGATACATAATACAGAAAAAAATTACACAACATAAACTGGATCAAGTTGCGACACTCGCTTTCTTTAAGGAGATTTGAGGCCTTGGTTATCAAAACTTTTTACTGGTACAAACCTTCTTTAACTTGCTCCTCGAAGATACAATAGTCCAACAATATTGTGTCGCTTGAATAACCTTTGCACAAGGTGTTGAAGCCCAAAGTTCCACAGAAAGAACACCATGCTTTGCCAACAACCTTTGGCTAATGAAGTCCATTGATTTAGTGGGAGTTTCAATATTCATTGCAAGATGTTAATATTAATCTAATGGGCTTTAATTTCACTACCTAAATTAATTGTTAGATATTAATATTGATCTAATGGGCTTGAATTTTATTATCTAAATTAATCTGATACATTAATATTAATTAAATCCAATTTCCAACCTCTGATTAATTAAGTCCATTAATTTGGTTTAACGGGAGTACATGTTAATAATGGGGTAGATAAGGAGTTTTTATCTACTAATCTAATTTAGTTACATGTTAATAATGGAGTAGATTTGTAGATTTTTATTATCTAAGTCCGTACATATGCACAGGTACAATTAAAAAAAATTACAATTACACTGTTCAAATTATACATTTTTTTTTAAAAAAAATGTTCAAATCATACATAGTGTTAGGTTCTAAGACCTTAGGGAATAATGTATTAGAATTTCAATGTGTATTGTGTTGGCAAACTATGATCAAAACATAGAGTCTAGGTTTCGGCTTGCTCAAAATATGTTTTATTGTAAAGTTGGAATCTAGTAATTGTAGAAATTAGTGGGCAAATTCTGCAAGGCTCGATCAATAAAAAATTAGATTCGATTGATCAAGAATCATTCAGATTGTTTTTTCTACAGAATTTCCAACTTAGCTTAAGCCCGTTCGACGTGTAGGGTTTTATGTTTCACTTCTTGATAGGCTAAACACATATTGATCCCTTGTGATAAATTAACCAATTAATTAGCCAGGTGAATTAATTAGGTTCAATTACATGCAATAACCATGGTAGCACAAACAAATCACCAAATAACTAAATATGCAACGTAAATTAAATGACACAGTGATTTGTTTTCAAATGGGGAAAACCTACACAGCAAAAACTCCACCAGGTGATTTAAATGTCACCATTCCCGAAAATCTACTATTATCAAAACAAGTAGTTACAAATAAAGGAATCTCAGTACCATATACCAACTTGATAGGCCACAAACGCGTTGATTTATTAACCAAGTTATTAATTAATCAAGTTAACATGCAAATTCACGTGGCAGCAAAAACAAATCATCAAAACTAAAGTATGCAGCAGAAAATAAAAGACACGGTGATTTGTTCACGAATGGGGAAAACCTGACGGCAAAAACCCCATCGGGTGATTTAAGGTCACCACTCCCGAAACTCCAGTATTATCATAACAAGCGATTACAAGCAAGGAATCTCAGTACCTTACCAACCTACAGTTGAACCCTTACCCCAATACCCAATTGGACTTGTTCTGTGGTGACAGTTTCTCCCGTTGATGCACGGCTCCCAAGTACGTTACTAACTAATTGCGCGGATCCCAGTACGCGACTTCAATTCACCAACTAGAGAGAGAGTTGTTGGCTGCAAAGTTCTTCAAATCATCCACACGATGAAGATTAGGAAGATGCTTGGTTACAAAACCCTACGGTGCACATTACACAGCAACTTCTTCACAAAAGATGAACTAGGGCATGAATTTTGTCTTTTCGATCACAAATTGCATGAACAAGAATTACTCAATGTTTGTGCAACTTGCATCGCTTTAACGGCCTTTAAAACAATCTTTTTATATGTCTAGTGTTAGGAGAAAAGAAATACCAAAGACACATTCACGGATCGGAATTAAAACAAAACTGAAAATCTGTTTTCTTTAAATCTCGACAAATAGAGATGTTGAGGATCTGTCGAGAAGCTGTCGAGCTTCGGGGCTGAAATAGCTTCTAAAGCTCGATAGATGCATGTGTTGAGACCAAGTGTCGAGCTTTAGTAACTTGCACTTTCCAGCTTGTTTCTTGGACAGACTTGATGACTTCAACACTTAGTCTTGAAACACTATTTCTTGAAGCCTTAAACACATCCTAAATCTACCCAATTACAAGTAAAGTGCATTTTGTCAAAGGATAAGCCAATTACATAAAATAGTGACATATGTCAAGAACATGAACTACATATGTCAAGAACATGAACTACATATGTCCTAACACAACTTATAGTTGAACTTTTACCTCAATACCCAATTGGACTTGTTCTGTAGTGACAATCTCTCATTTTCAATGCATGGCTCCTAATACGTGACTGACCAATAGATGCGCAGATCTAGTACTCGACTTGATCACCAACTTGAGAAGGATGTAGGATGCAAAGTTCTTCAGTTCATAACACAATGAAAATCATAAAGTTGCTTGGTCACAAAACCCTATGGTGTACAAACACAACAGTTTCTTCAAGATGAATTAGGGCAAATATTGTCTCCGGTCACAATTTGCATGAACAAGACTTTGCTCAATACTTGCACAACCTTAGAAGGCCCTTAAAATAATCCTTATATATGTTTAGGGTTGTGAGAAAAGAAAGCCCAAGCACATACTCGCAGATTGGATGAAAAACAGTTCTGAAAAACTGAGTTTCATAAATCTCAACATATTCTCTAGCTGTCGAGTCTTAGGCTGAACAGTTCTTTTAAACCTTGATTGATACTAGCTGTTGAGATTTGATGAACAACATTTCTTCACTTGATTCTTAGATAGACTTGCACGACTTTAACACTTGAACTTGAAATCTTATTTCTTGAAGTATTAAACACATCCTAGATCTACCAAAATACAATTAAAGTGCATTTTGTCAAAGGATTAGCTAATTATATAAAATTTTGACATATGTTCCTAACATCAATCACATATATCCTAACACTTCTCATATAAAAAGAAAAACCCTAGCTACGTTTTAGGAGCTTTTGATGTGCTGTGCATTTGAATATTTTGTGAGATCTAGAGGTATTTACCTTCATACACACTTAGGGTTATCAAGATCAAGATTGATGTCAAGAACTTGGTGATCGCTTTAGTTGCTACATTAAAAACTTAACGAAGATCTGAAATCTTTGAGTGGAGTCTCAAAGATACAAGTAGGAGAACTTGTGGTTGCTGTGGATCAAAAGAAAGAAGTAGTACGTGGATTCGGAGCTGTCACATGGCCGTAGTAGTAAGTTTTCTACTCGAGATAGCAATAGGATGTTAGTGGTCTAAGTTCTATTGTATAAACTTCAATTCTTTCATAGTAAATTTGTTTTACCTTGAGGATAGCTAGGTTAAATCCTCCCTAGATTTTTTACCGGTTTGGTTTTCTTGGGTTATCAGATCTTTGTGTTCTTTATATTTTCCGTTTTATATTTGTTTTACACATATTGGTTTAACCTTGTGTTAATTAACAAACTTGTTAATCAACTTGGCTTAATAATTAGATTAATCATATTGTGTTAAGGGGTCTGAAACTTTACGCATAGTATTAGCTTAAACTTTTTTTTTAAACCATACATTTCTAAAGCATGTAATTGGTTTTTTATTATTTATTTACACACACACATGCAAACATATATGTGTGTGTGTGTGTGTGTGTGTGTGTGTGTGTATATATATATAATTTAGAATTCAATTAGATTTAAACTTTTCGGTTTTTGCAACTAATAATTCACTTACCACAAAATTTTAAAAAATTAGGTGGACGTATAGTGCAAAAATGGACTCTAATTGAAATTTAATTTAGAATCTAATTGGATGTGAACTCTTCGATTTTTACACTCAATAATTCATTTAGCACAAAATTTAAAAAATTAGACAAGACATATGATGCAAATTTGAGAATCAAATTGAAATCAAATTGAATTTTCACTGCGCTTTGACTTTAATATATATATATATATATATATATATACACACACGCCCATATATATATATATATAGAGAGAGAGAGAGAGAGAGAGATTAATCTTTCCATTAGATTTGTAGAGTAGATTTTCATTACCCAAACTAATTTTTCCATTAAAAATTATTTAATATTAAAATGCTACAACATAGTATTACTGATATTGCTTAGAGAATCGATGCACCATTAAC
The DNA here is from genome assembly GCA_032878915.1 of Castanopsis chinensis. NCBI lineage: Eukaryota > Viridiplantae > Streptophyta > Magnoliopsida > Fagales > Fagaceae > Castanopsis > Castanopsis chinensis. Next base: position 21,743,254 of record JAVQMG010000122.1, read on the forward strand.
AACCATTATTATAATCATCGATCCTTTTTTAACGAAATTATTATAATCATCCTAATAATACAAGGTATGGGTTATTTATTAATGATTTATGTCATTTCTCATCATTGAGGTGCCTATATAAACCACTTTCAGTCTTTGTGATCTACCTGAACATAAAGTCCGAGAGGTTCAAGCTTACATCATTGTCAATGGGTTCAAAGAAGTCATATTTGGCTGTGATTTCAATACAAGCTATATATGCTGGCATGATCCTACTCTCCAAAGCAGTGTTCAATGGTGGCATGAACAGTTACATTTTCATGTTCTATAGACAACTAGTTGGAACTGTTTTCTTATTCCCTCTCGTCATGATTTTTGAACGGTAATTATATATGATTTCTTCTCTTTAGGATGTTTATTTCATAAGAGTAACCTTGTTGTTTTGTTTTGGATTCCAGGAAGAATGCAACACCGCTGTCATTCATGACCTTCTGCAAAATATTTGTGCTTGCTTTTGTGGGGTATGTATGATTTTAAAGCTTTCTCTTGGTGCCCTTGAAAGAAATGCCTCTTAACTTGTAGTCATTTTAAGAATGTAATGAATTTACATTGTGAATTATGTTTGACAAGTTTGGTATTGTTGATATGGAGGAAGTTTTAGATCTATACATCCAGCTATTTTGCATTTCAGGATTACTTTGGCCCTGAATGTTTATTGTGTCGCCCTTATTTATACATCTGCAACTTTGGGTGCTGCAACAGTAAATTGCCTTCCTGTCACAACATTGTTTTTCGCAGTGTTGCTCAGGTAGTTATTTGCAATATTTTTTTTTTTTTTTTTTTGGTCACATATGGATTTTATTGCTTTATTTTTTCTTTCTTCATCATTTTCTTAATGTTATTGAGAAAGAAAACGAAGAAACTAGATAGTCTGTAATGTTTGTAGTAAAAATTTGTTATGCTAGATACTCTGGTAAAACAAAGTACTTTGCATAAAGAAGCTCCTATTTTTGAAAATTGTCAATGTATTTTTGCATAAAGAAGCTTCTACCCCTGCATTACCCCCTGGTGTCAGCAGTCAAATTCCAAACAAAGGCTCATTTAGTACCAAAATTTTGAAACTTTTGTGTTTGATCGAAAGTTAGTTGCAATAAAATTATCAAAGAAGTGGTAAAATTATACTAATTTTTATGCCTGTTGAGTCAGTTCAGCTATATTTATTAGAGTCAATTGACAGTCACTGCATTGCAGGATGGAGAAAGTGACCATGAGGACAAACCCTGGGATTGCAAAGGTTGCAGGTTTGATAGTGTGCATGGCTGGTGTGATAATCCTTGCATTTTACAATGGCCCTCAGATGAAACCCTTAATCCATCATCCATTATTTGGACATCATAACAACCAAGATCATCAACTTCATGTTTCTTCTGGCAAAAATTGGACACTGGGTTGTTTCCTCTTGTTCATTTCAATCATTTGTTGGGGTTTGTGGCTTGTACTTCAGGTACCACTTTAGGAGATTAATTTGTGCAACTTATTAACAACAAAATTGCTCTAACCAAGGATTAAAAAATAAAAAGAAAGGGAAAATTTTGAAGAGAGTCCATTTACTAGATCTCCCATGCTCCATGTCAAATCTGAAGCAATCAGACCACATGTCACTCTTTCTAGTTTCTAGGTCATATCTGATATATGTAACTAGAGGCACCTGTGGGTTGTATTACCTCCTAGGAAACATTACTTTGCCTTCTGCTTTTAGGGACAGCAATGGAAGCATAATTGGCAAAAAAGTGATTTTAAAATCTACTTTCTCTTGATGATTCACATCATATATTCTAACTTAAATATTATATCATTTCATTTCCATAAGATGCCTATCCATGTTTGTAAAAGTGCAGCTGAAAATCAGGAGGACAGTGCAGCTGAAAATCGGGAGGAAAGTATACCAAAATCACCTAAATTGTAGAAGGAAGACAGCTAGCAAATTCAAAATACCAGCAGCTAGCTGTCCTTATTTCTTTCGACTGTTACACATGATTTGCTCCTTATTATTTCTATCTCACCGTGAGATAGAGGGAGCTAGTATTTCATTTATATAGAAACTATTACATTTTGTATATTGTACATTTAGATGGATATGTACAGAGGAAAAATAATAGGGAGCAAATCATGTGTAACAGTCTAAAGAAATAAGGACAGCTAGCTGCTGGTATTTTGAATTTGCTAGCTGTCTTCCTTCTACAATTTAGGTGATTTTGGTATACTTTACTCCTGATTTTCAGCTGCACTTTTAGTTTGTAATAACTAACCAGAGTTACCGATTTTGATCAATACAGGCTCAGGTTCTCAAAAGCTACTCTTCAAAGCTTACCTTCACCAACCTTCAGTGCCTATCAAGTGCAATTCAGTCATTTGTTGTAGCCATTGCTTTGGAAAGAGACCCTCGTCAGTGGAAGTTGGGTTGGGACCTTAGACTACTAACAGTTGTCTACTGTGTAAGCAGACAAATAATCCTTGGACGTGTCTTCCCCATACATTGGATGGTGTGGCATCCTAAACCCACAAGTTAAAAAAAAAAGAAAAAGAAAAAGATTCTTGAATGACTTTGGGAAAAAGAAAATTTTGGACTAATTTGACATGGAGCTTTTTGGACTTACTTTGATATTCCCTCTTAAACTAATTGATTGATATTTAAATAGAGATAGGAAGTTTTACATGGTCAATGACTTAATGTATATGAATAGTCTCCCTAGTTTCTTTTCTTTTTTCATGTTTGAATTTGCTTAACAATACAAAAGAGATGACAAAGGCAATTGCATTCTGACAGGGAACCATGGTGACTGGAGTTTCATACTACTTACAAGCATGGGTGATAGAAAAGAAGGGGCCAGTTTTCCAAGCCATGTCAACACCACTAAATCTGATAATTACAATCATTGGCTCGGTGTTTCTCTTAGGCGAGGTCATTAGTTTAGGCAGGTGAGTTAGTCCAGCCATAACAATATACTTTTTTTTATTAGTCTTCAAGTAATAATGAATCTTTAATTAATTTTTATTTTTATTTTTGTTATTGGGCGAAGACTGTTATTTGGATAACTTAGTGACCTAACTTGCTCTGATGATCACCCGTGAACTCTTTTCTTGTTAACGAATATGTTTGGAAAGCCCATAAAAACTAAGTTGGCAGTTTTTGATGTTTCAAAATTAGTGAGAGAGTCCTGGTCATTTTGTTGTGCAATTAGGGAGGGAAATTTATGTGTGACATTAATTATCTTTCTCTGTTTGTAGTGTCTTAGGTGGGATCTTGTTGGTTGTTAGCCTTTACGGCGTTTTGTGGGGAAAGAGCAAGGAACATAGTGTTAATATCCCAAGTGGTGCACAAGTTCAATCTGAAATACCACGTATAGAGTCGAAAGAGGAAGAGGTGGCTAGTAATGAACCACCCTCGCTTGTGTGATAAAGCCAGGAGTTCAGTATTTGAATGCAACCAAGCTCCTCGAGAAGGCATGAGAATTGATTGAACTATTTGCCGGTGATCGCTCCATCCATATTTTAAAATTATGAGGAACCATAATCATTATGGAATGCATGAATTCCTACCCTCAATATGAACCAGTGTCAACTCTCTCTGTACTTTCGCCTAATGAAGTATTAACCAACTCCAGTTGGTGTCTCACGAAGAAGAGGTTACTAGTTTGAATCTCTCCTTCCTCTCTTTGATGCCAAAATTCACGTATTAATTTTATATATATATATATATATATATATATATATATAAAACTATAATATAAGAACTTTTGACATTTTGTGTTTCACAATTGTGCTCATTTTTGTACTGAGGACTATCAACAAATCAACTAAATGAACTTATATTACCAACTTATTTGGTTGATTACATGAATCCATTTTCCAATATCAGGATTAACTAAACATGATTCGCTTAGCCTTATCTAAAGCTTGATTATCTATTAAATCTTAAGGATCACATATTTTTTCCTCACTCCTTTCTCTCTATGTTTTGTATTTGATTCTCCTTATAACTTTGCTCCTTCAAGTCTTCAACCTAAGTCAACTCACTATAACTTACCTGCACTTGTAACTCTTTTATCAAGAGGGAAAAACATTGCTTATATCCTCTCTCTCTCTCTCTCTCTCTCTCTCTCTCTAAATAAATTCTTCATTGACCAAAAAAATAGGAAGTTTCCCTCTTCCCCTTCACTACACAACAAAGAACTGGGGATAGAGAAAATGGGAATAGTTCCCACCATATTAAAAAGGAGCCCATTTTGCCAAGCTATGGACAAGAAATTTGGCCTTGCTAAAGAAATGAACAGCATTCCAAGAACAAAAAAACACTAACAAATTATTAATATCTGCTGTCAATGATTCTATGGACTAATGAAGGGGACACTTGAAATTTGGATTGGTTGAAATATGTTGGGTATACACGTGTGAATGAAGTCCCGTATTGAATAATAATGAAAAAAGTGAATGTTTAATATAACATTGTTAGGTCTGAACTCATGAAGTTTAAGCTTTTAGGTTAAGTGACGTTTCTATATATTATATTAACTACTCAATTGATGTTCCTACATGTTATACATCTCAGATCAATTGAATATATGTTTGACGTGGGACTCAACAGCATGTGGTGCTAGCACTACACCTTCACAATTTAATCCACACACAAAATTATGCTATCCTTAGGTCTTCCATGCAAAATGACTAAGTAGGTTTGGACACAAACAGATAATGACAGGTACGACATGTGTCGTAATCCATTTTACCCTCTAGAGTAGAATTTAGTTTTATTAAAAAAAAAAAAAAAAAAGACTTTGGTTTCTCTGAAAAGTTTTCACAACCCTTGTTTCATATCAGGCACTAGTTGTGAATGAGTTATCACCATTGCTTTGCCCTGCTTTTGCAATTAAAGCTGTCCTGCAACCATCAAAATCATGTAGTACATGAAAAAAGCATCCAATTAAAAACTTGACGGGTGGAAAGCACGAAAGCGGCACTCTCTATTGAAAGTGCATCATGGTACTACGTTTCTGTAGTTGTATTCACTATTCACAAAGGTTATGGACCAGGCGAAGAGCACATGGAAGAGTTGAACCAAAGAACTCACCCATCCAATATAAGTGTCATTAATTCATTGCTTAAGTCTTTTAAAGTTGTGCAAAGACTCAATTAGCATCTTGATTCTTGGAAAACATTTTCTTCTTGGGGTTTTTAGTCGAAGTTGTCAATTTCATTCTAATTTCGGTTCAGATTTGTTTATTGGATCAGAATATTATAGTACAAGTTTATTTTAGTGTACTGTTTTAGATTATTGTTATTTCTATTATATATTACGTCTAAAATTTATATTGGATTTGGTGTTTGTATTATTTAGCTTACTTTGAGCAGAGGGAAAGTATTTTCTATGGTATGGAAGGAAATATTTTTTGAACACGAAGGAAAAAATTTTCAAATTAAAGAGGTAATTTGGATATTCATTTGTTCAAGAGAAATAGTATTGCTACATATTGCAACACCTTGTTGAACTATAGTTTTACGCTAGTAAATATGGATATATCTAGTGCAAAGAGATACAGATTTAAAGCTGATCTTTGGTGTAAACTAATTGTGATAAAAAACTCAATTGTGATTCTTTCATTTCTTTTTCAAAATCACTACAAAGCATCTCTAGTGCTCTATCATTTGCTTTTTCTAGGACAATAACAATCATATGATATATTTTTATGAGCTTTTCTATATTTTTTCACTAGGCATCTAAATTAGTAAATTCTTTCATGGAAGATCATTTAAGAATAAAATTAAATTGATTATATGAAATTGTTGTTTCATGTCTTAACTTCTATATGTTTTCTTCTTAAAAAAAAAACTTATATATGTTCATTCTCTTATAGCGTGACTCAAAAATTGAATTTCACATTAATCTTGGGCAATGGGTTCGTTACAGCCCACAACGTGGTCCTTGGCTAAGAAAGGAAACTCTAGAAAGTTTAAGCCATATGGTTTAGTTTTCTCAAAAAATGCAAGTTGTTAAGACTGCTAGAGGGAGCACTCGTTTTACCAAGACTAGCTGAGTGATTGGTGTCTTGGCCAATGAAACCCTATTGAGCAGTCATACTTTTTGAAATTTGTTAGAGCCACTGGAACACATATTTTTGTCTCCAAACCCCAATTTTCCAAGTTTTCCTGGTGCAAACTTGTGGGTTTGGAAAACTTACGGGTTTGGACCATGAACTGAAGATTTGAGACTAAGTGGATGCCCAAGTAAGTCAATTGCAATATTAAGACTTGGGCCTTTAAGAAATATGTGAGATTCCATCATTTTGTAATTTAGTAACCCCCAATTAACTCAATTGCAATATTAAGACTTGAGCCTTTAAGAAATATGTGTGATTTCATCATTTTGTAATTCTTAATTGCAATATTAAGACTTGGGCCTTTAAGAAATATGTGAGATTTCATCATTTTGTAATTTTGAAGCCCAAGTAACTCAATTGTAATAGTAAGACTTGGGCCTTTAAGAAATATGTGAGATTTCATCATTTTGTGATTTAGTAACCCCCAAGTAACTCAATTGCAATATTAAGACTTGGGCCTTTGAGAAATATGTGTGATTTCATCATTCTGTAATTCTCAATTGCAATATTAAGACTTGGGCCTTTAAGAAATGTGTGACTTCATCATTTTGTAATTTACTAGCCCAAATAATTCAACTGAATTGAAGTTAAAGACATTTTTATTCCAACACCCATTTTTATTAGGGAAGCCTCTGATATGGAAGATGAGAGAAATAATACGGGTTGTAAACCTTGATCCATTGAAAAATTATATGTGGGTTTTATTTTGGCAAGAAATCCAATCCATGTTGTTGGCTGAAATTTGGACCTTTTGAGGTTTTAATATGAGTTTAGCCCAAAGTCCATTCTTTTTTTATTTTTAAAATAGAATGAGGTGGCATGGATTGACCAATGAAATTGCACCGCATGTCCTGAAAAAATAGACACGAACAATATTTTTCTTATACCAATTGGTTGCATTTTAGGGTTTGTCTAAAAACAGCTTATTCAGTTGAAACTAAAAACTTTTCACTGAATACCTTCTCTTTCTCCGTGTGTGTGTTAAAAATATTTAGTATTTTCAAAAGAAAAAAATTGTGGATTAATCCCACATTAGAAAATGAGTGTAAGTTAAAGAAGTTTATTGTTTGTACTATATATTCAAGAGTTATGCCCTCTTAGATATACACCACTGTAAGTTTTTTTAAAATCTTCTTTTCTCTCCTAGTGTGTGTGTGTGTTAAAAATATTTAATATTCTTAAAAAAAAAAAAACTTTTTACTGAAAATGTAGAAAAAAAAAAGTTAAAAATTAACTAAATAATATAATAGGACCAATGAATAATACTAAAAAATGCAATGAAATTCATGAATAATATAAAAAAAGAAGCTAAAAATTAAATAAATAAAAGTAAATAAGCTCATCCCAACCTCATATTTTTTATTTTTTATTTTCATCTAAATCAATTTAGGATTGGGAAAAAGTAGATAACACTTTCCAACAAATTCTTCAAGATTTGTTATTCATTTTGAGCAACTGAATTCCTTCATTAATGTGATTTGATGTAAAGTGCGTAAACTTAGCTGCGCCTATCATCAAGAAATAAAGTGTGAATAAATAAAGAGTGTCGCACTAGGAATTTCGGCTAGATTTTTTTTTTTTTTTTTGAGAAGCTTTCGGCTAGATTTGAAGCGTGACTCTTTAGCATGTTAATAAAGTGGTTGCTATAATTATCAAAACTTGAAGCTATAATTTTTCGTGAATCAATTTTTGATATTTTTGTATTGTATATCATATCATATTTATATAAAAAGTATATTCATTTTATATTTGTAATATATTCAAATTAATGACTAAAATCATTTATGCAATAATATTTAACAAACAAACAAACTAAATGAATCAAAGTAACATATCTTTATAATATACACATTCAAATTAATTAAATTAAAAAATGATAATACATAAAAAATTACTCAAAACAATAATTTATTTTCATTATATTCATCATCTACGTTAATCCACTCCATCATAGTAAATATTATAATCACCTTCATCATCTTGCAAACTTATTTTTTCTCCCACAAAAAAAAAAAAAAAAAAAAAAAAAAAAAAGAAAACTTACAGACTTATTTCTTCATTGAAGAAAAATTATTTTTCCATTGAAAAATTCTTCATCGATCATCATCAAAACTTACTATCTCTTCTTCTTCTTTTATTTTAATATTTATTCTTGGCATTCTAGCTTTTTAGACTTATAACAATAATAAAAAAATAAAAAATAATTATATTGTTATTTAATACCTTATTCATAGTGTGTGTGTATATATATATTTACAAATATGAAAGTAAGGTGTCGAGTGTGTAGTACAAATTTTGTAGGAGAGAAAAAAAAATACCCTATGGACATGTTATTTTATTGGACTCAATCAAATAACATAATAATTTTGTGTTAAAAACAAATCAAACAATTTGATAACTTGTTGAATTCTAATAAAAGCACAAATTTTAATATAAACAAACTCATTTTAAAGCATTTGTCTATGTATAAAAAGATAAGTACAATTTTATGATACAATACACATCATTGTATTGTACTTATCATGAGAACCTCCAATGTACATTTATAGTACAAAACTTTTTGTACACGATACAATAAAGATAACTATAGCTCGATCTAAAAAGTTTGCAACAAAAACTAAATCCACAATTTTTTAAATGCAAAACATGTTTAAATTTAGTTTACGCCGCATTTACGACAGTTGTGTGATAAATACTTCTTTGTTCTTTCATGGAAAGAGTTACAGGAAATTGGCAATTCGAATTCCCATGTCTAAAACAAAATTTCCAATGATTTAGTTTGACAGCTACCAACCTATACATTTGCATGGACTACAATAAACGCATTTTGCTCTGCTTTTGTTGACATCATTTTGCACTTCTTTTGTATCCAAAGCTGTTGTGTAACCATCAAAACTTTTATTTTTTTTATTTGATTTGGTAATCATCAAAACTTTATAACAAAGACAAGCATTATTACTGTCATTCCCAAGTCCCAACTTTCATTGCAATAGTCTAGAAAGAAGAAAATAAAGTATATAGCATGTAGTGGCCAGAAGGATATACAGGATGTATAAGCATCTATTGAAAACAACTGAAGTACACTAAAGGAAATGAGGAAGAGCCTTGAAGGCTTTAACCATTTCTATCAACAGCCTTCCAAAGTCCAAACGACGCCAAAAAGATCAGAAAAAGGCACAGGCCTGGACCAATTACAATCAAAAGTGGCAAGGCAGTGAGCTGTCCAAAATATGATCTGGGCATAAAGTTGATTCTACAACATACAAATTTAACAAAGAATTTTGTACCGTGTACCAAATAACCCTGTCATAATTTATTCTCCCCAGTAAAACACACCTACAGTATCATTTAAAAAAAAAAAAAAAAAAAAAGCATTACTGTGGTAAAACACAACTATAGTATCACTTTTTTAAAGCATTACTATAGTAAAAAGATCTTTTAACCCATCACATTCACTTTCGAGTTTAGACGTTATAAATTCGGGCAAACTCTTTTACTATTTGAACGATCTCACACCATATAAGAAGTCCTCTTTTTATTATTGAAAAATAAATCAACTTTTAATTATTGATGCAAAACCTACTTATATTTATAGTAGGGATAACTAATTTATACACACTTTAATAATGATTAAGGACAAATACTTTACGGCTCTATGTGAATTTCTTGTCAATAGTCTCATGATCTCATCTATAAGTTTATCATTTTTGGTTAGGCGTGTGTTTTTCAAGGTTTTGAAACCCGGACCGTTCATTGAACCGTAAAAGAGAGAAGTTTAAGATTTTTGAAATTGAACCGGGGTTGAACTGTGATGATATTATAATTAATTTAATAATTAATTAAAGCCTAAATATAGATATTAAATTTATAAAACTAGCAAAATTGACTAATATATCTATATATATGAGGAAAATTTAATGATTTTCAAGCATATATTTAATAATTAAATAAGAAAGTTAATAAAATAAAATAATAACTATGAAAACATTAAAATTTATGATTAATTTTTGAATTAAAGTTGAACATCTTTGAAGGATTTTAATTATAATTTTTTTTCCTTGTAAGAGATGGATAATTTAATTAAATAGAATAAAATCGTGTTAAGTTGTTTTTATAAAAAATAAAAAATAAAAAAAAAAATTGCAAAGGGGTTGGACCGCATGGTTCTTGACACCGGTTTGTGTGGTCCAACTCCGGTTTTAGGAGTTTACAAAATTAACTAAAAATACGGTTCTTTATACTTAAAAAACTGGTTTTCATCCTAGTTCTCGATTTTCATGGTCCGACCTCTCAATCTGGTCCAGTTCTGAAAACAGTGGTGTTTCTAGATGCACTGCATGTGCATAGTGTGCACCTGTTCCAGTTGATGCCTAACGGAGGTATTAGAGTGACTCGACGAGACTATTTGCTCATAGCATTTGGGATCCATGCATTTAGGAATCTCACATGATATGAAACAGCAGTTTCATGAAAGTAGTAGTATCATAAGATTTTGAGGTAGAGTTTAATGGTTATGTCAATGTTAATATCCAAGTGGTTGGAAATTAATGAATATGTATGTTTGAATGTATTTCATGTGTTAGATATATGTATATATTTTGTTGTTGTTATTGTTGTAGTAGAGTCTACACATTATGGGAGGAAAAATGCATAAATTCGACGCATTAAAATAATTATTGCATAAATAAACCCTTATTTTTGTTTGGAATTACTTTATTTTACTGAAATTGAAAACTTTTTATTGAAAACTTTTTATTGAAAATACTATAAATAAAGATAAAAATTAGCTAAAATAATATAGTAGGACCCATAAATAGTAAAATAAGCTGTCAAATTTCATTAATGTAAAATGCACACAGAGAATGGAAAATTTGGCTGGCTGATCACTCTCTCGTCACGCTTACCACTTGAGTTTTACTTCCGTACTGATATCACACTTTTGTTTTCTCTCTGTCTCTGGTGTGAGTGGATGACCATGACTTAATAATTTTGAAGCAAGATCATTTTTGGGAGACTCAGATAGCTTTTGTGGGATTATGTTATGGGTTCGTTGGACCATGAGATTGTGACTTCACGAGCCTTTAATCCATCGTGCAGGAATTTGGTTCATACAAGGGGTATGTATTGACTACCCACTTTAGTCATCACAACTTTGCCTTTTTGACATGGGATTCAGGCCCCCTACTTTTGCTAATCTCATCTTGGTGGAAGCTGCTTAGGCTTTTTTGTTTTGTTTTCGTTCTCTGGTAATACGTTTTCATTTCAGCCAAAAAAAAAAAAAAAAAAAAACGATTTGAGACCTACTCTTACGTATGCAAGTTTTGTGAAGAGTTGATGCTCTATATACATAATATGTTTCACATGATGTCACCAGTGTTCATATTTTTTAAAATATCCACATTTGACACATGGTGCATATGGAAAGTTTATAAAAGAAATGTGAAACAATTAAAGTCCTAATGAAAATGATTCTCTATTCATTTGTCTTTCAAATGATGGTCCATGTTATACTGAAAACTTCCTTCTTCCTTTTTTATTTTTAATAAATCTAGAAGTAAGTGTGTGCGTGTATATATATATATATATATATATATATATATATATATATATAAAATAATGCTATATCATTAAAAATCTTATTCAAAAAAAAAATTGCAAATAATTTTAAATGATACATCACTAGATTCACCCTTAGATTCATAAAGTACTAAGAGTCTGTTTGAATACTGCTTATTTTGCTGAAACTGAAAACTTATTACTCAAAGTACTGTAGATAAGGTAAAAGTTAGCTGAAATTGTACAATGATCCATGAATAATATCAAAAAGTGCAGTGAGACCCATAAATAGTAGCAAAAATAAGCTGAATAGTAAAATAATTTTCATTTTTTATTGGTATCCAAACGGAGGCTAAATCATGACAGTGAAATAAACCGTCTCTATTTCAAAGCAAATAAAAGGGATCATTTTCCAAATCTATCTTGAGTTATTGACATAGTTGGCTTCGATTGCTACAATGTTCTATACTTCTATTACATATTTCTATTGCTATTTGAGATTTAATTAGGATAAAGTTTAGTTACAAACTTGGTTATAACTTAAAACTATAATTTTCTTTTAAAAAAAAATTAGCATTGTTATATATTTTAAAAATCTAGCCGTTTTATTACATGTTTTTTACGTTTTTAACACATATGCTAAATTTTGTGTTAATAAGAAGTTATTTACAATATGATCTATAAACATAACTTTTTTTATGTATAATTTTAGATTACAAAAATTTTCAATTTAAACAATTGCTTGATGGCACAGCTATTGATCATTGATATTTTGAAAATTTTGCAAGTATGGAGAATATAAGACAAAAATGTAATCCAATATATGGATTTGAAAAAATTTGCATCTAATAAAAAGATATTAAGTAAAGTTGTAGTTTTATGCTACAACCAAGTTTGTAACTAGACTTTATCCATTTAATTTTTAGGGAAAAGTTGATGGATGTTTTTCAGGTATTGATTTAGGAAATATTTTTAGAGAATTTTGATGGGAAAAGAAAGCAATCAATTGATTTTTTTGACAGTTTTTATTTACCATGAAAATGATATCCAATCTTTCATAAAATAATTTATTACCAAATGTCTTAAAAACACCGGTTAATTGGACCCTAATTATTACGGCATGCTAGGAATATTATCTTGTATAATCAGTTCCTTTACTCTTAGAGTTATTAGGGATTGTTGTGTAAGATTCACACACACACACACATTAGTAATTCTTGGGTGCTTCTAGAATATGAAGAATGATATTCTTTCTTCTCACATTCATAGTGGATTTCACTCATTAAATTCATGATGGAGTCCACTATGAATGTGAGAGGAGAAAACACAATTTCTCTGTACCCTGAAAATACCTAAAAAATTACGTGTATATATATATATTGACTTTATTTCTTTTTGTGAATCCTGGGCGCCTTAGCATACCAGCCATGATCAATGAGAGCTCCCACATCGTCATTTTCCTCATCAATTACTCAACATATATGGGAAGACATGAAGACATTTTCCTCATCAAGTCTCAACCTCTTGAATATAAGAGATTTAATCTTAATATATTTATAAGAAAATATTAGATATTTCTAGAGTTTAACGAAATGGTGCTTCATTCTCTCATATTTATGGTGAACCTTATCATAAATTTATTGAGTGAACTCTACCATGAATGTGAGAGAAGAAAGCAATATTAACTATGCTCCGAGAACGCCTAAAAATTACTCTTATTTTTAGGTGTTTTTTAGGAGGAGAAGAGAGTTTATAATTGTAATTTTTTTAGAATAGTTTATAATTTTAATTTGGAAAAGGTCAGATCACAAAAAATTATCTTTTAATTCTATATATATACATATATATATATATATATATATATAAAGTGTAATTGACATTTCAAAATTTTGGCACTAGCCTTCAACTAGTTTTTGCTTGTGGTAAGCATGTCCTTCAGTAGTTAGGCGGTCAAGACTTACGAACAAAGTTATTGGGCTTTGTTTTATAATAATAGGATTATGTAAAAGTATATAAGAGAGAGAAGATAAAATCAAAATAGAGAATTTATGGAGATTCCGGCCTTTTGCTCCTATTGAGCAAAATATTTAACATTATGCTCCTGTTTCCAAAATATATAAATTCGTGCCCTTGTTTTGAAACTCGATTTTAATAAAATCGAGTTTCAATCAAAAACTTGATTGCATGAAACTCGAGTTATGCCAAATGAAACTTAAAAAAAAAAAAAAAAAAAAAAAAAAAAAAAAAAAAAAAAAAAAAAAAAAAAAAAAAAACTTGCATGGAACTCTTGTTCAAGAAGCTCGAGTTCCATAAAAAAAAGCCGCTATAGACTCCTTGAACGCAACTATATATATACTTAAAAAAATAATAATAATAAACTTGCATGGAACTCGAATTCGAGCTCTGTAAAAAACGCTGCTATAGATTCATTGAATGTAGCTATATGTGTGAGGCGATCAAACTTAAAAAAAAAAAAAAAAAAAAAAAAAAAAAAAAATACACTACTTGCATGGAACTTGAGTTCAAGGAGCTCGAGTTCCATAAAAAAACGTCACTATAGGTATGGAACTTGTGCTCTACGAACTCGAGTTCCACGCAAGTTTTTTTTTTTTTTTTTTAAGTTTCATTTGGCATAACTCGATTTTAAGCCAATCGAGTTTTTTTTATTGAAACTCGATTTTGGTAAAATCGAGTTTCAAAACAAGAGCATATGCTTAAATAATTTCAAAACAGGGACATATTGCCAAATATTAAAAAAAAAAAAAAAAAAAGATAAAATGCTAGAATCCTCAAGAATTTATGCAGTCCAGTATTTTGCCTACGTCTGTAGTAGTAGTGAGAAAATTCCACTATAAAATAGAGAAATTACGAGCACCAAGACACCTAAAAGACCTAAACTCCAAATACAACCTATTTATCTCTCACAAAGTAGTCGCAACAAGACAAGAAAACCTTTTTTTATAAGAAAAATTACGGAACACTCTCTGTGTTAGAGAACAAATAACCAAGTCACACTAATGAATTGCCGTCCCACCTCATATATAGATATATAGGGATCAAATAACCAAGGCACACTGCGAGGGATCAATGATCCTTTTCTTTTTCTATTTTTGATGTCACCCTATTTAACAATGATCAAATAACCAAGGCACACTGTTAGATTCAAAGGATAAAGTTCTTACCATAAATTATGGAGGTGATCAATCCTTTTTCTACGTTAATTTCCGTGCAAAAGCTTTCTTCTTTGCGACAAACGTAGTTGCATATCATTATTGCTTGATAGTATTTTATTTTTTATTATTATTATTATTATTATTATTATTATTATTATTATTATTTTTCATGAGAAGTGGTCCTAAATGTGTTTTTTGCTTTTTCTAAAGCTGTCCTGTAATCATCAGAACCTAATTGAGCGGAACCCAATTTGTGTTTCGTTATTTTTGGAGAAGCGAACACATGGAAGTTTGTCTTGAATGCAACATTTCATTTTGTATTCTAGTGGCCCTTTTTAAAAAGATTTCGGCGTAGACGATGATAGTGAAACCCTTATGCTTTTGGTTTTAAGTAATCAATTTGAAGGTTTTGTGCACCACAATACTTTGAGGAGAGTTTTCATGAAATTTCCAAATTTGTGAGAAGCAAAAAAAAATATAAAAAAAAAAAAAAATATGAGCAAAAAAAATCACAAGACAATATTTAAGTATTTTTGTAATTTGCTTGTGTCTATGGAGTTATAGAGATTTTACTATTCTCAAAGAAAAATACAAGATGCAAAAGTTCAGTTTTCTCTCTCAAAAACAACCTAAAACCCTAATAATGACCATTTGTGTGAGTGAATGCTCAATCTACTAGCCTCTCTAACGTTATACTACAAATGGAGGATTTATGGCCTAATAATAACCATTTATCCTCAGCCCTTTAATGTCTGTAACGGCCATTAAATGCGCATGATTGGAAGACAATAACTGCTTTATGCTCATTTATCATTTAGACATTAAATGCTGTTTGGAACTAATGTGTCTACGCTCGTCCATACTTTTACTCGTCATTAACATGGACGGTTTGCAATATGGACAAGTGTTTATCACTATCCATCAGTTATGGTTGAGCTAGAGTCTTGAATGCTCATGTAATAGCCATCCCCATTCAATGTTCTGTAATGGCTGTGTAATGGTCAGCTTGAGATGGTTGTAACAGCTGTGAGCTGGTGGCTAGAAAGATTGTACGTCCATTACACTTGTGCCATTTAAGTGAGGAATTTATTTCTGAGCATTAATGTGTGCTTACGATCGTCCTTAGTAATGATAGTCGTTCTTAGTAAGGACGGTGACGGTCATCCTTAGTAATGACAATCGTTTTTAGTAATGATGGTCGTCCTTAGTAATGACAGTCATTTTATGGACGATCATTTTACACTACTCGTCAATTGCCCCCTTATTCCTTTGTCGTCCTTTGTTTGGACAAGCATAGGAATAAGAAAGGTTTTTGGAGGTTCAATCTCCCCTTTGTGTCCCTGAGATTCTCGTCCCATCACATTTAATGTGAGGCGACTTTCTTGTCAAGTGATTGACATGTGCCTTCTCTTCATTAGTTACGCGTGCAAAGTTTTCTTGAGCTTCCCATGCACCTTGATTTTTGTTTTCCTTTTTAGAAAAATTGCTCATTGGTTTTTAACCATGCGAATTTAATCATATGACTTACTCTCGCTTTGAGAATTTGATCTTTGAGAATTTGATCATCATTATAATCATGATCGTCAGTTTTTAACCATGCCAATTTAATTGTATGACCTACTCTCACTTTGAGAATTTGATAATCATTATGATTGTACTCGTTGGCTTTCAACCATGTGAATTTAATCATATGATTTACTCTTACTTTGAGAATTTGATCGTCATTATGATCTTGCCCCTCGGTTTTTAACCATGCGAATTTAATCATAGACTTACTCTTGTTTTGAGAATTTGATAGTCATTATGATCATGCTCGTCGGTTTTTAACCATGCGAATTTAACTATATGACTTACTCTTAGTATGAGAGTTTGATCGTCATTATGATTGTACTCATTAGTTTTCAACCATGCGAATTTAATTATATGACTTACTCTCGCTTTGTGAATTTGATTATTAGTATGATCATGCTCGTCAGTTTTTAACTATGCGAATTTAATCATATGACTTACTCTCGCTTTGAGAATTTGATTGTCATTATGATTATACTCATCCAAATTGAACATTATGTGAAAATTTTACTCCTATTAAGATTTTTATCGTCTACTTGGTTTTACTTGTTGGACTTTTCAGTGAGGGGCTTTCTTCTTGAATTTTTTTTTCTTTTGTATGGTAAATAATACTTTCAAATCTTTCAAGAGAACAACATTTATTCATGTGGGGAAAAATGCCCCCTTATGCATTCCTGCTTAGAAAATAGTTTGATGAAAGAAAACTAAAAACGTCATCTAACTAGTGATAATACCTCTTGAAGTGCTCTACATTCCATGGACGAGGTAACTGTTTGCCGTTGAGTGATTTGAGGTAACAAGTTCCTCTTTTGGAATACTTGTCGATCTTGTATGAGTCTGCATATTTTTGTTTGCATTCTTATGACTGGGGGAACGATCCTTCTTCTCCTTCTTTTTGTGTTGGAGCTCATCGAGTTCTTCCATCCTTCGCTTGCCATCTACTTCATTCGCTGTTAATGCATCCTCTCCATCCATGTACTTTTGGGCTTTGAATAGGAGGTCTGTCATTGTAGTTGGCGGAGTCTTCACTAGAGAGAAGACGAGGTCAGGATTGTTCAATCTTGCTTCGAAGGTCATCATTATCACTTGATTGTTTGCCTCATCAATTTCTAACATTGCTTTGTTGAAGTGTTTTACATACTCTCTCAGGGGTTTTCCCTACTTGTTATTTCACAGTTAGTAGGTATGAGGTGGGCCTTTTATGGCATTGGCCCCCAATGAAATGGCATACAAAAGAGTCGCTTAGTTGCTCGAAGTTCGTGATAAATGCCATGAGCAGTTTGCTAAACCACACCCTTGCTTCTTCTTTGAGGGTTGTTAGGAATAATCTGTAAATTACCTTGTCTAGAGTCTGCTAGAGATTTAATATTTTCTTGAATGCTCCTATGTGATCTAGGGGATCCTTAGTGCCATTGTAAACCTCTAGCTATGGGAGATAAAATTTGGGAGTCAAGGGGCACTCCAAAAGCTAGCAATGAAGGGTGAGTCTGTCTTGTTGATCATGCCATCAAAATTTATTGTTGTCTTTCCTTTCATGGCGTTCTTAACTTCATCTAACTCCTTCCTCATGTTTTTCATCATCTGAACATTGCCATCAGTAGACTGTGCAGTATGCTTAGAAGTTTCTCTTCTGGTATTTCCTAGACTATGGGCTTCGTCGTCATTGTCATCGCGATTATGTTGTGACTGTGATGTATTTGTGCCCTTTGAACGCACTCTCCACTTCAAGTCTTCATTTTGTTTCTTCAATTCTTGCACATTGGTTGTTAGTGTTTGGATTTGCTGAGTCATCACTACCAGGTTTGGCGTCGTATTTGTGGTAAAGTCCATTGGCTCTAAGGAACTTAGTCAGTAGAGAATTCAATGGCTTATTGATTGATAGGTTGTCATTTCCACAGACAGTGCCAAACTGATGAAGCATAATTTCACCTCGTCAGTATATTCTTCGTCAATATGATGGACGACTTGGAGCTCGTTAGTATGTTTCTCGTTAGTACTATGGACAACCTGGAGATCTCGTACCAAAGAAAGCACTAAGCAGATAATGACATTGGTTTAGGGCCTGCCAAGGACCCTCAGATGCTTAAATTAGCTTAAATTCTTTAAAAAATTTTAATTTGTAGAGTAATTTGTATGTGTGTTCAACATGCCCCACTTACTTATCTCTCCTCGCTTTATTTAGCCTTTGTGTGAGCAAATGCTCAATCTACTGGCTTCTCTAACATTGTACCACAGCTAGAGGATTTATGGCCTAATAATGACCATTTATCCTCAGCCTTTTAACGTCTGTAACGGCCATTAATGCACATAATTGGATGACAATAACGACTTTGTGTTCATTTATCATTTGGACATTAAACATTTTCTGGAACTAATGCGTTTACGCTCGTCCATACTTTTATTCCTCATTAACATGGACGGTTTGCAATATGGACGAGCATTTTATCACTATCCATCAATTCTAGTTGACCTGGAGCCTTAAATGCTTATTTAATAGCCATCCCTATTCAATGTTCTATAACGGCTGTGTAATGGTCAACTTGAGATGGTTGTAACAACTGTGAGCTGGTGATTAGAAAGGCTGTACGTTCGTTACACTTGTGCCATTTAAGTGATGAATTTATATCTGAGCATTAATGTGTGCTTATGATCGTCCGTAGTAATGACAATCATCCTTAGTAATGACAGTCGTCCTTAGTAATGAAAGTGACTTTATAGACGATCATTTTACACTACTCGTCAAATATTATTTCGGGTTGAGTTATAATCCGAATAAAATAAAACTAGGCTCCACAAAACCCAACAAATCTCTCACTTGGAGACTAGTTCAATCACCAACATCAACCGCAATCCTCTAGAGCCAATCACCCATCACTGCAACTCATTCTCTTGTCCTCAAGCTGAAAGACCAATTGAAGTTGCACATAACTTCAGCTACTCCATAGTGACACACTTAGTCAACATGTCTGTTGGATTCTTAGATACTTAATTCTTCTCAAATATTACTAGCTTATCTTTAACAAGGTAACATAAAAAATGGTATCTCTTCTGTATATGCTTTGACATTGAATGAAAAGCCAAATTTTATCAAGAAAAATCGCAATTAGACTGTTACTATGTAGAATGCCCATCTCCTACTTCTTACCCAATTCATCCAAGAAGCTATATAGCCAAATCATCTCATTTGCAGCTTCAATTGCTGCAACATACTCAACTTTTGTAGTAGACAAAGCAACAATATTTTGTAGCTTTTAAGCCCAAGATATAGTTGTACCACCCAAAGTAAATACAAACCCAGTGTTACTCTTTCTGCTATCGATATCACTTGCTAAATCAGCATCTACATAATCCTACAGTTTCAAACTTGCAACTGTGAAGTAAAGACATATATCTGATGAACCTCTTAGATACCTCATAATCCACTTGATTGCCTCCCAATACTGCTTTGCTAGCCTACTTATGTATTTACTCACCACTCTCACTGCATGTGCAATGATTGGCCTTGTGCACACCATAGAATACTGCCAATAACTAAGGCATAGGATACTTTTCTCATATGGTCTCTTTCTTCTTTTGTTTTCAGTGATTGTTCTTTACTTAATAAAAAATGACTACCTAATGGTGTGCTCACTAGTTTAGCTTTATTCATGTTGAACCTACTAATAACCTTTTTCACATACTCAGTTTGTGAAAGGTTCAATGTACCATTGGCCTTGTCTCTAGTGATTCTCATACCAATGATTTGTTTTGCAACTCCTAAATCCTTCATTGCAAACTGTTTTGACAACTACTTCTTCAAATTATTAATGTACTCAGTGTTAAACCCTACAATGAGCTGCCAAATAAAATGTATAAGAGTTGCCAAATACAGTAGTAAAATGTATAAGAGTTTCCAAATAACTTAACATAGCAACAACAATCAACTTCATATCTCTTGAACCCAATTCTATACATAAAACTGTCAAATTTCTTATACAATTGTCTTGGAGCTTATTTTAGGCCATACAAGCTTTTTCTCACTTTGCAGAGTAGACTCTCTTGTCCCTAAACAATAAACCCTTCTAGTTGAGTAATGTAAATGTCTTCTTCCAAGTAACCATGAAGGAATGCCATCTTCACATCTAGTTGCTCAAGATGTAAATTCTCTGTAGTCACCATTCTTAGTACCAGTTTAATTGTTGACATCTTCACAATTGAAAAACTATTTTTGAGTAGTCGATGTCGTTTAATAACTGATTTGGTCTTGTAGTGCTTGCTACCATCATACTCATTCTATATTTTGTATATCCATTAATTGTACAAAGCCTTCTTTCTTTTTGGCAATTTAGTTAGTTCCCATGTTTGATTCCCTAACAAAGAATCCATCTTACCCTTCATGGCTAACTCCCACTTCATTAATTTCCAACTTGCATGGCTTCATCATAACATTCTAGCTCACCACCATTAGCCAAAATGGGATAATTTAGAGTGGATGAATGACATTATGGGGGTCTTGTGATCCTGAAAGATCTACGGACTTCAGCTACAGGTGTACTCTGATCTACATGTGAATTTACATTCTCCTTATCTTTTTAACCCCTTTTTCTAGACAGTATACTCAGTCAATTCATCTAAGCAGACAAAATTAGATTTCTTTTGATCTATCTCTGAAACATCTGGCACTACAGTAGATCTAGCATTGTACATAACTTGTTCATTAAATATTACATTTCTCCTTTTGATGATTTTTTGGTTTTGTTCATCCTAAAACCAATAGCCAAATTTCTCATCACCATAGCTAATAAAAGAACATATTTTAGACTTTGCATTAAGTTTACTACAAGCATCAGAATTAATATGAACATAATAAACACAACCAAAGTTTACTGCTCTAAACCTCTTCAAGAATTCTAAAGTCAATGGGAACTAATGGTACTCAGTTAATCAGGTAAGCTGCAATATTAAAAACATCAGCTCAGAAAGATTTTGGTAATCTAGCATGCAACCTCATACTCCTAGCACGCTCATTGAAAGTTCTATTAATGCGCTCAGTCACACTATTGTACTGTGGTGTCCTAGAAATGGTCTTCTCCATCCTAATTCCATGTGCAACACAACACTCAT
Source organism: Castanopsis chinensis (assembly GCA_032878915.1). Lineage (NCBI taxonomy): Eukaryota > Viridiplantae > Streptophyta > Magnoliopsida > Fagales > Fagaceae > Castanopsis > Castanopsis chinensis. The sequence continues at coordinate 21,764,789 of JAVQMG010000122.1, forward strand.
TTAACCCTCCATCTATGTACTCTCATTCATTGTCTGACCTCAAACTTTACTTTCAACCATGACCTTCCACTTCTTAAAAGTCTCAAATACATCAGGTTTATTTTTCTGAAAATAAACCCATACTATTTTGATTGAGTCATCACTGAAACTAATGTAATACCATGCACCACTGAGGGATGCAGCTGCAGAAGACGCCCATAAATTAGTGTGTACTAACTCTAATTTTCCAGCTTTTGGTATCTTGCTAGTTTTCAAGAAGCTCACCATTTTTAGCTTTCCTAAGATGCCGCTTTTACACATGTCAAAATTAATAGATATCAGTTCGGGATTATCTATTGCAAGTAGTGTATCATGTACCTCTTTTGTTATAGCATTAGCAAAATTATCCTTGTTAGGACATATGTGATTCAAGTGAGGAACATATGTCAACATTTTATGTAATTGGTTAATATTTTGACAAAACGCACTTTACTTGTAACTAGGTAGATCTAGGATGGGTTTAGTATTTCAAGAAACATTTTATTTAAGTCTAGTATTAAAGCCATGAAGATTGGACCAAGAAAAAAATAAAGAAAAGCTGTTCATTAAGGCTGGACAAATAGCTCAACCACGACAACTATAGACAGATAGCTATCTATTGAGAATTACGAAATTAGAATTTTCAGATTTGATTTTCGGGCCATGCTGACATGTATGTGTAGGGTTTCTTTTCTCAAAATCCTAGACATATATAAGGCTTATTTTAGAGGCTGTCACACATGATAATACAAGGAGAACATATGCAAAAGGTGGCCGATGCCTTATTCTCTCTGAAAGAAGCTACCGCGCCTTTGCTTCTTAGGGTTTTGTAACCAATTACTTCTTGATCTTCATTGTTAATAAAATGAAAAACTTTACAGCCAACATTATTCTTCCTTAAGTTGGTGAGTGAGTCACGTACTAGGATCTGCACATTAAAGGGTGGCGTTCATATATTGAAGAGTTCAGAGATTCTGAAGTGGTAGAAGGTTTCTGTTGTAAGTGTTAAGGACATATTTTATGTAATTGGCTAATGCTTTAACAAAACGTACTTTATTTGTATTTGAGTAAATCTAGGATGTGTTTAATACTTCAAAGAACAAGATTTCAAGTCTAGAATTGAAGCTATGAAAATCTGTCTAAGAAAAAAGTGAAGAAGTGTTGATTCATTATAGTTTTAGCTACTCGACAGATAGCTATCTATCGTGATTTAATAAGGGTTGACAGATACTATCTATCGAGGTTACGGAAATCAGAATTTTTAAATCTGATTTTTTTCTATGCTTATGTATTTGTGTAGGGTTTCTTTTCTCACATCCCTAGACATATATAAGGCTTATTTTAGAGACCGTCACATAAGAGAATACAAGGAGAATACATGCAAAAGGTGACCAGAGCCTTATTCTATAAAAAAGAAGCCATTGCGACTTTGCGCCTTAGGATTTTGTAACTAAGTGCTTCTTGATCTTCATTGTTAATGAAGTAAAGAACTTTGCAGCCAACATTCTTCTTCCTCAAGTTAGTGAGTGAGTCACGTACTGGGATCCGTGCATCTAAGGGTGGCATTTATATATTAAGAGTTCAGAGGTTCTGAAATGGTAGAAGGTTTCTGCTGTAAGTTCATCTACGGGAATTGTAGAGTCTAGGGACAAAGGTTTTGTACTAAATCTGAAACTTCTCTTTACTATAGTGGATTGCTTTTCGGGAAGGTTTTCTCCTAGGTTTTTTACTGCTAAACGAGTTTGTTTCATTAGTTTTCCTTAGTCATCATATCTTGTCTTATTTATGTTTTCACTGCATGATTTTGACTTGATATTGATGCTTGTTTGTTTTAATAAGTTTATTCATAATAAATCTAATTAACAACTTGGATTTAAAACTTATTAATTCTATCAACTGAGGCCTAAATTTCCCAACAAGTGGTATCAGAGCAGGCACACTCTAATTAGGTTTTAATTATTGCTGTGTGATCCATTGACCTCTGTTTTCATGGAAACTCTTGGCGAGTTATTAAAAGTTTTGAGTTTTTTAACTCAATTTCATAAAAATTTTAATTTTTCTATGTCTTTTAGTAGACATACTAGGACACGTGCCTTTTCATCTTCATGGCCAAAGACTCGTGTAGTGTGGGTGAGAAAGGAGCCTAAGACTTAATTTTCTTTTCTGTTTGTCCTCTGCTTTAATTCTTTCTATCTATAGCAGGACTTTCTTTGCTTGATTTCTTATTTGCTTTTGGAAACATGCTTTCATGCATCTGCATTTTTCTATCATGCTTTCATGCATATACTTCTTTCTTTCATGCTCTTATGGTTGTTTATTTGTTTTTGTTTTGTTTTGCAAAAAAAAAAAAAAAAAAAAAGAAGGAATAATCAGAAAAATACAAAAACAATGTGTTTGTGTACATTGGTACTTGTGCTCCTTGGATGGCCATTGAAACAAAACTTTCTAAATTTTGTATTTTTTGTAACTTAGATGAGCATCTTTATGCACAGCTAAGCAAGTGAGCTGTGTGGCTCTTTGTTTGTGATGAGTAAGATTAAGTGACCTCTTATACTTAATACTCGTATCACTCTTTTTGACGGGAAGAACTTGAAAATCCTAAGAGAAAGGCATAAATAACCATCTTACCACTGTTACCTACCAATCATGACATGATATCTGTATGCTTCAACATAGCAAAAGTGTAATGTCAAAAAACTTAACATAATTGGGTATTTCTTTTCTCTCTTTTATATACCCATGCATGGTATGCTTAATAAAAAAAAATATATGCAAAGAAAATAAAAGAAAAAAGAACAAAATGTTTTAAAACATGATTACAAGCGTGTAATGTAGGAGATGTAGAAGTTATAGGATGTACCTCAAAGGTGATAGTCCCTATCAAATAGTTATGATCGTGTATGAGTTAAAGCGACTTTCTCATATCTCAAACCATCATAACATAGAGACACTTATACAATCTTGTGATGTTTCCACACACAACACGTAATATTCTTAGCTACTTTTGATACATATGCAGGTACAATATCACAAGGTTTACATGTGTTAATGTATGCTCACTAAACAGTCATGACTTGTTTTTGAAATATAAAATTGGTTAGACTTGTTTAGTATGTGTGTGTTTGTGTTTTGGATCAAAATGCATGACATTTTTCTTGTTGAAAGATGTTTTTGAGAGATCAAAATTTTGTTTGGATTTTTGGTTGAGTTGCATTCTTGATTGCATTCATGTTTGTGTTTTTCTCTTCTTAAAAAACTATTTTTAAGCAATCACGACAGCTTCTCGACACCTCTCGACAACTAGGCTATCTATCAAGCTCTTCAGTTGAATTTTATCACAATCTCAACACCTTTCGATAGTTAGGTGGATCGATCAAGATATCTCCTGTCTCCTCGATAGTTTTGAGATAGCTGTTCAATCCATCGAGATCTGCTCGATAGCTTCTCGACATCTCTTGATCGATTGAGATTCTCTTACATGCATTGTTTTTCGCATGTTTTGCATATTTCTTTGATCTTGTCATTTATAGCATCTTGTTTCATTACATTTATGCATTTTTATGGATTCTTTATGCCCCCTTGATCATCCTTGATCATCTTTTTGTTTCTTAAGTAAAACTTTATAGCTTCTTGTACCCTTTGTTAACCATGACAAAAAGGGGGAGATATTGGAGAAATTGTGGTTTCTTTTTAAGATTCTACAAGTTAGAGGGAGAAATATATGCCCTTATAAGGGGGAGATGTGTTTCATCTTGTTAGGAGGAGTGTTTACCTTCTTGTTGTTGTAGGAGCTACTTTTAACTTCTTTTTCTTGTACACTGGTCTTATGACCATGTTTACATACATTGTGCTTATCTTTGATATATGTGTGATGATGTATGTTTTCTTCACCTATCTCTACATGTGTTGTTTCTTTTCTATCTTTATACACATGTTTCTTCTTTAATTTTATGCAATCTTTTATTTTTGTCTCACACTAAGATGCCTTGATGAGTTTTATTTAAAGTGTTTTAGAAATACAAGTTGTCAAAGTTTTCCATGCCATGAACTCTCTTCTTGCAAAATTTTTTAATAGTTTATGTTAGAATAGATTTTATTGTAATTTAACAAGTGAGTACGAGTTGAGTGATTTATGATTTCTCTCATATGTTTATTTGTTTGTTGTGGTTTTGCCACGGATTGCTAAAGGGGGAGATTGTTAAGGACATATTTTATGTAATTGGATAATCATTTGACAAAATGCACTTTACTTGTATTTGGGTAAATTTAGGATGTGTTTAATATTTCAAAGAACAAGAGTTCAAGTCTAATATTGAAGCCATGCAAATCTGTCCAAGAAACAAGTGAAGAAGTGTTGATTCAATATAGCTCGACAGCTGCTCAACAAATAGCTATCTATTGAGGTTTAATGAGGCTCAACAGAGACTATCTATCTAGGTTACGGAAATCAGAATTTTCAGATCTGATTTTCAACCCATGCTTATGTATTTGTGTAGGGTTTCTTTTCTCACAACCCTAGACATATATAAGGCTTATTTTAGAGGCCGTCACAGAAGAGAATACTAGGAGAACACATGCAAAAGGTGACCAGAGCCTTATTCTCTCAAAAAGAAGCAACTGCATCTTTGTGCTTTAGGGTTTTGTAACCAAATGCTTCTTAATCGTCATTGTTAATGAAGTGATAAACTTTGCAACCAACATTCTTCTTCCTTAAGTTGGTGAGTGAGTCATGTATTGAAATTCGTGTAAAGGAGTTAGTCACGTACTAGGATCTGTACATCAAAGGGTGGCATGCATATATTAAAGAGTTCAGAGGTTTTGAAGCGGTAGAAGGTTTCTGCTGTAAGTTCATCTACGAGGTGGTTTTGTACTAGATCTGAAACTTCTCTTTACTATAGTGGATTGCTTTTCGAGAAGGTTTCCCCCTAGATTTTCACTGTGAAATTAGTTTGCTTTATTGGTTTTCCTGAGTCATCATATCTTGTCTTATTTACTTTTTCCTTATGCGTATGATAATTGACTTAATATTGATGTTTGCTTGTTTGTTTGTTTTAACAAGTTTTATACATAATAAATCTAATTAGCAACTTGGGTTAAAAACTTGTTAATTCTATTAACTGGGGTCTAAATTTCCCAACAATCCTCATTCTTCTTCTTAAGACTTTTGTAGTGCCCCTTAAAGTGGCCAGCTTTGCCACAGCTCCAACATTGTATTTGTCAGCCAGATCTTGATTTACTTCTATTTTGATTGGAATTTTTGGATTTTGATCTAGTTCGATTTGAATTTATGTCATTTCCTCTACCTCTTGTCTCAAAGTTTAGGGCTGTACCAGATCCTAAGGTTTCACCTGCTACTCTTTTACGAATCTTCTCAGTTAGAACTAAATCATGAATATTATTATACTTCAATTTTTCTTTTCTAATAGAATTGCTTGTTACCATTCTCATAGTCTCCCAACTGTTTGGCAAAGAAGGCAAAACAATCAGTGCATGGATCTCATTGTCAAAATCAATTTCTATAGAAGACAATTGATTTGTGATGGTGTTAAATTCATTCAGATGTTGTGCTACTGATGCATTCTCTACCATCTTCAAATTGAATAGTTTCTTCAATAGATGCACTTTGTTGTTTACTGATGGCTTTTCATACATACCAAACAAAGCCTTCATCAAATCTGTTATTGTTGACACCCCATTTTGCAACTTGCATTTAATCTCACATGGAGGGTAAAAGGGTAATTTCACCTTGGAAATATGCATCTTGATTCTGGTCATTAGATCCTTAATCTCATTTCACCAAAATGATCTTGATGCTGTAACGATCAAATCGACTAGTCATAAGGCCTAATCTGACTATTAAATTGAAAATTAACATCAAATCAAGTTTTAATAGCCAAGATGCACTATCACAAATTAGGTATGACTATATGTGATTTTGAAAAATTGGTTCCAATTGTTTATAATTATAATTAATTTGAGATTAATGACGTTTCATAATTTGATTGGCTAAGACTACATTTTATGGTAAGGTTGCACACACTTAATTAATTAGATAGTTATACATTAATTATTCAATGAGTAATTTGTGCAATTATCTTTTAACCAGGGTAAATTTGGAACTAATTAAGTCTGAAATGGGAGTGATTTGAGCCTATTAATGTTAATTGGAAACTAATTTGGGACCTATTAATATTAATTGTGCTAAAATTGTTTTCTAACAAATGACCTTTCCTCACCATTTCGTTGATATCTCTCAAAATCTTTTGAATCTGTAAATGACATTAATTTTCCCAAGAACTAGACATCTAGGGCTTCAATTTGAGCATTTGAACAAGACAATTCCAATCAAAATTGAGTAGGATATGATTTTTTGAATTTGGCTCTACAGGCTATTACAGTAGCTATGGGAAAACCGAATTTTGATTGCTCCTCACTCCCATCAATCTCTATATTTAATGCACCCAATTTCCCCAAAGGCTAAAATAAGGTCTAGGTTCATGATTCTTTATCAACCCTCATTAAATGATTTTCCATTCATATTTTCTCCACCACTACTATATAAACCCCCCTCTCCTCCATTCCAAAGACAACCAAAAAAAAAAACCCTCTCTTTTCCTCTCTTGAATTAGGGTTTATCATATGCACACACATTAAATTCAATATGTAAATTGATTGATAAAATATTAGATGGTGTGATATGATTGTTAGTCACCATAGTCTAGAAGGCCGGTTTCACCGGGCAAGGTGGGTGCCTAACACCTTCCCACCTTGTAACATATCCTTCGAGCTTAGATCAAGGGTTGATAGATCAATGCTTATCCTTGTAATTTTCAATTTTAAGATTGTAACTAGGAAAAAAAGCCATGTACTTTATCTAAGATTCTATCTAGGTCCAAAGCCATTTAATTTCCTATGATCAATGTAAACTCAATTTCAAATTAATAAAATGAGGAATTTTTCAATTTCAGTTTTCATATTTATTTCAACAATTAAATAAGTGACGACTCCTTTGTAAAACCTTTAATCTAAAAGGGAAGATATAATCAGTCGAACCTCCATTTTGAGAGGCAATAACACGACTCCACCCATTTATGTAGGTTTGGCCCAACATCCAAAAAAAGGGGCTGGGGGCATGGTCTCTCATAGTGGCAACTCCATTGGGGATATTGAGGGCTAAGCTTCAATTAGGTTGTGTTGGCAAACCATGTCATTATTTTTTTTATTGCTTTTTGCATATAATACATCATTATATTGCATGTCATGCATCATTTGCTTGAATGAAATTTATTTTATTTGCGTGCTAGCCCGGAAGCCCAGTAGTATTAGTCGCGGATTGTGAGCTTCCTAAGACTCACTTACCTAGCGATGAACCTACCACCCACCATGACAAGGATCAGCATGGTTATACCATGGTGGTTCATAGGGACAAACTATATAGTTCTGACCAATGTGACACTCTTGGCGTCACAAGTTAGGAGGTATGACATCCTAACAAGTGCGGACCTTTAACCTACCTTCTACCCATGTTGTAATGACCCATAAATCCTACCTTTAGGTTGGTCCATGTGAATTGCATTGCATTATGCATGTGTTTGGTCAGTGTTTGAACTATGATGAGCCTAAGTCCAATGCTTGAGCCTATTATAATTGTTTGAACCTTGTATGCTATGAATGAACTCAAGCCTAAAAGCCTATGATTGAACTCTACTTGACATGAAAGCCCAAATTTGTTTCTTAAATTGGTTGAAGCCCAACACTTGAGCCAATCAAAGGTGTATATCATGATTAACATCAAAGGCCAAAAGCTCACTAGATGCATGCTTTCCAAATGTAAGGTCAAGCCATTTCAAGCAAATACAGAAAGATCATAATCAAGGTTCTAGCCTTCCAAGTGCAAGCCAAAGCTATTTCATCATAATCAAGGTTCAAGCATACCAAGCCTCAAGCATCCTAAATGGACCAAAAAGAAGCAAGCGGCTCAACTTTGCCTCACATCACATTAGGTTTGCAATATCAGGGTTAAACTTAAAGTTTGTTTGTTTATTCCATGTTTCTATGTTTCTTTGAATTCAAAATTTTCATGTAGCATTTTCATGTATATATATTAAAAAAAAAAATCAAGATTTCCTAATCTTTCCATGTTAGGACATATGTGAATCGTGTTAGGAAAATATGCCATTTAGAATTGGCTAATCCTTAGACAAAACACACTTTACTTGTAATTGGGTAGATCTATAATTTATTTAATATTTCAAGGAACAAGAGTTCAAGTCCAAGTATTAAAACCATGCAAATTTTTCCAAGAAACAAGTGAAGAAGTGTTGGGTTTTAAATCTCGACATCTAGCTTGACAGATAGCATCTATTGAGGTTTAACAAGTTGTTTTAGCCCGATGCTCGACAGCTGCTCGATAGATACCCTATCCGTCGAGATTTATGAAAATCAGTTTTTTAGATATGATTCACTCCAATCTGTGTGTACATGTTTAGGCTTTTTTTTTTTTTTTTTTTCCCTCACAACCCTAAACATATATAAGGATTATTTTAGGGGCCGTTAAAGGTTGCACAGTTGCGCGAGTGTGAAGCAAAGTTTTGTTCAAGCAAATTGTGGTCGGAGACAAAATTTTTCCTAGTTCATCTTTCTCTTGAAGAAGTTACAGCGTTTGTATGTCATTGGGTTTTGTGGCCAAGGAGTTTTGTGATCTTCATCGTGTTAATGAATTGAAGAACTTTACAACCAACATCTTTCTCAAGTTGGTGATTAAGTCGTGTACTGGGATCTATGCATCTATTGGTTAGTCATGTACTAGGAGTCATGTATTGAAAAGGAGAGATTGTCACTACAGAATAAGTCTAATTCTGTATTGGCGTAAAGGTTCAATTGTAGGTTGATATAAGATACTGGGATTCCTTTACTTGTAACCACTTGTTGTGATAGTAGTAGATTCTCAAGAGTGGTAACCTTAAAATCACCCAGTAAGGTTTTTGCCTTGGAGGTTTTCTCCATTTGTAAACAAATCACCGTGTCAACTTTATTTTCCGTTGAATATTAACTTAGTTGGTGAATTTTTTTGTTCTACCACGCGTTTTGCATGTTAATTGGATTAATTAATTAACTTTGCTAATTAATCAATTAATTTATCACAGGGGGTCAATACATTTTTAACCTATCAAGTGGTATCAGAGCAGGCACACTCTGATTAGGGTTAATCTTTGCTGTGCAATCCATTGACCCCTGTTGTCATGGCTACCATTGGTAAGAAAAGATCTTAACATGATAAAGAAGAAACTATACTGCCTCAAAATGAAAATGAGTAGATGAGTTTATCTGAGAAGAATGAAGGTTAAAGGCTTTGTCCATAAATGGCAAATGAAAGAGAACACCATTCCTACAGATGTGTCATCAAAGTATGAAGTGTGCTTTATGATGAAGTCTGCATTCAAGGTAATGGACACATGTTTGTGGTACCTTAACAGTAGATGCTCACAACACCTGATTGGAGACCGCTCTCTCTTTAAGGTTTTTGAGTCTAAGAAATGTGGCAATGTCACTTTTGGTGATGGAAGCAAATCACAGATAAAAGGAAAGGGAACCATCTCTCTACCTAGATTGCCAGACATTGAAAATGTGCTATATGTGGAAGGTCTGAGAGTGAACTTGTTGAGCATAAGTTAGATATGTAATCAAGACTTTATGGTGCTGTTCTCAAAAGGGAAATTCCTTGTGTTGGATGAGTCTAGAAAGAAACTCATAAGTCGTTTTCACACTCTAAACAATTGTTATGATTTGGTCCCTGATGCTGATATTGTGTGCAATAGTATTCGTTTATCAAATGAAGATCTACGGCACCAAAGGATGGGAAATGCTAGCCATAAACATCTTTCAATTGTATCTAAGCATGAATCAGTGTTAGGGATGCCAAAGCTCAATAGAGTGAACAATTTTGTGTGTGGAACATGCCAGCTTGGGAAACAGATGAAAGCTAAACATCCAGGCACTTAGACATCCGCTACATATAGACCATTGGAGCTACTACATTTGGATCTCATGGGTCCAACTCAAACCGAGTCTCTTGGTGGGAAGAGATACATCATGGTTGTGGTAGATAACTTCAATAGGTACACTTGGGTCATTCTTCTAAGATCCAAGTCAGATGCTCTTGAACACATTGAAGGATTGTGCACAAGATTTCAAAATGAGAAGAGCTTAAAGATTGATGGAATTCGAAGTTATCATGGTAAGGAATTTGAAAACTCATACATGAAGTCTTTTTGCACTAGATCAGGTATATCTCAAGAACTCCTCAGCAATATTTTGTAGTAGACAGAAAGAGCAGGGTTATTTAGGAGATGGCTAGAGCCATGTTGCACAACAAGGATTTGACTAGAAACTTATAAGGAGAAGCTGTCAACACTACATGTCATACAATTTACAAGGTGTGTTTCAAATTCGGTACCAAAAAGACTCCTTATGAGCTATGGAACGGAAGGAAGCTGAATGTTAAGTATTTCAAAATCTTTGGAAGTACTTGTTTCATTCTCAAGGATAGAGAGAATGTGGGAAAATTTGACTCTCAAAGTGATGAGGGAATATTTTTAGGATACTCCTCTACAAGCAAGGCTTATTGGGTATACAACAAGAGAACCAAGAAGGTGATGAAAATTGTAAATGTTGTTATCAATGAAACTTCAGAGTCTAGGTCTGAGAAAAATATTAAGGAAATTTTCAAAGAAATTCTTCCTCCTGAGCCTAAGGATGCTCAAGAACCTATTGATCATAAGCCTGCATCTCCAAGTACTCCTAGTACTCCAAGTGCTATAGAAGTTTCAGCAGGCATATCTACCTCACCTGATTCTGAATCTCATAAAGAAAAAGGACCCTTCTCCAAAATTAAGTTGAATCATCCTTCTGAAGTTATTGTGGGAAACATGAATAAACTTACACTAAGGAAAAGTATAGTTGATAAATGTGTTGCTAACTTTGTATTATTTTCTTGTTATTTGTCGCAGGTTAAACCTACCAAGATTGAGAAAGCTCTTCAGGATGAAAGCTAGGTTGAAGCTATGCATAATGAACTACTCTAGTTTCAAAGAAATGATGTCCAGACTCTAGTACCTAGACCGAAAGGTGAGCACATCATTGGCACAAAGTGGATTTTTTGCAGACTTGTCTTATGGCTCAAGGATACTCTCAAATGGAAGGAGTGAACTATGATGAGACATTTTCCCCAGTAGTCCGTATGAAATCCATCAAGATTCTCCTAGCCCTAGTATGCCATTTGAAGTTTAAACTTTACCAAATGGATTTCTCAACCAAAAGGATTAATAGATCCCCACTTTTTGGATCATGTGTTGTACCTCAAGAAGGCACTCTATGGATTAAAGCAAGCCCCCAAAGCTTGGTATGATCGGCTCACACAATACTTGGTGCCACATGGGTTCATAAGAGGCAAAGCTGATCAAACTCTCTTCATCCAATGGGAAGAAAGTGAGTTGATAGTTGCTCAAGTCTATGTTGATGATATCATTTTTGGGTCAACAAAGGTTGAACTTACTCATGGTTTCTCCAAACTCATGCAAGTCGAGTTCGAGATGAGTATGATTGGAAAGTTGAATCACATCTTTAGGTTACAAATCCGCTAGCAAGAGTCAGATATATTCATATCTTAGTCTAAATATGTTAGAAATCTTGTGAAAAAGTTTGGTTTGGAATCTGCTAGTTCTATTAGAACCCCTATGAGCCCCAATGTTAAACTCACTCTTGATGTGTTGGGAAAAAGTGTTGATCTGTCACTCTATAGAAGCATGATAAGTAGTATTCTTTACCTTACTACTAGTAGACCTGACATTAGTTATAGTGTGGGAGTGTGTGCTAGATATCAAGCCAATCCCAAAGAGTCCTATATGACTGCTTTGAAAAGAATCATAAAGTATGTCAAAACCATTACCGACTTTGGGGTGTGCTACAGCAAGGATACAAATGATATCTTAGCTGGGTATTTAGATGCTGACTAGGTAGGAATGCTTATGACAGAAAGAGTACTTCGGGGGGTCGTTTTTATGTGGGTAATAATCTTGTCTCTTGGATGAGTAAAAAGTATATTTCTATCTTATTATCCACTGCAGAGGTTGAATACATCGTTGCCAATAGCTGTTGTACCCAACTTCTATGGATGCAAAAACTCCTCCTTAATTATGATATTCGTCAAGAACATCTCACTATTTATTATGACAATACCAGTGTTATAATATCTCTAAAAATCTTGTTCAACATTCTCAAACTAAACACATAGAGATTCAACATCACTTCATTTGTAAGCTTGTTAAAGATGGTACTCTTACTTTTGAGTTCGTTCACACTAATGATCAAAAAGTTGATTTGCTCACCAAACCTCTTGATAGAAAATGGTTTGAATTCCTCTTGATAGCAAACGGTATTCGTTAAGAATATCTCACTATTTATTGTGACAATACCAGTGCCATCAATATCTTTAAAAATCTTGTTCAACAATCTCGAACTAAACGCATAGAGATTCAACATCACTTCATTTGTAAGCTTGTTGAAGATGGTACTCTTCCTCTTGAGTTCGTTACTGATGATCAAAAGACTGATTTGCTCACCAAACCTCTTGACAGCAAACAGTTTGAATTCCTTCGTCAAAACATTAGTGTTATCTCCATGTATTGATCTTCTCTTCTCCTCCTCCTTCCTCATGCAATTGCATCTAGTTTTATGCATTGTTTTGTTTAACATGCTTTTGTTTGTTTTCATAAAAATTAAAAAAAAAATTGAAAAATTAGAAAAATACAAAAACAGTGTGTTTTTGTGTATATTGGTACTTGTGTACCTTGGATGGCCATTGAAATAAAGTATTCTAAAATTTGTATCATTTGTAGCTTAGATGAGCATCTTTATGCCCAACTAAGCAAGTGAGCTATATGGCTCGTGTTTGTGATGAGAAAGATTAAGTAATCTCTTGTACTTAGAACTCGTATCACTCTCTTTGATGGGTAGGACTAGAAAATCCTATGAGAAAGGCATAAATAATCATCTCACCATTGTTGCCCGCCAATCATGAAATGACATCTGTATGCTTCAGCATTGCAAAAGTGCAATGTCAAAAACTAAACATAATTGGGTATTTCTTTTCTCTCTCTTATATCCTTATTCATGATATGCTTAAAAGAAAATATAAAAAAAAAAATAAAATTAAAAAGAATCAATATGCTTTATATATGATTGCAAGCATTTCTTCTAGGAGATGTGGGAGTTATATGATGTACCTTGAAGGTGATAGTCCCTATTAAGCAGTTATGATCATGTGTGAGTTAAATTGATTTGCTCATTTCTCAAATCATCATAACATGTACACACTTATGTAATCTTGTGATATTTTTCACACACAATACGCAATATTCTTTGCTACTCTTGATACATGTCCAGGTACAATGTGATTTGGTCATCATAAAGAATATATGTGTTAATGTATGCCCACTAAACTGCCTTGACTTGTTTTTGAAATAGGAAATTGGTTAGACTTATTTAGTGTTTTTGTGTGTGTTTTGGATCTATATGCTTGACATTTTTCTTATTAATAGATGTTTTTGAGAGTTCAAACTGTTGTTTGAATCTATGGTTGAGTAGCATGCTTGATTGCATTCATTTCTGTATTTTTCTCTTCTTTGAAAAATTGATTTTAGCAATCTCGGTAGTTTCTTAATACCTCTTGACAACTAGGCTATCTATTGAGACTTTTGATCTTCCTTTCTCGATAGCTGCTATCGCAATTTTGATCCATCGAAGTTTTTGAGAATTTGTCTCAATAGCTTCTCAACAGCTTCTCGATCCATCGAGAAAGTTTCTATCTCCTCAATAGTTTCTCGATCCATCGAGGTTCTTTTGCTGTGGACACCTCTCAATAGCTTCTCGATAACTCTTTCTGTCACATTTTAATTCTTGACACCTCTCAATAACTGCTGATCCATCGAGCTACGTATGTTAGCGCAATATTTCTTCATTTTCCTCCTATCTTTGTCGATAGAAACTCACTTCTCTCTCTCCCAAACACCTTAAACTCAACCTCTTCACATTCCCCACTTGATCTTCGGCTCAAATCAAGTTTCCTTCATCTAGTATGATTTTATTTTGCTATTTTATCGTGCATTTCATTCACTTTGACCTGGGTTTTGGGTTTTTGAAAAGTTTTTTAGGTTTTTCAAAATTGATAAGGTTTTTGCCAAATTTTTGGGATGGGTTTTTGTTTTAATGAGTTTAAATCTTCATGCATTGCATCAAATTGCATTTTAACAATGTTTCATGCATTTTTTATGTGTGTTTACTTTGTTGCAATGATGTGTGCTGTTAGGTTTGGATTGGGTTAAGCCCATGATGCTTTTATAGTTGCATGTCACATGCTTATGCATTTTCATGCATACGTACCTTCCATTTTCTATCTTATTGATATTAAATTGTTTGGTGCTTTTTTGCTTCTCTCTCTCTCTCTCTCTCTCTCTCTCTCTCAGTCTAGATCTATGGCACCTAAGCATAAATCTACTCTGTCCTAGAATCCTCTTCATTCTGTGGCATCTTCCTCTGATTCTACCCCTTCTCATCTTCAGTTTCATGATGAGAAAGCTTGTAAGGACTTCTTGGAGAACTTTTATTGATGAGGCATTTATTCGAAACGCCAAGTCATCTTATCGGATTTTTTCGATACTGACCTTCCCACTATCATCTATAGTAGAGGTTGGGAGTCACTCTATGACATCCCGGTCGCTTGTCCTTCCATGATCATACAAGAGTTCTACTCCAATATGCACAGATTCTATTATTCAGTACCTCATTTTATCACTCGCGTTTGTGGTAGGCGCATTATGGTCACTCTGGATGTTGTATTCAAGGTGCTTCACGTCCCGAGGGTAGCGCATCCTGACTAGCCCAGCTGTGATCATCTTAGGACTGTGTCTAAAGACGAGCTCATGCCTCTGTTTTGTGAGACTTCTTCTTCTTGGGGTGGTCGTTAAAACACCCCTTGCTTGGCCTTTGCTAAAGGTCAGACATTTCATAACATGGTGATGACATTTGTTCTCCATCCTTTTTCTCACTATAACTCTATCACAGAGTCTCGTGCTCGATTTTTTCTATCTTTTCTAGAGAACCTCACTATAGAATTCCCTTCTCACTTTATTCTCTCCCTCATAGATATATATATATATATATATATAGGGATACGGTGACCTATGATAAGTTTATCTTTCCTGTAGTTATCATAAGGATCCTTTGCCACTTTTCTGTCTCCTTTCCCCTGTCAGATCCTTTCTTTGTCATGTGTACCATTGATGCGGCAATTGTTAGATGGAGTAAGGCTAAGCTTCGGCCGAAGCGGCCACTGATCAAGATAGCAACTCCTCCAGATTCTTCAGCTCCATTCACATCCGCTCCTTCTTCTTCCGAGGATGGTGTGACCCTCGAGGCGATTGCTCGCTTTGACACTCTTAGCGATAAGTTGTGTGAGGTGAACACCTGTGTCAGTCATATTGCACGATGACAAGCTCACCTTGGTGGCTTCGTCGAGTCTCCCACTCCTTCACTAGAGAATTCTGAGAATGAGGACGATGATGGTGGCTCTGATGGCGATGGTGACGAGGATGATAATGCTAGTTCTTCCAGTGATGATGCGATGATTGCTTGAGTTACTTACCCTTTGTCATTCATGACAAAAAGGGGAAGTAGTTTTGGATATGAATGTAGTCCTGTTTTTAGGGGGAGAGTTAGTATAGGACATGTTTGTTAGGGGAGTTTCTATACTTTTAGAGGGATGTATTGAGGACTTATGTATTTTTTATTTTCTATCTTTTATAGATACATTGTTTTTATATTGTGAGAGCAAACATTTTATTCAGTTTAATATATATATATATATATATATATATATATATATATTGAGGTTGTTATTACTTTCTTTCACTTATCTCTTTATGTGTTGTTTTTTTTTCTCTCTTTATGCACATACTTCTTATTACTTGTATGTAATCTTTTATTTCTGTTTCACATTAGGATGCCGTGATGAGTTTTGTTTAAAGTATTTCAAAAATTTAGATTGTCAAAGTCTTCCTGCCACGAACTTTTTCTTGCAAAGTTTTTCAAGAGTTTGTGTTAGGATAGATTTTATTGTATTCAACAAGTGAGTATAAGTTGAGTGATTTATGACTTCTCTCATATGTTCATTTGTTTGTTGTGGTTTTGTCATGGATTGCCAAAGGGGGAGATTATTAGGACATATGTGAATCATGTTAGAAACATATGTCATTTAGAATTGGCTAATCCTTTGACAAAATGCACTTTACTTGTAATTAGATAGATCTAGGATGTGTTTAATCAAGAAACAAGAGTTCAAATCCAAGTATTGAAGCCATGCAAATCTATCCAAAAAAACAAGTGAAAAAGTGCTAGATTTTAAATCTCGATAGCTAGCTCAACAAATAGCATCTATTGAGGTTTAAAAGGCTGTTTTAGCCTGATTCTCGACAGCTGTTCAATAGATACCCTATCCATCGAGATTTATGAAAATTAGTTTTTTAGATTTGATTTCACTCCATCAAGCTAGGTAGAAAGGAAATCCATCGAGAAGAGATTTTGAGAAAGCATCGAATTGTGAGAAAAAAGAAGGCCATCAAGCTAGAAAGGACTTCAACCAAAACAAAAACAAAAAGAGAGAGAGAGAGAGAGAGAGAGAGAGAGAGAGAGAGAAGTGAATGCAAGAGTTTTCATCAAGTTGTGAGAGAATATTGATTCATCAAACATGAGATTCCATGAAAGACCATTCAAGTTGAGAAGGATGAGCAAAAATGAAGACTCATCAAGAGCAAAATCTAATCAAATTGAGGAAGATGAGGAAAAGAAAAAAAATAAGACACATTTCATCCAGAAAAAAAGTGCGTTCAATCAAGTTAAGAAAAATGAAAGTGCAAATGAAAGGATAAAAGTGTATAAAGAAGAAATACAAATTCATCCAAGAAAGATGGAAGCCTATCAAATTTTAAAAAAAAAAAAATGCAGTTGAATGAAAGCCAATAAAATTCCAAAAAAAAAAAAAAAAAATCAAAAAGAAGAAGAAGAAGAAGCTTGCTAGGCTGAAAATCCAAAAAGGGTGGTCTAGGCAAAAATTAGAGCAAAAAAAAAAAAAAAATCTTTCAAAAAAAAAAAATGAATGAGAAAAACAGAAATAAGAGTGAATGATTTGACTACAAGATAAGATGCTAAGAAGACCAAAAAGGGGAAGTCATCAAGCAAAAAAAAATCAAGACCAAATGAAAGGAATAAATGACCAATGAGAAGAAGATGAACATGACAAGGATTTTAGCACAAGAGTCAATGATAGAAGATGTAGAAAAATCTTCCAATGCTTGAATTTCAAGTAATGCATACTTGGGGAATATCGTCTAGGTTTTGAGCCTTTTATATCGTTCCTTTCAATAACCTAAACCCAGCCTATATTACAACCTTTGAATAAAGCCCTCCTTGAAGTCCTGCTGATTGAAATCACAGATTTGCTCTGACAATATTTTCTCTTGGATTAAGAAGGAAAACTGCTTAAGAATATCAAGCCATGGTTGATATCTTCCAAAGACAAAGTTTCACAAATTCTTAAGTGACTTAATTTTTTTTTTTTTTCTAAGCTCCAAACTCTCCCTTTGTTTGTTTCCAACAAAAAAATAACTCTCAAGAGAACAAGATTTCCAAATTCTCAAAAATTTTGAAACTTGAGATTTTCCCTTGCCTGCTTGTTCCCAACATATGGGATTTCCAAGAGTCCTCACATTTCATTTCTTTGATTGTCTTTAAAGACTTAATCTAAAAATTTTCAAAATGAAGAGGAAAACTTGATTACATGTTTTTATTGATTTCAAATCCTTTCTAGCCAATGAGATCAAGTCAACAATTGAGCATTATGATTGGTCAAAGAGGTTGTTCAAATGATCACCTTTTGTTCATCTGAAAAAGATAAAATTTCAAAAAATTTCATTTTGAGTAAATTTTTTTTTTTTCTTTTAGAAAAAAGAAGAAGACTCATTTCAAATTTTTTTTTTTTGAAAACTTCATTTTACAAAACTATTTTTTTTCAAACTACGTCCATACTTAATCCTCTATGAGAGAGGTATGTAAGCAACCTTTCCAAAGGCCCGGTCCTAGTTACCATAAAAAAAGTCTTCATTTCAAAATTTTCAAAAAAATATCATTTTTCAAAAAACTTTGTTTGAACTACGTTTAGACTTGATCCTCTATGAGAGAGGTACGTAGGCAGCCTTTTCAAAGGCTTGATCACAATCACCCAAAAAGAAACTTCATTTATAAAAGAATATTTTTCAAAAATTCATCTTTCAAAACATTTTCTTTGAACTACATTTAGACCTGATCCTCTATGAGAGAGGTACGTAGGAATCCTTTTCAAAGGCCCGATCACAATCACCCAAAAAGAAACTTCATTTCAAAAAATAAGATTTTTTAAAACTTCATTTTTCAAAACTTTTTTCCTGAACTACGTCTAGACCCGATCCTCCACAAGAGAGGTATGTAGGCAGCCTTCCCAAAGGCCCGATCACAATCACTCAAAAAACATTTTTTTTCGAAGACTCAAAATTAAGACTTTTTTTTGGGAATTTAGGCTAAGAGTATTTGTTTTGCATTAAGCATATCATTAATTTCTGTGCAAGCATGTCTAAACTAGGGGCATTGGCCCAAAATTTTTTTATAATAACTAATTACTAACAAGCTCATGGAAAGAATCTTTTGTAGGAGGTGGACATGGATCTATCATCTACTCAACAGTCACCATCAATCTTCAATTTAGATGTGCCAATCGACACTCCAATAGAGCCCATTGGCCCATCATCCTAACAGTCCTTGTTTTACCTAGTTTTGTAATTTTGATCTTGTTTTACTCAAACTTTTCTTTATTGAGGTCCCTACATAATAAGATTTTTCAAAATTCACATTGATTGTTGAACTAGGGGGGTTCAGCCATGCCTCATCCATTTTGAAAAAAAAGAAATCATTTTTCCTCAAATATCAAGATTTCAAAAAATCATGTATCCATTTCTAAACTAGGGGCATTCAGCCATGCCTCATCCATTGAAAAAAAAAATCATATTTTCCTCAAATATCAAGGTTTTCAAAAAGTCATGCATCAATCTACAAACTAGGGGCATTTGGTCATGCCTCATTCATTTAAAAAAAAAAAAGTTGGACCACCATCATCATCTTTTCATAAAAAACCAAGATTCCAAGATTTCAAAAAAAAAAAAAAAATCATGCATTTATTTCTAAACTATGGGCATTTGGCTCTGCCTCATGAGTACAAACTTCATTAGAATTGATCAAGACAAGTTTAAATTTGTACTACAAGACCTCATCAAGTGAATTCTAAACTTATCTCATTTAAAGTTTCCACATGTCCAAAAAATTCCCATGCTCAAAATCACATGTCCAAAAAAAAATTCCATACCAACAAAAAAAATTCTCATGACCAAAATCACAACCAAGAAATTCCCATGCCCAAAATCACATGCCCAAGAAATTCCATGCATATCCAAAATCAAAACCACAAAAATTTTTCCATGATCCAACATCACATACCCAACAAAAAAATTTCCATAGCCAAAATTTCATGCTCATAAATTTCTTCTATATCCACAAAAATTTTTCGTACCCAAATTTCTCCATACTTATACCAAAAACATTTTGACATGTTCATGAAATAAAATTTACACATGCCAACAAAATTTCCCACATCATGAATAAATTCATCCAAGCTCACAACACAATTTTTTCACTATGTCAATGCCCTTCAAAATCCAAGCCAAAATTCATCCAACAACATCACAAATTACCAACATTGACATAATTCAATAAGCCACCATGTCCAAAAAAAAAAAAAAACAACAATGCAAAAATACTCCAAAGCCAAGAGTACAACATGATCATTCATACAATGCCTCAAATTCCAACAAGATCACACAACAAATGACAAGGTCTCAACATCAAATTTTCAATTCCAAATCTCAAATTCTCAAATCCCAAATTTCCAAATTTTCAAACTCCAAATTTTTAAACCCCATGTTTTTCAAGTCTGAACTTTAAATTTCCAAATTTTCAAATTCCAAATTGTCAAATCCCAAAGTTTCAATTCCAAATTTGTAGATTTCAAAAAATCCCGAATTTTCAATTCTAAATTCTCAAATTTTCAAAATTTCAACTTTCAAATCTTAGGTTTCAAGTCTCAAAATCTCAGGTTGCAAATTTTCAAAAATCTCAAGTTTCAAAATTTCAAGTTTCAAATCTTTCAAAACCTCAAGTGTCAAAAGTTCAAGCTTCCAATCTTTCAAAATCTCAATTGCCAAATTTCAAGTTTCAAAATTTTCAAAGTCTCAAGTTTCAGGTTCCAAATTTCAAGTTCAAATTTTCAAATCCCAAAATTTCAAGTTCCAAATTTTCAAAATTTCAAGTTTCAATCTTTCAAAATTCCAAGTTTCAAATTTCAAAGATCAAATCTTTTTCAAAGAACTACAAAAATTCATCAAAGTTTTCTTGCTAAGAAAATGAAAAAATTCAAAACAAGAAGGAACAAATGAAAATCACACATTTCAACAAAGGAATAACAAAACACTCATCAATTAAAGACCAACTCCAAATTTTGACTTTTGCCGGTAGCAACTCGGTTTCAAGGTCAAGATCAAAATCCCTTGGTCCCAGACATTTCCTTTATCAAGATCAAAGTCCCTTGGTCACAGATATTTCCTTTGTCAAAATCAAGGACCCTTGGTTGCAGACAATTACCTTTCACCAAGATCGAGACCGCAGACAGGTCCTTCGTCAAGATTGAGGTCGCAGACCTTTCGTCAAGATCGAGATCGCAGATAGTTCCTTTGTCAAGAACTTGGTCCCAAATGTTGGATACTCTTTCATTTTCTCTGGAACATATACATATAACTGATTGAGAGACCACACTTCTTGGGCATTAAGTGGAATTGGAGTGAAGGTTAAAAGTGTTTCCAAATGCTTCTAATCTTTGGTTTTGAATTTCACCGCTTCAAGGTACACTCTCTTGTTCTTATATTCTAAAACTTACATAGCACATGTTATCAATTATGAATGAAGTAAATCCGTTAATGTTCTACTACGTACATGCATATTTCCATCAAATGGTATCAGAGCGGTCTTTAATATTTCGAATTTGTATAACATGCTTTGTGAGTTTTGGAATTAGAAATAATAGTTTCATGATGTTAGAAGATTATATATGCATTTAATTTTTTGCATGGTTGTTGAAACTATGATTTGATAAAAACTGGTATTGATATTATGATGTTGTTTAAATTCGAATTTAAGTATGTTATATTGATCTTTAAAGCTATAGAATCAATGAAATTCAATTTTGATATCAAATTCCATTTATTATGTTCATATAGTGCTTGTTTATTAATGGAAAACCATTGAAAACTGTTCAGATCTTCCCTTTAAAAATTGAAAACACGAGTTTTTCGTGGGTAAGCTTTTCTCACGAAATAGTCGCGAGGCAGTCGCAAAAGCTTCTATCTAAATTTTGTATTTTCACAAAATATTTTGCTGATAAGCTTTACTTGCAAAACAGTCGCGAGACAGTCACGAAAGTCTCTGTCTGAATTTTGTGTTTTCATTTTTTTGCCTTAATTCATTTTCATGGGAAGAGCTTAATCACGAGATACCCGCGAAAATGCCACTGAAGGGAATTTTAAACTTTTTCCAATTGTTTTCAAATGTATAATGAAAAGCAATGTGTGATTAGATTACATATGTTTACAAATTAAAAACCTTTAATTTAAAATATCTAGTAGGAGAAAGATACAAGGGCTAGATCTCACGACCTCCATTATTGGTTCATAGTAGTGTGAAATATATATTTTGTCTTTGCCTTGAGCTTAGCATTCCATGCAAAGAGTATTTATTTCATGGTTCTATAAGATTGAATTTCCAGGTTTATAGTGGTTTGATCAAACACCTTGTCATAGCTTCGAGTTTTGCATTCCATGCAAAAGGTGTTTTTATCATGGTACTGCAAAATGAGTCTGTTAAAGGGATAAAATGTGGCTACACATGATTCTAGACAATGGTATACAATAGACTAAGTATTACAGGATCTTCTATTTTGAGTTCTTACTATTATTACTTAGAAGCTAAATTTAAAACGACATATTATTAGTGTTTGATAAGAGTTATCATGATAGTAATAATAATGAGAATAGTTCTCAATCAATGATAGTATTTAATGTTCAATTTATGTTGAGGGATATTAAATATAGGATTGGGTTGTCATTGCATATATTATATTGTGGTTTTATTAAGGTTCCATACTATATGTTTATCTGCTAAATTGATAATGTCTAGTTTACTTATTATATTCATGTTTATTATTTTCAGATTTAATCATGACATCATTTAGCTCACTTGTTACTATTCTTAATCAAAACAAACTGATTGAATCCAACTATGTTGACTAGAAAATAAATTTGGACATTGTTCTTACAGCTGAAGAGCACAAATATGTGCTTACTCAGCTATGTCGTAGCTTTCCTTCATTAGATGCTCCTTTTGAGGAAAAACAACAATATGATCGTTGGCAGAAGTCTAATGAAATGGCCAAGTGCGACATCCTAGCATCTATCTCAAATGTTCTACAGCATCAAATGCAGGATGTAGAACTAGCTTTGGACATCATGTTAAGTCTGAAGGAGATGTTTGGTGAACAAGGCCATTCTGCAAGGCAAGAAACCATGAGGCAGATTTATAATACCAAAATGGCTGAAGGTAGTTCAGTGAGAGACCATTGTCTTACAATGATCTCTAATCTGAATATATTAGAGGTTTTAGGTGCTGATATTGATGAAGAATCCCAAATGGATATGATAATCTAGTCACTATCGGAATCATTCAGGGAATTCAGACTTAATTATAATATGAATAAAAAGATTTATTCATTTTTTGAATTAATGAATGAGTTGGTAGCAGCGGAAGGCATCCTTGGTACTTCTTATATTGATGCCAATATGGTTGAAGCTTCTACTTCTTAAACTAAGTCAAAAGGAAAGGGTAAGAAGAAGAAGAAGAAGAAGAAGAAGAAGAAGAAGGAATTCACCAAGCAGGAGGGTAAACAAATTGCCTTAGGGGTTGAGGAAAGAAAACCAAAGGAAAGTGTTTCCATTGTGGTGAGAAAGGACATTGGAAGAGGAATTGTCCAAAGTTCAAAGCTACCAAGAATAAGGGTATGAAAAATTCCTTTCTTCTTGAAATATGTTTGGTACAGAATCCCACTAATCCCACGAGTTCCTTTCCAAGAATTCGTGGGATTCAGGTTGTACTAATCATATCTATAATTCTTAGCAGGGGTTTTAGGAGACTAGAAAGTTGAATGAAGAAGAATTGTTTCTTACTTTGGCTGATGGGAGCAGGATTTCGATTGTAGCTGTTGGAGTGTTTAATTTATACTTTAATTCTAGAGTTTTAATATTAGAAGATTGTCTGTATGTACCTAATGTTCATAGGAAATCAATTTCTGCAACTTATTTAGGTAAACATGGATATTATGTTATCCTGAAAGACAATGTTGTAATAAAAAAGGGTAAAGTGTTTATCTGTTTTGGTAATATTATTGATGGTCTTTATATTTTAACTCCTGATAAGCATGAATTATATAATTTTGAATTAGATAATAATTCACATGTGAAATCATTAAAGAGAAAGTTTCCTTCTACTAGTAAAGCATATCTTTGGCACTTGCGTTTAGGTCATATTAATTTAAATAGAATTCAAAGAGTTATCAAAGATGGGCTCTTAGGGCCCATAGACTTTGATGGTTTTTCCAATTTACGAATCTTGTTTTGGAAGGTAAAATGACCATAAGACCTTTTAATGCAAAAAGTAAAAGAGCACAAGATTTGCTAGAACTAATCCATTCAGATGTATGTGGTCCTATATCAATCCAAGCAAGAGGTGGCTATGAGTATTTCATTACTTTCACTGATGATTACTCTAGATTTGGTTATGTGTACCTAATGAAATGGAAGTCCGAAACTTTTGAAAAGTTCAAAAGAGTTTAGGGCTGAAGTTAAGAATCAATTAGGTAAACGCATAACGGCCATTCGATCTGATCATGGTGGCGAATACCTACTTGGTGATTTTAAGGATTACTTAACTGAAAATGAGATTATATTCCAATTGACTATACCTGTAACTCCACAGCAAAATGGTGTAGCAGAAAGAAGGAATAAGACTCTTTTAGATATGGTTATGTCCATATTAAGTTATTCAACTCTACCAATTTCCTTTTGGGGATATGCCTTAAATACTGCAATATTTCTTCTGAATTTAGTACATTCGAAGTCTGTTCCAAAACACCTGTAGAGTTGTGGAATGGACGTAAGCCTAGTATGAGACATCTCCATATTTAGGGTTGTCCAATATATGTGTTGAAAGGAAAGTTTGACAAGTTACATTCTAAAACAATAATGGTTTTCTTTATAGGGTATCCAAAAGGAACTGTTAGAGGTTTATTCTATAGTCATAAGGATAATAAAGTGTTTGTTAGCACAAATGCCAAATTCTTGGAAAATGACTACATGAATAATTTTACTCCTAGAAGTAAAGTTATATTGGCTGAAATGAAAGAACCTATAGTTGAACAACCAATGGATGAAACTAGGGATGATGTGACTGTATTAGATATACCATAAGATATTACTCATGAAATGTTTAGTACTCAAGTGCCTTGTCGTAATGGGAGAATTGTTCAGTGTCTTATAAGATATACAGGTTTGGGAGAAACTTATGAAGCTATCTCAGAAGAGGTTGAACCGGATCTTTACACTTATGAAAAAGCAATGAATGATATAGATGCACATCATTGGGTTCAAGCTATGAAATCTAAACTAGATACAATGTATTCCAATCAAGTTTGGGATCTTGTAGAGGTGCCTAACGGCATTAAAACTATTTGTTGCAAATGAGTTTACAAGAAGAAGAGAGGGATAGACGGAATGGTTGAAACCTTTAAAGCAAGGCTAGTGGTGAAAGGGTATACACAAAAAAAATGTATTGATTATGAAGAAATCTTTTTACCAGTAGCAATGCTTAAATCTATCCAAATACTCTTATCCATTGTTGCTCATTATAATTATGAAATTTGGCAAATGGATGTCCAGACTGCATTTTTTATTGACAATCTTGAAGAAGAAATCTATATGATGCAATTGGAAGGTTTCATAGCAAAGAACCAAGAGCATATGGTATACAAGTTGAAAATGTCCATTTATGGACTTAAGCAAGCATCTAGGTCATGGAACATCAGATTTGATCAAGCAATCAAGTTATTTAGTTTTGAACAAAATCTTGATGAATCATGTGTATACGAAAGACATCGAGATAAAGTAATAATATTTCTAGTGCTTTATGTTGATGATATTCTACTCATTGAGAATTATGTAGGGGTAATGTCATCAGTAAAGTTTTGGTTGTCAAGCCAATTTGATATGAAGGACTTGGGTGAGGCTAATTTTATTCTAGGGATCAAGCTTTGGTGAGATTGCAAGAATAAAATATTAGGCTTATTACAAGATAGATATATAGATAAGGTTTTAGAATGGTTTAGCATGCAAAAATCTTAGAAAGGATTGCTTCCTTTCAGACATGGAGTTCCTCTGTCTAATGACCAAAAGCCTAAGACTTAAGAGGAAGAAATTATGATGAGACAAGTTCCTTATGCTTCTACAGTGGGAAGTCTTATGTATGCCATGCTTTGTGCTAGACCATATATCTGTTATTCAGTTGGCATGGTCAGCCAATATCAATTAAATTTAAGACCAAAACATTGGCAAGCTATAAGGAATATTCTCCAGTATCTTAGGAGAACGAGAGATTATATGTTTGTTTACCGGTGTGGGGATTTGATTCCAATTGGCTATACAAATTCAGATTTTCAATCAGATCTTGATTTCAGAAATTCCACTTCAAGTTGTGTGTTCACCTTCAGAGGTGGAGCCATAAGTTGGAGGAGTGGTAATTAATCTTATATTGCAGACTCCACCATGGAAGTTGAATATGTTGTTGCTTGTGAGGCGGTAAAGGAAGCTGTTTGGCTCAAGAAGTTCCTTTATAATCTTGGTGTTGTGAGAATGAAGCAAATTCCCATCACATTGTTTTGCGAAAATAGTGGAGCGGTTACACGATTCAAAGATCCAAGTAATCATAAGAAAGGAAAGCACATTGAGAGAGAGTACCACATCATTCGAGACATTGTTCCTCATGGAGATGTAGTAGTAGCAAAGATTGGAAGTGAAAGGAATCTAGTAGATCCCTTTACCAAAATCTTACCTCAAAGGACTTTCATGTCACATTTGGAGGAGATGGGTGTTAGATTAGTCCACAACAGTCTTTAGGGAAAGTGGGAGTTTGTTAGGATTAATGCCCTTAAATCCTATTGTATGATACTATGTATGATATTATGTATGACATTACGTATGATATTGTGTATGACTTAATATTGTGATTAATAAAGTTGTTTTATTTTTATCTAAAATAATAGTAACATTGATATGCCACAAAAGCGTTGACTCCTTGTGACTAATTAAATTGATTAATTAGCCGAGTTATTAATTAATCAAATTAACATGCAAATTCACGTAGTAGTACAAACAAATCACTAAAACTAAAGTATGCAGCAGAAAATAAAAGACACGGTGATTTGTTTACGAATGGGGAAAACCTGACGGCAAAAACCCTACCGGGTGATTTAAGGTCACCACTCTCGAAACTCCACTATTATCACAACAAGTGATTACAAGCACGGAATCTGAGTACCTTACCAACCTACAGTTAAACCCTTACCTCAATACCCAATTGGACTTGTTCTGTAGTGACAGTTTCTCCTTTTAATGCACGGCTCCCAAGTACGTGACTAACTAACTACGCGGATCCCAGTATGCGACTTCAATTCACCAACTAGAGAAAGAGTTGTTGGCTGCAAAGTTCTTCAAATCATCCAACGTTGAAGATCAGGAAGATGCTTGGTTACAAAACCCTACGGTGCACATTACACAGCAACTTCTTCACAAAAGATGAACTAGGGCATAAACTTTGTCTTTTGGATCACAAATTGCATGAACAAAAATTATTCAATGCGTGTGCAACTTGCATCACTTTGACGGCCTTTAAAACAATCCTTTTATATGTCTAGGGTTAGGAGAAAAGAAGTACCAAAGACACATTCACGGATTGAAATTAAAATAGAACTGAAAATCTGTTTTCTTTAAATCTCGACAGATAGAGGTGTTGAGGATTTGTCGAGAAGCTGTCGAGCCTCGGAGCTGAAATAGCTTCTAAAGCTCGATAGATGCATGTGTCGAGACCAGGTGTCGAGTTTTAGTAACTTGCACTTTCCAGCTTGTTTCTTGGACAGACTTGATGACTTCAACACTTAGTCTTGAAACACTGTTTCTTGAAGCGTTAAACACATCCTAAATCTACCCATTTACAAGTAAAGTGTATTTTGTCAAAGGATAAGCAAATTACATAAAATAGTGACATATGTCAACAACTTGAACTACATATGTCCAAACAATCTCTCCCTTTGGCAATCTGTGACAAAACCACAACAAACAAATGAAGATATGAGAGAAGTCATAAAACACTTTAACTCATATTCACTTGTTGAATACAGTAAAATCTATCCTAACACAAACTCTTGAAAAATTTTGCAAGAAGAGAGTTTATGGCAAGTAGACTTTGACAATCTGTATTTCTGAAACACTTTTAAACAAAACACATCAAGGCATCTTTGTGTAAAGCAGAAATAATAGATTGCATACAAGTAAAAGAAACATGTGTATAAAGACAAAAAAGAAACGACACATGGAGAGATAGATGAAAAAAACATACATCATCATATATATCAAGAAATAAGTACAATGTATGTCAATACATGATCAATATATCTAAAAAAAAAATAGAAAAGAAAAGAAATATATGTGATCCTCACTACATCCCTCATATCAACACTCCCCCTATCAAAATTTCCTATACTAGCTCTCCCCCTAAGTATGACTACTCTCACATACCAAAACTACTTCCCCTTTTTGTCACGAGTGACAAAGGGTAGAGTGTCAAGTAAACATTTCATCAGAAGAGCTCACATCTCCATCACCATCATCATCAGAAGCATCATTGTCATCACCGTCATCATCAGCCTCAGTCTCAGAAGAAACATGAGGTGGCGGAGGAGAACCCTTAGGAGCAAAGCCGCCCAAGGTCGCCTGTCGCCTGGCGATGCGACCAACACGAACGTTCACCTGATACAACTTCGTAGAGAGTGTATCAAGGCGAGCATCCATGCGCTGAAGCTACGCCATGATGTCTCCAAGAGTGACGTCGCTCGAGGAAGAAGAAGGAGCAAATGTCGCTCGAGCAGATCTGGATGTAGTCGGACGGGAGGGAGGAGCAGCAGGATCCAAATTTCTCAATCTGAACTGTGCCTTACTACATTTTACAGTAGCAGCGTCTATGGTAGACATGACATGAAACGGATCGGACGAAGGGAATGAGATGAAAAAACGTTGAAGAATCCTCGTGATAGCAGAAGGGAAAATGAGCTTATCACGGGTGGCCGTATCTTTATAGACATCTATGATAGAAAAGATGAAGTGTGAAGGGAAGTCTATAGTGAGATGCTTTAAGAGAGACAACAAAAATCGAGCATGAGGCTTTATGATAGAGTTGTACTGAGAAAGTGGGTGCAAAACAAAAGTCATCACCATGTTAAGGAAATGAGGACCTTTAGCAAAAGGTCGACATGGTGTGTACTGATGATCTCCCTAAGAGGAAGGGCACTCACAGAACGCTGAGATCATCTCATCTTTGGACACAGTCCATAGACGCTCACATCCGGGGTAATCAGGATGATCCACCCTCGGAACGTGAAGAACCTCGGAGACTAGCTCTAGAGTAACAGCAAAGCGCGTACCTCGAACGCTAGAATAGAAGAGAGGTACTGACGAATCAATCTCGTGGATGTTGGAGTAAAACTCCTATATCAACACGAGAGGACAAGTGATCGGGACGTCACACAGTGACTCCCAAGCCCGACTGTGAATGACATCGGGTAGGTCAGTGTTAGCAAAGTCTGCCAGGACAACATGGCATTCCGAATGAACACCTCATTTAGAGATGTTCTCCGAGAAGTCCTTTTGGGCTTTCTCATCACGAAACTGGATAGACAAAGGAGCAGAATCGGATAGACAAAGGAGCAGAATCGGAGGAAGAAGATCCCTTAGAACGCAAAGGGTTCTGGGATGGAGTGGATTTACACTTAAGTTCCATAAACACTACTAACGTAAACATAGAGAGAGGGAGAAGAAGAGAAACACACAGAAAAGTCCCAAATAGTTCAATATAGGAAGAGAAATATTGAAAAGATAGAACGTATGTATGGGAAATGCATGAACATATGACATGCAATATAAAAACATCATGGGCTCAGCCCAATCCAAACCTAACAGCACACAACAAGTTTGCACACATCTAAATGCATGAAAATACAATTAGAATGCTAATGTGATGCAATGCATGTAGTTTTAAAGATCAAATCTATAAAACCAACCCAAAAATTTCATGAAACTTGCAACAATTTTGAAAAAACCCCAAAAATTTTCAAAAACCTCTAAACCTAGGTTTTTAAAACATGAAATGCATGAAGAAAGGAAGGATAGAAGCTTACCAAGAGAAGAAGATCTAGAAAAACACTTGAAGAATCCTTAGGAAGAGGTTTGGAGAGAGTGAGAGAGGTTTTGGGAGAGAAAACACCAACTATCGAGAGAGAGAGATCGAGTGAAATGAGAGAAAATCGCGATAGAATCCTTAAATAGCCCTTCAGTAATTCTTGACAGATGTAGGTATCGAGAGGTGTCAAGCTAGCTATCGAGGTAAGTGTCGAGAAAATGCACTTCGACAGATATAGCTATCAAGGACATTTGTCGAGAGAGAAGGATCAAGCATTAGAGAATCTCGATCGATCCAGAAGTTGTCGAGAATCAATCGAGCAGACAGAAAGTTTCTCGATCGATCCACCAAGTGTCGAGAATGTGTCGAGACTGCGTTTAGAAAAAGACAAAGAAGCTCGACAGACAGCTAGGTGTCGAGAAGGTATCGAGGAGGTGTCAAGATGCCTTAAAAACAGTTTTTTAAGAGGGAAAAAACACAGACATGAATGCAATCACGCATGTAACTCAACCAAAGATCCAAGCAACACATTATGCTCTCAAAAACAACTCTCAACAAAAATTTAAAGCACATGGATCCCAAAACACGCACACACACACTAAACAGGTCTAACCAATTTTATATTTCAAAAATGAGTTAAGACAGTTTAGTGAGCATACATTAACGCATGTAAACCTTGTGATGGCCAAATCACATTGTACCTGCACATGTATCAAGAATAGCAAAGAATATTGCGTATTATGTGTGAAAATATCGCAAGATTGCATAAGTGTCTCAATGTTATGACGATTTGAGATATGAGAAAATCACTTTTACTCACACACAATCATAACTGTTTGATGGGGACTATCACCTTCGAGGTACATCCTATAACTCCTATATCTCCTAGAAAACACGCTTGCAACCATATTTCAATGAATTTTATTCTTTTTGCTTTTATTTCTTTGCATATTTTATTTTATTAAGCATATCATGCATAGGCATACAAGAGAGAGAAAAGAAATACCCAATTATGTTAAGCTTTTGACATTGCACTTTTGCTATGCCGAAGCATACGGATGTCATTGACATTGCACTTTTGCTATGCCGAAGCATACAGATGTCATATCATGGTTGGCGAGTAATAGTGGTGAGATGGTTATTTATGCCTTTCTCTTAGGATTTTCTAGTCCTACCCGTCGAAAAAAGTGATACGAGTGTTAAGTAAAAGAAATCACTTAACCTTACTCATCATAAACAAAGAGCTACAAAGCTCACTTGCTTAGTTGTGCGTAAAGATGCTTATCTAAGCTACAGGTATTACAAAGTTTAGAAAACTCTACTTCAATGGTCATTTTAAGGTTCACAAGAACCAATGTACACAAACACACACTGTTTTTGTATTTTTCAATTTTTCAATTTTTTTTTTCAGAAAAGAAAAAATAAAACACAAAAACTGAAAACACAAAAAAAAAAAAAAAAAAAACAAGTTAAAGAAAGCAAAACAATGCATGAAACTAGACTGACTCAAAACAGTAAAGCAATACACAAGTAATGCAAAACAGTAAAACAGGGAGAGAGAAGAAGAAGTGACTAAAATCACTTAGAACTCTTTTCCTTCCACACCTTGGAAGAACCTTTCCTATTTGCCAACCCTTGAACCGGTGATGAGGGGGAAGAGTTTAAACCATTCAAGTTCGAAAGGAACATGAGGGCTTTAAGAATGTCTCCAAGAGGAGCAAGAGAGGTCTGAAGCTGATTCTGGTTCCCAAATGCTATCATGCCATTGCTTTGTTGAGTGGCTAGCCACTTGTAGCAATTTGGTCGAGTATGACCGCAACACCACAATGATAACAGAGATGCTGCTTCTTCTGTTTGGGCTTTTGAGAGATAGCCTTCTTAGTCCTAGGGTTTTTAGTTTCCCTATTCTCAACTTAGGGGGTGCTCCTAAGATAGACTTGCCCTTTTCTATGTTCTCACTAGCTAATTCAGTTTTAACATTTTATCCTCAATTTTAATGTTATTAGCAGGAGGAACGAAGATAGTAATACTAGCAGAAGGAGTATTAGAGAGAGAGAGAGTTCATACCCCAATCCAATATGATCTGAAGAAGATTTCTGAACACTTAGCATCTCGTCCAGCTTTGCACTCGATGTCCTCTCCAATTGTGCTCTGACTTGAAACAGCTCCGCTTCAACCTTCTTGGTCTTCTCAGCCAAGAAATTGTTCTCGAATCTCAGTGCTCCAATGGTATGATTTGCTTCATCAACCTTAGTGGAAAGCTCCTCACAGTCAAGTTCCACATCACTGAACTTCTTGGTGGCCAGCCTATAGAGTTTCTCATGCTTCTCAAAAAGCTTGTACAGTTTCTTATAGGCGGTATGGATGTCATCTTGGTCATCCATAGTTTCAAACTTAGCATCCACCAATTCCTTTTCTTCATCCACTTCTTCAGTAACCCCATCAGTAGGATTAACAATGGCAGTGAAGGCATTCAAGATTCCGTCATCTTCATTTTTGGAATCATCCTCGGGCTCCGTGTCACTTAAGGTAACAGCAAGTGCCTTGCTCTTCCCTATGCTCTTAAGGTACATTGGACACTCTTGCTTTATGTGTCTGAAGCCTTGACATCCAAAGCATTTCGGTCCAGCGGGAACAGTGTACTGACCGCCATCCTTGGCATCCTTTCTTCCTTTATCTGAGTTCTTGAACTGAGAAGAACTGGATTGCCTACGGTCTTTGTTGAAGCCTTTTCCATTTGCATTCTTCATGAATTTCTTGAATTGCCTGGTAATATAGGACTTTATTTTAGAATCTTCATCATCTGAAGAGTCATCTGTATCACTGCTCTTGACTTTCAGTGCCATGCTCTTGCCCTTGCTTGACTTGCCTATCCTAGTCAGCCCTAACTCGTAGGTTTGCAAGTTTCCAACCAGCTCTGCCAAAGGAATTCTGTCAATATCCTTTGATTCCTCTATCGCCGTAATCTTATTATGGAATCTCTTGGGTAAAGATCTGAGCACTTTTCTCACTATCTTGGGTTCAGGAATGGTTTTCCCAAGATTGAAAGCTGAGTTCACTATGTCTTTGAGCTTTGCATAGAACTTATCAAATGACTCATCCTCCTCCATCTTAATTTATTCAAAGCTTGTGGTGAGCCTCTGTAGCTTTGAATTCTTGATAGCCTTAGTTCCCTCATAGGTTGTCTAGAGAATGGCCTATGCTTCCTTAGCAGTTTCTGTAGAGGAGATTTTCTTGAACTCCTCATTGGTGACCGCATTGAATAAGGCATTCAATGCTCTGCTGTTGAAATTTGCCGCCTTGATCTTAGTATCATCCCAATCGGTCGGCGCTTTTGTAGGCTTGGTCCAGCCTATCTACACAGCTTGCCACACCTTCTCATCTAATGACCGCAAGAAAGCTCTCATGCGTACTTTCCAGTATGCATAGTTAGTACCATCAAACAATGGAGGTATAATAAGAGATTGACCTCTATCCATGATAACAGGGGTCAATGGATCACACACAAGGATTAAATCCTAATCAGAGTGTGCCTGCTCTGATACCACTTGATAGGCCACAAACGCGTTGACTTCTTATGATTAATTAAATTGATTAATTAGCCGAGTTATTAATTAATCAAATTAACATGCAAATTCACGTGGCAGCACAAACAAATCACCAAAACTTGTATGCAACGGAAAATAAAAGACACGGTGATTTGTTTACGAATGGGGAAAACCTGACAGCAAAAACCCTACTGGGTGATTTAAGGTCACCACTCCTGAAACTCCACTATTATCACAACAAGCGATTAAAAGTAAGGAATCCGAGTACCTTACCAACCTACAGTTGAACCCTTACCCTAGTACCTAATTGGACTTGTTCTGTAGTGACAGTTTCTCTTTTTAATGCACGGCTTCCAAGTACGTGACTAACCAACTGCGCGGATCCCAGTACGCGACTTCAATTCACCAACTAGAGAAAGAGTTGTTGGCTACAAAGTTCTTCAAATCATCCAACGATGAAGATTCAGAAGATGCTTGGTTACAAAACCCTACGGTGCACATTACACAGCAACTTCTTCTCAAAAGATGAACTAGGGCATGAACTTTGTCTTTTTGATCACAAATTGCATGAACAAGAATTACTCAATGCTTGTGCAACTTGCATCACTTTGACGGCCCCTTAAAACAATCCTTTTATATGTCTAGGGTTAGGAGAAAAAAAGTCCCAAAGACACATTCACGAATTAGAATTAAAACAGAACTGAAAATCTATTTTCTTTAAATCTCGACAAATAGAGGTGTCGAGGATCTGTCGAGAAGCTGTCGAGTCTCAGGGCTGAAATAGCTTCTAAAGCTCGATAGATGCATGTGTCGAGACCAGGTGTAGAGCTTTAGTAACTTGCACTTTCCAGCTTGTTTCTTGGACAGACTTGATGACTTCAACACTTAGTCTTGAAACACTGTTTCTTAAAGCGTTAAACACATCCTAAATCTACCCAATTGCAAGTAAAGTGTGCTCTGTCAAAGGATAAGCCAATTACTTAAAATAGTGACATATGTCAACAACTTGAACTGCATATGTCCTAATAAACATGAATATTCGAACATTATCATATAGTCTATGAAATGCATAGTATATGATTTATGTGAAAAGTCACAGAAGATATAAATCACAAATTCTTTGTAAACTCAAAATCATAATTCGTAGTCGGTGATAAAATTGAGTATTTCATTTGTGAAGACTATAAAATATCAACTAAGATAATTTGTCTTGATCATGGAAGTGTAGACTTCTAATTGATATGTTGATATGTTTTAAGAGTTAAGACATATTGAACTGGACCACTATAAGATTTATTATTCTCCTCACTACTATCAAATGAATAATAAATCTTACGACTTCTATTTACATGAACTCTTAATCCTAAGAGGATAATGGACCTGATCATAAAATAGATTGCTTTGTGAAATCCTAATCCTAAAATATATAGAACTCTTAATCCTAAAATATATATTTATGAAATTGGATTTCATAAATATATGATGAATAACTTTAGAGGATTAAACCGGGAACTTAAGGATAAGATGTAGTAATTTACAAAGTGGCAGTTTACATTCATGACTTTGTATTACTACGAATATTTTATGAAAGGGTTGCATGTATAATAAAGTCTTAGGATATAATTTATAAATAAGGCCTATAGTACAACTACATTTATATAATAGTATTAAATATAGTTAATGGTAACTTTGGACTTATCAAGAGTTGATAGAAAATCCCAAGGCCCATTGGAGCTAGTGTCTTATTGGTCCCACTCCAAGCCATATATTAAAGTCCAATTGGAAATGCCCAAAAGGCTAGCCTAATTAGATAATCAGTTATAAGGAGAGAAACATATAGAATTTATATGTAAGAAAAAGAGAGATATCATTGGGAAGTGATATGTATGTGAGTGTTGGACACTTTCATTTTCTCTAGAACATACACATATAACTGATTGACAGACCACACTTCTTGGGCATCAAGTGGAATTGGTGTGAAAATTAAAAGTGTTTCCAAGTGCTTCCAAGTGCTTCTAATCTTTGGTTTTGAAATTCACTGCTTCAAGGTACACTCTTTTATTCTTATATTCTGAAACTTACATAGCATATGTTATCAATTGTGAATGAAATAGATCTATTAATTTTCACCTGTGTACATGCATATTTCAATCACTAGACAATTACCTTTCATCAAGATCGAGATCGTAGATAGCTCCTTTGTCAAGATTGAGGTCACAGACAATTTTTTTGTCAAGATCAAAGTCTCTTGGTCACAGACATTTCCTTTGTCATGATCAAAGAACTTGGTCACAAACAACTCCAATTTCAAGATTAGGATTGAAAAGCCTTTTGATCACCACCATTATCATGATCAGGATTGAAAAGTCTCTTGATCACATCAATTTTCAAGAATCATTTCTAGACTCATCAGCTATCAAATAGGTTAAGTGCTCATAATTCTCATTTTTTGCCAAAAAGGTAAAGCACTAGTTCTATGCTCCAAAGTTTTAGGTTCAACGGCTAGGTAATCTTTGAAAATTCAACCTCAATTAAATTATGGCCGCTAAAATTAGTGTCTTTGTTTTACATTGACATTCGCTTTCTAAGTTTTGTCAATGAGGGGCATTCTGTAGGCACTCGATTTTCCACGCATGATTTAATCAAAGAAGATGACTGAAATGACCATTTACGTACCCAAAATTCGTCATTGCATTACATGCATTAATTTGTTCATTCATATCATAAAAATGATCTTTAGGTTCTAACAGTCGTGACGGTATGCCCAGTTTCTAAATCGGACAGTCAGATCGAAAGATATCGCATGATCAAGTTTGTACTGTCAACATGCATTGTGTCTAGATAAAGTTGATCACGCATATTTAATTTAAATTAATTCTGATTGGTTAAATAATTAAGATTAATTTAATAATTTTGTGATTGGTTGATAATTAGTGTTTAAAATAGGATTGCTTGTATAGGAATAAAGGGGATAAATGGATAACAATAAAATTGTGGATAATCTAAACTTTATCAAAATTTATTTAGGGTATTTATCTACAA
Organism: Castanopsis chinensis; assembly: GCA_032878915.1. Lineage (NCBI taxonomy): Eukaryota > Viridiplantae > Streptophyta > Magnoliopsida > Fagales > Fagaceae > Castanopsis > Castanopsis chinensis. The sequence goes on from JAVQMG010000122.1 coordinate 21,801,196, forward strand.
GATGATTGTTGCTGAAAGGATCTGAATTATCTAGAAAAGAGTTCAAAAATTAGAATACGGATCGAGAACGCGTCTAAGTGCATGTCCCGACGTAGGAAAACCCTAAAAAAGGAGTCCAAAAGGCACTCAATCTCGAAAGCATGATTGACATTCAAGAGTACCATTCGGCACTTTTAGAGTGTTGAATGGCACTTTCAAAGTGTCGAAAGGCACACTTTAGGTTTTTGGTCCGATGAAGTTTGGGTGATAATCAAACGCATCATTTTCAACTTTTTCGTAGAAAGACGGGTCTCAATTCACATTCTAAGCATCATTGCTTATTTTTTAAGCATTCTAATCTCTATAAATAGGGACTAGATCTCAAAATTCAACACACTCTTTTACGCTCTCAAGAGACACTTTCTCAAACTCTTAAATTTCTTACCTCTCTTTTCTGATATTCTCTCTTAAACTAGGGTTTTTAGGTTTCAAAGATAATTGCATAAATTTCTTTGTACCCTAAAATATTCTATTGAGAAAAATAATATGTCCATGCAAGAGGTAGTCTTTTCTTTACTTTTTCTTCTTCTTTCTTTTTAGTCCTGTGACACATGAATGAATATTTGCATTAGTATTGATTTTATAATTCTCATCTCATATGTGGTCAATATATTTTTATTAAAATGTGTTCATGATGTTGTTATTGCTAAGATCTACTTCTTTATTTCAAAAATCTGATTGTTCTCATAATTTTTTTTCTTTAATTAAAAACTTATCTACATCTTCATTAGATGTAGATTTGAATTTTTCTTTAATTCAAAAACTGATCTACATCTTCATTAGATGTAGATCTGAATTTTTTTTATTAATCCAAAAACTGATCTACATCTTCATTAGATGTAGATTTGAATTTTTCTTTAGTAAAAAACTGATCTACATCTTCATTAGATGTAAATCTAAATTTTTATTTAATCAAAAACTGATTTGTATCTTTCTTAGATATAGATCTGAATTTTTCTTTAATGAAAAACTGATCTACATCTTCATTAGGTGTAGATTTGAATTTTTCTTAATCTCTTACTCAAAAACTAATTTACATCTTCATTAGATGTCAATTTGATTCTTTTTAAATTAAAACTGATTTGTATCTTCTTTAAATATAGATCTAAATTTTTCTTTAGTAAAAAACTAAACTATATTTTCTTTAAATGTAGATTTGATTGTTTTTTAACAAAGTAGATTTTAAAATAAAAAAGAGTCATGACTAGTCTAGCTTTATTTTTTGTTTTTTATTTTTTATTTTTTTATTTTTTTAAATGCATGTTGCATAGGTTGATTTTATGAATATAATCCTCCTCTAAAATCCTTTTTCCAAATAAAAAAATAGATCTAATTTTTTCTAATCCTCTACAAAAAAACAAAAAAAAAAAAGCATTCTTTTATTGCAAAAATATATATGATTTTTACAAACCCAAAAACCAAATTTTCTTGTTCCCAAAAAATAGATCTACTATTTTTTGCCAAAAGATTTTGTTTTACTTTACTCCAAAAATAGATGACTTTTTTTTTCACCAAAAGCAAGCTTTCCAAATTCACAAAAATAGATATGATTTTTTTCTAAACCAAAAATCAATTTTTCATCATAACACGAATCTAAATTTTTCTAAAAAAAAAAAAGAGAGGGTGTATTCCTAAATAAACTTGTATAATTTATTTATTTTTATTTATTTATTTATTTATTTGTATGCAACATATCATTCATATCATGCATTAAAGGTACATTGGTCACAAGAGTATAGAAGGCCAGACTCTGTTTGGGTGAAATGGGTGCCTAACACATTCCCATTCTGTAACCTAGTCTCACAATCTAGTTCTTTTGGATAGGTAGATCTATGCCTTGTCTTTATTTTTATTTTGGGTAGGCTGTGAGTAGGATAAAAAGCCATGTATCTTTGGTAGTTTGTAACTAGGGCCCAAAGCCATGTAATTTTCAATTTTTCAAATATGTACTTTTTTATTCAATCAATGATAAAAGAAAAATTCAGTCATGTATTATATATATATATATATATATATATATATATATATATTTTGGTAAAAAAATAAGTGGCAACTCCACACCACTTACCCAAAAAGAGAAGTGCCCTAAAAAGCACTCCAAAAATCTCTCTTATTTGGAGGTACTTTTGAGGTCTCTCACAACATGAAAGACAAGTAGAGAATTCATTAAACTAAAGATAAGTGATCATCAAAGAAAAATGAGCTTTCACTCAATCAAGGAAAGAGAAATGAAATTCCACCAATGTGAGAGAAAACAAAATGTGCATCAAGTTTGAAAAACCTAAAATTCATCATGCCATGAAGAGTAGAAGGTTCATTCAAAAGAAAGTTCATCAAAAAAGGAAAAGATTCATCAAATATGAAAAGGTGCAAGTGCATTGATGCAAGAAAGAAGTCTAGAGAGCTCATCAAAATGACTTAAGTTGAGAAAAACAAAGAAGGCAAAAGGTCCCCAAAAAGTTCATTCAATCAAGAGATAAAGACAAAAAAGAAAAAAGAAAGAAAAGAAAAAGAATCCGCTAGGCTGAAAACCCAGAAGGGCAGTCTAGGCAAAAGTTAGGGCCAAAAAGAAAAGAAAAGAAAAAGAAAGCTTGCTAGGCTGAAAACCCAAAAGGATGGCCTAGGCAAAAGTTAGGGCCAAAGAAAAGAAGAAAAAAACTGGGTAAAATCCTAGCAAATTGAAAACTTGAAGGTGTAATCTAAAATGAAAAGGATTTTACAAGATGAAAGTTTAGAGTTATGATTCAAGAGGAATAAGCTTAAAAACAAATTTTGATAAAAGTGACCAATGAAGACTCCTCTAAAAAAGAAAAATGCTTAAAATTGTCAAACCTCATTGGATGTTATGCCCCAGGTCAAAAAATATCAAAATTCTTAAATCCTTAAATGCTTCAAAAGAAATTTCAAACTTGGAGCACTCTCCTTGTTTACACCCAACAATGTAAATATTATCACGTTTCATTTCTTGATTGCCTTTGGAGACTTAGTCAGACAATGTTCAAAAGAAATAAGGAAATTTAATTATATGAGTTTATTGATCTTGATCCTTCCTAATCAAAGAGATTTGTTTGAATCTTAAACACTTAGATTTTTCAAAATGGTTGTTTAAAGGATCGCCACTTATTCATTTGAAAATAATGAAAAAAATTTCAAAAAGAAAAAGAAAAAAGAAAGAAAGAGAAATGTCATTTCCAAAAAAAGAAAAGAAAAGAAATCTTTCTCCTTCAAAATCCAATTTTTCTTTTGAATTACGTTTTGACCTAATCCTCTATGGGAGATGTATATAGGCAGCCTTTCAAAGGCTAGGTACTAATCACCAAAACAGCCTTGGGGAACAAATTCAAAACAATGTGAAAAAATTGTCTGGGTGCATGTTAGTCTAAGCCCATTTGTTTTGCATCAAGCATGCTTAAACTTGGGGTGTTGGCCTATTTATATTTTATGCGGATAGGTCCTTCTGACATGAAAGCATGTTTTCATTTAAGGCATCAATCCTTTTTTTTTTGCAAGCATGTCCACTCTAAGGGCAATGGCCAAAAATGTTTTCATGATAATTGGTTTCTAACAAGCTAGAGAAAGAAAGCCATTTTGCAGGAACCAATGATGGTGGACTATGATTTTCTTTCATATTCCCCAGTGGTCGCAGCATCAAATGAACTCAGCTTCAATCTAAGCATGGAATATGCCCCAAACTAGGGGCATGGGGTAAGAATTTCCAATTCATTTTAATGAAAAAATCCATTGCTAATTGACATTATCTTTTTATAGGAATTAAGCAAGGACTTATCCACTAATCCGCATCAATTTCCAGCCAAAGTTATTCTCATTGAAAGGATAGGTTTTTCAACAAAAAAAAATTCATCATGAATAAATCTTCATCACTTTTACTCCATTTTCATCTTTATTTTCTTCATTTTTCGATAATGAACAAATCTTCATATCTAAAAAAAAATATATATAAAACTTAAAAAAAAAATCCATATCTTTCAAAAAAAAAAAAAGGATAGAGAAGAAAAGAGAAGAGAGGGTTTTCAAAAAGCCTTGGGACTAAGGGCATTGGGCATGTGCTTCTTAGGTTGATTTCAAAAAATAAAATAAAATATTCAATCAAGATTTTCAATTCTTTCAAAAAAAAAAAAAAAATTCAAGATTTCCAAATCTTTGACACCAAAAAAAAGAAAAAAAAAAAACAAGAAGTTCTAGGAAATATCTTCATTAAATTCTTCTTTAGGAACCAAGAACAAAAAGTTATGATCCTCTTCCATATTCACCAGTGGTGCAACATCAAGTCAGCAATCCACCCTCTGCATTCGTCGAAGCATGAAATATGTCCCAAACTAGGGGCATTCGCTAGGTATGCCAAATTCTTTTCAATGAATAACTCTGTTACTAATTGAAAATATTTAATTTGTAGGTACTAAAACCTTTGGTCCTTTGAAAACATGAGTTAAAGCCCAAAAACCCTTGGTCCTCTAAAAACATTAGCCAAGAACGAGAACTTTGGTCCTCTAAAAACATGAGCCAATGCCTAAAAACCCTTGCTCCTCTAAAAACATAAGCCAAGATCCAAAACCTTTGGTCCTCTGAAAACACAAGCCAAAGCCCAAAAACCCTTAGTCCTTTAAAAACATGAGCCAAGATCCAGAACCTTTGGTCCTCTGAAAACACCAAGCAAAGCCCAAAAACCCTTGGTCCTCTGAAAACATGAGCCAAGATCCAAAACCCTTGGTCCTCTAAAAATATGAGCCAAGATCCGGAACCTTTCGTGCTTTGAAAACATGAGTCGAAGCCCAAAAACCCTTGGTCCTTTGAAAACATGAGCTAAGATCTAGAATCATGATCTAAGATCTAGAACCTTTGGTCCTCTGAAAACATGAGCCAAAGCCCAAAAATCCTTAGTCCTTTGAAAACATGAGCCGAGATCCAAAACCTTTAGTCCTTTGAAAACATGAGCCAAAGCCCAAAAATCTTTAGTCCTCTGAAAACATTAGCCAAGATCCAAAACCTTTGGTCATTTGAAAACATCAATCAAAGCCCAAAAAATCCTTGGTCCTCTAAAAACATGTACCAAGATCCAAAACATTTGGTCCTCTGGAACACATGACTAGAATCTCCATATTTTCTTGACCTTAGGTAAGCATGTCCTGTACATATTAAAAAAAAAAAAAAACAATTGCATGCATGAATAACGTTTGGACCTAATCTTTCCACCAAAAGGTACGTAGGCAATCTCCCTCAATATTCGGTCCACATATTGATCCACAACATGATGGTCTACATTTTTATCTATATGCATCATGCATTCACCATGGTTAAATACTAATTGCAAAGTTAGGTGTCTCTTTCATACATTGACATTCGCTTTTCAAGCTCTGCTAATGCTGCATTCTATTGACACTCCATTTTGCAACCCGTTTAACATCACATGGAGGGTCAAAGGGTAATTTCACCTTGAAAATGTGCATCTTGATTCTGGTCATTAGATCCTTAATGTCATTTCACCAAAATGATCTTGATGTTGTATGACCAGATCGACTAGTCATAAGCCCTAATCGGACTATCAAATTGCAAGTTATCATCAAATCAAGTTTTAATGGTCGAGATGTACTATCACAAATGAAGTTTGACTATATCTAATTTTGAACAATTGATTCCAATTGGTTATAATTATAATCAATTTGAGATAAATGACGTGTCATAATTTGATTGGTTAGGACTATATTTTATGGTAAGGTTTCACACACTTAATTAATTAGATAATTAAACATTAATTATTCAATGAGTAATTTGTGCAATTATCTTTTAATTAGGGTAAATTTGGAACTAATTAAGTCTGAAATGGGAGTGATTGGAGCCTATTAATGTTAATTGGAAACTAATTTGGGATCTATTAATGTTAATTGTGCTGAAATTGTTTTCTAACAAATGACCTCTGCTCACTATTTCGTTGGTATTTTTCAGAATATTTTGAATTTGTGAATGAAGTTAATTTTCACAGGATCTAGACATTCGGGCTTCAATTTGAGCACAAGAACGAGACAATCCCGATCATAATTGAGTAAGATATGATTTTTTTGAATTTAGCTCTACAAGCTGTAACAGTAGCTATGGGAAAACCAAATTTTGTTTGCTCCTCACTCCCACCAATCTCAACACTTAATGCACCCCGATTTCTCCAAAGGCTAAAATAAGGTCTAGGTTCATGATTCTTTACCAACCTTTATTAAATGATCTTCCATTCATATTTTCTCCACTACTACTATGTAAACCCACCTCTCCTCTATTCCATTTAAAAAAAAAGAAAAAACTAAAACTAAAACTCCTCTCTTTTCCTCTCTTGAGTTCTAATACAGTAAAGTAGTCTTGTCATATCTTGATCTTCTTGAGACTCAAGGTATTGAGTAAGACACACAATCCCTCTCCTAGGTCTTCTTTTTCTCCACCCTTAGGACCTCCACCCTTTCCCTAACTTGTATTTTATGTTGCCATGATGAGAATTTAAGATTTAAGCATGATAGTTGATGAACCAGAAATTTATGGTCATCATCACACGTAGATCTTCATTCACCCAAAGAAGATGTTACGCATTTATTATGATCATTGATGACGAAAATAACAAACGAAGCAACGGTCACAGAATGAGCTGTGACCTCCAGACAAAGATTTTGTAGCGCACTACCCGTTGAGTATAAATGCAACACATCATTGCCCATTGATGAGGCACATAACTATAAAACAGAAGATAACAAAAGTTAAAGGTACACAGAAAAATACTCTACGAAATCACTCCCTACTCATTTTCTCTCTAGAATCTGTCTCCCTTACTAACTTAAGCATCAGAGGTGGTTTAGTTGACACCACACCAACATATTACTCTTCCACCCAGTTCATTTTGTAGATTTCGTATCATCCATCAGCTACGACGAGGAGCTCAACTGTTGATTTTTTTTGCATCATTAGTTTGGTGCCGTCTGTGGGGACACTAATCATTCAAGCCATTTTTCCCAGTAATGAAAAAGTTCCTCGAAGAACAAGATGGAAGCGGAGATTGGACCCCTGCTAGATGCTGTGCAACAACAACAAATCCAAACCCTTTTGGCCAATGTGGAAAAGCTAATTCACCAGAATGAAGAATTGTGAAAGACAATGGAGTCCAAAAACGCAGAATGTTGGCAAACAGGTGAAAACCAAAATGAAGAAGAATCAAACTCTCAAGCTAGTAGGCAAGATAGAACTTTAGGAGAAGACTCCACCAAGGTGGAAAATGAGCTTTGCAATATGAGGAAAGAGATAGACAAAATAAAAAGTGATATGAAGGACAAAGGTAGGGAGAATTTGGATGGGATGATTTGAAGGACGAACTCACCATTCACCAACGAAGTGCTAAATTGTCCTCTTCCACCAAAATTCCGTCTCCCACAGTTGGAGTCATATGACGGTTCCAAGGATCCCTTGGATCACATCGAATCATTCAAGAAGTTGATGCTATTACAGATGACTCTAGATGAAATGATGTGTTGGGCATTCCCATCAACACTGAAGGGAATAACCAGAGTATGATTCAGCAAGATACCCCTAGGAACCATTGCAGACTTTGAACAACTTAGCAAAAGTTTTGTTCTTCATTCCATTGGGGGACAAAGACATAAAAAACCAACTGGTCATCTTTTCAACATTCAGCAAGTAGAAGGAGAGTCACTAAGATAGTATGTCACTCGATTTAATAAGGAGCTACTACATGAGCTTTCTTCTTCTCAATCACTAAAAGTCCACCAAAAACAGTCATGGAATTGCTTCATAAGGCTTAGAAATACATGAACATAGAAGATACGGTGCTGGGAAAGGAGATGAAAGGACAAAGGAAGAGAGATGAAGGAACAAGCAGCAGTTGCGATAAGAAGAAGGAGACACAAAGTTTTGGACAGACCACAAGAAAAAAAAGGAAGCTTCTAGATAGGAAACCCAAGTTCACCAAGTTCACCCTTCTAATAATTCCATTCAAGCAGGTCCTTATGCAGATAAGAGACGGTCCTTCCCTACAATGGTCGAAGCTAATTAGCACTCCAATAGAAATAAGAGACAAAAGTAAGTACTGTAGATTTCACTAGGACCATGGACATCGTTTTGACGAGTGCAGACATTTGAAGGACCAAGTAGTGACTTTAATCTAGCAAATGAAGTTGCAAAAGTACATCAGAAAGACGAAGCCATACAAGTACCAACTAAAGGACGACCAAGACAGAACTCTAGAGATAAGGGATACCGAACCCCCTGTAGGAGAAATAAGGACGATCTCGGGAGGAATAACAGCAAGCGGAATGTTGAAATCCCTGAAAAAGGCACAGGAAAGGGAAATAAACAGTGTCCTTTCACGGCTCCCTCCACTGAAAATGCTAAAGAATGACAAGCTTGATATTGTCTTCTCAGAGAGAGATGGTCACAGTATTAGGCAACCCCATGACAATCCACTAGTAATCATGCTCATAGTGGAAGAGTTCAACATCCCCGAGTGTTTATTGACAATGGAAGCTCAGCTAATATCATCTACTTGCCCACATTTCAGCAGGCGAAGCTTGGTAAGAAAAGGATTTGGCCTTTCGCCTTGCCTCTAGTAAGCTTCACAGAGGATAGAGTTGTCCCTAAGGGTATCGTCACTCTAACTATAACTATAGGAACTTATTCAGTGTAGGTCACTAAGAATGTTGATTTCCTCATAGTTGATTGTCCTTTAACATATAACATCATCTTGGGAAGACCTGTACTCAACAGATTAAGAGCAACAACATCAACATATTACTTGAAGGTGAAATTTCCAACAGCCCATGGGGTAGGAGAAATCAGAGGAGACCAAGTTCTAGCAAGAGAGTGCTATCAAACTACCTTAGCATCTAGCAAGAATCACACATGGGTGATAAATGAACCAGAACCCATTCCTAAACTGTCAAAAATGCCATAAGAAGTTGAGATTGTCCCGGAGAAAGAGAAAATGATCTCTTTCTTAAGGGCAAACCAAGATGTCTTCACCTGGAGACACGAGGACATGCCTAAAATTGATAGGAAGATCATACAACATCATCTCAACATCAACCCAGAATGTAAACCTGTACAGCAGAAGTGAAGAGTATTTGCACTAGAACGTAACAAAGCTGTAACTGAAGAAGAGCAATGGCAAGTGGAGAATGTGCGTCAACTTCACAGACTTGAATAAGGCCTGCCCAAAAAATAGCTTCCCTTTGCCAAGGATTAATTAATTAGTAGACTCAACTGCTAGACACAAGCTCTTGAGTTTCATGGACGCACTCTCTGGATACAACTAGATGCTTATGGACGAAGACGATCAAGAGAAGACCTCGTTCATCACCAGCCAAAGGTTGTACTACTACAAAGTCATGCCCTTTGGACTGAATAACATAAAAGCCACCTACCAAAGATTGGTGAACTATTTGTTCTCTCACCTGATTGGAAGGAATGTGGAGGTGTATCTGGATGATATGCTAGTAAAAAGCAAGAACAAATCCAATCACTTAGACGACCTAAAGGAGACCTTCAGCACACTACGTAAGTACAATATGAAGTTAAACCCTGCAAAATGTGTTTTTGCTGTTGCTTCAGGAAAATTCTTGGGATTCATGGTGTCCCAATAATGTATAGAGGCAAATCCAAATAAAGTAAAAGTAATAGTCGAGGTCAAATCACCAAAAATAGTGTAAGAGGTGAAGAGCTTGACAGGAAAGGCTGCAGCCCTAAATAGATTAGTCTCTAGGGCAATAGATAAGTGCATGCTATTCTTCAAGGTATTGAAGAAAGCCTTTCATTAGACTAACAAATACGAGGAAGCTCTTACCAAGTTAAAGGAGTATTTGATGAAGCCACCTCTACTAAGCCCTTCGATGATGGGTGAGAAGCTGTACCTCTATTTAGTAGTATCTAACACTACAGTCAGTTTGGCATTGATCAGAGAAGAAGGGAACATCCAGAAACCAGTTTATTACACCAACCAAGCATTCCAAGGAGCAGAGGAAAGTTACCCAAGGATGGAAAAGATAGCTTTCGCATTGTTCGTCACCTCTAGAAAGCTCCATCCTTATTTCCAAGCATACCCCATTGTCGTCATGACAAACTAGCCCATAAGAAAGACGATAACCAAGATAGACACAACAAGATGACTTATTCAATGGGAAATTGAATTGGGCCAACTTGACATTGAATATCGGCCTCGAGTAGTAATCAAAGCTTAAATGCTAGCAGACTTCATTGCGGGATTCATTTACCCTATAAGGAAGAAGAATCTCCTATGGAATCATGGATGGTCCATACAGATGGGTCTGTAATGAGGAAAGTAGGAGGAGTAGGAGTAGTGCTCATATCTTTAGAAAAAGAAACATTAAAGTATGCAGTCAGATTACAATTCCTAGTAACGAATAACGAGGCAGAATACGAAGCATTGTTAACAGGGCTAAGCCTAGCAAAAGCTCTAGGAGCAAAGAATCTAATCATCCGAGCTAATTCTCAGCTAATAATTGGATAAGTGAAGGGAGATTATGAAGCCAAAGAAGAAAGTATGCAAAAGTATTTAAAGATCGTTCAACAACTCTCACAGCACTTTGACAACCTATACTTTGTGCAAATCCCAAGAACCAAAAACGCAGAAGCTAACTTCCTAGCAAGATTGGCCTTGTCAGATGACTGCAATGCAACTTCTGAACTATGTATAGAGATAAAGAGGGCAGCCAAGCACAAAAGGTGGGCAAGTTCTGAAGATAAAAGAACAAGACGAGTGGATGACTCCCATCATCCGTTATATGAAAGAAGGATAGCTTCCTAAAGATAAGATGGAAGCAAGGAGGATACAAATCAGAGTAGCTCACTTTTTCATAATTGATGACATGCTCTACAAATAGGATATTCACTCCCATATCTAAGATGCGCCAGTTCTAAAGAAGCAGATTATGTGCTCTACTAGATACACGAGGGAATCTGTGGAAATCATGCTAGGGCAAGATCCTTAGTAGGAAAGGTGCTCAGAGCAGGATATTACTAGCCGACCCTACAGAAAGATGCATACAACATCGTCAAAGCATGCGGCAAGTGTCAATGCTTCGCAAATGTCCAGACGAGACCAAGAGAGACGATGACACCTATATCCTCACCATGGCCTTTTGCCCAATAGGGGATTGATATCATGGGTCCATTCTCTCTAGGGAAGAAGCAACTTAGATTTTTGATCATTGCAATTGCCTATTTCATAAAATGGGTAGAAGCAGAGCTAGTGACGATGATAATAGAGGATAAAGTCACAAGCTTTGTGTGGAAAAACATCATCTGCAGGTTTGGAGTCCCACACGTCATAATATCAGACAATGGAAAGCAGTTCGACAACCCTCAAGTTTCGAAAATTTTGCCAAGACTTAGGAGTCAAAAATCACTACTCTTCTCTAAGACACCCTCAGGCCAACGACCAAATAGAAGTGACGAACAGAAGCTTGCTCAAAATTATCAAAACTAGGCTTAAGGGGTAAAGGAGGCATGGCTTGAAGAACTACAAAATGTCCTTTGGACATATAAGATGACCACAAGAGTCCTAACAGGAGAAACACCATTTAGACTGACGTTTGGCACTGAGGCCGTCATACTAGTGGAAGTAGGACTGACAAGCTTCCGAGACAAAACATATGAAGACTAGAAGAATCAACAAGAGCTTAACAACAACCTGGACCTAGTTGATGAAATCAGAGAAGAAGCTATGAAGTGAATGGCCAAACACAAGGAAGCAATGGCCAGCTGCTACAACAGAAAGGTTAAGGTAAGTAGGTTCAACACAAGATACCTTGTTCTTAGAAAGGTATCACAGGCAACAAAGAACACATCACAAGGAAAACTAGGACCAGCCTGGGAAGGCCCCTACGAAGTAATCCGTCATTCCTAAAAAAAGCTCCTACTACCTGAAATATTTAGATGACCAAGAACTATCTTGACCATGGAACATAGAACATTTGAAGAAATACTACCAATAAGGAATGCTTTACATTTTCAAGTTGCCTAATCTTCATATCAGTATGTATGACAACCATTACTTTTGTCATTCATAAGATCAATAATACATGAAGCATTATCCATGCTTATTTATCAATGATTATCCATGACTTGTCAAAACATGTACTAAGTTGTTCAAACACAACTAAAAAATACTAAGTTGTTCAAACACAACTAACATCGTCATTCAAACATAAATCAATACAAAGCTATTTAAACGTAGCTAAAAAAAATACTAAGTTGTTCAAACACAACTAAGATCGTCATTCAAACATGACTCAATAAAAAACTATTTAAACAAAGAAAAAAAAAAAAAAAAAAAAAAAAAAAAAAAAAAAAACCTAAGTTGTTCAAACACAACTAAGATCATGATTCAAGCTTGACTCATTACAAAGCTGTTTAAACACAGCTAAAAAAAAAATACTAAGGTGTTCAAACACAAATAAGATTGTCATTCAAATATGACTCAATACAAAGTTGTTTAAACACAGCTAAAAAGTATTAAACACAACTAAGATTGTCATTCAAAAATGACTCAATACAAAGTTGTTTAAACACAACTAAAAAAAAAAATACTAAGTTGTTCAAACACAACTAAGATTGTCAGTTAAATATGACTTAATAAAAAATCATTCCAACGAAATTGAAGGTAAAAAGCTATTCATGTGCAAGCTAAGTATGAAAAAGCTACTCAAATGCAAGCTAAAAATAAACGTTGTCTCAACACAACTAACATCGTTATAAAGGGTTGTCCAAGTATAAAAGAGTTTTTTACTACAGCTAAATGTAGGAAATCGATAAAGCTATCTATCATCATCAAAGAAATTTTTTAGTTGCCCAAAACAACGAGCCTAAAGAAAAACATTGTTCTTGCCTTGCAAAGGAATAAAAATTGAAAAGAAAAAAAAAAAGATTACTGCTTATTAGGTACAGGGTTTATATGGTTTATAATGGTGGCTTCCTTCATTCCTTCAGCAATATTTATGGCTTCCTCCGTCACATTCTCCGCTGTAGCCTCAGAGGGACGATCAGACATGAGCTCTTTCTCGACATCGTCCACAGCCAAGCTAGAAAGGTCTAAGCCAGAGTGATGCTTTGCTATTCACTTCATGAGAAGATCAAAGCCTTCCACGTAATACTTGCACAATTCATTAGAGTACTCGTTAAAGTCTTTGAAATCCTGTACCGCCATGGCCCTAACGCTCTGCAGCTTTAGCTCTAGGTCACCAATCTACTTGTCCTTCAACTTGTAAAAATCCTTCTCCACTTGTAGGCTCTTCTCCAAGGTTGCCACACATTCTTTATCATTCTCAGCTTTAGTGGTAAGGATGGAAACCTTATTCTTAAGTGTCTCATTCTCAACGGAAAGGGACTTGACCACAAGCTCAGATGAGGCCACCCTTTTCTCCAAATCCAGAAGCTTTACTTAGCAAAAGGCTAAGTAAAGGTAATGGAAGAGAAAATGCATCATCAACACATACCTGCACAAACTTTTGAATGTGAGACGACATCACCTTGTTGGACAACTTCACCATTAGAGGACTTAGGTCATCCATAGAGAGTGCCTCATGAGCCTTCAGAGTAGTTGCGTCAACATCATTCAAGAAGGTAGGAAGAAAAGATTTACCACCAACCTTCTTCTTCTTCCCAACCTCCTTTCCAACAGAGGCAATTACCTTTAGAGACGAAGTGGCAGAGGTAGGATGCTTAGCAAGCTAATGGGCAGGAGGAGGGGTTACCACAGGATCTTCCCTAGAAACTTCACCTGTCTTTGAACATTTCTTGGACAAGAGACCACTGACGATGCCACACTTGGCCTTCTTCTCTTGAACCTCGGCTAATTTTTGCTTACTGAACCTAGTCGTCACTCCTAAAAGGAAGAAGAAAAACACATATAAAAAAAAGGGCTCCGGATTTCAAGAGAGAAAGGGGAAGAAGCACTTACTCTTCTTCACAACTTCCAAATCTCTCTAGATCTTAGTAGATGGTTCTAGACCCAAGAAATGAAGAAATAAAGATTGAGGAGAGACGAGCTAGTCAAAGTCCTTAACGGTCTCCAAATATTCTTTTACTTTTTCGACAAGATGCTGATACCTCTTCTTCAAGTAAGGACTTTGGGAAACTGTAAATGAAAACACAAGTAAATTACTTATCATTGTCACTTATAAAAGGAAGGAAAAACAACAGAAAGAAGAGAAAGACACACCAGACATGGGAACTCCCCAACTATGAAAAAACTTGGGGCCTTCGTCCAAGTCCTAACCGGGGACGAACTCCCAACGACTTCCAGAAACAAAAAAGAAATTTTGCTTCCAATTTCGGAGAGACGATAGATAGTCAAGCATTAACCTAGAAGCCCTATCCCACAGCTTAAACTCATAATAGCCAGGGTCCTTTGACTTCCTCACATGATAAAAGTGAAGGAATTCGTCCCTCTTAATGACATTGCCATCATTGGCGGACATCCACACCACTATGCAAAAGACAATGATCCACCAAGAATTGGGCACTAATTGTGCCAAACCAAGATGCAAATAAGAAAAAAGTTCCCTAACAAAGGGATGAATAGGGAAAGCCACTAGAAAAATCGTCCTGTAAAAACAAACCTCATCAGCATAAGGGTGACAAGCCCTCTCTTCGTCACTCAGGATCCTAATTTTTACAGAATTAGAGAACTGAAACCTATCCCTGATTTGCTGCTAGTCTTTTCCTGTAAGGGGACACAAGAAGTTCCCAGCTTTATAAGGGTTGGAAACAAAAGTGGCCTTTGAGACCACATGATCATTGGACGAGGACAGCCCTGTCTCTATGTCACTAGACCTTCCTCAGACATCTTTAGCAACCTAGTTACCTCAACAGAATAGGAAGCTAAAGGAAACAAAGAAGAAATGACAGAATTATACGAACAGTCATCCCTTAGGAAAGAATTGATCCTCTCAAGACACTCCCCCTCTACGGACTCAAGTAAACTACCTAAGTGAGCAAAAAAGAAAGCTATTGAAGGACAATCTGCTCTAACAGCAGAATAATCTACCATGGAAGAATTAGAAATGAAGAAGTAAGAAGGACTTACTAGGAAACACAGAATAGAGCTATGAAGCTTGGAGGAGAAACAAACCCTAGAACATAAAACTGAATAAGGAAAAATATTGAAGAAAGGAAAGAGGAGGGAAAAATGCAAAACAGGTAGCCAAAACTTGTGCTAGAAAACTGAGACATGTTCACACATTGAACACATCCTAGCCGTACACGTGGCACCCAACCACCCAGACATCAAATCATCATAAATGCGCAGTACACAGAATATGAAGTATTAGACGAATTTGTTCTCATCTTGTCTAAAAGATGAGAAAACGAACAAGAGGGTAGCTAATGAACCAGAAATGTATGCTTGTCATTACATGCAGATCGTCATTCACCCATAGAAGACGTACAAAGTGAGCTATGACCTCTAGACAGAGATTCTGTAATGCACTAGCCGTTGAGCATAAATGCAACATATCATTGCCCATTGATGAGGCACACAACTATAAAAGAGAACATAACAGAAGTTAAAGGTACACACAAAAATACCCTACGAAATCACTCCCTTCTCATTTTCTCTCTAGAATCAGTCTCCCTTACTAACTTAAGCATCGAAGGCGGTTTGGCTAACACCACACCGGCATATTACTCTTCCACCCAGTTCGTTTTGCATGTTTCTCGTCTACAAAGACAACCCTATTCATAGCATCGTCCATCCGCTATGATGAGGAGCTTGACTGTTGATTTTTTTTTTTTTTGCATCATCAATAGTAATTATTTAAATTCCTTTGAATATGTTTGAATGTTCTTAAATATTCTTATGTGTTCTTCACATGTTCTTAGTTGTTCATCACATGTTCATGTAAAACACTAGTATTGATCTTAAATCCACATAAAAAATATGAAAAAGATGATTGTCTCATAATTGTTTCAAATCCTTAAATCTAGGAGATCACCATCCACACACATTCACTAGAATTTATTTATTTATTTAATCCAAATGCAATACTTAATAAATTGAATTAGGGTTTATCACATACACACACATTAAATTCAACATGCAAATTGATTGATAACATATTGGATAATGTGATATGAATGTTGGCCACTATAGTCTAAAAGACTGGTTTCACTGAGCAAGGTGGGTGCCTAACACCTTCTCACCTTGTAACATAGCCCCTGAACTTAGATCAAGGGTTGATAGATAAATGCTTATCCTTATAATTTTCAGTTTCTAGATTGTAACTAGGAAACAAAGCCATGTGCTTTATCTTAGATTGTATCTAGGACCAAAGCCATGTAATTTCCTATGATCAATATAAATTCAATTTCAAATTAATAAAATGAGGAATTTTTCAATTTTGGGTTTCTTATTTATTCCAACAATTAAATGAGTGACAACTCCATTGTAAAACATATAATCTAAAGGGGAAGGTATAATTAGACGAACCTCCATTTTCAGAAATAATAACACTACTCCACCCATTCGTGTGGTTTATGACCAACATCCAAAAAAATGGGCCGGGGGCACGGTCTCTCACAGACCTTGATAGAGTTAATCTCATAACTCCCAGTACTTGTCTGTCAAGAAGAGTCCATTCATCATCTTTCATAGTTGTAGGTTTCTCCCTTAAATGCAACTTCATTGAGGTAAACCTCGATTTGCATCCTCCAGAATCCAAAGTTTGTGCTATCAAATTTTTCTATTCCAAACACCTTTCCTCTTTCCTTTGCCATTGCTCCAACTCAAACCTAACCCTAGACTTTGATACCAGTTGAAGGGGAATTTTCATGAATTTCCCAGATATGTGATATGCAAAAATAGAGAAAATATGTGCTAAAGAAAACAATCGCACAAGAAAATATTTACTTGGTTCGATAATTTGTCTACGTCCATGGAGTTATAGGGATTTCGCTATTCTTAAGGAAAAATACAAGATGCGGCAATTCGGTTTTCTTTCTCGAAAACAACCTAAAACCCTAATATCTAAAACAACCATTTTTCTATCCTCCGCGCCATCGACTAAGTCTTAGAAAACCGCCCATTAAAAATTATCACAATATTATTTTGGATCGAGTCATAATTCAGATCAAATATAATGAGGCTCCACAAACCCCAACAATACTATCATAGGTGATATAATGTAATAGAAATTAGTAATGTATGGGGAATAGTGACACAGTCTTCACTCTTCAATCAAAATTATCTGTCATAACCACATTCAAATCATTCACTCAAGTCTTGAAATCAAGTCCCAAGGCTAAGATAACAATGAATACATATACGAGTCTCTTTTTTTTTTTTTTTTAATGATTAAAAAAGTCCCAAGGCTAAGAACTTAAAATTTTAACCATTTGAACTCTTCTAGATTCAACCCTTGAAATCTCGAAATTTTTGTACTCAAAGTCTCAAACAAAAAAATATAAAGTATATTTGAAGAATATTTAAAAAAATGGGAAGATATTTCCAAATTTGTTATAAGTACAAAGCCAAAAATTCTTTACAAATTCGTTGTGAAGATCTTCCCATTCATCTTACCTTTCAAGAAGGAGAAAATCTTGACTTTGAACGAATATTACACTATCATTATACTTATTATTTATTTATTACTACAAATTGATATTAATAAAGCATTTCCACCGTTTTATTTTTGGACAAGAAATTTGCATTTGTGGCGTCATCCTTTTATCATATATTCACATGACTCATTGGGTTTTTTTTTTTTTTTTTTTAATTTATTAATTGCAAAAATTTTAAACTTTTTGAATTAAATATTTTTTTCTCCAGCTAAAATTATATTGTCAAAAGTTTCAATACTTATTTTATTTTGTTTTTGAACTATACAGTCCCTACTACCAAAAATTATAATTAACACAAAATTATATTTGTCTTTTCCTCTTATCAAAGTGTCATCTAAACCAATAGAGATTGGTATAAGAAAAATTTTATTTTCAAAATAATTTTATATCTAATTAAATAGATATTTAATCCATACATTATACAGGAATACCATTACTGTTTACATATAGTTTAAGGTGTGCGGTTCTAAATATTACTTCCAAGTATTGAACGTTTGAACTCTTAAAAATATTGGTATTTAGGGCTGTAATTTAGTTGAGACTAGCTGAGTATTGAGCATTTGAACTTGGCTTGGCAAGATTAACATTGTGTTAAAGCTCAGCTCCATCGAGCTTGCCTTGAGCTCATTTACAATATTCAAACAAATGTTAATTTGTTTAAAAATTCAAATAGCTTGAGCTTGACTTGCTTCGTTACACAAATCTTTAAACTAAGCACAAGATCAAATTAAGCACAAACTCAAGTTCATAAATAATCTTTCATTGTGAAAAAATCTAGCTAATGATTTTAAAAATAAATAAATAAATAAATTGCATCTAAAGAGTATAAAATGAGTAATAATTTCTGCACAAAGGGGGGGGGGGGGGGTTCGAGAGGGGGCGGTTTCCCCAGCCCATCAAAATGTAATAAACTAATGGTAAGCTAACAACCATTGCTCCCCTCCCCAATTAAGAATTTTTTTTTTCACATAAAAAAATTTTTTGGGTGAATTTATTTTATGTATTTCTTGTTGATATATAAGAAAGAAAATTTTTCTTTGTCAAAAAATAATTATGTTTCTTATTTTATCAATTTCATATAAGGTTGAAAAGTCAAAATCTATAAAAGGAAAATGAAAGCAAGGGAAAAAGTAGAAAATAATAAGTTAGGGCATGTTTGGTGACCTTTTTCTTTCCAAATTTTTTGTTTCTAAAAATAGTTTTCTGCTTTTTAGAAAAGAAAACTTGTTTGGTAACTCAAAATAACTAGAAAACAAAAACAGTTTTCAAATCTCGAAATGCAAAGCAAATTCAAAACATCCACTACGTTGTATTCAGTTTCTAGATGTTGAGACCCAATGAAAACACAAACAAGATAGTCTAAAAGCCACCCTTTAATATATCCATGCTCTAGTTTGAACCCCAACGACAGCATAACACCGATTTTATTGATTTTACTTTTCTCTCTTTTTCTCGAAAAAACATAAGGACACTCATGGCTTCTCTTCTTCATCTTCACATTACAAGACCCATGGTGCTCTCTCTTTCCAAACTTCACAATTTTTTGTTTGATTGCATAGATCTATTTGACCTTCACTATTCAACCACTTAGCCCCATGTATTTATAGTTGCAAAGGTAAAAATGTATAAATTTTATGTACTGGTACTACAATTGGTGGACTATTGAAGATTTATTGGGCAATTATGAGGTATAGTGAAACTCAACTATGGAGGGTGAACCTCCATGACCAAAGTATATGATAGGAGGAGCTTGAATTTGGGGCTATATTAAAGGATTTTGAGGCATTGAGTTACTTGGGTCTATGTAATAACTATAGAGTACGAGGTGCAAGATGATGAAGGTTAACCTCCATGTTAAACCTCAAGATCAGGGGTAACCTAGCCTCTATTGGCTACGACTTGGAAATGAGGAAAAAAAATTGAAATAACCTAAAAAGAAAAAATAATTGTTACAGATGTTATAAAAATTTCTGTTTTTGTTTTTAGGATTTGCTTTGTAAAGTTGTAATTTCCAATTATTTTGTGTTGGCTTTAATTTCGTGCCAAATTTGATTGTAATTTCTTCAATCATTTTCCCTGTATGTATGTGGGATTAATTTTAAGGGATGAGTGTGAGAGATCAGTGAAGAATCAAGCTTCAAAAGTTGATAAAGTAGATTTCGTGACTGGCTCCCGACTGTCTCACAAGAAGTAACCCGCGAAATGAGCCATGTGTAAAGCACATGACTGGAAGATGAAGAGTTGTGCCAGGCTGGATTTTTCGCAATTATCTCGCTGGTAAGGCCAACCCACGAAGGACTTGCGAAACTCTCTATTTGGCAAAAAGTTGTGTTTTTCTTTACCAAGTCTTTACCCATACTTTGTAAACTCTCATTACCCATAAATTGTAAGGAGTGCTTTTTAGAGAGAAAACCCTAGAAAATTCACTTAAGAGTTATAGATTGTTATATTCACAATCATCTACACATTTATTTTTGGTTTTCCTCAACTTCTACCTCTCCATCTCTAGATCTTTGAGAGGTTGCTAGCCCAAACACTTAACACACCCATACTGAGTGTAAGGTGAGATTTTGGTGCTGTTGAGAAGCATTGGAAGGTGCCATTCATTGACGGATGCAATCGATTTGAATTGTGGGATCCGGTAAGTTAGAGAAGACAAGACTCTAAGAAGTCAGCTGATAGCAAGAGTTTGGAGGGCTTAAGTACATAGGGTAGACTAGGCTTGGAGGGTCTTTTGTTATTCGTGTATTCCAACTTTATTCTCTAGTGGATCAATTTCGACTTGGAGGGTCGCAGAGACGTTTTTCGTCGAGTTCTTTGGTGTCCTTTTTGATAACACATCGTGTTATCTTGTGTTTGCATCTCCCTTCCCTATCCTTTAAGCTTTTACTCTATTGTTAATGATGGATGAATATGACTTAGGGTATCGGTTCATTGCGCTCATTTACTCTTGTTACGCACTTAGTCTAAGTTAAAGTAAAAGCAATCTAGCCGTAGTTTTTAATTGGGGGTCTAAACGAACTCTTGTGTTTTAGTACAAATCTTAGCTTTCAATTGGTATCAGAGAAGGTACACTTGTTGGATTTCATTATCCTAGTGTGATTCTAGACCCCAAGTGAGATGGATAGATCTCAATCCCTTAGTTCACCTCCTTACTTTGATAGGAGTAATTATGCCTTTTGGAAAGTGCGTATGTGTGCTTTTCTCTATGTTATTGATGAGATGGTGCGGGATTCAATTGAGAATGGATATGTAAGATCCATTACTACCAAATCCGTGTTAGGATGTATGCTCTTAAATTCTATTGTATGATGCTATGTATGACTTAATGTTATGTTTAATAAAGTTCTTTTATTATTATTTGGAATAATGGTAACATGAATATTGAGACATTATCATATAGTCCATGAGATGCATAGTATGTAATTCATGTGAAAAGTCACAGAAGATATAAATCATAAGTTCTTTGTAAACTCATAATTGTAGTTCGTAGTCGGTGATGAAATTGGGCATTTCATCTGTGAAGACTATAACATATCAACTAAGATGATTTGTCTTGATCATGGAAATAGAGATTTCTAATTGGTATGTTGATATATTTTAAAAGTTAAGACATATTGAACTAGACCATTGTGAAATTTATTATTCTTTTAATGATTGTCAAATAAATAATAAACTCACGAATTATAATTACATGAGCTCTTTATCCTGAGAGGATAATGGACCTGATCATGAAATGTAGGTTGCTTTGATATATCAAGAGTGAGATCTATAGTTACAGTCAAAACCTCAGTATGTTGGGCAAGCACATTTAGTATTAATAGAACACATATTCTTAAGATAGAACTCATAGTCTCTTAACGGAGATACAAAATATTCTCTTGAGATAAGTTTAATGGGTTTGGTTATTCAGAGCGTTAGGCCTAACCACTTTAGTAAGGAGTTACTAAAGTATATATTTACGGAATTTAATTTCATAAATATATGAAGAATAACTTTAAAGGATTAAACCGGGTACTCAAAGAGTTAAGATGTAGTAATTTACAAAGTGGTAGTTTATATTAATGACTTTGTTTTACTACGAATATTTTATGAAGGAGTTGCATGTATAATAAAGCCTTGGGATATAATTTATAAATAAGGCCTAGAGTTTAACTATATTTACATAGTAGTATTAAATATAGTTAATGATAACTTTGGACTTGTCAAGAGTTGATAGAAAAGCCCAAGGCTCATTGGAGCTAGTGTCTTATTGGTTCCTTTTGGTCTCACTCCAAGCCACACACTTAAGCCTAATTGGAAAGGTCCAAAAGGCCAGCCCAATTAGATAATCAGTTAGATACAAAGGGAGAAAGATACAAATTTTTTCTAGAGTGAAATTGTAAGAACATGATTGTGAAATGGTTTAAGAAGTGTCAGACACTTTGACATTCTTCCTTTGACAACTGATTGAGAGATCACACATCTTGGGCGTTAATGGAATTGGAGCGAAGATTGAAAGTGGTCCTAAGTGCTTCTGATTTTCGGTTTTGAAATTCACCGCTCCAAGGTACATTCTCTTATTCTCGAATTCTAAAACTTACATATTACATGTTAACATTTATGAATGAAGTAGATCCGTTATTTTTTCGCTACGTATGTTTTGTATGTGATACAAACATGTATTTATTTTTCCATCAATTCAAATGGTATAAAGCCACTCTTGCTTTGGCAAATGTCAATAGCAAAGCTATTAATGCTATTTTTTGTGGTGTTTTTACTATTGAGTTTCACAAGATTTCACATGTGAAGACCGCTAAAGAGGCGTGGACCATTCTTGAGACAACGTATGAAGGTACCAAGAAGGTTAAGGATACTAAGCTTCAAATGCTCACTACTCGGTTCAAGGAAGTAAAGATGAACGATGATGATTCGCTCGATTCTTTTTATGGGAGACTCAACGAGATATTGATTGCCAAGCTCAATCTTGGGAGAAGATTAAAGACGTCAAGGTGGCGAGGGAGATCTTGAGATCCTTATCCGAAAGCTTCTGGGCTAAGGTCACAACCATAGAAGAGAGTAAAGATTTGGATGAGATAAAGATTCAAGAACTCATTAGATCTCTCCAAACCTATGAGCTTGGACTACCCTTTTACAATTTCAGCAAATCACTTGCTCTCAAAACTTTAAATGAGAGAATGGGTGATTCCTCCAATGAAGATGATGTAGAGAAGTAGGTGGCATTTCTAGCAAAGAACTTCTAGAAATATATCAAGATGAAGAACAATGGGAAGTCGTTTGGTAAAGAAAAGTTTTCATCCTCCAAAAATGACAAGAGGGAGTTCAAGAATAAGGATGGGAAAGATTTTTCATCGACCCAAGGAATTGTGTGCTATAAATGCAATGGTAAAGGACATCTCAAGAAAGAATGTCCAAACTATTTGAGAGGAAAGGGTAAAGCACTTTCCACTACCCTTAGTGACTCAGAAAGCTCAAATTTCGGTGCAGAAAGAGAATGTGATAGTGATGGAAATTATTTGGCCTTCATGGCAATTACCACTGTTGATTCTAGAGATGAGTTAAGCGACTAGGTTGATGAGCTAAGTGTACATTCCGAAGGTGAAGAAGTTGAGTATTCAGAAGATGAGAATGTGTGCCTTAATGAAGGTAAGAAGAACCTTCAAGAACTATATGATGCGTTGCTTGAAGATTGTGGCAAATATGCCAAAGTTGCAAAGAACCCAGTTAAAAAGAAGATGAAAATTGAGGAAGAGCATAAGTCCAGTCTTATGCAGCTCAACGACGCAAAATGTGAAGTTGAAGGGTTGAAGGAAAAATTCTTGAATGCCTACTTAAAAATCAAGTTCCTTGAACTTGAAATCATTCAAGCAAATGTCAAAGAGAAGCACATTTCCACCAAGAAACTTGATAGTGACTTTCTTCCTAAAAACCTTCAAATGACAAGACCAAATTAGGCTATACCAGTGAAGGAAGCTTAAGCAATGAACCCAAGAAGGAAGTGAGGTTCATGTTGGCCAAAAATGTAGAGAAGCCCAAGTTTGAGACTCTTGTTGTTGCAAAGAAAATAGTTGGTGTAAATGTTGGTTAAAATCTGGTTTTGTATCTCATACAAAACACACAGTGGAAGCAACAAATAAGGATCTATTTCATTCATGGTTGACAACATGCACTATGTAAATTTCAGAATTTAAGAACAAGATAGCGTACCTCAGTGTGCAGAAATTCAAAACAAAGATTAGAAGCACTTGGGAACACTTTTAATCTTCACTCCAATTCTACCTTACGCCCAAGATGTGTGGTCTCTCAATCAGTTTCCAAAGGGAGAATGAAAGTGTGTCTCAAACTCTCTTTTTTTCTCTACAATTCTTTTCTTAAAAAAAATCTCTTAAAAAATTCTGTATGTTTCTCCTTTTATAACTAACTGATTATCTAATTGGGTCGGCATATTGGGCCTTTCCAATTGGGCTTTAGTGTGTGGCTTGGAATGGGACCAAAATGGACCAATAAGACACTAGCTCCAATGGGCCTTGGGCCTTGGGCTTTTTCGTCAACTCTTGACAAGTCCAAAGTTACCATTAATTATATTTAATACCACTATATAAATATAATTGCACTCTAGGTCTTATTAATAAATTATATCTCAAGACTTTATTTTACACGCAACTCCTTCATAAAATATTCGTAGTAATACAAAGTCATGAATATAGACTGTCACTTTGTAAATTATTACATCTTATCCTTGAATACTCGGTTTAATCATTTATAGTTATTCATTATATATTTATGAAATCCAATTTCATAAATATATACTTTAGTAATTTCTTACCAAAGTGGTTAGGCCTAACTCTCTAAATAATCAAACCCATTAAACTTATCTCAAGGGAATATTTTGTATCTCCGTTAAGAGACTATGAATTCCATCTTGAGAATATATATTCCATCAACACTAAATGTGGCTGCCCAACATTCTGAGGTTTTGACCGTTACATTAGATCTCACTCCTGATATATCAAAGCAACCTACACGTCACGATCAGGTCCATTATTCTCTTAGGATTAAGAGTTCATGCAAATAAAAGTCGTGAGATTTATTATTCATTTGACAGTCGTTAGGAGAATAATAAATCTCACACGGTCCAGTTCAATATGTCTTAACTCTTAAAACATATCAACATATCAACTAGAAGTCTCCACTTCCATAATCATGACAAATCATCTTAGTTGATACATAATAGTCTTCGCAGATGAAATGCCCAATTTCATCACCGACTACGAACTATAAATTCTGAGTTTACAAAGAACTTGTGACTTATATCTTCTGCGACTAGATCACATACTATGCATCTCATGGACTATATGATAATGTTCAAATATTCATGTTACCATTATTTTAGATAAAAATAAACAACTTTATTAAACACAACATTAAGTTATACATAATATCATACATAGCATCATACAATAGGATTTAAGAGCACACATCCTAACAATCTCCCACTTACCTTAAAGACTATTGTGCACTAATCTAACTCCCATTCCCTCCAAATGTGACTCGAAAGTCCTTTGAGGCAAGGTTTTGGTAAAAGCATCTGCTAGATTATTTGCACTTTCAATCTTTGCCACCATAACATCTCCACGAGCAACAATGTCTTGAATGATGTGATACTTCCTCTCAATGTGCTTTCCTTTCTTGTGATTTCTTGGATCTTTGGATTGTGCAACCGCTCCACTATTGTTGCAAAACAATGTGATGGGAACTTGCTCCATTCTTATAACACCAAGATCAGAAAGGAATTTCTTGAGCCAAACAGCCTCCTTTGCTGCTTCACAAGCAGCAACGTACTCGGTTTCCATGGTGGAGTCTGCAATACAAGATTGCTTAACACTCCTTCAACTTATGGCTCCACCTCCTAAGGTGAAAACACATCCTGAAGTAGATTTTCTGAAATCTAGATCCGATTAAAAATCTTAATTTGTATAGCCAATGGGAATCAAATCCTCACTATGGTAAACAAGCATATAATTTCTCGTTCTCCTAAGATACTTGAGAATATGCTTTACAGCTTGCCAATGTTTTGGTTCTAGATTTGATTGATATCGGCTGACCATGCCAACTGAATAACAAATATCTGGTCTAGTACAAAGCATGGCATACATGAGACTTCCTACTACAGAAGCATAAGGAATTTGTCTCATCATATTTTCTTCCTCTTGAGTCTTAGGCCTTTGGTCATCAGACAGAGGAACTCCATGTCTAAAAGGAAGCAATCCTTTCTTGGAGTTTTACATGCTAAACCGTTCTAGAACCCTATCTATATATCTAGTTTGTGATAAGCCTAACATCTTATTCTTACAATCTCGCCAAAGCTTGATCCCTAGAATAAAGTTAGCCTCACCCAAGTCCTTCATATCAAATTGGCTAGACAACCAAACTTTAACCGATGACATTACCCCTACATCATTCCCAATGAGTAGAATATCATCAACATAAAGCACTAGGAACATTACTATTTTGTCTTGATGTCTTTTGTACACACATGGTTCATCAAGATTTTGTTCAAAACCAAATGACTTGATTGCTTGATCAAATATGATGTTCCATGACCTAGATGCTTGTTTTAAGTCCATAAATGGACCTATTCAACTTGCATACCATATGCTCTTGGTTCTTTGCTATGAAACCTTCCGGTTGCATCATGTATATTTCTTCTTCAAGATTGCCATTAAGAAATGCAGTCTTGACATCCATTTGTCAAATCTCATAATCAAAATGAGCAGCAATGGATAAGAGAATTTTGATAGACTTAAGCATGGCTACTGGCGAAAAAGTTTCATCATAATCAATGCCTTCTTTTTGTGTATACCCTTTCGCCACTAGTCTTGCTTTAAAGGTTTCAACCTTTCCATCTATCCCTCTCTTCCTCTTGTAAATCCATTTGCAGCCAACAGGTTTAATGCCGTTAGGCGCCTTTACAAGATCTCATACATGATTGAAATACATAGAATCCAATTCAGATTTCATAGCTAAGACCCAATGATGTGCATCTATATCATTCATTGCCTCTTCATAAGTGTAGGGATCCGATCCCAAACCTCTAAATCTCATAGGAGGCCGAATAATTCTCCCATTACGATAAGGCATCTGTGTACTAGACATCTCATGAGTAATATCTTGTGATGTATCCAATACTGCCACATCATCCCTAGTTTCATCCACTGGTTGTTCAACTACAGGGTCATTCATTTCAACCAAGACAACTCTACTTCTAGGATTAAAATTATTCACATAATCATCTTCCAAAAATTTGGCATGGGTGCTATCAAACACTTTGTTATCCTTATGATTATAGAATAAATAACCCTTAGTTTCTTTTAAATACATACATACTTCCGTTTTAGCTTCCAACTTATCAGACTTCCCTTTCAACACATGTGCTAGACATCCCCAAATGTGGAGATATTTCATACTAGGCTTGCGCCCACTCCACAATTCCTTAGGTGTGTTGGGAATAAATTTTGATGGAACTAAATTCAAAACATGCATAGTAGTTTTTAGTGCATATCCCCAAAAAGAAACTGGTAAAGTTGAGTAACTCATCATGGATCTAACCATTTCCAAAAGAGTCATATTCCTTCTTTCTGCTACACCATTTTGTTAGAGAGTTCCTGGTGCAGTCAATTGGGAGACAATCCCATTTTGAATTAGGTAATCCTTAAAATCCCCAAGAAGGTATTCGCCACCTCAATCAGATCGAATGGCCTTTATGCGTTTACCTAATTGATTTTCAACTTCAGCCCTAAACTCTTTGAACTTTTCAAAGGCTTCAGACTTCCGTCTCATTAGGTACACATAACCATATCTTAAGTAATCATCTGTAAAAGTGATGAAATACTCATAACCTCCTTTTGCTTGGGTTGACATAGGACCACATACATCTGTATGAACTAATTCAAGTAAATCTTAGGCTCTTCTACCTTTTGCATTAAAAGGTCGTTTGGTCATTTTACCTTCTAAAAAAGATTCGCAAATTGGAAATCCATCAACGTCCATAGGCTGTAAAAGTCCATCTTTGATTAGTCTTTGAATCCTATTTGAATTAATATGACCCAAATGCAAGTGCCATAGATATGCATCACTAGTAAAAGGAAACTTTCTCTTTAATGATTTTACATGAGAGCTACTATCTATTTCAAAATTGTATAATTCATGCATGTCAGGAGTTAAAATATAAAGACTATCCACAATATTGCCAGAACAGATAAACACTTTATCCTTCTTTATTACAACATTGTCTTTCAGGATAACACAATATCCATGTTTACCTAAGTAAGTTGCAGAAATTAAATTCCTACAAACATTAGATACATACAAACAGTCTTCCAATATTAACACTCTAGACTTAAAGCATAAATTATACACTCCAACAGCTACAACCGGAATCCTGCTCCCATCAGCCAAAGTAAGAAATAGTTTTCCCTCATTCAACTTTCTGGTCTCTTGGAACCCCTGCAAAGAATTGCAGATATGATTAGTACAACCTGAATCTACACACCAGGAATCCGTTGGATTCTGTACCAAACATATTTCAAGAAGAGAGGAACTTTTCATACCCTTATTCTTGGCAGCTTTGAACTTTGGACAATTCCTCTTCCAATGTCCTTTCTCACCATAATGGAAACACTTTCCTTTGGTTTTCTTTCCTTTGTCGGCAACCCCTAAGGCAATTTGTTTACCATCTTTCTTAGTGAAGTCCTTCTTCTTCTTCTTCTTACCTTTGCCTTTCGACTTAGGTTGAGAAGTAGAAGCTTCACCCACATTGGCTTCAAAATTAGAAGTATCAAGGATACCTTTCGCCGCCACTAACCCATTCATTAATTTAGACAAAGAGTAAATCTTTTTGTTCATATTATAATTGAGTCTGAATTCCTTGAATGATTCTGGTAGTGACTGGAATATCATATCCAATTGGGATTCTCCATCAATGTTGGCACCTAAAACTTCTAATGTGTTCAGATTAGCAATCATCCTAAGACAATGCTCCCTTACTGAACTTCCTGTAGCCATTTTGGTATTATAAATTTGCCTCATGGTTTCTTGCCTTGCAGACCGGCCTTACTCACTAAACATCTCCTTTAGACTTAGCATGATATCCGAAGCATGTTCTACATCCTGCATTTGATAATGTAGAACATTTGAGATAGATGCTAGGATATAACACTTGGCCATTTCATTAGATTTCTACCAACGATCATATCGCTGTTTTTCCTCAAGAGGAGCATCTAATGAAGGAAAGCTAGGACATGGTTGAGTAAGCACATATTTATGCTCTTCAGCAGTAAGAACAATATCCAAATTTCTTTTCCAGTCAACATAGTTGGATCCAGTCAATTTGTTTTAGTTAAGAATAACAACAAGTGGGCTAAATGATGCCATGATTTAAATCTGAAAATAATAAACATGAATATAATAAGTAAACTGGACATTATCAATTTAGCATATAAGCATACAATATGGAATCTTAATAAAACCATAAAATAATATATGCAACGACAACCCAATCCATGTCTATAATTCCTTGGTAGCAAGTTTATTATAAACAAATTAATTGGTTGAGAACTATTTTCATTATTAGTGCTATCATGATAACTCTTATCAAACACTAATAATATGTCGTATTACCTTTAGCCTCTAAGTAATAATGACATAGCTCATTTGGGAGATTAACATTACACTTAGTCTAGTGTACACCATTATCTAGAGTCAAGTGTACACCATTTTATAGTTTTTAAACTTGTAGTACCATGGAACAAAACACCTTCCTTTAGGATCGCGAGGCATATATGCCAAGACGAGGTGTTTGCCCACACTACTTTAAATGGGTAAGTTCAATCTTGTAGTACTATGAAGTAAACACCCTCCTTTGGGATCGCGAGGCATATACGCCAAGACGAGGTGTTTACCCACACTACTATGAACCGATAATGGAGGCCGTGAGATCCAACCCTTGTATCTCTCTCACACTATATATTTTAAAATAAAGGTTTTTTTTTTTTTTTTTTTTTTTTTTTTTTTTTTTTTTTTTAAGATCAAGAACCATAATAATGCTAGACACTCTGCAAACATAATCCTAATCTCATTAAGAATAATTTTCATCAAACTAGCATTAACATATATAAATATATATAACGTAATAAAAATTTAAATAACGTAATATATATAAATATATATAACGTACTATTATATATATATATATATATATATATACACACACAATATGGCCAATGTCATCTAATCTATAACATGCTTTCGGTACAAACCATGGCATGAAACAAACAAAAAATAAGCCATGCAATTGAAGTCCGAACCATGCAATAAGAATCCAAGCCATGCCATAAAAGTCCGAGCCATGCAATAACAATCCAATCCATGCATTTATAGGTTAAACGGTGCATTAACTATCCAAAGGTTATTTGACTGCATAACTTCCATTCAATAACTACCATGAATAAATGCAGTCCGTACAATAAATACCACGAATAAATGCAATCGGTACATTACATATCTGAATTATGGCAGTTATTCCACTTACATGAAGTTAAAATCATGACACAATATCATAATTTGATGTAGAAAATTGAAACCCAAAGATAACGGTTTTCTTAAATTTTAAAAATTCAATCACACATTGTACAATTATGATATGAAAACCTGGCTCTGATACCAATTGTTGGTTAAAATCTGGTTTTGTATCTCATACAAAACACACAGCGGAAGCAGCAAATAAGGATCTATTTCATTCATGATTGACAACATGCACTATGTAAATTTCAGAATTTAAGAACAAGATAGCGTACCTTGGTGTGGAGAAATTCAAAACAAAGATTAGAAGCACTTGGGAACACTTTTAATCTTCACTCCAATTCCACTTTACGCCCAAGATGTGTGGTATCTTAATCAGTTTTCAAAGGGAGAATGAAAGTGTGTCTCACACTCTCTCTTTTTCTCTACGATTCTTTTCTTAAAAAAAATCTCTTAAAAAATTCTGTATGTTTCTCCCTTTATAACTAACTGATTATCTAACTGGGTCGGCCTATTGGGCCTTTCCAATTGGGCTTTTCCAATTGGGCTTTAGTGTGTGGCTTGGAATGGGACCAAAAGGGACCAATAAGACACTAGCTCCAATGGGCCTTGGGCTTTTCCGTCAACTCTTGACAAGTCCAAAGTTACCATTAATTATATTTAATACCACTATATAAATATAATTACACTCTAGGTCTTGTTAATAAATTATATCTCAAGACTTTATTTTACACGCAACCCCTTCATAAAATATTCGTAGTAATACAAAGTCATGAATATAGACTGTCATTTTGTAAATTACTACATCTTATCCTTGAGTACCCGGTTTAATCATTTACAGTTATTCATCATATATTTATGAAATCCAATTTCATAAATATATACTTTAGTAATTTCTTACCAAAGTGGTTAGGCCTAACTCTCTGAATAACCAAACCCATTAAACTTATCTCAAGGGAATATTTTGTATCTCCGTTAAGAGACTATGAATTCCATCTTGAGAATATATGTTCCATCAACACTAAATGTGGCTGCCTAACATACTGAGGTTTTGACCGTTATATTAGATCTCACTCCTGATATATCAAAGCAACCTACACGTCATGATCATATCCATTATTCTCTCAGGATTAAGAGTTCAAGCAAATAAAAGTTGTGAGATTTATTATTCATTTGACAGTCGTTAGGAGAATAATAAATCTCACACGGTCTAGTTCAATATGTCTTAACTCTTAAAACATATCAACATATCAACTAGAAGTCTCTACTTCCATAATCAAGACAACTCATCTTAGTTGATACGTTATAGTCTTCGCAGATGAAATGCCCAATTTCATCACCGACTACGAACTATAAATTCTGAGTTTACAAAGAACTTGTGATTTATATCTTCTGTGACTAAATCACATAAATCACATATTATGCATCTCATGGACTATATGGTAATGTCCAAATATTCATGTTACCATTATTTTAGATAAAAATAAACAACTTTATTAAACACAACATTAAGTCATACATAATGTCATACATAATGTCATACATAGCATCATACAATAGGATTTAAGGGCACACATCCTAACAGTAAAACCAAAGGAAAAAGAGAAGTCATTACCCAAAAGTCAAAGGGATCTCAAGTGAAGCACTTTTGCCATCATCGTGGTGTGCGAGGGCACACTAGGCCAAAATGCTTCAAGCTTCAAGCTCTTAAGAGGGCTAACTCTCTATGTGGCCAAGATAACTCAAGCAGAATGCCGAAGGGAAACCAAGCTGAAAAGGAAAATGAGCGAAAACTCGCTGGAGATGTTATGGAGATGTTGAAGAATATCTCATCATGCCTTCCTAACTTTACCCCAAGGTTTGAAAGTTGTGTCAATTGTACCCCTCTTTCCAAGGATTTCACTCAAAACACTCGTACAGTGTGGGTGAAGAAGGATACTCATGCATGATCACTTACTTTACCCATACATTAATACTTCCAACGTATTAGGGTTATAGTTTCATGCATCATGCCATATGCAGTCTTCTTGTGTCATTGCTTCCATTTTAAGCATGTTTCTTTTATAGGTCTTTGTTTGTTTACCTTGTTTTTGGTTTGTTGATCTTACTTAATTTTTTTTTTGTTTTAGAGTGTGTTGAAATAAATTCAAAAACCCGTAAAAAATGAAAAATCTCAAAAAATTTGATCGCTTGTGTTGAGTATATCTTATGTGAGTTTGGCCTAGTACTTTCATACTAATGGCGTAGTGCATTTACGAGCTTAGCTTGTTATGTATGCACATTTTTTTTTTCTAAGTGTGAGCGACATCTAGATATCTAACTTTGATTGTTGTAAATAGATTTTCAAGCTTGTCATGAATGTTTGGTCAATAGGCTTGTTTGACCTTGATACATGCATAGACTTGTGCCTATATATCTCCTCACATTTTTTTCCTTTTTCAAAGAGCTCTACAATGTCAATCTCTAAAAATAGAAAGAGCTGAAAAAGCATTGCTTCAAAAACTAGTTTAACTAGGAAAAGGTAGAGCGAACATGTATTAAAATATATGGTGCCAAAGCTAAAGGCTTATTTGTCAAAAATATCAAAAAGCTTATGGAATTGTTTCTCAAAAATTTGAGTTATATCTGATCAAAAGTATAAAAATAGAAGCCAAATGAAAAGCTTTCAATCAAATGTAGACATATTGGTGAGGGGTCATATATGTTCATTTCTATAAGTGAGATAGGTCACTTGTCTTCGTACTAGTTGTGTATGACTTGATTGAATTGATCATTGAAGTTTCATACTAGACTATGGACTAGTTCATACTTGATTCACACACACAACACACAAGTCTAATGTTCAATAAATGCCTATTTCATTTGTGTGATTGTACATGTTAAAATGTATATGTGTGTACTCAATTGCTTGATGATCAAATCCAAAAAGATTTTTGAGTATTTTATATATTTTTGAAAGTGTTTTTATGTAGCATTTAGTTAAGAGTTTTTTCCAAAAGTTTGATTTGTTTTTGTTGAAAAACTCCTTCAGAGGAATTTTTGCAAGTAAGAACCTTTCTGCGAAAATGAGGAAGCCATTTTCAATTTTTTCAAAAATTTACATAGAGTTTTGTAACTCCCTTGTGACTCTTTTGTGAGAAGAAGCTTCCCGCGAAACCTATCCTATGCTTTAGAGGCCATTTCACGAGTAACATTGCGAGTAGCTTACCCACGAAATGAGTGGATATTCAGTTTTTTAAAGGGCAATCAATAACATTTTTCAAATATCTCTATTTGCCTTCGTGTCTCTCTCAACACAAAACGCCTTTTCACTCAAAATCTCACCCAAATCTCAAGAACTTTCATCCCTAAGACTCATCTCAAGTATGTTTTAACACTTTTTCACTCTTGTTTTCTTAGATTAAGTCTTAGATTCTAGGATTTCTAGGGTTGGGTTATTTTTGAATGGGGTTGGGAAAACTTATTTTCTTGAAAATTTTTTTCTTGATTAGGCTATGTCCCATTGTGTTTGTTTGGGTTTGTGTTGGCTCCAAGTGGCATTTTAACATCTATTTAGGCAAGATTTCAACATTTTCATACATTGTTTTACATGTTAGTGGTGTGTACGCACTCCAAATGTTTGATAAAAAGCCTAAATGGAATTTTCTCATTGTTTTGGACTCCGATAAGTACCAAAATTTGGGGTTTACTGTGTTTTTACATTCTTAACATGTTTCAAATATTGGTTGTGTGTTTCACACACTTTAGCCCATGAGTTCCTTGTCATGCATTGTTCATGGCTCACACATGCACACCATAAGCACACTTGACGCACACACTTGATCACTTGACATATTTTGCATTTCATTCATGCTACATAAGTCTTGTTAGACCTTTAGCACTTAAAACATGATCTTGTGACTTTGTTCTATAGTTTTTATGCAATTTTAGGACCTTTTAGTTAGGGGTGTCAATTCGGGTTAGCGTGTCGGGTTCGTGTCGTGTCGAGGTAGGGGTATTCGACTAAATGGCTCAACCCTAACCCGACCCATTTAATAATCGTGTCATGATCCTTCAACCCTAACCCGACCTGTTAATAAGGCGGGTTGACCTGACCCAACCCATTTGACACTCTTAATAAACGAGTCGTGTTGGGTTGACACAAATGTAACACAACCCATTTCAACTTGCATAATATTAAATATAACATCTATCTAGAAATAATTTTTTTTACATCCCAAAAAACAATGCATACACTTCACATTCAAAATAATATAGTTCAACAAAAATATAATATTCATCTATAAATAAGTTCTTTCCACTCCAAAAGAAGTGTAAGTGTGCAACACTTCAACCCAAATTCAAAATAACTTAGTTTAACAAAAATAAAATAACATAATTCAACAAAAATATAATATCTTAGAACTCGGCTAAAATAAAATAATAATAATAAAAAAAAAAGATATTTATAAGAAAGTTTAAAGGTTTAGGGTTTGTAGGGTTTAAAGATTTAGGGTTTGTAAAGTTTCAATTTTCAATTATATCTCTTGTCAATTTTTGTAATTACTCACTTTTCTTTTTAAATTTAAAGTACATGTTTGGATATAAAAGGTATTTGATAAATCTAAAATAAAATAAATATTTATTTGTTATACGAGTTAAATGGGTTGTGTTAAGTGGGTTATTTCAAGTTGACACAAATAAATTGACGAGTCAAACGTGTCTATTGCGGGTTATGCGGGTTGACCCACTTATGACACGTTTCTTATCGTGTCGCTTTCGGGTCGACCCGTTTATGACCCAAACCCATTAAGGCCCAACCCTAACCCGAAAAAACCCGTGTCGGGTTCGTGTCGTGTTCGCGGGTTGGGTCGAACATTGACACCCCTACTTTTAGTTCGCTGTTATGGACTAACTTGTATCTAATCAAGTTTGTTTCCATGCTTTGTTGTTTGTTTGTTTGGTTGTTCATTGTGTAGATGTCTCCTATTAAGAAAAAAGTCACAAAAAAGCCTTTAAAATGATCTCGCACCTCCTCGGACTCATTCAAAAATGATGATGCTAACATGGCCTATAGTGATCACTACAAACGGGCCGCAATTGTCCTAGAGCAGACTGTGGATCTAGAGTCCCTAGAGGGCATCTTCATTACGGATGTGTTCAAGGAAAGGACATGGATAAAGTTGCGAAAATTCGATGGCCGATGTTTTTGAAGATATCATTTAAGAATTATTCATTAATGCCATTGTGGAGGGTGATCACATCAATTGTTGGTTAAAGGGGAGAGAGTTCTCAATCTCGTGGGAATCAATTCAAGAGATTCTAGAGATTTGACCAAAGACTCAGGACACATCCCTATAGTATGATGAGAGAAAGGAGAAACATGAGCCCCTTGTGGAAGTTCTTGGTGGACAACTCAAGAAAAAGGCCCTACACATCATTGAGTTCACCCTAAAAATGAGAGCTTTGGGCTACATCATGATCTTCAACCTCTATTCGGTGAAGAACTTGATGACTTTGTCAGTGCCAAGGATCATATTCTTGTATGATCTTTTCACTCACAAGGAGATCAACATTTGTGCTCACATCTATTACCTATTCGTTAAGAGCATCATGAAGAGGAATGCAAGGCTAATTCTACCATTTCCAAGCCTTATCATGTCTCTTATTTTAAGGGCAAAGGTGAGGATTCCAAGTGGACTTCAAGTGATGCAAAGGGAAGATCCTATTAGTGAGTAGACCATCATCTAAAGCAAAGCACACATTTTGGGTCCAAGTGTTGTTCTGTCTCAAATTCCAAGAGATGAAGAAGCAGCAAAAGGAGAGAACACTGATGAGGACATTGATCAGTACACTTCCGTTCTGAAGGACACTGCACAACCTTCTTTCCAAGCACAAGCAAGAGCACCAGATTGCCTTGATCATCTAATTCGAAAGGTTGAAGAGTTGCATATGATGCTAGCTTCACATATCAACTACTTCGCAACTCAATTCACGTACCTTGAAGGCCAGATCATTGTCCTCTCATCTCAAGTTGATGACTTGATGAGGAAATTGAAGCCGGAGTTAGATTTGGAGTCCGATGCATTCTAACCTTTTTGGCCATTCTAGTAAAAAATGGGGAGTAGATTGGGGAGGAGTACAGCTTGAGGGGGAGTAGTACCTTAGTAACTTAGTGACTTTAGTATAGCATTGGTTTATTTTGATGGTTTCTAGTTTATTTAATGCTTTTATAGCATTTGGATATTTATAGTGCTTTCGTTTAAAGCTTTCAAGTACTTTAGTTTAAAACTCAGTTTCTCTTAAGTACTGTTTTGTATCTTGGTTTTTATAGCCGTTTTGATGCTTATAGTTTTATATTGCATATAGCTTTATTTTCTTTAATGCATCATGTGTTTCTTGGATATGCAATTGATTTTAGCATTGCTCTTAATTTTATTGCGTATTCAGATGATCATTTACTTGATAAATGTTCATTGTGGTCATTTCCTAATGACTATTCATGTTTGATCAAGTTATGTTGTATAACTTACATTTCATTTGGTATCTTGATCGCATTTTACTTGTTCTTTATACATGCCTTGTGTTCTACTTGTTTCGTACTTAATGAAGTTTATTTGTTATGTGCAAGTGTTTCAGGATACAGGTGTATATGGTTTAAGTGCTTCACAAGCTTTAGATTTAGGTGTGAATGAGTTTTGCCTGTGTTCCAACTATTTTGTGTTAGCTTTAATTCTGTGCCAAATTTGATTGTAATTTCTTCAATCATTTTCCCTGTATGTATGTAGGATTAATTGTAAGGGCTGAATGTAAGAGATGGGTGAAGAATCAAGTTTCAAAAGTTAATCAAGTGGATTTCATGACTGGATCGCGACTGTCTCAAAAGAAGCAACTCGTGAATGAGCCACGTGTAGAGCACATGATTGGAAGATGAAGAGTCATTCCAGGCTGGATTTTTCATGACTTTCTCGAGGGTTAGGCCAACCTGCAAAGGGCCCGCAAAACTGTCTGTTTGGCAAAAAGTTGTGTTTTTTTTTACCAAGTCTTTACCCACACTATACATACCCTCATTACCTACAAATTGTAAGGAGTGCTTTTTAGAGAGAAATTCCTAGAAAATTCACTTGAGAGTTAGAGATTGTTATATTCATAATCATCTGCACATTTCCTTGTTAGTTTTCCTCAACTCCTACTTCACCATCTCTAGATCCTTAAGAGGTTGCTAGCCCAAACACTTAACACACTCATACTGAGTGTAAAGTGAGATTTTGGTGCTACTAGCAAGTATTGGAATGTGTTATTCATTGGCAGATGCAATACGGTTGAATTGTGAGATTCAGGAAGTTAGAGAAGACAAGGCTTCGAGAAGTCAGTTGGTAGCAATAGCTTGGAGGGCTTAAGTACATGGGGCATACTAGACTTGGAGGGTCTTTTGTTATTCGTGTATTCCAACTTTATTCTCTAGTGGATCAATTTTGACTTAGAGGGTCACGAAGAGATTTTTCGTTGAGTTCTTCGGTTTCCTCTTTGATAATATGTCTTGGTGTTATCCTGTATTTGCATCTTTTTTTCCTATCCTTTAAGCTTTTACTTTATTGTTAATGATGGATGAATATGGCTTATGGTATTGTTATCGGTTCATTGTGCTCATTTACTCTTGTTCCACACTAAGTCTAAGTTAGAGTAAAAGTAATCCAGCTGTAATTTTTAATTGGGGATCTAAACAAGTTCTTGTGTTTTAGTACAAATCTGAGCTTTCAAGCTTGCCAAACAAATTTTAATTTTGAAAACACAAGAAAACTTTTATTTTTATGCTTGAAAACATGTTTGTTAAAATAAAAAACAGAAACAATTGCCAAACATGACCTTAGTGTTCTACGAAATGAAAAAACAATTTTACAGTTACCTTTCAAAAGTGATATTAAAAAATACTAATAAGATCTTATATTCTTTATGTAATTATTTATTCTCATCCATAATTTTTTTTTGTAATACGCAATCAAATTTTGGGATAATTAAATAAAAACATAAATTTACATAATTTGTACTTGGTGTATATCTAACTATTAAAATTATTGGATAACCTATGTATTTGATCTCTATTATTTACACTGTATTTCAATTTGTTCCCTGAACTTTCAATTGTGCCAATTTGGTTCATAATCTTTCAGTGCCATGCCAATTTAGTTTCTATTGTTATCTCTTGGATAGAAATTGCTGACATGACAAACAACCAAAATAAAAAAATTAGTTTATTGCTACATCAACAGAAACTAATTTTTTATTTTGGCTATTTGCCACGTCTTCAATTTTCATCCAAGAGATAATGGCAATGACTAAATTGACACGATACTAAAAGGTTATAGGCCAAATTGATACAATTGAAAAGTTAGGGACTATATCGAAATATGGTGTAAAGAATATGAACCAAATACATAATTTGCTTAAAAATGTTTCAGTCATAAGTGAAATTTTGAGTTGAAAAAAATTCAAAAAAGGCTTATTCGTGCAAAAAATTCTTAATAGATAAAAGAATAATATGCTTTACTTATGGATTTTCTTACATATTTTAGGGTTATATATTGACATTGGTTAACTAATTCAATTATTCAAGTTGATTAATTATATGCAAATAATATGGAGGCATAATCAAATCACGAAACTAAATTAGATGCAGTGGAAAATAAACTTAACACGATGATTTGATCATGAAGGGGAAAATCTTTGCAGACAAAAATCCCATTGAGTGAATTTCAAGTCACTACTTCCAAAGAATCCATTAATCAAGAAACAAGCTGTTATAAGTATAAAGAATCTTACCCTACTAGCTTATCCGAAAATACCAACCTACTATTGAATCTATTGACCTTTACTATTATATCAACTCCAATACTCAATTGGACTTATTCTTGTAGAGACTTCTCCTTGCATGGATCCTAGTATGTGACTAATAACACAACAACTTGATTGTTCTTGTTATTTGATGCAGAGTTATTTAGTCTATGCTTGTAGATTTAGAGGCAGCTTGGTACATAACCCTAAGGCACACAAGAAGTCGCAGCAACTCCTGTAACTTATAGATTTTACAAGTCTGGAATTTCAAATTTACAAGTCGCAATAGATTGAGAGATATTGAGATAAGTATCGGGATTTATTAAATCTTAATAAATCGATCCCAGACGTCAAGATCTTCTGCTTCAGCTCTTCTTGTACTGTTTTTTTAGTGTTCTTTATGTTTTCAATAATACTAATTATCAATAATACTAATTATAAATTTACTTAATGATGGTTTTGAACACACTAAAACTAAGACCTAAATACAAGTAAAATGTTGGATAAAAATCTGGTTTTGTATCTCATACAAAACACACAGCGAAAGCAATAAACAAAGATCTATTTCATTCATGATTGACAATATGCATTATGTAAATTTCAGAATTTAAGAACAAGATAGCATACCTTGGTGTGGAGAAATTCAAAACAAAGATTAGAAGCACTTGGAAAAACTTTTAATCTTCACTCTAATTCCACTTTACGCCCAAGATGTGTGGTCTCTCAATCATTTTCCAAAGGGAGAATGAAAGTGTTTTCTCTACGATTCTTTTCTTTTTTCTTATAAAAAATTCTTTATGTTTCTCCCTTTATAACTAACTAATTATTTAATTGGGCCGGCCTATTGGGCCTTTCCAATTGGGCTTTAGTGTGTGGCTTGGAATGGGACCAAAAGGGACTAATAAAACACTAGCTCCAATGGGCCTTGGGCTTTTCCGTCAACTCTTGACAAGTCCAAAGTTACCATTAATTATATTTAACACTACTATATAAATATAATTTACTCTAGGTCTTATTAATAAATTATATCCCAAGACTTTATTATACACGCAACCTCTTCATAAAATATTCGTAGTAATACAAAGTCATGAATATAGACTACCACTTTGTAAATTACTACATCTTATTCATGAGTACCCGGTTTAATCCTTTACAGTTATTCATCATATATTTATGAAATCCAATTTCATAAATATATACTTTGGTAATTTCTTACTAAAGTGGTTAGGCCTAACTCTCTGAATAACCAAACCCATTAAACTTATCTCAAGGGAATATTTTGTATCTCTGTTAAGAGCCTATGAATTCCATCTTAAGAATATATGTTCCATCAACACTAAATGTGGCTGCCCAACATACTGAGGTTTTGACCGTTACTTTAGATCTCACTTCTGATATATCAATGCAACCTACACATCATGATCAGGTCCATTATTCTCTCAGGATTAAGAGTTCATGCAAATAAAATTCGTGAGATTTATTATTCTTTTGACAGTCGTTAGGAGAATAATAAATCTCACACGGTCCAGTTCAATATGTCTTAACTCTTAAAACATATCAACATATCAACTAGAAGTCTCCACTTCCATGATCAAGACAAATCATCTTAGTTGATACGTTATAGTCTTCGCAGATGAAATGCCCAATTTCATCACCGACTACAAACTATAAATTCTGAGTTTACAAAGAACTTGTGATTTATATCTTCTGTGACTAAATCACATAAATCACATACTATGCATCTCATGGACTATATGATAATGTCCAAATATTCATGTTACCATTATTTTAGATAAAAATAAACAACTTTATTAAACACAACATTAAGTCATACATAATGTCATACATAGCATCATACAATAGGATTTAAGGGCACACATCCTAACATAAAATGCGTTTTATCGTAAGATATGCTAGTTACATAAAAATATGGCCTTAACACATATATTTAAGTGCATGTGCATATACGTGTACATAAATTTTTTTCTATCTTGACGTCAAATCCTAGCTCTACTATTGGATGTAAACAAGTTTAAATGATCGTTGTGCTTGAATATTTTATAGGATTTTTAAATTATTTTATAGGCTTTTTCTTTTTTAATTATTATTTTTATATTCAAATTCAAGCTCTGCCACTAGGTTTCTTATTTATTCTTGAGCTCTGACTTTGCACTTATGAGCTTGCTTAGCAATTCTGAGTTGTATATTAACAATCCGATTCTTAACCCTATGTATATTATTAAATCTAAAAGACTTTAGTCAAACGATAAAATTTATATAACGTATCTTAGGTACTGTTCTTTAGGTTTTCTTCTTAAAATTTTGTCATATGGTTTTTTCTCACGAGATAAAAGTATATTTTTTAGTTAAGTGGTCACATGACACAAAGTATATTATTTCTTAAGGAACAACACCTAAGTCTTGACCTATCATGAGCAAACTAATAATACATGCAAAGAGGATCGATGGGTGAGACCAACCAGTCATATTATTATATATGGTTAACTACTTGACTCTCACTGTCGTGGGGACAATTGGCATTGGACACTTTAATTAAAGCTTAGATAGTATTAGAGATCATAGTTTGTAGACCCGGACCATTCAATGAACTGTAAAAGAAAAATGTTCAAGGTTTTTAAGGTCGGATCGAGGTCGGACCGTGATGACGTCATAATTGATTTAATAATTAATTAAAATATAAATAAAGATATTAAATTAATAAAAGTTGAAAAATTGCCTAAACTAGTTCCAAATATTTGACTATTTATAAACATTTTTATTTTATTTTTATGAAACCCAATATAAAAGTTAATAGACATTTTCCATGAAATTAATTGGAAAAAAAGAAAGTTAATAGAAATTTCTGGTTTTTCTATAAGAAAAATAAATAAAAAAAAACTTGAACAGTGGCGGCAGTGGTTATGTTTATCTCCCACTCAACTTTTGTCTTTTGTTGAGAGACCCAAGGTTCTGGAACTTTGCCCATTCCCCCATAAAATTTTAAAAATAAAATATAAAGTAAAGCTAAAAGCCTAGAAAAGTGAAAAAGGAAAACATTGTTTTGTCCATCGGATTAAAATCGAAGCCGAAGAATAAAGGCTGTGGTTGACAGTCAGGTTGAGTATATGAGAAGGCAAAAACAAGAATAACAAGAGAAGAGAGGAAGACAGAGAAGGAAAAAAGTCAGAAACACAGAAATAATAAGAGAAAAGAGAAATTGAAGAATACTGAGACAGGGAAAGAAGCAAGAGAGAGCAATATAGAGAAGAAGAATGAGAATAAACTATGATCTAATCTCAAGTCTCAACGTCTAACAGCATGTTTGAAGCTACAATAATGGAGATCTACTTCTGTAAGCCCGTAGAAGGTAGATATTGTATTTTTTTTTTTTTCAAGCTTGGATTGGAACCATGAGAACCGTCCATGGTTTTCAAACCCGGACGGTTCGACCGTAGTTCGCACGGTCCATGGCTTTTTTGTGTAGAACGAGTTTTGGAGCTTAAAGAACCGTTTTATGAAGCAGTTCCCGATCAACCCGATCAGACCGTACGGTTCGGTCCGGGTTTGAAAACCATGTTAGAGATATGGCTTAACTTGGCATTTCCAAATGTTTTTAGTCAGTGATCACAC
Source organism: Castanopsis chinensis (assembly GCA_032878915.1). NCBI lineage: Eukaryota > Viridiplantae > Streptophyta > Magnoliopsida > Fagales > Fagaceae > Castanopsis > Castanopsis chinensis. The sequence continues at coordinate 21,843,892 of JAVQMG010000122.1, forward strand.
CTTCAAGTTTATCTTTCCGTTGTCACGCTTGCTTTGGTCACTGAAATCCAATTGGCTCTATTTTTTTAAGCCCATCAAAAAAATGAAAGAAATTTATAAAATACTTTGAAAGTATGATAAATATAAAATATATGCTCTTTCTTCTCTCATCTCACCTATATAATGAATTCTACTTAGAATTTAATTAGTGAAACTCACTATTAGATAAGAGTAATGAGTTTGTATTTATCGTACTCTCAGAATATTTTATAATTATTTGAAAAAAAATTAAGGTAGATTAGGTAAACAAATTAAGCTAAACAATTTTGGATTAGATTCGATTTGCGCCTTAGGGAATTCTTTGAAATCACAATAGCATGGGGTATGGATACTGAGTTACAGATTGTGGAGGTTGGATCAAATTTGTTTTAGTTCATGTTCCAAATAGAATTTGATTTAAGCCGCGTGTTGAAAGGGGGTTTGTGGAGTTTCAATAACCAACTGCTTTTACTCAAGCGATGGCATAAAGGGATGATTGCGAGTAATGTCAAATTAAATCATGCATCCTTATGGGTTCAAATTTGGGGGGCTTCATTTGATATGGTGTCTCCATAAGTCGCAACAGCAGTAGGTAGTAGACTAGGTAAGGTGGAAGATATGGAGAAAAGGAGAGGGCAGGATATACCGAATTATTTTATGAGGGTGCAGGTTGCATTACCTGTTTCTAAACCTTTAAGGCGTGGAGTATTTATTACAAATTCAGATGGGGAACGCACTTAGGTGAAATTTAAATATGAAAGGTTGTCGATCTTTGTTATTTCTATGGTATTCTTGGGCATGACTTACGTCACTATGCGAGTCATTATGCAGTTGAGAAACATGGGGGGGGGGGGAGGGGGGTATACTACCAATATGGTGATTGGCTAAAGGCTACCAGTGGCCGACAAAGATCACCGCCACGAAGGAGTATGGTAAAGCCTAATCTGCAGGGATGGATAAATAGTATAGATGACAATCAAGGAGAGGATGCTGAAATTCAGGGAGTGGACCACTTGCCAATTGTTCTTCACACACAAAAATGCGAGAAGCATAGAATACAAGGAAGGAAAAGGGTTTAAGTTTGAGGAATCACTACTGCTTTGGGAGGAATGTGAGGCTATTGTCAAAGAAGCATCGAATGTGGAACATAATGGAGGGCACAAGTTGGCACTTCCTAAGCAGAGAATTCAGAGTTGTGGTGACCAATTAAGAGCTTGGGGAATTCCTAAGGCCAAACCGAATAGTTAAGATATCAAATAGCTTCAAAAAAGATTGGAAAACTTGAACATAGAGGTGACCATAGAGGTTTCAAAGGCAGAATTCTCGGAGGTAAGCAATGAGTTGGATGATTTATTGTTGAAACAGGAGATTTTTTGGGCACAAAGATCTAGAATTTCTTGGCTTAAGCATGGAGATAAGAATACAAAATTTTTTCACTCTAAAGTAACACAACGGAGGAGGAGAAATTATATACAGGGTGTAAAAAATTCTGATGGAGATTGGGTGGAGGAGGCGGAAGATATTTCTTAGGTGGCAATAAATTATTTTGAAAAATTGTTTAATGCAGGTACTTGTACTTAGGCTGATGATTGTCTTAACACGGCGGAGCATAGGGTGACCCCAGATATGCAACAGACATTGTCTAGTGATTTTACTACTGATGAAATCAAGATAGTGGTGTTCCAAATGGGATCAACAAATGCACTTGGACCTGATGGTATGAATGCTCTTTTCTACCAAAAGTTTTGGCATATAGTGGGGGATAATGTAGTTAATGCAGTATTAGACTATTTAAATTTTGGTGTTATGGGGCTTGATATAAACCACACTAATATTGTACTAATACCTAAAATTAAATCTCCTGAGAGAGTGCCTTATTTTAGGCCAATTATTTTGTGCAATGTACTTTATAAATATTTTCCAAAGTGCTGGCTAACAGGTTGAAACAGATTCTGCCATCTGCTTTATCTTCTACACAGAGTGCTTTTATGCCAGGGAAGCTTATTACTAACAATATATTAATGGCTTATGAAGTTTTGCATTCTATGCATTCTCGAAAAAAAAGGATCATTGGCATTGAAGCTTGACATCAGTAAAGCATATGATCGTTTTAAGTGGACTTTTTTGCAAGGCATAATGAATAAATTAGGCTTTCCAGACAAATGGATTCAGTGGGTGATGGGGTGTGTAATCACTCCCTCATTTTCCATTCTTATTAATGGAAAAGCATATGTCAACATTCGTCCATCTAGAGGAATCAGACAAGGGGATCGCTTTTCTCCATATCTGTTCTTATTATGTGCAGAAGTATTCACTTCATTATTAGTGGAGGCAGAGTTGGATGGTCGTATCAAGGGAGCTTCTATATGTCAAAGGGCGCTTGGAATATCAAATCTAATGTTTGCTGATGATTCCATAATTTTTTGTAGAATCACTGGTGGAGAGGTTAGGGTGATTAATGAAGTTTTGCAGACCTATGCTAATACTTTTGGCCAATGCATCAATATGGAGAAATTTTTGGTCTATATTTGCAGTAACACTCAAGAAGGGAAAAAAGCAGAGATTATGTCAATGTTAGGGGTGAAGGTGGTGGACAAATTTGAATCGTATTTGGGGCTGCCTACTCTGGTGGGAAGGGCAAAGTATCAAACTTTTTCCTATCTAAAGTATAGAGTTTGGAAAAAAGTATAGGGGTGGACGGGCACGATGTTATCAAGAGCAGGCAAGGAAGTATTAATAAAGGTAGTTATGCAAGCAATTCCTACATATACTATGGGGGTATTCCAATTGCCGATTAAATTGTGTGAGGAACTGAATGCTTTGTGTGCTAAATTTGGTGGGGACAAGTGGGAAATGAAAGAAAGGTTCATTGGAAGAATTGGGATAGCCTCACTTAACCAAAGGCTAATAGAGGGATGAGATTTGGGGATTTGAGGTTGTTTAATCATGCTATGCTAGCTAAACAAGGTTGGAGATTAATGCATGATCAAAATTCTCTTTTCTTTAAGTGTTTTAAAGCTATATACTTTCCAAGATGCCACTTCTTGGATGCAGCTGTGTCTCCCAATGGTTCCTTTGTATGGAGAAGTATTATGTCTACCATGCCAATCTTGAGAAGTGGATCTTGTTGGCGTGTGGGAAATGGCGAATCCATAAAAGTTTTGTTGGATAAATGGATTCCTAACTATCCATCAAACAATGTATTGCATCTGGTACATAAGGGTGAGGAGGATTGGAGGGTTTCAAATCTTATTGATTCGGAATTACATGGCTAGAGGAGAGATATCATCATGGAAAGATTTAATAGAAAGGATGCTGAGGCAATTTGTAAAATTCCCCTTAGCCATAGGCGTGTGACAGATGTTGTGGTGTGACTACATAATAGAGAGGGAGTTTACACAGTCAAAGTCTGGCTATCATGTGGTTAGAAAGGTGCTTAGGGAGTGGGCTAAATGCTCGACAGGTTCAGGGTAGCAAATATGGAAGAAGCTGTGGAGGGTACGAGAGCCTAACAAAATGAAAGTTTTTGCTTGGAGAGCTTGTCATGAGATATTGCCAACCCAAGTAAGTTTGGCCAAAAGAAAGATCATCAGGGAGAATACATGCCATTGCTGTCAGAGAGCTACGAAAATGATTATTCATGCCATTTAGGAATGTCTAGCAGCCCAAGATGTTTGGGCTGGTAGTACCACCGTGATGCAGAAATGTGCCACTAACTTTAATGATTTTATGCAGCTATTTGAGGGATTGATGAACAGGTTGGATGCAACTGGGATGGAACTTTTTATTGTTCAAGCTTGGACTATGTGGAACCAAAGAAACACGATGGTACACGGCGGGCAGATGAAGGATCCTCGCTAGCTGAACAAGGGAGCAGCAGATACAAGAAGGTGTAGGAACATCTGGTTGTTTCAGACACTACACCAAGCAGACAACAATGGTAGCCTCCACCAACGAATATGTTTAAGTTGAATTTTGATGCAACTGTGTTCATGGATCAGCAGTGTTCAAGGATTGGAGCAATAATTCGAAATGCACAGGGGGAAGTAATGGCTAGAATGTCGGCTAAGGAGCCTTATGTGAGAAATGGTGAAGAGGCAGAAGCTTTGGCGTGTCTAAAAGAAGTGATTTTTTCCATGGAAGTTCGATTTTCAGAGCTTGTAATTGAAGGTGATAATGTCACAGTGATGAGAGCTATCTCGGGTTTGTCTTGCCATAACTCCTTACTTGGACACATTTATGACGATATTTGTGCTTACCTTAATGGGATGTAGCATGTTTCAATTAGTTGTATTACGAGAGGGGGGAATATGGTGGCACATTCATTACCTAGGTATGCAAAAAATATTAGTGATGAAGTCTATAGGGTAGATGATTCACCACCACCTGCAGTGGAGGCTTGTACCAAGATTCTTTACATATTATTGAATGAATGAATGCCTTGTTTTCAAAAAAGGTAGCTATAAATTAAGCATGAGACAATTTTTCTTTGATTTAGAATAAAATAAATATTAGATTTTTTTTTTGAAAGAAAAAAAAATATAGATTAGGTGGTCTCCACTCTCCATTGTCAAATTAAGTAAGAATCTTTTGTCCATCTTTATTTCTCACATTATATTAAAAGTTTTACGTGTAATCTTAAGCCTTCGTGTTGAATATATATATATATATATATATATGGTTTTATGCAAGATAGAAATTCTACTCTAACCTAATCTAAGTGTAAATGTGTGTGAAGCTCTATCCTGGAGATTTGAATCCTGGCCCTCCCCCCCCCCCCCCTCCCACACCCCCCAAGCAGTTATACTTATAGAGTAATCATCACACCAAGGGTATGTGATGGTGAATAGTTTTGTTTCTTTAAAAAACTAAAGTGTTGAATAATTTTGTGCTCCTATTATTTGATCATTAATCATATACATTAATGTAAGCCTTTGGTTTGGTATGATACATTATTATTGTTATTATTATTATTATTATTAACTAATGTATAATTCATGCATATGCACAGTACAATTAAAAACAATAATAATCACACACATATCTGAGTTCAAATTATACATAATTTAAGAGTTACAACATTTTTAAGCTATAGATATATATACATGAGCTTTTACTCTCTCTTTCTTTTTTTTGTTTTCAGTTTTTTTAAATTTTTAGATATACTCATAAGTTTCCTCTTTTTTTTTTTTTTTTTTTTTGGTTTTCGGTTTTTTTAATAGTTTATTTATATTAAACTCTTCGTTTTTTGCGTAATATTAACTCATTTAGAAAAAATAATTAAGAAAAACTTCAATAGGACAAATGACGCAAAATTAAACAATTAGAATCTAATTTAGAATCTAATTGAATTTTCTCTCTACTTTGACTTTCAATACATATATAAAAGAGCTACAAAATAAATATATTACAACACAACATATTAATGTCTATGAGATTATGAATATTTTGTTTTCTCAGAATATGCTTTGTCTTTGTTTTGTTTTTATTTTTGTTTTTTTTATTAAAGATTTTAATATAATTGCATGTTCTCTTTGATTAAGGGTGTTATTTTTCTCATTGAAAGGAAGATTTAAGAAAAAAAGAATCTTTACCTATCGAATTATCAAAAATAAATAAATAAATAAAAAAGAATCTTTATTATTTTGACTTGTATCTTATAGATAATTGAAAATATAAATAAGATTCGAGACCACCTTTATGATTTGTTTTTTTATAAAAAAAGTGCTGATGCCTTACCCTCTTTGGGAAATGAAGATATGTGTTTAACTTAAATTTTCTCTCTCTCAAAAAGGAAAAAAGTATAGTCCATTTACAAAAAAATGTCCAAAGAATCTTTATTAGTTTCTTCTTGTATTCTATAGATAATTGAAAACATAAATAAGATTCGAGACCACCTTTATGATATTTTTTTTTATATAAAAAAAAAAAAAAGTGATGATGCCTTGCCTTTTTTGGGGAATGAAGATATGTGTTTAACTTAAATTCCCTCTCTCTCAAAAAGGAAAAAAGTACAGTCCATTTACAAAAAAAAAATGTCCAATGAGTGGGAAGCTGGTTTGTTAATATGATTTTTGTTTTCCTCAAAAAAGAAAAGAAAATATTTTTTTTTGGCTGAATAAAAGGGGAGGGGGTACCAACAGTACTAGTGACCACTGAGTAGTGTCCAATTGGATATGGCCATATATATTTGGGTTTTTTCTATTTTTATTTTTAAATGTGAAAGTATGGGAAAAAAAAAAAACTAATTCATTATTACTTTTCCAAACACAATGAATGAATACAAATTCCACCTAAAAAAAATAGAATAAATTATCGAAGGGAAAATAATAGTAAATCTTTTTTTGGAATAGTAATCTGTCTGTCTGTCTGTCTGTCTCTCTCTCTCTCTCTCTCTCTCTCTCATATAATTGGATTGTGTTTTCAGGAACAATGACAAATAGCAAATAGCTAGACTTATCTTCTTCCCATAGCCTCTGAAATCGGCTTTGAATAACCTAAAGCGTTATGCTTGATTGACCATTTATAATTAACAAGTGTTTAGGCATTTTAAAGTGACCGTGAGGTCATCATCAGCTGCTTGTGAAGAACATTAAAATTATTAAATAGCCAGGAAAAAGGAGGAATCAAGAATTTAATCTTTGCTTTAACAAGATCATGCCCCCAGAAAAGCAAAAAAAAAAAAAAATGCCTAAATTATCAGACAAAGCAAACCTACAGTTGCATAGTCCCATTTTCTTTAAGGTCATAGTCATAGACTCATAGTGCTCCAGGAAATGCATAAAAATTAAAAGGAAGCATCTATCACAAAATAATAACGTGTAGATAAAGATAAAGTAACACTGATAATATAAACTATAACAAGAGAATATTAAAATTTTTCAAATTGTACTATGAGTGGAAGCATGATTTCTCATGTCAATGAGAATATATATTTACATATGCAATCATGTGTAGAAATTAGAAGTTCAGCTTACCTTTAATACTTTTAAAAAAGGAATCCCCTTTTGTTTTTATGAGAGACTACCACATTACTCATTGGTGAAGATTATCACCGCACATCCTTGGTCCGGTGGTCGCTCCACAAGTATAAACGCTTATGAGGTGTGGGGAGTAAGAACCGGGGTTTAAGTCTCTAGAGGTTCATACACATACATTTAAATTAGGCTAGAGTAGAAATTTTATCTTGTATCAATAAATAAATAAATAAAATGTGGAGATTAAAACTCATTATTACTTGGCATTGTATATTTAAAATAAAATGGTATGTCTAGTTATAAAAATACTAGATATAAGCCAAACCCATAAATTAGTAATAACATGAGGAAGGAAAGAATATAAATAAACATTTGCTTGATTATGGTATAAATAACTTGATAATACATTACAATAAGCACATATTTCTAATAAGAATTACACACAAATTTTTATTAATTATAATTGAATTATAATTATGACTTTTCAATGTTATACTACATGATTACCTACAATATAAAAATAATCAAATAAAAATATTAAAATTACACTAATATGAGTGCAACAACAACAAAAATTGATAAATCTATAAATTAATTACCCACTTACCAATTTATTGGTCATTTAAACAAATACTTACCTGTCACGCACCAAACCTGTATTTTTTGAACAAAATGTAATATATTAAATTTGGGCAGGACTCTAATTGTTGATTTATCTAATTACACATTGACATGCACAAGCCAAACACATTGAAAATTCCAAAAGGACATTTAAAAATTATTTTTGTGCAACTTTAAAAATTTAGGGGAGATTCTTGAGATTTTGGTGTAGAATGTGGTCATTTAAGAGGATTCAAAAGATTATGGAGACCTATGAAAAAGCTTTGGGACAAAAACTCTACACGGAGAAGACAACTCTATCTTTAGCAAGAATGTTTTGGATCTCTCAAAGCTATCCATTAAAAATCTCCGTGGGGTACCAGAAATAAGGGAGTATGAGACTTATTTGGGTTTACTTGCGGTGGTGCGAAAATATAAAAGAGCAAGTTTGAATTTTATTAAAGATCGAGTTGGGGCATGTTGCAAGGATGGAAGGAGAAATTTTTGTCGCAAGCAGGGAAGGAAGTTTTGTTGAAAGCAGTGGTGCATGCAATTCCAACATTTACCATGAGTTGTTTCAAATTACAAGTAGGCCTTTGTCAAGACATTGAAATGCTCATAAGAAAATTTTGATGGGAGCACATGGGAGAGAGAAGAAAAATTAATTGGACAAAGTGGGACTCTATGCAAACCAAAAAATGTGGGTGGACTAGGCTTTAGAGATCTTTACAAGTTCAACAAAGCTATGTTGGCAAAGTAGGTTTGGAGATTGATACAAGACAAAGAATCACTATTTTACAAAGTTTTCAAGGCTAAGTATTTCCCAAACTGCTCTATTTTTGAAGCAAAATCATCATCAGGTTCTTTTGCTTGGAAGAGTATTTTATGGTCTAGGAATATCATTGTTAACGAGGCAAGATGGAGGGTGGAGGATGGAAAATCTACACACATTTACTGTGATGCTTGGTTATTAGGCACAGCAAAGGGGAAGGTCAACTCTCTACCCTCTTTTCTTTCATCAGAAGCGACTGTGGATGCTCTCCACACATGAGCTGGTGGAATGTGCAACTTATTGATTTATGTTTTTATCCCCCAGAAACTCAGCAAATAAAATCCATCCGTTTATGTTTTGTCCCACAACCTGATATCCTTATGGAAATTTGTGATTTACACTATGTTTTATTTTGGCTTTATTCCATGACAAAAAGTGTTTTATTTGCTTTAAGTTTGTTCCTTGTATTTTGTGGGATTTTAGTTTATTGAGCTTAGTATTAAGTTGGTGAATAATCAAGCATGTATTGGATGAACAAGGGGATTTCGCAAGTGTCTCGTGAGTAAGGCCTTCCCGCGAGATACTCGTGAAACTCTCTGCCTGGAGGATTTTTAGTATGACTTTCTTACCCTTCACCTATACCATATATAACCTCATTACCTATAAATGTATGAGAGGCCAATTAGAAAGAAAAACCCTAGATAAGTTTTCTACAGCACAACACACCCATCTTTTAGAGAGAGGGAACTACTCATCCTTAGTGAGAAATCATTGTAGCCTCTTCTCCTTCCCTCTCTTGTTATCATACCTTAAAAGGAGATTTGTACCCAAACACAACCCACATCTATTCAATGCGTAGAGTGTTTTGGAGCTTGGGAAGCTTTGGGGATTTGCCAAAAGAAGTTGGTGAGGTTTGGTGGATGCAGTCAGACATATTGCAAGATCCGGAAAGTAAGAGAAGACATGACTTTGAGAAGTCCATTGGTAGCAGGAGCTTAGAGGACTCAAATACATTGGATAGACTAAGCTTGGAGGGCCTTTTGTTATTCGTGTACTCCAACTTTACTTTCTAATGGATCAATTTTGACTTGGAGGGTCGAGGAGAGGTTTTTCGCCGAGTTCTTCAGTTTCTTCTTCGATAACACGTCTTGGTGTTATCTTGTGTTTGCATCTCTCTTCCCTTACTCTTATGATTTACTTTTATTGTTTGTTGTTCATGTTTATGTATTAGAGTAATATCGGTTCATTGCACACATTTACTCTTGGTCCCCACTTTGATTAAGTAAGAGTAAAAGCAATCTAGCTGTAATTTTTATTTGGGGGTCTAAACTAGCTTTTGTGTTTTAACACAAATTTGAGCTTTCACCTTATCTGGTCAAAAGAAAATTTAGGTGTTTACTTGATGAAATCTAGCTACAAAGCTCTCTGAGATGGAGATATACAAAACCAGATCCTTCCTTATGAGGCAGCAGTACAAAAATGCAGCACAAAAAAACCTTCTGGAGTGGGAGTACACGAATAAGACCTATTATGTCGTTTATGCTCATCAGCACCTGAGAATAGGGGTGGCAATTCATGTTCACATGTGGGGTTTGTGTTGTGTCAACTCTTAAGTATCTAATTATATAGGTTGACACTAACCCGACATATTTATTAAATGGGTCAAGATTCCTCAACCCAACATGACCCATTTATTAAACGGGTTAGTTGTGTCATCTTGTTTATCAGATTTTATCAAAATGAAAAAAAAAATTTATGAAAAAACAAACAAATAAATATTTTTAATATAAAATTCAGAACTAACAAGTAATTGCATCACAAATAATTACTTAAAACTAAAGCATATCTAAATATCACAAATAATCAATCACAATACATTAAAGAAAATAAACCACAACGACTAATAAGTTTATGTACCTAGAGTTTGATGGGTCTATTAGTAAAATATCATTTAATTAAACGGGTCACACAAGTCAAATGGGTTCCATATGTTAAACACTAACCCAACCCATTTAATAAACGGGTTAGTCGTGTCAACCCAAATATAACACGAACCCATTAAGCCTCAACCCATAACTTGCTAATTTCATGTCGTGTCGTGTCGTGTTGGGTTCATGGATCGTGTCCAATTTTGCCACCCCTACCTGAGAAAGTGGTTTATGCTCTCTGTGGTTGTGAAAAAATAAAACATATTTGGTCTCAAGATTTGGCTGGGTGGATTGGGCAACAACAACAAATATTTCTTTGAAGGACCTAGTTGAAAAAATTTGTGAGAAACCTTAGACTTTGGCATTCTTTGCTGTCACGGCCTGGGCAATTTGACACCATAGAAACAAGTCTTGATTGCAGGAATACTCAATGCCAATTGATAGAATTGCTACTTATGCAAAAGACTATGTCCAAAATTTGAAAAGCCTAGAATGTAGTCATCCATGGACACAGAATAGAGTTAGAAAAAAAATAGTGTCCTCCACCACTGAATTCTTACAAAACCAACTTTGATGGGGCTAACTTCAATGAGTCAAGTGAAGCAAGGATTGGTGTTGTTATCAAAAACTGTAAGGGAGAAATCATGGCGACTCTTTTAGAAAAAATTCAAAAACCACAATCTATTATGGCCTTAGAGACGCGAACTGCAAGAAAGGTAGCCCTCTTTGATCGTAAATGTGGTATTCAATCCTATTTCGAGGGAGAATATGAGTTTGTGAAAAGTTCTTTAAGACAAGGAGAGTTGCTCCTTTCCTTTGTTGGTCATCTTTTAAAAGACACCCGGTCATATGCAAGCTCTCTTTAGAGCTTTTCCTTCTCTCATGTGGGTAGACAAGGCAACTCTGTTGCCCATGCCTTAGCCTAAAATGCAAGGCTTTCTTTTCCTATTGTAGTCTAGATGGAGTTTGTTCCTCTAGACATAAACTCTTTTGTTTTGTCAGATATTTTGTCCTTTGCGTAATAAAGCTTACACGTATTCCTTTTCAAGAGAAAAAAAAAATAATAAAAAAGAGGCTTCAAAAGACATTTTTGTAATTTCAATGTTTGAGGGATTTTTGTTATTTTCATGGTTTTTGGTGGTATTTCAATCATATTGCATGTTTTGAAGGTATTTTGGCAATTTTTGTTAGGTGGTATTTTAGTCATTTTAGATATTTTCATGATATTTTAGCTATTTTAGAGTTTTTCAAGATACTATTTTTGTTATTTTAAAAGTTCTACGAAGAGTTTGGTCATTTCGAAGATTTTAGGGGGATATTTTAAAGGTTTTGAGAGTATTTTTGTTGTGTTGGAGAATTAGTTAGGGGCATTTCTAACTTCTTCTTCTTCCTTTCTTTTTTTTTTTTTTTTAATAAAAAAACTTATATAATATTTTTTTTTTGTATTTAATCATTTTGGAGTTTTTATTTTGATCATTTTGAAGACTTCAAATATTGATATTTTCGTCATTTAAAAGGATTTAGGAAGAGGTGGTTTTGAATTTGTGAGGGGAGAGGGGTTTCTATTCTCTTGAAGTAGACAATGCTTTACACTTATTTATGGGTGTAAAAAAAATTTGGGATGTTAATGATTTTGGTTTGATCAAGTTTTTTAGCCACCTCAAAACACTAAAAAATGAGGAAAATATTGTCCAAAAAATATTTTACAACCAAAAAAAAAAAAAAATGAAAAGGTGAATTTCACTGTTCTATTTTATTTATTACCTTTCCTTGAGAAGCTGAACAAGTAAAATTAGAGGCAAAGCTTCTTCCCTCTTCTTCCCTTCCCCTATCTTTCCCTTTTAGCGATTTTTATTTTATTTTTAATTTTAGTTTTTTTGGGTGCAACCAAGGTTGGCTTATACAATTTGAGACATAAGAAGAAAAAATTTAAATGATTCTTTTTATATTTAAATAAAATTTAGTTTATTTACCATCGATTTATTCAATGTATTGTACTATATACTTTTATATAAAATTCATTATTTTTACTATTTAATATGACTAATACACATGAGTGATGCTAGAGATACAAATTTTTTTTACTACATAAGTCATACAAACTAATGTGTCACAAAAAAAAAATTTAATTCAAACGTTCATTATATTTTTTAAGTGATAATAATTAAATCCACGACATGTCTATTTGTAGGTTCTTTGTAGTACAATTTATAGTAGTTTTAGTATTTTTCATTCGATTAATGGTGATTTGGTTGGATTTCTATTAATATTCTTTTAGGATATTAAAGCTAATACAAATTTTATTACAAAAAATTTGCAAACTAATGTGAAAAATTTATGAGATCCTGCGGCACTCCAACAATATAATAAATATGTATTTGAATTATTTTTTTGTGGTTAATGAAGAAAAATTTGTAATATTTTTAAAACCACTCAAATTTTTTTTTTTTTTTTTTTTTTAACATTCTTACAAGTGGCACTACAAAAGAAAGGACTATTACGATGGGCCAAAACTGCCGCTAAAGGTCCATTTGACCTATTGCAGCGGGGCTATTGCGGCGGTTCTACTTGCTAGCCTTGCGGTGCCGCAATAGCTCTATTGTAGCAGTAACAAAAAACACCGCTATAAATGCACCTTTTAGTGGCATTTTTAGTTTTTTACGGTGGGCAGGAAATCGCTGCCATATGGGGTCAAAATTTGTGTCAATTGACTTTTAGCAGTGGGGTATGCCCGCCACTATTGGTGTCCACCTCTAGCGGCAGACAAAAGGTGCTGCTATAGGTAACTAATTAAAACGGACTCATTTCACTTTTAGTGGCGGGGAGAAATACCGCTATATGTATAAACGTTTTAGCAGCAAGGCAAAAACGCTGCTATAGGGCTTTATTTAAATCATAATATATGCACCTTTAGCCACACTTTTTGATTGCCACTATAGTTTTTTTTTTTGTTTTTTTAAGCAAGTTTTTAAAACCACTATTTTTTTTTTATAGACATGTTACAAAGAACCTGTAATAGTTTTAGCTCTACTAATACAATACCACAAATGCAACTACTTAACAACACCACAAATGTCTCCAAACTAACTTAATATTAACATAGAAATATATTATCAAATACATATAACCTTGTTTTTAACCATTATTGAAGTTCCAAAGTATTTAAACAATCTTTCAACACTTTTGCAAGAAGATGCCCTTGGTACACTTTTGCAAGAAGAACTAGTAGTCCTAACTCCATGCCTATTGTTAATAGTATACTTAGTAGTGGTCACTCGTTCTGGCTTAACATTGGGAGGTATGGTTGAAGGACGTAGGGGCAAAGGTGGTGGTGGCCCACCAACTTTCTGAGAACCACTTGTTTTCTCCATCTAGGCTAGGGTCCTGCATGCCAAATTTGCAAGAAAATAAAATCAGGAAAAAGAATGCAAATATGTTATGCCAATAATAAGAATTTAAGTAAATGGTCGAAAGTTAAAAAAAAAACAATCTTAAAATGTATATCAAAAAATTCCAACTTTGACTACTTTAATATGCTCCTCCAGTAAAGAAAATGTGCAAGAACTCAATTAAGAGCATGAATATTCTAACATACACTAAGAATAGCCAAAAAAGTAATCAGATTTTAGATTTGAAAAGACAAAACAACTTACAGAATCTATTCTAATATAGTTGATTTCTCCAAAGAATGAGATTTAGAACAGCAGTTTAGTTTTTTAAGAAAAAAATGAATCCAATAATTACACTTAAGTAATAAATATCTACAACCTTGCCAAAAACTGACAAAACCTGCTCTAAGCACTCTGCTTGAAACACCTACAAAAGTAGCTAATGCAAATCCAAAGAACGAATTCAAACAGATGAGATATAACAATTAAAATTATTTTAAGCCCAAAAGAGCACCAGGATGTCAAATAATGTATGCAAGGTAGAGAGTGAGGTGGCTAATATGGACAAGCTCCCAATAAAACTTCTGAGCTATGTCTCTACAAGATAGAAGATAATCCATTTTGGATAATGAAAGAAAAAATAAGACAAAATAAAATTACAAACTTATAGAAAATGGCACATAATGGTGCCTCAGAAAGCATAATTACATATGAGGTTAAAGACAATAAAAAAATACTAACAAAAGATATGTATAAATGGTCAAGGAAAAAATCTCTAGCTAAATACTAAAACTAACCAAAGCACCACTATGCAAGAGCTGATCCCACTTCACCAAAACCATCTTTCAAATGACTAACCACAAAATTGTACCTTCAGTGGACCAAGGGATTGATGAAAGATAAGTGGTCATTTCTTAAAACAAATTGCAAGAATAAAAAATAACCAATGATTACATGACACCAAGAATCCGACCATAACTACCATCACACCATGCTTGGCCAAAGAAAGGGGCCTCAATTTAAGAATTCTACAAAAAAAAAAAAAAAAAAGACCAGGATGCTCATTCCTAAGCCAAAATTTCCGGAGAGTGGACATTTTTCATGACAAAACACAGTTCAAAAACATAGACAAATACTTTCCAAGGAATTATCAAATTTTCAAACCAAATGTCCATGACCCACTCATTTGCAATATAGCAAAACTTTGACATAAAATTTTAGCATAATCACATATAGCCATATACTGCATTTAAAAAATAAAATATTAAAGGAAGAACAGAAGAAGGAACACCAAACACAGTTGCATAAAACAGAAAAAGAATTTAGACAAAAGAAATATCTTTCACATGAACACAAGACAAAAGAAATATCTTTCACATGGACACAAGACAAGAAATATCTTTCACATGAACACAAGACAAAAGAAATATCTTTCACATGGACACAAGACAAAAGAAATATATTTCACATGAACACATTAATATCAATTAGTACACCATAATAAGTAGCATCACCTTCAGTAACAACACAAATTCCACTGTTTTGAGTTTTTCTAGTTGTCTCAGAGTCTTTGGTATGAAACTTCACACCATTTATAACATAACGCTTGAGCTGTTTTGCTTGATTATATCAATATCGAGCAAGCCATATGACTTTATCAGAGAGTTTCTTTTTCTCAGATGCATCCATTATCATCACATAATATTGACAATGACGTTCATTATAAGTATGCTATCTAAAGTGTTACAACCAACTTTTATATATAGACACTGACATCACTTATTATAAATAATAAAGTTTTATATACATGCTTTACTTACATAGTTCCTAAACCAGCTGTAGAATTTCTCCATTTGCTGCTTTTGAATAACATCATTGGTTACATGAAAAGGGAAATCAGCCTTGATTTCCGCTATGTGTACACTATGTAGACAAACGTGTTATAGTTAAGTTAGAATATTGTACCTGAATGCCATGAAAGGATATGCAATGACATATTACTTGCAAAATGGGGTGATTTCTTCACAATTGAATAGCACATAGCGATGTGCTTGGATCCATGAATTTGAATATAGTGTAATGCTTACCATCACACCCATGGATTTCTCAGCATTCCTTACAGGCCGATTGAATGCAGTTTCAACAGATTTAAAATAGCATGAGCAAAATGCTAAGAATTCCTCTGCTATATACCCTTATGCAATGGAGCCTTTTAGATAAGTTTTATTATGCACGTAAGACTTAAGTCTTGTCAAATACCTATTGGAAAACTCAAGATCAACAACGGGAAATTGGTGTGAAAAATAATTAATTAGATAAAAAAGTTACTATGTGTGTTACCTCTCTATGGGATACATCCAACGATAATGAACTGGGCCAACAACTTTGGCTTCGCTAGCTAAATGCAT
The DNA here is from genome assembly GCA_032878915.1 of Castanopsis chinensis. Lineage (NCBI taxonomy): Eukaryota > Viridiplantae > Streptophyta > Magnoliopsida > Fagales > Fagaceae > Castanopsis > Castanopsis chinensis. Next base: position 21,859,984 of record JAVQMG010000122.1, read on the forward strand.
GACTAGATGTACAATCATTATAAAGAAAAAGTGAGGAAATATCCTTTCCAACTCACACAATGTCACTGAAATTTTCTTCTTAAGAGCCCTAAGTTCATCCACATTTAGTACTTTGGAACATAATCTCCCTAAAGAAACAAAATAAGTCAATTAAAGGCCTACATACTTCAGGGGGCAATGATCCACGTATTGCTATCATAAAAATTTGCTGCATTAAGATATGATTATCATGGCTCTTCATCCCACTAATCTTGCGTTCTTTGAGTTTAAAGCAACATGAGATGTTTGAAGAATATCCATCTAGCACTCTTACATCCTTAAAAACTTGCAGAAAACCATTACTTTCACTAGCATTCATACGGTAGCAGGCATGTGGCATACGTGTCTTATCATTCCCAACCTTTTACAAATGAAGTTCACTTCTTATACCTATATCCTTTAAGTCTTGGTGTGCCATCAAGTTATCCTTTGTCTTGCCATCCAAGCTCAATAATGTGCCGATTATATTATCGACTACATTCCTTTCAATATGCATCACGTCAAGATTGTGATGCAACACATGGTCCTTCTAATAAGGCAATGTGAAAAATATACTTCTCTTCTTCCACACAGTTACGGCTTCCTCCCCTCTTTTTCTTTTATTGGAAAAATTAACTGTTTTCTTCCCAAACACATTATCGACTACAACATTCGTTTCTAAAATGATTTCCCCTCCGGATACCGTAATAGGAGCTAATCTCATATCAACATGGCCATCAAATGATTGTTTTTACTTGTGAAATTTATGATCACTATCCAAGAATCGCCTATGTCCAATGTAACTAAATTTCTTTCCATATCTTAATCAACGAGACTGACTATCATATTTACAAGGCGGATATGCAAGAGCACATTTGGTACTCCAACTTGAGATATCACCATATGCAAGAAGATCATTTATGGTCCACAATAATGCAGCATGCATTTGGAATGATTTTTTGGAAGACACATCAAACATTTTTACTACAACATCTCATAACTCCTTCAGTTCTTCTACTAGGGGTTGTAAGTATACATCTATATCACTCTTGAGCGAGGTTGGACTGGGAATCAATAATGATAGCATGAAAGAAGACCTTTTCATTCACATCCATGGAGGGAGATTGTATGGGATCGAAATGATAGGCCATGTACTATGAGTACTACTCATATTTCCATACAGGTTGAATCCATCGGCTACTAATCCAAGCCTCACATTATGAGGCTCGGATGAGAACTCTATGTACTTAGAGTCAAATGATTTCCAAGCTTCAAAATCAGCAGGATTCCTTAGTAACTCGTCATTCACATGACCATTGGCATGCCACCTCATATGATTGGTTGTTTCAGGAGATATAAATAGTCGTTGCAATCTTGGCTTTAAGGGGAACTACCGTAGGATCTTTGCAGGTTTCTTCTTTTATTTCTTTGAGGAAGCATTAGTACTTTGTTGACCTTTAGACATATAACTCAAGCCCAAATCCTTAATATTATTCTTATCCTCATAACAATCTTTGTTGGTCCAACCATTAAGACACTTCATGTGATACAAATGCACAATGGATGACAATTTGCTATAATGCTTACAACCTTCATAACAAGGTTGATTAGCATCTTCCAGCAATTTCATAAACCGAAGTGCATCTTTAATAGGACCTTTTGCAGGACCTTTTGTGGGTTGTTGCATAGTAGAGACTTCTTCCATTGGCCCAAATGCCATATCTTGTATGGGGAACATGTTTTGCAACATGTCACGAAGATTGGCATACACTATTGGGTTTTCTTGGACATGACTATTAGGAATTTCAGAAGAAGTTTGTGCAAATGATGATTCCCCATTACAGCATCTATAGGCCACGAATTTGTATGTACACATTTTCTACATGGACATGAAATCATTCCATCTGGGTGTGCATGGTTAGATGCAAAATTCAGAAACTGTTGGACTCTATCTAAATTTTCTCGTGACCTTCTATTTGTAAGTTTCATTCAACTTTTATCCATTGCTATAAAGCGGTTTATAAGAAATACCTATAATGTGATTTCATGAAAGCATAAAGCAAGATTTAACACACATTTCATTTACGCAATTTCACTTTAATTTAAGAAACTAATCATCTTTGATCATTCACTTTTAGCTATATTTCTAACAAACAATGAGTTTAAACTAATAGAGAAGTTATCAATACATTTGGTAACTATAACACCATTACTAGCAATAGCCTAAAATGAATTAATAAAAAAAAAATAGCTCAAGAAGAATCATCTAATATTACACAAAACGGTTAACACTCCCAATATCAAATAAAACCACCTTATTACTCCATGCAAGCCACCAGCTTGGCCCAATTCAACAACCCACCACAACTATGGAGAGAGAGAGAGAGAGAGAGAGAGAGAGAGAGAGGGCACCTTAATTATTTCACCAACTTCACTTACTTTGCCAACAATTAATTGTATCTATGATAGATCAACGGTCCAAATGCTGCAAATTGTCAACAACAAGATTGGACTAGCAATATTAGAATGTAGAGTATCACAAATCTGTAAGATAATCCACTTCATATATTAAGTTACTACTAATTACAGTATTAAAGTTTGGACTAGGAATATAGTGCTTTGGAAAGGAAGTGATCATTGTGTAAAGAAGGGGATTTTTGTCATGGTTCACCATGTTAATAATGAATTATAGTAAATATAATCACATCACATAGTAATTCTAGCACTCACCTTCTTCTAATACCATCAGCCAAATTACTCAATACTACTAAATTATATATATATATATATATATATATTGTACACCTGACTAAGTAACCATGTAAGACAGCTTTCTTTGATCTCACCCTAGTGATGATTGACAAATTGCCAATGACACCGTCTCCTTGTGCACAAAGGGGGGGGGGGGGGAGCTTAGAGAAGAGAGCAAAGGAGAAGTGAGCAACCATGGGCAAGGAAGCCAACAAATTGAGAGAAAATTAGCATATGGCAGTGCCTAAAGAAGATAATAAGCTAATAGAAAACTTGTCTGAAGTTGCTCATAGAGTTGTGTTGAAAACACTACATATGGTTCTTCAAAACTCATTTAAAAAAGTCACAAGGTGGTGACACATTTGGCTTAGATTGAAGCATGTATAGAAAGCCAAAGCAACAACTACCAGCAATCCAGAAAGAGATACCCAAACTCCAAATATGGATGCATACAAATCTAATTCTTCTAAAGGAACCAAAAACAACAGTTTCAATACTCACAAAATTCAGTAGTAATAAAAAGAAACCAAAATCTTTCCAAAAAAAAAAAAATTATACCAGAATATAGCTGTTTAGACTTACCTTTGCATCAAAGTTATCATCAATAAGAATATTAGCTGCCTTGATGTCATGGTGTATGATCTTAAGCTGACTTGAAGAACATTTAGCTCCAAAGGAGAGTGAAACTATAACTAGAAAATATTGTTATTGTTTGCAATGTAAAGATAGAACATAAAGGAAACTCACAGTCCTCATGCAGATATGCCAACTAGAAAATATTGTTATTGTTTATTTAATTGGGATTAAAACTTAGTTTAAGTGAGTTGTATCATTGGATGAAGATATTGTGAGAGACCGCGCCCCCGGCCCATTTTATAATGAGTGTGGGCTGAACCCACGTGAATGGGTGGAGTCGTGTTATTGTCTCTCAAAATGGAGGTTCGACTAGTTATATTTTTCCCTTTAGATTAAGGGTTTTACAATAGAGTCGCCACTTATTTAATTATTGGAAAAATAAGAAAACCAACATTGAAAAATTCATCATTTTATTAATTTTCAATTGAATTTACATTGGTCATAGGAAAATTACATGGCTTTGGTCCTAGATATAATCTAAGAAAAAGTACATGGCTTTGTTTCCTAGTTACAATCTAAAAATTGAAAATTACATGGACAAGCATTTGATCTACTAACCCTTGATCTAAGTTCGGAGGCTATGTTACAAGGTGGGAAGGTGTTAGGCACTCACCTTGCCCGGTGAAACCGGTCTTCTAGACTATAGTGGCCAACATTCATATCATATCATCCAATACGTCAATCAATTTACATGATGAATTTAAGGTGTGTGCATGTGATGAACCCTAATTCAATTTATTAAGCATGACATTTGGATTGAAAAATAAATTCTAGTGAATGTGTGTATAGTGATATCCTAGATTCAAGGATTTGAAAGAATTATGAAGCAAACATGTTTTTTTATATTGTTGATGTGGATTTAAAATCAAAACTAGTGCTTATGCATGAATATGTGATGAACAACAATAACATATGAAGAACACATAAGAACATTCAAATATATTCAGAGAATTTAAATAATTACTATCATTCTTTAATCCTAAATTCTTATCATGGCAACACAAAAAACAAGTTAGGAAAAGAAATTATACCTTCATGCAAGATCAATATGGTGGATGAGGAAACTCTTGAGGGAGGTCTTATGGGTGGAGGAAAAGAAGAGTTAGGAGAGGAAGAGTGAGTCTCACTCAATACCTTGAGTCTCAAGAAGACTAAGATATAACAAGACTACTCAACTTCCTAGAACTCAAGAGAGGGTTTTTTTTTTTTTTTTGTGTGTCTTGGAATGAAGGAGATGGGGGTTTATATAGTAGTGGTGGAGGAAATATGAATGGAAGGCCATTAATGAGGGTTGACAATGAATCATGAACCTAGACCTCATTTTAGCCTTTGGAGAAATTTGGTGCATTAAATGGAGAGATTTGTGAGAGTGAGGAGCAAGCCAAAATTCGGTTTTCCCGTAGCTGCTGTAACAGCCTGTAAAGCCAACTTTGAAAACTCATATCTGACTCAATTTTGATCGGAATTGTGTCGTTCTTGTGCTCAAATTGAAGCCCCGGATGTCTAGTTTCTGAAAAAATTAACCTCATTCACAGATTCAAAATATTCTGAGAGATATCAATGAAATTGTGAGCAGAGGTCATTTTTTAGAAAAATGGTTTCAGCACAATTAACATTAATAGGTCTCAAATTAGTTTCCAATTAACATTAATAGGCTCCAATCACTCCCATTTCAGACCTAATTAGTTCCAAATTTACCCTAATTAAAAGATAATTGCACAAATTACTCATTGAATAATTAATGTTTAACTATCTAATTAATTAGGTGTATGCAACCTTACCATAAAATGTAGTCCTAACCAATCAAATTATGACACATCATTAATTTCAAATTGATTATAATTATAACCAATTAGAATCAATTGTTCATAATCACATAAGGTCAGACTCAATTTGTGATAGTGCATCTCGGCCATTAAAAATTGATTTGATGATGACTTTCAATCTGATGGTCCGATTAGGGCTTATAACCAGTCGATTTGATCGTTACAACATCAAGATCATTTTGGTAAAATGAGATTAAGGATCTAATGACCAAAATCGAGATGCATATTTCCAAGGTGAAATTACCCTTTTACCCTCCAAGTGAGGTTAAATGCGGGTTGCAAAATGAGGTGTCAACAGAATGCCCCTCATTGACAAAGCTTGAAAAGCGAATGTCAATGTATGAAAAAGACACTTAACTTTGCAATCAGCATTTAACCGTGGTGAATTTATGATGCATGGAAATAAGAATGTAAACCGTCATGTAGTGGATCAAAATTTGGACCAAATCTCGGAGGAGATTGCCTACGTACCTCTTGGTGGGAGGATCAGGTCTACACGTAGTTCATGCATGCAAATTTTTTTTTTTCGAAAGAGTACAAGACATGCTTACCTGAGGTCATGAAAATATGGAGATGCTAGTCATGTGTTTCAGAGGACCAAAGGTTGTGGATCCTGGCTCATGTTTTCAGAGGACCCAGGATTCTTGAACCTTGGCTCATGTTTTCAGAGGACCAAGGTTTTTTTTTTTTTTTTTTTTTTTTTTTTTTTTTTTTTTGGGCTTTGGGCTCATGTTTTCAGAGGACCAAAGGTTGTGAATCCTGGCTCATGTTTTCAAAGGACCTAGAATTCTTTTGGGCTTTGGCCTCATGTTTTCAGAGGACCAAGGGTTTTTTTGGGCTTTGGGCTCATGTTTTCAAAGAACCAAAGGTTGTGGATCCTGGCTCATGTTTTTAGAGGACCTAGGATTCTTTTGGGTTTTGGCCTCATGTTTTTAGAGGACCAAAGGTTGTGGATCCTGGCTCATGTTTTCAGAGGACCTAGGGTTTTTTTTGGGTTTTGGGCTCATGTTTTTAGAGGATCAAAGGTTGTGGATCCTGGATCATGTTTTCAGAGGACCTAGGATTCTTTTGGGTTTTGGCCTCATGTTTACAGAGGACCAAAGGTTGTGGATCCTGGCTCATGTTTTCAGAGGACCTAGGATTCTTGGATCAAGGCTCATGTTTTCATAGGACCAAGGGTTTTCTGGGCTTTGGGCTCATGTTTTCAGAGGACTAAAGGTTGTGGATCCTGGCTCATGTTTTCAGAGGACCTAGGATTCTTTTGGGTTTTGGCCTCATGTTTTCAGAGGACCAAAGGTTGTGGATTCTAGCTCATGTTTTCAGAGGACCTAGGATTCTTTTGGGCTTTGGCCTCATGTTTTCAGAAGACCAAAAGTTTTGGATCCTGGCTCATGTTTTCAGAGGACTTAGGATTCTTTTGGGCTTTGGCCTCATGTTTTCAGAGGACCAAAGGTTGTGGATCCTGGCTTATGTTTTCAAAGGACCTAGGATTCTTTTGGGCTTTGGCCTCATGTTTTTAGAGGACCAATGGTTTTTTTGGGCTTTGGCCTCATGTTTTCAGAGGACCAAAGGTTGTGGATCCTGGCTCATGTTTTTAGAGGACCTAGGATTCTTTTGGGTTTTGGCCTCATGTTTTCAGAGGACCAAAGGTTGTGGATCCTGGCTCATGTTTTCAGAGGACCTAGGATTCTTTTGGGCTTTGGCCTCATGTTTTCAGAGGACCAAAGGTTGTGGATCCTGGCTCATGTTTTCAAAGGACCGAGGATTCTTGGATCTTGGCTCATGGTTCATGTTTGTGGGCTTTTTACCCTAGTACTTGTAAAATAGATATTTCCAATTAGTAACATAGTTATTCATTGAAAAGAATTCGGCATACCTGGCAAATGCCCCTAGTTTGGGACATATTCTGTGCTTTGATGAATGTTGAGGATGGACATTTGACTTGATATTGCCCCACTGGAAAATATGGAAGAGGATCATAATTTTCTTTTCCTGAAGAAGAATTTAATGTGGTTCTCTTCTAGGACTTTTGAATTTTTCTTTTGAGAAATTTGGAAATCTTGAAATTTTTGATGGAATTGGGAAATTTCTTTATTTTAAAAGATTTGGAAATCTTGATTTTTTTTTTGAAAGATTTGGAAATCTTGAATTTTTTTTGAAGGAATTGAAAATTTATTTAATTTTTTTTTTATCAACCTAAGAAGCATGAGCCCAATGCCCCTAGTCCCAAAGTTTTTTTTTTTTTTTTTTTTTTTTTTTTTTTTTTTTTTTTTTTATAAATTTTTATAAAGCAACCTAATTGGAAATCTTGATTTTTTTTTTTTTGAAGGAAAAAATTTTTTTTTGAAATTTTTTTTTGGAAGATTTGGAAATCCTAAATTTTTTTGAAAGAATTGAAAATCTTGAATGATGTTTTTTTTTTTTTTTTTTTTTTTTTTTTTTTTTTAGATTTGAAAATTTGTTCATTATCAAAAAGTGAAGAAGATGAAGATGAAGATGGAGTAAGAGTGATGAAAACTTATTCATGATGATTTTTTTTTTTTTTTTTTTTTTTTTTTTTGAAAAACCTATCATTTGAATGAAAATAACTTTAGCTAGAGTTGATGTGGCTAGATAAGTCCTTGCTTAATTCCTGCCAAAAGATAATTTCAATTAGTAGTGGAGTTATTTATTGAAATTAATTGGAAGTACTTACCCAATGCCCCTAGTTTGGGGCATATTCCATGCTTAAATTGGAGCTGAATTCATTTGATGTTGTGACCATTAGGGAACATGAAAGAAGATCATGGTTCGCCATCCTTGGTTCCTGCAAAAAGGCTTTCTTTCTCTAGCTTGTTAGAAACCAATTATCATGAAAATTTTTTTGCTAATGCCCTTATTGTGGACATGCTTGCAAAAAAAAAGGATTAATGCCTCAAATGAAAACATACTTCCATGCAAGAGGAACATATTTGCACACAATATAAATAGGCCAATGCTCCAAGTTTAAACATGCTTAATGCAAACAAATGGGCTTAACCTAACATATACCCAAACAATTTTGTCACATTGTTTTGACTTTGTTTTCCAAGGTTGTTTGAGTGATTGGGACCGGGCCTATGCAAGGCTGCCTACGTACCTCTCTCATAGAGGATCAGGTCAAGACGTAGTTCAAAGAACTGGATTTTGGAAAAGAATGAATTTTTTTTTCTTTTTTTTTTGAAAAAAAACAAATTTCTTTTTTTTTTTTTTTTTTTTTTTTTTTTTTTTTTTGAACTAGATATGATCCTTTGAACAACCATTTTGGAAAATCATAGTGTTTAAGAACTAAACAAATCTCTTTGATTAGGAAGTATCAAGATCATTAAACTCATGTAATAAAATTTGCTTCTTCCTTTTGAACATCGTCAAATTGAGTCTTCAAAGGCAATCAAGAAATGAAATATAATAATATTTAGGAGTCACATTATTGGGTTCAAACAAGGAGAGTGCTCCAAGTTTGAAAGTTATTTTGAGCCATTTGGGGATTTGAGAATTTAAGAAGTTTTGTCCTTTAACATATCATTTAGTGGGGTTTGACAATTTTAAGCATTTTTCCTTTTTAATTCAAGAGAAAATAATATTAGAGTTTAAGATATGCTTACAATTAGCAAGACTTCAAGGAGGTCTTTACTTATAGGTTGTAATGTAGGTCCGGTTTGGGTTATGAAATGAAAGATATAAAAGGCCCAAAATTCCCTATGATGTTTCGCCCAAGTATGCATTACTTAAAAATCAAGTATTGGAGGAGTTTCTCCATTTTTTTCTTTGTCATCTTCTCACTAGTCTTCATTGGTCACTCGAATCAACATTATGCTCATTCATCTTGGATCATACCTCTAGACTTTCATCTTGTAAAATTCTTCTCTTTTTAGATTGCATCCTTAAGTTTCCAAATTTGTAGGATTTTCCAATTTTTTTCTTTTCTTTGGCCCTAACTTTTGTCTAGACTGCCCTTTTGGGTTTTCAACCTAGACCGCCCTTTTGGGTTTTTAGCCTAGTGGGCGTTTTTTTTTTTTTTTTTTTTTTTTTTTTTTTTGCTGTCTTTCATCTCTTGATTGAATGAACTTTTGAGAATCTTTTCCCTTGTTTTTCTTAGCTTAAGTCATTTTGATGCACTCTCTAGACCTCTTTCTTGCCTTGATGCACTTGCACCTTTTTGTACTTGATGAATCTTTTCCTTTTTCTTGACGAACCCTCTTTTAGATGAATTTTGTATTCCTCTTAACATGATGAATTTTAGGCTCTTCAACTTTACGGACACTTTTTTTTTTTTTCACATTGATGGAATTTCATTTCTCCTTCCATGATTGTGTGAAACGTCATTTCTCTTTGATGATGTCCTGTCTTTAGCCTAATGAATCTCCACTTGTCTTTCATGTCTTCTAGGAGAGATTTATCAGTTAGCTTTAAAGCTACAAGGTTGACTCCTCCTCAACATGAGATTTACGTATGCATATCTTGATTTTTCCCACCCCAGGTTTAGATTTTAGTGGGTTCATGCAAAAAAAGGCTAAGTGTTTAAAGGCTCAAATGAGCTAGCAATGGATAATGATTGTTTTAGGTATTAGGGAATAATCTTGTTTAACAAAAGATGGCCTCCTATCCCTAGTAATGCTTACTTGTAAATGCAATGACTTAAGCTCTTCTAATAAATTCATCTTAAAAGAAAAAGTATGAATGCTTTAATGTTGTGAAACAGAAGATCTTTGAAAATTGGATTGAGTGCATGGATTCTTGAGATTTTCTGATGGATGGATTTTTTTTTTTTTTTATTTCCTTTTAAGACCTTTTCTTCTTATATTCTAAGTCAAGTAGCAAAAGTATTTACATGAATCAAATGAAATTAATCATTCCTTGGTATAAGTTGATTGCTCAAGCCTTTAAACAACAAGATTTAGAAAATTTTTTGTCCAAGGGATCCTCATGTACCATTTTGAAAAGGAGACTTTTTAAAAAAAAAAATAAAAATCTTGAAAGAAAAAAAAAAATTGGGTCTTTTTGAAAAAGTCACTAGGAAGTTCAATGGCCCTAGTTCAAAGATTTTTTTTTTTTTTTTTAATGACTCAAAGACCCAATGCCCCTAGTCCAAACACTTTCTTATTTGATTTTTTTTTAATTTAAAAAAAAAATATATATATATATATACACATGAAAAAAAAAAAAAATACATCAAATGCTACATGGATTTTTAGAATTTAAAGAAATATAGAATCATGGAATAAAAAAACAAACTTTAAGTTTAACCATGGTGTTGCAAATCATATGTGGAGTGAGGCAAAGTTGGGCCGCTTGCTTCTTCTTGGTCCATTTAGGATGCTTGAGACTTTGTATGCTTGAACCTTGATTATGATCTTTTGCTATTTGCTTGAAATGACTTGGGTTTGCACTTGGAAGGCTTGAACCTTGATCATGATCTTTTGGTATTTGCTTGAAATGACTTGAACCTTACACTTGGAAGGCATGCATCTTGGGAGCCTTTGGCCTTTGATGTTGATCATGCATATACATCTTTAATGGACTCAAGTGTTAGGCTTAGACTCATTCAAGAAACAAATTGGGCTTCCATTTCAAGTAGAGTTTAATCATAGGCTTTTAGGCTTGAGTTTACTCATAGCATACAAGGTTAAAACAATTATGATGGGCTCAAGCATTGGACTTGGGCTCATCATGGTCCAAACAAAGGCCAAACATATGCATAATGAAATGCAATTACATGGACCAACCTAAAGGTAGGTTCTATGGGTCATTACAAAATGGGTAGAAGGTAGGTTAAAGGTTCCCACAAGCTAGGACGTCGTACCTCCCAACTTGTGACGCCAAGAGCGCTGCGTTGGTCCGAACGGTACAGTTTGTCCCTATGAACCACCATGGCATAACCATGATGATCCTTGTCGCGGTGGGTGGTAGGTTCACCGCTGGGTATGTGAGTCTCAGGAAGACCACAATCCACGGCTAATACTACCGAGCTTCCGGCCTAACACACAAATAAAATAAATTTCATTCAAGCAAATGATGCATGACATGCAATATAATGACATATTAGACATATTATATACAAAAAACAATAAACAAACAATGATATGGTTGGCTACCATAACCTAATTGAAGCCTAGCCCTCAATATCCCCAGTGGAGTCGCCACTGTGAGAGACCGCGCCCCCAGCCCGTTTTATAATGAGTGTGGGCTGAACCCACGTGAATGGGTGGAGTCGTGTTATTGTCTCTCAAAATGAAGGTTCGACTAGTTATATTTTTCCCTTTAGATTAAAGGTTTTACAATAAAGTCGTCACTTATTTAATTATTGGAAAAATAAGAAAACCAACATTGAAAAATTCATCATTTTATTAATTTTCAATTGAATTTACATTGGTCATAGGAAAATTACATGGCTTTGGTCCTAGATACAATCTAAGAAAAAGTACATGGCTTTGTTTCCTAGTTACAATCTAAAAATTGAAAATTACATAGACAAGCATTTGATCTACTAACCTTTGATCTAAGTTCGGAGGCTATGTTACAAGGTGGGAAGGTGTTAGGCACTCACCTTACCCGGTGAAACCGGTCTTCTAGACTATGGTGGCCAACATTCATATCATATCATCCAATACGTCAATCAATTTACATGATGAATTTAAGGTGTGCGCATGTGATGAACCCTAATTCAATTTATTAAGCATGGCATTTGGATTGAAAAATAAATTCTAGTGAATGTGTGTATGGTGATATCCTAGATTCAAGGATTTGAAAGAATTATGAAGCAAACATGTTTTTTTATATTGTTGATGTGGATTTAAGATCAAAACTAGTGCTTATGCATGAATATGTGATGAACAACAATAACATATGAAGAACACATAAGAACATTCAAACATATTTAAGAGAATTTAAATAATTACTATCATTCTTTAATCCTAAATTCTTATCATGACAACACAAAAAACAAGTTAGGAAAAGAAATTATACCTTCATGCATGATCAATATGGTGGATGAGGAAACTCTTGAGGGAGGTCTTATGGGTGGAGGAAAAGAAGAGTTAGGAGAGGAAGAGTGAGTCTCACTCAATACCTTGAGTCTCAAGAAGACCAAGATATGACAAGACCACTCAACTTCCTAGAACTCAAGAGAGGAGAAGAGAGGGGGTTTTTTTTTTGTGTGTCTTGGAATGAAGGAGATGAGGGTTTATATAGTAGTGGTGGAGGAAATATGAATGGAAGGCCATTAATGAGGGTTGACAATGAATCATGAACCTAGACCTCATTTTAGCCTTTGGGAAAATTTGGTGCATTAAATGGAGAGATTTGTGGGAGTGAGGAGCAAGCCAAAATTCGGTTTTCCCGTAGCTGCTGTAACAGCCTGTAGAGCCAACTTTGAAAACTCATATCTGACTCAATTTTGATCGGAATTGTGTCGTTCTTATGCTCAAATTGAAGCCCCGGATGTCTAGTTTCTGGGAAAATTAACCTCATTCATAGATTCAAAATATTCTGAGAGATATCAATGAAATTGTGAGCAGAGGTCATTTTTTAGAAAAATGGTTTCAGCACAATTAACATTAATAGGTCCCAAATTAGTTTCCAATTAACATTAATAGGCTCCAATCACTCCCATTTCAGACCTAATTAGTTCCAAATTTACCCTAATTAAAAGATAATTGCACAAATTACTCATTGAATAATTAATGTTTAACTATCTAATTAATTAGGTGTATGCAACCTTACCATAAAATGTAGTTCTAATCAATCAAATTATGACACATCATTAATTTCAAATTGATTATAATTATAACCAATTAGAATCAATTGTTCATAATCACATAAGGTCGGACTCAATTTGTGATAATGCATCTCGGCCATTAAAAATTTATTTGATGATAACTTTCAATCCGATAGTCTGATTAGGGCTTATAACCAGTCGATTTGATCGTTACAACATCAAGATCATTTTGGTGAAATGAGATTAAGGATCTAATGACCAAAATCGAGATGCATATTTCCAAGGTGAAATTATCCTTTTACCCTCTAAGTGAGGTTAAATGCGGGTTGCAAAATGAGGTGTCAACAGATATATTGTTTTGTCATTAATTATAGGTGTTGTAATATAAGTAGTGCTAACAACCTTATTTAGTTTCTAATTTTATTTTCTTTGGTTTGCAATAAAATCCCACCATACATGGTAGATCAACTGACTTTAGCCATATATGTTACTGCCTCATGATCTATCTCAATATATATTTCTCCTCAAAAGTTTACAGATATCCAAGAAATTCTAACTTAATTACGATGCTAAATCATAATTATCAATGATACAACTCAATTAAACTAAGTTTTAATCCCAACTCACAGTCCTAACTATCCTATCAGTCTATCATTACAGTTATAATACAATCTTCAATCACTTAGTGCATATATAACTTACCAATGAATTAAAAATAACATTTTCAATTTTTGGTGCATAGTCGGAATCTCACACTAGCTTGTTGAATTGAACCTCAAAATCCAATACTCAAAAAAAAAAAAAAAAAAAAAAAAACACAATAAATTAACCAAAAACACAATAATTTAAACACAATAATCCAGTACCAATTCAAATGATTTCTGAGTTCCACTATCAAGATATGTATCACACAGAGTAGCCACAATCATTGTGCATTTGGTAATTTATTAACTTTGTACATAACTGGTAGCAAGTAATCGCTCTTAACTTTGTTTGATAATTTATTCCATTACTAAACATTACAAACCCAACAATTTAACAAATGTTGTTTTTAGGTTGGTTTAATTTCAATAATATATAATAATAAAAACAAAATGCAAATTGCAAGAAGAAATAAATACATTTTTCAAAGTAAAATGAGAGTGGGAGAGAGATACTTGAAGAACTTGAAATGCCTTTGTATCTTCTTGTAGATTCCAATCATTATGCTTCAAAAACCCTAAATTTTCATTCCCAAAAAAAAAAAAAAAAATTGTTTGGTTTCTGAATTCATGATGAGAGAGAGAGAGAGAGAGAGAGAGAGAGAGAGAGAGAGAGAGACAGAGAGAGCTCACAATGTCTCCAATGATTTGAGTAGAATGTTCCTTGCATCGAGAAGCACCAATCAAGTGAGGGTTAGCTTGGATTGAAAGCTTCGACGGCGAGCGCAAAGATGAAGTGACAGCGGTGGAGATGGAGATGAAGTGAGGGTTTTGGAGAGAGTGAGAGTTTGGAGAGAGTGAAAGTGAATAAGTGGGAAAATGAAAACCTAATAAGAGGCAAGACAGAAAAAATAGAGGGAAAGAGAAATTTTGGGGCCGGAAATTTAAAAATCTATAGCGACGGTCCAACCTGCTGCTATAACTAAGATAAAGCACTGCAAAAAGAAGTCCCTATTGCGGCGTTTTCCTCTACCACCGCAATAGCATTTGTGCAAAATGATATACTTATTGCGGCGGATTTTTGAAGTGCCGCTATATCTCAGTTACCACTGCTAAAACATATATATTGCGGCGGTTTTATGTCTTGCCGCTGTAGGACATTGCAAAAGACTAATAGTGGCAGTCCCAACAAATGTGGCAATAGAGCCTATGTACAATGGTGGTCTCAAAAAACGCCGCAATATGCCACATATAGCGGCGGTTTTTGCACCCACTGTAAAAAAAATCGCCGCAATAGTACAAATTTCTTGTAGTGTGGAGAAAAAATAATACAACTCACATTAAAAAAAATAATAAAAAGAAAATTCACTTATTGCTCCCATTTTTGGGGGCTTTTCTCTAGTAGGGGCCCTAGGACCGGGCCCAAGGTGCAACCATGCACTGTAATGGAATGCTATCTTTGACGCAAAAGGAAAGCAAAAGCACCAAACAAGCATATTCCATAAATTGGCTTTTTTTACTTTTTTCTTTTCTTCTACCCCTTCCCTCTCTTTTTTGTTGAGAGAAAATGGCTGTTTTTTACTTTTTCTTTACTTATACTTTGATTGACCTCCTAATTATCGGAAAGTGAGGGTTTAAGAAGCTAGCTAATCAAATACCATCTCGATATTATGATTTGGACCATGAGAAAAATCTTTAAAAGATGTGTCAAAGAATGAGTTAAATTAATATAGAAATGGTATACTTAATGAAAATATTTCCTCATAAAATAATTTTTTTTTACTCTTGTTTTAACAGCCATATCGTATACAATTTTTGGTATGATATATAGGAGGCAGCTAGGTACGTACTCATTTGAATTTACATGATGCGCCATTTGTCTTTTGTATACTTGTCTGGAAATTTGGACAAAATGGACAACAGTGGGAAAGAATATCAATGTAGAGGATCCAAAGCCTTACAAGAGAAAATACCCATGTTGATCTTAAGGGACAACTAATTTTTTGGAACTTCTGCTTGAGTGGTGAATAGTTACACCACTAACACCTTTTGGTGGCCCCTTAATATTAAAGCAACTTGATATCATCACCACACACGTCATAATATAGGAGACATGTTCTTTTCATTGAGCGTTCCCTTGAATATTGTCCACTAATAATGTTGATTTTAAATTTTATATATATATATATATATATATATATAAACCATTTAGCTAGTTTTTACCTTACTACTACTTGAACATGTGTGAGTCTAGCTAAGTTTTAGGGTTCACTTCACCAAAAATGAATGAAAAAAAGCCTTTTTTGATTGTGATTCTTATACAAGCAATATATTGTGGCATGTTCTTGCTGTCCAAGGCTGCATTAGATGGTGGTATGAACAATTTCGTGTTTGTTTTTTATAGACAAGCTGCAGCAACTATTTTCTTAGCACCTCTCGCCGTATTCTTTGAACGGTATTAATAACAACAATAATATTACCTTTTTATTTTTATTTATTTATTTTTGTCCCTGAGTTTATTTGGTGATGAAAATGGTGAATGAATCTTGGTTATTTTATATTGGGCTCTAGGAAAAAGGCGCTGCCCCTGACATTGGTGACCTTCTGCAAGATCTTTCTTCTTTCTCTATTTGGGTATGTCCTATTTAATTTAATTTATTTCATTTTACTTCAAAATTTTGCTCTTCATTATTTTGCAGTCACCTATTAAGAACGAAAACTATTATTACATAACCACATATTGGTGGATAACCATGACTAAAACCTTAAAGAAAAGCTTTCATGCGTGGTCTTGTTCTATTTCTTCCAACTTCAGGATCGTTTTAAGCCTGGATATCTATGGCATAGCTATTGTTTATACGTCAGCAACATTGGCTGCAGCAATTACAAACTGCCTTCCAGTCATAACTTTCTTCTTGGCAGTGTTACTCAGGTAGCGTTCTTTTGTAACTTATTTTATAATTCATGTTTCTTTTTCTCCAAAACTATAATATGGGGTATGCCAAGAGCAACTTGAAGTTTAGTGGTATCGTCTACTTCCTCTCATGAAAAGAATCAAAATTTGAATCTTCTCATCCTTGTTGTGACCATTGAATTATGAAAACAAAAATATATATAACATGGTATGTGGGCTGACAAATCTCGTAAACGTACAAATATATTACAAGTTTTGAGTATAAGCTAGCTCCGAAGTCTGCGTAGTAGTTCTAAATGTATGGAAGTTTTGTTTTGTTTTTTGTTTTTGTTCTAAGGGTACTTTGTGGGAAGGCACAAGATGATACGGCTACAAACCGTACTAGCTAGAGGGAAAAGATTTCTTCATGGAATGGAGAGTGTTGGATTTGGATGGACAGTTTAAAAATGTAATAAAATAATTCAACGATTCATAATAAAGTAAGAAGCTCACAATCATGTGAATTTTAAAAATAAACACATGATGTGCATAATAATAAAATTACTAATAGCTTTTACTGACATGTGGCTTGGTTGGTTTCTTACTCTTCTTAAGGCGTATTTTCTCACTAAGATGTGAGAATATTCAACATAAATCTAAACGATGCAGCGGTTTCACTAGCTCATCTCTCCAATGATACAACAGTCAAACAAATATCTTCCCACAACATAACAATGCCCACCCTATAAAGCAAAAGCTCCACCAAAGAAACACATTTTCCCACATCATAACAATGCCCACTCTACATGTATCTCAATAATTCTAATCTATATATTCTTCAAGGTTGGCATGGTTCCTTTATCTAGAGTTTAAATATTTGTGAGTTACATGAAAACTTAATCACAAAATAATGGACAATAAATCACAAGACATTTTGTAACAACTATTTTTCACAATGGGGTATATTATATTTCATGATACATTTTATAGTCATTATGAACATAGCCAAGAGTCTTGTGGATCACCATCGCATATCCTTGGTGCGGTAATCACTCCATAAATATAAATGTTCTTGGTTTCATGAATGTTCCAAAGCATAATCTCAAATTCTCATACAGCTCCATTGTGACACTCGTATAGGTAAAGTTTTTTCGTGGGTGGTTTTGTTATTCTAACATCCCACTCATACAAGTTACAAACTAGTTTTGCATTGATAGGTTGAGTTAGATATGCCTTGAAAGTGTCCGTAAAAATCTTATCGTGACAATTGGTTGAGTTGTCTCTTGATGTTTGTTGGAATTTTCTTGTGTCTTCTCAATTCTTAGAGAAATGACATAATAATCTAACCAACTTGTATATATCTCATTTATATGTCAACTTATAAAGTATATATGTGGATGGTACAATCAAGGCTCCAAACATATTGAATTTCCCAAATGAAAAAGGGGAATAGATAGGCATAGTTTATCGTCTAATTAGATTTGTAGAGTGTTATAAAGCTCCGTTAGTAGCCAAAGGTTATATTGTAAAGACTAAGGAGTTGACTATGAAGAAATCTTTGCATCTATGTCAAGAATGACTTTTGTTTGGGCTCTCATCCTTGTCGCATCTTCTAAAAATGGTCTCTTTATCAAATGGATGTAAAAAATTGCATTTTGTAAAGGTAATACTTAAGATATTTACGGTATTCAACCCTTGAAACATCTTTATACTTAATTTACAATGAAAAGTTTGAGATTTCTATGATATTTCCTGGGTATTAAAGTTTCTTATTCACCTAAAGGCTACGAATTTTTGTAATCCAGGTATATCAATGACATCATTAGCCATGCACATTTAAATCTTGGTATAATGTCAAGCTCTAGCTAACAACTGGTGTTCCATTGTTGAATCTCACTTTTATTATCAAATTAGAATCAATAACAATTTATTACAACTCAGGATTTATCATGAAAATATTGCAAATATAACACTTCTCTTTAACTTAACCTTAAAAGTTCTTGACATAGTAAAAAATATTTCTTTATGTATAAAGCTTGACACATGAATAAGATATATAAAAAGATAGAAAAAAAAAAAAAAAAAAGACAAAAAAGACAATAAAGAATGATATCCGAAGTAGAAGTATAATTACTTCATTATTCTCTTACAAAAATGGGTACAAGACATGGCTTGTATCTAGCATACATATTAGCGTATTAGATACGTGATATAAATCTGTGTCAAAAATTAAATATATATATTTACATCTTAATGTATCCAATATGATTGATACACTGTACATAAGCTCTTTCCTAATTATATAAAGCAAAATTGTCTTATAAAAAGACAAACTAAAAGACAAGAAGAAAATTGTAAGTACAATAACTATTTAAAGAAAAATAGGTGTCCTCCTTTAACAATACTAACTATTTACCTAAATATTCTTCCCCATGTCTTTCTTCTAACTTTTAGAGCATGCAAGTAATAGTTGCGGAAGCTACCTTTCTCTTAACCCCACCATGGATTAATTGCTCACTGTGGCACACAAGAAAAACATCATGTGTGGGTCCCTTGAATATTTAGAATATCTAGTGAGATGAATTCCCCCCACGTATGTGAATTGCAACCCAAACTAGGCAGCCTCAATCAAGTACATGTCTGATGTCTCTATGGGCACCTCCACAGAATTGCAAGAGCGACAAAATTTATATTTATAGCAAAGATCTTCTATTTACAGGCGTATCATAGACATAGATAGAAAGTTCATACATGCCACAACAGAGAAGCAAGGCCATATGTTATTCTATGATTTTATTTTCTGATGTGTATCTTCTATATATATATTTTTTAATGAATTTGATGCCTATCTTCTTGGATTATATTGGAGGTTATTTTTCACATTGCAACCAAAATTAGGTGTGATGTCTTGACAAACCCCATTTTTGTCTATATTCCTTGTATTAATTAATAAGATGCATGCTTAAAGCGCAGATGGGTGTGAAAACCACCCTATACAAATACAATATGACATAAAGCAACTTGTCACAAATCTCTGTCCACTTCCGCTAATCATAGTCGAACATGGCTTTTGCATTTCAATTTTGTTTTGGATGAACACATTTAACGAACAGAAGAGGCCAGCTGCTTGATGCATGTAGAAGGAACTTTAGATGGTGAAAACAGTAAAAATTAAACCAGATTTAGTGTATAATGCTAACAATCTTTTTGCTCACTTAACAATTCTTTAATGTTTCTAATGGAGATATCTAATATTCAAATCCTTCCTCTATTAACAATTGAATTATCATAAAAAAGAAAAAAAACACTGAAATGGTTGTCATTTTTGAAATGATAATTAAAACAATGACAGAGTTTAGTTACAAAATTAATTGTAGCATAAAGTTACAATCTTACTCAATAGAATATAAATTATTGCATATTTTGAAATCTAACCGTTGATTTGTATGTTCTTTACATTCTTAATACACATAAATTTTTGTGGCAATCAGATGTTATTTACTATATGATCTATAATCTTATATTTTATGCACAATTTTAAACTACAAAAACTTACAATTTAAATAATTTATTGATAACATAACTATTGATCTTTAATTTTTTAAAAATTTTGCAAGTATGGGAAATATAAGAAGAATAAATAATCTAACGGTGAATTTACCAAAAGTCATATCCAATAAAAAGATATTAAGTAAGGTTATAACCAATTTTGTAACTAAATTTTGTTCTTAAAACATAAGTTAACAAAAGCTAAAATAGTCTTTAACAATTTAAGCCCTGATATCCTCTTTGGTAAGGTACCAATATTTTCTTTCACTTGCCAACTGTCAAATGGCAAAATTTACACCCTAATTTTTATGCATGCGATGCGCTAAGTAATCCACTTATCTAAACTAATACCATTAATACACACAGAAACTCCAAAATACTTTGGGGTTGTGTTTTGAAACTTGTTTTTGGATTTTAAATTAATAGATTTGAAATGTCTTGATTTCAAATCTATTGACTTTAGGAGTTGTTTTAAATCCAAGTATTTTAAAAGTTTTATCTTTGGTGAGTTTGTTAAATTCAAATCCTTGACATTTTTTAAACTATCCAAACAAGATATTTGGATTTCAATCACCCAAATCCAAATCCAAATCCAAATGTCCAAATCATATCATCCAAACACACCATAGAGGATTTTTTTTTTTTTTAGAACTAGTTTAGAGAAATTAAACACACGAGTGTACAAAAAATATCTCCCAACCTTTATAATTTTCCACAATTAAAGTTCAAAGAAACTGAGATCTCTTGACGTAAGATTCTCAGAGATCACTTGAAAAATTTTCATTCACAATTCTACAACACACATGCTCAATTACAAGAGATTACATTGTTTTCCGTTACACAACGCCTACTCTCCATTTTTCCAATAAAATTTGCTATTGACACCCCCAGTTTATCCTAAGTAGGACAACATAGTTTATTGGAGGATGCTTTTCATATTGGTAACAATGAGAATCTTATTTCTTATCCACAATAAGAATTTAATTCTGAGTAATTAGCTATTTTAGTAGTCAAGTTAGTTACTCCAAGTCTAAGGCAAGCTTATCTTGTTTGCTTGGTATGTAGTAAAAGTCCACTTTAAATATACAGAAGAATTATTTAATGCAGAGCTTATGTTCATTGATTAGTATATTGGAGTCCATTTCAAATGTGTAGATCATTCATTTAATGTCGAAAGCTATGATATAGGATGGAGGTGTTGGAGTTGAGGACAATTGCGGGGGTTGCAAAGCTTGCAGGTATACTATTCTGCATAGCCGGTGCAGCGACCCTTGCCTTTTACAAGGGACCCCATTTGAAATTCTTGGGCCAACACCACCTCTTCGGTCAACCTAAACTCGAAGATCACCTTGTTCATCTTCCTTCGAACAAAGCGTGGATAAAGGGTTGCTTCCTCTTCCTTATTTCCAGCACCTTTTGGGGTCTATGGCTTGTTTTGCAGGTATGTAAATTCTTAGCTTCTTGTTTGAGGTGTAAATTTGCCTTGTTAGAATTTTATCGTGAAGAAAGAACAATGTTTTTCATGTAACCGATTCACATGATCTCGATGGGTAATATATGTCATACATGAAAGATGTTTCAGTTGTGGAAGACTCCTAGCATTGACAGTGTGGCCAATTGAGAGTTGGCTCCTAGTAGAGATATCTTGGTCCAGGATGTCCAAATATATTATAGGCCTCAATTATCCATCTAGTTGTAGAATAAGCAAAATAACTCAAATTCTACTTATATTTTTAGTACAATTTTTAGGGTTAGCCTAGGCCTCTACATTAGTCTCATAATAATAAAAATGTAAATTGTCAGGGGTTTTTTCTACAATGGATCCATTAGATTGAACCATGTTAATTCTTATTTCCGCTATTTTTTTCTTTTTTTTTTTCTTTATATATATATATATATATATTTTAATATTCTAACGTTTCACTTTCAATCCCCCCAACAGTTCTCGCAACTCCCTTTTCTGTTTGCGAAAATCATCCTTAAAACCCATTGATAGATGTATACATATGTGTGGTTTCTCCCCAAAAAAAAAAAAAAAAAAAAAGATGTATACATGAGCGTGTGTTTGCGTAGATATATAAATTTCTATACACACCCACTCCACCAAGTAGTAGACTTATTCGTTTTTTTTTTGGATGCAGGCACCAGTTATGAAGAGCTACCCTCCAAAGCTTCTCTTCACTACTCTTCAGTGTTTTTTGAGCTCCATTCAGTCATTTGCCATTGCCATTGCTTTTGAAAGAGACCCTTATCAATGGAAGCTGGGTTGGAATGTCAGACTCCTAGCCGTAGCTTACTGTGTAAATCTCCACTACTACTTCTTTTCAATCACTTCCCTACTTTGAGACCAAAGAGATTATGGAAAACAAAACGGATGCGCGGAATCATAACATAGTTATTGTGCGATTTCAAACAACCATTTGCTCTATAAAACTTTCTTCTATATATGCTTTCATTTCAGATAAATTAACTGAATTAATTGTAATTAATTTCAAATCATTTCACTAATTTATACATAATAAAAGCTAACAAAACTGGTTGAATTTATTTTCTGGCAGGGAATTGTGGTGACTGGCTTGACATACTACTTGCAAGCATGGGTTATTGAGAAGAAAGGACCAGTTTTCCTTGCCATGTCTACACCATTGGCTCTGATCATGACAATGTTCTCTTCCGCAATTCTCTTAGGCGAGATCATTAGCTTGGGAAGGTAATCAATTCTTTACATAAACCAAATCCTTGCCACAAAAATTGATGTCTGGGTGGGCAAATTGAGATTAGGTGCAATGCCCTACTGTGTGCAATTGCTTTCAATTGCTAAGATTGAGAGTTAAAAAAGCAAATTTCATTTTAGAGTTTTGAATAAAAATGGTTAGAAATAGTGGTTGATATCTCTTCAACAATTAATAAATAAATATTTTAATTATTTATAAAATTTATATTAATTTTTATAAATATTTCAATAATAAAATTTATAATATCTCTAACATTTAATACTTGTTTAATAATTTTTATTAATACCGAATGACACTATTCATTATATTATTACTTTCAGTTTCCATAGTTATACACGTTATCTTCTTGTATTTGTAGCCTTCTGGGTGGCCTCTTGTTGGTTGGAGGGCTATACAGTGTTTTGTGGGGGAAAAGTAGAGAACAAAAAGTAAATGGTGGGAGTATTTTAACAGTTGAAGGAGACAAAGAAAGTTCAGAACTAAAGGAAGAAGTGGCCTCTAAAAATCCGCCACCTCTATTTGTGTAACTTATTGCCCAAGTCTTATAGTTTAGTATAGTTTATGTTTTTTTAGGGGGTTCTTGGCAACGCAAAGTTGGTCAAGTTCCCATAGGTTTTTATCAAGATTGTTTTTATGTTTGTCAACTAAAGGAAGAAGTGGCCTATAAAAATCCGCCACCTCTATTTGTGTAACTTATTGCCCAAGTCTTATAGTTTAGTTTAGTTTATGTTTTTTTAGGGGGTTCTTGGCAACGCAAAGTTGGTCAAGTTCCCATAGATTTTTATCAAGATTGTTTCTATGTTTGTAAAATTGTAATATTTGTTTTGTCTTTTTTTTTTTCTTTTTTGAGCTATATATGTTTGTAATGTTGAATTAAAGCCTAACAAATTTTATAACGTAATATGTACATATGGTTTTTAGGAAAATTATATAATACCTTAGGAATATCATAAATATATATTATTCTTTCTCGCAGAAGTAGTTAGTTAATCATAAATTATAATTCTAATGGTCTGTTTGGATTGAGGGGAATAGAGGTGGAGCAAAGTAGAATAAAGTAAAGTAAATTTGGCCTAAGATTAGTTTATTTTCAATCAACTCTACTATATTCTCCTTTACTCTCCCTCCTTCCCCCTTAATCCAAATGAGTCTTAGAATGTTATTATTAACATGTATTTCAATTAGTTCCGCTCTATATCATACGCTCCAAAAACTCTCTCTAATACCACCAAAACTTCTAAATTTTCCAATACAAATACAATTTTCAAAGTAATCAAAACACAACTTATATGATAATAAGACAAACTTTTACAATACTTAACAAATAGTAATAAAATTTGTTTCCAAGACAACACACATATGAATAGGACAATCTCTTACGCTTCTAAAGCCACAAAGACATTGGTTGCAAACACAATATTGACAATCACGATCACCTAATATATCCATCGCATTGATCCTTACAACATTGACTCTTAACACTTTCCTTTTTCATTTTCTTTTTTAAGAGCAGGTGAGATGGGAGAATATAAACTCAAGTTCTTTCCACGTACAACACTTAGTAATATTATTGAACTACCAAACTCTTACAAAATTTACTTTTAACATTGACCTAATGTTACTTAATCACATATATAATGGAAATGGCTGAACAAACAATGATATTATGCGATCCTTAGTCTTAACTCCAAACCTTTCTCTATGACGATAAAAGAACATAGGCATCCTAGCAAGGTTCATTGCAATCCCTATAAAAGTTGTAGCACTCATGTTGCAATCCCTATAAAAGGAAGATTTTGCAACTTTATCTTTATTCATCTTGACCCATGTTATAGCACTCAAATATTTTATGTACTTATATGCCTCTTCATTTGAAACTCCAATTTCATGCATATATTGGATTGATTTTATAAAATCAAGGGTTTATGAAAAAATGTTCAACTCCTGTAAAGTTACATTGAGTGTAATTTATACTCATTTTTCTCTCTCTTTAAACACACACATACCAAATTTTTCATAAAAATATTAAAGTAGTAGCTCAATTAATCAAGAGTTCTAACTACAATATGATTTTGGGTCAAGTGTCCTTCTAATTGCAGTACTCTAATTAGTGTTATCCAATCTCTAAATTCATGTCATATGCCTTTAAGAGCATTCCCATTAGTATGTGCAAAATATTTTCCATTTTGCACATCTAAAACATACTTTTTCTATTTTACACTCCCACTTTTACAAAACACTCACATCAGTTTGTCCATTATACACATTTATTCAAATAAAATATTCAATCCATACCCACCATCAACCCACCCACCCAGCTGCTAAGGAAGAAGAAGTACAGTGAGATCGGGGGCTGAGGAACCTAAACCAATGAAAACGACCAATGAATATTAGAGATCGGCAGCAAAAAGATAACAAAAAATCAATACCCCCTATAAACAACCAATGAAAAACGACGCCAAAAGACAGAGAAGAAGAAGAACTTGAACGACAGCAAACACTAGGTCATGTGGCTTGAAAACCTGATCAGAGGGCTTTAGTGGGCAGGGAGGAAGGGTTTTAGGGGTTGGGTTTGGAGAGAGGAAGTGGGAGAGGGAGAGGGAGAGGGAGAGGGAGGGAAGGGAGAGATGGGTTTGTGGAGAAGAGGGCTGTCGAAGAAGAGAAGTGACCGTGCAAGTGCTACAGTAATAAATTACTAAATATTTATGCAAGTGCTACAGTAACCATGCATAAATGCACAATTTTACACCCAGTGATGTGGGTGTTTTTTTTGCCAAAATATGTAAAAGGTGTAACTTTTTCTATTTTGCAAAACTTTTCACAAGCTGATGTGGTTGCTCTAATATTGTAATTCAGGAATTTAAACCTCTTTTTTTTTTTTTTTTTTTTTCTTGGAGAAACTTTTAGGAATCTAAACCTAATACACATATCATATTTACAATTATTATAAGTCCATCAAGAGACTACTTCAAAGTTCAAACCCATTCACTTTTAAATAAAACACATCAAGGCATCTTTGTGTGAAGTAGAAATAATAGATTGCATACAAATAAGAAGCATGTGTATAAAGAAAGAAAAGAAACAACACATGAAAAGGTAGGTGAAAAAAACATACATCAACATATATAGATACTATAAACATCATGTATGTAAAATTGGTCACAAGACCTAAGTACAAGAAAAAAGTATCTCCAAAAATAAAGAAAAGAAAAGATACATATAGTCCTCACTACATCCCCCAAAACAGCAACACTCCCCATATAAAAAATGTCTTATAAACTCTCCCCCTAAGAATGACTACTCTTATAACCCAAAACTACTCTCCCTTTTTGTCACAAGTGACAAAGGGTAGAGCGTTAAGTAGACATCTCATCGGTAGGGCTAGCATCTCCATCATCATCATCTGAAGCATCTTCGTCATCACCATCATCATCCTTAGTCTTAGAAGCCATATGAGGAGGTGGAGGAGAAGCCTCAGAAGTAAAACTGCCTATGGTCACCTATCGTCGAGCAATGCGACCAACACGAACATTCACCTGATACAACTCTGTAGAAAGTGAATCGAGGCGAGCATCCATGAACTGAAACTACGCCATGATGTCTCTTAGTGACACATCGCTCGAGGAAGAGGAGGGAGCAAATGTGACTCAAGTAGACCTAGATGGAGCTGGACGGGAGGAAGGAGTTGCTGAATCCGCCTGTCGCGACCTAAACTGTGCCTCACTACATTTTACAATAGAGGCGTCTATGGCAGCCATGACATGGAAATGGTCAGACACGGGAAAGGGACAGAGAAATGGCGTAAAATCCTCGTGATAGCAGAAGGAAAGATGAGCTTATCACGGGTAGTCGTATCCCTATAAACATCTATGATAGAGAAAATGAAGTGTGAAGGAAAGTCTATAGTGAGATGCTCTAGAAGAGACAACAAAAACTGAGCACGAGGCTCTGTGATTGAGTTATAGTGAGAGAGAGGGTGCAAAACAAAAGTCATCACCATGTTCAAGAAATGAGGACCTTTAGAAAAAGGCCTACATGGTGTGAACTGACGCTCACCCCAATCAGAAGGGCATTCACAGAAAGCAAACATCATCTAGTCTTTAGACACAGTCCATAGACACTCATAACAGGGGTAGTCAGGATGTGCAACTCTCAGGTTGTGAAGCACATCGGAACCCAACTCCGGTGTGACTACAATGCGCGTGCTTCAAACTCGAGTGTGAAACAGAGGTAGTGAAGAATCAATTCCATGCATGCTGGAGTAAAACTCCTATATCAGTACGGAAGGAAAGGTGACCGGGACATCACATAATGACTCCCAACCCCGACTGTGAATGACATCGGGTAGGTTGGTGTCGGCAAAGTCGGCTAGAATAACTTGGCGTTCCGAACAGAAGACGGAGTAGGATCAAAAGACAACAAGCCCTTAGAACGTAGATGGTTTTGGGACGGAATAGACTTACGTTTTGGTGCCACAGTCACTACTAACGCAAACCGAAAAAGAGGGGGAAAGAGAGAAACACTCAGAAAAGTCCCAAAGCAATTCAATATATAACAAGTAAATTGAAAAGAAGAACATATACATAGGAAATGCATGAGCATGTGACATGTAACATGAAAAACATCATAGGCTCAGCCCAATCCAAACCTATCAGCACACAACAATTTTGCACACATCTAAATGCATGAGAATATTGTTAGAATGCTAATGTGATGCAATGCATGGAGTTTTAAGATCAAATCTACAAAACCAATCCCAAAAATTAGAACAAAAGCTCATCAATTTTGGAAAAAAAAACCAAAATTTTTCAAAAACCCCAAAACCTAGGTTTCAAAACATGAAATGCATGAAGAATGAGAGATTAGAAGCTTACCAAGAGAAGAAAACTTGAAGGAAGCTTGAAGAAACCTTTGGGAAGAGGTTTTGTGTGAATGAAAGAGGTTTTGGAAGAGAAAGCACAGAGCTATCGAGAGAGAGATTGAGGGAAATGAGAAAAAGATCGCGCAGAAACTATATATACAACTTCAGTAATTCTCGACAGATGCAGGTATCAAAAGGTGTCGAGCCATCTGTCGATGTAGGTGTCAAGAAAAACAACTTCAACAGATACAGGTGTCAAGAAACAACACAACGACACGAGAAAGAATCTCGATCTATCCACCAACTGTCGAGAAGCTATCGAGAGGACAAAAACTTTCTTGATTGATCCACCAGGTGTCGAGAAGCTGTCGAGATTGCAATAAGAAAAAGCTGAGAAGCTCGACAGACAAACAGGTATCGAGGAGGTGTCGAGGAGGTGTCGAGCTGGCTTTAATAAGCAGTTTTTCGAGAAGAGAAAAACACAAATATGAATGCAATCACACATGCAACTCAACCAATGATCCAATCAACATATTAAGCTCTCAAAAACATCTCTCAACAACAATTTTTAGTACATGGATCCTAAAACACACACACACTAAATAAGTCTAACCAATTTTATATTTCAAAAATAAGTCAAGATAGTTTAGTGAGCATACATTAACGCATGTAAACCTTGTGATGGCCAAATCACATTGTACCTGCACATGTATCAAGAGAAGCAAAGAATATTGTGTGTTGTGTGTGAAAAACATCGCAAGATTGCATAAGTGTATCAAAGTTATGACCATTTGAGATATGAGAAAATTTCTTTAACTCACACACAATCATAACCATTTGATGGAGACTATCACTTTCGAGGTACATCCTATAATTCCTACATCTCCTAGAAAACACGCTTGCAATAATATTTTAAAGCATTTTGATCTTTTTGCTTTTATTTCTTTACATATTTTCTTTTATTAACCAAACCATGCATGGGCATATAAGAGAAAAAAGAAATACCCAATTATGTTAAGTTTTTTGACATTACACTTTTACTATGCCGAAGCATCCATATGTCATTGACATTGTACTTTTGCTATATCAAAGCATACAGATGTCATTTCATGATTGGCGGGCAACAGTGGTGAGATGGTTATTTATACCTTTCTCTTAAGATTTTCTAGTCCTACCCAAAAAAAGAGTGATACGAGTGTTAAGTACAAGATCTCACTTAACTTTACTCATCACAAACAAAGAGCCACAAAGTTCACTTGCTTAGTTGTGCATAAGGATGCTCATCTAAGCTACAAGAGATCCAAATTTTAGAAAACTCTGTTTCAATGGCCATTTTAAAGTTCACAAGAACTAATGTACACAGACACACACTGTTTTTGTATTTTTCAATTTTTCAATTTTTTTTATTTTTATCTGAAAAGCAAAAATAAAGCATAAAATGAAAACAAACAAACAAAAACATATTAATCAAAGCAAAAACAATGCCTAAAACTAGACTGACTCAAAACAGTAAAGCAACACACACAAATAATGTAAAAACAAAAACAAGAAGGGGGAGAGAGAGAAAACCTGAATAAATCACTTGGAACCCTTTTCCTTCCACACCTTGGAAAAACCTTTCCTTTTTGCAAAACCTTGAATTGGAGATGAGGAGGAAGGATTGAAACCGTTCAAATTCGAAAGGAACATGAGGGCTTTGAGAAGATCTCCAAGAGGTGCAAGAGTGGTTTGAAGCTGATTCTGGTTCCCAGATGCTATCATGCCATTGCTTTGTTGAGTGGCTAACCACTTATAGCAATTTGGTCGAGTATGACCAGCAATACCACAATGATGATAGAGATGCTGCTTCTTTTGTTTAGGCTTTTAAGAGTTAGCCTTCTTAGACCTAGGGTTTTTATTTTCCTTTTTCTCAAGCTTAGGGGGTGCTCCTAAGATGGACTTACCCTTGTCTAGGTTCTCACTTGCCAATTCAGTTTTAACATCTTTATTCTCAATTTTAATGTTATTAGCAGGAGGAGTATTAGAGAAAGAGAATTCATACCCCAATCTTGTTTGATCAGAAGCAGATTTCTAAATGCTGAGCACTCATCTAGCTTCGCACTTGATGTCCTATTCAATTGAGCTCTAACTTGAAACAGTTCTGCTTCAAGCTTCTTGGTATTCTCAGCCAAGAAATTGTTCTCGAATCTCAGTGCCCCAATAGTCTGATTTGCTTCATCAAACTTAGTGGAAAGCTCCTCACGGTCAAGTTCCACATCACTGAGCTTCTTGGTGGCCAACCTATAGAGTTTTTCTTGCTTCTCAAAAAGCTTGTACAGTTTCTTATAGGCAGTATGGATATCATCTTGATCATCCATCGTTTCAAACTTAGCATCCACCAACTCTTTTTCTTCACTTACATCTTCAACAATCCTTTCAGTAGGATTGACAGTGGCAGTGAAGGCATTCAAAATTTCGTCATCTTCACTGTTGGAATCATCCTCAGGCTCAGTGTCGCTCAAGGTAGCAATAAGTGCCTTGCTCTTCCCAATGCTCTTGAGATATGTAGGACACTCTTATTTCATGTGACTGAAACCTTGACACCCAAAGCATTTAGATCCAGCGGGAATAGTGTATTGACCGCCATCTCTAGTATCATTTTTCCCTTTATCTTGGCTCTTGAGCTGAGAAGAACTAGATTGCCTACGGTCCTTGTTGAAGCCCTTTCCATTTGCATTTTTCATGAATTTCTTGAATTTCCTGGTGATGTAGGACTTTATCTTAGAATCTTCATCGTATGAAGACTCATCTATATCACTTTGACCTTCAGTGCCATGCTCTTGCCTTTACTTGACTTGCCCATCCTTGTCAACCCTAGCTCGTAGGTTTGCGGATTACCAACCAGCTCTGTTAGAGGAATCTTGTCAATATCCTTAGATTCCTCTATCGTCGTGATCTTGGCATAGAATCTCTCGGGCAAAGATCTAAGCACTTTTCTTACTATCTTGGGTTTAGGAATGGTTTTCCTAAGATTGAAAGCTGAGTTCACTATGTCTTTGAGCTTGGCATAGAACTCATCAAATGACTCATTCTTCTCCATCTTAATTTCTTTGAAGCTTGTAGTAGGCCTCTGTAGCTTCGAATCCTTGACAGTCTTTGTTCCCTCATAGGTTGTCTAGAGAATGGTCCATGCTTCCTTAGTAGTTTCAGTGGAGGAAATCTTCTTGAACTCCTCGTTAGTGACTGCATTGAATAGGGCATTCAATGCTCTGCTATTGAAATTAGCCACCTTGATCTTGGTATCATCCTAATCGGCCAACGCTTCTGTAGGCTTGGTCCAGTCTATCTCCACAACTTGCCACAACTTGCCACACCTTCTCATCTAATGACTGCAAGAAAGCTCTCATCCGTACTTTCTAGTATGTATAGTTAGTACCATAAAACAATGGAGGTATAATAAGAGAATAACCTCTATCCATGACAAACAGGGGTCAATGGATCACACACAAGGATTAAACCCTAATTAGAGTGTGTCTGCTTTGATACCACTTGATAGGCCATAAACGCGTTGACCCCTAGTAATGAATTAAGTTGATTAATTAGCCAAATTATTAATTAATCAAATTAACATGAAAATAGTGTGGTACCACAAACAAATCACCAATAAACTTAAGTATGCAACGAAAAATAAATAACACGGCGATTTGTTTACGAATGGGAAAAACCTACATGGCAAAAACCTCACTGAGTGATTTAAGGTCACCACTCCCGAAATTCCACTATTATCACAACAAGCGGTTACAAGTAAAGGAATCCCAAGTACCTTACCAACCTACAGTTGAACTCTTACCCCAATACCCAATTGGACTTGTTCTGTAGTGACAGTTTCTCAGTTTGATGCACGGCTCCCAATACGTGACTAACCAATTGCGCGGATCCCAGTACGTGACTTCAATTCACCAACTAGAGAGAGTTGTTGGCTGCAAAGTTCTTCAATTCATCTACACGATGAAGATCAAGAAGATGCTTGGTTACAAAACCTTACGGTGCACATTACACAGCAACTTCTTCACAAAAGAGATGAACTAGGGCATGAACTTTGTCTCGGATCATAAATTGCTTGAACAAGGATTTCTCAATGCTTGTGCAACTTGTATTACTAATGATGGCCCTTAAAATAATCCTTTATATGTCTAAGGTTAGAAGAAAAGAAGTCCCAAAGACATATTTACGGATTGGAATCAAAACAGAGCTTAGAATCTATCTTCCTTAAATCTCGACAGCTAGAGGTGTCGAGGAGCTGTCGAGCAGCTGTCGAGCCTCGAGGCTGAAACAGCTTATAAAGCTCGATAGATGCATGTGTCAAGACTAAGTGTCGAACTTTAATAACTTGTACTTTCCATCTTGTTTCTTGGACAGACTTAATGCTTTCAATACTTGATCATGAAATACAGTTACTTGAAGCATTAAACACATCCTAAATCTACCCAATTACAAGTAAAGTGTGTTTTGTCAAAGGATAAGCCAATTACATAAAACAATGACATATGTTCAAAACAACTTGAACAATATATTTCCTAACAATCTCCCCCTTTGGCAATTTGTGACAAAACCACAGCAAACAAATGAACATATGAGAGAACTCATAAATCACTTAACTCATATTCACTTGTTGAATACAATAAAATCTATCCTAACACAAACTCTTGAAATACTTTGCAAGAAGAGAGTTTATGGCAAGTAGACTTTGACAACCTGTATTCCCCTGAAACACTTTTAAACAAAACACATCAAGGTATCTTTGTGTAAAGCAGAAATAATAAATTGCATACAAATAAAAGAAACATGTGTATAAAGACAGAAAAGAAGCAACACATGGAAAGGTAGGTGAAAGAAACATATATCAATGTATATATATATATCAATGATAACACAATGTATGTAAACAAAAATACAAGAGTAAAAAGAAAGAAAAGAGAAGATACATAAAATCCTCACTACATCCCTCATGGCAACACTCCCCCTATTAAAAAGTCCTATACAAGCTCTCCCCCTAAAAGTGTCTACTCTCATACTTAAAACTACTCCCCATTTTAGTCACAAGTGACAAAGGGTAAAGTGTTAAGTAGACATCTCATCGGAAGAGCTAGCATCTCCATCATCATCATCCAAAGCATCATCGTCATCACCATCATCATCCTTAGTCTCAGAAGCCACATGAAGAGGTAGAGGAGAAGCCTCAGAAGCAAAGCCGCCTAAGGTCGCCTGTCACTTAGCAATGCGACCAGCACGAACATTCACCTGATACAACTCCGTAGAGAGCATATCGAGGCAAGCATCCATGCACTGAAGCTGTGCTATGATGTCTCTAAGTGACACATCGCTAGAGGAAGATGAAGGAGCAGATGTGGCTCTGTCTGTCTCGATATAAACTGTGCCTTACTACGTTTTATGGTAGCAGCGTCTATGACAGACATGACATGGAAGGGGTCGGACAAAGGAAAATGGATGGAGAAATGGCCTGGAATCCTCATGATAGTGGAAGGGAAAATGAGCTTATCACGGGTAGCCGTATCCCTATAGACATCTATGATAGAGAAGATGAAGTGTGACGGAAAGTCTATAGTGAGGTACTCTAAGAGAGACAACAAAAATCGAGCACAAGGCTCTGTGATGGAGTTGTAGTGAGAGAGAGGGTGCAAAAAAAATGTCATTACCATGTTTAAGAAACGAGGACCTTTAGCAAAAGGCCTACATGGTGTGTACTGATGCTTACCCCAATTAGAGGGGCGCTCACAAAAGACAGAGATCATCTCGTCTTTGGACACAATCCACAGACGCTCACAACCGGGGTAATCAAGATGATCAACCCTTGGAACATGAAGCACCTCAGAGACCAACTCTGGAGTGACAGCAAAGTGCGTACCTTGAACGTGAGTGTGAAAGAGAGGTACTGAAGAATCAATCCCGTGGATGTTAGAGTAAAACTCCTAGATCATCACGGAAGGACAAGTGACTGAGATGTCACACAGTGACTCCCAACCCCGATTGTGAATGACATTGGGTAAGTCGGTGTTGGAAAAGTCTGCTAGAATAACTTGGCGTTCCGAATGAATACCTCGTTTAGAAAAGTTTTCGAGAAGTCCTGTTGGGATTTTTCATCACGGAACCAAATAGAAAGAGAAGTAGGATCAGAAAATGAAGAGCCTCTAGAACAAGAGGGTTTTGGGACGAAATGGATTTACGTTTAGGTGCTATAGACACTACTAACACAAACAGAAAGAGAGAAACAAACAGAAAAGTCCCAAAACAGTTCAATATATGACAAGTATATTGAAAAGAAAAGAACGTATGTATAGGAAATGCATGAACATGTGACATGCAACGTGAACAACATCATGGGCTCAGCCCAATCCAATCCTACCAGCACACAACAAGATTGCACACATCTAAATGTATGAAAATATTGTTAGAATGCTAATGTGATGCAATACATGTAGTCTTTAAGAACGAATCTTCAAAAACTATCCCAAAATTTCAATAATAACTCAATAATATTGAAAAACCCCAAAATTTTTCAAAGAACCCCAAAACCTAGATTTCAAAACATGAAATGCATGAAGAAGAGAGATAAGAAGCTTACCAAGTGAAGAAAAACTTGAAGAAAGCTTGAAGAATCCTTAGGAAGAGGTTTTGGAGTGATTGAGAGAGGTTTTGGGAAAGAAAACAAGAAAGTGTCAAGAGAGAGATCGAGAGAAATAAGAGAGAAATCGCGAAGAATCAATATATACACCTTCAGTAAATCTCAAAAAATGTAGGTATCAAAAGGTATCGAGACATCTGTCGAGGTAGGTGTCAAGAAAGTCAACTTCGACAAATACATATATCGAGAAGGTGTCAAGAATGAAGGATCAAACTCCAAAAGAATCTCGATCGATCCATCAGCTGTCGAAAAGCTATCGAGTATCGAGAGGACAGAAAGTTTTTTGATCGATCCACTAGGTGTCGAGAAGCTGTCGAGATTGCGATAAGAAAAAGCTAAGAAGCTCGACAGACAGCCAGGTATCGAGGATGTGTCGAGGAGGTGTCGAGCTGGCTTCAAAAAGCAGGTTTTCAAGACAAGAAAAACACAGACATGAATGCAATCACGCATGCAACTCAACCAATGATCCAATCAACATATAAAGCTCTCAAAATCATCTCTCAACAATAATTTTAAAGCACATGGATCCCAAAACACACACACACACAACAAGTCTAACCAATTTTATATTTCAAAAATAAGTCAAGACAGTTTAGCAAGCATACATTAACACATGTAAACCTTGTGATGGCCAAATTACATTGTACACGTACATGTATCAAGAGTAGCAAAAAATATTGTGTGTTATGTGTGAAAAATATCGCAAGATTGCATAAGTGTCTCAAAGTTATGACGATTTGAGATATGAGAAAATCACTTTAACTCACACACAATCATAACTGTTTGATGGGGACTATCACCTTCGAGGTACATCCTATAACTCCCACATCTCCAAGAAAACACGCTTACAATCATATTTCAAAGCATTTTGTTCTTTTTTCTTTTTATTTCTTTGCATATTTTCTTTTATTAAGTATATCATTCATGGGCATATAAGAGAGAAAAGAAATACCTAATTATGTTAAGCCTTTTGACATTGCACTTTTACTATGCCGAAGCGTACAGATGTCATTTCATGATTGGCGAGTAACAGTGGTGAGATGGTTATTTATGCCTTTCTATTAGGATTTTCTAGTCCTACTCGTCAAAAAGAGTGATACGAGTGTTAAGTACAAGAGATCACTTAACCTTACTCATCACAAAGAAAGAGCCACAAAGCTCATTTGCTCAGTTGTGCATAAGGATGCTCATCTAAGTTACAAGAGATACAAAATTTAGAAAAACTCTATTTCAATGGCCATTTTAAGGTTCACAAGAATCAATGTACACAGACATACACTGTTTTTGTATTTTTCAATTTTTCAATTTTTTTTTTATATCAGAAAAGCAAAAATAAATAAATAAAACACAAAACTGAAAACAAACACACAAAAACATGTTAAAGAAAGCAAAACAATGCATACAACTAGAATGACTCAAAATAGTAAAGCAACACTCACAAGTAATACAAAAATAAAAACACGAAGGGGAGAGAGACAAAAAAGTGAACAAAATCACTTAGAACCCTTTTCCTTCCATGCCTTGGAAGAACCTTTCCTTTTTGCCAACCCTTAAACCGGTGATAAGGGGGAAGAATTGAAATCGTTCAAGTTCGAAAGAAACATGAGGGCTTTGAGAATATCTCCAAGTGGAGCAAGAGAGGTTTGAAGCTGATTCTGGTTCCCAGATGCTATCATATCATTGCTCTGTTGAGTGGCTAACCACTTATAACAATTTGGTCGAGTATGACTAGTAACACCACAATGATAACAAAGATGTTGCTTCTTCTGTTTAGGCTTTTGAGAGGTAGCCCTCTTAGTCCTAGGGTTTTTAGTTTCCCTTTTCTCAAATTTAGGGGGTGCTCCTAAGATAGACTAACCCTTGTCTAAGTTCTCACTAGCTAATACAGTTTTAACATCATGGTTCTTAATTTTAATGTTATTAGCAAGAGGAACAAAAACAGTAGTACTAGTAGAAGGAGTATTAGAGAGAGAAAATTCATACCCTAATCCTATTCGATCCGAAGTAGATTTTTGAACACTGAGCATTTCATCCAGCTTTGCACTTGATGTCCTTTCCAATTGCACTCTAACTTGACACAGCTCTGCTTCAAGCTTTTTGGTCTTCTCAGTGAAGAAATTGTTCTCGAACCTTAGTGCCCCAATAGTCTGATTTGCTTCATCAAACTTAGTGGAAAGCTCCTCTCGGTCAAGTTCCACATCACTAAGCTTCTTAGTGGCCAGCCTATAGAGTTTTTCATGCTTCTCAAAAAGCTTATACAGTTTCTCATAGGCGCTATGGATATCATCTTGTTCATCATAGTTTCGAACTTAGCATCCACCAGTTCTTTTTCTTCATCTACATCTTCAGTAATCCCTTCAATAGAATTTACAAAGGTAGTGAAGGAATTCAAAATTCCGTCATTTTCATTATCGGAATCATCCTCGGGCTCAGTATCACTCATGGTAGCAGTGAGTGCCTTGCTCTTCCTAATGCTCTTGAGGTACATAGGACACTCTTGTTAAATGTGACTGAATCCTTGACACCCGAAGCACTTAGGTCCAGTGGGAATAGTGTACTGACCACCATCCTTGGTATCCTTCTTCCCATTTTCTAGGCTCTTGAATTATGAAGAACTGGATTGCCTACAGTCCTCTTTGAAGCCTTTTCCATTGGCATTTTTCATAAATTTCTTGAATTGCCTAGTAATGTAGGACTTCATCTTAGAATCTTCATCGTCTAAAGACTCATCAATGTCACTGCTCTTGGCTTTCAGTGCCATGCTCTTGCCTTTGCTTGACTTGCCCATTCTTGTCAACCTTAGCTCGTAGGTTTACAGATTTCCAACCAGCTCAGTCATAAGAATCTTATCAATATCCTTCGACTCCTCTATCGCCGTGATCTTGACATGGAATCTCTCGGGCAGAGGTCTGAGCTCTTTTTTGACTATCTTAGGTTTAGGAATGGTTTCCCCAAGATTGAAAGCTGAGTTCACTATATCTTTGAGCTTGGCATAGAATTCATTGAATGTCTCATCCTCCTCCATCTTAATTTCTTCGAAACTTATAGTGAGCCTTTGTAGCTTTAAATCCTTGACATCCTTGACAGCCTTTGTTCTCTCATATATTGTCTGGAGAATGGTCTATGCTTCCTTAGTAGTTTCAGTGGAGGAAATCTTCTTGAACTCCTTATTAGTGACCGCGCTGAATAGGGCATTCAATGCTCTGCTGTTGAAATTGGCCGCCTTGATCTTGGCATCATCCCAATCGGCCGGCGCTTCTGTAGCCTTGGTCCAGCCTATCTCTACAGCTTGCCACACCTTCTCATCTAGTGACTACAAGAAAACTCTCATGCGTAGTTTCTAATATGCATAGTTAGTACCATCAAACAATGGAGGTATAATAAGAGATTGACCTCTATCCATGACAAACAGGGGTCAATGGATCACACACAAGGATTAAACCCTAATCAGAGTGTACTCATTCTGATACCACTTGATATGTCACAAATGCGTTGACCCCTTGTGATGAAATAAATTGATTAATTAGCCAAGTTTTTAATTAATCAAGTTAACATGCAAATCGCGTGGCAGCACAAACAAATCACCAACAAACTAAAGCATGCAGCGAAAATAAAATTGACACAGTGATTTGTTTACGAATGGGGAAAACCTATACGGCAAAAACCCTACCGAGTGATTTAAGGTCATCAATCCCAAAACTCCACTATTATCACAACTACCGGTTACAAGTAAAGGAATCCTAGTACCTTACCAACCTACAGTTGAACCCTTATCCTAATACCCAATTGGACTTGTTCTGTAGTGACAGTTTCTCTTATTGATTCACGGCTCTCAATACGTGACTAACCAATTGCGTGGATCCCAGTACGCGACTTCAATTCACCAACTAGAGAGAGTTGTTGGTTGCAAAATTCTTCAATTCACCCACACGATGAAGATCAGGAAAATGCTTGGTTACAAAACCCTACGATGCACATTACACAGCAACTTCTTCACAAAAGAGATGAACTAGGGCATGAACTTTGTCTCGGATCACAAATTGCTTGAATAAGGATTTCTCAATACTTGTGCAACTTGTATTACTAATGATGGTGGCCCTTAAAATAATCCTTTTATATGTCTAGGGTTAGAAGAAAAGAAGTCCCAAAGACATATTCATGGATTGGAATCAAAACAGAGCTTAGAATCTATTTTTTTTTTTTTTAAATCTCGACAGCTAGAGGTGTCGAGGAGCTGTCGAGCAGCTGTCGAGCCTCGGGGCTGAAACAGCTTATAAAGCTCGATAGATGCATGTGTCGAGACTAGGTGTCGAGTTTTAATAACTTGCACTTTCCAGCTTGTTTCTTGGACAGACTTGATGCTGTTAATACTTGATCTTGAAACATAGTTTCTTGAAGCATTGAACACATCTTAAATCTATCCAATTACAAGTAAAGTATGTTTTGTCAAAGAATAAGCCAATTACATAAAACAATGACATATGTTCAAAACAACTTGAACAACATATGTCCTAACACACAGCAATTTCTTCACAAGAGATGAACAAGGGCATGAATTTTGTCTCAGGTTACAAATTGCTTGAACAAGGATTTCCCAATACTTGTACAACTAGTGTCTATTTTGACGGCCCTTAAAATAATTATTCTATATATCTAGGGTTAGAAGAAAAGAAGTCTCAAAGCCACATGTACAGATTGGAATCAAAAACAGAACTCAAAAACTGTTTTTCTTAAAACTCGAGAGCTAGAGGTGTCGAGTGCTGTCAAGCACTTATCGAGCCTCGGGATTGAACAGCTTCTTAAAACTCGATAGATGCAATTGTCGGGTTTTAAAATCTGACACTTCTTCAACTTGAATCTTGGACAACTTTTATGGCTTTAAAACTTGATCTTGAAACCTTGTTTCTTGAAGCATTAAAATCATCCTAGAGCTACCTAAATACAAGCTAAGTGCGTTTTTTCAAAGGATAAGCCAATTACATAAATAATGACAGATGTTCAAAATAACTTGAAACACATATGTCCTAATAGGGACATTAGTAATTTGCTATTCCCTTCATAATTGCTGTATTGGAATTTCTAGCTGTAGCTAGAAATTTAATGAAAGAGAGAAGATGAACCAAAGAGTGAAGGGGTAAAGGAGACTCATAGTGATTGGTCTTATGATGAAACTATATACTAAGTTTCTTGGTTGATTGCTTTCTCGGGAAAACAAAGTTACTCTCCAAACTTGATTGAAGAGGAACTCTTCAAACTTCTCTTTTTTGTGTATAAATTTTGAAAATCTAACTGTTGAATTTCATGTTCTTTATGTGCTTAACATACATATCAAATTTCATTCAAATTGGATATTATTTATGATTCAATCAATAAACTTATTTTTATACACAATTTTAGATCTTAAAAATTTGAAATTTTAACATTTTTTTTTATGACAAAGCAATTGATTTTTGATCTTCTTGAAATTTTGCAAGCATGAAGGATATAATAAGAACATGCAATCCAACGGTTAAATTTTCAAAATTCACATTCAATATATATATATATATATATATGAGTTTGGAGAGAAACTTTGTTCTTCTCAAACATGCTAGTCTATGTATTTATATAGTTTTTTAAGCCTATCAGTTTTTATTTATTTTCTTTCTTTGTTTAAATGTTTGTTCTCAGAGAATAAAGAAAAAACAAAGTGTGGTTGTTAATTGTTATATATCATGCATACAGAAGTACCAGATATTAAAGCACGCAGTTTCATTTTCGAGGTTATAAATGTTAGGACATATGTGATTAGATGTTAGGAACATATGTCAACATTTTATGTATTGACTAATCTTTTGACAAAACACACTTTACTTGTAATTGGGTAGATTAAGGATATGTTTAATGCTTCAAGAAACAATATTTCAAGTTCAAGTGTTAAAGCCATACAAACCTATCTACAAAAAAAAGTAAAGAAGACCTATTCATTAAAGCTCGACAGTTAATTCGATAGGTGGCATCTATCGGGGTTTAAAAGAGCTACTTAAGCCTGAGGCTTGATAGCTGCTCGACAATTAGGGTATTGGTCAAGGTTTATGAAATTCCAATTTTCATCCAATCATTGATTATGTGTTTGGGTTTTCTTTTCTCACAACCCTAAACATATAGAAATGATTATTTTAAGAGTTGTATTAGGTTGCACAGCCAAGAGCATAATTCATCAAGTATGACTGGAAACTAGTTTACCCTAATTCTTGAGAAGCTGCTGTGTTTGCACACCGTAGGGTTTTGTGACCAAGCAACTTCGTGATCTTCATATGTTGAAGAACAGAAGAACTTTGCAGCCAACCTCCTTCTCAAGTTGGTGATCAAGTTGCATGCTAGGATCCACGCATCTTTTGGTTAGTCACGTACTGAGAGTCGTGCAATGCAAGAAGTGATTATCACTACAAAACAAGTCCAATTGGGTATTGGGGTAAGGGTTTAACTAGATTGGTATAAGGTACTGGAATTCTTTTACTTGTAACCTTTTGTTTTGATAATAGTGGATTCTTCGAAATGGTGACCTTAAAATCACCCGATGCAATTTTTGCCTCAGAAATTTTTCCCATTCGTAAACAAATCACCATGTCAAATTTAATTTTCGCTGCATTTAGTTATTTGATGATTTGTTTGTGCTACCACGCTTATTTTATGATATTGAACCTAATTAAT
The DNA here is from genome assembly GCA_032878915.1 of Castanopsis chinensis. Classification (NCBI taxonomy): domain Eukaryota; kingdom Viridiplantae; phylum Streptophyta; class Magnoliopsida; order Fagales; family Fagaceae; genus Castanopsis; species Castanopsis chinensis. The sequence continues at coordinate 21,901,004 of JAVQMG010000122.1, forward strand.
TCACTTGGCTAATTAATTGATTAATTCATCATAAATGGTCAATACATTTTTGGCCTATCAAGTGGTAACAAAGCAGGCACACTCTGATTAGGGTTTAATCTTTACTGTGAGATCCATTGACCCCTGTTTGTCATGGATAGAGAGAGAACAATCACTTATTGTACCTCCTTCATTTAATGGAACTAACTGTGTATACAAGAAAGTATGCATGAGAGCCTTCCTGCAGTCCTTAGATGAGAAGGTGTGGCAAGGTATAAAGATAGGCTAGACCAAGCCGAAGTAAGCGCTAGCTGATTAGGATGATGTAAAGATCAAGGCGGCTAGTTTCAAAATTAGAGCATTGAATGTCTTATTTAGTGCAGCCATAATGAGGAGTTCAAGAAGATCTCCTCCATTGAAATTGCAAAGGAGGCATAGACCATTCTTCAGACAACCTATAAAGGAACCAAGGCTATCAAAGATTCGAAACTTCAGAGGCTCACTACTAGCTTTGAAGAAATCAAGATGGAGGAGGATGAGTCATTAGATGAGTTCTATGCCATGCTCAAGGACACAGTGAACTCAGCATTTAATCTTGGGGAAACTATTCCAGAACCCAAGATTGTGAGAAAAGTGCTCAAATATCTGCCCGAGAGATTTCATGCCAAGATCACAGCTATTGAGGAATCAAAAGATATTAATAAAATTCCTTTGACAAAGCTTGTTGGAAATCTACAGACCTATGAGTTAGGTTTGTCTAGGCTTAGGAAGTTAAGCAATAACAAGAGCTTGGCATTGAAAGCTAAGAGCAGTGACACTGATGAGTCTTCTGATGATGAAGATTCTAAAATGAAGTCCTACATCATTCAGCAGTTAAGAAGTTCATGAAGAATGCCAATGCAAAGGGCTTTGACAAGGACTATAGGCAATTAAGTTCTTCACAGTCTAAGAGCCAAGACAAAGGAAAGAAGGATGGTGGTCAGTACACTTTTCCTTCAGGACCTAAGTGTTTTGGTTGTCAAGGATTTGGTCATATGAAACAAGAGTGTCCTACTTATCTCAAGTCTATTGGGAAAAGCAAGGCACTTGTTGCTATTATAAGTGATATCGAACCTGAGGATGATTCCAAAAATGAGGATGATGGAATCCTAAATGCCTTCACTACCAATGTCAATCCTACTGAAGGGATTGTAGAAGATGTAGATAAAGAAGAGGACTTGGTGGAGTCCAAATTTGAGAAGATGGATGAGCAAGATTGCATCCACACAGCCTATGCAAAACTATACAAGGTCTTGGAGAAATATGAGAAGCTGTATAGGTTGGCCACCAAGAAGCTCAGTGATGTGGACCTTGAACAAGAGCGACTCTCCACAAAGTTTGATGAAACAAATCAAACAATTGGAGTACCGAGGTTTGAGAACAAATTCTTAGCTGAGAAGACCAAAACCCTTGAGGTGGAACTGTTCCAAGTGAGAGCTCAGTTGAAAAGGACCTCAAGTGCAAAGCTTGATGCGATGCTTAGCATGCAAAAATCTGCCTCCGATCAAACCAGTTTAGGGTATGAATTTTCTTTTTCTAATATTGCTTCTTCTAGTATTACTATTTTTGTTTCTCCTACTAACAATGTTGATTCTAAGAATAATGATGCTAAAAATGTGATAGCTAATGAGAATATAGACAAGGATAAATCTATATTAGGAGCACCCCCTAAGCTTGAAAAGAAAGAAACCAAAACTCCTAGAGCTAAGAAGAGCAATGCTCACAAGTCCAAAGAGAAGAAGCAACATCTCTGTCATCACTGTGGTGAAACTGGACATACTCGACCTAACTGCAATAAGTGGTTAGCCACTCAACAGAGCAACAACATGATTTCGTTGGGGAGTCATAATCACCTCTCATCCTCTCTTGCTCCTCTTGGAGGTCTCCTCAAGGCCCTCATGTTCCTTTCAAACTTGAACGGTTTCAATTATTCTCCCACATCATCAGTTTAAAGATTTGATCAAAAGAAAGGTTCTTCCAAGGTGTGGAAGGAAAAGGGCCCCAAATGATTCAATCACTTTTTCTCTCTCCCTCTTTTTGTTATGCTTGCATTATTTGTGTGTGTTTTTTAGACAGTCTAGTTTTTATGCATTGCTTTATTTGGCTTGTTTTTGTTTGGTTGTTTTTCAATTTTGTTTTTATTTTGTTTCATTCATAAAAAATTTTTTAAAAAATGAAAAATCAGAAAACTACAAAAATAGTGTGTTTGAGTACATTGGTATTTGTGTATCTTCAATGCCTAATGAAATAAAGTTTTCTAAACTTTGTATCTTTTGTAGCTTAGATGAGCATCTCTATGTACAACAAAGTAAGCTAGCTTTGTGGCTCTTTGTTTGTGATGAGTAAGGTTAAGTGATCTCTTGTACTTAACACTCGTATCACTCTTTTTGACAAGAAGGACTAGAAAATTCTAAGAGAAAGACATAAATAATCATCTCACCTCTGTTGCTCACCAATCATGAAATGACATTTGTATGCTTTGGCATAGCCAAAGTACAAAGTCAAAAAGCTTAACATAATTGGGTATTTCTTTTCTCTCTCTTATATGATCATGCATGATATACTTAATAAAAGAAAAACATGCAAAGAAAAATAAAAGCAATAAGATCAAAATGCTTTATATACGATTGCAAGCGTATATTTTACGAGATGTGAGAGTTGTAAGATGTACCTCGAATGTGATAATCCTCATCAAACAGTTATGATCGTGTGTCAGTTAAATTGATTTACTCATATCTTAAATCATCATAATATAAAGACATTTATGCAATCTTATGATGTTTTCACACATAATACACAATATTATTTACTACTTTTGATACATGTGCAGGTATAATGTGATTTGGTCATCACAAGGTTTACATGTGCTAATGTATACTTACTAAACTGTCTTAACTTATTTTTGAAATATAAAATTGGTTAGACTTATTTAGTGTGTATGTGTGTGTGTGTGTGTGTGTGTGTGTGTGTGTTTTGGATCTAAATGCATGAAATTTTTCTTGTTGAGAGATGTTTTTGAGAGGCTAAAATTGGTGTTTGGATCTTTAGTTGAGTTGAATGTTTGATTACATTCACGTCTTTGTTTTTCTCTTCTTGAAAAACTATTTTCAAGCAATCTTGACAGGTCCTTGACACCTTTTGACAGTTAGGTTATCTATCGAGCTCTTCATCTTTTTCTTATCGCAATCTCGATAGCTTCTTGATAGCTCCTCTATCCATTGAGAAAGTTTATGTCTCCTCGATAGCTACTCGATAGCTCTTCGATCCATCGAACTTGTTTTTGCTGTGGACACCTTTGGACACCTGCTCGATAGTTGCATCTATCGACCCTTTTAAAGCTCAACACCTATTAACACCTTTCGATCTGTCAAGAATTACTAAGCTTCTATATATAGGATTAGCACGATTCGAACCTCATTTCTCTCGATCTCTCTCGATTCCTATTGTCTCTTCACCTCCCAAAACCTCTCTTTCTCACTCTAAACTTCATCTTCAAGGATTTTTCAGCCTAGATCAAGTTTTCCTTCACTTGGTAAGGGTCCTAATCCTTCTTAAAATGCATTTCAAGCATTCTGGCCTAGATTTTGGGGATTTGATGAAAATTTTGAGGTTTTTCAAAATAAAAGAGGTTTTTGCAAATTTTTGGGATGGGTTTTGTATTTTTTATCTTAAAACCTCGTGCATTGCATCACATGTGCATTATAACAATATTTCATGCATTTTAGATGCGTGTTTACATTGTGAAACTGATTGTGTATTAGTAGGTTTGGATTAGGCTGAGCCCATGATGTATTTACTATTGCATATCACATGCTCATGTATTCTTATGCATACGTACCTTCAAGTTTCTATATTTTGCTATATTGTATCTTGTTGGTGCTTTTCTAATTCTCTTTCTCTCTCTTTCTCTTTCTCTCTCTCTCTTGTTTACGTTAGTTGCGTCATGGTACCTAAACGTAAGTCTACTCCGTTTCGACACCCTCTCCATTCCGGGGCATCTATCTCTTCTGATCCAACCCCTTGTTATATTTGGTTCCATGATGATAAAGCCTGTAAGGACTTTTCGGAGAACTTTTCTAGACTAGGCATTCATTCGAAACACCAAGTCATTTTGTTAGACTTCTCTAACATTAATTTTCCCACTATCATTCACAGTAGGGGTTGGGAATCACTGTGTAACATCTTGATCACTTGTCCATCCATGTTGATCTAGGAGTTTTACTCCAACATGCATGGATTTGATTATTCAGTACCTTTCTTTGTTACTTGCATTCAAGGTACGCGCATCGTGGTAACTTTGGATATTGCATCTAACGTGCTTCATGTCCCTAAGGTAGCGCATCTTGATTACCTTGGTTGTGAGCATCTTAAGACTATGTCTAAAAACGAGCTTATTTCTACTTTTTGTGAGTAACCTTCCGATTGGTATGAGCGTCAGTTTACTTGTTGTTCGACCTTTGCTAAAAGTCCTAGGTTTATTAACGTGGTTATGATCTTTGTTTTGCATTCTCTTTCTCACTATAACTCTATTACAGAGCCCCGTGCTTGGTTTTTGTTATCCCTCATAGAGCATTTTACCATTGACTTTCTCTCTCATTTCATTCTTTCCATCATAGATGTCTATAAGGATACGGTGACTCGTGATAAGCTCATCTTCCTTTCTACTATCACGAGGATTTTACGCCACTTTTCTATTTCCTTTCCCATGTTCGACCACTTCCATGTCATTTATGCCATAGACACTGCTCCCGTTAAACAGAGTGAGGTGCAGCTAAGTTCGAGGCAGTTTAGATTGACGGTTCCTCCAGTTTCTACAGCTCCATCCACATTTGCTCACTCCACATCCACTCCCTCTTCTTCTATGGGCAGTGTGACGTTCGAGGACATCATGGCATAGCTTGAGCGTATGGATGCTCGCGTTGTGTCAAGTGAACACTCGTGTTGGTCGTATTGCACGATGACAAGTTGTCATGGGTGGCTTCGTTGCTTCTCCTCCTACTTTAGAGGCTTCTAAGGATAAGGACGATGATGGTAATGCTAGCTCTTCCAGTGATGACGAGATGTCTACTTGACACTCTTACCCTTTGTCACTCATGACAAAAAGGTGGAATAGTTTTGGGATGAGAGTAGTCATACTCATAGGGGGAGGGTTAGTATAGGAGGTTTCTGTTAGGGGGAGTGTTCATATTTTTTAGGGATGTAGGAAGGATTTTGATGTATCTTTTTCTTTTCTTTTTTTTTCAATACATTCTTCTTGTACCTTAGGTCTTGTGACCGTTTGATATACATTGTACTGATATTTGCATTTATATATGTTGATGTACGTTATTTCACCTATATTTCCATGTGTTATTTCTTTTCTCTTTATACACATGTTTCTTATTATCTGTATGTAATCTTTTAATGAGTTTTGTTTAAGTGTTTTAGAAATACAGGTTGTTAAAGTCTTCTTGCCATAAACTTTATTTTTGCAAAGTTTTTCAAGAGTTTGTGTTAGGATAAATTTTATTGTACTTAAAAAGTGAGTATGAGTTGAGTGATTTATAACTTCTCTCAGATATTCATTTTTTTTTGTTGTGGTTTTGTCATGGATTGCCAAAGAGGGAGATTGTTGGGACATATGTGATTGGATGTTAGGAACATATGTCAACATTTTATGTATTGGCTAATCCTTTGACAAAACGCATTTTACTTGTAATTGGGTAGATCTAGGATGTGTTTAATGTTTCAAGAAACAAGGTTTCAAGTTCAAGTGTTAAAGCCAAGCAAGTTTTTTCAAGAAAAAATTGAAGAAGTGTTGTTCATTAAAGATCGACAGCTAACTTAATAGCTAGCATCTATCGAGATTTAAAAGAGCTGTTTAAGCTTCAGGCCCGACAGCTAGGATATGTGTTAAGGTTTATGAAATTCAAATTTTATCCAATCCATGATTATGTGTTTGGGCTTTCTTTTATCACAACCCTAAACATATAGAAAGGATTATTTTAAGGGTCGTATTAGGTTGTATAGCCAAAAGCACAATTGCACAAGAGCATAATTCATAAAGTGTGATCGGAAACCTAGTTTGCCCTAGTTCTTGAGAAGTTGCTATGTTTGTACACCGTAGGGTTTTGTGACCAAGCAACTTCGTGATCTTCATGTGTTGAAAAACAGAAGAACTTTGCAGCCAACCTCCTTCTTAAGTTGGTGATCAAGTCGCATACCAAGATCCGCGCATCTTTTGGTCAGTTACGTACTAGGAGCCGTGCAATATAAGGAAAGATTGTCACTACAGAACAAGTCCAATTAGATATTTGGGTAAAGGTTCAACTATATGTTGGTATAAGATACTGAGATTCCTTTACTTGTAACCGCTTGTTTTGATAATAGTGGATTCTTGGAAGTGGTAACCTTAAAATCACCCGGTGGGGTTTTTGCCGCGAAGGTTTTCCCCATTCGTAAATAAATCATCGTGTCAAATTTAATTTCCGCTACATTTCGTTATTTGGTGATTTGTTTGTTCTGCCACACTCATTATATGAAATTGAACCTAATTAATTCACTTAGATAATTAATTGGTTAATTCATCACAAGGGGTCAATACATTTTTGGCCTATCAATAAAAAACAGGGTCTCTTTCTGTGGTGGAGATAAGCCAAAGCATTTCACGTCTTTGTTTCTATTAATGGAAGCTCCAGGGCATGGCTAACTAGTATGGAAAGATATTGATCTTTGTTTCTATTAATGAAGTCTCCTAGATGCATAGTTGTGAAATTTTTTATGTGCTTTAAGACATTTTCACCTTCTGTTGATAAATATGATGCTTCATACAAATATATCATTCCTTCAATACCCTTACAAAGGTGTTCTTTAAATTCCCCGAACTCATCAATAAAACTCCTAAAAACCTCTACATTCAAGAATGTATATCTCATTTAAGATTGAGTCATTAAAGTCAAAGTATACTTAAATATACAACTACTAGATTTTTGTTCTTTTAATGTGAACAAAGATGAGGGCTTCCTGGTTACCTTGGGAAACATTACATCCGTCTTGTCTAAGGAGCCTAAATTTGAGAGCAGCAGCAGACAAAACCTCTTTATCCAATGTATCATTGTTTGAAATTTTGTCAGACATGCTCTTCAACAATTTATTTATCACATCCACAAAATGGTATGATAAACCAAGTTTTTGCCAGATATCAATCAACTCGAGCTAATTTACAGGATCCACCACTTCTTCTAGCTGTTGGTTAAAAATCTAGTTTTGTATCTCATACAAAACACACAGCGGAAGCAACAAACAAGGATCTATTTCATTCATGATTGACAACATGCACTATGTAAATTTCAGAATTTAAGAACAAAATAGCGTACCTTGGTGTGAAGTATTTCAAAACAAAGATTAGAAGCACTTGGGAAAACTTTTAATCTTCACTCCAATTCCACTTTACGCCCAAGATGTGTGATCTCTCAATCAGTTTCCAAAGGGAGAATGAAAGTGTGTCTCACACTCTTTATTTTTCTTTTCGAAAAATCGCGTTAAAAAATTCTGTATGTTTCTCCCTTTATAACTAACTGATTATCTAATTGGGCCGGCCTATTGGGCCTTTCCAATTGGGCTTTAGTGTGTGGCTTGGAATGGGACCAAAAGGGACCAATAAGACACTAGCTCCAATGGGCCTTGGGCTTTTCCGTCAACTCTTGACAAGTCCAAAGTTACCATTAATTATATTTAATACCACTATATAAATATAATTGCACTCTAAGCCTTATTAATAAATTATATCCCAAGACTTTATTTTACACGTAACCCCTTCATAAAATATTCGTAGTAATACAAAGTCATAAATATAGACTGCCACTTTGTAAATTACTACATCTTATCCTGAGTACCCGGTTTAATCCTTTAAAGTTATTCATCATATATTTATGAAATCCAATCTCATAAATATATACTTTAGTAATTTCTTACCAAAGTGGTTAGGCCTAACTCTCTGAATAACCAAACCCATTAAACTTATCTCAAGGGAATATTTTGTATCTCCATTAAAAGACTATGAATTTCATCTTGAGAATATATGTTCCATCAACACTAAATGTGGTTGCCCAACATACTGAGGTTTTGACCGTTACTTTAGATCTCACTCCTGATATATCAAAGCAACCTACACCTCATGATCAAGTCCATTATTCTCTCAGGATTAAGAGTTCATGCAAATAGAAGTCGTGAGATTTATTATTCATTTGACAGTCGTTAGGAGAATAATAAATCTCACAGCGGTCCAGTTCAATATGTCTTAACTCTTAAAACATATCAACATATCAACTAGAAGTTACCACTTCCATGATCAAGACAAATCATCTTAGTTTATACATTATAGTCTTCGCAGATGAAATGCCCAATTTCATCACCGACTACGAACTATAAATTTCTAGTTTACAAAGAACTTGTGATTTATATCTTCTGTGACTAAATCGCATAAATCACATACTATGCATCTCATGGACTATATGATAATGTCCAAATATTCATGTTTCCATTATTTTAGATAAAAATAAACAACTTTTTTAAACAATATTAAGTCATACATAATGTCATACATAGCATCATACAATAGGATTTAAGGGCACATATCCTAACACTAGCATCATTCTCACTTCTTCCTTCAGCTCATTTGCTCTTCTAGTCTATAATTTTCCCTGCATAGCTATCATTTGGATAGAATTACACTTTTCTTTGGTTGAAAGAATATAACTACATAGATTGTAAGAATATACTATAAATGGCCTTCAATAGGTTCATTATAAAACATATAGTTGAAAAAAAGATGTAGTTATCAACGTTTTTTGTGTTCTGTCATTTTACTTTTTCTCTCTATGCCTTTTTTTTTTTTTTGCGGTGTACTTTCTCAAGATATCATAACTATGTTTCATATTTTCTAACATGGTATAAGGTGATCTTTCATTTTCTCCAATATGGTATCAAAGTCAGGCTTATATTATCTCTGTTAACTCATATTTTTAATCACTAGATACATGTTCCTTCTCTCACCACCTGTGCTAGTCACAATGATTAATGTTCATCATGATCTATTCCTTTGTAGTGGACAACATCAAAGTTCTCTCTATTACCATTATTGTTAATGTAACCCACTCTGTATGCTTTTATTCCTTGACGTAGATAAATTCCTAAACACTACTCGGATGGTGCTCAGATTATATATGTTGACAGTGATCTTTGCGGATTTCTTCCTACTTACTGATATTTATCATCTTTATGCCACATTACTCAAGCCACGTCTTTGATCCGTAGCCTTATGGGATTTCTTTTTGTCACGTGTCTCTATTAATTTTCAAGCAAAGTTTCTCGTATCACTCCTCTGATCTGTTGCATGTGGCCTCCAGATGTATCATCTTCACCGTGCTTTACACTCAAGCCTCAATTATTGCTCTCATTAGGCCATTGTTCCGGCTTGTCATCTGAGCTAAAATTAATTTGGTCCAACATGGCCAGAAAAAATCATGAAACTTGGCTAATAAATCAGGAGATTGATTACTAGAGAAAAATGTGGGATTGAGGCAAAAAATCTGCAATTCAAATTCAAATAATGATTGAATTTTTTTATAGTTCCCATTATAAATATGGATTTCATTGTAATGCATGATTATGGAGTAAAATGATCGAGAAAATGTAAGCATGTAGGCTCTTGTCCTGTGGATATAAGCCATAAGACCAAATCACCAAACTACGTAAGATCTCATGTTTTGTCTTTTCTCCCCTCTCTTTTTTTTTTCCTCACTCTATCACAAATTTCTACAAGTTCCATTAAAGATAGTTTCCTAGGACTACATGATTGTGGTCAGTAATATTATTCCCTCTCATTTTCCAGACAAATTAATCATTAAGTTGCAGTAGCGGCTCTAGGAATTTTTTTTAGAATGGTCACTAAGAAACTATATTATACATGAAAGCTCGAATTTGTGTTAAAAACACGAGCTGTTTAAACCCAAAATTAATAAGTTACAGCTCGGTTGATTTTAATCTAACTTAAACTAAGTATAGAAAAGAGTAAATGCGAGTGAACAAACAATACAACTACTCTAAGCCGTATTTATCAAATCACAGCAGTAAAATGAAAGCTAAAAGAGTAAGGAAGAGAAATGCAAACACAAGAAAACAAGCTGATGTGTTACCAAAGAGGAAACTGAAAAATTCGGCGAAAAACCTTCCGCCGCCCTCCAAGCGGTAAATCGATCTACTAGAAAATAAGTTAGGATACATGAATAGCAAAAGACCCTCCAAGCCTAATCTACCAAGTGCAACTAAGCCCTTCAAGCTCCTACTCCAATCAGGCTTCTCGGAACCGTGTCTTGTCTAACTCTCTAGATCCTGCAATGCGCCCGATTGCATTCACCAAAGCTTGGCTTCTTCCAATACTTTCCAGTAGCACCAAAACCTCACTTGACACTCAGTATGGATGTGGTAAGTGTTTGGGCTATCAATCTCTCAAGGATTTGGATATGGAGAGGTAGAAGTTGAGGAAAACCACAATGGATGGTGTACAGGATTGTGGGTATGACAATCTCTAACTATCAAGGGTTTTTGGCTAGGGTTTTCTCTCTAAAAGAACTCCTCTCAATATGTGGGTAAAGATGGTATATATAGTGTGTATAAGGATGTAGTTAAGCAGATATAACAAAATAGCAAAACAGAATGTTTCACGAGTATCTCGCAGGAAGGCCTTACCTGTGAGTATCTCGCAAGAAGGCCTTACCTACGAGACACTCACAAAAATCAATTGTCATCATTTGTCATGACTCTTCACATTCCAGTCATGTGTTGAGCACATGCTTCACTTTGCAAGAAGGCAACTCGCGAGCTACCTATGAAAACTTCTTTAGTCTTTAATGTTGCCTTGAGTCTTCACACTCTCTCACACAAAACCCTTACAAATAAATCCCACATAAAATACAACGTATAAAATATTGAATTGAAGTTACAATAAAATTTGGCATGGAATTAAAGTCAACACAAAATAATTGTAAATCACAACTTTACAATCTCCTCATCTGCCTATTCCATGACAAAACACCCTATAACAGGCTTTAGACTTAAACGTGAGTTTGGGAACAATGGAAAAACTCACTCACACCTAATCTGGAAGCTGCGAAGCACTAGCACGAATACACCTGTATCCTGAAACACTCGCACATAAACAAAACTTTCATTAAACTCATGACAAGTTGAATACAAGGTACGTATAGGAGCAAGTATAATGCGATGAAGGTAATAAGCAAGATATAAGCAATGAAGCATAACTTGATCATACAGGAATAGTCATTAAAGAACGACTACAATTATCATTTAACAAGTAAACGATCATCCGGACACGCAATGCAATTAAGTGCATAGCAAAAATCAATTGCATGTCTAAACACACAACCAATGCAAAACACCAAAGTATTTGCATTAAGGATACATGATCCAATAAGGGCACGAGTGTGTAGTACTAAAGATAATGCAACAAAATCCAAAAGTACTAAAAAAATGCTACAAAGCAAGGATACAAAACACAAAGTACTAAATATTAATTTGAAATTAAACCAAAGTACTTAAAGCTTTAAAAGAAAGCAATTTAAATAAAACATTCTAGAAACTATGGCAAAAGAAAGTAGCCAACTAAACTACCAAAAATTAACCAATAAATCTATGATGTGCATGTGCTACGCTATGCTTCCCCATTGCACAACAGTAAGACCGCTTGGAATCTTTAACTTTGCCTTTGCAATGAGGCGATGAGAGTAGGGAATGGCATTATTGTCCTTGAGTTCCTTTTGGTGATGCTCTTTGTCAAGAGGTGATAGATGTGACCACATATGTCGATCTCCTTATGTGTGAAGAGATCATGTAGGAAAATAGTTCTTGGTGCAGACAATGTTGTCAAGTTCGTCACCAGGGAGAGATTGTGGATCATTGCATAAGCCAGTGTCCTCATCTCCACATTGAAAGGAATGGTGTTCATTGACCTCTTTTTGAGAGTACCACTGAGGAGTCTTACCATTGGCTCAAGAGAATCCAATCAATCATCATATTGTATAGAGATTGGTTGAGATTGCTTGAGATGATGTGATCTGCTTCCACTATGGCATTAGCAAAGAATTCCTTGATGAGTTCAACATACACATTTCCACTTGGATTCTGCAGCTTTTTCCAAGTTCTCTCCTTGAATATCTTAGGAATGGCAGTGTTTTCAAGGGTCTCCATTTTTACAACCCTTTCAATGATGATTATTGTCTTTCTGTAAAAGTCATTATAGGCTATGTCTGCCTCAATTAAGCAGAAATTTCCTAAGTCTGTGCATGGACGCTTTGAGGATTTCTTGCTTTGTAGGAGACATCTACACCAAAAAAAAAAAAAAAAAAAAAGGGTGCAAAAACACAAAGACAAGAACAAAAACTTGATTAGTGTCAAGTTAGTCCATAAAAATAAGCACAAAGTCCTAAAAAGAACAAAAGCAGTGTTACACAATCATGTTGAAAAGTGCTAAACATGTAACAACATATATCTAGCATGAATGATATGCAAAACATGACAAGTGAACAAGTGTGTGCACCAAGTGTGCATGTGGTGTGCATATGTAATGCATGTGCAAGTCATGACTAAGCACATTTGGTCAAAGTGCATAAAACACATTCCCAATGATCTAGACATGATAAACAAGTCCAGTCATGGTAATCTTCAAAGTTTGATACTCATTGGAGTCCGAAACAACACCAAAATGCCATTTGGGATTTCATTAAACACTTGATATGTACTTATTAAACTAACATATAGGCAATGCATGAACATGAGTGAATCTTGTCTAAATACATGCTTAAATTGCCATAAGGGGCCAACACAAACACAAACAAATCAAGTGGGACAAAGACAAATCAAGAAATTGAAAAAATTCTCTCAAAATTTAAAATTCCGAACCCTTTTTCAAAACTAAACCCAACTAAGGAAAACCTAGAGTTTTTTTGCATAATCTAAGTAAATAGAGAGAAAGGATTGTATAGACATACCTTAGATATGATTTGAAAAAGTTTTCTCCTGAGTTTTGGTTGGGTTTTTTTTAATGAAAATCAATTTTGGGTTGAGAAAGGCACGAGGGAGGCAAAGTGAGTGAAATAGGGTATGTTTGAAAAACCATCTACATCAACCCTTTAAAACTGAAAACACTTGTTTTTCGCGAGTTACTTTCTCGCGAAATTACTCGCGAAAAATGCATCTGAAGTACAAAGGTTTTCACAAGTAAGCATTACTCATGAAACAATCGCGAGACAGTCACAAAAGTCTCTGTTTGAATTTTGTATTTTCATGTTTTTACCTTAACCCATTTTGGCGGAAAAAGCTTAGTCACAAGCTTCTCGCGAAAATGCCTCTAAACAAGTTTTTGTTAAAAAATAAATAAATAAGGAAAATGCACTTTGAACAAAAACTCAAAACACGAAAGCATAAAAGCACTTTCAAAAACATATAAAATACTCAAAAATCTTTTTGGATTTGATCGACAAGCAATTGAGTATACACATTACATTTGAACATGCATAATCACACAAATGAAATAAACATTCATTGAACAAGGTCTTGTGTGTTGTGTGTGAGTATCAAAAGTGGAATAATCTTTAGTCTAGAGTGAAGCTTTAGTGATCAATTCAATCAAGTCATACACAACTAGTACTAGATCAAGTGGTCTATCTCAATTATAGAAATGAACATATATGACCTCCCACAAGAAAATGATTTACATATCTGACAGGCCACAAACGCGATGACCCATTGTGATAAATTAGATTGATTAATTAGCCTAGTTATTAATTAATCAAATTAACATGCAATATCAGGTGACAGTACAAACAAATCACCAAAACTAAAAATACAGCGGAAAAATAAATGACACAGTGATTTGTTTACGAATGGGGAAAACCTGACGGTAAAAACCCCACCGGGTGATTTAAGGTCACTACTCCCGAAACTCCACTATTATCATAGCAAGCGATTACAAAGAAGGAATCCCAAGTACCTTACCAACCTACAGTTGAACCCTTACTCCAATACCCAATTGGACTTGCTCTGCAGTGACAGTTTCTCCTTTCAATGCACGGCTCCCAAGTACGTGACTAATCAGATGCGTGGATCCCAGTATGCGACTTCAAACACCAACTAGAGAGAGAGTTGTTAGCTGCAAAGTTCTTCAAATCATCCACACATTGAAGATCAGGAAGATGCTTGGTTACAAAACCCTACGGTGCACATTACACAGCAATCTTCTTCACCAAGGATGAACTAGGGCATGAACTTTGTCTTTTAGAACACAAATTGCATGAACAAGAGTTTCTCAATGCTTGTGCAACTTGCATCCCCTTGACGGTCCTTAAAACAATCCTTTTATATGTCTAGGGTTAGGAGAAAAGAAGTCCCAAAGACACATTCACGGATTGGACTTAAAACAGAACTGAAAATCTGTTTTCTTTAATTCTCGACAGATAGAGGTGTTGAGGATCTGTCGAGAAGCTGTTGAGGCTCGGGGCAAAACAGGTTCTTCAATCTCGATAGATGCATGTGTCGAGACAGGTGTCGAGATTTAGTAACTTGCACTTCCTTGCTTGTTTCTTGGACAGACATGATGACTTCAACACTGAATCTTGAAACACTGTTTCTTGAAGTGTTAAACACATCCTAAATCTACCCAAATACAAGTAAAGTGCGTTTTGTTTAAAGATAAGCCAATTACATAAAATAACGACATATGCTAACAAACTTGAACTACATATGTCCTAACAATATCTTTGAAACTTTTCATTTGACTTCTTTACAAACCATAACATTTGATCAATTTTTTAACAATACATCTCATTTTGAGATCGATGCCTGAAATTTTTGATATTTCGATTCTGTGAGTAAGCCTTTGGCTTTTTGAGGCACCATATATTTCTGTGTGCACCCAATTACGCCTGTTGGGCCTAAGGTGTATCCGGGCTCATAATCTATTTGTATAGTGGGCTTTTGCGTTTCTTATGATGGGCGGTATTGTACTTAACGAGCCCAACCCCCAGGCTTCCCTAATTGCCTCTCTTTGTTTAACACTTTCTCCCTTTTCAACTTCAAGGAGTCAATCTTTCCCCTCTTTTCCTTTTTTTCCTGAAATTACCTACCTACAACCTTAGAATATCCCTTGCCTATTTATAGACCAGGTTGGTGTGGTTGCACAACAGTTTTCTTGGTCAGTGGAGGGAGGGGTCCAATGTTCCTTCTCCTAAGTGGGTGCTTTTAATGTGAGTTTGGGGGGGGGGGGGGAAGGGGGAGGAGGGCAATGGTAGTGGCCTTAGAACAAATTCTACCGTGAGGCCTGTTGCTCGGCAGGGGTGTTCCCTAAGCAATGAAAGGGGAGGTCCAATACCGTTGCTTCGAATTGGGTGTTAGGTGATGGGTAAGTGGTGATAGTGGCATTGGAATTAACTCTGCCACTAGGTCTATTGCTCGACGGAGGTGCTCCCTAGGCAATAGAGGGGGAGGTCCAATATCGTTGCTCCGGAGTGGGTGTTAGGTAATGGTAAGTGATGATAGTGGCATTGGAACTAACTCCACAACTGGGTCTATTGCTCTGCGGAGGTGTTTCCTAGGGCGTTACCGGACAAGCCAAGTATAGAAGGTTACACGGGATGGGCCAACGAGTTCAGGTCGAGCAATGTCGGACACGTGGCATCATTGCAATGGGCTTTTGTGGATAGATGGTTTCAACGGGGTCGACGCCCGTACATTAGCCCCCCCTTGATTCATGTTCGACTCTTGGTAATGAATCAAGGACCTTGTAGAGCGTATGGTGAATTTCTGAAGTTACCGAGGGCCATTCACATGAGGTCGGGATAACTATTAAGGTTTCCTATAGGGGCAGTGCCATACCAGGCTGTCACGCCTGTAATAAAGGCTCGGTGGTAGGTGGAGACGTCTGATGGTTGGTGAACTGTCTGACGGTTCATGAACCGTCTGACGGTTCATAAACTGCACCCACGTGTGTGGGGAGTTTTCCAAAAAATGGGGTTGGGCGGGTTTCTTCCTGCCCTTTTCTTCATTAAATGCTTGAATTTTCATATATATATATATATATATATATATATATATAACTCCCGTCGGGTCCTATTTTACTTTTTGCGTCTTCTTCTCTATCAAATCTTTCTCTGTCGAGCATCCCTCCTCTGCGCCAGAACATCTTCCTTGCCTTTCACTCTCTAGAACCCAAAGTAAGTCTTCTCCACCTTATTTCCTTTTCCAATTCTTAACTGTGTCGTACCTTAGGGATGGGGTATTCTCACCTTCTTGCCCCTAGGACTTCCTTGGGCAGCTTTAGAGAGACCTTTGCCGTCCCAGGGGACGTTGACGTTGCGTATTGTAATGTGGGCGATATCGCGTTTGAGAGGGATGCTGACGCGCGTATCGGTTTTTTCCGTTAATGTCTATACTCAAGGGCGGGGTTAGATTCCCCGTAGATCCTCTTATTATAGGTACCTTAGGTTTTTACAGTCTTTGCCCCGACCAATTTCCCCCTAATTTTTATAGAGTAGTTAGCTGTGTCAGCTGATTAAATCAGATGTTCGGCCTTCAATTGAACCACCATGACATCAATTTTATGTACAAACTATGTGGTAATTTTGATAGTGGGTAATACCTAAAGACTAGAGATATGTGAGTCTATCTTATCTCTTGTCTCCCTGGCTCCAACAAAAACTCGACTGGAGAGTTCTTTCGGGTGCATGGCAACTAGCACGACAACGAGTTGCTTTGCCCACTTTCGCCCCATGAAGTTGTTCGGTACCGAGAATAGTCATCCTTTTTCCATTATTCACACGTTCCCTTCTTTTTCTATCTAACTGATAAGTTCATGTTTTTTTGCAGACTCGAAAAGGTTTTTACCAGACGCTCGGGTCAAACACGCGCGATCTCAACTTCGTCCTCCGATCCGAGATCTTTGTGAACAGCGACGGGTGGCTTAGGGCATCCCACCTGATCCTTAAAGTCAACCCAGTATACAACACCTGGCAAAATTTCAGCCAGGCATTTTTGGTGGATAGCCCGCTTCTGTCTTATATAGACGTCCGACACCAAAGATTCCTTCCCCCCTCACTCACCACCGGCGAAGCATGAGAGCTCGGCCCTTGTTATACTACCGCAGACGACATAGCACTGGTGAGAGACGAGTCTGCTGTATCTCGAGAGCGTTAGAGACACGAGGCAGTTGAAAGGCCGAGAGATACAACCCTAGCAACCGAGGGGGGAGCAACTAAACCAATAAGTATTTTGGGCACCAAGTCAAACCACACAAGGAAAATGGTGCAGCGTAGGGAGATGACTTTTGCTCGGTTCATTTATGGAGTCGGGCATGAGACCCAACCTCGATCTCCTCAAGGGCCGGGTTGGGTCCCTCCTACTGGTAAGACCAAGAAGAGGAAAAGAGCTGCCGAGAAGAACACCCCTATTCCCAGTGATGCTCTACCAAAGACTCTGCCCCGTCCTAGGGGTGGGCCACGGATCCAGGAGACGTCGGTCATCACTTCTCCTGCCTCTCAGATTGGGATGGACGTGGCATTTTCCTCTCAGCCCGAGGTAGGCTGGCAGTACACTTTCTTTTTGGGCAACATGCCATTACCAGAAACTGCCAGTCTTCTATTATGGGACAAGGGTGAAGGGGGGCGGGTGGCCCAGAGCCTAGTGCAAGGCCTCATGCTGCCCGAGGATGCCCAATACTATTCAAGCGGTGACGACGAGACGCTCGCTCGGTGGCTTCAATGGCACATTATTGCGGTAAGTTCCTATTCCCTCTATTGCACACATTTATGTCAAGTGGCTTTCTTCCACACTTCACCAACCCATTGCTGTATTGGTCGCAGGTCGCGCAATTGACGTGCGTCATGGATAGGAGGCTAAAGGAAGCAGTCGAGGCGGCTGAGCGGGAGAAGGCACTGAAGGCGGTTGCCAAAGTAACTGCAAGGGAGAAAGAGGAGGCTGCCATGTCGTCCAAGAGGAAAGTGATAGATGTCGAGAGAGCCCGTCGGTCCACCGAGGATAAGCTGGCCGTTATGGAGACAAAGCTGGGCGAGACAGAGCTTAAATTGGCAACGGCAGACAGCATGAGTCTAGCCCAGGCGAACCAAATCAGTGATCTGAAAAGGTCTCTCGAGGCCTGCGAGAACGAGTGGTATGACAAGGGCTTCTCGGATGCCGAGAACTCTATTGAACTGATCATCTACCAAGCACAGCGCCATGGGTTCAGAGAGGGATGGTTGGCTACTCTTCAGGCTATGAAGGTGGCTGAGGATTCCCCATTGTGGAACCTAGTGCAGATCCCTTACTCGGCCACTTCGCCTCCCATTCAAGGACAAGCCGAGAGCACGGGTGAAGAAACTCCAAGCATGATTGACCTTGTGCAGGAGATTGATGCTCATGCGGAGGCAGCTGACCTAGAGGTTACGAGTGACAACCGGATCGAAGATGCAACTGCTCATTTTCCCGGAGATGTATCTAGGAGCCCTGCCCCTTCTCCAAGCCCTACTGGCCCTACTGTGTGATCAGTTGTTTCTATTTTACTTTATTTTATTTTATCTTTTTTATTTTATTTTATTTTACCTAGTAAGCCTATGGCGCCGGGATGTGGCGACAGAACAATTTTCTTTGTTTGGAATGCAAATTTAGGTGTTCCGTTCTTTATTTGCGCATTTATTTATGTTTGCTTGAAAACTGCTGACCATTTGCATGATCGGGTCTTATGTGCTTGTTACGGTTGCTTTTTTACCCACGGCGGTAGGGCACCACTATCCTGTCATTAGGATCTTTGGCTCAGGCCAGGCTTAATCTTAAGGTTTCTACCTACTCGGTGATAGGGATCAAACCGAGGAAATGTGTTTGTCCTTAGAGATTTAAGTTTTAAGGTTTCCACCTGCTCGGTGATAGAGATCGGACGAAGGGAAGGTGTTTGTCCTTTTAAGTTTTAAGGTTTCCACCTGCGCAGTGATAAGGATCAAACCAAGGAAAGGTGTCTGCCCTTAGAGATTTAAGTTTTAAGGTTTCCACCTGCTTGGTGATAGGGATCGAACCGAGGGAAGGTGTCTGTCCTTTTAAGTTTTATGTTTTACCCCGAAGATCTTCTGTATGTTTTTTTTTTGCCCAGCGATTGTCAGCTTTAGATTACTAGGGTTACATGCGCCTTAATGAATAAAGACCTTCGTGTTGAGCATGTGATAATGCGGGGTTACATCAAGTTGACATCTTTGGAGGATAGTTACTAGTAAAACTTTTTTAAGTTACGAACGTTCCATGACTATTGTAGCAGCTTTTCCTCCAAATCTTCTAAGTAGTATGCCCCTGCCCCGGCAATGGCCGTCACTCGGTAGGGCCCCTCCCATGACGGAGCTAGCTTTCCTACATTAGTGTCTCGCGTATTCCCTACGACCTTGCAAAGTACCAGGTCCCTGGCCATAAACTCCCTTTTCCTTACCGTTCTATTGTATCTCTGAGCAAGTTTTTACTGGTACTCCGCCAGTTGAATGGTGGCCGCTTTGATGCTCCTCTAGCAAGTTCAGCTCCTTTGCCATCTGCTTCTCATTCTCGCCTGGTGTGAATCCTGCGACCCGGGCACTGCACAAGTTCACTTCAGCGGGGATAATAGCCTTTACCCCGCAGGTTAGAGAGAACTGCGTTTCTCCCGTGGATCTCCTGGGAGTCGTTCGGTATGCCTATAGGATGCTTGGCAGCTCCTCGGCCCACTGGCCTTTGGCGCCTTCCAACCTTTTCTTCAATCCGCTCACGATGGCCTTGTTGGTCACCTTCACTTGGCCGTTGCTTTGTGGGTATACTGGAGTGGAGTATCAGTTTCGAATTCCGAGGTTGTGGCAGAACTCCCAAAAGGCCTTGCTGTCGAACTACAGACTATTGTCTGACACAAGAGATTCTGGAATGCCAAATCTCATTACAATGTTTCTCCACACGAATTTCTTGACGTCAACATCTCGGATGTTCGCCAGCGCCTTCGCCTCTACCCACTTGGTGAAGTAGTCTACCACCACTAGTACAAACCTTTGGTTGCCCGTAGCCCGGGGAAATGGCCCAACTATGTCTAGTCCCCAGCGAATGAATGGCCATAGGCCACTAACCGGGTTCAAGTTCCCGGCAGCTTGGTAAATCATTGGCGCGTGTATTTGACATTGCTTACACTTCTGAGAATACTCAGTTGTGTCTTTCCTCATTTGCGGCCACTAAAACCCTTGAGTCATTGCCCGGTGTGCCAATGATCGTCCCCCTACATGGCTTTCGCACACACCTTTGTACAGCTCAGCTAACAGTTCTTTGGCCTGAGTAGGACAAAGGCACTGCAGGTACGGTCCTTCAAACTACCTCCGATGTAGCTTTTGGTCAAGAGATAACTAGTACCGAACAGCGTTGCGCCGTACCCTCGCCGCCTCTTTCTCGTCTTCTAAAGTATTGGTCTTCTGCGAGGAAGTTGATGATGGGGTCCATCTAGCACTCCTCGGCAACCGTCGTCTGGGCGACTGATACTTTGGGAACGATACTTTGTTCGGCTACTAATTCCACCCTGATCAGCCGAGGCACCATGTCAGTTATCGATGATGCCAGCGTCGCCAAGGAATCGGCGTGCTGATTCTGTCCCCGAGCTACCCGCTCAACCTTCACTTTTGAGAAATTACCCAAGGTTTGCTTCACTAACCATAGATATTCAATCATTTGAGCATCTTTGGCTTCGAAGTTCCCTAGCACCTGATTAACTACCAGGAGAAAATTTGAGTAAACTTCTACTTCTTTGGCTCCCAGATTTGTGACGACCTTAAATCTGGTGAGCAGGGCCTCATACTCGGCCTTATTGTTGGAAGCCCTAAAGCCTAGCCTAAACGAGTGTTCTAGTTTTAGCCCTTCCAAGGTGATGATCATGATTCCAGCCCTCGTTCCTGCCCCGTTGGATGCGCCATCCATAAATACTTTCCATGGCTTGACTTCCGTGAGGCAGATCATATCAATACTTTTTGGCGTAAACTCGGCAATGAAGTCTGCGAGCACTTGTCCTTTCATCGAAATCCTTGGCCTGTATTTGATGTCGAAAGAACCTAGCCGAGTTCCCTATTTAGCTATCCTGCCCGTGAAGTTAGATCTTCTCAGTAATGACTGAAGTGGGTATTCCATAAAGACATAGATGGTGTGGGCCTAAAAGTAATGAGGCAGCTTTTTGGTGGAATGCACGAATGCCAACACCAGTTTCTCCAACGGCAAGTACCTAGTCTTGGTGTCAACCAACGTCTTGCTAATGTAATAAACCGGGAGCTACACACCATTATCTCTTAATAGCACGGCGCTGGTCGCGTGTTCGGATACTGAGAGGTACATATACAGGTCTTCTCCTAGTTCCGGGGCTGTCAACGTAGGTGCCTGTATGTAGCGTCTACCAATTGGTTAATTTTCGGCATTGGGAACGGATCTTTTGGGCATACTCAGTTCAAGTTGGTGAAGTCAACACAAACCCTCCATTTGCTGTTCTTCTTCTTCACGACCATCGTGTTTGTGAGCCATTCTAGAAAAAAAATGCTTCTTTTATGGCCCTCGCTTCTCTCAGTTTCCCAACCTCCTGTTTGATGGCTTCCACGTGCTTTTTTGTGGACCTTCTCGGTTTCTACTTTTTTGGGGGGCACAAAGGATCTACGTTCAGCTTGTGAATTATAAATTTCGAGTCTACCCCAGGCACCTCGTACGGGTTCCAAGCGAACACATCCATGTTTTGTACAAGAAAAAGCAGCAACTCTGCCCTTGCCCAGTCATCCAGGTTTGCCCCTATTTGAAAACTTCTCTCGTCCCCCGGCAAGATCTTCACTCTCACCAGCCTTTCGGTAAAAGCAGTCCCCTCTAGTTGGGGCTGTTGTAATTGCTATAATGCACTTCCCTCAGTTGTAGGCCCTTGCTCGGCTTGTTTGTGGGCTACGGCTACCACACACTGCCTGGCCGCCTGCTGGTCGCCCCGTATCACTACAACCCCATACTCGGTCCGAAATTTGACTTTAATGTGCAAGGTGGATGATACGGCTCCCATGCCATGTATCCATGGCCTTCTAAGGATTGCTGTGTATGGTGAGTAAAAGGCGACCACTACGAATGTCACGATTACCTCCTTACCTCCCATGTTGACTGAGAGTGAAATCTTTCCCTCTGGTTTCACCATGTGACTGTCGAACCCCATCAAGTCCGCCTTATTTAGGCCAAGCCCCCTGTACAGGTTCGGGTACATTACGTCCGCTCCACTCTCCTGGTCTATCATAATCCTTTTTACTAGGAAGCCCCTTACACGGGCCGTGACTACTAAAGCGTTGTGGTGTGGCTGGGCAGTTGGTAGTCATCAAATGCTATAGGTTGTCGAGAATACCTCGGTTTCTTCCCCGGGGGTCGCTCACCAGCGTAACCATCTGTTGATACCATGGCTAGTACCTCTCTTGTGATCGGCACCGTAGGGTCCCTCGGTGTCGCGTGGATGACCTCTATTATTCCCAGAGGGGGTGGGAGGGTGTCTCAGCGCACCTGATCTCCTTGTCTCGTTTCTTGATCCCCAGTCTCCTCAAGAAATTCCTTCAGATGGCCTGCCTTCACTAACTGCTCCAAGTGATCTTTCAATACTCTGCACTACTCCGTGGTGTGCCTTTTATCTCTGTGGTAGGTGCAATACAAGTTCTGGTTTCTCCTTGATGGGTCACCCGCCATCTTGTTCGGCCGCTTAAAAAACGGCTCATTCTTTATCTTGTCAACAATCTTATGCACGGGCTCCTTAAACACCGCATTGACTCCCCTAATATCCTAGCTGTGCTCCTGAATCCTCAAATCCTTCCTGTGTTTGGGGACGAAGCTAGTATTCCGAGGATAACTGACAACCGGGGCCTTCCTCTTAGCCTGCAGCCGATCGTCTTCCAATCACTTGTACTCCTCGATACGTCTCATTAGTTGCCTCATATCCTTAGGAAGTCTCAGGGTCAACGATTCTCTCAGCCCAGATTCTTCCGGTAGCCCCATTCGAAAGGTGCTTGCTGCAATCTTTTCGTTGCCCCCACCAATCTCATTGTACAATTCCCAATATCGATTGGCATAGTTGCAAAGGGTTTTCCCATCCCCCATTTTCATTGATAGTAATGCGTTTATGGGCTGCGGAACCCGGTTGCATGTCATAAACCTCACTTCGAACTCCTGAATTAGCTCCGAGAAACTGCGGATTGAGCCTTTCTTCAATCCGTTAAACCACCTCAAAGTAGTGGGGCCGAGACTTGAAGGGAAAACCCTACACATCAGTGCGTCATTATGAGCGTGCAGGGACATCATTTGAATTAATGACTTACATGCTCGACCGAGTCTGTCTTTCCAATGTAGGAGTTGAATGGAGGCCGGGTGAACTTGCTCGGCATAGGTGCCTCTTCGATGTCCCTCGTGAATGGGGACCGAGCAGCTTGGCATAACGCCCGGCCTATTGCATCCATGGCCACATTTTGTGGTCGCCCCTCATCCAAGGAAGCCAACCCATGGTCTGCGTGCTCTCGCGAACGTTTACAGCACCAACGAGACCCGAACTGGTAGGATCCTACCGCATGTCAATTTCCTACACTAGCCAACCTTTCTCTCCAGTCCTCTTGATCTCTTCTCCTTCGTCTTTTTCGTGCCTGTAACTCCAAATCCCTTACTGTCCTATGCAGGTGTTCCAGTTCCTGATTCCTCTGTTCAAGCTCCTAGTCTCTCCAGTCATGGCGGTTGCCCCCCAAGGCATCAGACGTTGTCTGGAGGGTTTGGTACGATTCTTCTCCAGGCCTGGACTCTATTGCCCCCTCGTTCTTGCTATCCTCCAGCCTTTTCTGCCTCCTTTCTCACCATGTGGACCCTTGCGATGACCCCCTAAAACCGCTCTCTGCATGACTTCCCTGTCTGCTTCCAAACATTCTCCCGTGCGTTCCTAGACAAAACCACAGCTTGGTAGGAGATTCCCACAAACGGCGCCAATTGTGTGCACCCAATTACGCCTGTTGGGCCTAAGGTGTATCTAGGCTAACAATCTATTTGTATAGTGGACTTTTGCATTTCCTACTATGGGCGATACTGTACTTAACGAGCCCAACCCCAGGCTTCCCTAATTACCTCTCTTTGTTTAACACTTTTTCCCTTTTCAACTTCAGGGAGTCAGTTTTCCCCTTTTTCCCCTTTTTTTTCCTTTTTTCCCGGAATTGCCAACCTACAACCTTAGAATATCCTTTGTCTATTTATAGACCAGGTTGGTGTGGTTGCACAACAGTTTCCTTGGTTAGTGAAGGGAGGGGTCTAATGTTCCTTCTCCTAAGTGGGTACTTTTAATGCGAGTTGGGGGGGGGGGGGGGCAATGGTAGTGGCCTTGGAACTAATTCCACTGTGAGGCCTGTTGCTCGGCGGGGGTGTTCCTTAGGCAATGGAAGGGGAGGTCCAATACCGTTGCTCCAGAGTGGGTGTTAGGTAATGGGTAAGTGGTGATAGTGGCATTGGAATTAACTCCCCCGCTAGGTCTGTTGCTCTGCGGAGGTGCTCCCTAGGCAATGGAGGGGGAGGTCCAATACTGTTGCTCCGGAGTGGGTGTTAGGTGTTGGGTAAGTGGTGATAGTGGCATTGGAACTAACTCCACAGCTGGGTCTGTTGCTCGGCGGAGGTGTTTCTTAGGGCGTTGCCGGATAAGCCGAGTATAGAAGGTTACACAGGACGGGCTAACGAGCCCGAGCCGAGCAATGTCGGACACGTGGCATCGTAGCAATGGGCTTTTGTAGATAGATGGTTTCAACGGGGTCGACGCCCGTACAATTTCAATATAAGTCACTTTCCTTTTTTCCTAGTCAAATACTAGTATCTGCGATGAATTTTGCAGCTTAATATTTCTTTTCTAGATTTGACATTTGATGAGCTATATACAAAAAAAAAAAAAAAAAAAAAAAAAAAAAAAAAGTGGGAAAAGATATAAGCACAAGTTTATGCATGTATCAAGACCAGCAAGACTATTGACTAATTACTCATGACAAGCTTGAAGATCGATTTACAACAATCACACATAGATTTCAAGATTTTTCCCACGAAGATAGATGTGCATACATAACAAGCTAAGCTCGTAAATGGACTACGCCATTAAAAAGGTACTAGGCCAAAATCACATATGATATACATAAAACAAGTGACCAAACTTTTTGGAGATTTTTCAATTTTTTATGGGTTTTTGAATTTTTTCAACACACTAAAAAACATAACAAGAAAAGTAAGATCAACAAAAACAAGTACAAAATGCAACTTGCAAAAGAAACATGCCATGAACTGTAAGCAATGACATAAGAAGATTTTGCATGATAAGATGCATGAACCTATGACCCTAAACATTGGAAGTATTAATGCATGGGCATAGGGACTAATCATGCATGAGTACCCTTCTTCACCCATACTTTGTAAGTATTTTGGGTGAGAAGCTTGGATGGAGGGGTATGACCAACAAAGCTTTCCAATCTCAAAGTGAAGCTAGCAAGGCATAAAGAGATGTTCTTTAACATTTTCATGACATCTCCAATGAGATGTCCTTCATTTTCTCCCTTAGGTTGTGCTCCTTTTAGCCTTTTCTTTGAACTTTCTTAGCCACGCATTGAGTCAGCCTTCTTGAGTGCATGAAACTTGAAACAATTTGGTCTTGTGTGCCCTTGAATGCCTCAATAATGACACACATGCTTCACTTGAGGTCCCTTTTGAATTTTGGGTAATGACTTCCCTTTATCCTTTGGTTTAGCACCAATGGTTCTCTTTTCAGCAGCAGAAGTCTCTGCCTTAGGTGCCACTTCTTTAAGTTTCTCAACATTCTTGGCTGATACGAACCTCACTTCTTTCTTGGGTTCGCTGTTGGAGCTTCTTTCTCTGATATAACTCAAACCAGTCTTGTCACGTGAAGATTTCTATGAGGACAGCATGCTGTCAAGTTTCTTGGTGGAGATACACTCAACCTTGACATTAGCTTGGATTATTTCAAATTCAAGAAACTTGATCTTAGAGTAAGCTTCAACCAGCTCTCCCTTGAGTCCTTTTACTTCACATTTGGCCTTTTTAAGTTGCACAAGAGTACACCTATTCTCTTCTTCAATCTTCTTCATCTTTCTCACAACATGGTTCACAACCTTGGCATATTTTCCACAATATTCTTGCAAAGAATCATATGCTTCTTGAAGGTTGTTCTCACCTTCATTTTGCCAGACATCTTCATCTTCCGATACTTCAAATTCCTCACCCTCGGAATACTCACCAAGTCCATTTCCCAAATTGCTCAAATCATCCTTAGAATCAATGGAGGTAATTTTCATGAAGGCACTATAGTTTCCGTCACTGTCACACTCTTCTTCGGTGCCTGAATTTGAGCTTTCAGAGTCGTTAAGAGTAGTGGCAAATAGCTTACCCTTCCCTCTCAAATAGTTGGGACATTCATTCTTGATGTGTCCATAGCCGTTACATTCATAGCACACAACTCCTTAGGGGGAGGGGGGGTTGAGATCCTTCCCATATTTCTTCTTGAACTCCTTTCTACCACCTTTAGGTGATGAAAACTTTTCTTTGCTGAAAGTCTTCCCACTGTTCTTCAGCTTCAGAAATTTCTGAAAGTTCTTCGCAAGGAAAGCGACTTCCTTCTACACATCATCTTCTTCGAAGGAGTCATCCATTCTCTCAATGATGGTTTTGAGAGCTAGTGATTTGCTTGGCTTATGGGAAGGCAGTCCCAGCTCTTATGTATGGAGAGATCCAATGACCTCTTGAATCTTGATCTCATCCAAGTCTTTACTTTCTTCTATAGCTGTGATCTTTGCACAGTAGCTCTCCGGTAAGGACCTTAAAATCTTTCTCACCACATTAGCATCCTCAATCTTTTCACTAAGATTGAGCTTGGAAATCACGATTTCATTGAGCTTCTCGTAAAATGAGTCAAATGACTCATCGTCACTCATCTTGAGCTCTTCAAATCGGGTGGTAAGCATTTGGAGCTTTGTGTCCTTGACTTTCTTGGTACCTTCATAAGTAGTCTCAAGAATCGTCCAAGCTTCCTTGGCAGTCTTCACATGTGAAATCCTATGAAATTCCTTAGTAGAGACACCACAAAAGATAACATTAATTGCTTTGCTATTGGCATTTGCCAAAGCAGGGCTGCCTTATCCCATTCGGACTTGGCTATCGTGGGTCTAACATACTCATTCTCAACAGAATCCCATACAGACTCATCTATAGTATAAAGGAATGTCCTCAAATGAACTTTTCAAAAAGCATAGTTTCTCCCATCAAAGAATGGTGGAGCATTGAGAGATTATGATCGATCCATCACAAAATGGGTCTCGGATCGTACCTAGGTAATGACACCACAACAAGTGCACCCGCTCTGATACCAATTGAAAGTTCGAGTTTGTGTTAAAAACAAAAAAGCTGTTTAGACCCCAAATTAATAAATTACGACTCGGTTGATTTTACTCTAACTTAAGCTAAGTGCGGAATAGAGTAAATGTGAGCGAACAAACGATACAACTACTCTATGCCATATTCATCAAATCACAGCAATAAAATGAAAGCTAAAAGAGTAGGGAAGAGAAATGCAAACACAAAATAACACATCGATGTATTATCGAAGAGGAAACCGAAAAACTTGGCGAAAAACCTCTCCGCCGTCCTCTTAGAAGTAAATCAATCCACTAGACAAGAAGTTGGGATACACGAATAGCAAGAGACCCTCCAAGTCTAATCTACCTAGTGCACCTAAGCACTCCAAGCTCCTAATCCAATAAGGCTTCTCGAAACCGTGTCTTTTCTAGCTCTTCGGATCCCACAATGCGCCCAATTGCATCCGCTAAAGCTTGGCTTCTTCTAATGCTTCCCAGCAGCACCAAAACCTCACTTGACACTTAGTATGGGTGTGGTAATTGTTTGGGCTATCAATCTCTCAAGGATTTGGATACAGAGAGGTAGGAGTTAAGGAAAACCACAATGGATAGTGCAGAGGATTGTGAGTATAACAATGTCTAACTCTCAAGGGTTTTTTGCTAGGGTTTTCTCTCTGAAAGCACTCCTCTCAATATGTGGGTAAAGATGATATATATATAGTGTATATGAAGATGTAGTGGAGCGGATATGATAAAATAGCAAAACAGAATGTTTCGCAGGTATCTCGCGAGAAGGCCTTACCCGCGAGACACTCGTGAAAACCAGCTGTCACCATCTATCATGACTCTTCGCATTTCAGTCATGTGCTGAGCACATTGTTCACTTCGTGGGAAGGCTACTTGCGAGCTACCCGCGAAAACTTCTTTAGTCTTCAATGTTGCCTTGAGTCTTCACATTATCTCTCACACACAACCCTTACAAATAAATTCCACATAAAATCCAAGGTACAAAAGATTGAATCAAATTTGCAATCAAATTTGGCATGGAATTAAAGCCAATACAAAATAGTTGTAAATCACAACTTTACAATACAAAATTTAACAAAGAGACAATTGAAAAATATCAATGTCACAAAAAAAAAAAAAAAAAAACACGCAAATATATAAAATATTACGATTTTTTTTGTACTAACAAAAAGAATAAGAAAAAAAATAGACTAATAAAAGATAACGTACAAATTGAAAATGTTGATATAAGAATTATAAAGTGACCATAACAATTTCATAACAAATTTTATGTAACAAGTTGTTTGCTAGCCTGTTATTATTGGGTAAAACATGTCAATATTGAACCTGAATTAAAATTAATAACAGCTTATCACATAAGATTTATTGTGAAAATGGTATGGATGAAGTATTACTTTTATATTTATTGAATTCAAATTCTTATGATTCTCAGGTAAAGGTGTTCAACATTTTTATTATAGTGGTCAAAATAGGTTAATTGAATATATATATATATATATATATAATATTGTTTTAAGGTGTATATATACACACACACACGCATTTTTTTTCAAGTTAGGGTGATCACAAAACATATTAGTTTAAAATAATTATTTAGATAAATTTTTTTTTTTTTTTGACAATTGAGGGTGGTCCTAGGACCACCATCACATACAAGTAGAGCTGCCAGTGTTAAGCTCTCAAACACATTTTAGATTTGTAGTGAAACTTTAAATTTCGTGAATTAGAAAAGTGGATGAAGAAACTAGAGTAAGAATATCATTCTTTGTTTATTTCAATGCTAAAGTTTTTTTTTTTTAGAAAATAAATTATTTTTCAAAAAAAAAAATTGAAAAATTATCTGATTTTCATGTATTTGGTAGTAGCCTTAAATATGAGTCAAAAAACATTATCTAGAAAGAGTGTTGTTTTTCAAAAAAATTTGCTAACAATAATCTCTTCGAAATTAGTCATATTTTTAATAGGATTTTCATTGACTAAATATAGTTTTCCTTTAACTTCTTTTTTTTTTTTTTTTTTTTTTTTTTTTCTATATTAGTAAACACTGGAAAACTATTTTCACAAAAGGTTTTTTTCCCCCTTTTTTAACTATTGTTTCCAAAGAAGTAAAAATGATAGGGTTTGGTATGATGCAAACAATAGTACAATATATTTAAGCCTTTCCTCTATTTTAAGCCCAAAAAAAAAAAAAAAAACCCACTGTTTTTGGCATGGTGAAGCCAAGCAATTGACTGGACACCAGACCACATCATTGATGAGAATGGGCTGGGAGGACTTTGTCGCACTGAAGACAAAAGTCCTCCTGAGGAACTTTTTCATCCCAAAAAAATCCTTCTGAGTATGCTTTGTAATCATCCTGTGTATAATTGTGATGGAAATAGAACACGATTTGTTTTGTTTTGTTTTTCGTTTTTAAATATGTTCTGTTTCCGTCACAGTCATACAGAACATGTTTTGTCATCTTACTCAAAGAAAAAATAAGCACAACTTAGGAGCATGGAGCTTCAATCATTAATGGAAGGGTTGTGTTAATGGGCACCATAAGGTGCTTGTTAACAACATATTTTGTTGCAGCTTTTCAGATTTTTTGAGCAGTTTTTGGTAGTTTTTGGCAATTTTTTTTTTTTTATTATTCGTTTTGACATTTTCTGACAACTTTTTTTTTTTAAGTGAGACTCAAAAAGAGAAATGTCAATAAGCATTGGACGATGCTTGTTAACATTTCCCTTAATGGAATGCTCATGGTTTTAAAAACTGGACCGAAGGCAAAATTGTTTTTGCCCTTAGTTCTCGGTTTAACCTAGTTTTTGACAGATTTTGGAATTTTTCACCGGATCGGATTGGTGTCCAATTTCTCGTTAAACCAGTCAAATTGGCTAGTCTGGTCTGGCTTTTAAAACTATGGGAATACCATTAGCACATAATACTAGAGCCCTACATGTCATTAAAAAAAAAAAAAAGTGTTCTGCTTCCATCACAATCGTACCGTACACGTTTTGTCAGCTTACTCAAAAGAAAAAATAGACAACTAAGGAGCATCGAGCTTCAATAATTAATGGAATACCATTACCACATAATACTAGAACCCTGCATGTCATTAATTAAATTTTTTTATAAAAAAAAATTAAAATAAAAAAGTGTTCTGTTTTCGTCACAATCATTCAAAATACGTTTTGTCAGCTTGCTTAAAGAAAAAATAGACACAACTTAGGAGCATGGAGCTTAAATAATTAATGGAATACCATTATCACATTATACTAGAGCCTTGCATGTCATGGAAACAGAAGGTTTTTGCGAATAAAATGATCACACCTGTGTCATAAGTAAGCCACTCAAACATATCTTTCTAAAGAAATAAAATATATTTTTGAGGCATAATAGATTGGGTCATACTATACTACTAGTCGTTTGTTGTCTCCTCTCATGCAATAATCTACTCGGGTTGCCAACTACAATCTCACCAGTTTATTTTCCTGCCAGCAGAGCGTTTAGGATGAGATAGTGATAAACACTCACAAGTCCATGTAAAGTCAACAACTCATCACTTCCTATAGCATCATGGGAGCATCAGTGTTGGAAAACCATGTGAAATTGTGAGTCTCGTTGTGTATTGGAGCTGTAATTCGAGATAAAGACGAGACGAAAAACCAGCTCAAATCAAAATTCTGCCAGCTTGATAGCAACCTCAATCAATTGAGCTTAACAGCAACCTCAATCAGTTGAGCTCAACATCAACCTCTATCTATCGGGCTGTGAGAACCTGGTTTTTAATTAGGACCATAAGTCAGCAAAATTCTTGGATTTTGAGCCCAAAATGACATTATAAGTTGACATAATGAGAGAATTTTAGAGGAGAGAGGGCTTCACTTGCACGCCTAGGGTTTTTAATTTTTTTTTTTTCCTCAAAATCATCATACTAGAGTTACTAAATAGATCTGAAGATGGATTGATGAAAAAGCTGAAGCTATAGCCTATGACCAACTTGCTGATGTGAAAAAAATCAAGTTAGAACTTGAAGTCAAAGAGCCGTAGTGGAAGAGTTCAATTAGGAATTAGGATGAACCTGCACAATAGTAACTTCTACTGGAGGTAGCAAACTAAAAAAAAAAAATGTTAATTTTATTTGTAAACTTCGATTTCATTGGTGAATTCTATCAATAAGGGTAAGCCTTAAATCCCTAGAGGGATTTTGTAACCATATTGGCATATTGTGTCTTATTTATTTTCCCACATGGTTTTCTTTTTTTTTTTTTTTTTTGCAATAATCTTATTTATTTTCCCTTTGTAACCATATTGCAGTTTTGTATTAAATCATTAAACTTCTGTTTATTATAATAGATTGCCCATTTGAGGAATGTTTCCCTTGTAGTGGTTTGTCCCTTTGATAGTTTTCCTTGGGTTTTCCACTTAGTCACCATATTGATGTCTCTCATTGTAATTGATCTTATGCGGACATATGCTTAGCAAGCTTTAATTTTGTACACATAATTAATTAACTCATAATTTGTAATTTGGCACAATTAATATATATATATATATATATGAGAAGTACTACATCCACAATATTTTCATAACAAATTTTAATCGTGTGGCAATATATTACTAGTTTTTATTTGAGTCCACCACTGATATCACTTGTTTACCTACCACTAAGAGTATGTATGGTAGGTTGTAAACTTGTAATCGACATTATAATATAATAGTTATTCTTATGGTTTAATTATTTGGTAGTTTAATTATGTTTTTATTATAGAGAATAATCATTCTTTACGAATATTTATTCTTTAAAATGAGGAATAATCATTCATCTCTAAAATGGTTGTAATAAACTATTCATTAATAGGTATAATAATTTTTAAAATTAATACATTTCCAAATATACAAACTTTCTTTATGCACATAATAATTATATAAATAAAAAATATTAAAAAATAACCTCTCTCTCAATTTTTTTTTTTTATAATATATATATATATATATATTCTTTTTTAGATAATATAACTATATAAGTAAGATATTTTATAAATACAGTCTTAAGTTTTATTTTAATATTATAGCTTACAATCAAACCTATGAATATATTTATTCATTCCATTACAACACTTTTTAGTTATTCCATTATAACACATTTTATTCAGAATAATAAAGATTAACATTCATATCGTAATTGTCATTCTATGTATCAAACATGCCCTAACAGTTTGTTGCATAGTATCTATTTCAACATTCTTGTGTCCCTACTCCTAGCATTATTCTATAGGTCTTATCATCAATAATGCTAAAATGGGACTATTACCATGTGTCTTGATTATTTTTCCTATTTTTCCATTGAATATGTGTCTTGATTATTTATTTTCTATATTAAACTCTCTAACATTATGTAGACAATTAATACTAGATCAAGATCCTCTAGAATTCCTAACTACATGAAGCTCATTTAATCTTAACATTTCATATAAAAATGAATGGTTAAAATTATACCATGTCATTAATTCAGTAGCAAAAATTTAAAATAATGATGCCATGTCATTCACACATCATATTTTGAGACTTTTAATTTAATTTATATTAATTTTCAAAACTAAAATATAAAAAAAAAAAAAAATAAATTAAGATCTTATAGTCTTAAACCCTATGCAAGATGCCTTTCCTTCTCGATTCTCACTGTCATAAAACACCAACAACAGAATGTTTGTCTCTGGCAACAGAACTTGTTAAGTTCCGAAGTATTATGAAGGAGTAAAGGGTAAAAGAGACATAGTGCGATGGAAATTCTTCGGAATGAGAGGATCGGAGTCGGAAAGAATATATTAATTACTCTCTTTGCTTTCACTTGCTTGCTCCTACTTTTGAAATTGCTTAACTTTGCCAACTATAGCTATATGAAATTCTGTCTCTCTCTCTTTTCAATTTTAAATCACTTCTAATCATTTTTAATAAATAATATGATACGGATAATTTGGGAGTTTAATAGAAAGCGATTGTTGTTTTCCTGTATTATCAACCATGCACCATTTAAAATTTTTCTTCTTAGAAACTGAGTTGTATTGAGTTTGAAAAAGGGGTAGCTTCTATTGTGCAACTCGTAGATAAGTACCTGGGGAACCCCAGCTCAATGGAGACCGACAGAGAGCTCTAAAACTTTAAAAATCAAGTTCAATGGAGGCTGATAGAGCCGCCAACTTCTCTATCACCTCTGGCGCTGTGATCTCACCGAAGACAAACTCGGTTGGTGTTGGCATAGCAGTGAGATATGAATTTCAATTTATTAATTTTAAATAGAAAATATGGAGTTATTATTTTAAAGTGCATTAGTGAATTAATGACATGGTACAATCTTAACCATTTATTTTAAAACAAAAAGTCAAGATTAAAAGAACTCTATCTACAAAGTAGTTAGTTGTTGGCGCAATATTGACTCTCACGATCACCTCATCATTAACATTCAGTACAAAAAACGAGGGCTATAGCCGTGTTTTCAAACGCAGCTATAGACCCCAAAAACGCAGCTATCTTGTGCGACAATAGCCTCCTACGGGACCTAAAGCTGCGTTTTTAAAAATGCGGCTTCAGCTCACCCGATAGCTGCATTTTTAGCCCCCAATAGCTGCGTTTTTTCACGTGCGTAGATACGGGACCTAGAGCTGCGTTTTCTTCAAAACGCAGCTCTAGGCCATCTTTGGGTTGCGTTTACAAACACAGCTAAAGCCCTTTACATTGGGTTTTTCTATAGCCATTTTTTAGCCCCTCCCGGACTCCCACACTTTCTCCCCCATTTTTTTTGTATTCTTTTTCTGATAATTACTAGTATAAAGAATGAGTGCATAAAAGGTACATGAGAGGTAACTCACAAAAGTGAAAACAAGAACAGAAGTGTTGGAAAATTTAGACTCCGGTTGATAGAATTAACAAGTTTTAAACCCAAGTTATTAATTAGATTTATTATGCATAAAACTTGTTAAAACAAACAAACATCAAATCATGTCAAAACTAAGTGCAGCGGAAAAATAAATAAGACAAGATATGATGACCCAGGAAAACCAATGGAACCAACCATTTTCACAGTAAAAAACCTGGGGGGAAACTTTCCTGAAAAGCAATTCACTATAGTAAAGATAAGTTTCAGATCTAGTACAAAACCTTTGTCCCTAGACTCTACAATCCCTGTAGATGAACTCACAGCTGAAACCTTCTACTGCTTCAGAACCTCTAAACTCTTCAATATATGAACGCCACCTTTTGATGCACGGATCCCAATACATGACTAACTCCTTTGCACGAATCCCAATACATGACTCACTTACCAACTTGAGGAAGAAGAATGTTGGCTGCAAAATTCTTCACTTCATCAACAATGAAGATCAAGAAGCACTTGGTTACAAAACCCTAAGGCGCAAAGACGCAGTAGCTTCTTTTAGAGAGAATAGGCTTTGGTCACCTTTTGCATATGTTCTCCTCGTATTCTCTTATGTGACAGCCTCAAAAATAAGTCTTATATATGTATAGGGTTGTGAGAAAAGAAACCCTACACAAATACAAAAGCCTGGCCCAAAAATCAGATCTGAAAATTCTGATTTCCGTAATCTCGATAGATACCTCAATAGATAGCAGGTGTCGAGCCTCATTAAACCTCGATAGATACCTCGATAGATAGCTATCTGTCGAGCAGCTATCCGCAGGTGTTCAGTAGGTGTCCGTAGGTGTCCAGCAAGTGTTCAGCTTTAGTGAACACTTTTTCTTCACTTGTTTCGTGGTCCAATCTTCATGGCTTTAACACTAGACTTGAACAACATATTTTTTGAAGTATTAAATACATTCTAGATCTACCCAAAAACAAGTAAAGTGCGTTTTGTCAAAGGATTAGCCAACTACATAAAATATGTCCTTAACAATCTCCCCTTTTGGCAATCCATGACAAAACCACAACAAACAAATGGACATATGAGAGAGTCATAAATCACTCAACTCATACTCACTTGTTGGATACAATAAAGTCTATCCTAACACAAACTCTTAAAAAACTTTGCAAAAAGAGAATTCATGGTATGGAAGACTTTGACAACCTATATTTCTGAAACACTTTAAACAAAACATATTAAAGCATCTTTGTGTGAAACAGAAATAATAGATTGCATACAAATAAAGAAACATGTGTATAAAGATAGAAAAGAAACAACACATGTAGAAATAGGTGAAGAAAACATACATCATCATATATATGCCACTTGATAAATACCATGTTGTATGTAAAAATGGTCACAAGGCCTAGGTACAAGAAGAAGAAGCTAAAAGAAGCTTCTACAACAACAAGGAGATAACTGCTCCCCCTAACAAGATGAAACACAACTCCCCCTTACAAGGGCATGCATTTCGCCCCCTAACTTGTAGGATCTTAAAGAAAGAAACCACAAATTCTCCAATATCTCCCCCTTTTTGTCACGATTGACAGAGGGTATAGGAAGCTATGAAGCTTTACTCGAGAAATATAAAGATGATCAAGGATGATCAAAGGGGCACAAAGAATCCATAAAAATGCATGAATGTAATGAAACAAAATGCTATGGATGATAAGATAAGAGAAACATGCAAAATAAAAAAAAAGATGAAATGCATGCAAGGATATCTCGATCGATCTAGAGGTATCGAGGAGCTATCGAGCAGACCTCGATAGATCGAATAGCTATCGAGAAGCTATCGAGAAGACAGAAACTTTCTCGATCGATCCACCTAGCTATCGAGAGGTGTTAAGATTGGGATAAGATGCAACTGAAGATCTCGACAGATAAGCCAAGTATCGAGAGGTGTTGAGAAGGTGTCGAGATGGCTTAAAAGCAGTTTTTCAAGAAGAAAAAAACACAGATGTGAATGCAATCAAGCATGCAACTCAACCAAAGATCCAAACAACATATTAACCTCTCAAAAACATCTCTCAACAAGAAAAATGTCATGCATTTTGATTCAAAACAAACACACACACACACACTAAACAAGTCTAACCAATTTTTATTTTAAAAAAAAAAGTTAAGACAGTTTAGTGAGCATACATCAACGCATGTAAACTTTGTGATGGCCAAATCACATTGTACTTACACATGTATCAAGAATAGCAAAGAATATTGCGTGTTGTGTATGAAAACATCGCAAGATTGCATAAGTGTCTCAAAGTTATGATGATTTGAGATATGAGAAAATCACTTTAACTCACACACAATCATAACTGTTTAACGGGGACTATCACCTTCGAGGTACATCTTATAACTCCCACATCTCCTAGAAAACACGCATGCAACCATGTTTTAAAGCATTTTTAGTCTTTTTGCTTTTATTTCTTTGCATATTTTCTTTTATTAAGCATATCATGCATAGGCATACAAAAGAGAGAAAAGAACTACCTAATTATGTTAAGCTTTTGACATTGCACTTTTGCTATGCCGAACCATACAGATGTCATATCATGATTGGTGAGTAATAGTGGTGAGATGGTTATTTACGCATTTCTCTTAGGATTTTCTAGTCCTACCCATCAAAAAGAGTGATACGAGTGCTAAGTTGAAGAGATCAATTAACTTTACTCATCACAAACAAAGAGTTACAAAGCTCTCTTGCTTAGTTGTGCATAAGGATGCTCATCTAAGCTACAAGAGATACAAAGTTTAGAAAACTCTATTTTAATGGCCATTTTAAGGTTCACAAGAACCAATGTACACAAACACATACTGTTTTTGTATTTTTCAATTTTTCAATTTTTTTTATTTAAAAAAAATAAAAACTAAACAACCAAACAAAAACAGACAAACAACATGAATGTATGAAAGAAAGATGCATATGCATGAAGTCATGATAGAAAGGTGCAAATGCATGAAAGCATGATTTCAACAGTAGATAAAAAATCAAGCAAAGAGAGTCCTGCTTTAAATAGAAAGAATTAAAGCAAAGGACAAACAGAAAAGACAATTAAGTCTTAGGTTCCTTTCTCACCCACACAGCACGAGTCTTTGACCGTGAAGATGAAAAGGCATATGTCCTAGTATATTTACTAAAGGATATAGAAGAATTAAAATTTTCCTGAAATTGAGTTAAAAAGCTCAAAACTTTTAATAACTCTCCAAACAAAGGTGTAGGTCCTTGAGAGGAAACCTGTGACTATTTAGACAATTGCTTATGAGGATACAACTTAAAGCAATTAGGACGAATATGTCCAGAAACACCACAATGGTGACAAACATGAGGTCTAACAAAGGATTTAGAATTAGCCAAAGCAGTTTTAGATTTCATACCTTTATTACCTTTCTCAAATTGAGGCACAATGACAGTCCTTGATCTAGAAGCCGTAGAAGAGGAGAGGCTGGAGGAGACAGCATAGCCTAAGCCAATCTTATCAAAACTAGGCTTTTGAGCACTCTCCACAATCACCTTATCGGTTGAAGCAGCAAAGGCCATAACGTGATGACATTCATCCACGTACTCATCAGAAGAGTCATTCTCTGTGTCACTCCAAGTAGCAACCAACCCTTTATCTTCTGACTTCTTGGCCTTTTCCCTCATAAAGTAGTTTGGGCACTCTATCCTCATATAACCAAAACCTTTGCACTCATGGCATTGGATGAGGGGCTTCTCATTCTTCCCTTTTCTAGAGGATTTAGATTTCCTAGGAGGTTTGCCCTTATCCTTTTTCCTAAATTGAAGAAGCTTAATAATCTCATCAGTTATGAAGGTTAGATCCTCATCATCATCATCAACATGTTCATCTTCAAAGTCCTCAATCTCTTCCTCTATACCCTTAAGAGCCAAGTTTTTACTCTTTTCACATTTTCCCATTGAGCCTAATCCCATCTCATAGGTTTGAAGGTTCCCTACAAGCTCAGTCAAAGGAATTTGATCAATGTCCCTTGCTTCTTCAATGGTAGTGATTTTGGCATGGAATCTTTCAGGTAAGGACCTAAGGATTTTCCTAACAATTTTGGATTCTGCTATAGACTCTCCAAGGTTGAAGGCATAATTCACAATATCCTTGAGTTTAGCATAGAACTCATCAAAGGTCTCATCCTCTTCCATCCTTATTTCTTCAAAGCTACTCATAAGTCTTTGAAGCTTCACAGTCTTCATTGCCTTAGTACCTTCATATGTGGTCTCAAGAATGGTCCATGCGTCCTTGGCAACTTCCGTGGATGATATCTTCTTGAATTCCTCATTGGTCACCCTACAAAACAAGGCATTCAAGGCTCTACTGTTAAAATTTGCCGCTGTGATTATTACATCATCCCAATCCACTGGCGCTTTCTTTAGCTTAATCCAGCCAACTTCAACAGCTTACCATACCTGTTCACCTAGAGCCTGCAAAAACACTTTCATACGAACTTTCCAGAACGCATAATTAGTGCCATCAAATAAAGGAGGAATCAAAAGAGATTGTCCATGATCCATGACAAAGGGGGTCAAGGATCACACTTAGGAAATTAATCCAATTAGAGTGTACCCGCTCTAGTACCACTTGTTGGGAAATTTAGATCCCGGTTGATAGAATTAACAAGTTTTAAACCCAAGTTATTAATTAGATTTATTATGCATAAAACTTGTTAAAACAAACAAACATCAAATCATGTCAAAACTAAGTGCAACGGAAAAATAAATAAGACAAGATATGATGACCCAAGAAAACCAATGAAACCAACCAGTTTCACAGTAAAAAACTTGGGGGGAAAACCTTCCCATAAAGAAATTCACTATAGTAAAGAGAAGTTTCAGATCTAGTACAAAACATTTATCCCTAGACTCTACAATCCCCGTAGATGAACTCACAGCAGAAACCTTCTACTGCTTCAGAACCTCTGAACTCTTCAATATATGAACACCACCCTTTAATGCATAGATCCCAATACATGACTAACTTCTTTGCACAAATCCCAGTACGTGACTCACTCACCAACTTGAGAAAGAAGAATGTTGGCTACAAAGTTCTTCACTTCATCAACAATAAAGATCAAGAAGCACTTGGTTACAAAACCCTAAGGCACAAAGACGCAATAGCTTCTTTCAGAGAGAATAGGCTTCGGTCACCTTTTGCATATGTTCTCCTCGTATTCTCTTATGTGACGGCCTCAAAAATAAGCTTTATATATGTCTAGGGTTGTGAGAAAAGAAACCCTACACAAATACAAAAGTCTGGCCCAAAAATCAGATCTGAAAATTCTGATTTCCGTAACCTCGATAGATACCTAGATAGATAGCAAGTGTCGAGTCTCATTAAACCTCAATAGATACCTCGATAGATAGCTATCTGTCGGGCAGGTATCCGCAAGTGTCCAACAGGTGTCCAGCTTTAGTGAACACTTTTTCTTCACTTGTTTTGTGGTCCAATCTTCATGGCTTTAATACTAGACTTGAACAACATATTCTTTGAAGTATTAAACACATCCTAGATCTACCCAAAAACAAGTAAAGTGCGTTTTATCAAAGGATTAGACAACTACATAAAATATGTCCTTAACAAGAAGAAGAAGAGAAGCAAAAATGCAAGAAATTAAAAAGTCAAATAAAGAAAGATAAGGGGATATTTTCAAAATTTTACAAATGTTACCTTGTAAAGCTCTTTATCAAACTGTGCTAATTGAGCACACTTTCCTATGACCTCTTTTCTCATGAAGAATGGAGTTTGCAATAATGTATATCCCCTTTTCTCCAAAAAAATCAAGACCAAAGTTAATAAGAGCTTGATTTAGATGCACACCATTTCCTTTCAAATAGAAGCCTCTACCTTCAGCTATATCGGCACCTAAAGTTCACACATATTGGGATAAGTAATTAAACTAAATTGACATCATCTAGAGTAGCATAGTATAAATGTAGAGATTGTTTTAATGATACAAAGCCTAGCAATTGGTCTATAAATGAGTAATAAAAATAGGAATTAGAAATGTAAGGACAAAAGAATGTGTTAAGATACTGAGTATAACACTAATCATAAAACACCAATTTCATGGTTCATGTTTAGAATGAACCATGAAATCACATCCTCCACTGGAATACTATCAAATGATTTTTTTGCATCAACTAAACTTCCACAAGCAGAATAAAAATCTACCAAAGCATATTGACACTTTAACGTAGGATTGGAGTTATTCACTTGTTCTCTCTCTCTCTCTCTCTCATATGTTTCATCGTAGTTGCAAAAAAAGGGTTCATCATGCAACTGTCACATCATTTTACTATTTCTATTCTAATTCTATTTTTACCTTTGCTTTATTGTGGCTGAAAAGCACAGAGAAGGTTCAGCTGCCTGTATGTCTGATCAGAAATTAAACCAGTAGTCCACAAAAACTGGAAAACGCCTAAGTGGTCATGGTGATCGTCAGTTAGAGCATTTCCAACCTGCATAACAAATAGACTTTGATGTTTTAATTGTCAATATAATACAAAACAAATCAGGAACTTTAGCTATAGCAAAGAACAAAGTCTATACCATATATCCTTTCGGCTTAATTGCTTTTTCCTTTAATGCTATGTTGTACCTTACAATGGCTTGGCTTAGTTGAGGAACATAATGTCCTGAAACACAGATTTCAATTATTAAACCATAATACAAGAAGTTATAAATATAAATGCAGAAAAAAAAATATGACAAACCTCTTCAGCCCTGAGTCAAACTAATGAACAAAGAGCTACTTCCCTTGTTTTACATAGGTGTTGTAATTACAACTATTTCAATGATATAAAATAATCTTATACAATGGAATAGATGTGGGAGCTAGCAAGGTCAAATTAATGATGAAATTACTAAAATAATTCCACATTATAAGCATAATAAATTACTTTGTATTTTTTTTTTTACAACAATGATACCATTTTTTATGAACTAAGCAGTATTTAGATAAAATTTGTTCAATCTAAAGGATTTATCCTAAAAATTTCTTTCAGATGGGTGGTAGGTGGAAAGCCTTTGTTTGTCCTTTACAATGGCCTTCTAGAAGTGAATAGACGAATAACCAGTTGTGATTAGAATGACAAATTTTTATTTCTCTCATTAATTGCTACTGAGGAATCACAACCCAATTCTTATACAAGCTCATCCTTGATTTCTTTTGTTCTTAATTCCCATTGGTTGGCTAATTAGCACATGTTGCAGGAGGTTTTTCCTCTTTTAACACATGCTAAGTGAGGACTAACTATTTCTAGCATGTGGTAATAATCTACATTCCACACAACCAACTAGCTTAACTATCTCTCTAGCCTAATGACCCGATTGTCCCTTTACATGAATTACCCCACTTGTATGCTCTATAACTAAGTTCCAAGCTATTGACAAGTATTAGAGACAGATGAAGAAGTGTTAACAATTTGAAGACGAATTGAGGCTTCTGGCTAGATTGGCACTACTCCAAAATGCATGAAAGTCCAACAATTAAACCAAATTGAAGGAGAAAATTATTCTCAACTATCAATCATAAAGCAATCATAAGAACCAATACTTCAACTACATTGATTTTTTATAACCTTCAAGATACTATTTGTAATCATTCAATCATAAAGTGATCGCTGAAACAATTACCTCAACTTTAATATTTATTTTTCACAACCCTAAAAAAACCAAGTGTCCCTGTCTTGCAGTATGCAGCAAATAAAACACAATGTGATAGCCTTGCAAATCTTACTACTTGGATGGTGGACCTCTGTTAAAGCCTCACTCTGTTGGATCACACTATCCCAAAAATACTTGCAATTGAATGTCTAAAATAAACCTTTCAAGTCATAGGCTCCTTATAAACATTCAGGACCTTCCAAATCATTTGCCACCACAGATTCACTAACCAGCAACAAACAAGGAACCAAAGAGGGTAGGAAGCATTCATTCACACAACTTATTGATTGTACGTTTAGTGTTTACATCAAACATAATTTTACTTCTCAATGCACCAAACAAGAAACCACCTAATTGGAATGACAATGACATCTTTCAGTCAATTCCACAAAAAGCAAACATTAAAGTTGCAAAGTTGGACTGTTAATTAATACTAATATTGTTAAGTTACATTTCTCATATTCACGCATAATACAAAACAACATGATACCAAGCAACAGAGATTAACTCTGAATCTTATTTTCCAATAAAAATTCTAGATAACTGTTCTACTTAGTAAGTATTTTTGCTTTTCTTTAACTTTACTCACCCTAAATTATTTCAAGTAGGAAAAATAAAATAGAACGTTTACCCTATTCCATCACAAACACTGCTACAAACATCAAAACCACATTCTTAGCTCAAAATAACAATCAGCAGCTAACACTTCCATTATGGAAGAAATCACCATATTTTAATAAATAAATAAATAAATAACACTGTTAAAAAAAAACAAAATACCCAAATTTTCAAAATACCAGAGAGATAGCTTTATGAAAAATCAAAACAATCAATATTGCTTCAAGGGAACGCGGAAATCAAAAAAAAAAA
Organism: Castanopsis chinensis; assembly: GCA_032878915.1. Lineage (NCBI taxonomy): Eukaryota > Viridiplantae > Streptophyta > Magnoliopsida > Fagales > Fagaceae > Castanopsis > Castanopsis chinensis. The sequence goes on from JAVQMG010000122.1 coordinate 21,943,946, forward strand.
AAAACCTAACCTCTTTAGCTCATTAATCCAACCCAAACCCATCGGAACCCAGCCACAACTCTGACTCCATGCCATCACTACACCTCCACAACCAAAACCCCCATGCCACCACAACCCACCATGACCCAACCTCACCGCAACCCACCAACCCAAAACCCAATCCCACACAAATCAAAACCCCACACCCACACCACCAAACCACATCAAAGACCACCATACAACCTAGATCAACCCACACCATAAACCGTCACAAACCCATATCAACCCCACCATCACAGACCACCCCAAAACCACCGACCATAATGAGAGAGAAGAGAAGGAAACATTGAGAGAGATATACCTTGAATAGTTAGTAGATCGACGGCAAGACAGGCTTTGTAGGCGGCAGCACATCGAGCTTAAGGATTTGGGAGTGAAAGGGAGAGAGTGAGAGAGAAGGTGAGAGATCGGGTTAGAGGTCAGAAAGTAGTTAGGGTTTTTTTTTTTTTTTATACTAAACCTAAGCCGCGTTTTATAAAACGCAGCTCCAAACTATATAAAGCTGCGTTTAACCAAACGCAGCTCCATAAATGTTGAAGCTGCGTTTGTTAAACGCAGCTCTAGATATGTTGAAGGTGCGTTTACATAAACGCAGCTCTCATCATCTTTTTTAGCTACGTTTGTTAAACACAGCTCCAGACATATTGAAAAAAAAAAAAAAAAACCCCCCAGATGGATCCAAAGCTGCGTTTTTAAAAATGCGGCTTCAATCCTACCCAACTAAACGCAGCCTCAGCATCTAGAAAACGCAGCTCCAAGGAGGGGCTATAGCCGCGTTTGGTAAACCCGACTTCAGACCAGGGGTGGAGCTGCGTTTTCCAGAAACGCAGCTCAAAGTACCCCCCTAGAGCTGCGTTTTCCAGAAACGCTGCTTCAACACGCGTTTTTTTGTAGTGATTGATTCTTAACATTGACGATGTGGTACCACATTGTGCATTTATAATGGAAAATGGCTAAACAAGAATGATAATACCCGGTCCTTAGTCTTATGGTTTGTAACACCACACCTATCTCCATGATGATAAAATAGCATTGCCACCTTGGCAAGGTACAGGGCAGTCCCAATATATAAGTATTAGATAAGGGAGATTTTGCAACTAAATCTTTATTTATTTGCTTCCATGTTATGTTGAGCTTTGTGAAGCCTAGTTGTGTTTAATCTAGATTATGACCTGACCGAAAATAATATTATTACTGTTTTTAATGAGAGATTTTATGAGGCTTAGTCCATGGCGGGGAGACTTCTTAGGCTTAGCCCTTGTGAATTCCATGCGCACGATAGAAAAACTGTTGTTTTGGAGATTAGGGTTTGATGTTGTTTTTTAGAGAGAAAATTGTACTGCCACACTTGTATTTTTCCCTGAGAATAATAAAATCCCTACAACTCTATAAATATAGGCAAATTGTCAAACCACATAAACACTGTCTTGTATGATTGTTTTCTTTAGCGCATAATTTTCTCTATTTTTGTATCTTGCAAATATGAGAATTTCGTGGATACTCCTCTTCAACTGGTATCAAAGCTTAGGGTTAGGTTTGAGTGGAAGTAATGACAAAGGAAACAGAAAAAACATTTGTAATAGAAAAATTCGATGGCATAGACTTTAGATTCTGGATGATATAGATTGAGGACTACCTCTATGGGAAGAAGTTGTATCCGCTGCTTTTGGGGGAGAAACTTGCAACTATGAAAGAAGATGAATGGAATCTTCTTGTCAGACAAGTACTAGAGTTATCAGATTAACTATGTCAAGGTATATTGCACACAATGTTGTGAAGTAGAAGACCACGAAAGATCTAATGAAGGCTTCATCTGTTTTGTATGAAAAATCGTCAGCAGGCAGCAAGGTGCATCTAATGAATAAACTATTCAACTTGAAGATGGCATAGAGGGCATTAGTAGCACAACATCTGAATGAATTTAACACCATCATAAATCAGCTATCTTCGATAGAAATTGATTTTTTGATGATGAGATCCATGCACTAATTGTTTTGGCTTCTTTTCCAAACAGTTGGGAAACTAAAAGAATGGCAGTAAACAATTCTACAGGAAAAAGTATAATGACATTTGAGATTTAGTTCTAGCTAAGAAGATTCGTAAAAGAGATGCAGGTCAAACCTCAGGATCTAGTTTGCCCTAAACCTTGAGACAAAAGGTAAAAGAAATGACATAAATTCAAATCGATGCAAATCAAAATCCAAAAATTCCAATCGCAACAAAAGTAAATTTAGATCTAGGTGACAAGTACAATGTTGGAATTGTGGCAAAACTAGCCACTTTAGGAGGCACTGCAAAAGTCTTAAGAAGAAGAATGAGGACAATTCTACTAATGCTGTAACAAAAAAGGAATAGGATGCACTACTTCTTGAGTTCTTGTAGTAAATAGTCCACTTGATGATTGGATTTTGGACGCAAGAGCTTCGTTTCGTTCCACTCCACACCAATAAGTCAAACAGAACTATGTTGAAAGTGATTTTGATAAGTTGTATTTAGATGATGGAGAAGCCTTGGATGTTGTGGGTATGGGAGACGTTTGGATTTTACTGTCCAATTGGTCCATCTAGTTATTATAGAGGTACGACATATTCTTGACGTTAAGAGGAATCTTAGGACAATTTGATAATGAAGGACATGCAATACTATTTGTTGGTGATACTTGGAAGGTTACAAAGGGAGTAGTGGAATTAGCTCATGGAAAGAAAACGGGTACTCTGTATATGACCTCAAGTCCAAGAGACACAATTGTAGTTGTTGAAGCAGGTATTGATGCAAGCCTATGGCACTACAGACTTGGTCACATAAGTGAGAAAGGGATGAAGATGCTATTGTCAAAAGGGAAACTACTAGAATTGAAGTCGATTAATTTTGACATGTGTGAAAGATATATCTTAGGGAGAGTAGAAAACTAGTGAGCTTCTTCAAAACTGGCAGGACACCGAAGGCTAGAAAATTAGAGTTATTACACATTGATTTGTGGGGGCCTTCTTCGATTTCATCCTTTGGAGGTTCAACATATTACATCATTTTCATTGATGACTCAAGTAGGAAAGAGTGGGTTTATTTTTTGAAGAAAAAAAATTAAATCTGATGTATTTGAGACTTTTAAGAAGTGGAAGGCCATGGTTGGGACAAAAATAGATTTAAAAGTAAAATTTTTGAGGTTAGGCAATGGAGGAGAGTACATAGATGGAGGGTTCAATGAGTATTGTGCTGCACACAAAATTAGGATGGAGAAGACCAATCTTGGGACACCACACCAAAATGGTGTGGCTGAGCACATGAATAGAACTCTCAATAAGTGTGCTAGGAGTATGAAGTTGCATGCTAGATTACCAAAAGCTTTCTAGGCTGATGTTGTTAATATTGTAGATTACTTGATAATCCAATGACCATCTATTCCCATGGAGTTCAGAATTCCTAAAGAGGTTTGGAGTGGTAAAGAGGTAAAATTTTCTTATTTAAAAGTTTCTTTTATTGTGTTTCTTATGTTCATATTGATTCTGATGCTCGTAGTAAACTTGATGCAAAGTCTAAAATATGCTTCTTCTTCTTTTTTTCTTTTTTCTTTTTTTTTTATTTGGCTGTGGTGATGAAAAATTTGGCTACTATTTTGGGATGAACAAAACCAAAAAATAATTAGAAGCAACAATGTAATATTTAATGAATAGGTTATGTACAAGGACAGATCAACTATAGTGCCAGATGTAAGATTAATAGAAACTTGAGTTTGTCAACTTAGATAATTTGACTAAGAATACTACCAGAAAATGGGTGAAAAAAATAAGGAGAATGTAAATTCACAAGTAGATCAAGGTACACCTATAGCTGAAGTTTATAGATCTTCTAGGATCACTAGACCTCCACAGCATTATTCACCCACTCTAAATTATCTCCTGTTAACTGATGGTGGTGAGCTAGAGTGTTATGATGAAGCCTTGCAAAATGAAAATTCAAGCAAGTGGGAGTTAGCCATGAAAGATGAGATGAACTATCTATTGGGGAATTAGACATGGGAACTAACTGAATTGCTAGAAGGAAAGAAGGTTTTACACAATAAGTGGATATACAGAATAAAGAATAAGCATGATGGTAGCAAGTGCTACAATGCCAAATTAGTTGTCAAAGGGTTCCAGCAGAAGAAGGGCATTGACTTTTTAGAAATATTTTCTCCAGTTGTGAAGATATCAACAATTAGACTGGTATTGGGAATGGTGGATGCAAATAATCTACATTTTGAGTAGTTAGATGTGAAGACAACATTTCTTCATGATGACTTAGAGGAAGACATTTACATGAGTTAGCCAGAAGGGTTTATTGTTTAGGGACAAGAGAGTCTAGTCTGCAAACTAAAAAAGAGCTTGTATGGTCTAAAAAAAATTCTAAGACAGTAGTGAAAGAATTTTGACAGTTTTATGTATAAAATTGAGTTCAATAGATGTGAAGTTGATCATTGTTGCTATGTTAAGTTCTTTGACAACTCTTATAGCATTTTGCTCTTGTATGTGGATGATATGTTTATTGTGAGGTCTAGCACTAAGGAGATTAATAATATGAAGAAGCAGTTGTCAAAACAATTTCCAATGAAGGATTTAAGAGCTACAAAAAAAATCCTTGGTATGAGAATCACTAGAGACAAGGTTAATGGTACATTGAAGCTTTCACAAACAGAGTATGTGAAAAGGATTCTTAGTAGGCTCACTATGAATGAAGCTAAACCAGTGAGCACACCCTTGGGTAGTCATTTTAGACTAACTAAAGAACGGTCACCGAAGACAAAAGAAGAAAGGGATCATATGAGCAAGGTACCCTATGCCTTAGCTATTGGCAGTTTGATGTATGCTATGGTGTGTACAAAGCCAAACATTGCACATGTAGTGGGAGTTGTGAGTAGATACATGAGTAGGCCAAGAAAACAGCATTGAGAGGTGGTCAAGTGGATTCTAAGGAATCTGAGAGATTCATCAAATACATGTGGTTGCTTTATAGGTGCAAGTTTGAAAATGCAGGGTTATGTAGATGCTAATTTAGCAAGTGATATTGATACCCTTGGGTAGTCATTTCAAACTAATCAAAGAATAGTCACCAAAGACAAAAGAAGAAAGGGACCATATGAGCAAGGTATCCTATGCCTCAGCTATTGGCAGCCTGATGTATGCTATGGTGTGTACAATGCTAGAAATTGCACATGCAGGGGGAGTTGTGAGTAGATACATGAGTAGGCCAAGAAAGTAGCATTGGGAGGCAGTTAAGTGAATTTTGAGGTATCTGGGAGGTTTATCATATACATGTCTTTGCTTCACAGGGGCAAGTTTGAAAGTGTAGGGTTATGTAAAAGTTGATTTAGCAAGTGATATTGATAGTAGAAAAAGTACTAATGGGTTTGTATTTACTCTGGGTGGTATAGTTATATCTTGGGCTTCAAATCTATAAAAGATTATTGCATTGTTTACTACAGAAGCTGAGTATGTTGCAACAACTCAAGCTACAAAGGAGATGATTTGGCTATATAACATCTTGGATAAATTAGGTAAGAAGTAGGAGATGGGCATTCTACATAGTAGCAGTTAGGGTGCAATTTTGCTTGCTAAAAATTTGGCTTTTCATTCAAAGTCAAAGCATATATAGATGAGATACCATTTTATATGTTCTCTTGTTGAAGATAAGCTAGTAATACTTGAGAAGATTAGTAGATCTAAGAATTTGGCAAACATATTGACTAAGATTGTCATTATTGAGTGTGGACACAAAGGGGAGTCACTACCTAGTTTTTGCAATAGTATAGGAACCATATATATAACGTCCTCTAGAGGAATGACCTTTTCATCTTACTACCAAAGATATGGGTTCGGAGTTTAGACATGTTCTTGGGAAAGTGTTAGGCACCCAAGATCGCCCAACCTTATGGTTGGCCACTTATCATCGTGTCTTACATCTTAACCTCATTAAAAACATGTTCAACACTTGTATCTATACTCACACACACACACTAGCATACATCTAAGCATAAAACATTGCATCATTATCCCAAAACACATACTTATCTATTTATATCATTAATATCAAACAAAGGTAGCAAGGCAGCAACTAAATCATGGCAATCATAAGATCATATAAACATCTATACTCAAAATCAAACATCATACAGACATAATCATCACAAAAGATGAATGTTCATATCAATGCATGCCCTACCTTCACTTACCTTGCAGCAATACAACACCTATGACATTATGTATGAGAATATGAATGCATGTGCAAAGTAATCTTTAAGCTAGAAAACCCTAATCTAACAAGTTAGAAAAGCAAATAAAACGTGTGACACAAGAACTCAAATGCATAGATATATGTAAAAAGGATTTCAACAGAGGTAAGACATGTGAAACAAGCAAAATAAACAAAGCAACAATCTGAATTAGGGTTTCTAAGCAAGTGCCTGCATACACAGATAGAGGCTTGCATATGTAGAGTATAGCCTACATACGCATGCTTATGACATGATGTGTGGGACTGTTCAAAAACCCTAACCCAAAAACGCGAAATAGAAAAACATAGAATAATAGAAAACCCCTAATTCTAACAATCTAACATACTTATAAATGTTAAACAATCATAAAACTAAACTAAACACACATACATAAACATAAATGAAGCAAAGAAACAAGATTAAAACTAGTAAAAGAAAGGCTAAACAGGATAAAGAAAGGTTGAAGCTTGATACCTTAAAAAGGAGTTCTCAAGCTTTAATTTTGACCGTTCTCTTTAGTCAAATCTATCACGATTCAATGAAACAATGATTAGAAACTTTAAACTCAAATGATTGGGGCCAGAAAAGGTCTCAATTAGATAAAAATGACTTGAGAATGTTTTGTGAAAAACTCCATTTTGATTCACTAGTTTCTTGAGAATCTTAGGTTTTCCCTTCGGATTTTCTGTGTGTTTTGAAAATGTACCATGTAAGTGGAATAGTTACATGGTACGGCTCCCAAATAATGTGGGATTCATTCCAAACCTCAGCCATTATTGCAAAAAACTTGTTTTTTTTTTTATGTTTCTGAAACCTTAGCTACATACACAGGAGTATGCCTACGTACGCATGCTTTGGAGCACGTACGCAGGTTGCTGCCCACGTATGTTTGGTCTTTTATTTCCAAAAATATATTTTTACTCATTTAAAATGTTATATTTTCCATTTTAACACTCCTCAAGATTATTTGATGTCTGATTGAGCTCTAAACTTGCCTTAGGCATTAAAGTTTGAGCATTACTGGGGAAAGAGGGCCCAAGTTGTAAGGGGTAAAAAATACGGTGTCTACAGATGCCCCTCTTTTGATTCGTGAGCTTCACTAATGGAATCAAAAGAATAAGAGAAAAAATATTTTGTTTCAACGTACAACTTAGGCCTAACCACGCACACAACACACATTAAGCATACATGGGGCAAGGTGAAACTCTGGAGAATTGTGCGGGATTTATATATCCTAAGTCCAACCTTTGTTGCTCGAGAAATGAGCAACGACAGGTTCACTATCTCAAAACTTGTTTTGCCACTAGTAAGCAAATGGCAAGTGACTCAATATCCGGACATCACTTAAAAAGAAAAACAAACAAGGGCATTCTTCAAGCTAACCTAACAAACAACAAAAGGATACAATCTTTGTGGTGTCCATCCATGGCTCTTTTCTCAAACTTCTCTAGGTGACTTGCTCATATTGTCTTTTTCACTTCTTTCTCTATCTTTTCTAGTGAGGCTCTTGCCTTAGGTTGGCCTTGGTCTCTTTCTCTATCTCTTTCTCTACCTTTTTCTACTATGCTTGCATATTCAATTCCCGGAGGATATGTGCACGAGTAGTCTTGATTGTTGGATCTATTAGGGGCAGTAAAAACTAGTTGAGGAGTAGGTATGTATGAGGAGGAATCTTTTGCCTCTTTCATAACTTACCTGGGGATGAGAAACTCGCTAAGGAGTATTATAAATGAACTAGCTGAGGAGTAATGTAGATGTGTGATCCACTGGGGAAGAATCTTCTGCTTCCTTCATGGTATGCTAAGGACTTTGAGGTAGAATCTTCTGCTTCCTCACTAGGGATATTTTAGGTGCACTTAATTCAATGAGGAAGAATCTTCTGCTTCCTTACTGGGGATTGTTTAAATATGCTTGGTCTATCGAGGAAGAATCTTTGGCCTCTTCCATGGGGATCATGTTTTAGATATGCTTGATCCATTAAGGAAGAATCTTTTGCTTCATTACTAGGAATAGTGTTTTTTATTTTATGTGATCTGCTAGAAATGGTTTTGGGATGTACATGCTTCATTGGGGAAAGAGTCTTCTACTTCCTTTACTACTTACTAGGGAGTCCTTGATGATTTTACGCCTAATTGGGGACAATCTTGAGAATTTTTTTTTTTTTTTTTATCCATTCATGGCTAAACTACACGTAGTTTAGTGGTGAGGCCTAAACTACACATAGTTTAGCCATCAGGTGTGTTCCCGCCTTTTCATTTTTTTTCCAATGGTTACCAACCGTTTCTTTTTCTTCTTTAGTTTCTTCATCTCTTTCATCTTTTCACATTCTTTATAACTCTTCTTTTTTTTCTCTCTCTCAACAAAGACCTCCATCTCCCCTCTTTCCCTCACTCCATCTGATTCCCTCATTCTCTCATTTTCTCTCTAAACTTTCTCCATCTCCTCCAATGGCACCCAAGGCCAAGAAGTCTTCCTATGTCCTTTCCTCTGATGCATTTCACCTCCCTCGCTGGAGTGGGGCAGTGAGATTGATGGGGCCTCAACCATTAACATACCAGCTAGAGAATCACATTCCAATGGCTGAATCTATAAGTTTTTCAAAACTTTTTCTCATTTTCAAGTTTCTCTTTGACCTTCTGTTTTGATGTGTTTTTAGCGATGTAAATGCTTGGTTTTTGTTGTGAGATGAATTTAGATGAAAACCTAACATATTAGTGTTGGATAAAATTTGGTTTTGTATCTCATACAAAACACACAACGGAAGCAACAAACAAGGATCTATTTCATTCATGATTGACAACATGCACTCTGTAAATTTCAGAATTTAAGAACAAGATAGCGTACCTTGGTGTGGAGAAATTCAAAACAAAGATTAGAAGCACTTGGGAAAACTTTTAATCTTCACTCCAATTCCACTTTACGCCCAAGATGTGTAGTCTCTCAATCAGTTTCCAAAGGGAGAACGAAAGTGTGTCTCACACTCTCTCTTTTTCTCTACGAATCTTTTCTTAAAAAAATCGCTTAAAAAATTCGGTATGTTTCTCCCTTTATAACTAACTGATTATCTAATTGGGCCGGCCTATTGGGCCTTTCCAATTGGGCTTTAGTGTGTGGCTTGGAATGGGACCAAAAGGGACCAATAAGACACTAGTTCCAATGGGCCTTGGGCTTTTCCGTCAACTCTTGACAAGTCCAAAGTTACCATTAATTATATTTAATACCACTATATAAATATAATTGCACTCTAGGCCTTATTAATAAATTATATCCCAAGACTTTATTTTACACGCAACCCCTTCATAAAATATTCGTAGTAATACAAAGTCATAAATATAGACTGCCACTTTGTAAATTACTACATCTTATCCTTGAGTACCCGGTTTAATCCTTTAAAGTTATTCATCATATATTTATGAAATCCAATTTCATAAATATATACTTTAGTAATTTCTTACCAAAGTGGTTAGGCCTAACTCTCTGAATAACCAAACCCATTAAACTTATCTCAAGGGAATATTTTGTATCTCCATTAAGAGACTATGAATTCCATCTTGAGAATATATGTTCCATCAACACTAAATGTGGTTGTCCAACATACTGAGGTTTTGACCGTCATTTTAGATCTCACTCTTGATATATCAAAGCAACCTACACCTCATGATCAAGTCCATTATTCTCTCAGGATTAAGAGTTCATGCAAATAGAAGTCGTGAGATTTATTATTCATTTGACAGTCGTTGAGAGAATAATAAATCTCACAGCGGTCCAGTTCAATATGTCTTAACTCTTTAAACATATCAACATATCAACTAGAAGTCACCACTTCCATGATCAAGACAAATCATCTTAGTTGATACATTATAGTCTTCGCAAATGAAATGCCCAATTTTATCACCGACTACGAACTACAAATTCTGAGTTTACAAAGAACTTGTGATTTATATCTTCTATGACTTTTCACATAAATCACATACTATGCATCTCATGGACTATATGATAATGTCCAAATATTCATGTTACCATTATTTTAGATAAGAAATAAACAACTTTATTAAACACAACATTAAGTCATACATAATGTCATACATAGCATCATACAATAGGATTTAAGGGCATATATCCTAACAATTAGGAGGGGTAGGAACATGTTTAGGATTGATTTTGGGTGATATATGTTGGAAAATGTCAAAAGACTCTTCCTATCTGTTCTTCTGCATTCGTAGGCTCAAGCCTACGTACGCAGCTTGGATTCATGTGTGCATAGGTTTGTTCTTGCTTACACAGGTATGTTCTTAAGACTCCACATACATAAGGATGGGCTTGCATATAAAGGGTTCTGTCTGTGTATGTGGGTTTTGACCTACGTACGTGAGAAGCCTTTTTCAACTATTTCAATTCTAAATGCAATCCTAACAACCCTTTTTGTCATTTTTGCATCTAAACATCACTACATCCTTCTTTTTATCTTTATTCTTGCATCAAAAACATCATTTTTCATCATTTCCATTTGAATCAAGAATCTAATGTTATCTTTTTCTTTTGCAGTCCTCATCCCATTATGCTAGTAGGGGAAGAACCAACAAGGTGGTGGTGTGGTATAAGTTACTTGTTCCCAAAACTAGGGCCTTTATCTAGGAAGTAGGCTTTAAGCCTATCATTGGCCTTCTTCTGGAAAGGTCCGCAAGTGCTACCTTGGTGCCATGCCTTATTGAGAGGTGGTGGGATACTACTCACACCTTTTATATTGCTAAGCGGGAGATGACGATGACTCCCTATGACTTCTACTACATGGCCTACCTTAGCTTCCAAGGGACCATCATCAATTTGGACAGTGTGTTAGGCATCCAGCTAGGTCTTAACATGTTGGGGAGGAAGTACTCCACCGAGACCATCCACTACTTTGGCTTGGTGTTGGATTACATGCTTCTCCCATAGAAGACTATGAAGGAGTGCCTCTGTATAGCTAAGGCCTTCCTTCTATGCTTGTTGGAAGCTTACCTCTTCGCCAATGGTGGGCAAATGGTGTCCTTAATGTGGTTGACCCTCTTTCAAGACTCTGGAGATGCATGAAGGGCAACTAAGGGTAGGCATGTCTCGCCTATCTTTACTCCATCCTCGACACTCTTAGCCAAGGCACCTTACGACAGCTTGTGGGGCCTTAGAAGCTCCTTGAGGTTAGTTCTCTTTCCATTTCTTGCATTTTCATTTGTAGCTTGTGGTCTTGCAAACTATATCGTCTTGCAAACTGCCATCTTACAATTGTCATCTTTCATTTAACCTGTAGCTTGTGCTTCTTTTTGCAGCAGTGGGTTGTTAGGTATGGCCTTATAACCTTGGCACGAATCTAAATTTGAGGGAATTCCCTCGAAAAAGGCCCACGTTATTGGGTTAACTTTGGATGAGGTAAGTTTAAGGATTCTATTTTTCATGCTTCTTCATGCATTTCCCTTAGGATATCCTTCTTCTAACCTTGTGTAATTATAGGTTAACTAGACTCCATGGGCTGGCTGTTACGATGTGTGCCCTTAAATCTATGTATGACATTATGTATGACTTAATATTATGATTAATAAAGATATTTTATTTTTATCTAAAATAATGGTAACATGAATATTCAAACATTATTATATAGTCCATGAAGTGCATAGTATGTGATTTATGTGAAAAAATCACAAAAGATATAAATCACAAGTTCTTTGTAAACTCAGAATTGTAGTTCCTAGTCGGTGATGAAATTGGGCATTTCATCTGTGAAGACTATAACATATCAACTAAGATGATTTGTCTTGATCATGGAAGTGTAGACTTCTAGTTGATGTGTTGATATGTTTTAAGAATTAAGACATATAAAACTGGACCGCTGTGAGATTTATTATTCTCCCAACGACTGTTAAATGAATAATAAATCTCACGACTTCTATTTACATGAACTCTTAATCTTGAGAGAATAATGGACCTGATCATGAGGTGTAGATCGCTTTGATATATCAGGAGTAAGATCTAAAGTAATGGTCAAAACCTCAATATGTTGGGCAGCCACATTTAATGTTGATGGAACATCTATTCTCAAGATGGAATTCATAATCTCTTAATGGAGATATAAAATATTCCCTTGAGATAATTTTAATGGGTTTGGTTATTCAGAGTGTTAGGCCTAACCACTTTAGTAAAGAGTTACTAAAGTATATATTTTTATAATTGGATTTCATATATATATGATGAATAACTTAAAGGATTAAACCGGGTACTCAAGGATTAAGATGTAGTAATTTTCAAAGTGGCAATCTATATTCATGACTTTGTATTACTACAAATATTTTTATGAAGGGGTTGCATGTATAATAAAGTCTTGAGATATAATTTATTAATAAGGCCTAGAGTGCAATTATATTTATATAGTGGTATTAAATATAATTAATGGAAACTTTGGACTTGTCAAGAGTTGACAGAAAAGCCCAAGGCCCATTGGAGCTAGTGTCTTATTGGTCCCTTTTGGTCCCACTCCAAGCCACACACTAAAGCCCAATTGGAAAGGCCCAACAAGCCAGCCCAATTAGATAATCAGTTATTTATAAAGGAAGAAACATACAATTTTTTTTTATAAGAGAATAAGAAAGAGAGAGACATCATTGCGAAATGGTGTGAATGTGTGAGTGAAGTCACTCGATAATTATCCCTTGGAAACTGATTGAGAGACCACACTTCTTAAGCGTAAAGTGGAATTGGAGTGAAGATTAAAAGTGTTCTCAAGTGCTTCTAATCTTTGTTTTGAATTTCTCCATACCGAGGTACGCTATCTTATTCTTAAATTCTGAAATTTACATAGTGCATGTTATCTATCATGAATGAAATAGATCCATATTTGTTGCTTCCGTTATGTGTTTTGTATGAGATACAAAACTAGATTTTTCAACACTGTCCAGCCCCCTCTTGCTTCTCCAAACTTGGAACCTACCGCCATCATTACTTCAAAGATTACCCGGCCCTTTAAAGGAGTGGACTTGAGGGCATTCTACTTGGCGGAGAGGGTGCGGTGTCAACTGGTGGGTAGGGATGACCCACAGATTCTGATGGATCCTCTTGAGTTCATGCTTGCCCCACACTCCATGACCGATGTTGAGTACAACTCTTGGGGGAGTGGCATTCCCTACACCGGGCGGCTCTTTGAAGGATTAGACTATGAACAATTCAACATCATCCACCTCATGCATTCCCTTATCGCTCACGTATATTCTTAATCTTTTCTTCTTCTCTTCTTTTTCCTTTACCTCATTTGTCATGACTTCTAATGGTGGACAATTGTAATAGGGGGAGCCTGCTGCCAATGGGCTCATTGACCCTCCACTTCTCCCTTGGATGGTCTATGCTTATGGCCCTAATGGCTTTGCTCGGGATTGCGTCGTCCCCATAATCCCAATATCATGGGCTACCTTTTTCCTCCCAACACCCGAGCGATGAGTTCTTCTTTCCTCTTGTTTGTTTTCTTTTTTCATTTCTCTCTTTTTGTTTCGGTCACTAACCTTTCTTTCTTTGGACTATAGCCCACCATCCAAGAGCATAAGTAGTTGGTATGGTTAGCTAGGAATCTCAAGTTAGAGGTGACATGCTATTCAAGGAGCTTATATGGTCTTGGAGGGGTGGCCCACCAGGACAATGGTGATGAGGAGGATTCAAAGGTAACTCCGAACTACCAACCAAGGAAGAGGCAGCATCATTAATTACCTACATTCAAGACATATAGGCATACAACACTCATCTTTCTTTTTTCTTTGTTGGTTTTGTTATTTTTTATTTCCTTTAGCAAACATTTGAATTCAATTTGAGACAAAAGGTAATGTTTAAGAACATCTTTTTACACTTGTGATTTTAATTAGGACTTAGCACTCAATTTACAAGATATATGGTTAATTGTATGTTTCTATACAACATTGCTTCTTTGATGCTTGAAATCTTGTGCAAGGAATATGCTTTGGATGATCCTTTAGGTCATAGGAACCCTAGGAATACCTTGAAGTGGGCTTCTGCTAAGTGTTGTGTGTACCTGGGGATGGCCTTACGTACGCAGCTTTGACTTTGCCTATGCAAGTTTGACCTTACGTACATGGGCTGTGAATCAGAGGAAACCCTAACCACCCTAAATAAGTATAAAAGTAGTCATTTAAGTCTAAAATCCTCACCAATGTATTTTCAACCCAAAGACCCCTTTTTTGAGGTCTCCCAATAGCAAAAAACTCTCCACTCGATGTCTCAGCTTGGATTAGGAGGCTTGGTCCCTATTTTAAGGATTCCATCACCCCCTATGGTCTTTCTTGTGTCTTTCCATGCCATCAACTAAGGGTGGATGAGCCTATTCTTTGTGTTGCTGCCAACGATTGGGTTCCTTCTCGGCATGTTTTCCGCTTCAATGGAATAGAGCTATGCCCCACTATCGATGAATTTGGTGCCATCATGAGTGAGCTGAAGATTGACGATCTCATCTTTCCTACCATGGGTAGATATCTCCCCTCCTTGCTACAAGTTTTGTTGGGCGTCCCTCTTGCTATGGCAAATAGGTGGTGTGTCTTCAGTAAACTTAACCTTAGGTTGGTTTTTGAGTACTTTTTCAGCTCGGCTCTTCCCATGGGTGAGAGACCATGTTCATACTTTCTTCATTTCTTTTGCTCGTGTGCTCTTGCAAGGTACTTCTTGATCCAAAGGTCAAATTTTGTGGACCTCCAAATGTGCATGGTGGCGTATGAGCTAAAAAGAGGTAATCTGATTGGCTTGATCTTGGCAGAAATCTTCAATGGTTGGGATGCCTTTCATAGGAAGGAAGCAAGCTTCTTTGCGGAAGTCCTCTTCTTTTGGTATAATCCCTAACGTTTGCGAAGGTGTAGACACCTCATTTTGTACCCGGTTAATAAACTTTAGTCCCTTGTGCCAATAATGAGCTTAACATGTTTACAAAAGGTAATTGAAGCTATTTTGATAGTTTGGAAGTAATCACAACTCAAAAGTGCTTAAATCGTTTTGAAAACGATGCTAAAAAATGACATTTACTCACTGTTTTGGCCATAAATTTTGATACATAAATAATTTGTGCATTTAATTTATTTTATTAGAAAGTATACATCTTGGGCTTCAATTTGAACATAAATTTGGCCTAATTTGGACTTAAATTGAGTGAGTTATGATTGTTTAAAGTTGGGCCAACTAAGTTGTCCGATTTTCTGGGTCTCAAATCTTCATTTTAAGGGCCCAAAACATAATGTTTTGATGTCGGCCGGCCCATGGACCCTTGAGAACGTTCAAAGATCACTAAAAAGTCTGAAACCCCTAATTTTAACTTATAAATACTCACCTTATGCCTCCAATCAAAACCCCAGCTAGAGAGAGTGATTTTTTAGCCTCCATCTTCTCCAAAACCCTACTTTCTCTTTTGAAAACCCTAAGGCAGTCTCTTAGCACGTTTTTGACAAAAGAAAAAGCCTCTCTTTAGTAGTTCTAAGGCAGCAAACTATTTTCTAATCTCTTTCAGAAACCTTTTTCAAACAATCTCTTCAAGAACACCTTTTTATTTTGAGTTGTGATTACTAATGAACTATTGATATATTTGATTCCTTTGATTATCGTTCAATCTTGTTGTGTAGGCACTAAGGGGCGGGTTAAATATCAATCAAGTTTGTGTTCCATAGCAAGGTGAGTCTCTCTTCATGACTTTTAATTGATTTGGTTCTTTTATAAGTTGTGTTTTTTGTTGTTCTTAGATAATTTATATGTTATTTATGTTTAGAAATATGTGTTCTTTTGTTTGATTTTAATCTCATCATGTTTTGATTGGAAAGTTGAATGGTGTAGAGAGGGAAAATTCCCGGCCTATCACAAGCTGACACGTCATGCCACAAAATCCACAAAGTATGGTTAATTACAAAGCATCATATACTGCTACTGAAAATTTGCCAAATTCCATTAAGGTAAGAACATAAAAAGAATTCAAAATGCTAATCACATGTTGGCACGTGTAAGCGATGATGCAAGCGAATCCGGCTGTGTAAGCGATGACTCAAGCAATCTGGCTGTGTAAGCGATGACACAAGCGGACCAATTAAGCTGTGACATGTGTCACCAATCAGGCTCCGCCACATGTCGCTCACCTACCACCAAACTCCTATAAATAGAAGCCTTCCTAAGGCATTTGGAAGGGGGAGGACACCAAGACATCGGAGGAAGAACTAGGAAGAGATCTTGAGTTCAGAAATTCAGAAGTACTGCTGGAATCAAGCCCTGAAGCCTTCAGGAACTTCAAGAACTTCAACTTCGAATACGAAGAACATTCGAAGAGGAATCATCCAAATCATCCTCCTAGATCTCAAAGGTCACTGGAATCAAGCTCAAAAGCCTCCAGAAGCCTCATAAACCACAAATCAGAGAAGCTCTATGGATTAAAGCCTCCAAAGCCCCGAAGAACTTCCACCACAAACATTCAAAGACGAAGAACGCACAAAGAGCACACGAAGAACACGAAGAACACAAAGAACAAAGAATTTCTAACAAGCTCACAGCCAGAGATTCATTGTAATTCCATTTCAAAGATCTTCGATCCATCCCTCAACCAAATTGAAGGATATCTTGTGTTCGAATCAAAATCACATCACCACAATTCCAATCAACAAATCTTTCAAGGAGATCGAATCAGAGGATCACTCTTTGTAATTACAGAGAATTGTACCACACATTCATCAATACAAATTTGCATTTGTGAAACTATTTTACTTGTTTGATTTATTTCGAACCAAGAAATTTAGTCGTCCCCAAATTCTGGCACGCTCGGTGGGACATCTTTGCCTCTCATCTCATTCTCCTTCAAAGAAAAAAAAATCTTCATCGTCTTGCTACCAACCTCAATGGCCTCTAGCAAGAACATTCAAGCTTCAACAATAGCTACTTCAATTAGACTTGGTATGCCTACCACCAACAACCGCATTGGTGCAATCAATTGTAGCCAACCAAAAGCTCATAATCAACTTCAATCTCAATCAACCAAGGAATCCAAGGTCCAGACAATCATCTCCTTAGACCCTCTTCCAAGAAACAAGGTCATCAACAAGGACATCTCCACCTTGGAACACCTCAAGTATGGGGGCAAATCCCCTTCTTCCTTCACAAGAAGTTGGTCACATGATTTCTCTTCCATCAAAGGGAACCCAAGAAATGAGATTTCACGTGCTCACTCCAATTTACTTCCTTCTCCATCATCTTGGGAAGTTGTCTCAGTCATGATGACTAACACCTCTACCATGGAAGAAGAGATGGCTGAAATGGAGCAAAGGGTCGTCCTTCTCACAAAAGTACTTGAAGATAAGGACCTCCAAATTGCGACTCTAATGAATAAACTTGAAATACAGGATCTTGGTGAATCAAGCCATGATCCTAAGTTCCCATTTGGCTTCACTGGAAAAGAAAATCAAGACACTCCTCAACGAGAACAATCTACTTCGGTTGCTTCGTTATCAGTTCAACAATTACAAGACATGATAACAAATACCATCCAAGCACAATATGGAGGTTCTTCTATAAGTTTGTCAGGACACAAACACGTTGACCCCTTGTGATAACTTAGATTAATTAATTAGCCCAGTTATTAATTAATCAAATTAACATGCAATATCACGTGGTAGCACAAACAAATCACCGAAACTAAGATATGCAGCGGAAAATAAATAACACGGTGATTTGTTCACGAATGGAGAAAACCTTACGGCAAAAACCCCACCGAGTGATTTAAGGTCACCACTCCCGAAACTCCACTATTATCACAACAAGCAATTACAAGCAAGGAATCCTAGTACCTTACCAACCTACAGTTGAACTCTTACCCCAATACTCAATTGGACTTGTTCTGTAGCGACAGTTTCTCCTTTCAATGCACGGCTCCTAAGTACGTGACTAACTAGATGCGCGGATCCCAGTACGTGACTTCAAACACCAACTAGAGAGAAAAAGTTGTTGGCTGCAAAGTTCTTCAAATCATCAGAGATGAACTAGGGCATGAACTTTGTCTTTCAGATCATAAATTGTATGAACAAGAAGTTCTGAATGAATGTGCAACTTGCATCATCTTGACGGCCCTTAAAATAATCCTTTTATATGTCTAGGGTTAGGAGAAAACAAGTCCCAAAGACACATTCACGGATTGGACTTGAAACAGAACTGAAAATCTGTTTTCTTTAATTCTCGACAGATAGAGGTGTCGAGGATCTATCGAGAAGCTGTCGAGGCTCGGGGCAAAACAGCTTCTTAAAGCTCGATAGATGCATGTGTCGAGGTAGGTGTCGAGGTAGGTGTCGAGCTTTAAAATCTTGCACTTCCTTGCTTGTTTCTTGGACAGACTTTGATGACTTCAACACTGGATCTTGAAACACTGTTTCTTGAAGTGTTAAACACATCCTAAATCTACCCAATTACAAGTAAAGTGAGTTTTGTCTAAGGATAAGCCAATTACATAAAATAGCGACATATGCTAACAACTTGAACTACATATGTCCTAACAATCTCCCCCTTTGGCAATCCGTGACAAAACCACAACAAAAAAATGAAAATATGAGAGAAGTCATAAATCACTCAACTCATACTCACTTGTTACAAACAGTAAAATCTATCCTAACACAAAATCTTGAAAAATTTTGCAAGAAGAGAGTTTGTGGCAAGTAGACTTTGACAACCTGTATTTCTGAAACACTTATAAACAAAACACATCAAGACATCTTTGTGTGAAACAGAAATAATAGATTGCATACAAGTAAAGAAACATGTGTATAAAGATAGAAAAGAAACAACACATGTAAAGGTTGGTGAAAGAAAAACATACATCATCATATATAAGAAGAGAATAATACAATGCAGGTCAATATATGATCAATGTATCTCTAAAAAGATGGAAAAGAAAAAAATACATATGATCACCTCACTACATCCCTCAATCCACACTCTCCCTAACAAAAATGTCCTATGCTAACACTCCCCCTAAACATGACTACTCTCATACAGACCAAAACTACTCCCCCTTTTTGTCACGAGTGACAAAGGGTAGGTCATGTAGACATCTCATCCGAAGAGCTCGCATCTCCATCATCATCATCATCAAAAGCATCATCGTCATCGCCATCAGCCTCAGTCTCAGTCGGCACATGAGGTGGCAGAGGAGAAGCCTCTGGTGCAAAGCCGCCCATGGTCGCCTGTCTCCTGGCGATGCGACCAACACGAACGTTCACCTGATACAGCTCTGTGGAGAGTGTATCTAGGCGAGCATCCATGAGCTGTAGCTGCGCCATGATGTCTCCTAATGTGACGTCGCTCGAAGAAGAAAAAGCAGATGCTCAAGCGGATCTGGAGGTGGTCGGACGGGAGGAAGGAGCGGCACCGTCAGACTGTCTCTATCTAAACTATGCCTCGCTACGTTTTACGGTAGCGGCGTCTATGGCAGACATGACATGGTAAGGATCGGACAAAGGGAAAGGGACAGAAAAACGGCAAAGAATCCTCATGATAGCTGAAGGGAAAATGAGCTTATCACAGGTGGCCGTATCTCTATAGACATCTATGATGGAAAAGATAAAGTGTGAAGGAAAGTCTATAGAGAGATCCTCTAGAAGGGACAACAAAAACCGAGCGCGAGGCTTTATGATAGAGTTGTAGTGAGAAAGTGGGTGCAAAACAAAAGTCATCACCATGTTAAGGAAACGAGGACCTTTAGCAAAAGGTCGACATGGTGTGTACATATGATCTCCCCAAGAGGAAGGATGCTCACAGAACGCCGAGATCATCTCGTCTTTGGACACAGTCCATAGACGCTCACAGCTAGGGTAATCAGGATGATCCACCCTAGGGACATGAAGAACCTCAGAGACTAACTCTGGGGTGACAGCAAAACGCGTACCTCGAACGCAAGAGTAGAAAAGAGGTATTGAAGAATCGATCCCGTGGATGTTAGAGTAAAACTCCTGTATCAACACGAGTGGACATGTGACCGAGACGTCACACAGTGACTCCCAAGCCCGACTGTGTATGACATCGGGAAGGTCAGTGTCGGCAAAGTTTGCCAGGACAACGTGGCGTTCCGAATGAACAACTCGTTTAGAAAAGTTCTCCGAGAAGTCCTTATGGGCTTTCTCATCACGGAACCAGATAGAAAGAGGAGTAGAATATGAGGAAGACGATCCCTTAGAACGCAGAGGGTTCTGGGATGGAATGGACTTATGTTTAGGTGCCATAGACACTACTAACGCAACCATAGAGAGGGGGAAAGAAGAAGAGACACACAAAAAAGTTCCAAACAGTTCAATATAGGTAGAATATACTGAAAAGAAAGAACGTATGCATGGAAAATGCATGAACATGTGACATGCAACATAAAAACATCATGGGCTCAGCCCAATCCAAACCTAACAGCACACAACAAATAGGCACACATCTAAATGCATGAAAATACAATTAGAATGTGAATGTGATGCAATGCATGTGGTTTTGAAGATTAAATCTATAAAACCAACTCAACAATTTCATGAAAATCTCAAAAATTTTGAAAAATCCCCAAAAATTTTCAAAAACACAAAACCTAGGGTTTTAGAAAACATGAAATGGATGAAAATGAGAGATAAGACGCTTACCAAGTGATGAGAATCGAGACAAACACTTGAGAAAGCCTCGGGAAGAGGTTTGGAGGGAGAGAGAAGTGTTTTGGAAGAGAGAACAGGAGCTTTCGAGTGAGAGAGGTCGAGCGAAGTGACAGAAAAATCGCGAGGAATCAATATATAGACCTTCAGTAATTCTCAACAGCTGCAGGTGTCGAGAGGTGTCGAGCCTGCTATCGAGACAACTATCGAGAAAAAGCACTTCGACAGATGAAGCTATCGAGGTCATGTGTCGAGAAGGAAGAATCAATCATGAAGGAACCTCGATCGATCCAGAAGCTATCGAGAAGCTATCGAGCAAACAGAAAGTTTCTCGATCGATCCACCAGGTATCGAGCTATCTATCGAGACTGCGATAAGAAAGAGTCTATGAAGCTCGACAGACAGCTATCTGTCGAGAGGTATCGAGGAGGTGTCGAGATGCCTTTAAAAACAATTTTTCAGAAGAAGAAAAACACAGACATGAAAGCAATCATGCATGCAACTCAACCAAAGATCCAAGTAACACATTAAGCTCTCAAAAACATCTCTCAACAAGAATTTTGATGCACATGTATCTCAAAACACGCACACACACACTAAACACGTCTAACCAATTTTATATTTCAAAAACAAGTCCAGACAGTTTAGTGAGCATACATTAACGCATGTAAAACTTTGTGATGGCCAAATCACATTGTACTTGCACATGTATCAAGAATAGCAAAGAGTGTTGCGTGTTGTGTGTGAAAACATCGCAAGATTGCATAAGTGTCTCATTGTTATGACAATTTGAGATATGAGAAAATCACTTTAACTCACACACAATCATAACTGTTTGATGGGGACTATCACCTTCAAGGTACATCCTATAACTCCCACATCTCCTAGAAAACATGCTTGCAACCATATTTTAAAGCATTTTGATCTTTTTGCTTTTTATATTTTTGCATATTTTCTTTTAACAAGCATATCATGCATGGGCATACAAGAGAAAGAAAAGAAATACCCAATTATGTTAAGCTTTTGACATTGCACTATTGCTATGCCGAAGCATACAAGATGTCATTGACATTGCACTTTTGCTATGCCGAAGCATACAGATGTCATATTATGATTGGCGAGTAACAGTGGTGAGATGGTTATTTATGCCTTTCTCTTAGGATTTTCTAGTTCAACCCGTCAAAAAGAGTGATACGAGTGTTAAGTAGAAGGGATCACTTAACCTTACTCATCACAAACAAAGAGCTACAAAGCTCACTTGCTTAGTTGTGCATAAGAATGCTCATCTAAGCTACAGGTGATACAAAGTTTAGAAAATTCTGTTTCAATGGCCATTTTAAAAGTTCACATGAACCAATGTACACAAACACACACTGTTTTTGAATTTTTCAAATTTTCAATTTTTTTTTTTATTTTTATCAGAAAAGCAAAAATAAAACACAAAACTGAAAAACACACAAACAAAAACGTGTAAAGCAAAACAATGCATAAAGCTAGACTGACTCAAAACAGTAAAGAAACACACAAGTAATGCAACATAGAAAAACGGGGAGAGAGAAAAAGAAGTGACTAAAATCACTTAGAGCTTTTTTCCTTCCATACCTTGGAAGAACCTTTCCTTTTAGTCAACCCTTAAACCGGTGATGAGGGAGAAGAGTTTAAACCGTTCAAGCTCGAAAGGAACATGAGGGCTTTAAGAATGTCTCCAAGAGGAGCGAGAGAAGACTGAAGCTGATTCTGGCTCCCAGATGCTATTGTGCCATTGCTCTGTTGAGTGGCACGCCACTTATAGCAATTTGGTTGAGTATGACCGGCAACACCACAATGATAACAGAGATGTGGCTTCTTCTGTTTGGGCTTTTGAGAGATAGTCTTCTTAGTCCTAGGGTTTCTAGTTTCCCTTGTCTCACTCTTAGGAGGTGCTCCTAGGATGGACTTGCCCTTGTCTACGTTCTCACTAGCTAAATCAGTTTTAACATTCTTATCTTCAGTTTCAATGTTATTAGCAGGTGGAACAAACACAGTAGTACTAGCAGTAGGAGTATTAGAGAGAGAGAATTCATACCCCAATCCAGTACGATCTGAAGAATATCTCTAAGCACTCAGCATCTCGTTCAGCTTTGCACTTGATGTCCTCTCCAGTTGTGCTCTGACTTGAAACAGCTCAGCTTCAAGCTTCTTGGTCCTTTCAACCAAGAAATTGTTTTCGAATCTCAGTGCTCCAATAGTTTGATTCACTTCATCAACCTTTGTGGACAGCTCCTCACGGTTGAGTTCCACATTACTGAGCTTCTTGGTGGCCAGCCTGTAGAGTTTCTCATGCTTCTCAGAAAGCTTGTACAGTTTCTCATAGGCGGTGTGGATATCATCTTGATCATCCATAATCTCACACTTGGAATCCACCAATTCCTTATCTTCATCCACTTCTTCAGTAACCCCATCAGTAGGATTAATAGTGGCAGTAAAGGCATTCAAGATTCCGTCGTCTTCATCTTCGGAATCGTCCTTGGGCTCCGTGTCGCTTAAGGTAACAGCAAGTGCCTTGCTCTTCCCTATGCTCTTAAGGTACATAGGACACTCTTGTTTCATGTGTCCGAAGCCTTGGCACCCAAAACATTTTGGCCCAGTGGGAACAGTGTACTGACCGCCATCCTTGACATCCTTCTTCCTTTTATCAGAATTCTTGAATTGTGAAGAACTGGATTGTCTACGGTCTTTGTTGAAGCCCTTTCCATTTGCATTCTTCATGAATTTCTTGAATTGCCTTGTGATGTAGGACTTCATCTTGGAATCTTCATCATCTGAAGAATCATCCGTATCACTGCTCTTGGCCTTTAGTGCCAAACTCTTGCCCTTGCTTGACTTGCCTAACCGGGTCAGCCCTAACTTATAGGTTTGCAAGTTTCCAACCAGCTTAGTCAGAGGAATTCTATCAATGTCCTTTGATTCCTCGATCGCCGTGATCTTAGAATGGAATCTCTCGGGCAGCGATCTGAGCACTTTCCTCACTATCTTGGGTTCAGGGATGGTTTCCCCAAGATTGAAGGCTGAGTTCACGATGTCCTTAAGTTTGGCATAGAACTCATCAAATGACTCATCCGCCTCCATCTTAATTTCTTCAAAGCGTGTGGTGAGCCTCTGTAGCTTTGAGTCTTTGACAGCCTTGGTGCCCTCATAGGTTGTCTGGAGGATGGTCCATGCTTCCTTAGCAGTTTCGGTTGAGGAAATTTTCTTGAACTCCTCATTGGTGACTGCACTGAATAGGGCATTCAATACTCTGCTGTTGAAGTTTGCCGCTTTGATCTTAGCATCATCCCAGTCGACCGGCGCTTCTGTAGGCTTGGTCCAGCCTATCTCCACAGCTTGCCACACCTTCTCATCTAAAGGCTGCAAGAAAGCTCTCATGCATACTTTCCAGTATGCATAGTTAGTGCCATCAAATAAAGGAGGTATAATTAAAGATTGTCCTCTATCCATGACAGCGGGGGTCAAATGGATCACACACAATGGATTAAACCCTAATCAGAGTGTGCTTGCTCTGATACCACTTGTCAGGCCACAAACACATTGACCCCTTGTGATAACTTAGATTAATTAATTAGCCCAGTTATTAATTAATCAAATTAACATGCAATATCACGTGGTAGCGCAAAAAATCACCGAAACTAACATATGCAGCTGAAAATAAATAACACGGTGATTTGTTCACGAATGGGGAAAACCTTACCGCAAAAACCACACCGGGTGATTTAAGGTCACCACTCTCGAAACTCCACTATTATCACAACAAGCAGTTACAAGCAAGGAATTCCAGTACCTTACCAACCTACAGTTGAACTCTTACCCCAATACCCAATTGGACTTGTTCTGTAGTGACAGTTTCTCTTTTCAATGCACGACTCCCAAGTACGTGACTAACCAAATGCGCGGATCCCAGTATGCGACTTCAAACACCAACTAGAGAGAAAGAGTTATTGGCTGCAAAGTTCTTCAAATCATCAGAGATGAACTAGGGCACGAACTTTGTCTTTCAGATCACAAATTGCATGAACAAGAAGTTCTGAATGAATGTGCAACTTGCATCATCTTGATGGCCCTTAAAATAATCCTTTTATATGTCTAGGGTTAGGAGAAAAGAAGTCCCAAAGACACATTCACGGATTGGACTTGAAACAGAACTGAAAAATCTGTTTTCTTTAATTCTTGACAGATAGAGGTGTCGAGGATATGTCGAGAAGCTGTGGAGGCTCGGGGCAAAACAGCTTCTTAAAGCTCGATAGATGCATGTGTCGAGGTAGGTGTCGAGCTTTAAAATCTTGCACTTCCTTGCTTGTTTCTTGGACAGACTTTGATGACTTCAACACTGGATCTTGAAACACTGTTTCTTGAAGTGTTAAACACATCCTAAATCTACCCAATTACAAGTAAAGTGCGTTTTGTCTAAGGATAAACCAATTACATAAAATAGCGACATATGCTAACAACTTGAACTACATATGTCCTAGCAAAGTTCTCTCACATATTCGAAACCCTACACAAAGCGCATCGACAACATGAGGATGCCAAATGGGTATCAACCCCCCAAGTTCTTGCAGTTTGATGGCAATGGAAATCCTAAGCAACACGTTGCTCACTTTGTAGAAACTTGTGAAAATGCTGGGACTCAAGGAGACCTCCTTGTAAAACAATTTGTCCGTTCATTCAAGGGGAATGCCTTTGATTAGTATACAGACTTAAAACCTGAGTCAATCGATAGTTGGGAACAACTTGAAAGAGGGTTTCTCGACCGATTCTATAGCACGCGTCGCATGGTAAGCATGATGGAGCTTACCAATACTAAGCAATGGAAAGACGAGCCCGTTGTTAACTATATCAATCGATGGTGTTCTTTGAGTTTGGATTGCAAGGATAGACTTTCTGAAATTTCTGCTATAGAGATGTGCATCCAAGGCATGCATTGGGGACTTCTTTACATCCTTCAAGGGATAAAGCCTCGAACATTTAAGAGCTAGCAACTCGTGCCCATGACATGGAACTGAGCATTGCTAGCCATGAAAATTCAAACCCTCCCATACTTGAAAAAAGGAGGAATGATAGAAATGCAAAAGGCAATCTCAAAGACCCAGTGGTTGTTAACACTGCTGTAGTTAAGGTTCCAAGAAGAGGAGCAAAGGCAAATGAAAAACATCTTGAAGGATGGCAAAAGAACGAAGTGCGTCATCCGACCTTTAAGGAACGTGAGCAAAAAGCATATCCGTTTCCCAATGAAGATGTGCCAAACATCTTAGAAAAACTATTGCAATTGAAGCTGATTGAGTTGCCAGAATGCAAACGACTAGAAGACATGGGGAAAGTTGATAACCCTAACTACTGCAAATATCATCGCATCATTGGCCACCCAATCCAAAATGTATCATCTTCAAGGAACAAATCATGAAGCTTGCCAAAGAAAACAAGATTGATCTAGACTTTGATGAAATTGTCGGGTCAAACCATGTGACCGTTGCTTGTGATGTACTTCCAACTCTTAGGCAGGGGGCAAACACCAACAAGGATTACAAATTGGTTGACAATGATGGCGTAAGGATCGGCCCTATCAAAGGGAAGTTCCTCAAGCGCTTCTATGCTTGAAAACTGAGAACTGCTCCTTGGTAAGAGCTTAAACTGCCCACTGCAGTGCTACAAGGGTACATGATGTCTTTCCATTACCTTTGAAAGCGTACAAATAAAAAAAAAAATCATCAAAAAAAAAATCATCATAAAAAAAAAATCATCAAAAAAAAAAAAATCAAAATCATAAAAAAAAAATCATCATAAAAAAAAAATCATCAAAAAAAAATCATCAAAAAAAAAAAATTAGTTGAACTACGTAATGACTTGATCCCTCTTCGGGGTACGTAGGCAGCTTAGTATTTTTCACTAAGTTTAGTCACATGAAAAGAAGAAAACTGGCTAATCTAGCTTGAAGAGTTTTCCAACGGTCATCAATATGCTTTTAAGGTCCCTTTGGTTGGCAAGACATTGATTAAAGACAATCAATTGCTCAATAGGATGATCAAAGATCGTTGTACTCAAAGATGAAGACTACATAAAGTCTGCATAGCATTCCCCATCTTCTATGGACATTCCCCAATGTTTATGAAGCATGTTTTGCATCATCTCTCCTTTATGGGCATATTTTGACATCTGTTGGGGACATATTTTGTAATTGGCATATCCTTTGACAAAACGCACTTTACTTGTATTTGGGTAAATCTAAGTAGGTTCAAGATGATCATTACAAGTGGTTAAATTGAAGACATGAAGATTACTCAAGAACTGCTCAAGAAAAGTGCAATCTGCAGGTCTCGATACCTCCTCGACAGAATCTCGATCTGTCGAGATTCATTAAATCTCGACAGATGTCCCGATCGATTAAGCTTACGGGTTTCAGATTATAGCCAGCAACGTTTTTATTCTAAAAGGCTAATTATTTATGGGTTTGTATACTTCTTATTGGACTAGGAAAACCCAAGGTTTGTGTAAACTTATTTGGAATAGGAGAGCCCATTAAGCTCCTATTTAAAAGGAGATGGAAAAAGAAAAACCTAACCCTAGAGAGCTTCATAAGGTTTTCTTTTTGAAACCCTAGCCTCCTCCTACAGAAGAAAGAGTTCTTGCTGCGTTTCTTGTACGCCTTAGGGTTTTGTAACCAAGCAAAGTCTCTTGCACCAACATTGAAGATCTTATTGGTGTTTCTATGTGAAGCTGCTGTAAATCAACTACAACAATCAAAGGGTTGCTGTGGAGTTAGTCACGTATTGGGATTCGTGCAAAGGAGTAAGCCGCGTACTGGGATCCGCGCATCACATTGGTTAGTCACGTACTGGGAGCCGTGCATTAAACTGGAGAAATTGTCACTACAGAACAAGTCCAATTGGGTATTGGGGTAAGAGTTCAACTGTAGGTTGGTGAGGTACTAGGATTCCTTACTTGTAACTGCTTGTTGTGATAATAGTGGAGTTTCGGGAGTGGTGACCTTAAATCACCCGGTGGGGTTTTTGCCTTAGGGTTTTCCCCATTCGTGAACAAATCACCGTGTTATTTATTTTCCGCTGCATATCTTAGTTTGGTGATTTGTTTGTGCTGCCACGTGATATTATCTGTTAATTTGATTAATTAATAACTGGGCTAATTTAATTGATCTAAATTATCACAAGGGGTCAACGCGTTTGTGGCCTGTCAAGTGGTATCAGAGCAGGCACACTCTGATTAGGGTTTAATCTTTGATGTGTGATCCATTGACCCCTGTTGTCATGGAAACTCTTGATTGTTTTGATTTGCATGATCTTGTGTTGAATGATGATGATGATATTCATCATGCCTATTGTAAGCTTTATAATTTTTGTATGAAATCTCTTGAGTGTTCTACAAAATTAAAAGCTAAATTTAAAAAGGTCAAGCTTGAAAAAGATGATTTGATTGCAAAATTGGATGAAGCCACTAATTTGAATGAGAATTTTAAAAATCAAATTTCATCTCAGGTGGACAAAATTAAGAGTTTGGAAGAGCAACTAGTTGAATTTAAAACTGAAGTTGAAAAATTAACTAGTGTTAAACCTGTTGTTGAGCCTAACTCAAAAGAAAAGGATTTTTATATTCCCCCATTCAAAAGGAATAATAAAGAGTTGAAGGCTAATATTGCTAGGATAGATAAAGGTAAACAATCTGATGTTAACGCTGAAATTTCTAAACCTATGTCTAAAACTCCTCCTAGGTTGAATAAAAATTCTGAATTTGTCCCTACTTGTCATCATTGTCATATTGTTGGTCATATTAGGCCAAATTGTCCTAAGCTAAGGACTCTGTCAACCTCTAAGGTTAGACCTCCTTCTAGGAAGCCGAGTAGCTCTAAAACTGCTCATGTTTGTCACCATTGTGGTGTTTCTGGACATACTCGTCCTAATTGCTTTAAGTTGTATCCTCATAAGCAATTGTCCAAACGGTCACAGGTTTCCTCTCAAGGACCTACACCTTTGTTTGGAGAGTTATTAAAAGTCTTGAGCTTTTTAACTCAATTTCAGGAGAATCTTAATTCTTCTATGTCCTTTAGTAGTCATACTAGGACACGTGCCTTTTCATCTTCACGGCCAAAGACTCGTGCTGTGTGGGTGAGAAAGGAGCCTAAGACTTAATTGTCTTTACTGTTTGTCCTCTGCTTTAATTCTTTCTATCTAAAGCAAGACTCTCTTTGCTTGATTTCTTATCTTCTGTTGAAATCATGTCTTCATGCATATGCATCTTTCTTTCATGCATTCATGATGTTTGTCTGTTTTTGTGTGGTTGTTTAGTTTTTATTTTGTTTTGTTTTCAAAATAAAAAAAAAATGAAAAATTAAAAAAAAATACAAAAACAGTGTGTGTTTGTGTGCATTAGTTCGTGTGAACTTTTAAAATGGCCATTGAAACAGAGTTTTCTAAACTTTGTATCATCTATAGCTTAGATGAGCATTCTTTTGCACAACTAAGCAAGTGAGCTCTGTAGCTCTTTGTTTGTGATGAGTAAGGTTAAGTGATCTCTTCTTCTTAACACTCGTATCACTCTTTTTGACGGGTTGAACTAGAAAATCCTAAGAGAAAGGCATAAATAACCATCTCACCACTGTTACTCGCCAATCATAATATGACATCTGTATGCTTCGGCATAGCAAAAGTGCAATGTCAATGACACCTGTATGCTTCGGCATAGCAAAAGTGCAGTGTCAAAAGCTTAGCAAAATTGGGTATTTCTTTTCTTTCTCTTGTATGCCCATGCATGATATGCTTGTTAAAAGAAAATATGCAAAGAAATAAAAAGCAAAAAGATTAAAAATGCTTTAAAATATGGTTGCAAGCGTGTTTTCTAGGAGATGTGGGAGTTATAGGATGTACCTCAAAGGTGATAGTCCCCATCAAACAGTTATGATTGTGTGTGAGTTAAAGTGATTTTCTCATATCTCAAATCGTCATGACATTGAGACACTTATGCAATCTTGCGATGTTTTCACACACAACACGCAATACTTTTTGCTATTCTTGATACATGTGCAGGTACAATGTGATTTGGTCATCACAAGGTTTACATGCTTTAATGTATGTTCACTAAACTGTCTTAACTTGTTTTTGAAAAATAAAATTGGTTAGACTTGTTTAGTGTGTGTGTGCGTGTTTTGAGATACATGTGCATCATATTTCTTGTTGAGAGATGATTTTGAGAGCTTAATGTGTTGATTGTATCTTTGGTTGAGCTGCATGCATGAGTGCATTCATGTCTGTGTTTTTCCTCTTTTGAAAAACTGCATTGAAAGGCATCTCGACACCTCCTCGATACCTCTCGACACATAGCTATCTGTCGAGCTCCTTAGACTCTTTCTTATCGCTGTCTCGACACATGTCTCGACACCTGGTGGATCGATCGAGAAACCTTCTGTCTGCTCGATAGATCCTCGACACCTTCTCGATCCATCAAGGTATGCTCGATAGCTTCTCGACACCTCTCGATCCATCGAGATACCCTTGCATGCATTTCATCTTTCTTTGTTTTGCATTTTTTTTCCCTTTGTGTCCATAGCATCTTGTTGTTCTTTCTCTTGTAGGTCTATGGTTCCTTGTTCTCCTCGTTCCCTCTTTATTTGTTTTCTGTCTTTCTCTGGTCAAGTCTTTTGGCTTTTTATACCCTTTGACAATCGTGTCAAAAAGGGGGAGAAATTTGAGAATTGAATGTCATTCCTCAAGGGGAGTAATAGACTTAGGGGGAGAACTTCATGTTAAAGGGAAGAAAGTTTTTGTTGTAACTAACTTAGGGGGAGAGTTAGTTTGATACACTTTGATATTGATTGATATATTTTTGTGATTGTGTATCTTT
The DNA here is from genome assembly GCA_032878915.1 of Castanopsis chinensis. NCBI lineage: Eukaryota > Viridiplantae > Streptophyta > Magnoliopsida > Fagales > Fagaceae > Castanopsis > Castanopsis chinensis. The sequence continues at coordinate 21,974,765 of JAVQMG010000122.1, forward strand.
TGGTTTTGTAACCATTTTTTTTACATACATGATACTTATCAAGTGGTATATGTGATGATGTATGTGTTTCACTCTTTATCTCACATGTGTTGTTTCTTTTCTCTATTTATACACATGTTTCTTGTTTATTTAACTTGTCATTGCTTTCCACATGGCACCTTGATGTGTTTTGTTTAGTGCCTTTCAGGAAAGACAAGTTAAAGCCAAGTCAAGATTCCGAACCTTCTTCTTGCAGCAACTTCCAAGGTTCAAATCTTTTAGACTAGGCTTATTTGTTCTTGAGTAGAATGTATTCTAGGACATTCAATGTACTCTTGTGGTTTTGTCACGGATTGCCAAAGGGGGAGATTGTTGGGGACATATTTTGTAATTGGCATATCCTTTGACAAAACGCACTTTACTTGTATTTGGGTAAATCTAAGTAGGTTCTAGATGATCATTACAAGTGGTTAAATTGAAGACATGAAGATTACTCAAGAACTGCTCAAGAAAAGTGCAATCTGCAGGTCTCGATACCTCCTCGACAGAATCTCGATCTGTCGAGATTCATTAAATCTTGACAGATGTCCCGATCGATCGAGCTTACGGGTTTCAGATTATAGCCAGCAACGTTTTTATTCTAAAAGGCTAATTGTTTATGGGTTTGTATAATTCTTATTGGACTAGGAAAACCCAAGGTTTGTGTAAACCTATTTGGAATAGGAGAGCCCATTAAGCTCCTATTTAAAAGGAGATGGAAAAAGAAAAACCTAACCCTAGAGAGCTTCATAAGGTTTTCTTTTTGAAACCCTAGCCTCCTCCTACAGAAGAAAGAGTTATTGCTGCGTTTCTTGTACGCCTTAGGGTTTTGTAACCAAGCAAAGTCTCTTGCACCAATATTGAAGATCTTATTGGTGTTTCTATGTGAAGCTACTGCAAATCAACTACAACAATCAAAGGGTTGCTGTGGAGTTAGTCACGTATTGGGATTCGTGCAAAGGAGTAAGCCGCGTACTGGGATCCGCGCATCACATTGGTTAGTCACGTACTGGGAGCCGTGCATTAAACTGGAGAAATTGTCACTACAGAACAAGTCCAATTGGGTATTGGGGTAAGAGTTCAACTGTAGGTTGGTGAGGTACTGGGATTCCTTACTTGTAACTGCTTGTTGTGATAATAGTGGAGTTTCGGGAGTGGTGACCTTAAATCACCCGGTGGGGTTTTTGCCTTAGGGTTTTCCCCATTCGTGAACAAATCACCGTGTTATTTATTTTCCACTGCATATCTTAGTTTGGTGATTTGTTTGTGCTGCCACGTGATATTATCTGTTAATTTGATTAATTAATAACTGGGCTAATTTAATTGATCTAAATTATCACAAGGGGTCAACGCGTTTGTGGCCTGTCAACATCTTTGAAGTCTTGACGACATTCTTCTCGCATCATCAAGGTTTTGTTGACACCTCTTTGAATCCTCAAAGTCTTGATGGGGGCGTCTTGAAACTTCAAGGTTTTGTTGGCCTTCCTTGCATCTTCAAGGTCTTGATAGGGACTTCTCACATCTTCAAGGTTTTGGTTGGCACATCTTTAAATCCTCAAAATCTTGATAGGAGTTTCTTGAGACTTCAAGATTTTGTTGGCATTTTCTTGCATCTTCAAAGTCTTGATACGGACTCCTTGCATCTTCAACATCTTGTTGGTATCTCTAAATTCTTGAGTCTAGCAACAGTGCTAAGCACCCCTGATGTCTAAGCTATGTTGCCTCTGGAAATTGTTGTTGTTGTAGCTTTATTATAAATGTCAATATTGGTGCAACTTCAATGCGAGTGCGGTACGAATAAAGTGTTGACGTGACTTCATGGCAAAGATGAATGTTGGCACGGCTTCAATGTGAATGAAGTGTTGACGTGGCTTCATGGCAGAGATGAATGTTGGCACGACCTCAATATGAATGAAGTGTTGACATGGCTTCCTGGCAAAGATAGGTGCTGATGTGGTTTCAGTGCGAATGAGGTGTTGACATAGCTTCATGGCAAAGATGAATGTTGGCACGGCTTCAGTGTGAATGAAGTGTTGACATGGCTTCACGGCAAAGATGAAGCATTGACATGGCTTCACGGCAAAGATAGATGTTGACATGGTTTCACGGCAAAGATAGATATTGACGTGGCTTCAATGCGAATGAAGTATTGACGTAGCTTCATGGAAAAAATGAATGTTGGCACGACTTCGGTATGAATGAAGTGTTGACACGACTTCATGGCAGCAATAAATATCGACATGACTTCAATGCAAATAAAATATCGAGGTAGCTTTATGGCAAAAGAGGAGTGCTAGTGCATCTTCATTACAAAGACAAAAGGTGGTGCGACTTCATGGCAAATGCAAGTGCAAATATTACTTCAGTAGACAAATTAATGATAATGCTTCATAGTAGTTGCAAGCGTCTGCGTCGCTTCATGAAAAAAGGATGAGTGGTGACACGATTTCGATGCAAAGAAAAAAAAAGGATGCCAGTTTATTGTAAAGGCAAGTGCTAAAAGACAAATGCTGGCGTGATTTCATGGTAAAAAAACTCTTGATGTAGCTATGTTGCAAAGATTTTTGATATGGCTGCGTTGCAAATACAAGTGTTGGTGCGACTTAATTGCTAATACTAGAGCCAATGCGACTTTAAAGACGAGTACTGACGATAGCAATATTGCCTAGCAAATATCCTTACAGAAACAGCGTTGCAAAGACGAATATCGCTAAAAGATTGTTGATGCATAACAACATGAAGATATACGTCACTGCAAGAACGTTGCTATCAATGAAATACAAAGCCACCAAATGAAGGCAAACACTTCTATGAGGATGTCAGCGTAAAGCTTGGTGTCAAAATCCAAAGATCAAGGAAACTGTGCTGCAAAACAAAAACAAGCAACAAAAAAATTTGTCTTGAAAAGATCTCATAGCATGAAAAAAAAAAAAAAAAATTGAAAGCTGGAGAAGAAGGCTGAAGACTAAGAATGACCATATGAATGAAGCCAGTCTCACATCTTATATAGAGAACTTCTACAAAACTAGAAGACAAAAAAAAAATGAAGAAAGTCACAAACCATTAAATGGTTTCATCAACCAGCCAGTGAAAAAATATTCATGTTTCAGAAGTGTGAATAAAATTGCAGCTCAAATTTAGATTTTGCAAACTCAAATGCCCTCGAAGTCAAAGAAGACTGCACCAAATTTTGAAATGAAAGAGTATTCAGTCATGGATGGCTCACTGTCAGAACGGCCACAGCAAAAATAGACCAAAAACAAGTCCAAAAATGCCAGCAGACTTCACTTTCAAACTCGTGCAAATCCTGACCTCATTTCACAAAGGCGTAAATGCACTTTTGGTCCCTACATTTTGGGGTCATTTCTATTTTGGTCCCTACATTTTCAATTTACCACATTTGGTCCCTAATCCAATTAACGCGTTCTATTTTGGTCCTTACCGTCACTCAACTAACAGAAAATGCTGACGTGGCTAACGGAAGGATTAAAATATTACTTAAAATCCACCGTGGCTCCTGTCACTCATACCACGTGGATTTCCCGCCCCCTTTTGTCACACGTGACCCCCACGTGACCTTCACTACCCCAAATCAGTTCCAAAATCCCCCAAATCGGTACCAAAAACCCTAAAATCACGATCAAGACGAACAATCTTCGAAGCCTGGTCGAGGAAAATCACGATCAAAACGAACAATCAGTACCTCCACCACACAGGTAAGCCTCATCTCCCCAAAACACGATCAAAACAAACAATCTTCAAAGCCCAATGGAAGCATGCTCTTCGACAAGTTCCAGCGTGAGGAGGAGAGCAGAAATGATGTGCTACTGTAATCAAAAACCTGTCTTAGTTGTGGCATGGACAGCAAACAACCCTGGCAGAAGGTTCTATGGTTGTCCAAACTACTGGGTATGTCAATTTCAGTAAATTGTTTGAGTGGGTTTTAGTTAATTTCAGTATATTGTTTCAATTTGTTACTGCAATGCTGTATGGATTTTCATTTGTCAGAGCATTATCTGTGTTTCAGGTGGGACAAAAGTGTAGGTTCTTCCAATGGCGTGATGATGAGATATGTGAACGTGGTAAGGTGCTTATCCCACAGCAAAGGCAAAGGATCATCCAACTTGAGGCTGAGCTTGCACACTGCAAGAAGAGAGAGAAGTTTTTGGTTGTAGGTGTGGCGTTGTTAGTGGTGATATTTGTAGTTCTATGTTTGCTTAGGTAGGGTTGCTGTGGTTGGTAGTGCATGTAGGGCTGCAGTGTTTATGTGTAGAGGGTTGGCAGTGTGCTCTGTTTTGGTAAGATTAGTTGTTAGCAATGACACACCTGCTGCTTATTTTGTACTCTTTCTGTTTAGAAATAAATGAATACCTTTCTCATTCAATGTATGGATGTGTGGATTGGAAATATCAGGATTGGTATTGGTGTGTAACATAGTGCTTGCAACAAATACTGCCAAGTGCTTGCAACAAATAAAACTGCTATTAACAGATAACACATTCCAATATACTGCCAAAATTAACAGACTGCCATTCTTAACCCAAACATCTGCATAGTTATCATTAAAAAAAGCAAAACAAAAGGGCATTGTTTATAACCCAAACAAAAGGGCATTGTTTATAACCCAAACAGCAGGGCATTGTTTATAACCCAAACAGCAGGGCATTGTTTATAACCCAAACAGCAGGGCATTGTTTAACTAATACCAATTATACAAAATAAAGGCTTGGCTATAATTATACAAAACACAAGCCATTCATCAAAAGATATAAAACAATATCCTATTCATTTTTTATTTGGAGCATGCCTTGATGACTGACTCTCAGCAAACTTGACAGCCCCCATGTATCTAGATGCATTCTTCGAAGCATTTAGGGTCTCTGCTGTGACCATCCTTCTTCTCTTCAGTCTTGGAGTTGGACTGCTGCCTAAGTTGGGTGGAGCAATTGGATTGGAGTTGGCCTGAACTGGATTGGATGATCCTGTGGGGGTCTGGTGTGCACTTGGAGTTGACTGGGGTGGTGGAAAAGGTGTGGCAGTGCTGTGCATGGTGTACTGGTATGGTGCACTTGGGGTGGATGAGAAGTGCATGCTGGTCTGGTATGGTGCACTTGGGGTGGATGAGAAATGCATGTTGGTCTGGTATGGTGCACTTGGGGTGGATGAGAAGTGCATGCTGGTCTGGAATGCTGCCCTTGTGCTGGATGAGAAGTGCATGCTTGTTTGGTGTGGTGCACTAGGACTGGACTAGGGTGGTGGAAAAGGTGTGGCAGTGCTGTGCATGGTGTACTGGTATGGTGCACCTGGGCTGGATGAGAAGTGCATGCTGGTTTGGTATGGTGCACTTGTCTTGGACTGAGGAAATGCACAAGGAGTGAAGCTATGCATGCTGGACTGGAATGCTGGAAATGGACTAGGAGTGAAGCTGTGCATGCTGGATTGGGATTCAGTAAATGGCTGAGGTGGTGTAAATGGGGTGGCTGAGCTTGGTTGATGTTGAGCTTGAGCTTGTCCTGTTGGCTGATTGATGTTGGAAGAGTTCTTGAATCTGCTGGTCTGCAAACAAGAAATCCACATTTAATATGTAAAAAGTCTCACACATTTACTTGACAGATATGGTAGAAGGTTACCTTATTGGCTGCACTGGTTCTGTTTGTGGTGCCTGGTAGGGAAGAGTTTCCTCCAATCTCACCCTTGCAACTTCTTTTATTGTGGCCTATTTTACCACATGCTCTGCACTGTTTGGAGATACCAGCTCTCCTACCTGCTGTTTCACCAGGCTCCCTTGCTCTCTTCTTCTTGGGCCTGCCAGGTGGCCTTCTTTTGATAGGAGGCTGAACAGGTTGGACACCACTGGGCCTCCACATATTCTGCCCATTGATAGGTGCAATTACTGGCTCATAACAGGCCTTATATGTGGAGACATGAAAACATCTGTGCACATACTGCTCAGCCTCTTGCCTATTGAAGAATATGCAAGAAACTGCATGGGCACAAGGGATGCCTGTTGTATCCCATTTCCTACAACTACAATGTACTTTGGCCAAGTCCACAGTGAAGCTTTGCAGTCCATTTTTAACCTCAAATTGTGTTTCACCTGCCCAACAAGCAAGCCACCTGCTGCTTGCAGTCTTTTCTATGCAACCTCTTAAGCACTTTAGGGCATATTTCTGATTCCACTCTCATGATCTTCACTCTATTCTCTTGAAACCTGGTCATAAGATATAACCTAATGGACTCCAGCTGCATGCACACACAAACTGTTAATTAACAATGTAACAAACAATGTATCTGACTAACTGTTACTCAAAGGCTTAGAATCATACCATAGTAATTATAGGCTTAGATCTAAACTTCAAAATCCTACTGTTAAAACTCTCGCACATGTTGTTCAACACTGTATCACTCAACCCATCATCACTGAACATGTGTCTGGCCCATATGGTGGTTGAATGATCTTGCAACCAATTGTGTGCATCTTCATCAATTCCCTTCAGTTCATCCATCAGTCTATCAAACTCAGCTTTGTAAGTAGCTTTGGCTGCTTTCCAAAAGAACTCTCTGATGAGAATACCTGGATGGTTCTTCCTGAGATTATTGTAGAGGTGTCTACAGCAGATCCTATGCTCATATTGTGGCCAATTATCAATGAAGGTCTGCACCAACCCCTGCCAGTACAACAACAACAGTTATGGTGTTAGTAACTCTATACATCCAATATGGTAATGCATATAGATATGGTTATGAAGATACATACCTTCTGCTGGTCTGATATAAATGTCCATCTTGTGTTCTGACCAATGTCTGCAAGTAGCAAATTTATGAACCAAGTCCAGGAGTCTTTAGTTTCAGCCTCCACTACAGCATATGCAAGTGGGAAGTACTCTTCATTAGGGTCTCTACCAACTGCTGTGATTAATTGCCCACCTGACTTAGTCTTCAAGTGGCAGGCATCCAAACCTATTATTGGCCTGCATCCAGCCATAAACCCCCTCTTGCAACCCTCTAGGCATATGTACAACCTCTCAAAATAAGGAACCCCACAGGCTAAGTCCATCTCAGCAGCCAAATCACCTTCATTGAAGGTATGTACCTTCATAAGTATGGTACTGCCAGGGCTAGCCCTCCTCAACTCCTCACAATACTCCCAAAGCTGATTATACTGCTGTGTGTGAGCCCCATCAACATACTCTCTTGCCTTCTCCCTAGCCCTGCTGGCTTTTCCTGCAGTTATGTTTACTGTAAATTTCTCATGTACAGCATCCTGGATGTCTTTTAGTTTCATATTAGGTTGTCGTCTCACCTTCTTCATCAACTTCTTCCCAATGTAACTTGAAGTGCACCTTGGATTCTTATAACTCCTAGTGCATGTGTGTTCCAAATTCAGTGTTCTTAGTTGGTAGCTCTGCTCTCTTGGCACCTTAGTTAGATATGCCACAAACTTGCATCTGTCTTGGCAAACTGCTCGTACCCTCTCTAAATCATTTTTTGCAAATTTGATCCCCCAGCCACCATGAACTGCATAATCAGTTATGGCTTCTTTGAATTGCTTAGATGTTGTGAACAACATATCTTTCTCAAATCTGATATGTTCAGCCTTAGCAACTGGCTTAAACACTGGGAAGGTCCTCCTTTGTCCCCTTCCCTTTTCCATGCCTGTTTTCGGTTCATTCTCAGAGCTATCATCAGTATCATCCCCAATATCATCATCATCAGATGATGATTCCTCAACACTTAGCAACTCCTCACTTTCATAATCAGAGCTCATTACACCAGCACCCATTTGTACTGGTTCAGTAATATCCTCATCAGAACCATCCCAACTGTCACTACTATCCTCCACAAACTCTCTCTCATCAGGATTCACTACATCTTCATCCTCCAGGCCACTTCCTTCACCATCACCTCCTCCACTGTCACTGCTATTAGCTAAATCCTTGTCCTCAAATGGGTGCTGAGTCGCAGGTTCCTTACCTGCTCTCCTAGAATACACCTCTGTAACATCAACCTCAACAACATCATCATCAATGGGATCCTCAACATCATCATCAATGGAATCCTCATAATCATTGTTATGATCTTCACTACCAGAATTGCTATTGTCAGCATCTTCACTACCATCATCATTACTGCCATCATCATTCCTGCCATCATCATTCCTGCCATGTCCTAAAAGGTCTTGCTTCTTGGCCAATGGCTGCACATCTGCCCCAATTTCACCTTCATCTACTAGTATAGGATTATCCACAGGGTGCTCTACAAACACATGAATTTCTTCATAACCTATCACTAAATCTGTCATAAACATGGCATCATCATCATCACCTATCAAATGGAAATTAGCTTTTTCTAGATCATTACCAGGCATTTTATACCAAAGCCTACTCACAGAGGTGTATCCAAATTCCCTGCATATACCTTCAATCTCTGTCTTCGACCACCTATCAGGGTCACAATTATCCACTACATCCACTATACCTCCAACATATTTTCGAGGGTTATCAATAAAATACCCACCATGATGCACACACAACCTAAATAGGTCACTCATGCTGCATGCAAAACACATAAACCATTTAAATAATATTGACTGCATTCCAAAGAGCACTCATTAGTTAAGAAAATATCACACTAATTATTAATTAACAAAATTCCACAATCCACCTCAGCTGTTTCGAATTATATAATATGGTAATGCACATTATCTTCAATATTGTTTGAAAAGCACAAACAGAAACAGAGTAAATAACAATGTCATAAATCATATAGACACATGAATAGTAATCCACAAACAAACACATGTTAACATTATATATCATAAAAAAAATCACTTTAATAATGACTCAGCATTTTGGCCCACTAATTCAGTATACATCAGACACAAACTCAGCCATTGTCTTCAACAGAGGAAAACAGGGACCACATTGGAAGCCATAAAGAAACATGCCCAGACAAGGCCCAACAAACAGTCAAAAGTCACTAAACAAACATAATAAACCGAAAATCCAACAACGACTATACAAAAGCAACATTGTGGCCCCTACGCAGAATATAAAGCTAGCTATATATAAAGACATACACAGAGAGTAAAGCTAATACCTGTGTGTTTGGTTTCAGCTCACTGAGATAGAGATCTCACAACTGCCAATCTTCTCTGCTATTCCAAGAAAAATGGGTTTACGGATATAGATTTTTGGGTTTGTTTGTCTGCGATGATGGTTTGTTTGTCTGCGATGGTGGTTTGATGGCTATCTCAGATGGAGAGAGAGGTAGACTGATTTCGTTTGGTTTGGGGATTCACAGAAACAGAAGGTGGACCGATTTGGGGTAGTGAAGGTCACGTGGGGGTCACGTGTGACAAAAGGGGGCGGGAAATCCACGTGGTATGAGTGACAGGAGCCACGGTGGATTTTAAGTAATATTTTAATCCTTCCGTTAGCCACGTCAGCATTTTCTGTTAGTTGAGTGACGGTAAGGACCAAAATAGAACGCGTTAATTGGATTAGGGACCAAATGTGGTAAATTGAAAATGTAGGGACCAAAATAGAAATGACCCCAAAATGTAAGGACCAAAAGTGCATTTACGCCTTTCACAAAACAAATACCACAGCAGTCTTCTACGGCCTTCGATCTACAAAACCCAGAAAGCTCATCGACAACGGAGTAACCACGCGCCACCACAAAGTCGCGATGACTAACTGCTTAGTCCCTCTCCACTGTGCAAACCTGTCCACAATTTCACAAAACTGACCCTACAGAAGTATTCTACGGCCTTGGATCGACAAAACCTGAAATTTTCAAGCCTAAATGACCAGCCACGCGCCACCACGCGCCGCTAGAAGTCCCGGCTATCCCAGCGTGAGTTTCACGCGCTTCCACCCGCCTCCCTAAGCTTCCACGCGCCAACACGTGTGGCTGTTCTCTCACGCTCCTTCACGCGTCCACGCGTCCACGTGCCTCACTTCCTCACGCATTCAAGCGCCGCACGCGCGCCTCTCCAGTGCTATGACGTCATCAATGACGTCACCATTTGACCCGGTCCAAACCAGTTTGACCCGGAACCGAACCGCCTGAAAAAAAAAAAAAAAAAAAAAAAAAAAAGAGAGAGAGAGAGAAAAGGGCTTTGACCAAGTTGGACCTTTGACTTTGACAAAAAAAGTCAAAATTTTCAAAACGGACCTATCCCACTTAATTTTTCGAGTACATTCCGATTTTGGGATCCGTTTCTTCATTCGAAACTTGAAAAGTGTGCAAACGGTCCAATTTCTAGAAAATTGACTTTTGCACAAATCTTGACCAAAAGTCAAAATTTTTGAGAGGGACTTGTCTTGCCCAATTTTTTGCGTACATTCCAATTTGGGGGCCTATTTATTCATTTGAGAACCTAAAATTGCCCAAGTTATGCGATTCTACAGCTGTGGGCTTTGACGTGAACTTTGACCAAAAAATCAAGATGCTTGAGCAAAGCTTGTCCTACTCAGATTTTCACAAAGACCCTATTTTTGGAATTAGCTAATTTGTTTAGGCTTGAAAACCACCAATATGACCCACTTCTCCAAGATATGAGGAGTATCCAAAACTTAAGCTCCCAAAATCAAAATTGGAGATTCATCCACTCAGTTTGGCTTTCCTCAGGGTTATCCTCCAGACTTCATCAAGGCTCCTCTTTCAAAGAATAGATGAGCTCTCACGAGTATGTCTTAAACTTGAAATTGCATTGGGTCAGTACTCCAGTCTACCATTCCCGTTCGGTACCTACCATTTTCGTTCGGTGCCTACTAGTCTCCAACCGACCGTTCCCATTCGGTGCCTACCGATCTAATCCACCATTCTTACCAAAAATTTTCATCTGTCGGTCTCAACAACCCAACTACCATTCTTCATCTCTCCTCTATAAATAGAAGGGTCGGATTCATCAAAGGCTCATCAAGAAAAACACATTAAATCATGAAATGAAGATTTGCTTCTTTCAAATTCTCAAATCCTCCTTCTCACAGCCATTTCCAACTATGGCCTCATCATTCTCAATGCCTAGCAACCAAAATCGCTTCATAATCAGTTTGAAATCAACCCTCTCATGGTTCAGTAGAAACCCTTCTCACAACATCATCATTGTTTTAGGGTCCAAACAAATTTTGTTTCCTCACTTAACGACCACATTTGTCCATAAAGTTATTCATAACAAGGTTTGCATTGTGGTTCCATGTTTCCTTGGACTTGGCTGGCCAAGAAATCTAAGTCCAGCAGAGGCACCTGTTCCCAAGATCAGGGCTCTTATAGCTTCTCTTCAACTGTTTGCTCTCCCATCCGAAGCAGCGGTTCAGAGCAAACACCAACTTGGCCAGTTTCTAAAACCAGGATCGCAAGTTAGTTCCACCTTTCATTTTGTTGTGCTTTCCCAAAAATCGGCATCAGGTGAAGGTGATAAAAGGTGTTGGAGGAACATACAAATTGTCTCCCATCCAACACTTGTGATGACCTCCAAGGTACCAGCTCATCAGAAATCAGCCTTTAGTGCTAGTAAATGGTCACCAGAGCCTCATTCCATGTTTCCACCAACATGTGGCCCAAAGGTCATTGTTGCTGGTACCTCAAAATACACTTTCTGGAATTACTCCAACTTAAAACAAGCTTGAAGAATTTCAGAAGATATACTTCTAAAATTACTTCAACTTAATGTCCGTCAGCATGGTCCAGTTACACAGGCGCATTCAACGACTTGCTGTCGGACCTCATGCAGCATACAGTAAATCCCGGATCCCAAGGTGTACTTCCTAGAAACATCTACACCAAAGGGATCCCAACGTATAGAGTCAGCGTCATGGTGTCTGTGTTTCACCCATCCACTTTGCTTCGTCTCCATCTTCTGTGTCATCACCACCACCAGACACAAAATCCATTCTGAAATTACCTCAACTTAACCTGAGTGATGCGATAACACAAGCACATTCAATCACTTTCCCACATGATCCCTCCGTGATCCAAAGTATATCCTTCGGATATAACTTGACCAGAAATTCTTAAAAATGGGAGGCCAGCTCCACAGCTCTGCATGTTGTACCCAGCCAACATCCTCACTTCTTCTCCATCTTCAACACCTTGTGATCATCGCCAACGATCCAAAATACTCCTTTGAAATTACTTCAACTTAATCTTTGCCAATATGGTTCAATCTTGCAAGTACGTCCAACTTCTTGCAAATAACTTTCAGCTCCACCAATCCACTTCAAGTACCATGAAGCACTCTTTTGAAATTACTTCGACTTAATCTCTGCTGAGAATTTTCAGTTATGCAAGCATATTCAAATACTCGCAGACCCCTTCTCGGTCTCATCAAGGCCTTTCATGTGGGTGGGTCTACTCTTCTTAAATTACTTCATCCTATTAAAAGCTCCACCACCTTCAACCACTACATTTGAAGAGTCAAGTACCAAATTCATTCTTTTCGAGACTCATTCCTTCACCATACTCTGAAGCTGTGTACGTGAACAAGTCTCGAGGGGGCATTTGTAGAGAGGGAAAATTCCCGGCCTATCACAAGCTGACATGTCATGCCACAAAATCCACAAAGTATGGCTAATTACAAAGCATCATATACTGTTACTAAAAATTTGCCAAATTCCATTAAGGTAAGAACATAAAAAGAATGCAAAATGCTAATCACATGTTGGCGCGTGTAAGCGATGATGCAAGCGAATCCAGCTGTGTAAGTGATGACTCAAGCAATTCGGCTGTGTAAGCGATGACACAAGCAGACCAATCAAGCTGTGACATGTGTCACCAATCAGGCTCTGCCATATGTCACTCACCTACCACCAAACTCCTATAAATAGAAGCCTTCCTAAGGCCTTTGGAAGGGGGAGGACACCAAGACATTGGAGGAAGAACTAGGAAGAGATCTTGAGTTCAGAAATTTAGAAGCTCTGCTGGAATCAAGCCCTGAAGTCTCCAGGAACTTCAAGAACTTCAACTTCGAATACGAAGAACATTCGAAGAGGAATCATCCAAATCATCCTCTTAAATCTCAAAGGTCACTAGAATCAAGCTCAAAAGCCTCCAGAAGCCTCATAAACCACAAATCAGCAAAGCTCTACGGATTAAAGCCTCCAAACCCTCGAAGAACTTCCACCACAAACATTCAAAGACGAAGAACGCACAAAGAACACACGAAGAACGCGAAGAACAAAGAATTTCTAACAAGCTCATAGCCAGAGATTCATTGTAATTCCGTTTCAAAGATCTTCGATCCATCCCTCAACCAAATTGAAGGATATCTTGTGTTCGAATCAAAATCACATCACCACAATTCCAATCAACAAATCTTTCAAGGAGATCGAATCAGAGGATCACTCTTTGTAATTATAGAGAATTGTACCACACATTCATCAATACAAATTCGCATTTGTGAAACTATTTTACTTGTTTGATTTATTTCGAACCTAGAAATTTAGTCGTCCCCAAATGGTTTGATATATTGATGAACATGTTTTGATGTGGTTCTTGTTTGTTGTTAGATCTTATGCATTTATATCTTAGATATATTTGTTCTTAGTTTAGGTTGTTTAGGTTTATATTAGAAGCACGTTAGGATGTTAGATTTATCGTTTCGAAGCTCTGATTTAGTTTATGTGTTGATAGGGTTTCTGGGCTAAAACCCACGTGCGCATAATCTTGGATGCGTACCTAAGCTTGATTATGTACACATAGGCTTATTCATGTGTACGCTTGATCCTGCCCAGAAACCCTAATTTTTTTGACTTCGTTTTTTATTTCACATGAAATACTTCTATCTTAAATCATTTTTCATATAATTGTGCTTTTAATATTCTATTTCACATGCTTGTTATTCGCTTGCTGTTTCACATGTTTAAATTAGGGTTTGTCTTACATTTTCTTGTTTTAATGCCATGAACACCCATTCGCATGTTCATGCATAAATGCTATAGGTGCTGAGTTACTGCAAGGTAAATGAGGCAAGTCATGCATTCACATTCCCATGCATCTTTGAATATGACTTTGCCTTGATGATAGAGATAATCATGTTAGTTAGGTTGAGTTCTTCTTGAAGTATAGATGCAATATTTGCTTAGATCTTTCTATGCCTATGTTGTTGCCTTGGATATGATATGTATGATAATAACATGCTAGGGTTTATGTTATGCCATGATAGATGTATGATTAGGACTTTTTGGGATGATTGATGCCATGTTGTGGGCTTAGATGTGTGCTCATGTGTGTGTGAGTATAGATACAATATTGAGTGTGCCTTTAATAGGGTTAAGACATAAGACACGATGAGAGGAAGCCAACCTTAGGGTTGGGCAGATTTTGGTGCTTAACACCTTCCTAAAATTGTACCTTAACTCCAAACTCATATCTTTGGTAATAAGATCAAAAGGTCCTTTCTTGAGAGAATGCTATATATATCATTCCTAGACCATTGAAAAAACTAGGTGGCGACTCCCCCTTGTGGCCACACTAAGTTCTCAACCTAGCAAGATTCCTCTAATTTTGTATTGGCTGCCTTTCGGTTTTCAATCCATATTGGCACCTTATATCGTCTTTCAATTTTTCCTAGGTTCTTTTTCTTTTTCTTTTTCTTTTTTCTTTTTCTCTCTATTATTCTTTATCTCTTTCTTTTTTCTCTCATTTTTTTCCCAAATATGGCTATAAGAGAGGCTTTGGTTGCTTCAACCGCCTACCATACCCCTCAGTACATACCTCCCTAGCCATCTTAGGGATCGCCAACTTCATTAGAATGATATGAGCTTTGATGCATACATGGAGCTTATAGGTCACATTAAGGAGACTGGCATTCAATAGGTCGTGGAGTGGTGGTACATTGCAAGCATTGTCCATAGTTACTGCAAGGACTACTGTGTGCCTTTAGTTGGACTTCGTTGCTGCTCATACTATTCCACTTATCATATCTCAAGGAAATTTGGAGAGCGTCAAGGAGCTCCTAATGATGAAGATGCCTTCCACACCAAGGTGTTTACCAATAGGATCTTGGGCAGGATTAGTGAGGCTTAGCCACACTATTGGGTGACGAACGGTATTGCTCCTCCTCAATACATCTATCCCACTACGAGGTACAACAATGGTTGGAGGAAGACATGAACTGGATCCTAAGTGATGAGAAAGCTTACATGAAGACTAGCAAGAAAGCAAGAAGGGATGAGTGACTACCTTGATATGCTCCATATTTTACTTTCTGCATTTTTGTTATTCTCATGTTTTTGTTTTTGAATTTAATAAAGGATTGGAATGTTCCAAAACCCTTATGAAAACAATCTTGTTATCTTTTAATTTGAGTAATAAGAGAATCACTTTTTCATTATCTTTACTTGTTTTCATTTCATTTATTTTTTTCTTTTTCTTTTCTTTTTCCTTTGCCATGTAACTTTTGCCTGTGATGTCCCTTCGCAAATTTTCTCCATGCCCATTGTTTTTCCCCCTAACTTTTGCCTAGACCGTCCTTTTGGGATTTCAAACTAGCAGGGTTCTTTTACCTTAATTTTTGCCTTGACCGACCTTTTGGGTTTTCAACCTAACAGGCTTTTTTCCTTCTTCTTTTTTTCTTTAAATGTTTTGTTTTTGCACTCTATCCATGTTAATTGGGCAAAACATCTCTTCCCCATCTAGATATGTGATCCTTGCAACACCTCCAAACATGATTTTCTTAATGATAAAAGGCTCAGACCACCTTGGCTTCATCTTTCCTCTTGGATCAAAAATCTCATCTCTAATTACCTTTAGGACTAAGTCCCCCTCTTTAAGGTTTCTTGGTTTCACTTTCTTGTTGAATGATTTAACAATCCTTTTTTGGTGCCCTTGTGCATGATATTGTGCCCTAGCTCTCTTCTCATCTATCAAAGTCAATTGTTCATATCTCGCCTTATCCCAATCCTCTTCTAGGACCCTGGTTTCCACCAATATCCTCAAAGATTGTATCTCCACCTCAATAGGAAGCACTGCCTCACTACCATAAACTAAAGAGTAAGGTGTTGCCTCAATTGACGCACGGATAGAAGTTCTATAACCCCATAAGGCAAACAGAAGCTTCTCGGCCCAATCTTTGTATGTCACTACCATCTTGGCTAGGATATTCTTTACATTTATTAGCTACTTCTACAGCCCCATTAGGTTGTAGGCAATATGGTGAAGACTTGTGATGCTCAATGCCATATTCTTCCATGACTCTTTGAACTTCACCCTCAAAGTGAGAACTGTTGTTAGAGATGATCTCTTGGGGCACCCCATACCAACATATGATGTTGTTTTCTAAGAAACAAGCCACATGCTTAGCCTTTAATATGGATTTGGAGGCTGCCTCCACCCACTTGGTGAAATAGTCAATTTCCACCAGAATGTATTCATGCCTATTTGAAGCCTTAGAAGCTGTCCCTCCGATCACATATATGCCCCTAACCAAGAATGGCCATGAAGAAGTCATGCTATACAACTCACTAGGTGGTACATAATTCAAGTTGGTATGTGTTTGACAATCATGGCAACTCTTCACATAATCCACACAATTAGTCTCTATTGTATTCCAATAATGCCCTACCCTTAGGATTTTCTTAGCTAACATTCTTCCATTCATATGAGGACCACAAATCCCTTAATGAATTTCTTCCATTAACCTCTTGGCTTCTTCCTTCTTTAAGCAACGAAGGTGTATACCATTGTAGGACCTTCTATAGAGTTGTCTCCCACATAGGATGTACTGTGTTGCCATCATCTTAATAGAATGACGTTCTCTCTTGTCAGCACCATCTGGATATGCCCCTAATTCCAAGAACCCCATGATGTCATAGTACCGTGGAACTTCCTCTTCCTCTATGGTCATTACTAAAGCTTTGGTCTTCCTTTTGTGCACTTTCTCATAACTTTGCTCGATCTCCAAGGGTTATGTCCACACTCCCTCAGGTATTTCAACCATGGAGGCTAAGGTAGCTAATTAATCTACAAATTGATTTTAAGCTCTAAGGATGATTGCATACTCAATCATGTCAAAAGTCTTGGTTAAGTCCTCAAAGTATTGTTGTTAAGGCTTCAAGTGTTCCTCCTTCACCTTCCACAACTTTTGTGCTTGGGCTATTACCAAAGTTGAATCTCCAAAGACTTTAGCCTCTTTTACCCCCAATGCTCAAAGAGCTTCCATTATAGCAATACAACATATTCAGTTATGTTATTTGTTGCTTTAAAGTTCAACTTGATTGCCAAGGGTATGTGAAATTCCTTAAGAGTGATCAAGAGTATTCCTATCCCATTCCCTAACTCAACATCAAAATTGTCCTCATTTGGAAAGTTTTCTTTACCATCTTCCCTCTCTATAGGATTCTTGGCACAAAAATCTGACATGATGCTCCCTTTGATAATTTTTCTAGCCACATACTTCAAATCGAATTCCACCAACAAGATCAACCATCTTGACAATCTTCCACTCAAAGCAAGCTTCTCAAAGAGATACTCCAATAGGTCCATTCTTGTTACCACCCATATTTGGAAAGGTAAGATAATATGTCTCAAATTTTGTATGGCCCAAACAAGTGCAAAGCATGACTTTTCTATGGGAGTGTACCTAGTCTCATAATCATGGAACATCTTGCTCAAGTAGCATATGGCATTCTCATTCATGTCAACGTGTTCTTGTGCAAACATACATCCGACCGCATCCCCTATGATGGAGAGGAATAGGAGTAAAGGTTTTCCATGTTGACAGGCCACAAACGCGTTGACCCCTTGTGATAATTTAGATCAATTAAATTAGCCCAGTTATTAATTAATCAAATTAATAGATAATGTCACGTGGCAGCACAAACAAATCACCAAACTAAGATATGCAGCGGAAAATAAATAACACGGTGATTTGTTCACGAATGGGGAAAACCCTAAGGTAAAAACCCCACCGGGTGATTTAAGGTCACCACTCCCGAAACTCCACTATTATCACAACAAGCAGTTACAAGTAAGGAATCCCAGTACCTCACCAACCTACAGTTGAACTCTTACCCCAATACCCAATTGGACTTGTTCTGTAGTGACAATTTCTCCAGTTTAATGCACGGCTCCCAGTACGTGACTAACCAATGTGATGCGCGGATCCCAGTACGCGTCTTACTCCTTTGCACGAATCCCAGTACATGACTCACTCACCAACTTGAGGAAGAAAGAATGTTGGCTGCAAAGTTCTTCAAATCATCAGAGATGAACTAGGACACGAACTTTGTCTCACAGATCACAATTTGCATGAAAGAGAAGAAGCAACTTGTATCTTGTGATTTCTGCTTTTTCGCACACTTTGACGGCCCTTAAAATAATCCTTTTATATGTCTAGGGTTAGGAGAAAAGAAGTCCCAAAGACACACACACGGATTGGACTTGAAACAGACCTGGAAATCTGTTTTCTTTAATTCTCGACAGATAGAGGTGTCGAGAGGTGTCGAGACAGCTGTCGAGGCTCGGGCTTAACAGCTTCTTTAAATCTCGATAGATGTATTTGTCGAGGTATCTATCGAGCTTTAAAATCTTGCACTTCCTTGCTTGTATCTTGGACAGACTTTGACGGCTTCAACACTTAATCTTGAACCACTGTTTCTTGAAGTGTTTAACACATCCTAGATCTACCCAATTACAAGTAAAGTGCGTTTTGTCTAAGGATAAGCCAATTACATAAAATAGCGACATATGTTCACAAGCTTGAACAACTACATATGTCCTAACAATCTCCCCCTTTGGCAATCCGTGACAAAACCACAACATACAAATGAAGATATGAGAGAAGTCATAAACCACTCAACTCATATTCACTTGTTACATACAATAAAATCTATCCTAACACAAACTCTTGAAAAACTTTGCAAGAAGAGAGTTCATGGCAAGAAGACTTTGACAACCTGTCTTTCTGAAACACTTGGAAACAAAACACATCAAGGCATCTTTGTGTAAAACAGAAATAATAGATTGCATACAAGTAAAGAAACATGTGTATAAAGACAGAAAAGAAACAACACATGTAGAGGTAGGTGAAAAAGAAAACATACATCATCATATAGAGAAAGAAAATAAGTACAATGTATGTAAGTACATGATCAATGTATCTCTAAAAGATAAGAAAAGAAAAAAATACATAGATCACCTCACTACATCCCTCAATCCACACTCCCCCTAACAAAAATGTCCTATGCTAACACTCCCCCTAAGTATGACTACTCTCATACAAAACTACTCCCCCTTTTTGTCACGAGTGACAAAGGGTAGAGTGTCAAGTAGACATCTCATCCGATGAGCTAGCATCTCCATCATCATCATCGTCGGAAGCATCATCATCATCGCCATCATCATCACCCTCGGTCTCAGTCGACACATGAGGTGGCGGAGGAGAAACCTCTGAGGCAAAGCCGCCCATGGTCGCTTGTCGCCTGGCGATGCGACCAACACGGACATTCACCTGATACAACTCTGTGGAGAGTGTATCGAGGCGAGCATCCATGCGCTGTAGCTGCGCCATGATGTCGCTCAAGGTGATGTCGCTCGAAGAAGTAGAAGCAGAAGCTCGAGCGGATCTGGAGGTGGTCGGACGGGTGGAAGGAGTGGCAGCATCCGGCTGTCGCGATCGAAACTGTGCCTCGCTACGTTTTACGGTAGCGGCGTCTATGGCAGACATGACATGGTAGTGATCGGACGAGGGGAAGGGAATGGAAAAATGACTCATGATCCTCGTGATAGCGGAAGGGAAAATGAGCTTATCACGGGTGGCCGTATCTCTATAGACATCTATGATAGAAAAGATGAAGTGAGAAGGAAAGTCTATAGAGAGATCCTCAAGGAGGGACAACAAGAATCGAGCACGAGGCTCTGTGATCGAGTTGTAGTGAGAGAGTGGGTGCAAAACAAAAGTCATCACCATGTTAAGGAATCTAGGACCTTTAGCAAAAGGTCTACATGGTGTGTACATGTGATCTCCCCAAGAGGTAGGACGTTCATAGAACGCCGAGATCATCTCGTCTTTGGACACAGTCCAGAGACGCTCATAGCTAGGGTAATCGGGATGATCCACCCTAGGGACATGGACAACCTCAGAGACTAGCTCTGGGGTGACACAAAAATGCGTACCTCGGACGCTAGAATAGAAAGAAGGTACAGAAGAATCTATCCCGTGGATGTTGGAGTAAAACTCCTGAATCAACACGAGAGGAGATGTGACCGGGACGTCACACAGTGACTCCCAACCCCGAGTGTGAATGACATCGGGTAGGTCAGTGTCGGCAAAGTCTGCCAGGACGACGTGGCGTTCCGAATGAACACCGCGTTTAGAAAAGTTCTCCGAGAAGTCCTTACGGGCTTTCTCATCACGGAACCGGACAGAGAGAGGGGTAGAGTCAGAAGAAGACTGTCCCTTAGAACGCAGAGGGTTCTGGGACGGAATGGACTTACGTTTAGGAGCCATAGACGCTACTAACGCAAACATAGAAGAGGGGGAAAGAGGAGACAAACAGAAAAGTCCCAAACAAATCAATATTGGCAGAATGAAATATTGAAATGGAAAGAACGTATGCATGAAAATGCATGAGCATGTGACATGCAACTCAAAAACATCATGGGCTCAGCCCAATCCAAACCTAACAGCACACAATAGATTTGCACACATCTAAATGCATGAAAATACAATTAGAATGCTAATGTGATGTAATGCATGTGGTTTTGTAGATTAAAACTAGAAAACCAACCCAAAAATTTCATGAAAACCCCAACAATTTTGAAAACTCCCAAAAATTTTTCAAAAACACAAACCTAGGGTTTTAAACAATGAAATGCATGAAAAAGAGGGATAATGTGCTTACCAAGAGATGAAGAACACGAAGAATCACTTGAGAAAGCCTTGAGAGAGGTTTGGAGGGAGAGGGAAGTGTTTTGGAAGAGAGAAAAGAGAGTTTCGAGCGAGAGAGATCGAGAGAGTGAACTGAAAAATCGCGAACATCCAATATATAGTGCATCAGTAATTCTCGACAGCTGAAGGTGTCGAGAGCTGTCGAGGTAGCTGTCGAGGGAAGCTATCGAGAAAAGCACGTGGACAGATGCAGCTATCGAGGTCAGCTATCGAGGGAGAAGAAACAAGCAAGAGGGAACCTCGATCGATCCAGAAGCTATCGAGGAGCTATCGAGCAAACAGAAAGTTTCTCGATCGATCCAGCTGCTATCGAGGTATCTGTCGAGACTGCGATAAGAAAGAGTCTAAGGATCTCGACAGATAGCTATGTATCGAGAGGTATCGAGGAGGTGTCGAGATGCCTTTCAAAGCAGTTTTTCAAAAGAGGAAAAACACAGACATGAATGCAATCATGCATACAACTCAACCAAAGATAAAATCAACACATTAAGCTCTCAAAATCATCTCTCAACAAGAAATATGATGCACATGTATCTCAAAACACGCACACACACACTAAACAAGTCTAACCAATTTTATGTTTCAAAAACAAGTTATGACAGTTTAGTTAACATACATTAACGCATGTAAACCTTGTGATGACCAAATCACATTGTACCTGCACATGTATCAAGAATAGCAAAGAGTATTGCGTGTTGTGTGTGAAAACATCGCAAGATTACATAAGTGTCTCAATGTCATGACAATTTGAGATATGAGAAAATTATTTTAGCTCACACACAATCATAACTGTTTGATGGGGACTATCACCTTTGAGGTACATCCTATAACTCCCACATCTCCTAGAAAACACGCTTGCAACCATATTTTAAAGCATTTTTAATCTTTTTGCTTTTTATTTCTTTGCATATTTTCTTTTAACAAGCATATCATGCATGGGCATACAAGAGAAAGAAAAGAAATACCCAATGATGTTAAGCTTTTGACACCGCACTTTTGCTATGCCGAAGCATACAGGTGTCTTATGACATTGCACTTTTGCTATGCCGAAGCATACAGATGTCATATTATGATTGGCGAGTAACAGTGGTGAGATGGTTATTTATGCCTTTCTTTTAGGATTTTCTAGTTCAACCCGTCAAAAAGAGAGATACGAGTGTTAAGAAGAAGAGATTACTTAACCTTACTCATCACAAACAAAGAGCTACAAAGCTCACTCGCTTAGTTGTGCAAAAGAGTGCTCATCTAAGCTATAGATGATACAAAGTTTAGAAAACTCTGTTTCAATGGCCATTCCAAAAGTTCGCATGAACTAATGCACACAAACACACACTGTTTTTGTATTTTTCATTTTTCAATTTTTTTTTATTTTTATCAAAGAAGCAAAAAATAAAACACAAAACTGAAAACACACAAACAAAAACATGCTAAAGAAAGCAAAACAATGCATAAAACTAGACTGACTCAAAACAGTAAAGAAACACACAAGTAATGCAACACTCGAAAACAGGAGAGAGAAGAAGAAGTGACTGAAATCACTTAGATCCCTTTGGCTTCCACACCTTGGAAGATCCTTTCCTATTGGTCGACTCTTGAACCGGTAAAGAGGGAGAAGAATATGAACCGTTCAAGTTCGAAAGGAACATAAGAGCTTTTAGAATGTCTCCAAGAGGAGAGAGAGAAGACTGAAGCTGATTCTGGCTCCCAGATGCTATTTCGCCATTGCTCTGTTGAGTGGCAAGCCACTTGTAGCAATTTGGTCGAGTGTGACCGGCCAGACCACAATGATAACAGAGATGCGGCTTCTTTTGTTTGGCCTTTTGAGAGTTAGCCCTCTTATTCCTAGGGTTTCTAGATTCCCTTTTCTCAATTTTAGGGGGTGCTCCTAGGATGGACCTTTCCTTGTCTACGTTCTCACTAGCTAAATCAGTTTTAACATTATTCTCCTCAGTTTTAATGTTATTAGCGGGTGGAACAAAGACAGTAGTACTAGAAGTAGGAGTATTAGAGAGAGAGAAATCATACCCCAATCCAGTACGATCCGAAGAAGATCTCTGAGCATCTAGCATCTTATCCAGCTTGGCGCTTGACGTCCTCTCCAGTTGTGCTCTGACTTGAAACAGCTCTGCTTCAAGCTTCTTGGTTCTCTCAGCCAAGAAATTGTTCTCGAACCTCAGTGCTCCAATGGTTTGATTCGCTTGATCAACCTTTGTGGACAGCTCCTCACGGTCAAGTTCCACATCACTGAGCTTCTTGGTGGCTAGCCTATAGAGCTTCTCGTGTTTCTCAGAAAGCTTGTATAGCTTCTCATAGGCGGTATGGATATCATCTTGATCATCCATAATCTCAATCTTGGACTCCACCAATTCCTTCTCTTTATCCACATCTTCTGTAACTCCATCAGTAGGATTAACAGTGGCAGTGAAGGCACTCAAGATTCCGTCGTCCTCATTCTCGGAATCGTCCTCGGGCTCTGTGTCGCTTAAGGTAACAGCAAGTGCTTTACTCTTCCCTATGCTCTTTAAGTACTTAGGACACTCTTGTTTCATGTGTCCAAAGCCTTGACACCCAAAGCACTTTGGTCCTGTGGGAACAGTGTACTGACCGCCATCCATGGCATCCTTCTTCATTTTCTCCGGATTCTTGAATTGTGAAGAACTGGACTGTCTACGGTCTTTGTTGAAACCCTTTCCATTGGCATTCTTCATGAACTTCTTGAATTGCCTTGTGATGTAGGATTTCATCTTGGAATCTTCATCATCTGACGAGTCATCCGTATCACTGCTTTTGGCCTTCAGTGCCAAACTCTTGCCCTTGCTCGACTTGCCTAACCTAGTCAGCCCTAACTCATAGGTTTGCAAGTTTCCAACCAGCTCAGTCAAAGGAATTCTGTCAATATCCTTCGACTCTTCGATCGCCGTGATCTTAGCATGGAATCTTTCTGGCAGCGATCTGAGCACCTTCCTTACTATCTTGGGTTCTGGGATGGTCTCCCCAAGATTGAAGGCTGGGTTCACTATGTCCTTCAGCTTGGCATAGAACTCATCGAACGACTCATCCTCCTCCATCTTTATTTCTTCAAAGCGTGTGGTGAGCCTTTGCAGCTTTGAATCTTTGACAGCCTTGGTGCCCTCATAGGTTGTCTGGAGGATGGTCCATGCTTCCTTGGCAGTTTCAGTTGAGAAACTTTTCTTGAACTCCTCATTGGTGACTGCACTGAATAGGGCATTCAATGCTCTGCTGTTGAAGTTTGCCGCTTTGATCTTAGCTTCATCCCAGTCAGCCGGCGCCTCTGTAGGCTTGGTCCAGCCTATCTCCACAGCTTGCCACACTTTCTCATCTAAAGACTGCAAGAAAGCTCTCATGCGTACTTTCCAGTATGCATAGTTAGTGCCATCAAATAAAGGAGGTATAATTAAAGATTGTCCTCTATCCATGACAGCGGGGGTCAATGGATCACACACAATAGATTAAACCCTAATCAGAGTGTGCTTGCTCTGATACCACTTGACAGGCCACAAACGCGTTGACCCCTTGTGATAATTTAGATCAATTAAATTAGCCCAGTTATTAATTATTCAAATTAACAGATAATGTCACGTGGCAGCACAAACAAATCACCAAACTAAGATATGCAGCAGAAAATAAATAACACGGTGATTTGTTCACGAATGGGGAAAACCCTAAGGCAAAAACCCCACCGGGTGATTTAAGGTCACCACTCCCGAAACTCCACTATTATCACAACAAGCAGTTACAAGTAAGGAATCCCAGTACCTCACCAACCTACAGTTGAACTCTTACCCCAATACCCAATTGGACTTGTTCTGTAGTGACAATTTCTCCAGTTTAATGCACAGCTCCCAGTACGTGACTAACCAATGTGATGCGCGGATCCCAGTACGCGTCTTACTCCTTTGCACGAATCCCAGTACGTGACTCACTCACCAACTTGGGGAAGAAAGAATGTTGGCTGCAAAGTTCTTCAAATCATCAGAGATGAACTAGGGCACGAACTTTGTCTCACAGATCACAATTTGCATGAAAGAGAAGAAGCAACTTGTATCTTGTGATTTTTGCTTTTTCGCACACTTTGACGACCCTTAAAATAATCCTTTTATATGTCTAGGGTTAGGAGAAAAGAAGTCCCAAAGACACACACACGGATTGGACTTGAAACAGACCTGGAAATCTGTTTTCTTTAATTCTCGACAGATAGAGGTGTCGAGAGGTGTCGAGACAGCTGTCGAGGCTCGGGCTTAACAGCTTCTTTAAATCTCGATAGATGTATCTGTCGAGGTATCTATCGAGCTTTAAAATCTTGCACTTCCTTGCTTGTATCTTGGACAGACTTTGACGGCTTCAACACTTAATCTTGAACCACTGTTTCTTGAAGTGTTTAACACATCCTAGATCTACCCAATTACAAGTAAAGTGCGTTTTGTCTAAGGATAAGCCAATTACATAAAATAGCGACATATGTTCACAAGCTTGAACAACTACATATGTCCTAACACATGTTGTGGAGGCACTAGGATAGATGGGTAGAGGAGATATTCCTTGATAAGTTCAAAGGATTTTTGGCACTCATCATTCCATGTATGTGGTTTATTCTTCCTTAGGAGTTTAAAGATGGGCTCAGAAGTGGAGGTGAGCTTGGCAATGAACCCACTTATGTGTATTGTAATCAACCCAAGAAACCCCTTATCTATTTCTCACTTCTAGGTGACGGCATCTCCAATATGGCTTTGATCTTGGATGGGTCAACTTCTATCCCTTTATCACTTACTAGGAAGCCTGTTAATTTCCCGGAGGTTACCCTAAATATACACTTTTGTGGGTTAATTCTTAGTCTATATTCTTTAATCCTCTTAAAGAACTTCCTCAAGTTTGCGATGTGACTTTCTCTATCCTTGGATTTTACCATCATATCATCGATATAGACCTCCACCTCATTATGTATCATATCATGTAACAAGGCTGTGGCCATCCTCTAGTAGATTTCCCTAACATTCTTAAGGCCAAACTGCATCACCGTGTAACAATAGATTCCTCATTCGGTAGTGAAAGTGGTTTTGGTCATATCCTTGGAAGTCATCTTGCTTTGGTTATACCCCGAGAAACCATCCATGAAAGACATCAAGGCACTTCCCACCGTTTTATCCACCAGGATATCAATGTAAGGAAGAGGAAAGTTAACTTTAGGGCATGCCTTGTCCAAGTCCCTAAAGTCCACAAGCATCCTCACCTTCCCATCCTCACCTTCCTATCCTTCTTAGGTATGGGCATGACATTGGCTATCCATTTGGCTTGGTGTATGGGTTTGATGAAGCCTTACTTTGATTTCTTAGTGACTTCTTCCTTGATTTTTAATATCTATTCGGTTCTCATTCTTCTCAACTTTTGTTTGACAAGTACCATGTGATCATGAGTAGCAATGTGATGTTGAGTTATCTCGAGGTCAAACACCTCTTGAAATTCTCTAAGGAGTTCATGAAGATCTTTTCTTTATTTTTCATTTAGAGTTAAGTCAATTTTAGTTAAGCGTGGATTCTCATTATTGCCCAAATTAATAGTTTCAAGAGTTGGTTCCATAGGTTCAATTTTCATTTCAAATTGTTTATTAATTTCACTTTCAAATTCATTTGAATAATTTAAGTGTAGAATTTCATGTTATGGGACACATCAAAGTAAGCCAAATTAGAATTCATCTTATTGAAAATATTTAAATGTATATTGGGGTTTCCATTACAAAACTTTTTTCCCATGTTTTCAAAAAACCCAAACCAAGTCTAATTATTAATGGAACCTACAATAGGTATGATGAATTCTATCTTTTCTTCTTCAAGACTTGACACTCTTGTCCTCACCCTTCTTCAGCTTAGCGGACTAGTTTTCCCCCTTCAGAGGTTTCCATACATGCATAGCTTCTGTTATGCCATACAGATCCTCGCCTTTATTGGGGAAGTCTCTCCCCACCTTGTTAAAGAACTAGTCACCATCATCCCCACTCTAACATGATATGCCCACAATTTCGTTCGAGGTCCAATCTAGCCAATCATGATCTTCCCACAATCCCGTGTCTCCCAATTCAAAGAAGTCTTTGACATGGACCCTCCTGGAAGTCCATGGTCTAGGAGCACTCTTCGATTGTGGCATAAAGTTGGGTAGAAGTAGGTGGACCTTCCCTTCTATCATCATGCAGTCGATGTCTTCTTGAGTCAACTCACTTTGTCCATGGTTAGCCTTGTCTTTTTCAACTTCCTCTTCTTTTATCTTGGAGAGGTGGCTTATTATCTTCTTAAGGACTTTAACTTACACCTCCACACACTCGGGCATCTTTTTGCATGAGGACCTTTTCACCGGAAGCATCCATCTTTCCCTCTTGAGGGGTCTTCCTTTGAATGTTTTGCCATCCATTGGACTTGGATTAGAGCGATGTCTGAAAAAAAAAGTCCCATTTTTCATTAAGTTCATGTCTCAATTAAAGGTTTTTTAATTTTTTAGATGTCCTTAGAACATTTTTAAGTTCATTTTAATGAAGGCCCAATTACCATATCACTCCCTTCCCTCTCAAAGTCCATGAAGTTGTCATCATTTTGGGCCCAGGCATACAACAAGGAAGCCCAAGATTAGGAAGTTCATATTGGCTTCATAGGATTTTGGATGCTAAGTCCATAGCATACTTGTTACCTTAGGCCCAAAGTCCTCTTTTTCAAAAGGGATTTTTTCACTTGGGCCTATGATAGCAATTAGGCTATGGTCTTATGAACCTTTCAAGTTAAGATACACCTTTGGATTTAGGGACAAGCCTCTTATATGTGAGAACTTCTTTTCTTTCATCCCAAAACATCGTAGGGTATACCATAACTTTAGGGTCATCCCTTCCATTTTTATATCTTTTATTTATTCTTTAAAATTAGGTGGACACATGATATATGGTTGAACAAACAAGAGATATAAATGGTATCCTTTGTGATGGGGTCTAGGATCTCTCTAGTGTGGGTAGGCTCCCTAAGGTTAAAGGGATAGATAAGTAGGTCACTTACAACTTGGTGGGCTATGATTCGAACTAAGGGCCTAAGTGGACCCATAGTGGATTGGTAGCAAACCTTTAACGTATTCATAGCCCATTATAGGCAATGGCACTGATTATGAGTTGGTGGGATGAACTCTTGAAGATTTGGGCCTGAATGGAGCCTTCCATCTTCCCACTCATCACCAACTGAGGTTAAGGGTGTGTTTGTTTGGAGGTAAAATAGTGTGAATGGAAAACATTAAAAAGAAAATAGGAAGGGAAATATTTTTGGAGTGTGTTTGGTTAGGTGGGAAGGAAGGAAAATAAATAGTGGGGTCTAGGTGTTTTCTCTCCAAACCCACCAAAAAGTTTTCTCTCCAAAATGGAGAGAAAACTTGGGAGGAGAAATATGATGACTAAATGACAAAAATGCCCATATGCAACTTGCACATAGGCTTAACGTTGCTCTTTTTGTTTTGTTTTGTTTTGTTTTTTGTTTTTGTTTTTTTTTTTTTCACATTGCTGCTTCTTTACTTCAATAGTTGTTTGCCCCCTTTTTTGTGATTTCTTGAAGCTATAGTGTAATGCTTTGTTTTGTTTTTATTTTCTTTCTTTAACTAGACATGATTTTTTTTATCTCGGGCATGATTTTTATTTTATAATATAATTCAGGTCATTGATT
Organism: Castanopsis chinensis; assembly: GCA_032878915.1. NCBI lineage: Eukaryota > Viridiplantae > Streptophyta > Magnoliopsida > Fagales > Fagaceae > Castanopsis > Castanopsis chinensis. The sequence continues at coordinate 22,003,379 of JAVQMG010000122.1, forward strand.
TTTTTTTTTTTTTGGTTGCTTGTCATTTTTTTTTAATTGTGCATCTTTTTTTAATAAAGGTATATCAATAAATTTATGCAAACTCATTTTTTTCATCCCTCCACTTTTTCACTCTCAGCCAAACAAAAAGGAAAGAAATTAAAAAATTTTCTATCCTCCCACTTTTCCACCCTCCAACCAAACGGACTCTAAGGAACAAAAGAGAACAAGTGATGTGTGTGCAAACAAATATTGAAATAGTTTTTATCAAGGTTAAGAAATAAGACATAAAAATCAAACTCAATATCCCCAGTGGAGTCGCCATTGTGGACACAAAGGGGAGTCACCACTTAGTTTTTGCAAGGGTCTAGAAACCATATATATATATATATATATATATAGCATCTTCTCAAGGAATGACCTTTTGACCTTAATACCAAATATATGGGTTCGAAGTTTAGGTACGTTCTTGGGAAGGTGTTAGGCACCCAAGATCACCCAACCCTAAGGTTGGCCTCCCATCATTGTGTTTTATATCTTAACCTCATTAAAAACATATTCAACACTTTTATCTATACTCACACACACACACACACACACTAGCATACATATAAGCATACAAAATGGCATCATTATCTTAAAACACATACTTATCTATCTATAAACAAAAGAGAGCTAAAACCATACATATATGAGAAACCCTAGCATGTGAAACCCTATCATATCATTCATCTCAAACAAAGGCAGCAAGGCTGCAACTTAATCATGGCAATCATAAGATCATATAAACATCCATACACAAAATCAAACATCATATAAACATATTCATCACAAAAGATGCATGTTCATATCAATGCATGCCCTACCTTTACTTACCTTACAACAACACAGCACTAATGGCATCTTGTATAAGCATGTGAATGCATGTACATAGCAATCTTTAAGCAAAAAAACCCTAATCTAACAAGTTAAAAATGCAAATAAAACATGTGAAACAAGAACTCAAATGTAGACATATATGTAAAAAGGATTTCAATAGAGGCAAGACATGTGAAACAAGCAAACTAAACAAAGCAGCAATCTGAATTAGGGTTTCTGGGCAAATGCTTGTATACACAAATAAAGGCTTGTAGACACAAGATCTAACCTACATACGCATGCTTATGACATGTGTGCGTGGGACTGTTCAAAAACCTTAACCTAGAAACATGAAACAGAAAAACAAGGCATAAGAGAAAAACCCTAATTCTAACAACCTAGCATACTTATAAATGTCAAAAAAGCATAAAACTAAACTAAACACACATATATAAACATGAAAGAAGCAAAGAAACAAGATTAAAACAATAAAAGAAAGGCTAAAGAGGAGAAAGAAAGATTGAAGCTTGATATCTCAAAATAAGTTCCCAAGCTTTAATTTTGACCGTTCCCCTCAATCAAATCTATCACGATTTTATAAAACAGTAATTAGAAACTTTGAACTCAAAGGATTGGGGCCAAAAAAGGTCCCAATCGGATAAAAATGAGTTTAGGGTGTTTTGTGAAAAACTCCCTTTTGATTCACTATTTTCTATTAAATCTTAGGTTTTCGCTTCGGATTTTTTGTGTGTTTTGAAAATGAACCATGTAAGGCTTTATATAGTGGGAAAAAATGGGGTTTGAAATGGCTCCCAAATGATGTGGGATTCATTCCAAACCTCAGCCATTATTGTAGAAAACTTGCCTTTTATTATGTTTCTGAAACCCTAGTTACGTGTGCAAGAGTGTGCTTGCTTACAAATGCTTTGGCCCACGTACACAGGCTGTTGCCCACGTATGTGGGCCAATGGCCACTTTGGTTTTTTTTTTTTTTTTCAGAAATAGATTTTTGCTCATTTAAAATGTTATACGTTTCATTTTAACACTCCTCAAGTAATTTGATATCGAATTGGTGTCTAAACTAGCCTTAGGCCTTAAAGTTTGAGCGTCATTGGGGAACGAGGGCTCAAGTCATAAGGAATACAAAGTGTGGTGTCTACATTGAGAAGCTAAAGCTGTGTGCAGCTTCAGTTGGTCTTCTAGCTTAAGAATAGGAGGATGAGTTACAATGGTGAGAGATTGTCTTTAGAGGATTGCGGTTGATGTTAGTAATTGAACTAGTCTCCAAGTAAGAGATTTGTTGGGCTTTGTGGAGATTTAATATTGTTACAATTTTTAATAAGAGATTTTTTTAGAGACTTAGTCCATGGAGCGAAGCTGAGAAAATTATTTGGCCCAGTTTGTAGCACATTGTGAATTTTGTGCGCAAGATAGAAAAACTATTGTTTTAGAGATTAGGGTTTGATGTTGTTTTTAAGACAGAAAATTGTACTATCATATCTTGTATTTTCCCCTAAGAATAGTGAAATCCCTGCAACTTCATGGACGTAGGCAAATTTCTAAACCACGTAAATATTGTCGTGTGTGATTGTTTTCTTTGGCGCATATTTTTCTCTATTTTTGCATCTCACAAATCTGGGCATTTCGTGAATATTCCTCTTCATGATACACAACTCAAATATTGAATGTACTCATATGCATCTTTTATTGAAGCTCCAGTTTCATGCATGTAACATTGGATTGATTTGGAAACATCCCCCATTTCTAACTCATCCTAAACTAATTGAAGACAAAGAAGATCATTAGTATATCATACAATTACAGAAATTTACATTACAATTATCTTTATTAAAAATTGCATATTGGAGAGATGTTCCTAAGTCATTTTCAAATCAAAGAATTACTGAGGACAAACGAATTATTGTGTGATACTCCTCTAAGCATTTCAAGGCCTGCTTTGAAGCTGTCCATATTCTTTTAACTTTTGTTATTATGTATTATATTTTCTTAATTTCTTTTGGTACAACTAAATTATTATTTTCAAATTTAGAATAGCAAAATAATTAATAACACTCTCAATCCAAAACTATCTTTTCCCATTCTTAAGTACACCGAAATTTCAATATAAAAAAAAAAAAAAAAAAGTACACCGAAATGGGCTGAAGTAGATCGAAGTGGATTGAACTGGACCAAAATGGACTGAATTGGATCAAAGTAGACCATAATAAACTAAAGTGGACCGAAGTAGATAAAGAAGAACCAAAGTGGACCTAATGCCAAATCTTAATTAGTAAACATAACTCACAAAATCAATAATAAATTATAGTAATAAAGTGATGTAAAACCATAACCTGTGATAAGGAATATATTCCAATGTGAAGGAAGTTGTTTGTTGTTGAAGTAACTATGAGAGACTAGCTCTCAAAAAGAGATAGGCATCGACATGTCTCTTTTGGGGTTACGTGGAGTTGCCGCTTTATTTTTTTTAATTAAAAAAAATTAGAAAAACTAAAATGTACAATATACATATCTGAAACACCTCAAGTTTCATTGATTGAATATGTAAATACAATATGGTAGAAGAACATTACAAGGCTTTGGTCCTAAATACAATCTACCAAAACCTATGGTTTTGGGGGGTGGGGGGGGGGGAGGTGTTAGGCACTCATTCTACCCAAATAAAATCCGATCTTCTTGACTCTAATGATCTTTTAAGTACCCATAACCAATGATATTAAAAAATTATGAAATGCAACATATTATGTTAGTTTCTATAGATCTATGGCTAAATGTTATTCAAAGACCTCAGAATTTTAATGTGAAAACAATGTTTTAAGTAGAAAAATATGCAAACCTAATGTTAATTAAAAAGTGAATTTTATTGACAAAATGGAGATCTAGATTCTAATGAATTTTAGTAAGAAAAACTTATTTAATTTAGATATATGAAAGAGTAGATTTTTAATGAGAAAGCTTCAAATCTGATTTTAGATACGAAAAAGATGAATTTTCAGTGAGAAGATTTCAAATTTGATTGTATATATGAAAAAGAATGAGTTTCTAATGATAAAATTTCATATCTAATATTTAGATGTGAAAAAGAATGATTTTTAAAGAAAGGATTGTCGATGCCCCAGCCTCGAGACTAAGAACCGCCTCGAAACTTCGTTTGACCACCCGTCGTGGCGACTCTCCCGCATGTGCTGGGCCCATTGGAGACCTCTCTCAAAGTGATGGTGCATGGGTTCGTGCAGAGCTTCTGGTGCTCTCTCTCTCTCTCTCTCTCTCTCTCTCTCTCTCTCTCTCTCTCTCTCTCTCTCAGTGGAGGAAAGGTATTTGTCTACTTTTGGAAGTGTGGCAGGAATCTTGGCCAAATTTTAGGTGATTACCAAAGGTAAGTGAAGCCGCCACCAATCATTGGGTTTTTCTACAGTGTGATTGGTCACCTATTTCTAATTGATTTTATTACCAATTCTAGGCTAAGAAAAATGGCATTTTCCCTAATCTAATTTGGGTGGAAAAAAAATCTTGTTTCTTGAGTCCGAAAGTTTGGTTACGTGTGGAGAAAGTGTTAGGCACCCCATAATGTCTATCCAAGGACAATCCTTTGTTTTGATAAAACCTTAATTTTCGGAGATTGATAGTAAAAACATGATTTTGGAATTGGCTTTTAGGGCTTTGCATGCATGGGGAGCTTTGAGTTTTAGCTTTTGAATAGGTGTGGTCCCAATCTATGTTTTCCTATGGTGTTAGGGCAAAGTACCATATTTCCACGGTAAAAATCCGACGATGTGTCACCTTACTTTCACAGCAGAAATTAGGCATTGTTTTGCCTTTAGTGACATGGACTGTGACAATTACACCGAAAGGAGTGGAGCAGGTATGTATATACATACATACATCATGCAGAGTGCTAGTACACAAAGCCGAAAAGTAAATGCTGGCATCCCTAGAGCAGGACTCAAAATATAGGTACAGGAAAGTAAACAGGGATCGCAATACTTTAGAGATGAGAACGAATGGTACACTGCATGATATACCTAATACAACCCATCTAAGAGAGAAAGGAAGGAGGAAGGAAGGGGTTTTTAAAAGAGTACATAACCCAAAAGGGAGAGGCTAGACCCCCTAAACCTACTAAACATAGCCGCTTGGCCCATTTCTACATGCTTGCATTTGCGCTCTAACTCCATATGTCCTTGCTCCATGTGTATACATGCAAAAGCATAGACAAGAAACCAACAAACAAGTAATGGAATGAACAGATGCAAAGAGCATATGAAAGAGGCATAAAGCAGATAAGCATGATAGACAAGGCAAGCAAAGAAACAAAAAGGCAAGCAAAAAAGCAAGAAAGCAAATAGAAGGTGGTGTCCACAAGGAACAAATGTAGGTTTGGACCGAATGTCCATAACTTTATTGTGTTGAAGCATGGATGACACACTAGCAAGTAAGACTCATGCATGGACATGTAAGCAAGTGTGTAAAGATGCATAGAAAGTTAACGGGTGGCCCATGCAAGCATGGTAAGCATAGCATCACAAGGAGTAGAAAAGGGGAAGGTATGCATGAAGCAACCCGTTGTCCGGAGACGCATCCCAAGTGATTAAACCCAAACTAGGCCTCAAGGGCATCGGAAGTAACCACATAACCACAAACCCGCTAAGGGCGTCAAGCGTGGCAAAGCCTAGAACTAGAGAGACTAACATGGAAGATAGAACATAGAAGCAAGCAAGTATAGACATGCAAATGGTGTGATCCAAACCCTTTGATATGGGCCGAGGTGTACTGATGATGACCAAGACCATAAAGGGTCAAGATCTAAATCCTACTGAATGGCCCAAACACAAGAAAGGGAGACAAAAGCAACAAAAGGGCTACAATAGCACATGGCATGACAAACAGAGCCTAGGTTTAGCACACAAACATGGCATGGAGCACACAAGCGCATGGAAGATGGCATAAAACATGTAGAGAACATAGATCTAAGCACGTAGGCATGTGAAAACATAGATCTAGACACATAGGTATAGAAACATGCATGTAAACATGTACAACTAGCACATGAACATGGAAGAACACAAATCCAATCATATAAGCATGTGAAGACAAGGATCTAAACATATAGCAGGGAAACACGCGCATTAACACATAGATCCAAGCAAGGCGTAGCCAATAACATCATACAAACATGTGAGAACGTAACCCTAACATCAACATAGAATGAAAAGGGGACAAAAACATGGAAAAATATGGCATAAAACATGTAGAAAAGACAAATAGACATGTGGACAAGCATAGAAAAATGCGGATCTGGCCAAACAACACATGGAAAGATAGATCTAGGCACAAACACATGGCATAAAGCATAAAGCACGTAGATTGAGACAAATAACATGCAAACAAGCATAGAAGAACATGGATTTAAGCTAAGAACATGCTAGAAGCAAGATAAAGAAAGAATTGTGCTAAGAAATGCAATAAATCATGTTATTAAGGCAAAAAGAGCGAGATAAATGTTAGAAAAAGATTTAGAGGGTTAGGGGTGTGGATGTAGCTTTTTAAGGGAGGGAGACCAAGCAGCAGATATAGGAAGCACAACTGATAATAGTAAAATAAGGTGGCAGAGCCAGCCAAGCAGTTATATCAAAATAATTGAAAATACTGAAAACAATACAATTGAAAGTAAGGCGGTAGAACCAGCCAAGCAGTTATATCAAAATGTAATTGAAACTGATAATGGCGGCAGAGCCAGCCAAGCAGTTTTATCAAAATAATCAAAATATTGAAAACAAAAGTGTTTATTGAAAGTAGTTCAAACACTTACAGCAGTAGTAGTAGTTACAAGATTACAGTGATCAATAGTACAAGGCTTGAAGGCTAGTCATCAATCTAGTTACAAGCTTTTTGGGAAATAGTGAGAATCTCTAAGTGTTTAGAAAGTCCTAAGGGTTGCTTTCAGACAACTCTGAAGTAAGCTTACAAGGAGGAATTCTATTACAAAGAGAAATTCTTTCACAAAGAAGATTCTGAGTTTAACAATAAGGGACAACCCCCCTTAAATAGGCAAATCAAGCAGTGAATAGTAAAAGTGAATAGCGACGTTTTACTATTCATATCAGGACCCGTGAGGGGCATCAAAAATAGTAGAAAGCATCAGGAGTGCCTTTTCATGAGCCAAAAGTATCTTGGCGTGGAGTGCCATAAGTAGTCAATAAGAGAATCAAATCAATAAGAGGATCATTTCCAGGTAAATAATAGTGAAGGCAGCATCATTATTGGCGTGTAATGCCAAAAGTAGTCAGGATGAAAGTTGGTGAATGTTTGCATGAGCATGCGTAGAGTTGATAGTGAGCATGATAGTAGTGCCATAAAGAAGTCAAAAAGTCAATCATATAGCATGAAGCATTATTGGTGGCATGAAGCATTATTTGTAGCATGTAGCATTGTTGACCTTTTGTGCTGGCTAGGCAAATAATCAATGGGATCCAGTAGAAGCTCCTTCTGAAGGGTAATCCCAAACTTGGCAGGGGTCCCATAGGGGATCTTCATTACACTCATGAACATGATAGGTGCAATATTTGTTGTAGAGCCCACAATAAAACATAGGATCATAAACAGGATCTCTTGTGAGAAATATTCTTGGGTCAGCATGGCTTGTCCATTGAAGATGACGAAAAGCTGAAGCATAAGGTTTATTTATGAAAACAGAAATTCTATCTGTGCTGCCAACAAAATGGTAATCTTTCCATAATTCGTGACTGACATCTAGAATTTGATTATTGAAATAACTTCTCCAACATTCAGCAAGAGCAAATGGCTGTTTGTGGTAAATATAAGTATTACCATCATACCATTGGCCTTGGTAAGTATATCCGTTAATAAGGACAAGGTGCTTGGAGGGTTGAACATTCATATAATCATTTATTATCCATTTTGGAAGAGCACTCCAGCATCGAATAGTAACAAGAGGGCCTTCATTTTCAATAGCTTTTTTGATGATATCAGGGAATTGACTAATTTGGCTATGGTCCGTTATTTTTATGAACCGTATAAAGCCAGATTCAAACATTTGGGATAACCAGAAGGGATCACCAAAAATATTTCTCTTAGAATCATCCTCATAATTGATCATAAGGCCAGGAAAAGGGTGACTCTTCTCATGGACTCTAAGACTATGTTTAAAATGCTTTTCCCATTTCTTTTTCAAGTAAACACTGCTGGGACCATTGGGCTCCATAAGAGTTGGAGTGATTAGAATCAATATGTTGAGATATTTAAGCCAAAGATCAAGATCCTTGGTCATAGCCTTGCTTTCAAAAATACGAGCCTGTATTTCTGGGGGCAAGTTGGCAACAGCACTTCTTATGGTAAATTGAGACTTAGGACTCAATCGTGCATAATCAGTACCCATTATAGTCTTTTTATCCATTGAATGGATTTCCTCCTTGCCAAGGAGTTGACTAATGAAAAGATCAATATTTGAGTCAACAGGGTGTATTTCTGGGGTTTCAACAGGGTTGCTCCTATGAGCCTCATTTTCTAGATTGAGGTTAATAAGGTAGTCATTGTATACTTCATTTTGGGCTGTAAGGTTAACAAGGTGTATTTCAAGAGCCTGAAGGGTTCTTTTGAATAGGTTTTTATGGTTTGATTTAAAAGCAGCTTGAGATTGTCAAGAATGAATTTTATGGAATCAGGCAAATCACTATAGATTCCACTGTGGAATTGTAATTCTTTTGACAAAACTTCCTACAGAGCAATAATCATGTCACTACTGGAGTATGCAACCTCTGCCGGTACATTCTCCTGAAGGGATGTTGCATAACTGGATGTTACTCCAGAAGATGCGCCTTCATGCATTACAAAGGATTGTCCCGCTGGGAGTCCTTTGTCTTGAGGATAGTCCTGTACAGGAGCTTTCCCCTTGTTCCTCTTCTCTGCCGAAGAAGTCATTACCTTCCACTTATGTGGGGTTTGAATATTTTCTTTCTCCTGCTGGGCAAGGAAAGAAGCATGAAAACCTTTGAAAAGTTTTGCTCGAAATTTATTAGTTAAATATGAAGCATTAAAACCTTTGAAAAGTTTTGCTTTAAATTTATTATTTAAATATGTTGGTACATATATATGTTGTGCAAGACAGCAATAAGAAGAAGTAGACTCAGAGGAATAGGCTTTTTGAATGCTATTGGGGAATATGGTTGACCTAGGGGCCTTGTGGTTCCTAGCAGGGTTTTCTTTAACAATTTTGGAGCAAACATCATGTAACAATTTATTAGAAAGCTGTTCAATAATTTTTTTATACTTAATTTCTTGCTTAAGGAAATTAAGATACTTGACTTTATCATGAATAATATTAAAGACATCAATCTCAGCATTTTTTGAACAAAATTTGAACTTCACTTTTTGTCCAAAGGGATCAGTAGTAATTCCATCATATGTTTAACAAGAGCAAGCTGATTATCGTTCCAAGTAATAAGATTATCAGGAATTAAGTTATCAGAAACATTACCAGAAGGAGCAGTTTGTTGAGAAGATCCTTCTCCATCTTGGTACTCATCATTATCAGACAGATTTTTATCTAAATTTTTATCAATTTTAAGAATTAACAGTTCTTGTTTAAGTTCAACATTGTCTTTTTTAATATTTTTAACATCATTTTTTAATTGAATTATCTCTTGTTTAACAGTGTTAATTTCCTTTTGAAGATCGTTAACAATTATTTTATTAAATCTTTCAAAGGTTTCTTCAAAGTTAATAGGAGCTTTAGGTTTTTTAACAGTTTTGTCTCTTGTTAAGTTTTGTTTAAACTTATCAAGGAGTTCTTTCCGAAGCATAGAGTTTTCAGTTTTAGCAATAGTGGTTAATAGCAAATGCTCTTGTTCTTCCTCTTTGTTTAACACATTAAGGGATTTCATAGCATTACAACAAGATCCTTTACAACCAAATCTAATATTAGGAGTTTCAGTAGAATCACAAGACTGGTAAGATGAATCTGATGACGAGGAGAAATCCTCTTCAAAGGACTCACTTGAAACAGCAGATTCAAGAATCTGAAACAGTTCATTTTGATCATTATCATTAATGTTTAACATTTTTAATTTGTTTTTCAGTTTACCAGGCTTTTGGGTACAGTCTTTACTGAAATGACCAAATTTGCCACAGTTAAAGCACTTACCTTTTCCTGACCTCTGTTTAACATGTTTTCGAAAAGCAGGTTTCTTTTTAGAAGAATAATAATCATTAGGTTTAACAAAATGAGATCTGTATCTTTTATGCTTTTTATGAGAATAACTTTTGTAAACCTTATCATGTTTACTTTTTCCTTTTTGCCTGGAAGGGGCAATAGGAGGTAAACCATATTGTTCACAAAAATTACCCATTTCATATTTAGCTTTCTTTTTATTTTTTAATTGTTGCCGTAAATATTTTTCATCATTACACATGTTAATACCAAGTTTTTTAATAGTACTGAAAATATCACCATAGGTTAGATTATCATAATCAATAGAATCACTTTTACCCATTAGTTCTTGTTTTACCTTATGAGCAAAGATAGGAGGAAGGCCATCAATAAACTTCTCTTTCCAGTAAGCTTTTTGGGAATCATTCCGAAGCATAACCCTGGAGAGAAAGACATCTTGGTACCATCTATAATCAAACATAGTGGGACATTTCAAATTATTCAGATAATCAGAAATGCGAGATGAAATATTAGATGGAGTACCAACAAAATGTTTGAGAATAGTATAAACCAAGGTATTGACACCATCAGGAATACCTCGACCAATATCTTCATAAAAAATAGGCATGCCATCATCATCTTTTTTAACAGAATGTTTGATAAGTTCTCTAGATTCTTCTGTGAGATGTTTATCCCACCAACCACGAAGAGTACCAGAAAATCCAGTGACAAGCAAGTTAACAACATCAGGATGATTAAGATCATTATGATTGTTCATGTATGCAAAACCAACCATAGACATGTGAGCAAGTTTGTTAATAATTTCTTGTTCAGACAAACCATCAATATTCCATTCATATATTTTATCAGCAGAAACAGAGAACTGAGTTTGAAAAGATCTTTCTCCAAACTGCATATCAGGAGGAGTAGGTTTTGGATACCAGTTTTTTGTAAAAGATATGGAATTGGGTTTTCCAATAAATCTTTTAATTTCTAGTTGTAAATCATCAAAAATATTTTCATAAGAAACATGAGAAGATGATTCACAATCTGTTGTTTCTTCAAAAACAGGTTCTTTTTCATTTCTTGAAATAGCACAAGCAGCACTTTTGGATGCAGAAGCCTGCTCGGTTTTAACCTTTAAATCAGAAAGCATTTTTTCAACTTTGTCAAGAGTTGAATTTTGGGAAGCAACTAAATCAACAGTTTTACTCTGAGAAGTTTTGAAATTAATTTTTTCTCTTTAATCGCTCAAATCAATCAATGGAATCTCAGGTTTTGGAGCAACAGTTTTTTGAACAATTCTTTCTTCAATACGGTCAAGCTGTTGACCAATGATATGCAAAGATTCATTAGCAAAATTGTTTTGTTCAATAATAGCAGAAACAGGGGTTTTATCATCAGCAATTTTGAAAGGGGAGGCTTTGACCTCAACACTTTCAGAATCACTTTGACAAGTAATCAAAACAGTTTCAAGAGGAGGATGACTAGACCGTACAACGGTTTTGTCAGGTTTAACAAAATTAGATTTTCTAATAACATTTAAATAATTAGTATGAACATCATTTTTTGAAACATAATAGTTTTCAAGATAATCGAAAAACAAAATATGTTTTCTTTCTTCAACCATTTTTTCTTTCCATTTTCTTTGACTCTGTCCTTTTCAGACTGATCAAAAGTATCTTGATAATATTTCCTTTTTGGACGGTTTTTTAATAACATAAATTCATTATATAGAAAATCCATATCACATTCAAAAGGTTCGAGTCTAGTAAGAACTCGGAGATGATTATGAAGAATAGGGGTTTCAATAGGAGGAAAATCAGTAGCAGAAAGAGCATCAGATTTTACATCATCATCATCATTAGTGTTTTGAGTGTCATCAAGAGGAAAATCAGTTTTGGTTGAATAAAAAGCATTGCTAACTTGAGAGTTGGTTCTAGCAACTCCTTTTAGCTTCAAGTCTTGTTTTCGAAAATTCTTTCTCAAAAACTCATCAATCTCATGACCTCTTTTTGCAAGACTTTCAGATCCAGCAAAGGAATGTCTTCCTTCGTTGATTCTCAAAGGCCTGTTTTTAGGTAAACAAGTATTATCATCAAAATGTATTTTAACAGTACCATCAGCAAATTGTTGAATATGAGTGAGATCAAGTTCATCAAAAACAGGTTTTAAAAGTTTAACAGGAGGTGTTTCTTTTTGCAAAGTCCATTCTTTGGGAAGAGTAATGTCTTCCCATTTAATCATTTTAGGAACACGAATTCGAGCATCAGGAGTGGAACATTGAATTAACATAGTATTACCAGCAGGGTCTCTATCTTTAAAGCGAGGAGTCAATTGAGAGCCAAGCAAACAATAGTAAATATAGTAAATAAGAGCAAAAGGTCTACTACCATCATCCATATCATAACCAGATGTCAATATGTTCAAAGTTAAAGCTTTAACAATATTAGGATCATCAAGTGCAATAGCAAGATCAAGATAACAATCAAAGTAAACAGGACCATCATACAAAGAAGCAGTAATCATGCCAAGAATGCTATCATTAAATTGTCTAAATCTAGCATCATGTAAACACATAAGCACAGAAGCATTGATACCTTTTCTTGTTAAAGGTTTAACAGCCACTTGAACAAGTCCAATATGTAAATATTTAACTTTCTTAGTCACAAAACTGTTAATATCTTTTCTGGAAAATAAACAGCATTTTTCATGAAGCTTGGAAATAGAAAAAGTTTGTTCAACAGTTCTGACTCTATATTCAGAGAAAACAGTATTCTCTGACCAACCAAATTCGTAAACAGATTTAGTAGAAACTTTGGGTATGTTCCATTTTCTAAAATCAGGGTACTCACTTTTCTCTACAGTATGATCTTCTTAATTCACAATATCAGGAGGACAACCAATCTCAGAGCTAATAGAGGAATTGGATCTCCACATTTTTTCTATAACTATCCTAGTTATAACACTCAATTATCATGTTTTTCTCGCAACCCAGCATTTCGTAACGCATACCGCAATCAACCCTTTTTCCTCTCACGCCTTTAACGCCTATCTCTCGGCTTACACGGGCCTTACTGTTCGGACTCGGGAATTCACTTTACGACTACGGTGGCGCCAACGACGGCAAGATCGACACAACAATGAAGGGTCACAAGGTCAGACAGATACAGGAAAAACAGGGAAACACAACAACTCTACTGGCGGCCAAGGAAAGAATGTGCTCTAATACCATAAAGGGAGGGGGACCAAGCAGCAGATAAAGGAAGCACAATTGATAATAGTAAAATGAGGCGACAGAGCCAGCCAAACAGTTATATCAAAATAATTGAAAATACTGAAAACAATACAATTGAAAGTAAGACGGTAGAACCGGCCAAGCAGTTATATCAAAATATAATTGAAACTGATAATGGCGGCAGAGCCAGCCAAGCAGTTTTATCAAAATAATCAAAGTATTGAAAACAGAAGTGTTTATTGAAAGTAGTTCAAAACACTTACAGCAGTAGTAGTTACAAGATTACAATGATCAATAGTACAAGGCTTGAAGGCTAGTCATCAATCTAGTTACAAGCTTAGTGGGAAATAGTGAGAATTTCTAAGTGTTTAGAAAGTCCTAAAGGTAGCTCTCAGACAACTCTGAAGTAAGCTCACAAAGAGGAATTCTTTCTATTACAAAGAGAAGTTCTTTCTCAAGAGAAATTATGAGTTTAACAATAAGGGACAACCCCCCTTAAATAGGCAAATAAAGTAGTGAATAGTGACGTGAATAGTAAAAGTGAATAGTGACATTTTTACTATTCATATCAGGACCCGTGAGGGGCATAAAAAATAGTAGAAAACATCAAGAGAGCCTTTTCAGGAGCCAAAGGTGTCTTGGCGTGGAGTAAAGTATCAAGAGCACCTTTTCAGGAGCCAAAAGTGTCTTGGCGTGGAGTGCCAAAAATAGTCAAAAGGAGAATCATCACCAGGTAAATCAATAGTGAAAGTAGAATTATTGGCCTTTTGTGCAGGTTAGGCAAATAGGGAATCAATTTGCTCCTAGATCAGGAGTATCTTCTTCTTCATCATAATCTTCATCATGACTGAACCATTCTTTGGGAAATGGCTAGGGATGAGGGAAATAAGGGCTTGCAGAAATAGAACCCTCATCTGAGCTTTTAGAGGCAGCAGCTTCTTCTTTAATTTTTCTTACAAGGAGAATACAGAGAGCTTCCTTACTTAAATCATCAAAAGGAGAGCTGCTTTTTATAGGTTTGCTGGAAGAAGAAGGAGAATCAATTTTCCTATCCTGAAGGGCAGGGGAAAGTTTCCTAGGTAATGGTTTGGAAACATTGTCAATAATATGTTGAACATATCCAAACTTATCCCACCATTTAACATACCAGCACCTGGTAAGAACATCATCATTCTTCTCATATTGCCATTTTAAAATCCAAGGAACTCTGAACTGTTTAACAAAATGGAGGAGAGTAGGGAATTTGGCATTATGAGCATCAGTCCTGAAATTGCTTTCAAAAGATCTAAAAGCAGTTAATAATGGTTCAGGGAAAATATAAGTAACAGGACCAAACTGAGTCCACCATCTGTTGAACCAGAGAGGTAAAGTAGTGCCAGCATCAAACTTTTTGTCAAAGTTAACAAACCATGAATGAGTCATTGTTTCATTCTAGTGAAGCATGAATCAGAACCAAGCAGTAATATAATCATAATAGGAGTATGGAACAGAGGATCTTGTCAACCTTCTTAAAAAGGCAGGGGAGGGGCCCCATTCTCTTTCAGAAATGAAGTTCTTAATGTAAACACTGTGGTAAATAATTTTGGATTTATCGGTGAGATCATAAATTGTTTTGATCAATACAGCACCTTCTTGATGCAAAATCTCTGAATAATATTCTAGCTTTTTATCAAAATGTTCCGGAATCCAATGGAACAATGGAGGGAAATAAGATCTGGAAATTTGGAGGGGGTTCCTAATTGTAGACCTATTTGGTTCAATAAAAAACAGATTTTGGAAATATTGTTTTTTAACATACTGGGCAGTATTGGCTTTCTTGGGGTAAATAGTCTTGACTGGTTGGTGAACAGGGGTCAAAGCATAAGGATCATAGGCTGAGGCCAAAACAGAAGAGTAGTTTGGCTTAGGAATTGTTCCTAAGGGAGTAAAACGGTTAACAATTTCAGAAGAAGAGACTGGTTCTTTTTTGACTAACTGTGGTTCAACAGGGTTTTTATCCTTAGATCTTCTACCCGCCATTGGAATTCTGCAAGAATTCACGAGTAAGAAAATCAGGGATGCTATTTTGAGATACTTTAATATAATCAATAGTGAAATCGAAAACACTTAAAATAGCTTGCCATCTGGCAAAAATATGTTTTGAGGCAATGTTTTCAACATCTTTTTCAATAACATATTTAGCACTTTTGCAATCTATACGTAATAGAAACTTTTGGTTTAATAAATCACTTTGAAATTTTGACATAGAGAGAACAATAGCTAAAATCTCTTTTTTTATAGTACTATAATTTAGTTGTGCAGTATTCCAGACTCCAGAGTAGAAACGAACTATTTGTTCTAGAGAATCTGGGGCAACTCTTTGTTTTAGAATGCCTCCATAACCAACATTAGAGGCATCAGTTTCAACAATCTTGAAGGCATTAACAGTAGGAATACCAAGACAAGGCAAAGTCTTGACATGAGATTTGATTTGCTTAACAATAGAAGTATGGACATCAGTCCAAGGAGGAGGATTATTTTGCAACGGATCAAAGAGTGGTTTGCATTGCTTTCTCAAATCTTTGTAGAAATCAGCAACATAATTTAAAGAACCAAGAAATCTTTGGAGTTGGGTTTTATCAATGATTTCATCAGGGAATTTATCTGCAAACTGAATGGCTCTATCAATAGGATGGATTTGACCTTCAGAGATGTTATATCCGAGAAATCTGACTTTGGTTTGGAACAACTTTATTTTCTTAGCAGAAACAACAAGACCATTTCTTTTTATAGCGTCTAGAAACAAGTACAAATGTTTCCAGTGTTCATCAATAGAGTTGGAGAATATCAAGACATCATCAATGTAAACAATGGTGAAATGACTGAAAGAGTTAAATATGTCATTCATAATATTCTGGAATTCACTAGGGGCATTTTTTAAATCGAAAGGCATAACATTCCACTCATAGTGACCAAAAGGAGTGAGTACCCTGCTTTCACCACTCCTTTTGGTCACTATGAGTGGAATGTTATGCTTTCAGATAAGGGTTCTATTTCTACAAGCCCTTATTTCCCTCATCGCCAGCCATTTCCCAAAGAATGGTTCAGTCATGATGAAGATTATGATGAAGAAGAAGATACTCCTGATCTAGGAGCAAATTGATTCCCTATTTGCCTAGCCTGCACAAAAGGCCAATAATTCTACATTCACTATTGATTTACGTGGTGATGATTCTCCTTTTGACTATTTTTGGCACTCCACGCCAAGACACTTTTGACTCCTGAAAAGGCGCTCCTGATGCTTTACTCTACGCCAAGACACTTTTGGCTCCTGAAAAGGCGCTCCTGATGCTTTCTACTATTTTTGATGCCCCTCACGGGTCCTGATATGAATAGTAAAAATGTCACTATTCACTTTTACTATTCATGTCACTATTCATTGCTTTATTTGCCTATTTAAGGGTGGTTGTCCCTTATTGTTAAACTCAGAATTTCTCTTAAGAAAGAACTTCTCTTTGTAATAGAAAGAATTCCTCTTTGTGAGCTTACTTCAGAGTTGTCTGAGAGCTACCTTTAGGACTTTCTAAACACTTAGAAATTCTCACTATTTCCTACAAAGCTTGTAACTAGATTGATGACTAGCCTTCAAGCCTTGTACTATTGATCACTGTAATCTTGTAACTACTACTGCTGTAAGTGTTTTGAACTACTTTCAATAAACACTTTTGTTTTCAATACTTTGATTATTTTGATAAAACTGCTTGGCTGGCTCTGCCGCCATTATCAGTTTCAATTATATTTTGATATAACTGCTTGGCCGGTTCTATCGCCTTACTTTCAATTGTATTGTTTTCAGTATTTTCAATTATTTTGATATAATTGTTTGGCTGACTCTGCCGCCTCATTTTACTGTTATCAGCTGTGCTTCCTTTATCTGCTGCTTGGTCCCCCTCCCTTTATGCTGCCGCCTCATTTTACTATTATCAGTTGTGCTTCCTTTATCTACTGCTTGGTCCCCCTCCCTTTATGGTGATAAAACTGCTTGGCTGGCTCTGCCGCCATTATCAGTTTCAATTACATTTTGATATAACTGCTTGGCTGGTTCTACCGCCTTACTTTCAATTGTATTGTTTTTAGTATTTTCAATTATTTTGATATAACTGCTTGGCTAGCTCTGCCGCCTCATTTTACTATTATCAGTTGTGCTTCCTGTATTTGCTGCTTGGTCCCCCTCCCTTTATGGTATCAGAGCCATTCTTTCCTTGGCCGCCGGTAGAGTTGTTGTGTTTCCCTATTTTTCTTATATCTGTCTGACCTTGTGACCCTTCGTTGTTGTGTCGATCTTGCCGTCGTTGGTGCCACCGTAGTCGTAAAGTGAATTCCCGAGTCCGGACGGTAAGGCCCGTGTAAGCTGAGAGTGAGGCGTTGAGGGCGTGAGAGGAAAAATGGTTGATTGTGGTATGTGTAACGAAATGCAACGGTTGCGAGAAAAACATGATAACTGAGTGTTATAACTAGGATAGTTATAGAAAGAATGTGGAGATCCAATTCCTCTATCAGGTCCAGGACTGGTTGTCCTCCTGATATTGTGAATGAAGAAGATCATACTGTAGAGAAAAGTGAGTACCCTGATTTTAGAAAATGGAACATACCTAAAGTCTCTACTAAATCTGTTTACGAACTTGGTTGGTCTGAAAATACTGTTTTCTCTGAATATAGAGTCAGAACTGTTGAACAAACTTTTTCTATTTCTAAGCTTCATGAAAAATGCTGTTTATTTTCCAGAAAAGATATTAACAGTTTTGTGACTAAGAAAGTTAAATATTTACACATTGGACTTGTTCAAGTGGCTGTTAAACCTTTAAAAAGAAAAGGTATCAATTCTTCTGTGCTTATGTGTTTACGTGATGCTAGATTTAGACAATTTAATGATAGCATTCTTGGCATGATTACTGCTTCTTTGTATGATGGTCCTGTTTACTTTGATTGTTATCCTGATCTTGCTATTGCACTTGATGATCCTAATATTGTTAAAGCTTTAACTTTGAACATATCAACATCTGGTTATGATATGGATGATGGTAGTAGACCTTTTGCTCTTATTTACCGTATTTACTATCGTTTGCTTGGTTCTCAATTGACTCCTTGTTCTAAGGATAGAGATCCTGCTGGTAATACTATGTTAATTCAATGTTCCACTCCTGATGCTCGAATTCTTGTTCCTAAAATGATTAAATGGGAAGATATTAATCTTCTTAAAGAATGGACTTTGGAAAATGAAACACCTCCTGTTAAAATTGTTAAACCCGTTTTTGATGAACTTGATCATACTCATATTCAACAATTTGCTGATGGCACTGTTAAAATACATTTTGATGATAATACATGTTTATCCCAAAACAAGCCTTTGAGAATCAACGAAGGAAGACATTCCTTTGCTAGATCTGAAAGTCTTGCTAAAAGAGATCATGAAATTGATGATTTTTTGAAAAAGAATTTTTGAAAACAAGATTTAAAGCTAAAAGGAGTTGCTAGCAACACCTCCCAAGTTAGGAATGCTTTCTATTCAACCAAAACTGAATTTTCTTCTGATAATACAAAACCTGTTGATGAAGATGAAGATGATGCAAAATCTGATGCTCCTTCTGCTACTGATTTTCCTCCTATTGAAACCCCTATTCTTCATAATCATCTCCGAGTTCTTACCAGACTCGAACCTTTTGCATATGATATGGTTTTTCTATATAATGAATTTATGTTGTTGAAAAATCGTCCAAAAAAGAAATATTACCAAGATACTTTTGATCAGTCTGAAAAGGACAGAGTCAAAAGAAAATGGAAAGAAAAAATGGTTGAAGAAAGAAAACATATTTTGTTTTTTGATTATCTCGAAAATTATTATGTTTCAAAAAATGATGTTCATACTAATTATTTAAATGTTATTAGAAAATCTAATTTTGTTAAACCCGACAAAACCGTTATTCGGTCTAGTCAACCTCCTCTTGAAACTGTTTTCATCACTTGCCAAAGTGGTAATGAGAAAGTTGAAGTGAAAGCTTCTCCTTTCAAACTTGCTGATGATAAAACCCCTGTTTCTGTTATTATTGAACAAAACAATTTTGCTAATGAATCTTTGCATATCATTGGTCAACAGCTTGACCGTATTGAAGAAAAAATTGTTCAAAAAACTGTTGTTCCAAAACCTGAGATTCCTTTGATTGATTCGAGTGATCAAAGAGAAAAAATTAATTTCAAAACTTCTCAGAGTAAAACTGTTGACTTAGTTGCTTCCCAAAATTCAACTCTTGACAAAGTTGAAAAAATGCTTTCTGATTTAAAAGTTAAAACCGAGCAGGCTTCTGCATCTAAAAGTGCTGCTTGTGCTATTTCAAGAAATGAAAAAGAACCTGTTTTTGAAGAAACAACAGATTCTGAATCATCTTCTCATGTTTCATATGAAAATGTTTTTGATGATTTGCAACCAAAAATTAAAAGATTTATTGGAAAACCCAATTCCATGACTTTTACAAAAAACTGGTATCCAAAACCTACTCCTCCTGATATGCAGTTTGAAGAAAGATCTTTTCAAACTCAGTTTTCTGTTTCTGCTGATAAAATGTATGAATGGAATATTGATGGTTTGTCTGAACAAGAAATTATTAACAAACTTGCTCACATGTCTATGGTTGGTTTTGCATACATAAACAATTATAATGATCTTGATCATCCTGATGTTGTTAACTTGCTTGTCACTGGATTTTCTGGTACTCTTCATGGTTGGTGGGATAAACATCTCACTAAAGAATCCAGAGAACTTATCAAACATTCTGTTAAAAAAGATGATGATGGCATGCCTATTTTTTATGAAGATATTGGTCGAGGTATTCCTGATGGTGTCAATACTTTGGTTTATACTATTCTCAAACATTTTGTTAGTGCTCCATCTAATATTTCATCTCGCATTTCTGATTATTTGAATAATTTGAAATGTCCTACTATGTCTGATTATAGATGGTACCAAGATGTCTTTCTCTCCAGGGTTATGCTTCGGAATGATTCCCAAAAAGCTTACTAGAAGAGAAGTTTATTGATGGCCTTCCTCCTATCTTTGCTCATAAGGTAAAACAAGAACTAATGGGTAAAAGTGATTCTATTGATTATGATAATCTAACCTATGGTGATATTTTCAGTACTATTAAAAAACTTGGTATTAACATGTGTAATGATGAAAAATATTTACGACAACAATTAAAAAATAAAAAGAAAGCTAAATATGAAATGGGTAATTTCTGTGAACAGTATGGTTTACCTCCTATTGCCCCTTCCAGGCAGAAAGGAAAAAGTAAACATGATAAAGTTTACAAAAGTTATTCCCATAAAAAGTATAAAAGATATAGTTTTGTTAAACCCAATGATTATTATTCTTCTGAAAAGAAACCTGCTTTTAGAAAACATGTTAAACAAAGATCGGGTAAAGGTAAGTGCTTTAACTGTGGCAAATTTGGTCATTTTAGTAAAGACTGTACCCAAAAGCCTGGTAAACTGAAAAACAAATTAAAAATGTTAAACATTAATGATAAGGATCAAAATGAACTATTTCAGATTCTTGAATCTGCTGTTTCAAGTGAGTCTTTTGAAGAGGACTTCTCCTCCTCATCAGATTCGTCTTATCAGTCTTGTGATCCTTCTGAAACTCCTAATATCAGATTTGGTTGTAAAGGATCTTGTTGCAATGCTATGAAATCTGTTAATGTTTTAACAAAAGAAGAAGAACAAGAACATTTGCTATTAACCACTATTGCTAAAATTGAAAACTCTATGCTTCAAAAAGAACTCCTTGATAAGTTTAAACAAAACTTAACAAGAGACAAAACTGTTAAAAACCCTAAAGCTCCTGTTAACTTTGAAGAAACCTTGGAAAGATTTAATAAAAATCGATCCAAAGAAATAACTGTTAACGATCTTCAAAAGGAAATTAACACTGTTAAACAAGAGATAATTCAATTAAAAAATGATGTTAAAAATATTAAAAAAGACAATGTTGAACTTAAACAAGAACTGTTAATTCTTAAAATTGATAAAAATTTAGATAAAAATCTGTCTAATAATGATGAGCACCAAGATGGAGAAGGATCTTCTCAGCAAACTCCTCCTTTTGGTAATGTTTCTGATAACTTGATTCCTGATAATCTTATTACTTGGAATGATAATCAGCTTGCTCTTGTTAAACATATGATGCCTCCGAAATGGTTTACTAAAATTAGGATTGTTGTTTCACATGATTATGTTTTTGATACTATTGCCATAATTGATTCTGGTGCTGATGTTAATTGTATTCAAGAAGGTTTGATCCCTTCTAAATATTTTAAAAAATCAACTGAAAGATTGGTATCTGCTAATGGCACACAGATGAAAATTAAATATGAATTGAGCAATGCCCATGTTTGCCATTCTGATGTTTGTTTTAAGATACCTTCTGTGCTTGTTAAAAATATGACTGATAAAGTGATACTTGGATTGCCTTTCATTGCTTCTTTGTATCCCTTTCTTGTTGAACATGATGAAATTACTACTGATCCCTTTGGACAAAAAGTGAAGTTCAAATTTTGTTCAAAAAATGCTGAGATTGATGTCTTTAATATTATTCATGATAAAGTCAAGCATCTTAATTTCCTTAAGCAAGAAATTAAGTATAAAAAAATTATTGAACAGCTTTCTAATAAATTGTTACATGATGTTTGCTCCAAAATTGTTAAAGAAAACCCTGCTAGGAACCACAAGCCCCCTAGGTCAACCATATTCCCTAACAGCATTCAAAAAGCCTATTCCTCTGAGTCTATTTCTTCTTATTGCTGTCCTGCACAACATATATATGTACCAACATATTTAAATAATAAATTTAAAGCAAAACTTTTCAAAGGTTTTAATGCTTCTTTCCTTGCCCAGCAGGAGAAAGAAAATATTCAAACCCCACATAAGTGGAAGGTAATGACTTCTTCGGCAGAGAAGAGGAACAAGGCGAAAGCTCCTGTACAGGACTATCCTCAAGACAAAGGACTCCCAGCGGGACAATCCTTTGTAATGCATGAAGGCGCATCTTCTGGAGTAACATCCAATTATGCAACATCCCTTCAGGAGAGTGTACTGGCAGAGGTCGCATACTCCAGTAGTGACATGATTATTGCTCTGCAGGAAGTTTTGTCAAAAGAATTACAATTCCACAGTGGAATCTATAGTGATTTGCCTGATTCCATAAAATTCATTCTTGACAATCTCCAAGCTGCTTTTAAATCAAACCAGAAAAACCTATTCAAAAGAACCCTTCAGGCTCTTGAAATACACCTTGTTAACCTTACAGCCCAAAATGAAGTATACAATGACTACCTTATTAACCTTAATCTAGAAAATGAGGCTCATAGGAGCAACCTTGTTGAAACCCCAGAAATACACCCTGTTGACTCAAATATTGATCTTTTCATTAGTCAACTCCTTGGCAAGGAGGAAATCCATTCAATGGATAAAAAGACTATAATGGGTATTGATTATGCACGATTGAGTCCTAAATCTTAATTTACCATAAGAAGTGCTGTTGCCAACTTGCCTCCAGAAATACAGGCTCGTATTTTTGAAAGCAAGGCTATGACCAAGGATCTTGATCTTTGGCTTAAATATTTCAACATATTGATTCTAATCACTCCAACTCTTATGGAGCCCAATGGTCCCAACAGTGTTTACTTGAAAAAGAAATGGGAAAAGCATTTCAAACATAGTCTCAGAGTCCATGAGAAGAGTCACCCTTTTCCTGGCCTTTTGATCAATTATGAGGATGATTCTAAGAGAAATATTTTTGGTGATCCCTTCTGGTTATCCCAAATGTTTGAATCTGGCTTCATACAGTTCATAAAAATAACGGACCGTAGCCAAATTAGTCAATTCCCTGATATCATCAAAAAAGCTATTGAAAATGAAGGCCCTCTTGTTACTATTCGATGCTGGAGTACTCTTCCAAAATGGATAATAAATGATTATATGAATGTTCAACCCTCCAAGCACCTTGTCCTTATTAACGGATATACTTACCAAGGCCAATGGTATGATGGTAATACTTATGTTTCCCACAAACAGCCATTTGCTCTTGCTGAATGTTGGAGAAGTTATTTCAATAATCAAATTCTAGATGTCAGTCACGAATTATGGAAAGATTACCATTTTGTTGGCAGCACAGATAGAATTTCTGTTTTCATAAATAAACCTTATGCTTCAGCTGTCCGTCATCTTCAATGGACAAGCCATGCTAACCCAAGAATATTTCTCACAAGAGATCCTGTTTATGATCCTATGTTTTATTGTGGGCTCTGCAACAAATATTGCACCTATCATGGCCATGAGTGTAATGAAGATCCCCCATGGGACCCCTGCCAGGTTTGGGATTATCCTTCAGAAGGAGCTTCTGCTGGATCCCATTGATTATTTGCCTAGCCAGCACAAAAGGCCAACAATGCTACATGCTACAAATAATGCTTCATGCCACCAATAATGCTTCATGCTACATGATTGACTTTTTGACTTCTTTATGGCACCACTATCATGCTCACTATCAACTCTACGCATGCTCATGAAAACATTCACCAACTTTCATCCTGACTACTTTTGGCATTACACGCCAATAATGATGCTGCCTTCACCATTATTTTCATGGAAATGATTCTCTTATTGATTTGATTCTCTTATTGACTACTTGTGGCACTCCACGCCAAGATACTTTTGGCTCCTGAAAAGGCGCTCTTGAAGCTTTCTACTGTTTTTGATTCCTCTCACGGGTCCTGATATGAATAGTAAAAATGTCACTATTCACTTTTACTATTCACGTTACTATTCACGTCACTATTCACTATTCACTGCTTTATTTGCCTATTTAAGGGGGGTTGTCCCTTATTGCTAAACTCAGAATCTTCTTTGTGAAAGAATTTCTCTTTGTAATAGAATTCCTCCTTGTAAGCTTACTTCAGAGTTGTCTGAGAGCTACCCTTAGGACTTTCTAAACACTTAGAGATTCTTACTATTTCCCACAAAGCTTGTAACTAGATTGATGACTAGCCTTCAAGCCTTGTACTATTGATTACTGTAATCTTGTAACTACTACTACTGCTGTAAGTGTTTAAACTACTTTCAATAAACACTTTTGTTTTCAATACTTTGATTATTTTGATAAAACTGCTTGGCTGGCTCTACCACCATTATTAGTTTCAATTACATTTTGATATAACTGCTTGGCTGGTTCTACCGCCTTACTTTCAATTGTATTGTTTTTAGTATTTTCAATTATTTTGATATAACTGCTTGGTTGGCTCTACCGCCTCATTTTACTATTATCAGCTGTGCTTCCTGTATCTGCTGCTTGGTCCCCCTCCCTTTATGGTATCAGAGCCATTCTTTTAGCTACAATCCACACCCCTAGACCCCAAATCCAAAGTGTAGAACCAAGGAGAAGAAAATTGGGTATAAGAACAATACCTTGTGTTTTTGGTGAAGATAGAAGAATCATGAGGCTTTGATGTGTTTTTTGTGTTTGGAAGAGAAGGAAAACGTGTAGACAGTGTCCAGACAGAGAGCAAACTTGGAAAATCTTCCTGCTCTGGTTTGGGGGGTGCTTAGGGCTATTTATAGCCCCAGACGCGCTTTTCGAGGCAGCGGCCCTTGTAGGGCCGCCACCTTGAAGGCTCCTCTGATTGGGTTGATCCTAACATATTGGAAAGATCTTGATTTCTTGATTTTGAAAAGGTATGGAACTTGAAAATCCAATGGTCGAATCAAAAGTTATGGCTCTAGGAAGTTAACGGTGCATCAATCGATGCGTTATCCCAGTTTTTAAGATATCTCGACCATTCTAACTTCGATTTCGACCAATGAATAGTCTTTGGAATGAGAATTTGATTATCTTCACAATGGCATTGTTTTCAACCCATTCTAACGACCAGATAGAAATTAGGGTTTATGGGCCCACTAGGGGTGTTTTGGTCATTTGGCTAGAAAAGGCACTTTGGGTGCTCCGATGTCCGAACGGGATGCACCTCGTCATTCTGGATGTTCTCACAGCCCCATGGAGAAAAATGATATTTTTAGATTTTTCGGGGTTTGGCACATAAATCGAGGGCAGACAAAATACAGTATCAACAAGGATTTCAAATCTATTTTCTGTATATGAAAAAGAATGATTTTTATGGAGAAAATTTCCAATCTAATTTTTGATTATGAAAAGGAACTAGTTTTAAAGAAAGAATTTCAGATTTGATTTTTGTATATGAAAAAGAATGCTTTTTAAAGAAAGAATTTCAAATATGATTAATTATATAAAGAAGATTGTTTTTTAAAGAAAGAATTTCAGATGTGATTTTTACATATGAAAAAAAAAAGATTTTGAAAGAAAAAATTTCAGATCTGACTTTTGTATATGAAAAAGTATGAGTTTTGAAGAAAATTTCAAATCTGATTTTATATATAAAAAAGAACTATTTTTAAAGAAAGAATTTCAAATCTAAGACATTTAATAACCATAGACCTAAGATTATGTCATGACAATCCTAAATCTATATGTTCAAGCATGTGAATCAAACAATCATTATATTCTTATCATGGAATCAAAATTCAAAGAAAATCATACCAAAGGTAAATACTCACATATTAACATGGAATGCATAGTTAAATATACATGCTAATAGAGGAATAAACATTTGAACAAGCATGTTAATAAAGACGTAAAAGCAATACTTGCATCAATTTCTCAAATGAATTCTACAGGGGGAATTGCTTTAGAACTCAGAGAGATTGGATCTCTTTGAGTCCTAAAGAATTATCGCTTAATAGATAAGAAAATCTTAAAGTTAGACTTCCAGAGTTTCTTTAACGTTAAAGGGAGAGGGGTAATGAATTTTGGGTTTTCTCATCTATTTATGGAGGTGTATCTGCTTAAAAAAATAAGTTAGGGTTGCTTTAGAAGTCAACAAACAAGAATTGGGTCAGGTTTTATGCCTAAAATATCAAATCTAATGGGTTTTGACCTGAAGAATACGTATCTGGGGTCCAATTCACAATTTGTGCCAATCGGCATTGTTGAAGTGCCAATCAACACTCCTAATTGCCTCGCCCAATTCGTCCTCTTGCATATTTTGGACTCATTTTTGGACTTTTTTCTAGGATTGGAATTGTATTTGGACATGTTTTGGACTAGTATATCTGATAAAAATCCATCTTTACTTGATAACTAAATCTTTAAAATAATTATCTCAGAGATAATTACCCTAAAAACTTAATTACCAATCCAATTTTAACATT
This sequence comes from Castanopsis chinensis, assembly GCA_032878915.1. Lineage (NCBI taxonomy): Eukaryota > Viridiplantae > Streptophyta > Magnoliopsida > Fagales > Fagaceae > Castanopsis > Castanopsis chinensis. The sequence goes on from JAVQMG010000122.1 coordinate 22,029,949, forward strand.
ATCAAGTTATTTCATTTATTTCCATGCAACCAAACTTATTTTAATCCAAATCAACAACCAATCATAGAAATTCATTTAATTAATTTTAACTATCAACCAATCAAAATTAATTTAAATTTATTACATGTGATCAGTTACACTCAAATGAATGCATGCAAACTGTGAAAATTTGATCTAGTGAGATCTTTCAATCCGATGATCCAACTTGAAAACCGGGCATATTGTCGCGATTGTTAGAATCTCAAGATCATTTTTATCCTATATAATGAATGACTTAATGTATGAAATGCAATCATGATTGTTGGGTACTTAGAATGATTATTTTAGTCATCTAAGGTTAAATTATGGGTGCAAAATTGAGTGTCTAAATTATTATGCTTGTGTCTATAATTCTATGTGCAAAAATTTGTCAAGAGTTTTATTATCTCCATCTCTTGAAGTTGATAAAAATGACAAATGGTTCTCTAAGTAAGCGTGGAACTAGATCCTTCAACCTGGTCATGAATATTACATTAGCATATAGATAATAATACAATAGTGGAATTGGATTTTTTTTAGTGAGTTTAAACTAATAATAAATAAATAGTGCCTTTGCACAAGCTGTTTGTATTACATGTATTTTATTTTATAAGTTACATTTAGGTTCAAGAATGTTTAAAGTCATGGTAGTAATAAGTGATGGTCGTATCATAATTGGTAAGTTACAAATAAGTTTGACAATGTGTAAATGCATAATATATTTCATTAATATTTATGTACATTTTTTTTAAGAAATGATCGAAAGAAAATATAAACATAACCACAAATGTGACTTAATATAAACGTAGCAACATTGAAATTCATCTTTTAGATATTTATAAATGGCAATGCAGTGTAACTGCCTTTAGAATTGAAGGCGTGAGAAAAGAACCACAACTGTTTGCTGCTTAGACGTTACAAAAAAAGTTATCAGAATTACTTACTGTAACTAATATAACGGTAACCAATTGCCACTAATTTGGCTTGGTGTCATCAATATCATTAAAACTTTAACGGTAGTAACGCTGCTTGTGCTTTTGAGGGTTCAGAAATTATTTGTCTCTCAGTCAAAAGAATTTATTTGTCTCAGAAGATGCAGCTGACATGTGTAGGGTAAACGTTTTAAAAATGACTTATGCTTTTCACATATGGACCAAACCAGAGTACAGTGAAACGTCTGGACAATGCCTTCTGGAATTTTTCAATGGCTACTTTGTTTTCCATATTTCTTTGAAAGTACTACAAACACCTACTTTTCTACTAAGGTCAAGTCATACGTGGCTAACCTGTAATTCAACTTTCAAGCAATAATTATTATTGCTTGGTGCCCAGAATATAACTATATTAGCCGTAATTATAATTGGCATGTTCTGATTTCTATCTGCTTTGTCAAATTTAAACCCAACCCAGTTAATTCTGAACCTCATGTCTAACTACTATCTGACCTAGATGCGTCTTATTCTCAGTTCATGTATTACAATTCAGAGAGTCCCGTGCATTTTCAAGTTCAGAGATATAGGGGCATTAATGGAAAAAAGAGCAGCAGTGAGGTGAAAAATACAGCATATAAAACATTAAAACAATCTATACTCGTTCATATAACCTAACAATCCCATATTCCCATTTGTTCAAATGCAAGTAAAAAAATTATATATGAAACAAACTCTAAAGAAAAGAAGGATGACACGTAACAAATCGAAAGAAACAACTCCTCTAAAGAATGCCTCTAAATAAGTTGCCAAGAAGCGGTGAACAATCTTTACTTGGTTTGAGGCAACCATATCATGGGCATCCTTACCCAGTAGAATAAACAAGCAATGCATCACTTCCTGCCTAATATAAGTCTTGGACGACCCGCATCACACATTGGCTTTAACTTCAGTACTCTCCTTTGATTCTGTTTTATTTTCTTCAGACGTGACATCCTTTTGGCTCTCTGTACCTACTGCAGCTTCAATTGGTTTCAGTGTTTTGGCCTCCTCATAAGCACTAGCAACATCATCTGAGGCTTCTATTTTCTTTTCCTCAGATGTCCCATCGGTTTGGCTCTCTACAGCTGGTGCAAGTTCAATTGCTTTCTCTGTTCCACTGCCAACATCTGGAGCTTCGGTTGGTGCAATTTCAATTTTTTCCTCCGTTTCAGCCTTCTCAGGAGCATTGACAAATTCCGAAAGATGCGTCTGTTGGACTGGAGTTTCGGACTCTTGAGCATCAACAACTGGGATAGGGGTCAGTTCGACTGGAGTTCCATGCTTTTGAGTATCAAAGACTGGGGCAAGGGTCTCTTCGATTGGAGTTTCTGGATTTTGAGCATCAACATCTTGGACAGGGGGAATTTCAGATTTTTCAACCTCTGAAAGCTTGGTTTCAGATTCTTCTGTAGGTTTTTTATCCACAGATGGCTCTTGTTTTAGTGGCTCCACTGCTGGATTACCATCTCCTGTTGAGTCCTTCCCTTCCTCATTCTACAAAAAAGGTAATAAAAAAAAATATAAAAAAAATAAACTATGAATTGTCCAAAGGTCATGAAAGACAAAATCATCAATTATATGATGTGAAATATGTATTGATAATGCTTCAAGTGCATGAATGAACAATACCACCGAGGTGGTGTGGTCCAATAGTTCTAGGTGATGAACAAAGAGCTTCGCCAAGGTGAGGTCCCATGTTCGAGTCCGAATATGGACTTGCGTGGGGGTTACCTTCCTTGTCAAGCCTAGGCCATTGGTGCTCCTCGTGGAGCTGAGGAAGTTATGGCTTACCGGTCCCCCGGCAGGGATTCGGACCCTAGCTAGTAGAGTGCTACTATGGTCATGCTCAGGTAAGATTGCCACGTTGGTCACCCCCCCTACCCATTTTTTATTTAGCAAAAAAACAAAAAATTGCCCGTATGAACAGTCAAACAAGCAAAATCTAATCATACGACCGGTAATTCATTCACCTATCTTCGAACAGAGACATACAATTATTTTAAAAATTGGGATATGACACTGGGGTGGGGATGTGAAAATTAATTAACTAATTTGATACACCACTTTAGGTATATTTTATTTATTGATAAACATTTTTTATGTTTATTTAAGTTCAAAATAAATAAGGACAATTAATTTCTTTTTTTTAAATATCTAAAATCAAATGAACTTATTTTAAATTATATAAAACAAATACTTTTTTACTCCCAACAGAATGAGAACACGCATGCAGTGTCCAACTAAAGTTTGTTTTTTTTTTTTTTTTATATCAACTAAAGATTTTTTGGTGTCCGTGCTTCTTAAATATTAATCAACCACAAGTTTTGCAGGTAACATATCCTCCCATACTATAGATCAACCTTAGATTTTACAATGCTCACATTGATGGTGGGAATATATATACAAAATTACATGAATATGAAACAGAAGAAAGAAATTAGAAAGAAGAAAAACTGAGGATGAAAATCAAAAGTTGACTGGTCAATGGTCATCGTGAACCACTTGAAAAATCTCGTGCACCGCGGTCCCATTTATCAAATCAATTAAATCATGCAACCAAATGCATCCAAGAAACCGGTATAATTGGACTTTATAGAGAGTTTGATAATGTTGTTTAGACAACATTATACGTATTTTCACACATTTTTTCACTAACATATATTTTTAGAAAACAATATTACCATTATTAGAAATTTCTTACCAAATCTCTTACCAAACAAAGTAGCGTATACCTTAACCATCAGTTCAGGCCTTAATATGTGCACACCAACCGGGCAAGTCATGATAATATGTTTATCAATTGTCATTTTCAATGCACTCAAAAAGCTAGATTTACCTCCTGGACTAATTTGTTACAGACACAGCTGCGACACAGTAGGAAATACTACATTATACCATCCAAGAATACATTATCTATTATTACGATTCTGCTCTATTTATTTACTGCCTTGCTTATACATCCTCTGTCGTCATCTTTTGCTGTAGTTATTTTCCGCAAAACCTTTTTCTTTTTTCTTTTTTTAATAGAAGAAGATAAAATCTAGATTCAATGCTTAGTGGAATGAAATAAAGACTTAAACTTACACGACAACTTTAAAACTGCATATGACAGTTAGACCTAAGCGATATGGGACTAGACTCGACTTTGAATCAGTACTTCTTTTTTTTTTTTTTTTGGAATATCCGCAAAACCTCTTTAAGTATCAATTATGTTCATCAAAATATTACCAAAGTTAAACTGGGATATCTAAGATTTATTACTCAAAAATTGGCTATATGACAGTGACCAAACAGACCCAAGTAAATAAAAAAATATATTCTAAGGATATAAAGTTTTTCACAACTGCTAATATAATTTATTGTGATTAGTACGTAATAAAAATGGTGTAAATAGTTCACCGAGTTTGATGCTGACTCAAAAAAAAAAAAAAAAAAAAAAAAAAAACGTAGTGTTGATTTAATCACATTAAAACATACCAACATCTGTGAAAAACATTGTCCCATGTACAATCACATAAAACTTCTGCAGATAGTGTCTATCATTAAAACTTTCCTAGAAAAAATGAAGCAAAAATCCCTCTCTTTAACGCAAGGGAACACGAGGAAATATAATAGATTCAAAAACACAAGGTTATTAAACTAAGTATAAAGAGGGGAGAAAACGTGCCCCTATGCTTATTGAAAAAAACTGGCTAAAATACAAATTGAACCTTCTAAGTTTGTTAAAATATTACTCTTAAAATATTATTTTCACATGAAAAAAAAAATAACAAGGAAAACATTTTATAGATTTTTTATATAGAATTTTTTTTAGAATTTTTTTTTTCATTATTTAATTGCATACTTAATGGATTTTTTAAAAAAAAATTGAAATTAAACAAAAGACCTAAATTGAATAAATTTAAAATTTAGAGAACTGTCAATTTAAAATTTAGAGAACTCAATTTAACAAAAGTACAATGAGATGAAAAAAAAAATGTATTTTACCCAAAAAATAATAGCAATGTGCAAGTGAAATAAATTTTCACATCCATTGTCATAGTTTATTATTGTTATAAGTTGGGATTAGAATAATATCATTTATGCATCAATCAAAATCAAAACAGATCAGGATAATAATTATGAAATATTTTGTGCTATTAGACTTATTGAAACACTGAACTTATTGAAAATCAAGACTTTTGATAAAGGATGTCCTTGGGCAGCCATTAGAAGATTTTTAAATAAAAATATAGACATTTTAGACTTTAAAAAAGAAAAAAAAAATATCCCCGTAAAAAGTGTTTCGACCGCACTAATTAAACTCTATGAAATGCACCCGACCCTAAAAACAAAGGTAAATCCAAATAGCTGGTGGGGCACAACACTAGGACAAGTTTGTTTGTCGTGCAACGAAAGATGTGACTGAATGTTTAAGATACCTTATACCGATTCTCTAGCGCAAAAAAGATTCTAACCAAAGTAACCAATCCATTCCATTCAGATTCATCGCGCTTATCACATCCAAACAAGGCATTAACAAACAAAAAATAAAACGTTTCAGACAGTCAGACAGACACCAACTATACGTAACAGTTCTTTCAGAAATCCTATACCAAAACTTCGGATACCGACACTGCACTGGACAAACCATAATAAATAAATAGATCATTTAAAAATCTAAACTTTGCAGAGAATCTCTGACTTCTTTTTTTTTTTTTTTTTACTTAGAAATATAATTTATGATTAATCAACTACCACACACTTAATTAAGCTGTCATTAAAAAAATTATAATTAATTAATTAATTAAATTCTCAATACTCTGTTTAGGACTGAGGAAAACAAAGCGAACCCCCCCCCCCCCCCCCCCCAAAAGAAAAAAGGCAATAATTACAGTTTCTCTTGTTTTCTTTCACTGACTTAGCAACCAAACTGAACCAGATAAAATGAAAAATAAACTAATAAGTTCGAATCTATGGAAACAAAAATAATTAAATAAACAGAGATTAGAGAAACAGTTTGATGGTGTGGTTGTAGTCAAAAAAATTCAAAAAAAAAAAAAAAAAAAAGAAGTTTTTGTTTTCAAATTTTTAGACCCAAAAAGGAAACTGTAATTTTGGTTTACTTATTTTTGATACGATAAGCAAGAAAAACACTTCTAAAAACGGCAATAAGTTCTAAAAAAAAAAAAAAAAACCTGTTTAAATAAGAGGCTAAGAGAGCGGCGCTTGTTTCCTTGTTCATCAACCTTGTCATCATCAACAATCTCCTTGGACTTATCACCTTCTCCTCCCTGATCTTCCACTTCCTTGGCAATATCAATTCTCTCCGTGGCCTTAACAGTCAAATCCTCTTGCGGCTTTAACGGCTCTACGGCATCACCGAGTTTTTCCTCCTTAGCCGGCTCGGGAGCCGAAGCCTCCTTCAACACCTTCGGCTTCGTTGCACACCCTCCCATAACCCTCTCTCTCTCTCTCTCTCTCTCTCTAAAACTTTTTTTTTTTCCCTTTTTAGGTTTAGTTTCTCAGTTTTCTCTCTCTAGAAGTTTTTGAAGGGAAAGAACGAGTGTTTTTTTTTTTTTTTTTTTTGTGGATAAAAGAGAGTGCTTTTATAAAGAGAGAATATGGCGGTTGGGTTCCTGTTCTAGTTCCGACATATGTTGAACTAGTTTGATAATTTTAATATCAATAGATAAGTAGTTTTGATATATACTAAAAGATATAGGAATATATATTCTTTTTTTTAAAAAAAAAAACAAAAATATATAGAAAATATCGGGGGTCACTCAGCCAGGCTGTTAAGTTCACGTTAGGGGTAACTGTTGGAATTTGTTATTATTTATTACAGAAAATAATGGGCAATTTGTTTTGAGTTTGTGAACTTAAATAAGGATATGTGAAGGGGTTTGTTTTTGGTTTTTGGTTTTTTGTTTTTTGAAAAATTTAACAAATTCATAAAACATATTTAAATATTAACTTGTAGTAAATAGATTCATCAGCTTATCAGCTATATATGAATTTATCATAAATACTTGGTGTGAAAATGTAGACAAAAGATAAGTTATTATCATGAAATTGGGCGTGAAATTAGACATGCATGAACTGTCTTTCGGTTTTTGGTTTTTTTTTTTTTTTTTTTGGGTTTTTGTGAGGGTGGTGTTGGAATTGTCATTGCGACGGTTTAAGCAAGAGAATTTGATGGGTTGTGTTGAGTATGGATTTATTTACAGCAAGGCAATGGGGATGGGGTTGTGAAGTGTGAGTTGGATGTTTTTATAAGTGGGTCCCGGTCGTCCTCTCCAGCTAGGCCTAGGGACATCAGTGGGGCCCGTTTCATTGTTGACTGGAGTCATTATTACGGGACTATCTATGTGAAAGTGAGGAAATTTTTTGATGATTATTATGATTTTTTTTTATTTTTTTAAGGAAGAGGAAATTTTATTATGTGGCGGTCCTTTCAAGTTCCAGACATTATTATTATTATAGAAAGTATAGAATTTAGAAACAGATGGATCCGAGTCAAACAAAAAAAAAAAAAAAAAGAAAAAAAGGAAACAGATGGATCCGCAGTTGCCGTTTGCTAAATATAAATCCCCAATTTGTGCAAAAGTGGCTTTTCTTTTGATTGGTAACACCATTAACACAATTCTTGACCGAGTTTCCGTCCAGTGCAGTGGTTATTCATAAGTTAATTAAGATGATCAGTTCAAAGCGCACATATATTTGTTTATATTCTAAAAATAATACATAAATATTACCGACACTGAGGTTGATGAACTCTTGGAAGCTAATTTTGAGTGACTATTCGACATAGGTTCAAGAAGCCTGAAGATGTACAGTGTACTGGTCCAGGTACAAATTCTACTGTGCCTGTTCCCTGTAGTCACGGTTGGACTTTTTTCTAATGATTACCTATTAGTTACTGGCAATGCTGCCTCCGTAATATTTATACAATAAATTTGAAGTATAAAGTTGTTATTAATGAATAAAAAATTAATATCAATAACGAGTTTAAATAAAAATTAATAACAAATACCACTTAAAATTTAAGGTAAATTTCACTAAAATACTTTGAAGTTTTACCTAATGTCAACCAGGTTTAGAATTTTTTAAAACTAGTCAATTTGGTCCCTAAAGCCAACTTACTCCCAAAATAGTTAGTTATTTTTTCTCAACTGTTTTAGAGATTAAATTGGCTTTAGGGACAGAATTGATTAATTTTGAAAAATCTTGAACCTGGTTGGCATTACCTCAAACCTCAGAAGGTGTAAATGTAATTTATCCTAAAATTTATTATGAAAAGTGGCAAGATTATATATATATATATATCACCACCATGCACACTTGGCATGATTGTCACTATACAAGTATAGGTGCTTGTGGGGGTGGGGGTTGGGGTGGGGATGGGGGGTGGGTGTGGGTGTGGGAGGCAAAAGTTAAAGTTCAAGTCTCCAGGAAAAAAGTTCACACGTATTAGATTATGGTATAATAGAATTCTCATCTTGTATTAGAAAAAATGACTATATATATCAAGACTCTGGTATCTCCATAGCATAGTCTAGGTTTTTTTTTTTTTTTTTTTTTTTTTTTTTTTTTTTTTTAATTAGCTAGAAGAACTAGGGTTCAAAACAGGGCACTCGTCCTTTCTTAATTGTCTTTAAAGTCTTAGTGGTTAGAGACTATACATGAGCTGTGACCCTGTGAGGCTCCTGTCTTAGCATACAAAAGTATTGAATAGGACACACCGGCGGCTTTATGCATTTAGGAGTCTAAGCCCGAAGGTAAAAATTGAAATTGAGGCATTTTATATATTAAAATATGATTTTTTTTAAATTAAATATTAATTATTACTAATTAATATGAACTATGTAGAATATTTTTTTTTTTTTTAATTTATAGACACAAAAATTTTGACAAAACTTTTTACACCAATTGATGTGGTAAATTGATAGTGGCAAGTAAAAGAGAAATTTTAATGGTAGACCTAGGTGACAACTAGTAAAAGTTTGTCAACTCAACTATTGTAAAAAATGTTGTGAACTTTTTTGTGTATAGTTTCTTTTTTTTAAGAAGTGCTACATTGACAGCATTTTTCACAACAAATCTTAAGTATTAAGTTGTTATTGGTTTTAATTTGAACCCACTATTAAAATTATTTTTTTCTACTAATAACAGCCTATAACAATCTGCTACTTAGGATTTGTTGTAAAAATGTTGTTAATGCAGCATTTCTCTCTCTCTCTCTCTCTCTCTCTCTCTCTCTCTCTCTCTCTCTCTCTCTCTCTCTCTCTCCGTTTGATAAAAAAATTATTTTATTTATTGAATAATATTTAGGCTTAATTAAATTAAAATTTGTGGCGTTTTTTCTACTTGGGGCCTTAGGCGACAGCATCAATTGCCTATAGTGTAGAGTTTAACAAAAATTAAGCCCAACCAACCAATTTTACTCAAAATAAACAACCTAGCCCTTTAAAAAATTTAAACATAATACTTTTTTCTTCCCTAGCAATATGCATCAAAGACACTTCAAAAAAAAAAAAAAAAAAAACTAAACTAAACTAAACTAAAATAGCTAAATAGCTAAATAGCAAAGCCAGAGGCCAAAGCTGCCGCACACAGCCAACAATAAAACCACCCCCTTCATTCCAAGTCTTGGCACCATCCCTGCACACGATGTACCCATGTTGCCTCCAATGCACCAAAGAATTGAGAAATTAAAACCTACCTTACAAGATAATCTTGCAAATAATTCTTTAGTTACACACTTTAAAACGCAAATTTTTATATTAATAAATATCATAAGTAGATTTAAGTTTAATTTACTAATACGTGAATTTAAAATAATTAAGTGTAAATTGTTGTTTTAAATTCATTACACAAGTTATTTATTTTATCACATATCTTCAAAAACCAAAATTTATTATATATTGTTAAAATTCATATTAAACAAACTATACTAATAATTGTCCACCAAAACCTTTGATTTTAAATTCCAAAATAGAAATGTAATTTATATTTTCTCTGACCGTCTAGATTGACACTTGTTTACATTCTCATTCTTTCGACAAACATGTTTACATTCTCATTCTTGTAATAAGAGGAAGCCACGTTGTTGTGGGTAATTGTTATAGATTTTCATTACCAAAATTGGATAATCGAGAAAGCAAAAAAAGCAAGAATGTAGGGCTATCTGATTCTGTGGCCGGCGGAACATGCCCATAGTGATATCTTTCATAGTACTAATTTTGCTTTAGAGATACATAAAGGAGGTCGATAAGTCGTGGTGTCCTTATAATTACATCGTGTTGGCCATCACACTAAACTTTTCTATGTCTTGCTAATTTTATACTATTTCTTATCTCCATCACTACATCCATGCTTCCACATTCAATGGCTTTTCTTTGCACTAATCATTAGGTTATTTTTTTGTTAGTTCCATTGCAAATATATACCTCTTTCTCCCCCCCTCAATGCTTGAGGTCATGAGGTGGGGCACATTTTAATTTGCTTGTATATTTTTCATATCATATCCTTTACTTTTTTCTGCCTATAACAAATTAATTTATATGTAGTTGAATTATAAAAGGGTATCTTCTATGAAATATTTATAAGGATGAGGCTACTTTCATAGCTTTTTTTTGTAGCTTTGTCTGTGATAATGCTAAAAATCGTTAATGAGCCAAATGGTCCTCACGTGCCCTTGATAGAACCTGCGAAACACAAATAAAGAGAAAACCTTGCAGAGAGTACCGGTATGGTACCGGCCAAAAATCCTCCAAAGGTTAAGCTAAAAAAGAGAGTTTTTCTATCACTCTAGAGTACCAGAGTTAGAATACATTATACGTACCTTGATTTGTGAGAGCTTTGGAAGTTTTATTGTGGTGTAGAAATGATCACCATTTCTTGATGGAGAAGGTATTTCTTTGTAGAGAAAATCTTCATTAATGCTCGTATTTTGTGAGATTCCTTCCTTGTAGAGATTCCTTCCTTGTAGAGATTCCTTTGATTATAGTTGGGCGTAGAATGCAAGTCATTTCCATATCTCCTTGGAGACCACGCAGGCCACGCCAGTGTCACGTGGCTTTTAACTAACCGTTTCCCTTGATTCCGTCCACTCTAAAGAGTCCATCCATCTCCCTGCCTTTCCATCCAGGTTATGAGTCCATCCACCAATTCTTTGATTATCAGGCCGACCAAACCGTCTTTCTTAACGACCCTGTCTGACTCTGTTAATTGGATTCGTCCACTTTGGGATCTATCACTATCAGCTACCCCCTCACTCTATTGGCTTCCATATTGGTGAATTCCACGATGAAGTCAACAACTACATGTCCCTTCATTGTAGTGCGCAGGTGATATTTTAAATCGAATCTGCTTAACTCGATTGCCCATAATGCTAATCATCCAGCAGCTTCCGAATTACTCATTGCTCTCCATAAGGGTCTATCTGTTAGGACAATCATCGTATGGGCCTGGAAATAGGACTTAAGTCTACGAGCTGCAATAACTAAGGCGAAGGCCAGCTTCTCCATCGGGGGGTATCTTTCATCTACGCCCCTTAGTGCTTGGCTAGTGTAATATACAAGCATCAACACCCTTTCATCTTCTCTAACTAGGGCTACACTGACCGCAGCTGGGGAGATGGCCAGGTAGAGAAATAGCTCTTCTCCTAGTTTCGAAAGACTTAACAACGACAAGGAAGAAAGTCACATCCGTAGTGATCTGTTAAGGGTAACCTCCGACCATAACAGGTAGTGTAACTACCCCGATGGGGGTACACCTTCATACCATTGAACCTAACAAGTGGTGCATTGGTCGATATGAGTCGTTCTTTCTCGATTCTCATTTTCTGGAATGCTGGGTAATACAGGATATTAGTTGAGATTCCATTCTCGACTAGGACCCAATATATGTTGTAGTCTCTCCGTATACTAACTATAAAGCATCATCTTGAAGGTGGTGGAGACGTCAGGCATCTTCCTTTGAAAATCCAATTATGAGGTTATCCACCCACACCATATTTGGGACAAATCTCGTCAGCTGGACATTTTGAACCATCCTGAGATAGGTTTTTTGCACCTTCCTAGTCGAGCCAGCTACTATGGTGCCCCCTACTATTGTCCTAATGTCCCCTAGGGTTGGCCTGGGGCGTTCGCCATTCCTCCTACTAGCTTGCTACTCTTGTTGTTTGTTGTTATTTGTTCTGTCTTTGCTAACGAATCACTGTAGCTTTCCCTATCCGATAAGGGCCTCGATTTGCTGCTTCAGGTCATAACATTCAAATGTGTCATGGCTGTGATCATGATGAAATGATAGTACTTGTCTCTAGACCTCTTGCTACGATCTACCATTAACTTGCCTAGCCACCTCAAGGTTGTATTGTCCTTGATCTGCATCAGGACCTAATTGATTGGAGCAACTAATGGGGTGAAATTCGAGAATCTTTCAGTGGGCGCCTATCCTCCCGTCAATCTCTGGTTCTAGTATTCTTCCGTCCTTCATCTTGTCGCGTATCCTCCTGACTATCCCTCTTCTTTGGCCTTTCCTCTCGAGCCAGTAGTGCATCTTCTGCATTCATGTACTTAATGGCTCGGTAAAGTACATTTGACATGGTCTTTTGGCAAGCCATTGGTAAAAGCAGCAACAAGTATCTTGTCATCGACTTCATCTATCGAAAGGGCTTCTTTGTTGAACAATATTATGTAGGACCTCAGCGTCTCATCCCTTCACTGCTAGATACTCATCATGCACACAGTGGATTTTTTGTACCTGTGCCCCCCGATGAAGTGTGATGCAAACTATTCACTTAGCTCTTTAAAAGTGCTAATGGAGTTAGGCATCAATTTGCTAAATCATACCCTTGCAGGACCTTTCAGCGTAGTTGGGAATGCTCGGCATATGATCTCGTTTGGGACTTCTTGTAAGTGAATAAGGGTTTTAAATGATTCCAAGTGATCGAAGGGATCCTTAAACCTGTTATAGGGTTCTATTTACGACATCAAGAACTTTGAAGGGAGGGGGAAGGAAGTGATGGGCACTGTGAAAGGTGAATCCGTTTAATGGACCAGTTCGTCGAGGTTATTCGACACTTGTCCCTTGAAGGCATTCATCATGAAGTCCATCCTCTCCTTCATCATTTGCATCTACGTGACCATGTGTGTTGGTGCTGTATCCTGTGACAGATGGTCTACTCAAGGCGTTGCTGCCTTCTGGTCCCTCTCTATTTCACCTATCCGTGTGAGTACCATACAACTCTTTGTCTCGGAAGTGGTAATATGACTTCTATTGTAGCTCCTTACAAACGGTGCCAACTAATAATGCTGAAAATCGTCAATGAGCCAAATGGTCCTCATGTGCCCATGATAAAACCTGCGAAACACAAATAAAGAGAAAACCATGCAGAGAGTACCGGTGTGGTACCGGTCAAAGATCCTTCGAAGGTTAAGTTAGAAAAAAGAGTTTTTCTATCACTCTAAAGTACTAGAGCTAGGGTACATTATACGTCCCTTGATTTGTAAGAGCTTTGGGGTTTTTACAGTGGTGTAAAACTGATCTCCGTTTCTTGATGGAGAAGATATTTCCTTGTAGAGAATATCCGCATTAATGCTCATATTTTGTGGGATTCTTTCCATGTAGGGATTCCTTTGACTATGGTTGGACGTAGAACGTAAATCATTTCCATATTAGGCTCCTTGGAGACCACGCAGGTGTCACGTGGCTTTCAACTAACCGTTTCCCTTGGATCTGTCAACTCTAAAAATTCCATCTGTCTCCCTGCCTTTCTGTCTAGGCTATGAGTCCGTCCACCAATTCTTTGACTATCAGACTAACCAGACCATCTTTTTTGACGACCCCATTGCTTATGTCTGACTCTGATTTATCCCTATTAGTCTGCAACCTCATAATTGGGGTAAAACAAGTGTGATAAAATTATCTTTTAGCCTTTTACTTATGAATAGAAGAAAAGGAGAAATTTGAAAATTAAATTCCTTGTAGAGGTTTTGTAAATCTAATTTTGGCCAACCAATCTAATAAAGCCAAAATAATTTTTTTTCCCATGAGGATTATTCTTACCATCACGCCTAGACACATTTGAGTATAAAATTTTACTAGTTAATTTACAATCCATTTTAGGAAAAAAATTTCAGAAATTGAAAGAGCTGTTAAAAAGTTTGATAGCATTTCAATTCTAGATAAAAATGTTCCTAAAGTTGTTTACTAATATATGCTCTAAGAGCATACGTTAGTAAAACCCCTTTCAAAATGGGATGGTGAAACTACGGGTGATCAATGCATAACAAGAGAGCATTTTAGTTGTCATAGGGACAACACTTATAAGGCGCTAGTCACAGCGACATGTTGGGTAAGCAAATTATCTGACTAAGGATACATCAAGCCTATAAGCATAGAAAGTTGCTCCAACGGTTACATCAATCAATATCACATTAATTGCACTACCTACCCCTTCATAGGCCTTTCCCCTAGCATTTAATGTGATGTGCTATGTTCCCTAGAGGGTTTACCAATTACTTAGAGAATTAGCATCCAGTTTCTAAAAAAATACCTAATCTTACCATCTTAAAAGATACTATATCTGCTATACCTTGCCATTTTACAACACATTTAACATCCTAACTTTTATTTTCATATCTGACATATTAAAATAATATATATACTCAATGAAATATATTTATGTCTTTCTCTAATTTCTCTCTCTCCCTCTCTCATCACCTCCATCACCACCGTGAAGACCCCAAATCCCCAGCACAGAAACTCATCCCAAACCCCCAGCACAGAAACTCAACCCAACCATCAATGATACAACCACCTCCCAAACCCAAATCAACCCAACCATCAACAACACAACCACCCACCCATCCATCTAAAACTTTCCAATTACCACCCATCGATTCATCATTAACAACACCACCACTAAATAATCTACCATCAACAACACAAACCTACCCATCCACCATCAACAACACAACCACCACCCAAACCCAAAATTATCAATTACCACCCACCGATTCATAAACCATAGCACCACCCTAATCCACCATCAACAATACAACCACCACCCAATGATCCACCACCATGACATCACCCCAATCTGTCACATCTTCCACATCAAATCCATGAGCTCCACCAACCCATAAGACCCGTAGAGGCTTGATGTGTGTGTGTGAGAGAGAGAGAGAGAGAGAGAGAGAGGGAGAGAATGAAAGGGAAAAGAGATCAAAGAGAGATAGAGAGGGAAGATTTGGCAGATCAAGGTATGCCTGACTGATGCCATCGCACCACCTGGCCTACGCCGTATGATCTGAAGTTGTTGCGTTTGTACACTGTAGGGTTTTGTAACCAAGAAGCTTCTTGATCTTCATCGTGTAGATGAACTGAAGAACTTTGCAGCCAATATCTTTCTCAAGTTGGTGTGTAAGCCGCGTACTAGAATCCACGCATCGATTGGTTAGTCATGTACTGGGAGTCGTACATTGACAGGAGAGATTGTCACTACATTATAAGTTCAATTATGTATTGGGGTAAGGGTTCAACTGTAGGTTGGTATAAGGTATTGGGATTCTTTTACTTGTAACTGCTTGTTTTGATAATAGTGGATTCTCAGGAGTGGTAACCTTGAATTCACCCGATGGGGTTTTGTCTCGGTGGTTTTCCCCATTCGTAAACAAATCACTTGTGTTAAATTTAATTTCCATTGCATTTAGTTATTTGGTGATTTGTTTATGCTACCGAGAGTATTGCACATTAAATTGACTTAATTAATTTACTTGGCTAATTAATTGGTTAATTTACCTAAGGGATCAATACATTCTTGGCCTATCAGAAGCAATGAGCTATTGCCACAAAGTTATTTGTTGTAATAAAGAAATTATTGCATTAGCTTGTTTGTTGCAATAGGCTGGATTATTGCAACGAGATTTTTTTGTTGTACAAACCTATTTTCTCAGAGTTTATTACAACAAATTGCAACAACTTTTTCGTCGTTGCAATAACACCTTATTGCAACGACTTTGTACTTATTGCAATGATTTTTTTCATTGTAATAGACGTTTTTTTCTTGTAGTGTGTTACCAAGCTTCAACAAAAGTTTCATCATCAACACATATTCGCTGAGCTCGTTTTATATTTGCCTAGAGAAACAAACTCTAAGCTTGGATCCATCTTGAAGGTTGAAACCTAAAGTATGTGCCTTGTTGTCATTAAGTGAAATTTGAGCGAATTGATTTTTCTTTTAACAAATTTCTCTCCAAACTAGTTTGAAAAAAAAAATTACAAACTTCTCATATATCTTAATATTGAGTGTGAATTTTGAAAATCTAATCGTTGGATTGCATGTTATTTTTATATTTTTCATTCTAGCAAAATTTCAAGAAGATCAAAGATCAATTGTTATGTAATCAACCAAATGTTAAAATTTCATATGTTTTTGTGATCTAAAATTGTGTATGAAAAATAAATTTGTTAATCGAATAGTATATAACATCTGATTTGAACGAAATTTGATATATGTTAAGAACATAAGGAACATGAAACTTATCAATTAAATTTTCAAATTTCACATCCAAGAAAGAAATATATAACAAGTTTGAAGAGTTTCTCTCCAAACTAATTTGGTGAAAAACTTTGTTCTTTTCCTTCTTTTTGTTTTTTGTTTTGTTTTTTTTTTTTTTTTTTTTTTTTTTTTTTTTTTTTTTAGCACAGGAGGTAATGTAATGCAAGTGTTACACTCATGTTGAAAGGGATTGAACTCCGCAACTTATTAGGAGTAGGGGTTTATGGTCCATGCATCAATGAACTTATTTTGTTCTAAAAAAACAACTGTTTTAACACTGATTTTTCAAGATTAACATAGTGGGCTTTTCATTTTGTATTATGGTTGCTTCCTCCAACATATTTTATATGAGGAGTACATAGTAGTCTATAATTTTCCGAGCCGACCCTTGCCTAGGCTTCCCCCCCCCCCCCCGGCCGTGGGAGTGTAATTGAGAAGACCCATTTAGGGAATAATGATTTTTTACATAATAACGGGTGCCCTTAGAGTATTTGTTAATGGATCATTTAAGGAAAATTTTGATATTATCTTTATGATAAAATAAAAATCTATAATTAAATTAGTTACTTTTTTCTTTTTCATAAAAACTTTTTAAAAATGATTCTTAAATCAACATCCTTAGGACTTCTGTTAACTTTCCCCAAAAAAAGTGAATAGTATTTTTTTTTTTTTTTTGAACTTTTGCCTCCACTTTTAAGAAGTATCAACAAAATTAAGTAATCATAGAAATATTACAAATTTTATTTCTGTAGATGCTCATTTTTTTTTTGGGAAGCCCAATAGAAAGAAGAAGCCTAACAACGTGGGTAGAAGAGAGTTAGAAATTGGATAAAAAAAGCCATTAAGCCTAAGTGACAAGAATAATGGATCATAGGTCCACAAAGCAAACAAATAGACCTTGAGGAAGCAAATGGACATAAAAAGGCCCAAAAAGAGAGAAGTAGCAAACCCATGGGCAGTGTGTGATGTAGAAAAGTGAGAATGGGTCATAGCAGTCACAACGGGCTCGAAATAATGTAAGTAAGGGGCAATGGAGAGTCCAAAAGCCCCAAGGATGAAGGATGAAATAATTGGGTCAAGGAAGCCCAAGGAGTTTGTAAAAGCCCATGGGAAAAGTAGAAAGGGCCAAGGATGCCCGAGGAAAGTAAGTGGGCCGAGGATTCCCAAGGAAAGTAAGTGGGCCGAGGATGCCCAAAAGGAAGTAAATGGGACATGGGAGCCCGTAAGTAATATGGTAAAAGGCCCAATGAGCCTATTAGGTTATCAAAGAAGAAATAAGCAACAAGCCCAAAAAGGCCCAGCAGTCCTAGTTCAAATGACGTCACGACAGGAACAGCAAAAATGATGCAGCAGGAAGCAATAGCAAGACTATAGAAATAAAGCAAGAAGAAAGGCCTGAAGGAGGGAAAGCCCACAATCAGGCAAAGCCCAACCCCTAAGGGAGCTAGCCATAAAGAAATTAGGAAACAACTCACGCCATAAGAAGTTAAGGACGAATGGAAGAATGGACAGATGGACCTCTAGACCACGGCAAATGCATGAGTAACAGGCAGATTTTGGACGAACATGGAAGTAAGGCGCATGCAAGGCCCAGACACCACCAATCTGTACCCAGCCAATACAAGAAGTTGTGAGTCATAGGTCAGAGGTAAGAGGGTATGGTCTGGCAGTGGGGAGGGGGGAAAACTTATTTTTGTGCTTCCTGCTTAGGCTATTTTAGAGGAAATATCCTGCTGGAATGACATACCGCTGAAAGAAGCAAGGCTGAGTTGGAACCACTAGGTGCATGCCATAAGGGACGAAGAGAGAGAGAGAGAGAGAGAGAGAGAGCACTCAAGCCGTGGCAGGTAAGAATGCCACAGTAAGCAAACAAACAAAATAGTCTTCTTCGTCTAGTGATGTGGAATGGCGCAACCAGCACATGTAAGTGCTGTTGGCTGGGCGACTAACCAATCAGTAATGGTCGGCAAGAACACCCACACCAGACAAAGACGGTTAAAGGCTAAAATGGTAAAATCTAGCCGCAGTATGCATTATATAAAGAACCCTTACTATGCATGAAAGAAGAGAAGGGCAACAGTAACCTCTGAGGAGAGAATCACAACAACTAAGCAAACATCGTAACATAAAAAATGAAGGGAAAAGAAAAGAAAGAATCGGAGAGAATAGGAAAAACAAAAAGGGAAAGGATAGAATAGAAGGCGTGCACCGGATAGGTTGATTCCCTCTCTCCCTCTCAAACCATGCTCTCTACTAAAGGCAAGAGACTTCTCTGAGCATAAGTCATTTAAGCCCATTTCCTTAAAGCAGTTAATTTCTTCCCAAGAGATTATTCGCATTGAGGAAATGGCTTCCTTCTTGACTTAGACCCCGTAACATAATTTGACACAACAGACTGATATTTCTTTTTGAATCAATAAGCTTATTACTACCTCTTCCGTATTTATTTTTTTGTTGTTGTTTCATAAAATACGCGTTCCTTGTAATGACCCATTATTTACTTTTATCTAAATAGTGAGCGAATCTCTCTTATTATCTTTATCATCTATGCCTACCATAATTACTTTAGCAGCCCTACCTGCCATGGACACATGATCAAAAATCTTGGTAAGCAGGGTATAATTTGTGCACAAGCTAGACCAAGGTGAGTTGCAATTGGACCGGTTCCAACTCCCTGATCTAGAACACCTTGAACCAAGCATGGCAAAAGGCAGTCCAGTCCAATACTACAAAAAAGGCCCATCACATTTAAATTGGTGACTTCACTAGAGATTTGGGAAGCAAATAGGGACAGAGATCCTTACAAACAAATGCCCCAGAAATCCAAGATAACGCGAAACATGAGCATCGTGCCCTCTCAGGCAAAGTCTAGGCCAATGTTATATCACCATGGCTGAGGTAGCGGCTCTCTTAGAGCAGGAGAGGGCCAGAGCACCAAAGGAGAGATTCTATGCGCAAAGGCCTCTTTATCCATTAAGAGTGCTTAACAAGCCATACCCTGAGAGGTATGAACCAGGAGCTTTTGTGTAGTATGATGGTAGGAAAGGAATTGCTGTTGAGCACGTGAGCAAGTTTATTGATACTCTTGGCCCTTATGCAGAAGACGAAGACTTATGTCTTCGGAAATTTTCTAAATCACTATGTGACCTTGCCTACAGCAGGTACATCGGTCTAAAACTAGAATCAATCTCAACCTGAGATGACATGGTGGATATATTTTGCACTAAGTACTTCCACGGAGAAGAAATGGTGACGCTTACGACTTTGCAAGCTACCAAGCAAAGAAATAGTGAAGATTTAATGGAGTATATCAAGAGATTCAGAGACATAGCACTTGATTGCTATGACCATTATGAGGTAAAGACATTGTTCGAGATGTGTATGACGAACATGATCAGAGAGTACAAAGCTGTTTTGGAAAACTTGGAAATCTCCTAGTTTGTGCAGCTATTACAGAAGGCCAGAAAGACTTCTTAATCAGTAAGGCCAAGTTCTAACAAAAGAAATGCCCCGCAGGCCATGACGGCCTCCACTGGTGAGAGAAAATGGAAAACTGATGGAAAGGAGTACAATACCCCTCCACTAATACCATGCACCTCAAAGGAGCTGGATGTGCTCCTGGATAGGTGAATAGCAGACGGAGTCTTTTAGCCTAATCAAGTCCCTAAGGAGCCCACAAAAGAGGAGCGGAGGGACCTATGCTTCTGTCATTTGCACAACTACGTGCAACATCCTACCATAGAATGCTGGGCACTCCACAAACTAGTATACCGCAGGATCAAGGAAGGGACTCTGGAGCTGTCGTAGCAGGAAGTTCAAAGAAATCCACTCCTAAACCACAAAGGAAAAGGTGTAATAGTGGTAATAATTTGTGCAAATAGGGGAGGACGAGGAGGAGAATCTAGCCCTTCCTGCCGCAATGATTACCACCCTACAGAAAAGCTCTAAATTCAAAAATCTGTTTGACCAACTAGGGCTTACAGTGAAAGAGCGAAAATTAGCCATGGAGGCCTTGGTGAGCATTGCCTCCGGGGCAGAAGTAGAATGTTTGTCAGCGAAAGTTACAAATGACAGAGCTCTCTTACAAGAATCAAATGAAATCACATTCAGTAAAGAGAATATGGAGGTCAGGTGCCCTGACCACATGAGGGTCCTTTACTTAGACGCATCTATAAATCAAATCCCCATCAAAAGGGCCTTGGTGGATATAGGTGCTACGGTAAACCTCGTTCCATTAAGCACCCTACAAGCGGCGAGAATTTCAAAAAGAACGATCCAAGGGTGCCCAATGGAAGTAACTGGATTTGGAGGAAGTGACAAATACCCCACAAGCCTCATTCAACTATGGTTAAAGGTGGGCCCTATAGCCTCTTTAGCTCGGTTCCATATGGTAAAGATGGAGGTCTTATACCATGTGCTTTTAGGAAGGCCATGGCTGTATAAACACCGATTAGTTCCGTCTGCCTACCACTAGTGCGTGAGAAGAAGGCTGAATGGCAGGACGATACGTATAGCATCAAACCAATCACTGTTTGAGCAAGCAGAAGCCTATCTCGTGGAAACCATGTTCTATGACCAATAGGCGCCATCTGGGGAAAGCTCAGTGGCAAGACCACGAGGCACCTTTGTCCCTAGGTGGGTGGACATTCGAAGTGACTCAGAGTTTGATCTGAGAAAGTTACTATCTCAGAAGAAGTAGAGAAAAGAAGCACTTGCTGTAGAGCCAGATGACACACCACAATGCGTCAAGTTCTAAGGCCCTGATGGCAGGACTATATATAAACTATGAAGGTACGCGGGGCCGATGAGTGAAACACAAATGGGCCCCGACCAAGAATGGTAGCATAAGAGTCTGGTGTGTTGCGTAGCTCAAGAAGGCTCAGAGGAAGAAAGTAATGAAGAGAAAAATGAGGAGGTTGTGGTAGAAAAGGACACACAAGTTATGGCAGAAGAAAAGTTGGAATAAGTCAACCTGGGATCCAACTCGCAATAACCAAGGCCCATCTCAATCAATTCAAAGTTGTCAGAAAAGGAAAAGTCAGAATTGATATTGCTGTTGAACAGATGTCTTTGCATGGGATTATGGTGAAATGTCAGGATTGGATCCTAGGCTAGTAGTGCATACACTAAATGTGGATCTAGAGGCCAAGCTGGTGGCCCAGCCTTCCAGGATATTCCACACTAAAATAGAAGGGCAGATAGTCAAGAAGGTACAGAAATTGCTGGCCGCAGGATTCATCAAACCCATTCAACATCCACGCTGTTTGTCCAACATAGTGCCAGTAAAGAAGAAGAACGGGTAGATAAGGTGTTACATGGATTTCAGAAATCTTAACAGGGTCTGCCCGAAAGATGAATTCCCACTACCGAACATTGATTTACTGATAGATTCTGCGACAAGAAGCGTTATGCTTTCATTCATGGATGGATTTAGTGGGTACAATTAGACCAGAATGGCATCGAAAGATGCAGAGAAGACTATCTTCAGAACACCTATAGGTAATTTTTACTATACAGTAATGCCGTTTGGATTAAAGAATGCAAGTGCAACTTATCAGCAAACAATGACAGCTAAATTCCACGGCATGATGCCTCAAGAATTAGAGGACTACGTGGATGACATAGTGGTAAAATCAAAGAAGCGAGAAGAACATGTCTAGGTGTTAAAGAAGGTATTTGAGAGATGTAGAACTTTCAAGTTAAGGATGAACCCTCTCAAGTGCGCATTTGGAGTATCCTTCAGACATTCTTAGGTTTCCTAGTTCACAACAGAGGAATAGACGTGGACCTAGCCAAAGCTATGGCTATAGCAACTATGAAACCTCCATCCACGGTAAAGGAATTGAATAGTATTTTAGGAAATGTCTCATAAATCCAAAGGTTCATCCCTGGACTGGCATCCATTACTTCTGCTTTCGGCAAGCGACTCAAGGAGGGGAAAAAATTTGAATAGGGAGAAGCATAGCAAACAGCCTTCAAAAGGCTACAATAGATTATGATGAACCTTCCTACTGTGCAAGTCCTAATCCGCAAGAAGCCATTATTGTTGTACTTAACCACCAACCAATAAGCCGTGGGTGCATTGATTGCCCAAGAGAATGGAGATGGTATTGAGCAATTGATTTATTACATCAGCCGAGCTCTAAAAGACACAAAAACTCATTACTAGAGGGCAGAAATGGCATGCCTGGCTATTGTGTATGCTTCACAAATGTTCATCATTATTTCTTAGCCTACGAGGTGTGGCTGATGACTAAGTCCCACGCCATCAAGGCCTTATTACGACAACCGATTCTCTCTGGCAGAATATCCCAGTGGTTATTATAATTGTCGCAATATGATCTGAAGGCGGGAACACCCAAGGCGGTGAAGAGCCAAGTTATAGCGGATCTGTTGGTACAGTTCCCAGGAGAAGAAGAATTCCTACTGGATGATGAAGTCCAAGGAGAATTAGTCGTGGCAGAAGAAGTCGGAGAACAGTGGGTAATGAAATTTGATGGGTCTTCTACCACCCAATCAGGGGGAGTGGGAGTAGTTTTGTATCATGAAGAAGACGAGGTTGTGGCATTATCATTCAAATTAGAATTTCCCTGTTCGAACAACATGGCATAATATGAAGTCTATCTAACCAGGTTAGCCATAGCCCTCAAAATAGGAGTCAATCACTTAAGAGTAATTGGAGATTTGAACCTAGTGGTCTGCCAGACCAAAGGAAGCTTCTCCTTCAAGGAACCTAGCCTAGCCCCGTACAGGGCAACGACCTAGAAGATGGAGGAAAATTTTTTTACCTTTGAAATAGTGCATACTCCAAGGAGCAAAAACCGGTTCGCAGATGCGCTAGTTGCATTAGGCTCCCAAATAATCTTCGAAGGGGATAACACCAGAATAGAAGTCAACAAGAGGAAAGAGTCTATTATTGAAGTGTTGAAAGAAAGGTTTTAAGAGGAACAGTGTGAAGAAAATTGGCAGAATCTCATAAGGGAGACCTTGATGAAGGAAGGAGAAGCTGCGAAGTTAAAGGTACTAAAAGATTGGGGATTCTAGCCTTCTACCCCCATTTTTAAAAAATATTTGGCAATATGCCCCTGTTTCCAAACTATTTAGGTTCGTGCCCCTGTCAAAATCGAGTTTTAATGTAACTTGATTGGTTTAAAATTGAGTTATGCATGATCAAACTTAAAAAAAAAAAAAAAAATTACATGGAACTCGAGTTCATGGAGCTTGAGTTCTATAAAAAACGCCGCTATAGGTCTTATAAAACGCAGCTATTGGTTATGCCCAATCAAACTTAAAAAAAAAAAATTGCATGGAACTCGAGTTTATGGAGCTCGAGTTCCATAAAAAACGTCGCTATAAGTCTTATAAAACGCAGCTATAGGTTATACATGATCAAACTTTAAAAAAATTTGCATGGAACTCGAGTTTAGGGAGCTCGAGTTCCATATAAAACACCGGTATATGTCTTATAAAACGCAGCTATAGGTTTGGGGTGATCAAACTTAAAAAAAAAATTTTGCATGGAACTCGAGTTCAAGGAGCTTGAGTTCCATATAAAACGCCGCTATAGGTCTTCTAAAATGCAACTATAGGTATGGAACTTGAGCTCCATGAACTCGAGTTCCATGCAATTTTTTTTTTTTTTAAGTTTAATGACCCCATACTCGAATTTCTACCAATCGAGTTTTTTGATTGAAACTCGAGTAAAATCAAGTTTCGAAACAAGGGCACGAATCTATATAGTTTCAAAACAGGGGCATATTGCCTAATATTTTTAAAAAAGGGGGTAAAAGGCTAGAATCCCCCCAAAAGATTACACCCTGGTAATAGGAGAGGTATACCGCAAGATAACAGGTGGGGTCTTGTCTAGATGCGCAGGACAAGAGGAGGCCTAGAAAAAGTTGAAGAAAATGCATAACAAGGCTTGCGAATCTAGCAGAGAGATCAACCATTACCGCAGATTTCAAAGGGCAAGCTTTTATTGGCCAAGTACAGGAAAAGTCGCGGACCAAGTCCAACTCCAATGTGAGACCTGCCAACTTGCGGTAGATAGAGAAGAAAGTTACCCTGTGTTCGTCAGCGAATACTAGAGAAAACCATTCACCCAGTACTTAGCAGAAGGTGTCTTGTCGCAAAAGCATAGTGAGTGATACAAGTTTAAAAGATTGGCAACACATTACTTTCTACACAATGAGGTCCTATTCAAGAAAGGGTATGATGAGACCCATTACGCTCTTTGGGCCCCGAGGAAGCAAAAGATATGATAAAGGAATTGCATGCGGAAGAATGTGGGGAACATCAAGGGAAGAAGAAGTTATACAAATGCCTGCTGCAGATGGGTTACTACTGGCCAGCCATGAAAAATGATATGATAGAATTTGTAAAAAGATGTCATAGCTGCCAAGAACAAACCAACTTAATTCACAACTACCCACAAAATCTACACAACATGGTTACCCATGGCCTTTCCGTACTTGGGGGCTTGATTTGCTAGGGCTAGTTAACCCACCATCATGTGGATATATATGGATCCTAGTGGCTACAAAGTATTTCACTAAGTGGGCAGAGATAGTACCACTTCGTAAAGCCACAGGAGGAGCAGTGGTAAACTTCATCAAGGAAAACATAATTGCGAGGTTCAGGGTACCTTATAGGACTATCAACGATGCCATTTGTTAACAGTGACGTAAGAAAGATGTTGGAGTTCTACCAGGTCAAGCACCATCACTCATCACCCTACTACCTGCAAGGAAGTGGGCAAGTAGGGTCGACAAACAAAACCCTCATAAAGATCATTATCAAAATGAGTCAAGAGTATACAGGAAGATGGACAATGCATCTACCAAATGCTCCTTGGGCTTACAGAAATTCACCAAAGTTAGCCACAAGGTTTCACCCTTCTCTTTAGTCTATGGAACAGAGGTGGTGAGCCTAGTAGAAGTAATGACCCCCTCCTTGAAGGTTATACAGATGCAGGAAAAGAAAAAGGAGACGAAAGTCTTCACAGCAGAAGAGTGTGAGGACTTAGAAGGGCTTGACAAGAAAAGGGAAGAAGCTCAGGAACGCAACTGTAGATATAGACAAAGGATGACTAAAGCTTATGGTAGAATGACTAAAGCGAGAGTGTTTCCTGAAGGACAACTTGTGTTAAAGGTAGCAGACTACACCAGGTGAGGCATGGCAGGACCATCTAAGTTTGCATCAAAATGAGAGGAACCCTTTGTGGTGACAGAGGCGCATCCCACTAGGTATTACCATTTAATCCAGATGGATAGCAAAGACCTGATGGATCCCATCAATGGGAAGTGGCTGAAACGTTACTATGCATAGAAAAAGAGGAGGAAAAAGGAGAGGTTACAAAATTATCCCTTTTGTTTAATGAATTTTATGTTTCCCTTTTGTTTTCTTTGTAAGAGACTATGTCACAAAGCAAAAATTGTAATGTGCTTTCATGAAGTATGCAATGAAAAGTTACGAGGTATTATAAAACATTCTACGTCATAGCAGTAGCAAAAACAGTAACAAAGTGTAGCATTTTATAGTTACAAACCCAAACTGTGGCAAACCTGCCAGACGAGTGCTAAAGAAGCGAAATATAAAGGGTACTAGATAAAAAAGGGAACCACATCATCGTCAACGAAGTCCAAAGATAAGGGTTTGGTCTCCAAAATGGCTGGATCCACCAATGCTGGAAAGAAGGCGCTTACGACGACCTTCCAAGTCTGCCACCTTCTTCTTCAGAACCTTAAGGCGTGTATCAATGGCATCAATGGTAGGTTAAACCCTCCTCATGAAGAAGGCTCGAGCGATCTCATGAAGATGATCTAGGGTGAAATCCACAGCAAATCCCACCCTAACGAGCTCTTGAACTGTGGCCCTCCACTGCAAGATCCTCTCGGTAGAAACAGTATTGACAAAATTATGCTCAATATCATTCATCACGCTACCCATCAACTTTAGAACATTTTCCCTAGTAGAACGACCAAATTAGAATCCCTGCATAAAGTCACCATAGCTACTGTAAATCGCCACCAGATAAGGAGCACAATCCTTAGGTATCCTAAAACCATGAAAGTCGATATAGGGTGGCCCAAAACCCTAAAAGTTCGCAAGATTGAGGTAATTGACCTCATGTTGGTCGAAATGGGTGAAGAAGGCTACGACCTCACTTGCTAGATTCGGAATTGCAGCGGAGTTGCTGCCTACCTTAAACTGAGAGGGAACGGTGGGAAGCAGACCTAGTAAGAAATGTGAAGAATGGCATAAGAAATCACAAAGTAAGCAAACTAAAATTCATGGTGAAAAGAGGAGGAAGAAAAGAGAGGAAAGAGAACTTACTAGGGCCCGTGAGAATGGGGTCTATGGGAATGGCAGAAACAGGGGCTGTGGAGATGATAAAAACAGGGGCTGTAGGGATGATGGAAATGGGTGCGGAAGACACGGTAGAAACGGGTGCTACAGGTGTGGTAGGAGAAGTGACTGTAGGCGTATCTTTGTCTGCTGCAACTCCCAGCTCCTTAAAGGTCTCTACAATCAGAAGAATGGACATGCAAAATAAAGGGAGACTGTAGCAGAAGGGTGACACACACACACACACACACACACACACATATATATATATGCATAAAGAGAAGATAACCAAAAAAAAAAAAAAAAGAGGGAATTTAGCCAGATAAGGAGACACGTACCCATGAATTCGGCCTCATACTCAGCACTCTCCTCTTCTTCTTTAGATTCAAAAATCCTTTTCTTCTTGGCAAGTACATCATCAGGGTCCTCAAAAATATCCTCAGATCCCTCAGAAGACAAGTTCAGATCAGGCCCACGTGTGGCAGAGCTAAGGATGGAAGAAGGAGTAACCACCAAGGAAGAACCATCCTTTGCTGCTTAAGACAAGGCCGCAAAGGGATCATTGGTAGAGATAGCGAGAGATGTGATAGGAGAGGCAATCTTGGTCTGGGTAACAGCAGAAGGAACGACCTCCTTTTGGGGAGTAAATGTTTCAGTAGGAATGGGAGCAGTCTCACTAACCCCCTCGGCATGAAATCCCTGTGTGGCAGTAGGAGCGGCAGGAGCACCACATCAGCACCATCAAAGAAACTCTCCATAGGCATGCCTATGGAGGCAGAAATCTCCTCAGCTGTAGGGTGATACACAGAGATAGGCTTGGACTCAACCTAGGAAATAAGGAGGACGGTTAATAAAATAAAATAAAATAAAATAAAAAAAGAAAGAGAGAAAGAGGAAGGAAAGGAAGGAGACATACCTCAAACTCAGGCTCATCAAGTGAAATGGGATGGGTAGTAGATGAATCCTCCTTGTACTTAGATTGTAAAAAAAAATTAAAAAAAAAAAAAAAGAAGACAAGAAGAAAGGAATGACCCAACAAGTACACAAAGTTAGTCGAAGGAAGAACCTTATGCAAAAATAATAAAGAAAGAGAAAAGATAGAGATGACATACTCTCCACTTGGTGGTGGTGGGTGCAAGAGGAGGAGAGGTCTTCCTTTTTTTGCCTCGTATCCTGTTGGAAGGAGGGGCATCAGTAGATGGTCGTAGAACTGTAGGCTTAGACTTGTCTACGGCAGGGTGCCTGCTAGAACGGGTGCGAATAGAGAGAGGAGTAGCGCTCTTTCAAAAGGTACAATGTCCGAACAGGTTTCAGAGGAATCACCACCTTCCTTCTTCTTCGCGGACTTAGGCCTGGCAGAACTCTTCTTCGTGGGCATGAGAACGTTGGTCACCTACACCCTTTTCTCCCAACCCGTGGGATAATCGCCAGCATGCCAAAGCCACCTCTCTCCTCCTCAACCGACTCAAATATGGCAGACTGACTCTGCTTCCTAGCATACACCAAGACAGACTTAGAAGGCAGAAGCAATCGAGGGTTGGCAAAGACAACCACGCCAAGCCCATTAGGAGAAATGAGAGAAAATCCACAACCGCCTAATAACTCTTACTCGAATGAAGTCATCACTTCTTGCCAATACCTATGCATAGCAGCAGTACAAACACCCTCCATCTGCGAACTTGGAATAGTAATTGTAGTAAAGTGCTGGCTCCAAAACTCAAAGGCTGTGTGCCGCAGGAATGACCGAACGGAAGTAGGAGACTCCATAAGAAAAGAAATGTCATCAAGAATGTCTTAATCCAGCCCAAATTGCCTTCTCACCCTATTAGCAGGGTAGTGTACAAATCTAACACCCTCATCAGCCAAGTAAGGCAACCACCCGGCATTGGTGGCTGCCAAGTATGTGATGCCCCTCTCCTCAAAAGCAGTCAATGGGGTAGTGGTACCAACAATATCAACAAATGTACCCATCACAGAATCCGGACATGTGTAATCTGCACCTAGGTTCCTATATGCTCTCTATAAAAACCCAACCCCCTTATCAAAAAACTCAACGGCTGGATGGTCAATTGGTTTCAAGCCAACCTAATGAAAAACCAACAAAAAATCAAAGTCAAACCTGCCACAAAAATCAGTGATGACCTCTGGGCATGAACGATACTTCTCCTTGGCAAAATGGACAGGCTCACACCTCACCAAATGCTTGGCACAACGCTCATACAACAAGTGTTGCAGGATGGTACTATGAATGGAAGTAGTGACTATATGATAGGAACCTGCTTGATTCTCATCACTTCGCTGAATATCTAACTGGACATATAGATGTCCCAAGAACATAGGTGCCAGCGACAAACTCATCCCAGCAGAAATCATAATAGCTAATTGAAAATACAAAGGCTTCACAGCATAATGGGGATGAGAGCCAAAGGCAAACTTACAAAGCCAAAACGTGATGAAGGCCACATGGCTAGCAGCAACGGAGAGCTTGGAAGGGGAACCAATCCAAAATGACAACTTTGCATTGCCACTGATTCTTTTCTTCAACTTGGCCTCCATGGCCTCTTTCTTTGGAGAAAGCTCTGAAGAGGTAGGATTGACATCACCAAGGATAGGCAAAAGCAATTGGGTAGCCACATCTTCCAAGGTCACGGTGATCTCACCATAGGAGAGAAAGAAAGTGTGAGTGGTGGTGCACCATATATGGACAAAATGATGGAGGTTGAATAATCACTAAAGTTAGATAAATGGTGGGATAAAATAATTGCATTCAATACACCAGCCTACTGTAGTAACCCTATGAAGCCCATGTCGGACAACTCTTTATCCACCTACTCCTTCCAACCCAAAGCAGTGTTGGACCCAAATTTGAAGTGAATGGGCACGGGGAGTGAAGTGCCTAGGCGGATGGCAAGATTGGAAATTGAAGAAGCCAACGGAGCCCAAGAATGTCTGTGTTACGACGACAAAGGAAAAGCCACACACGGCCTAGTGGAGGCAGCATATAATCACCAGGAACTTTGGGGAAATGGCCTTGGACATCGTGCCAGGGATCTTTAATGGAGCGCACTCATTATGGGATTGCGTTGTTCTTTTTCCTCATTGGAATGGTCCAATTCAGAATAGGCGGCCTCTTCGCCTGCCTCGCACGCAGCAAGATCATTAATAACCTCTTTTCCCTTACAATAGGAGGAAGTTTGGCTTTTCACTAGCGTCATGGAGCATTAGTTGATTGGGGAAGATGGTTTGTAGTGTTCGGAAAGAAAGACATTAAGAAGGAAGGGGAAAGGAGAGAGTTTTTGTGTCTGAGATGCAAAGAGACTTTATCTTAAATACCAACGCCATTAAGAGTGGTACGAAGAGATGCAATGGGTCAATCATCGGATAAGAGAATGAGTTAATGAAGCAGAGGTTGTGTTTTAGAATAAATTCTAAACTGGAAAATTTGAAGAGACAACACTGTTCATGGTAGGAAAAGAAAAGAAAAACGTATATATGAGTTGGGGTCCACTATTCGAAAAAGCCTGCGAAGGAAAAGAAGAAGAAAAAAGGAGGGATAGGAAAATCTTTATTTGCATATGAACTGCAAGAGCATTTCATATGCTTAGGGAGCTAAATGTAGATGCTCATTTTTTTTGGGAAGCCTAGCAGGAAGAAGAAGCCCAACAACGTAGGCAGAAGAAGCCCAACAACGTAGGCAGAAGAGAGTTAGAAATTGAATAGAAAAACCATTAAGTCCAAGCGGCAGGAATAATGGATCACAGGTCCATAAAGCAAACAAATGGACATTGAGGAAGCAAATGGGCCTAAAATAGGCTCAGAAAAACAGAAGCAGCAAACCCATGGGCAGTGTGTGATGTAAAAAAGTGAGAATGGACCATAGCAGTCATAGCGAACTCGAAGTAATGTGAGTAAGAGGAATTGGAGAGTCTATAAGCCCCAAGGATAAAGGATAAAGGATGAAATAATTGGGTTAGGGAAGCCCAAGAAGTTAGTAAAAGCCCATGGGAAAAGTAGAAAGGGCCAAGGATGCCCAAGGAAAGTAAATGGGCCAAGGATGCCCAAAAGGAAGTAAATGGGACATGGGAGCCCACAAGTAATGTGGGAAAAGGCCCAATGAGCTTATTGGGTCATCAAAGAAGAAATAAGCAACAAGCCCAAAAAGGCCCAGCAGTCTTGGGTCAAATGAAGTCATGACAGGAATTGCAAAAGTGATGTGACAGGAAGCAATAGCAAGACCACAGAAATAAAGCAAGAAGAACAGCCTAAAGGAGGGAAAGTCCATAATCAGGCAAATCCTAGCCCCTAAGGGAGCAAGTCATAAAGAAATCAAGAAACAACTCATGCTATAAGAAGTTAAGGACGGACGGCAGAATGAACAGACAGACCTCCAGACCGCGGTAAACGCATGAGCAACAGGCAGATTTTAGACGAATATGGAAGTAAGGCATGCGTAAGGCCTAGACACCATCAGCTTGTACCCAGCCAATACAGGAAGTGGTGGGTCATGGTTCAGAGGTAAGAGGGCTTGTTCTAGCGGTGGGAAAGGGGGAAAACCTATTTTTGTGCTTCCTACTCAAGCTCCATACCGCCCGAAGCAAGGCTAAGTTGGAACCACTAGGTGCATGCCATAAGGGACAAAGAGAGACAGAGCACTCACGTTATGGCAAGTAAGAATGCCATGGCAAGCAAACAAACAAACAAAATAGTCTTCTTTGTCTAGTGATGTGGAATGGCACGGCCAGTATAGGTAAGTGGTGCTGGCTGAATGACTGACTAATCAGTAATGGTTGGCAAGGACACCCACACCAGACAAAGGCGGTTAAGGGCTAAAATGGTAAAAGCCAGCCGCGGCAGGCATTATATAGAGAACCCTTACTGTGTACAAAAAAGGAGGAGGGTAACAGTGACCTCTGAGGAAAGAACCACAATAACTAAGTAAACACTGAAAGATAAAAAAATGAAAGGAAAAGAAAAGAAAGAATTGGAGAGAACAAGAAAAACAAAAAAGGAGAGAATAAAATAGCAGGCATGCATCGAATAGGTTGATTACCTCTCTCCCTCTCAAACCATGCTCTCTGCTAAAGGTAAGAGACTTCTCTGGGCACAAGTCATTTAGGCCCATGCTTCCTTCTTGACTTAGACCCCGTAACATAATTTGACACAACAGACTGATATTTCCTTTTGAATCAATAAGTTTATTACTACCTCTTCTGTATTTATTTTTTTGTTGTTGTTTCATAAAACACGCTTTCCTTGTAATGACCCATTATTTGCTTTAGTCTAAATAGTGAACGAATCTCTCTTATTATCTTTATCATATTTGCCTACCGTAATTACTTTAGCAGCCCTACCTGCCATGGACACGTGATCAAAATTCTTGGTAAGCGGGGTATAGTTTGCGCACAAGCCAGACCAAGGTGGATTGCAATTGGACCGGTCCTAACTCCCTGATCCAAAACACCTTAGGCCTAACACAGCAAGAGGCAGTTCAGCCCAATACTACCAAAAGGCCCACCACAATTACATATATTGATCTTACAAATTATTGTGTCACAAATCACAATAAGTAATTAATTTAAATACTTAGTATTTGTTATCTTGTAGTTGTAGAAATGCCACCAATCATATTCTTTTACACTTTGGCTTATTAGTTTTTTTGTAGTAGTTTTAGTATTTTACTAAAAAAAAAAAAAAAAAAACAAATTATAGACTAATGGTATATTTGTTGTTGTCATTTTTTTTTTCTTGAGGAGTGCAAAAGGTTCTACATGAATAGGAGTGAAGTTACATTGATATTTTGGCCACTGCCCCCAAACTTTGTCAAAGTTGTAGTTTTACCCTCCCACCCACGCACTTTGTTTGTGTGTTTTTAAAGGGAGGCGCACGCGAGGAAGGGTCTGGAATTTATATGCTTCGGTCACACTTCATAATGAGTCTATGACCATTACTGAGGCCCTTCCAATCTTGTAATTCTGGTTGTGTCCCTGTACATGAAAACACTACTATATAAACAGTATATAACTTACGCAATTGTTACTGCTACAGTGAAGAAATTGTGCCTGTTATACCCACAATGGATAGTCATCTGCCTCCCTTTTCCATTAATCGTCTTTGTTTCCAAAACATTGGTTTGCAAATTCTTGGAGGGAGAAGCCACGCCATCCCAGAATACTGCACAACCTAAAATTTTTCTTCTTGCATTATTCTCAATCTCACTTGTGGCCAAGGGAACTGAATTTTTGGTGATTATATACTGCTTAGAAGAATAGTAGCACAAGTACGTATTTCATGCGTATAATTGTAACCTGAGGGAAGACAAGGTTATCGATGGTGAGTGCTGCTGCTGATACAATCACGACTAGCTCAACAACTTTGGGGCCTTATGCTAAAATTTCAAGTGGGGTCTTTTTTGTATTTAAATATTAATCAAATAATATATATTGAATTTTTTATTTAAAATCTATTTTTCTTGCTTTTTGAGATGCAAAATTACTGATTAAGTTTTTGTATTTAAGTTTTTCTAACATTTATTTTTCAACTAATAATATAGTTAATCCACTTAATCTTTCTTGGACATAGTAGACCTTAAATAAAATTATGTTAATTTTAATTTTAATATAGCTAATCCACTTAATCTTTATTTTTTAAATAAAAATTAATTTATTAAATGGTTCAATAAATTAGTGTCACTATAATACAAATGAGTTGATATGATACACATCAAATTATTAATTGGTATTGTAGGTACACAAATCAAGCCTAAACCCAAGTGTGTGATGGGCCGGCCCAAATGGCCTATACAATAAAATTTGTAGAGAGTGGGCTTAAAGCCTAGACTTCCTAGGATGGTAGAAAGCAATGGCGTTTAGGCTAGGTCCACAGTGGCGTGCAACGAGCTGAAGGCATGACTTTGGCTTTCCTCAGATGAGGGCCGAGGACTCTCTATCCTTGCTTCCCTTCTGCTAGGTTCGAGGAAAATCTTCTTCTTTTCCAACTCCGGATCCCCTTCCAATGGCCTCCCCTCCTCTTTTTATATTTCCCCTCTCTTCGTTCCTATTCATGGAACCATGAATGCAGATCCCTTTCCTATCCATTGTCTTCTCGAAAACCGTCCATCGTGGCCATAAGGCTGATCACCGTCCTCTCTAGGGTCACTTCCCTATTAATACTGCCAGGAGGGTAAGTGGGAAGCCTTTAATGCGGTGATAGCAGCTTTGTGCGAAGCACATCTCACTAGTTCTCCTCCTCGGCATCCCGTTGAAGTGTAACGTGACTTGTTGGGCTTCAAGAGTTCCTCCCTAGGCACCCCATTGTGCCCCTCGGTCATTGCTCCCGTTGTCCGAGGAGTTCCCC
Organism: Castanopsis chinensis; assembly: GCA_032878915.1. Lineage (NCBI taxonomy): Eukaryota > Viridiplantae > Streptophyta > Magnoliopsida > Fagales > Fagaceae > Castanopsis > Castanopsis chinensis. Next base: position 22,064,188 of record JAVQMG010000122.1, read on the forward strand.
TCCTCGGACTCTCCCTAGATGGGCAACGACCTGATTGGTGGGCCCCTAAGGCCTCAAGTGGGGTGACCTCATTCCCGTCTCATGGCCCTTTAGAGGGACCGACGTCCTCGGACCAGGCTCAAGGCCTACATAGGTGTCTTGACACTTTTGCCCCCCACAATAGCCCCTCAAAAATTCATTTGACTTCGATCCGAGAAGGGGGACGAGTTTTTGACCCACGAATGCTACCTTCACGTGACCCTTTCAAACACAGCACGTGCGAAGTTCCCCTAAGCCTTCTAGGAGAGCTTCTGACGCTTCATAACACGCAACATCTGCATTAATTGCCCTGAGTAATTCCCTACTGCCCACGTTCTACGGTGAGATGTGGATTCAGCGGCTCTGATTCTTCCTAAAAATTTGAGCGGGACAAATCTCATAAATTTTTGCTTCTCAAACTCCTTAAACGCTTGGGAAGTCACGCATCCAACCTTCACTCCCAAAAAGCAACTGTGCCCTTGGAAGCGTCTACTTTCATTTTCTCTCCAAAAGCACTCAAAGATTCGTATCCCCTTTTCTCTGTAAGTTCTCGTTCCTTTAGCCCCTTTCTCCACGGCTGTTAATTTTTTTTCCCTTTCCTCTCTAAGTCTTCGCTTTAATCTCGATTAGATGGGTAGGTTCAAGTGTCTGGTGGATTCTGAATCTGGTATAGAGGGATTCCGAGCCAAATTCCACATCCCTCTGGAAGTGGAACTAAAATACTGCCCCCTTAAGGCGGTGGCTAATTCTAGGGGGGAAGGGCAGGTGGTTATCCCAATCATTGCCTTCCTCAAGGGTGGCATGACCTTTCCCATGGGTCCCGTCACTAGTGAGTACCTTCGCAACCATAGGTTGTGCCCCGACCAATGTACGCCCAATATGTTTAGGATCCTTGGCAGTGTAGACGCTTTAAATGAGCAGATGGGTTTAAACCTCATGTGGCGCAATGTTGTCTGCCTGTATGAGTGCCACCCGTTGAAGACTGTAGGGTACTATCTTAAGTCCTGGTCTAGTGTCATTAGGCTTATATCGTGTCTCCCTAAATCCAACAAAGGGATGAAGGATGATTACGTCGTTGCCTCCGAGAGATGGTACGACGGAGTCCATTGCCCCGTCAGCGAGGGGAAACCAGGTGTGGTTGCCTAGGATTTTAGATTTCTGGTTCAAGCTTTAGTTCCGTTGCCTTTGCCTCTGGAAAGTTGTAACTTGATGTCCTTATTGCCCAAGTTCGTTTTTGAACCTAATCCTTTTAGTGTCTTTTTTGCAGACAAGCAGCACGTGTCTCTTCACCTCAGAGAGGTTAACGTCCGGGATCTTAACAGAGTGTTGAGATCCGAGGTGTTCGTGAACGAGGATCTACAAGTGAGGGCTGCCCACCTGATCTTGGGGTACGATCCTCTGTCCACCGTTTTCTAGGTGGTTGAAGACAAAATCGTCGCTGGTGACAAGAGGTGCAGGCAGATAGACGTTGCAAAGCCCAACTTCCTCGCCCCACGCGATCTACTAGACAACTCGTAGGTGATATTGTATTCTCCCTCCATTAGAGCGGCCCCAGTCTCAGTTTGGCCTCTAACTGTTTCTACCGATGGGGAGACTGACCAGCACAGGGCTGCGAAGGCCGAGAAATTTGAAGAGGATGACATTGTCGAGCTCTCGGATGGCGAGGCCACCAAGTGCTCGGGGATAAGACGTTTGATAATCTCTAAGGTAGACAGTGTTGGGATATGCGTCCTTAAATCCTATTGTATGATGCTATGTATTTTATTATGTATGACATTATGTATGACTTAATGTTGTTGTTAATAAAGTTGTATTATTATTTGAAAATATTGGAAATATGAATATTGGGACATTATCATAGTCCATGAGATGCATAGTATGTGATTTATGTGATTTAGTCACAGAAGATATAAATCACAAGTTCTTTGTAAATTCAGAAGTATAGTTCGTAGTCGGTGATGAAATTGGGCATTTCATCTGCGAAGACTATAACATATCAACTAAGATGATTTGTCTTGATCATGGAAATAGAGATTTCTAGTTGATATGTTGATATGTTTTAAGAGTTAAGACATATTGAACTGGACCGGTGTGAGATGTATTATTCTCCTAACGACTGTCAATTGAATAATAAACTCACGACTTATATTTGCATGAACTCTTAATCCTGAGAGGATAATGGACTTGATCATGAAGTGTAGGTTGCTTTGATATATCAGGAGTGAGATCTATAGTAACGATCAAAATCTCAGTATGTTGGGCAGCCACATTTAGTGTTGATGGAACATATATTCTCAAGAAGGAATTCATAGTCTCTTAACGGAGATATAAAATATTCCCTTGAGATAAGTTTAATGTGTTTGTTATTCAGAGAGTTGGGCCTAACCACTTTAGTAAGGAGTTACTAAAATATATATTTATGGAATTGGATTTCATAAATATATGATGAATAACTTAAAGGATTAAACCGGGTACTCAAGGAATTAAGATGTAGTAATAAACAAAGTGGCGGTCTCCTTTCATGACTTTGTGTTACTATGAATATTTTATGAAGGGGTTGCATGTATAATAGAGTCTTGGGATATAATTAATTAATAAGGCCTAGAGTGCAACTATATTTATATAGTGGTATTAAATATAGTTAATGGTAACTTTGGACTTGTCAAGAGTTGACAGAAAAGCCCAAGGCCCATTGGAGCTAGTGTCTTATTGGTCCCTTTTGGTCCCACTTCAAGCCACATACTTAAGCCCAATTGGAAAGGCCCAAAAGGCCAGCCCAATTAGATAATCAGTTAGATACAAAGGGAGAAACATACAGAATTTTCTAGAGAGATTCAAAAGATAATTGAAAGAGTTTGAAAGAACACTCGTGTGAAGTGGTGTAAAGTGTTAGACACTTTTGGACATTCTCCCTTTGGAACTGATTGAGAGACCACACATCTTGGGCGTTAGTGGAATTGGAGTGAAGATTGAAAGTATTCCCAAGTACTTTTCGTCTTCAAGTTTTGAAATTCTCCGCTCCAAGGTACAATCTCTTGTTCTCTAATTCTGAAACTTAAATAGCCCATGTTAACTTGTATGTATGAAGTAGATCCGTTTACATTATATTTTCTTCCGCTGCGTATTATATTTTTCCAACAGACAGCAGCACTGAAAAGGAAGAAATGGCCAGTTTACGGTCTCTCATGGGCGCGCGAGGTGCGCAAGTGGCTAAAAAGGGCGCCACTGGATCCAAGCTTCCCCTTCAACTACCCCCTCCTTCTCCTCCTCCTGCCGTCGACCCCAAGATTCACTCCCTTGACCTCAAGAAGAAGAGGAAAAAGGAGGGCGAGGAAGCCGAGAAGGCTCAGCAGAAGAAACTCAAGCAACAGCAATAACAACAGCAACAACAACAACAACAACAACAACAACAAAAGGCCGCCAAGGGCCGGATGCGTGCCCCTTCTGTGGAGAGTGGGGAGACCCGTGGGTTGGCCGATGTGCGCCGAGTCCAATCTTTCTGGTCTCCAATGGTGGAGCTAGATGGGACCCCTATCCCTGAACGCTCCAGCATAAGAGAGTACTAGAAAGGGCACTCCCTATACCTCACCGAGGCTCTCGAACAGCCCCTGCTCCTCCCTAAAGACATGGAGGCCCTTAAGCAGACACAGCAGCAGCAGCTGTTCCTTTCCCTGAAGAGGGATTTGGGTTTGGTACGTATTATTCAACTTTCACTACTTGCGCTAGTTTTTGAACATGCTTACCGCACTGCTTATGCTTTTCATGTGCATGCAAGCCATCCAAGAGGTCTTTGTAGCCGAGAAATGGGTAGAGGACGCCCAGAAGAAGGCCTCCGCTGAACTCAATGTCCGAGTAAAGACGAAGAAAGCTCTAGGCCTTGCCGAGGCCGAGAAGGTGAAGCTCGCCAAAAAGCTAATGGCGGAGGAGCAGGTAAAGAGGAGTGCTGAGGCCGGCCTTAAAAATGCCACGGCCCAACCTAAGGCACAGTGGAAGGAGCTTCGAGGATACAAGGATGATCTTGCCGCGGCCAAACAAGACAATGCCCATCTGAAGGAAGAGCCGGCGAAGGCCAAGGAAGAGGCTCGTGCTGCTAAGGAGGCCGTCAATGCTGCTGTGGCCGCTTCCTTCCAGAGGGGGGTCGAGGAGATGAAGACCCGTCTGGTCGAAGAGCTGGCAGACCTGTGCAAGGAGTACTGCCGACAGGTCTGGTCGGAAGCCCTCGACGCGGCCGGTACCCCTTCCTCGTCTGAATAGAGGAGAGCTAAGAACTTGTGGTATCCCCTGGATATCCTCGAGTTTGATGCTCCTCCTACTGCGGCTCCCTCTACTTCCTTCGTGGCCCCCATTCTTCCTCCAGCCTCATCGGGTCCCAGCCAGGACGTTCCTCTGGAAGAGTAGGCTAACAAGGGCCAAGGCAGGCAAGACGGCCAAGATGATCCTTCTTTTGGGACAAAGGACAAAGGGAAGCAGCCCCTGGCCTTTCTGGAGGCAAGGCCCATTGACGGCACTTTGACCCTTGAGAAGGTTGCACCCAAGCCCGCACAGCTCGAGGCAAAAGGAGCAGAGGACAAGGTTAGCCTGGATGAAGTGGTGCCCGAGGAGGATCTTCCACATGTAGCCAAGACTTAAGCTGCCAGACTCTTCCCCTTCTTCAAGAGAGATTCTTTTGTTTTTGCCTAAAGTACCCCTTTTTTGTTTTCAGTTTAACATGGAGACTCTTAATTGTACTTTTAATCATCTTATTATGAATGTGAACAATCTGAATTTTCGATTTCCTTGTCAGTACTTCGTGGACTCGGTTTCTAGTTTTGCGTATGCCCTGATTAACCAGGTGAACCCCAAGTGGGAGGGGCTTTACGTCGTAAACTCACCCCTGTAGTGGTTATTTTGTACGTGAGAGTTATGTTAGGTTTTCCTTTGGCACAAAGATCAATCAACCCCATGGGAACAACACATATTCGGCTTAGGAATGGAACTTACGCAACTCCCAAACATTAGAGTAGTTTTGGTCTCATTTAACAGCTATGGAAACGAACCGAAACGTAAGTTTCTCCCAAGAACAGGTGGTCCTCGGGCCCGGCGTGATTACGGTTTTGATTAATACTTTAGGGAATGATATGAATTACACGTTAATTTTCTCCCAAAAACACCTAGATAAGAATGGAACTTCATGTTAAATTTTCCCTAAGCAGAAGGTCTGATGACCGGGCATAGTCTAGGTTGATATTAACACTTAGTTAAAGGATTTTTATGTTAAATTTTTCCAAGGCTGAAGGTCCGAGGACCTGGCGTAGCCTAGGTTTACATTAACACTTAGTTAAAAAGATTGAACTGCATGTTAAATTTTTCGAAAGCAGAAGGTTCAAGGACCTGGCGTAGACTAGGTTTACATTAACACTTAGTTAAAAAGATTTGTATGTTAAATTTTTCCAAGGCAAAAGGTCTGAGGACCTGACGTAGCCTAGGTTTATATTAACACTTAGTTAAAAAGATTGAACTGCATGTTAAATTTTCCCAATGCAGAAGGTTCGAGGACCTGGCGTAGCCTAGCTTTACATTAACACTTAGTTAAAAAGATTGAACTGCATGTTAAAGCTTTTCAAGGCAGAAGGTCCGAGGACCTGGCGTAGCCTAGGTTTACATTAACAATTAGTTAAAAAGATTGAACTGTATGTTAAATTTTCCCAAAGCAGAAGGTTCGAGGACCTGGCATAGCCTAGGTTTACATTAACATTTAGTTAAAAAGATTTGTATACTAAATTTTTCCAAGGCAGAAGGTCCGAGGACCTGGTGTAGCCTAGGTTTACATTAACACTTAGTTAAAAAGATTTGTATGTTAAATTTTTCCAAGGCAGAAGGTCCGAGGACTTGGCGTAGCCTAGGTTTACATTAACACGTAGTTAAAAAGATTTGTATGTTAAATGTTTCCAAGGTAGAAGGTCCGAGGACCTAGCGTAGCCTAGGTTTAAATTAACACTTTTGTTTGGCATTAGAGAATGACATATTAACAATCAGCTTAATACAATAATATCCAAATGCATGGCGTGTACGCCTTTCATTAATAGTAGTACCTTTTGAGATTATTTACATTCCAGGGCCGTTTTACAAGTTTGTTTTCCAAGTCGGTGAGACGATACGACCTTATGCCAGCCACCAAGGTTATTCGGTAGGGCCCTTCCCAGTTTGGCCCTAATTTTCCCCATGTTGGGTCTTTAGCAGTCCCAAAGACTTTCCTCAGGACTAAGTCTCCAAGAGCGGGGGGCCTGGATTTTACGTGAGAATCGTAGCCTTGCTTGAGCCTTTACTGGTAGCAAGCTAGCTGGACCATAGCATTCTCTCGTTTCTCCTCTATCAGGTCTAGCCCCTTCTGCAGCAGGGTGTTGTTGTTGCCCGGGGTGAAGGAATGAGTCCTCATCATTGGAAACCCCATCTCCAAGGGGATTACGGCTTCAACGCCATAAGCCATCGCATAGGGCATCTCCCCCGTGGACCTTTGAGGGGTAGTTCAGTAAGTCCATAGTACGTGTGGCACTTCTTCTACCCATCTGCCTTTAGTGTCATCCAGCCTCTTCTTGAGCCTATTAACTATCATTTTGTTCACTGCCTTGGCCTGGCCATTCCCTTGCGAGTAGGCTGGGGTTAAGTACCTATTTGTAATGTCGAAGTTCCTACAGCATTTTCTAAAGGCCCTACTGTCAAATTGCAGACCGTTGTCTGAGATGAAGGTGCACGGGATCCCAAACCTTGTGATGATGTTTTTCTAGATGAACTTCTTCGCATCCATGTCTCTAATGTTCGAGAGGGGCTCTGCCTCAACCCACTTGGTGAAGTAGTCCGTCTCGACGAGCAACCGTCTCTTGTTTCCTGCTGCCCTCGGGAATAGGCCCACAATATCTAAGTCCCACTGAGTGAACGGCCAAGGGCTGACCAAAGGGTTAAGGACACCCCCCGGCTGGTGGATGTTGGGAGCGAACCTCTGACATTGATCACACTTCGTTGCGTAAACCTACGCCTCTCTTTGCATGTTTGGCCACTAGTATCCCTAGGTGAGGGCTCTATGGGCTAGCTATCTTCCTTCAGTGTGGCTGCCACATATTCCCTCGTGTAGTTCTTCCAAGAGTTGCTCCATTGCTTCCGGATGTACGCACAGCAAGTAGGGTCTTGAGAAGGAGTGTTTATAGAGTTTCCCCTCTTCAAAAAGCCAGAACCGAGGAGCCTTTCTACGGATCTTGTCGGCTTCAAACCTTTCTTTTGGCAGGGTATCATTTTTAAGGAAAGACACTATTGGGTCTATCCAACTAGGTCCCATTATGATTTGGTGGATCTGAGGGGCATCGCCACATAGCCCAGCGAGCTTAAGTAGGTTTTCAACTAGGATGACTTGAGGCAAGCCTTGTGCCAAGGAGGTCGCGAGTGTGGCCAATGAATTGGCATGAGTATTCCCATTTCTGGAGATATGCGACAGTGCAAAAGACTCGAATTTGGACTGTAAGTGTTTGGCGCGGGCCAAACACTTTCGCATTTTAGGTTCCCTGGCTTCCAATTTCCCTTCCACCTGGCCGACCACTAGCTGGGAGTCTGAGAGCACCTGAACCATTTTCCCCCCCATTTTTTGAACCATGTCTATTCCCACTAGCAAAGTTTCGTACTCGACCTCATTATTGGTAGCCGCGAACGCTAACCTCAAAGACTTTTCCATGGCGATTCCTTCTGGGGACACCAAAACTATCCCTACACCTGAACCTTTCTAGTTGGAGGCTCTGTTCACAAAAACCTTCCACACCGGAGGTTTCTCGCATGAGACTATGCCAACTAGTTTTCCATCCATGCCCCATCCCTCCCAGTTTTCCTCTATGGAAGGCTCAGTGAACTCCCCCACCAGGTCGGCTAGGACTTGCCCCTTCACCGAGGTGCGAGACATGTACTTGATATTGAAGGCTCCTAAGACAATTCCCCATTTAGCGATTCTGCTGGAGTAATCAGCACTTCGCAGCACGGACTTAATTAGGAACTGGGTCAGTACGACAACGATGTGGGATTGAAAGTAGTGCGGGAGCCGACGCGTCGTGTGTACCACAGCTAGAATCGCCTTCTCCAACGGTAGATGCCGAACCTCAGCCTCCTGCAAAGACTTGCTCACATAATAGACTGGTCTTTTTGTACCGTCGTCATCCCGTATCAGAACCAGGCTGACGGCATGGGTAACCACAGCTATGTACGCGAACAATACTTCATCTAAGTCGGGGCGAGACATGATGGGTGGCTGAGAGAGATATTTTTTTAGCTGTTGGAAGGCCAGGGAACACTCCTCGGTCCATTCAAATCCTTTCCATTTGTTCAACAACTGGAAGAAAGGTCGGTACCTGTTCGCGGACTGGGAAATGAACCTGTTGAGAGCAGCCGCCATCCCTGCTAGCCTTTGGACTTCCTTTGGGTTCCAAGGAGGTTGCATATTCTAGATTGCGGTGATCTGGGCAGGATTAGCCTCGATACCTCTATGAGTGAGCATGTAACCCAGAAATTTGGCAGACCCTACACCAAAGGAGCATTTGGAGGCGTTCAAACGTAACTTGTGCTCCCTCAAAGTCTAGAAGGTGCTGCTCAGGTCAGCCACGTGTCCAGATATAGCCTTGCTTTTTACAACCATTTCATCCACGTACACCTCAACAGTTTTCCCTAATTGTGCCTTGAACATCCTGGCCATCATCCTCTAGTAGGTAGCCCCGGCATTCTTCAAGCCGAAAGGCATCACCTTGTAATAGTAGCTGCCAGTGGGGGTGACAGAAGCTGTTTTCTCCTGGTCCTCGGAAGCCAAGGGTATCTGGTGGTACCCCTGAAAGGCGTCTAGAAAGCTCATTCGAGGGTGGCCAACCGTCGTGTCCACCAGCTGATCTATGCGGGGCATCGGGAAGGAGTCTTTGAGGCAAGCCTTGTTCAAGTCCGTGAAATCCACGCAAACCCTCCATTTCCCACTTTTCTTCTTTACAACGACTCTGTGCGCCAACCACTCGAGATAGAATACTTCCTTGATAGCCCCGGCCTTCTTAAGTCTGACGACCTTTTTCTTAACAGTGTCGAAATGTTCTTTGGAAGAGCGCAGAGGGGGTTGCCTCTTTGGTATGGCAGTCGGGTTGACATTCAAGTGGTGACAAATGAACTTCGGGTCAACCCTAGGTACCTCGTACGCATCCCATGCGAACACGTCAAGGTTCCCCTTCAAGAATGCGACCAACTCTTCCTTTTCCTCGGCCGACAGTTGGGCCCCTATTTGGAAGAACCTCTCTGGGTCGTTATCCACGAGAACCTTATCTAACTCCTCACACGTGGGCTCTTCCGCCCCAGTCTCTCCAGTTATGGCAGAAGAGGCTAATTGCTATGGGGTCGGTGCGGTCGAGGCCAAGGATTCAGGTTCCGACCTGCGTAGAACTGCGGCTGTCAGGCACTGTCTCACCGCGGATTGGCTCCCGAGGATTTTTTCGACCTGGCTGCCAAAAGGGAACTTCACCTTGGCATGGAGAGTAGAGAAGACAGCCCCTAAGGCGTACAGCTAGGGTCTCCCCACAATGGCCGTGTAAGGAGAGTAGGCATAAACTACGATGAAATCCACTTCAACTACCACTGGGCTTGACGGTACAGGCAACCTAATTTGCCCCTTCGGGACTACTGCCTTTCCCTCGAAACTTATCAATGGTGAGTCGTAGGCTGAAAGATCCTCTTCCCTAAGGTTCAACCCCTTGAACAGGTCAGGGTACATAATGTCTGCGCCACTTCCTTGGTCTACCATTACTCTTTTCACATCGTAGCCTCTAATTCTTAATATTATGACCAAGGTGTCATCGTGTGGTTGGATGGTTCCCACCTTGTCCTCGTCCGAGAAGCCTAGAGTCAGAGGTCCGCTACCCTTAAACTTCTTTATCTCGGAGCTATGGTCCTCTACAAGGGCTCGCGCCACAGACATCACCCTAGAAGGGCAGGAGCTAGTCCTACTAGGAACGACGAGAATGACGTTGATGGTTCCTAAAGGAGGTCTCGAGGCATAATGGCCCTAGTTTGTCGTCCTAGGGTGCTCTTCCTGTCTACCAGGCTGACACAAAAACTGTTTCAACTTCCCTTCTTTTGCCAATTGCTCCAGGTAGTTACGTAGATTTCTGCAGTTCTCTGTTGCATGGCCGTTTTCTTGGTGATATTGGCAATGGAGGTTCTGGTTACGCTTTGTGGGGTCTTCTATCATTTTGCTAAGCCACCTGAAGTAGGGCTCGTGGCGTATTTTCTCAAACACTTGTTGTATGGGTTCGCGGAACACGGTGCTGACCACCTGCGTGGGCGTCGAGCCAAGCTGCCCAACGAATTCTCTCCTCGGCCTACTATTGCTGTATCGGTCCGACTTGAAATCCCTCCTCTCTTGAGGGATAACCTTCCCCTTCCCCTTTCCTTGCATCTGATCCTCCTCAACCCATGTGTATTCGTCAATGCGGTCCATGAGCCGACGCACGCTCTTGACAAGCCTTTTGGTCAATGCCTTCCTCAGGTCGTGCTTGTTTGGAAGGCCAACCTTGAAGGTGCTTATAGCGACTTCGTCAAAGTCCCCATCGATCTCATTGAACATTTCCCAATACCTGTCAATATACGCCCTAAGGGTCTCTCCTTCTCTTATGGCCATGGACAACAGTGAATCCAGGGGCCAAGGTACCCTACTACACGGGATGAATCGCGAGCCAAATGCCTTGGTGAGCTCCATGAAGGAATCAACAGAGCCTGCCTTTAGGCCATTGAACCACCTCATTGCGATAGGTCCCAGACTGAAGGGCAAGACTTTGCACATCAAGGTCTCATTCTTTGAGTGCACCGCCATCCTCTGGCTGAAATGGCTCACATGTTCCACTGGGTCCGTTCTTCCATTGTAAATGGTGAAGGTTGGTTGGGTGAACCGCCTCGAAAGTTTTCCTTTCTCAAGCCTCCGAGTGAAGGGCGACTTGGAAATCTGATAGAGCGCCTTACTCAAAGCGTTGTTGGTCAAGCCCCTGGAGGAGGTCCCCTTGGCCTTAGGGTCGCGATGGTGTTCATCGTCGCTGGAGGTGGACTCGCTAGGAAGGGTTCTTGACTTGGAGTTGCCGATGCTACTGCGAGCATCTGCTGAAGACTAGTCTGAAGGAAAGGGAGTGCGCCATCGTTTCTCCCTGCGCAACTTCCTTTTCAAGTGGTCAATCTCCCTTTGCATGGCCTTGATGCTTTTTTCGCAGGAGGTTCTGTTCCCATCCCATGCCTAACTCCTTCCGCATGTATGTTCTGTACGCACGCTGGCTTCGCGAACTCTCTCCCGCTCCAGCTGCGAAAAGTGATCCTCGTGCTGGGATCCCATGGACTCTGCACGACGTGAACTTGAGCCTTCCATGATGCTTCACGTCCCTTTGCTTTAGGCTTCCCACAGACTGCTCCAATTGTAGGTACACAAATCAAGCCTAAACCCAAGTGCGTGATGGGCCGACCCAAATGGCCTATACAATAGAATTTGTAAAGAATGGGCTTGAAGCCTAGACTTTCTGGGATGGTAAATAGCAATGGCGTTTGGGCTAGGTCCATAGTGGTGTGCAACGAGCTGAAGACGTGACTTTGGCTTTCCTCAAACGAGGGCGGAGGAGTCTCTGTCCTTGCTTCCCTTCTGCTAGGTTCGAGGAAAATCTTCTTCTTTTCCAACTCTGGATCCCCTTTCAATGGCCTCCCCTCCTCTTTTTATATTTCCCCTCTCCTCGTTCCTATTCATGGAACCATGAATGCAAATCCCTTTCCCATCCATTGTCTTCTTGAAAACCGTCCATTGTGGCCATAAGGCTGATCACTGTCCTCTCTGGGATCACTGTCCCATTAATGCGACCAGGTGGGTAGGTGGGAAGCCTTTAATGCGGTGGTAGCAGTATTGTGCGGAGCACATCTCACTAGTTCTCCTCCTTGGCGTCTTGTTGAAGTGTAACGTGACTTGTTGGGCTTCAAGAGTTCTTCCCTAGGCGCCCCGTTGTCCCCCTCGGTCATTGCTCCCGTTGTCCGAGAAGTCCCCCTCCTCGGACTCTCCCTAGATGGGCAACGACCTAATTAGTGGGCCCCTGGGGCCTCAAGTAGGGTGACCTCATCCCCGTCTCGTAGCCCTTTGGGGGGACCGACGTCTTCGGCTTAGGCCCAAGGCCCACATAGGTGTCTTGACACTTTTGCCCCCACAGGTATGATAATTTATAATAATTGATAAAATAAGAAAACATGTTGTCCTATGAATCTGGGCCACTGGGCTGTGTAGCCTTTGTAGCCCGGGCCATTGGGCTGTGTAGTGTGCAACTGTGCAGCTTGTGCAGCTGTGCAGTGTGCAATTGTGCAGAAAATATGTTGTCCAGCCTAAATTTAATTTTGTTAGTTGAAATTTGACTATTTTTTTTTTTTTTTTGCCTTTTTATTCTTCTGCATTTTAGGATACAATCGGGTATTTTTAATGCATTTTATTGACCAATAAAAGTACTTAAATTTTTTTTAATTAAAAAATATAGATAAATATATTATATATAATTTTTTATTTTTTTTTTACAAGTTGGGGTCTTTTTTTATTTGGGGGTCTTAGGCGATTTCATCAATTGCATCACCTATTGAGCCGGCGTTGGATGCGATGTTAATGGTCTCTTCTCCAATTGTAGTTGCATAAAAGGAATTTCTTCCTTGCTTGCCTCTAAGCTTCATAGAAAACAGAATCCATGGTTTAATTTGCAATGTAACCATGTGACTGTACATTTTTTCAGCAATGAAATTCCTCGCTGACCTAATACTATATAAAGGTCTGTTTTGTTGTTCATAAAAAATAAATAAATAAATAAAGGTCTGTTTTGTTGGATATGTTAAATAAATAAATAATTACTTGTAAAGGTGTTATACCTTCTTAAATTTGCTGCTCATAATCAGGTGCCCATTGTCATTAAGGACACAGTAGTAGTGTACCCACTCCACAGGTGATTTACATGTGGACCTTATCTCAGGGGTAATTAAATGCAACCTTTCCTCCTGAATAAGTATGAAACACCACTGTTTTAAAAACCAGACCGGACCAGCCGATCCTGTCGGTTCAACCAGAAAGACCGGTCCAGCCCAGTTTGGTTAAAAGCCATAAAACCAGTCAATAACGGGAAAAACTGGTCAAAAATAAAAAATTTTGAAAAAAACGGTTTGATGCCCGGTTCGGTTTTTAAAACCATGTGAAACAGAAACTCACGCACACAATTTTATAAAATAATTAATAAAATAAGGTAAAGAGTGTAGTCTAGAATAAAAATAAAAGAAAAAAATGCATGACGCCCTGTAGAGTGTCTTGTTAAGGGTCTGTTCGGTTGGAGGATTGGAAAAGTAAGAGCATGGAAAATATTTAGTTTTTTCTCTTGTGTGTCCGGTTGGAGGGGTGAAAAAGTGGGAGGATGGAAAACTCTTTTGTTCGGTTGGAGAGAAAAATGGAAGGATGAAAAATGTAATTTATATAAATTGACTATTATACCTTTGTTACATAATATGTAAAAAAAAAAAAAATAGATTTATTTGTATTCATTACATAATATAAAATTTATCACATCATATATATAAATATATATATTTTTTATTATTATAATGTAAAAATTAGATTAGGTCACATTGAAAAAAAAAAAAAACTTTGAGGTAATGTTGAAAAAAAAAGAATGTTCAGTAACGTTTAAAAAAAAAAAAAAAACAAACAAACATTCAGTAACGTTGAAATGAAAAAAAAAAAAAAAAAAAAAAAAAAAAAAAAAATTGAGAGAGAACGTTCAAGTGCGATGGGGGCTTTTTAGTAAAAGCCCCCATCCCACCACTTTTCTCCCCAAAGTTTTCAGGAAAATATTTGTGGGACCGGAAGGAAAATTTTCCTCCCGGTTTTCCATCCTTTCTATTTTTTTTCTCCAAACGAACAGTAAAAAATGTCTATTTTCCTCTCTTTGTTTTCCATCCCCTCTATTTTCACTCCAAACGGACGGGGCCTAAGTCTCTGATGATACTTGTGCCTCTTATCTATACCCATATTCAGCATTCCAAAATCCTAATTGCTTATTCACTTCTAATGAAGAGTGGTACAACTCTGCTAAGTAATCATTCCAACAATGATCACCTTAAAAATGGATTAGCGTACTCTCCACGACATGACATCTCTTCAAATAGTATATATATAACAAATATGGAGGTCATAAGAAGTCATTCGTTCTCCATCTTGATTTCAGAAATACTCAAATATATGCAAATGAAATCATAATGCGATTTTTTTTTTTTTTTTTTCATGCCTTATGGCACAATTATGTTGAGTAAACATGAAAATTATCATTTCATAACACATTCCTAATTTACTGAATTACTTGATGATGAATTAGTGTATAATGTATATCTGCAATAGTCTTGAAAATTCCTACATACTTGACCATATATGGGGCAACCCACTGCATCTTGGCCACACATGATACAACATAACACCAAAGGTCAACGAAAAGTTTCAGTTCTAGGAAGATGTAGAAAGCTTCACAATCTGTTGCACAAATTTATTTATTTACTATTGTTTTTAGAGAATCCCATTGTTTTTAGACTTTGGCAGATTGAAAACGACGAGTGGAGAGAAGGTTTGCCGTATTTCAGAACTTTACAAAGGGGTCCCTTAGATTTTGAGCAGCGGGATCTGTAAATGGAGGTTTTTAATGATGCTGATGGGTTAAAGTACACGAAGAAGTGCTCAACAAACCCATTTTAGATTTAACATAATGGAAAATACTTCTTGATGTTCTCAGACAGAGCCACAGTCGGAACTTGAGTGAAGATGGAGAGAGAGCGTGTATGTGTTTCTGTTTTGTTAATTAAATTTGTCAGTTAACAAGGAAAGCAATCAAGGTTTGTTCTGGAGAGTACTTAACTAGAGCAAAGCCCATCAAAACAAAGAATTTTTTTTAAAAGAAAAAAAAAAAAATTCATAGTAATAACAAAAGAAGGATTTTGCATAGCCAGAGAATCACCCATTCACAGTTTCACACTCCCTTTGCAAGAAGAACAACGGGGGAGAAGTGCATAATTTATTAATTGGTTATTGGTCGTGTTAACTAGTGCTTATAAGGACTTTTATTAATAAATTATTTTTAAAACGTTTTAATACTATTTTTATCGGATATATAAAAAGTTATAAAAAGAATCAATTTTTTTTCTTCCATCATAAATTTTTTAAAAATTATTTCCTAAATCAATACCTTCTGGCATTTGTTAACTTTTCTCTATATTAAATTGATCATTCCTCTTCAAATTATTATTATTATTATTATTATTATTAGACTATTTTTTCTTTTTCTTTTTCAATATTGTTTAGAAATGCTCATACTACCACTCCAACAGCTAACCCCCTTCTCCCCCACTTCAACCCCCATGCACTAAGGATTTGAGGAGGTACCACTTGAATTAAAGTTTGGTGGTATTAATTTAATACTCAACTGCTAGTAAAGGAGAAGTACATTTTAAAAAAAATGGTAAATAAATAAACATTTCCTATCACTTTTATTATATTCAAGTTATATCCAGTGTAATTTTTTTTAGTGTTCCATCAGTCAATAATTTTATGTTAGATGGTCATTTTTTGGATTACATTAACTTTTATTGTCTCCATAGTTGTAAAATTTCAAGATAATTAGACACCAATAACTATTATATCTATAAAATGTTTAAATTAAAAAAAAAAATGTGTTTCAACTTTTAAACACAAAACATAAGTTAATAATTAAATAGTAAATAAAATCCAATTAACAAGAAATTTGAGTTGCAAGTTAAGGACAATGAGGCCTTAGGCATGTGAAATCCCTTTGTCCCATAAACACCGAGTTATTACTAGGATAAATCACTTAGGGATAGCCCCAAGATACTGGCAAAGGTTTAAATACCTTTATTTATAAGGAATCAAGCATGAAAATTCTACATTATATGGAAAGAATTTAAGCATAGGACATACAAAAAGACAACTAAGTTTTTGGATCCTTCATCACTCACACGGCACAAGTCTTTGACTGTGAAAATGAAAAGGCACATGTCCTGTATGTCTAATAAATTACAGAGGAATTAGAATTCTCCTAAAACTGAGTTAAAAAGCTCAAAACTTTTAATAACTCATCAAGAATAGGTATATATCCTTTAGACAAAAGATGAGACCTATTTGAAACTAGCTCATGAGGTAACGACTTGAAACAAATGTGGTGAGTAGGACCAGAAGCACCACAATGGTGACAAGCAGAAGTAGTTTTATAACTACTAGTCTTCCTAGAAGGAGGTTTAACTTTGAAGATTGACAGAGACCTAAACTTGGGACAATTTGGCCTAATATGACCAACAATATGACAATCATGACAAGTGAGGACAAATTCAAAATTTTCTTTTACTCTAGGAGATGATTTAGACATAGGTTTAGAAACTTCAGCGTCATATATATATATATATATATATATATATATATATTCACTTTTGTCTATCCTAGTTATATTAGCCTTCAACTCTTCTTCAGTATTCCTTCTAAATTAAGGAATATTAAAAAAAAAAAAAAATCTCTTTAGAGTTAGGCTTACAACAAGTTTGGAACTAGGAAATATTTCAATTTCAATTTTAGATTCAACTAGTTGCTCTTCCAAAATTTTTAATTTTTTCTACTTAAGATGAAAATTGATTTTTTAAAGTCTCATTTCATTTAATGGTTTCATCCAATTTTGCAATTAATTCATATTTTTCAAGTTTGACCTTCTCAAATATAGACTTTAATTCTGTTGAGCTTTTAAGAGATTTTATGTAAAATTTATAAAGCTTACAATAGGTGTCTTGAAAGTCATCATCATCATTCAACACAAAGTTATGCAAATCAAAACAATCAATAATTTCCATGACAATAGGGGTCAATGGATCACAAGCAAAGATTAAAACCTAATCAGAGTGTGCCCTCTTTGAAACCACATGTTGGGTTATAGATTGACTCCAGTTAATTAATTCAATTACCCAAGTTGATTAATATTCAAATTGCTTAATATTCAAATTGCATGCAAATTATGTGGAGACACAATCAAGTAACTAAACTAAATTAAGTACAGTAGAACATAAATTTAACATAACGTGACTAAACTTTTTTTTTTTTTTTTTGAAGAGAAAACTGATATTTCATTAAAAGAAATTGGAGTACAACAAAAAGCACATGGGAATAAACTAACAAGAGAGACTTAACATCTCGCCCTATCAACTAGGAGGAGATGTTGTAGCATCAATGGCTCTACTCCTTCCTAAGTTTGGGATTCTGCAAAACCTTTGGCTATCTGTGCTAGTTCATGCGCCACACTGTTGTAATCCCTTTTCAAGTGCTGCACTTTCCAGCTACTAAAGGACTCTATCAAAACTAGAACTCCTTGAATAACTGTCCCTGCTTTTCTATGGCTTGACCTTGTATTGATTGCTTGAACCACTGTGAGTGAGTTTGTCTCTCATATAATCCGATGTAGTCCTCTTTCACGGGCTAAGAGGACACCTTCTTTGATAGGCCTCCCACACTTGTTGCTCCATCCACATTTATTTTGTAAACTTCAAGGGGAGGTGCTGCCCAACCAACTGCAGGGGGCTAATTCCTTAGCTAACTTACTGTCATTGCTCCTTTGTAGTCACCATGGATTCGCTATGCACATCCTAGGGATGGTGTTTCACATTGGGAGTCATGAACCACTTGATTACAGTGTTGGAATAAAATCTGGTTTTGTATCTCATACAAAACACACAGCGAAAGCAACAAATAAGGATCTATTTCATTCATGATTGACAACATGCACTCTATGAATTTCAGAATTTAAGAACAAGATAGCGTACCTTGGTATGGAGAATTTCAAAACAAAGATTAGAAGCACTTGGGAAAACTTTTAATCTTCACTCCAATTCCACTTTACGCCCAAGATGTGTGGTCTCTCAATCAGTTTCCAAAGGGAGAATAAAAGTGTGTCTCACACTCTTTCTTTTTCTCTACGAAAAAATCACTTAAAAAAAAAAAATTCTGTATGTTTCTCCCTTTATAACTAACTGATTATCTAATTGGGCCGGCCTATTGGGCCTTTCCAATTGGGCTTTAGTGTGTGGCTTGGAATGGGACCAAAAGGGACCAATAAGACACTAGCTCCAATGGGCCTTGGGCTTTTCCGTCAACTCTTGACAAGTCCAAAGTTACCATTAATTATATTTAATACCACTATATAAATATAATTGCACTCTAGGCCTTATTAATAAATTATATCCCAAGACTTTATTTTACACGCAACCCCTTCATAAAATATTCGTAGTAATACAAAGTCATAAATATAGACTGCCACTTTGTAAATTACTACATCTTATCCTTGAGTACCTGGTTTAATCCTTTAAAGTTATTCATCATATATTTATGAAATCCAATTTCATAAATATATACTTTAGTAATTTCTTACCAAAGTGGTTAGGCCTAACTCTCTGAATAACCAAACCCATTAAACTTATCTCAAGGGAATATTTTGTATCTCCATTAAGAGACTATGAATTTCATCTTGAGAATATATGTTCCATCAACACTAAATGTGGTTGCCCAACGTACTGAGGTTTTGACCGTTACTTTAGATCTCACTCCTGATATATCAAAGCAACCTACACCTCATGATCAGGTCCATTATTCTCTCAGGATTAAGAGTTCATGCAAATAGAAGTCGTGAGATTTATTATTCATTTGACAGTCGTTAGGAGAATAATAAATCTCACAGCGGTCCAGTTCAATATGTCTTAACTCTTAAAACATATCAACATATCAACTAGAAGTCACCACTTCCATGATCAAGACAAATCATCTTAGTTGATACGTTATAGTCTTCGCAGATGAAATGCCCAATTTCATCACCGACTACGAACTATAAATTCTGAGTTTACAAAGAACTTGTGATTTATATCTTCTGTGACTAAATCACATAAATCACATACTATGCATCTCATGGACTATATGATAATGTCCAAATATTCATGTTACCATTATTTTAGATAAAAATAAACAACTTTATTAAACACAACATTAAGTCATACATAATGTCATACATAGCATCATACAATAGGATTTAAGGGCACATATCCTAACATACAGTTATACCAAATGGACCAAGCCATGGCGAAGAAAATTTCAAGATCATGGGGGGTACCTACATTCAAAATCAGAATAGCAACATCCATAAAGTTTTTGTTCTCTGCCAGTAAGTTTATCGGGCAAGTATGCCAGCTCCACCACACTTCCCAAAGTTTATTGCAAATATAAGAGGGCATGACTAGTACTCTCAAGCTCCCTTTCACAGAAAGGGCACTTTGTTTCAAGGTTCATCTCTCTCTTTCCAAGGTTTAGTCTAGTTGGCAGCCCCTTCATGCAAGCTCTCCAAGCAAATATTCTTATCTTGGCCAAGAGTTTTAGCTGCCATATTTTCTTCCACAAAGGAGTACTATAATCTCCCAACGAGCTTTCCGCAACCTCAGTCTTTTCCACTATCGTTAAGGCTACATAGTAGGCACTCTTGACTGAAAATATTCCTCTTTTGTTACCCACGTGTATTATCTTGTCCTCTAGCAAAGTATAGCTAAGTGGAATGTTGAGAATGACTTCCAACTCAAAAGGCAAAAAGTACCTTCTGATTTTTTCCACCTTCTATTGCCTTGTGCTCTCGTCAATCAAAGATTTTATATGTGGTTTGTGTGGGCAACCATTTGTCCTCCCATATATGTATCATCATATTGCCTACCCTCCATCTTGTCCCCTTTCTAATGACTTCCAAGCTCTTGTAAATGCTTCACAAGAAGTATGAAGGATTGTGCCCAATGTTTGCCCCCATAATATCATCATAAGGGAAATATCTAGCTTTGTATATATGCGCCACTAGGGAGTTTGGGTTATTCAAAATACACCATGCTTGCTTTGATAACATTGCTAGATTGAAAGCCTAGAGATTGCAGAAACACATGCCTCCTTGCACCTTTGACATGCACAAATTCCTCCAACTAACCTAAGCCATCTTTATCTCCTGATCTTTCTGTCCCTACCAAAAATTTTCTTCCATTCTTTCCAAATCTTCGCACAAACCCTTCAGAAGTAGAAAACAACTCATAGTATATTTAGGGATTGCTTGCATTACCACCTTTATCAAAATCTCCTTTCCCCACCATCGACAACATTTTTTCCTTCCATCCTAAGAGTTTCCTTTCCACTCTCTCCTTTATTTCTGCAAAAACCTGGTTTTTTGACTTGCCTATTACCGCTAAGAGGCCAAGGTACTTACCTTGTCTTGAGTCTTGCATGGGTCCAAGGATGTCGAAGACTTCACTTCTAACTTTAGGAGCTGTATTATGGCTGAAAGTTACAGAGGACTTGTCTATATTTATTTTTTGCCCCGATGGTAACTTATAGAGTTCAAGGATTTCCACTAACTTGGTATTTTCCTACCTCTTCGCCTTGCAAAACAACAAGCTGTCATCTGTGAAGAACAAATGGGTGACCTTTGGGTAGCCCCTACAAATAGATACCCCATTGAGGCTTTGGTTGTTGTTTGCATTAGCAAGAATGGCTGAAAATGCCTCTGTACATAAAAGAAAAGGGTAGGAAGACAGTGAGTCTCCTTGCCAAAGTCTCCTAGTTAGGGTGATAGTTCCATGAGCCTCCCCATTGATTAGGATAGAGTATGTGACAGTTGTGATGCACTTCAGAATCCATCTAACCCATTTATCATGAAAGCCCAGTCTCCTCATCACCTTCTCAACGAACTCCCACTTAACTTCTTCATATTCTTTGCTCATGTCCAGTTTAACTGCCATAAAGCAATCCATCCCACTCTTCTTGTGATCCAAGTAATGCATCAGCTCAAAAGTTACAAGCACATTATCGGTTATCAGCTTCTAAAGTAAAAATGCGCTTTAATCCTCCAAGATTATCTATGGAAGGATTGTCTTAAGGCGATTTGCAAGGACCTTGGATACTAGCTTGTAACACACATTGCTAAGGCTGATGAAACGAAAGTCCTTTATTCTAGTGGGGCTTTTCATTTTCGGCCATAAAGTAATGTTAGTATTATTAATATCAAACAAGGGAGCATCAGAATTTAGCACATTAAGTGAGTGTTTGGATCCACATTTGCGTTTGCGTTTGTAAGGTTGCTGCATTTTCAGGTTTTTTTTTTTTTTTTCTCCAGCTTGTATGAATAGTAACTGCACTGTTCATGCACATGAATTCACTGTGCAAGAGACAAGTGCACCGTTCAGCACTGTTCATGGGAACCACAAGCACTTTATTCAAAAAAAAAAAAATATTAAAAATGTGTCTCACGATACTATTCACACATTTAAAAATTTTTTGCTACAATGTTTTCAATTTTCAGCAATAAATTCTATCCAAACGAACCCTAAGCACCATATTAGTAACATTAGTTCCAACTATTTCCCAGTACTTTTGGTAAAAACTTGTTGACATACTGTCTAGGCCGGGCGCTTTTGTTGGATGCTGATGATACAAAAAATCTTCAGTATGAGATCCTCGTCGTAGTTGAAGGACGAAGCTGTGAATGGGGTCATCTTTGTAGATAAGAAACCTGCCAAACGAACTAGGTGGAAGAGCAACATGCCAGTGTGGCATCAGCCAAACCCCCTCTAATGCTTAAGTCAGTAAGAGACACAAATTCTAGAGAGAAAATGAGTAGGGCGTGATTTCGTAGAGTATTTGTGTGTATAATTGGTCGTACCTTAGGTTTCTGGTGCTATCTCCTTTTATAGTTGTTTGCTGCATTAATGGGCAATGAATTCGTGCCTTTATGCTTGACAGCTAATACGTTACGGCATTCATGTCTGGTGTGTACAGCTCATTCGTTGCCGTTACTTCGTCTGTTACTCTTTATCATTAATGAGCATAATAAATGTGTAATATCTTCTTTAATCAATGACGGTCTTAATAGTATTGAATATAGAGGTGTTTATCATCATCAATGGTTTTTTACCCATTGGTCCTTCGGTTACACTTTTGTCTGTCTAGTGTCATTAATGGAGGATTCATTTAGTGCGTGTCGTAGTCATTTCTCCAAATGACAAAGCTAGCTTGAAGGACAATGCTGGCTTGATGGACGAGGCCAGCTTGATGGATAGGGCCAGTTTGATAGACAAATCTAGCTTTTCTCTTTTAAGACGAGGGTAATTTGTCTCCTCATTAGTTTCCCCTTCATTCCTTTCTTTGTCTATGTGACAAGGCAAGAATGATTTTGAAACTTTGCCTTCCTCGTTTTTCGTGTGCTCACGTTTGTTGTGGAATGGTGCGTAGATTGATTAAGCTTATTCTTGTTAGTAGAATCTATATCATTGAAATGATGTAGATTGATTACCTGAGCTTATTGTCGTTAGTAGAATCTGTATCATTGAGATGATGTAGATTGATTACCTGAACTTATGCTTGTTAGTAGAATTTGTATCATTGAGATGATGTAGATTGACTACCTGAGCTTATACTCATCAGTAAATTTTTTATCATTAGGATGATATAGATTGGCTACTTGAGCTTACGTTCGTCAATAAACCATTTATCATTGAGATGATATAGATTGTCTACCTGAGCTTATGCTCGTCAATAGAATCTTCATTGTTGTGATGATATAGACTAAGAAATACACTTAGCACGAAAGATATATATATATTGCTTTGAGTAATCTTCTTTTCTCACCTTATTTGTGAATGGTAGAAATTCTTACTTCACCTGTAGGAGTCTTGATATCATCTGTGTGAATTCGTCTTTCATGCAAACTCCCGCAGCTTTTTTTTTTTTTTTTGACGAATCGAGATCTCCATCTGCCTTTTTAAATGCCTTGCATTTGTCGATGCGATGTTCATGATATTGATGAAACTTGCAATACTTGCTCACACCAAGGCCTTCTACTAGAACCAACATGGTCTGAGGCCATTGTGAAGATGGTCCATCTTTTATCTGCATTAACACTCGTTCAATAGACATGACTAGTAGAGTAAAGTTAGTAAAACTTGAACTTAGGTTTTCATCATGACATTATTAGCTACTCCCATGCTTATGCGTCTTTGGGTTTTTGTTATGACCATATTAGTTATGACAATGGTAATGAATTCTTTGCATTCAGTTGCACTTGAATAGCTGAGCTATGGTGGTATTAGTTGTGTTTGAACAACTTTCTCACATTTTGACTGTGTTTGAACAGTTTTTTTTTTTTTTTTTTTTTTATTGAGTCATGTTTCAATGACGATATTAGTTGTATTTGAACAAATTTTTATGTTTAGCGATGTTTGAACAGCTTTTTTGTTGAATCATGTTTGAATGACGATGTTTGTTGTATTTGAACAACTTTTTATGTTTAGCTATGTTTGAACAGTTTTTTTATTGAGTCATGATTGAATGACAATATTAGTTGTGTTTGAACAACCTTTTATGTTTAGCTGTGTTTGAATAGATTTTTTATTTATTATTGAGTCATGTTTGAATGACAATTTTAGTTGTATTTGAACAACTTTTTATTTTTAGCTATGTTTAAACATCTATTTTATTGAGTCATGTTCGAATGACGGTTTTAGTTGTGTTTGAACAAATTTTTATATTTAGTTGTGTTTAAATAGCTTTGTATTGAGTCATGTTCAAATGATGATATTAGTTGTGTTTGAACAACTTTTTATGTTTAGCTGTGTATGAACAGCTTTTATTTTTTTAATTAAGTCATGCTTGAATGACGATTTTAGTTTTGTTTGAACAACTTATTATTTTTAACTGTGTTTGAACAGCTTTTTATTGAATCATGTTTGAATGAAGATATTAGTTATGTCTGAACAACTTATTATATTTAGCTATGTTTGAACAGCTTTTTATTAAGTCATGTTTGAATGACGATTTTAGTTGTCTTTGAACAACTTATTATTTTTAGCTATGTTTGAACAGTTTTTTATTGAGTCCATGTTTGATTGTCGATTTTAGTTGTGTTTGTACAACTTATTATTTTTAACTGTGTTTGAACAGCTTTTTATTGAGTCATGTTTGATGTTTGAATGATGATGTTAGTTGTGTTTGAACAACTTTTTTTTTAGCTGTGTTTGAACAGCTTTTTTATTGACTCGTGTTTGAATGACAATTTTGCGCTACGTGAGTTATACCAACACTTATGCGTCTTTAGGTTTTCCTCCTTCATTCATGGATCATAGTGAAGGGATGAAATAAAGAAGAAAATACATCAAGAAAGATATATGTATATACACACACACACACACACATATATATAAATGTATATATTTTTTTAGTAAACTTATTTTCTTGCCTTATTTGTGAATGATAGAAATTCTAGCAAGAGTACAAAAATGCAAACATGGTTAATGCTAAAAATGGGATTTCAAAGGAAAAGTTCTTTTTATACTCCATGCCCCGTGGATGAGTGCAACTTCATAAGTTCCTTTCATCTCACGACTATTGAACCTTTTAAATTCATATACTTTTGAGCTTTCTGGAGTAGTTCCAAGACTATTTTTGGTGGACTCTTGGTGATTGAGAAGAAGAAATCTCCCAGCAGAAGTCCCGTTTGGAAGGTTGTCAAGATGACTTGATCTTCAACTTTGTCTACCTACAGCAATTCTTTGTTGAAGCGCACCACGTGCTGCTGTAGCGAGTCTCCTCCTGCCTATTGAATGTTAAGAAGTTGATCAGTCAGCTTCTTCAGTCTTTGCCCCCCAATGAAATGACGAACGAAACCCTTGCTGAGTTGTTCAAAATTTGCAATAGTTTCTGGAGGAATCTTGCAGAACCATACTCTGGTTGCTCCTTTTAGTGTCATTGGGATTGCCCTACACATCACCTCATTTGGGGTCATTTGCAACAGCATCAGTCCCTTGAATGATTCAATGTGATCCAAGGGATCCTTAGAACCATCATATGATTCCAGCTATGGGAGACGGAATTTCTGTGGGAGGGGACGGTTTAGTACTTTAGTGGTGAATGGTGAGTCCGTCCTTCAAATCATCCCATCCAAATTCTCTCTGCCTTTGTCCTTCATGGAACTTCTTAATTCATCCATCTCCTTCCTCATGTTGCGAAGATCATTCTCCATCTTGGAGGAATCTTCTCCAGCGGTCCTATCTCGCTTGTTGGCTTGGGAGTTTGATTCTTCATCATTTTGGTTTTCACCTATTTGCCGACGTTTTGGGTCTCCATTGTCTTTCGCAACTCTTCATTCTAGTGAGTCAGCTTTTATACATTGGCCAAGAGAGCCTGGATTTGTTGTGTAAAGTTAGTGTCCATCTCGTACTACAAGGATCACTTTTCTCATTGGGAAGGATAGCTTGAATGGCTTGTCAGTTCCCACAGACAACGCTGAACTGATGATGCAAAAAATCTTCAGTATGAGATCCTCGTTGTAGTTGAAGGACAAAGATGGGAATGGGGTCGTCTCTGTAGACGAGAAACCTGTAAAATGAACTGGGTGAGAGTAACAAACCAGTGTGGCGTCAACTAAAC
This sequence comes from Castanopsis chinensis, assembly GCA_032878915.1. Classification (NCBI taxonomy): domain Eukaryota; kingdom Viridiplantae; phylum Streptophyta; class Magnoliopsida; order Fagales; family Fagaceae; genus Castanopsis; species Castanopsis chinensis. Next base: position 22,089,764 of record JAVQMG010000122.1, read on the forward strand.
CGCTTATGATGCTTATGTTAGTAAGGGATTGATTTGGTAGAGTATTTATGTGTATGATTAGTCATACCTTAGGTTTCTAGTGCTTTCTCCTTTTATAGTTATTTGCTGCGTTAATGGGCAATGAATTCTTGTGTTTATGCTCAATGGCTAATACGTTACAGAATTCAAGTCTGATGTGTACAGCTCATTTGTTACCGTTACTCGTCTGTTACTCTTTATCATTAATGAGCATAATAAATGCATAACGTCTTCTTTGATTAATGACGGTCTTAATAGCATTGAATGCAGAGGCATTTATCATCATCGATGGTCTTCTGCCTGTTGGCCCTTCGGTCATGCTTTTGCCTATCTAGTGTCATTAACGGAGGATTCATTTAGGACGTGCCATAGTCATTCGTTCGAATGACGAAGTTGGCTTGAAGGAAGATGCTGGCTTGATGGACGAGGCCAGCTTGATGGATGGGGCCAATTTGATGGACGAAGCTAGCTTTTCTCTTTTAAGACGAGGGTAATTTTTCTCCCCATTAAATGCATTTGGTAAAGGGCTGATCGGACTTCTTCACTAGTAATTTCTTTGGTGAGCTCCACATTCATTTCCCTTATTACTTTGGTAGGAATCATATTCATCACTTCATCAACTCTAGTAGGGCGAGTGCTTGTATATATGTCTTCAAAATACACCATTGCTGTATTGGCAATGCTTTCTTTACTCCCACACAAGGCTCTATCATCACTCCATAATCCAGAGATTGTGCTCTTTTTTCTTCGCTCTAATGCCTGATGATGAAAATACTTGGTGTTACGGTCCCCTTCCCCTAACCATTATACCCTTGACCTTTGTTGCCATCATATGTCTTCCTGATCCAACAGGTTATTTACTTCTTTCCTTAGCCTATTTATTTCAGGTCCATTCTACTCGTCACTATCACCTTTGATCAGCTCATTGATTGCCCTCTTTTTCTCCTAGATCTTCTTTGGAATCTGCCCAAATGCTGATTTGCTCCATTTTGAAAGGGCTTCTGCACATTGTTTGAGTCCTATCCTAAGCCCATCCGGATTGCTCAGGTTTATTCCTCCATTCCAAATTTCCTAGATTAGCTCTTTAGAGTCTGCTCATCTAGTCCATATGGCTTTGAAATGAAATTTGTGCTTTCTTCGATCCTGCAATACCTTCGCATCAACTAGTAGAATGGGGCAATGAACAGATGTCATGTCCACTAGGTGTTGTACCATGATATTTTGAAAGTGATCCAGCCAGTCCATTGTTGCAAAGGCTTTATCTAGCCTCAAATACACCCTGTTTTCCCCTTCTTGTTGATTGCACCATGTGTAATGAGGCCCACTATACCTTATATCCTTAAAGCCACACTTGTCAACTACATTTCGAAACGCTTCTATCTGCTAGTGGGGTCTCGGTGGTCCCCCATAACTTTTCCTCCCTTTTGAGTATCTCATTAAAATCACCGAGGAATAACCACGACAATTGATACAATCGATTGAGTGTGTTAAGAAAGCTCCAAGATTCCTTTCTACGATGGGTCTTTGGATGCCTATAAAAGCTAGTTATCCTCCATCTAAACCCAGTTGCTTCCTTGGTAATCACGGCATCGATGTGGTGCCTAGAGTAGCTTTTTATATCCAAGTTAACTTCCTTTCTCCAAAACATTGCTAAGCCCCCTCCCTTCCCTTTCTTTTAGACATAGAAGCCATTTACAAAATCTATCTTACCTTTCACTTTCTTCGTACCTACAATCTTTCTCTTAGTCTTTGACAAGAAGACCACCATGGGATCCCACTCGCACGTAATCATGCAACCCTCCAACTGACGGAGGGTTCCCAATCCCCCGACAATTCCAACTCAAGGCAATCATGGCTCTCGACGGTGCTGCTCTACAGCCACCACCATTTCTCTAGATGTCATCGCATCATTGGTTAGGTCCCTCTCACATCTCCTTTTAGTTTTCCTTTCCTTGTCTACTTCTATCTTTTTTGCTCTTCTTCCAAGTTTGGCTCTAACCCCAGCCTCTTGGGCCATCATAACTGCATCCTTTGTTAGGCCTTGTTCCCTTGCTAGTTTCTTCCATTTTGTTGTCTGTTTTGGCCTTTTTTTTCCTTGTTTTGGTCCATAACAGGGTAGCCTGATTCCTCGTTTGCACTTAGACCCAACTTAGCTTTTATTGGACTCGTGACTTCGGGCTCCTCAACCATTTTTCCTTTTTGTAGGCCCACTATCAAGCTCTCATCTCTGTACACTTTATCCTTGCTCCTTACTAAGACCAAGTGTAGGGATTTTTGAAGCTCACATGAAGGCTCTTCTTTCCTCATGGTTAGTAGTCTTTCCCAAAGCTATCCCATCTCATCAAGGTGCTAGCTCACTGACTTCCTGACCCATCTGTGTCACCTAGAGTGGCCCAATTGTCAGACCGCCCATCTCTTTTGTCTCCATCAGATTTTTTGCCTCTTCCTCCATTCTCAACTCCAAGATTCTCTGTCACCGTCCTTAGCGATGGTGATTTGGCTCTCTCACCATCGTCGTTGGATAGATTGCTCACCTCCTTTCTAACCTTCATCTTCTCAGAGTATCCTTTGTAGCTTCCATTTGCTCTAATCCAACGTGACTATACATGTTCTTGTAGAAACTTCTCATTTGCATAGATCTTATTACGTGACTAACTCCTTTACACGAATCCCACTACATGGTTAGCTCCATAGCAACCGTTTTGATTGTTGTAGTTGATTTACAACAACTTTATGCAAAAATGCCAATAAGATCTTCAATTGTTGGTGTCAAAGATTTTGCTTGGTACAGAATCTAAAGGTACACAAGAGTCACAGCAAGATCTCTTTCTTATATTTTCTAAACTCACAAGTTTGAAAGGTGGAGGCTAAGGTTTCAATTTGAAAACCTAATGAAGCATTAGAAAGCCCCCTTTGGTTTTCTGCCTCTACAACCGTATTTAAAGAGGAGCTTAATGGGCCTTTAAATAGAATCTCCTATGAGGTTGCACAAACCCATAAACAATATCTACCAGAGTAGTCGGTTTCGTACCGTACCGGCCGGTACCGCCGATATTTTTCGTACCAGTGCCTGAAACGGTACAAAAACATCCTCATCTCTTACCAGTTTAAATACCGGCAGTACCGGAAGCGTTTCAGCTGTACCGGCAAAAATACTGGATTTCGGCCTAGATACCGGCCTGAAACATAAACACAGATTTTTTTTTTTGTAGTTTTTCACTCACCTAAGATAATTTCTTAACAAATTTCACGGTCTGATGCATCTCTCTTGTATCTCGGCCTCTTTTCTACTTAGCTTTCCATTTTTGTTTGTGGTCTCTACCATGTCTATGAGTCTGTGTTCCTCTAATCTTGTTCTTCTTCTTTTTCTTCTTCACTTTTTTATGTCTTGAGTGTTTCTCAGAGAGTCTTGCGGGTGCCCACGTGATGACTAACCAAAGGTAAGGGTGCTGGCTTTTTGAAATTTGAAATGAGATGAGACTCAGTAGAGGTAAACATGTGGAGGAGATAAAATCAAGATAGAAATAAAGAAAAATAAATTGTAAAAGTAAGAGTGAATGAGTGGAGGTGAAAAAAAGTGAGTTATTAAAAAATATTTGTTGGCAGAGGCTAGTGGAAAATTCTGATACATGTATCAAAAAAAAAAAATTTATATAATATTTTTACAATATTTTCAAAAAAAAATTTTAAGTTTTAGGTTGTTATAGGTTTTTATTGATGGGGTAAAAAAATTATTTTAGTGGTAAATTCAAATTAGAACCAATAAAAAATGGCCACATTTGATTTGTTGTATAAATATTGAGAAAATATTGTGAACGTAACAAATTTATAATATATATATATATATATATATATATACTAAATATATATACTAGGGGTAAATCCGAAACGGTACACCGGTATTGACCGGTACCGAAATATATCGTTCCACTGGCCAAACCGGTACAACCTCCGATACAAAATTGACTCCCTTGATATCTACTTAGAATAAAACACTGTAGGCTATATCAGAAATTTCATCATCTCAATAGATCAAAAGGTATTAAGCTTGGTATCGAGCTTCATTAAGCCTCAATAAATCAATAGATATCAAGAAAGTATCGGGACTTGTAGTTTTCTTGATAATACCAGTTGTAAGAGTACTTCATGATATTATTGTACACAATAGAACTAAAACCCAAATACAAGTGTATTTTCTCATAGAATTTACTAATTAGATTAAAATATGAACCTTGCACAATCTACCATTTATATGAGATGAGAAAAACATTACTCTTTAAATATTGAATAATTTTCCCTTAATAATATACGCTACCAATCAAATTATAGTGGAAATGCTAATGTGGTCCAATACCTATTTGGTAATTTTCATTCATTAGAAGAAGGAAATTATTCCCGAGGATAAAAAAAAGTAAATTTTATATGCAATAAAAATATTAAATATCAAATAATTGCAAATGCAGTCAAACAATATGTTTATGTTCACATGTCAGTATATCAATCAAATAGTTATATAACTTTTAACCGTTTACCCTCCCAGATTTGTTTTTCCTGTTACTATTACTAATATGATAATGATTCTCCCAAAGTTAATGATATCATATTTTATATCTCACAAAATGAGTATTACATATTAACCATATATAAAACCTGCACGACGTCAGAATATAAAACTAGTGTACCATACATTGCGCGAGACATCTACTAGTATTATGAATAGCTAAAATATAAATAATGGTCCAATCTATTTTTTTATCATTCAAATATATTGTTGATCGTCTAATCTGGCATCACATGAGCCAATAACAATGCACTGTCAAGTCTGTTCACAAGTTAGCTTGGTACATAATTTGAAATGGATCAATTAGCAAAGGAGGAATATCCTAAAGTTGCAACCCCCTGAACATGGTAAAGCAAAAACAAATGTTGATGAGACTTGGAGTAGTTGATGTTGTTAGTGGAACAAATTAAGTAGTTACTACGCGCTAGTCGCTACACTCTCATATTGCCATAGTTAACGACATTAAACATGGAAGAAGGATGCAAATACAAACTTTATGCTTCTTTTTCTTTTTCTTTTTTTGTTCTATTTTATGTTTGATTACCTTCTATTTTAAAAAATGATAAATTTCTCTAGTTAATAAAGTAGAAAGTTGAACACAAGGTAGGACAAAGACTTTGTGTTCAAATAATTCTGAGGCAAAAGTTCCAGTTTGGACATCATAGTAAAACAACACATTTGGTTGCATCCTATACCTATGGTATATGTAAAGTTATGATTTCCAATTATATTGTGTTGGCTTTAATTTTTTGCCAATTTGATTGTAATTTCTTTAATCATTTTCCTTCTATGTATGTGGGTTTACTTGTAAGGGATGAGTGAGAGATTGGTAAAGAGTCAAGCTTCAAAAGATGAATCAGTAGACTTTGCGACTAACTCACGAGTAGCTCACGAGAAGCAACCCGTGAAAAGGCTACATGTGGAGAACATAATTGGAAGATGAAGAGTTGTGCCAAGCTATCAATGTCCCGAGTATCTCGCGAGAAGGGTCATCCCACGAAGTACCCACGAAAGTTTTTGTTAGGCAAAAAGTTGTGATGCTTTACCACATTCCTTTACCCACACTATAAATTGTAAGAAGTGCTTTTTAGAGTGAAAACCCTAACAAATACATTTGAGAGTAAGAGATTGTTATACCCACAATCATCTACACATTTCCTTATAGTTTTTCTTAACTCCTACCTCTCCATCTCTAGAGGTTGTTAGGCCAAAAACTTACCACACCCATTTTAAGTGTCAAATGTGTTTTTGGTGCTGTTAGGAAGTATTGGAAGAAGCCATTCATTGGCAGATGCAATCAGGCTGAATTGCGGGATTCGAAAAGTTAAAGAAGACAAGACTCCGAGAAGTCCGTTTGGTAGCAGGAACTTGGAAAGCTCAAGTACATGTGGTAGACTAGGCTAAGAGGGTCTTTTGTTATTCGTGTACTCTAACTTTATTCTCTAGTAGATCGATTTCGACTTGGAGGGTCGCAGAAAGGTTTTTTGCTAGTTCTTCGGTTTCCTCTTCGAAAACACGTCTCGATGTTATCTTATGTTTGCACCTCTCTTCCTTACTCTATAATTTTTCATTTTATTACTGATGGTAGATCAATATGGCTTAAGGTAGTGTTATCGGTTCATTGCGCTTATTTACTCTTGTTCCACACTTAGTATAAGTTAGAGTAAAAGCAATCTAGCCGTTTTTTTTTTTTTTTTTTTTTTGGGTTTGAACAAGCTCTTGGGTTTTACCACAAATCCAAGCTTTCAATTGGTATCAGAGCAGGTACACTTGTCGAATTTCAAAATCCTAGTGTGATCCTAGACCCCGTGTGTGATGGATGGATCTCAATCCCTTAATGCACCTCCTTACTTTGATGGGAGTAGCTATGCTTTTCGAAAAGTACGTATTCATGCTTTTCTTTATGCATTGATGAGACAGTGTGGGATTCTGTTGAGAATGGATGGGTAAGACCCATAACAGCCAAATTTGAATGGGATAAGGATGCTCTTGATTTGGCAAATGCCAATAACAAAGCTATTAATGCTATTTTCTGTGATGCTTCTACTGATAAGTTTCACAGGATTTTGCATGTGAAGACCGCCAAAGAGGCATGGACCATTCTTGAGACATACCAAGAAGGTTAAGGACACCATGCTTCAAATGCTCACTACTCGATTTGAGGAATTGAAGATGAGTGACGATGAGTCGTTTGATTCATTTTATGAGGGACTCAGCAAGATAGTGATTGTCAAGCTCAATCTTGGGGAGAATATTGAAGATGCCAAAGTGGTAAGGAAGATCTTGAGATCCTTACCTGAAAGTTTCCAAGCTAAGGTAACTGCCATAGAGCAAAGCGAAGATTTGGATAAGATAAAGATTCAAGAACTAATTGAATCTCTCCAAACCTATGAGCTCGGACTGCCCTTACACAAGTCCAGTAAATCACTTGCTCTTAAGACCATAAATGAGAGAACTGATGATTCCTCTGATGAAGACGATGTAGAACAAGAGGTGGCGTTTCTTTTAAAGAACTTCCAAAAATTTCTCAAGATGAAGAACAATAGGGCTTCGTTTAGTAAATGAAAGTTCTCATCCTCCAAAAATGACAAGAGGGAGTTCAAGAAGAAGGATGGGAAAGACTCGTCATCAACCCAAGAAATCGTGTGCTATGAATGCAATAGTCATGGGTATCTAAAGAAAGAATGTCCAAACTACTTGAGAGAAAAGGGTAAAGTATTTGGTACTACCCTTAGTGACTCTGAGAGCTCAAACTTCGATGTGGAAGGAGAATGTGATAGTGATGGAAACTATTCAGCTTTCATGGCAATTATCACTATCGATTCTAGAGATGAGTTGAGCGACTTGGTTGATGAACTAGGTGTACATTCCAAAGGTGAATAAGTTGATGATTCGAAAGATGAGGATGTGTACCTCAATGAAGGTGAGAAGAACCTTCAAGAAGTGTATGATGTGTTGCTTGAAGGTTGTGGCAAATATGCCAAACTTGCAAAGAATGCTGTTAAAAAGATGAAGAAAATTGAAGAAGAGCATAAGTTCTCTCTTGTGCAACTTAAGGACGCTATATGCGAAGTTGAAGGGCTGAAGGAAGAGTTGCTAAATACCTACTCTAAAATCAAGTTCCTTGAACTTGAAATAATTCAAACAGATGTCAAAGTGGAGTGCATTTCCACCAAGAAACTTAACAGTATGCTCTCTTCTCAAAAACCTTCAAATGACAAGACTGGTTTAGGCTATACTAGTGAAGGAAGCTCAAGCAGTGAACCCAAGAAGAAAGAGAAGTTCGTGTTGGCCAAGAATGTAGAGAAGCCCAAGGTAGAAAAGCCCAAAGTGGAGAAGCCCAAGGTTGAGATCCCTGCTATTGTAAAGAGAACCATTGGTCCAAAACCAAAGGAAAAAGGGAAGTCATTGCCCAAGAACCAAAGGAGACCTCAAGTGAAGCGTTTCTTTCGTCATTATAGCGTGAGGGGTCACACAAGACCAAATTGCTTCAAGCCCTTAAGAGGGCTAACTCTCTACATGGTTTAGATAACTCAAGAAGAATGTCGAAAGAGAAATTAGGCTAAAGGAGAAAATGAGGGGCAACTCATTGGAGATGTTATGGAATGGTTGAAGAACATTTCATCTTGCCTTGCTAGCTTCACCCCAAGGTTTGAGAGTTATGTCAAGCGTACCCCTCCTTCTAAAAGCCTCACCCAAAACACTCGTACAATGTGGGTGAAGAAGGGTATTCATCCATGATTACTCACTATATCTATGCACTAATACTTCCAATGTATTAGGGTCATAGTTTCATGCATCATGACATACGCAATCTTCTTGTGTCATTGCTTCCATTTTAGCATGTTTCTTTTTTAGTTGTTTATTTGTTTACCTTTTTTTTTGTTGATCTTACTTTTATGCCTTGTTTTCTTGTGTGTTGAAAAATTAAAAAAACTCATAAAAAGTGAAAAATCTCAAAACGTTTGATCGCTTGTGTTATATATATCACATGTTGAGTTTGGCCTAGTACCTCCGTACTAATGCCGTAGTGCTTTTACAAGATTAGCTTGTTATGTATGCACATTTTTCAAGTGTGAGCGACATCTAGAAATCTATGTTTGATTGTTGTAAATAGATGTTTAAGCTTGTTATAAATGACTAGTCAATAGTCTTGTTTGATCTTGATACATGCGTATACTCGTGCTTGTATATCTCCTCACATTTTTTTTCTTTTTCAGAGTGCTCTTCAAACATCGATATCTAAAAAGAGAAAGAGCTGAAAAATGCTTGCTTCGAAAACTAGTTTAACTAGGAAAATGTGGAGTAAAAATTTATTAAAATGTATGGTACTAAAGTCAAAGGCTTATTCGTCAAAGAAATATCTCAAAAATTGAGTTGTATTGATCAAATATATGAAAATTGAAAGCCAAATGAAAAACTTTCAATCTAATGAAAACACATTGGTAAGGAGCATATATATTCGTTTCTATAAGTGAGATAGGTCACTTGACTTCATGCTAGTTGTGTATGACTTAATTGAATTGATCATTGAAGCTTAATACTAGACTATGGACTAGTTCATACTTGATCCATACACATAACACACAAGTCTAATGTTCAATGAATGCCCACTTCATTTGTGTGATTATACGTGTTCAAATATGATATGTGTATACTCAATTGCTTGATGATCAAACCCAAAAAATATTTGAGTATTTTATTCATTTTTTAAATTGTTTTGTTGTATCATTTTTGTGTTAAGAGTTTTTCCAAAGAGCCAATTTGTTTTGTTAAAAAACTCCATCTAAGGCATTTTCACAAGTAAGTCTTCTCGCGGCCTATCCACGAAAATAAAGAAGCTAATTTTCTGTTTTTCCAAAATATTACACAGAGAGTTTTGTGACTCTTTCGCGACTCTTTCACTAGAAGTAGCTTCCCATGAAACAAGCCATGTTCATTTGAGGCCATTTCCAAGTTCTTCGTATGTACCTTACCCGCGAAATGAGCAAAGTTTTAGTTTTTAAAAGCCAAACAATGACAGTCTTTCAAAACTTGTGTTTTGCCTCTTCCGCACCTCTCTCAACCCAAAACACTATTTTCTCCAAAAACCTAACCAAATTTCAAGGGCTTTCATCTCTAATAAGTCTCATCTAAGATATGTTTTGACAATTTTTCACTTTTGATTCCTTAGATTAAGCCTTAGATTCTAAGATTTGTAGGGTTGAGTCATTTTGAAAAGGGGTTGGGAAAACTTCTATTTCTTGTAAAATTTTTTAATTTTCTTGATCGGGCTATGTCCTATTGTGTTTTTTTGTGTTTTTGTTGGCCCCAAGTAGCATTTAACATGTATTTAGGCAAGATTTCCATATGTTCATGCGCTGTTTCATATGTTAGTGGAATGTATGCACTCTAAGTTTTTGATAAAATGTCTAAGTGGTTTTTTTTTTTTTCATTGTTTTGGACTCCAATAAGTACCAATTTTTTGGGATTACCATGTTTTTACATGCTTAATATGTCTTGATCATTGGATGTGTGTTTTACACACTTTACCTTATGAGTGCTTTGTCATGCATTGGTCATGCATCTTAGATGCACACCGCTTGTCTAATTGCATTTTAGGACTTTTTGTTCATGTTTTTGGACTAACTTGTATCTAATCAAGTTTGTTTCCATGTTTGTGTTTGTTGTTGTTTGTTTGTGTGGTTGTTGTTTTGTAGATGTCTCACCGATCCTCTAGCGGTAAGGAACTTGTGATTGGTCTCACTTTATCTCCTGTATCAATGAGGACGCAACAATCATCGGGTGACTTTGAAAACAAGCAATTCAAGACTCTCTTGGACTCTCTATCCTTCACTAATAATTTCAAGAATGCACCCACTGTGGTGGAAAAGGTTGTGAGATTTAACACTTTGGGATCAACCTTTATCCCTAAGATTTTTGCAGATAAGGATTGGACTAGCCTGTTCGGTAACTTTGACGATCCCATTGAAAAGTTAGTCAAAGAATTCTACTCTAACGCTTGGTTCACCGGAGCTGAATTGAAGTGCTAAGTTCGAGGAAAAGATTTTGTCATTACTCCAGACTACCTAGGGAAGATTATTCACATCAATCGTTCGGAAAATGTAGACACTTCCCCATATGATGAAAAACTAACACCAATGACAGATATTCTTGACACCTTAGGAGCTGATCATGAAGTCTTCCCCACAGGCACTTCCATTGGGATTGCAAAATTTGGACCGAAAATGAATACTCTCACATTGATCACGTTCTTTAACCTGAACCTTCTGTCCAACACAGGTTTCATCAACCTTAGAAGAGCACAATTCCTATGTGATCTAATCAAAGGAGCTCAAATTGACATTTCTACTCACATAATTCAAACCATGGAAAAATAGTTGCAAGAATGTGTCTTTTCTTCTACAGCCTTGCCATGAAGATCATGACTTTTAAGGGTATTCGTCAATCAAAAGAATGAACTATCTTGCCTCGTCAACGACTAATGCCATTGATCTTTTTCAAATGAGCAAGAGTCACTCATCTGCCGAAAAGGCAAAGAAAAGCCCTTCTAAGCCTCCAAAGAATGAATCCTCCCAACATGCCACTCCTATTGAGTATAGATCAGCTACTCTTACAGTCCCCAAGCAACCCGAAACAGCATCTCCTCACATTCCCAAACCTCAGCTTGCTAGCACTCAGCCAGAACCATCTAGTTCTCATTCGGATAGGTTGAATACCTTGGTTGAAGGATTGCATTGGCTCATTTCTGGACTTGCTAACGTCATATACTCGACAATGTTCAGATTCTTCTCACCATCATTGAGACACAGTGGGATGAGATTCAGCGCAAGCTTATGGAGAGCCTTTAGCTATTCACACCAAAAAAAGTGGAGATTACTAATATGAATATTTTGACTATAGCATATGGTAAGGGGGAGAGCATCACATGGAAAGGAGGTATGCATATTGAAAAGGAGAGATTAGTGGGCTCAAAAGGAGGAAACTAACCTACAACCACACACTTTTAGATGCTAGTCTAGTTTTTATGTTCTTTATGCATTTATAGTTTTTGTTTATTTATAGTGCTTTATTTAAAGCTTTTAAGTACTCTAGTTTAAAACATAGTTTTCTTTAGTACTGTTTTTGAACCTTGGTTTTTATAGCCGTTTCTTAATACTTATAGTTCTCTAGTGCTTATTGCATTAGTTTCTTTAATGCATCATGTGGTATGTTGGACATGCAATTGATTTTAGCATTGCTTGTAATTGCATTGCATGTCTAAATGATCATTTACTAGTTAAATGTTCATTGTGGTCATTTTCTAATGACTATTCATGTTTGATAAAGTTATGCTTTATGTCTTACATTTCAATTGGTATCTTGATCGTGTTTTACTTGTTCTTTATACATGCCTTGTGTTCTACTTGTCTCGCACTTAATGAAGTTTATATGTTATGTGCAAGTATTTCAGGATACAAGTGTATATGGTTCAAGTCCTTCATAGCTTTTAGATTTAGGTATGAGTGAGTTTTGCCTATGTTTCCAAACTCACGTTTAAGTCTAGAGTCTGTTTAGGTGTTTTTTCAGAGAATAGCCAAAGGGGAGATTATAAAGTTGTGATTTCTAACTATATTGTGTTGATTTCAATTCCGTGTCAAATTTGATTGTAATTTCTTCAACCATTTTCCCTATATATATGTGGGTTTACTTGTATGGGATAAGTGTGAGAGATCGATGAAAAATTAAGTTTCAAAATATGAATCAATGGACTTCGTAACTTGCTCAAGAGAAGCAACCCGCGAAAAGGCCATGTGTGGAGCACATAATTGGAAGACGAAGACACTTCAGTGAGAAAGCCCTAGCAAATACACTTGAGAGTTAGAGATTGTTATACCCACAATCAACTACATATTTCCTTGTGGTTTCCTCAACTCCTACCTCTCCATCTCTAGATCCTTGAGAGGTTGTTAGTCCAAACACTTACCTTACCCATTCTAAGTGTCAAGTGTGTTATTGGTGCTATTAGGAAGCATTGTAAAGAGCCATTCATTGGCGAATGCAATCGGGCTACATTACGGGATCCGAAAAGCTAGAGAAGACAAGACTTCAAGAAGTGCATTGGTAGCAAGAGCTTGGAGGGCCCAAGTACATGGGGTAGACTAGGTTTGGAGGCTCTTTTGTTATTCGTGTACTCCAACTTTATTCTCTAATGGATCAATTTTGACTTGGAGGGTCAGAGAGAGATTTTTTGCTGAGTTCTTCGATTTCCTCTTTAATAAGACGTCTCGGTGTTATCTTGTATTTGCATCTTTCTTCCCTACTCTTTAAGTTTTCATGTTATTATTGATGATGGATGAATATGGCTTAGGGTAGTGTTATCAGTTCATTGCACTTATTTACACTTATTCCGCACTTAGTATAAGTTAGAGTAAAAGCAATCTAGCCCTTTTTTTTTTAGGGTCTGAACAAGCTCTTGGGTTTTGTTAGGACATATGTGATTCATGTTAAGAACATATGTCAACATTTTATGTAATTGGCTAATCCTTTGACAAAATGCACTTTACTTGTATTTGGGTAGATCTAGGATGTGTTTAATGCTTTAAAAAACAAGATTTCAAGTTCAAGTGTTAAAGCCATGCAAGTTTGTCCAAGAATCAAGTGAAGAAGTACTATTCATTAAAGCTCAACAGCTAGTATTTATCGAGGTTTAAAAGAGTTGTTTCAGCCCGAGGCTTGACAGCTGCTTGACAGATAAGGTATCTATCGAGATTTATAAAGTTCAGTTTTTCAGAGCTAGTTTTCATCTAATCCGTGAATGTATGTTTGAGCTTTCTTTTCTCGCAACCCTAAACATATATAAGGATCATTTTAAGGGACGTCATAGGTTGCATAGTTGCACAAGAGCACAATTCCACAAGTGTGAAAAAAAGTGTGACCAGAAACCTAGTTTGCCCTAGTTCTTCTTGAAGAAGCTGTTGTGTTTGTACACCATAGGGTTTTGTGACCAAGCAACTTTATGATTTTCATCATGTGATGAACAGAAGAACTTTGTAGCCACACTTCTTCTCAAGTTGATGATCAAGTCACATACTGGGAGCCGTGCAATACAAGGAGAGATTATCACTACAAAACAAGTCCAATTGGGTATTAAGGTAAGGGTTCAACCGTAGGTTGGTATAGGGTACTAGGATTCCTTTACTTGTAACTACTTGTTGTGATAATAGTAAATTCTCGAGAGTGGTAACCTTAAAATCACTTGATGGGGTTTTTGCCTTGAAGGTTTTCTCCATTCGTAAAAAAATCACTATGTCAATTTATTTTTCGCTGCATATTTATTTCGTTGGTGATTTTTTTTATGCTGCCACGTACATTGCATGTTAAATTGATTAATTAATTAAACTTAGCTAATTAATCAACTAATCTATCACAAAGGGGTCAATACGTTTTTGGCCTATTAAGTGGTATCAGAGCAGGCACACTCTAATTAGGGTTTAATCTTTGCTGTGTGATCCATTGACCCATGTTGTCATGGCTGCCATTGGCAAGAAAAGATCTCTTATTTCAAATACATATTGTTTTTCCAATCTCTATTTAATTGAGTATTTCAGAAAATGCAAGTCTAAAAGTTATTTGAAAGCTATCATGATGATGATTGAAAAAGATCTTAACATGACAAAGAAGAAACTAGACTGCCTCAGAATGAGAATATGTAGAGAAGTTCATCTGAGAAAGGTGAAGGTTAAAGGCCTTGTTTGTAAATGGCAGATGAAAGAAAACACCATTCCTACAGATCTGTCATCAAAGCATGAAGTGTGCTTTATGATGAAGTCTGCGTTCAAGGTAATGGATACATGCTTGTGGCACCTTGACAGTAGATGCTCACGACACATGATTGGAGATCGCTCTCTCTTTAAGGTCTTCGAGTCTAAGAAAGGTGGTAATGTCACTTTCTGTGATAGGAGCAAATCACAGATTAAAGAAAAGGGAATCATCTCTTTACCTAGACTGCCAGACATTGTAAATGTGCTATATGTAGAAGGTTTGAGAGTGAACCTGTTGAGCATAAGTTAGATATGTGATCAAGACTTTATGATGCTGTTCTCTAAAGGAAAATGCCTTGTGCTGGATGAATCTAGAAAGAAACTCATAAGTGGTGTTCACACTTTAGACAATTGTTATAGTTTGGTCTCTGATGCTGATATTGTGTGTAATAGTATTCGTTTTCCAGATAAAGATCTATGGCACCAAAGGATGGGTCATGCTAGTTACAAACATCTTTCAATTGTATCTAAATATGAATCAGTGTTGGGGATGCCAAAGCTCAGTAAAGTGGACAATGTTGTGTGTGGACCGTACCAGCTTGGGAAATAGACAAAAGCTAAACATCCAAGTACTAGGACATCCGCTTCAACTAGACCATTGGAGCTACTACATGTGGATCTCACAGGTCCAACTCAAACCAAGCCTCTTGGGAGGAAGAGATACATCATGGTTGTAGTAGATAACTTTACAAGGTACTCTCAGGTCATTCTTCTAAGATCCAAGTTAGTTGCACATGAGCACATTGAACCCTTGTGCACAAGATTGCAAAATGAGAAAAGTTTAAAGATTGATTGAATTCGAAGTGATCATGGTAAAGAATTCGAGAACTCATACATGGAGTCCTACACTAAATCAGGTATATCTCAATAATTCTCTACTCCTATTATTCCTCAGCAGAATGGTATAGTAAAAAGAAAGAACAGGGATATTCAAGAGATGGCTAGAGCCATGTTGCACAACAAACATGTGGCTAGAAACTTGTGGGGAGAAGCCATCAACACTGCGTGTCATACGGTTAACAAGGTATATTTCAGACCCGATACCAAAAAGACTCCTAATAAGCTATGGAAGGGAAGGAAGCCGAATGTCTAGTATTTCAGAATCTTTGGAAGTACTTGTTTCATTCTCAAGGATAAAGATAATGTGAGAAAATTTGACTCCCGAAGTAATGAAGGAATATTTTTGGGATACCTCTCCACAAGTAATGCTTATCGGGGTATACAACAAAAGAACCAAAAAGGTGATGGAAACTATAAATGTTGTTATTGATAAAGCTTTGAAATCTTATTCTGAGAATGACAGTGAGGAAATCCCCAAAGAAATTCTTCCTCTCGAGCCCAAGGACATTCAAGAAGCTGTTGATCAAGAGCCTACCTCTACAAGAACTCCAAGTGTTGCAAAATGTTCAGCAAATAAATCTGCCTTACCTAATTTTGAATCTCATAAAGAGAAAGGACCTTCCTCCAAAATTCAGTTAAATCGTCCTCCTGAAGTTATTGTGGGAACTATGAATGAATTTACACTAAAGAAACGCACAGTTGATAAAAGTGTTGCTAACTTCGCGTCTTATTCTTGCTATTTGTCGCAGGTTAAACCTACCAAGGTTGGGGAAGCACTTCAGGATGAAAGCTGGGTGAAGGCTATGCATGATGAACTGCTTCAGTTTCAAAGGAATGATGTCTGGACACTAGTACCTAGACTAGAGGGTGACCACATCATTGGCACAAAGTGAATTTTCTGCAATAAGACTGATGAGGAGGGCAATGTGATCCGCAATAAGTCTCGTTTTGTGGCTCAAGGATACTCGCAAATAGAAGGAGTGGACTATGATGAGACATTTGCTCCAGTAGCCCATATAGAGTCCATCAGGATTCTCCTAGCCCTAGCATGCCATTTGAAGTTCAAGCTTTACCAAATATGTCTAAACTGCTTTCTTAAATGGATTCCTTAAAGAAGATGTCTATGTGGCTTAACCAAAAGGATTCATTGATCCCCATTTTTCGGATCATGTGTTGCATCTCAAGAAGGCACTCTATAGGTTAAAGCAAGCCCCCAAAGCTTGGTATGATTGTGATGGAATTATACAGCGCAGCGAAAGAAAAAAAAAATAACGTAACGGATCTACTTCATACATAAAAGTTAACATGCATTGTTTAAGTTTCAGAATATAAGAACAAGAGAATGTACCTTGGAGCGGTGAATTTCAAAACTTGAAGATGAGAATCACTTGGGAATACTTTCAATCTTCACTCCAATTCCACTAATGCCCAAGATGTGTGGTCTCTCAATCAGTTCCAAAAAACAAAATGTCAAAAAGTGTCTAACACTTTTTACACCACTTCACAAGAGTGTTCTTACAAACTCTCTCTATGAATTCTCTCTCAAAATCATTTTCATACATCAATATTCTGTATGTTTCTCCCTTTGTATCTAACTGATTATCTAATTGGGCCAGCCTTTTGGGCCTTTCTAATTCAGCTTAAGTGTGTGGCTTGGAGTGGGACCAAAAGGGACCAATAAGACACTAGCTCCAATGGGCCTTGGGCTTTTCTGTCAACTCTTGACAAGTCCAAAGTTACCATTAACTATATTGAATACCACTATATAAATATAGTTGCACTCTAGGCCTTATTAATAAATTATATCCCAAGACTTTATTATACATGCAACCCTTTCATAAAATATTCATAGTAACACAAAGTCATGAAAGCAGACTGCCACTTTGTTTATTACTACATCTTAATTCCTTGAGTACCCGGTTTAATTCTTTAAGTTATTCATCATATATTTATGAAATCCAATTTCATAAATATATACTTTAGTAACTCCTTACTAAAGTGGTTAGGCCCAACTCTCTGAATAACAAACCCATTAAACTTATCTCAAGAGAATATTTTGTATCTCCGTTAAGAGACTATGAATTCCATCTTGAGAATATATGTTCCATCAATACTAAATGTGACTGCCCAACATACTGAGATTTTGACCATTACTATAGATCTCACTCCTGATATATCAAAGCAACCTACACTTTACGATCAGGTCCATTATCCTCTTAGGATTAAGAGTTCATGCAAAAATAAGTCGTAAGTTTATTATTCAATTGACAGTCGTTAGGAGAGTAATAAATCTCACACCGGTCCAGTTCAATATGTCTTAACTCTTAAAACATATCAACATATCAACTAGAAATCTCCATTTCCATGATCAAGACAAATCATCTTAGTTGATATATTATAGTCTTCGCAGATGAAATGCCCAATTTCATCACCGACTACGAACTATAATTCTGAGTTTACAAAGAACTTGTGATTTATATCTTCTGTGACTAAATCACATACTATGCATCTCATGGACTATATGATAATGTCCCAATATTCATATTGCCAATATTTTCAAATAATAATACAACTTTATTAACCAAAACATGCATAATGTCTAACATAATAAAATACATAGCATCATATAATAGGATTTAAGGACACATATCCCAACAGATTGCCTCACATAAAACTTAGTGTCACATGAGTTCATAAGTGGAAAGGTTGATCAAACTCTCTTCATCAAAAGAGAAGACGGTGAGTTAATTGTTGCTCAAGTCTATGTTGATGATATCATCTTTGGGTTAACAAAGGATGAACTTGCTCATGGTTTCTCCAAGCTCATGCAAACTAAGTTCAAGATAAGCATGATTAGAGAGTTAAATCACTTCCTTGGATTGCAGATTCGTTAGCAAGAGACACGTATATTCATATCTCAATCTAAATATGCTAGAAATCTTGTGAAAAAGTTTGGTTTAGAATATGGTAGTTCTAGTAGACCTGACATTAATTACAGTGTGGGAGTGTGTGCTAGATATCAGGTTAATCCAAAAAAGTCCTATATGACTGCTTTGAAAAGAATCATAAAGTATATCAAAACTACTGCAAACTTTGGTGTGTAGTACAGTAAGGACACAAATAATGTCTTGGTCAGGTATTCAAATGTTGATTGGGTTGAGAATGCCGATGATAGGAAGAGTACTTCAGGGGGTTGTTTTTATGTGGGTAATAATCTTGTCCCCTAGATGAGCAAAAAGCAGAATTTCATCTCATTATCCACTGTTGAGACTGAATACATTGCTATCAATAGTTGTTGCACCCAACTTCTATGAATGCAAAAACTCTTTCATGACTATGGTATTTGTCAAGAACCTCACTATCTATTGTGACAATACCAGTGCTATCAATCTCTCTAAGAGTCCAGTTCAACATTCTCGAACCAAACAGATAGAGATTCAACATCACTTCATTCGTGAGCTTGTTGAAGATGGTACACTTACTCTTGAGTTCATTCACGCTAATGATCAAAAGGTTGATTTGTTCACCAAACCTCTTGATAGCAAACGGTTTGAATTCCTTCGTCAAAACATTGGTGTTATCTCCATGGAATGATCTCCTCCTCTCCTCTTCCTTCCTCATGCATTTGGATTTAGTTTTTATGCATTTCTTTGTTTGGCATGTTTTTGTTTGTTTGTTTTTCAGTTTTGTTTTATTTTGCTTTCATTCATAAAAATAAAAATAAAAATTGAAAAATAAGAAAAATACAAATACAGTGTATGTTTGTGTACATTGGTACTTGTGTACCTTAAATGGCCAATGAAACAAAGTTTTCTAAACTTTGTATCTCTTGTAACTTAGATGAGTATCTCTATGCACAACTAAGCAAGTGAGCTTTGTAACTCTTTGTTTGTGATGAGTAAGATTAAGTTATCTCTTGTACTTAACACTCGTATCACTCTTTTTGACAAGAAGGACTAAAAAGTCCAAGAGAAAGACATAAATAACCATCTCATCACTGTTGTCCGCCAATCATGAAATGACATCAGTATGCTTCGGCATAACAAAAGTGCAATGCCAAAAAACTTAACATAATTGGGTATTTCATTTCTCTCTTATATGCCCATGCATGATATGCTTAATAAAAGAAAAATATGCCAAGAAAAATTAAAGAAAAAGAAACAAAATGCTTTAAAACATGATTGCAAGCGTATATTTTAGGAGATGTGGGAGTTATAGAATGTATAACGAAGGTGATAGTCCCCATCAAGAAGTTATGAACGTGTATGAGTTAAATTGATTTACTTATATCTCAAATCGATATAACATGTTGACACTTATGCGATCTTGCGATGTTTTTCACACACTACACGTAATATTCTTTGCTACTTTTTATACATATGCAGGTACAATGTAATTTGGCCATTACAAGGTTTACTTGTGTTAATGTATACTCACTAAACTGTCTTGACTTGTTCTGAAATATAAAATTGGTTAGACTTGTTGTGTGTGTGTGTCTTGGATCTATGTGCTTATATTTTTCTTGATTGAGAGATGTTTTGAAAGATTAAAATTTTGTTTGGATTTTTGGTTGAGTTTCATGTTTGATTGCATTCATGTCTATGTTTTTCTCTTCTTGAAAAACTATTTTTAAGCAATCTAGACAGCTCTTCGACACCTCTTGACAGCTAGGCTATCTACGAGCTCCTCAGCTTCTTTTTATCACAATCTCGATAGCTCCTCGATCCATCGAGAAAGTTTCTATCTCCTCGATAGATGCTCAATAGCTCCTCGATCCTTCGAGCCCTTTTTGCCATGGACACCTCTGGATAGCTACTCGATAGATGCATCTATCAAAGTTTAAACCTCTACACCTCTCGACGCCTCTCGATTTTTTCAAGATTTAAGAGGTTCTATATATAGGATCCGCGCAATTTCAGGTTCATTTCTCTTAACCTCTTGCGACTCCTATTGACTCTTCACCTCCCAAAACCTCTCTTTCTCACTTAAAACTTCTTTCCCAAGAGTTTTTCAGCCTAAAGATCATATTTTTTTCATCTGGTATGATCCTTTTCACTCATTCTTCATGCATTTCATGCATTTGACCTAACTTTTTGGAATTTTTGAAAAATATTGGGTTTTTCAAAATTGATGGAGTTTTTGTTGAAATTTTGGGATGGGCATTGTGAAAATGGTTTTAAATCATCATGCATTGCACCTCATTTGCATTATAACAATGTTTCATGCATTTTAGAAGTGTATTTACTTTGTTGAAATGATTGTGTGCCGGTAGAATTGGATTGGGCTAAGCCCATGATGTTTTTATCACATGCTCACGCATTTTCATGAATACGTACCTTACATTCTCTATATTCTTATATATTGATTGTGATTGGTGCTTTTCTGCATCTTTCTCACTCTCTCTCTCTCTCTCTCTCTCTCTCTCTCTCTCTCTCTCTCTCTCTCTGGCACCTAAACGAAAATCTACTCCGTCCCAAAACTCTCTTCGTTCTGGGGCATCCTCTTCTTCTGATCCTACTCCCTCTCATATTCAGTTCCATGATGATAAAGCCCAACAGGACTTTTCGAAGAACTTTTTTAGACAAGGCATTCACTCGGAATGCCAAGTCATTTTGTTGAACTTATCTGACACTGACCTACCCACTGTCATTCACAGTAGGGGTTGGGAGTCACTATGTGACGTCTCGGTCACTTGTCCATCCATGCTTATATAAGAGTTCTACTCCAACATGCATGGATTTAATTATTTAGTACCTCTCTTTTTCACTTGCGTTCGAGGTACGCACATCGTGGTCACTCCAGATATTGTATCGTCTTAAGACCGTGTCGAAAGACGAGCTTATGTCCTTTTTTTGTAAGCGTCCCTCTGATTGGGGTGATCATCAATTCACTTCTTGTTCGACCTTTGCTAAAGGTCTTAGGTTTATTAACATGGTTATGACATTTGTTTTGCATCCTTTATCTCATTATAACTCCATTACAAAGCCTCGTGCTCGATTTTTACTTTCCCTTTTAGAGCATCTTACCATAGATTTTCCCTCTCATTTCATTCTTTCCTCATAGATGTGTTGGGGATATGGCGACCCGTGATGAGCTCAACTTCCCTTCAGATATCACGAGGATTCGACGCCATTTTTCTGTCTCCTTTCCCGTTTCCGACCACTTCCATGTCATGTGTGCCATAGACGCCACTACCGTTAAACGAAGCAAAGCGCAGCTACGTTCGAGGCGGTCCGGGACGGCGATTCCTCCAGCTTTTACAGCTCCATCCACATCTACTCCATCTTCTTCTACGGGTGGTGTGTCTCTCGAGGACATCATGGCATAGCTTATGCGCATGGATGCTCGCCTTGACACTCTCAGTGATAAGTTATGTCAAGTGAACACCTGTATTGGTCGTATTGCATGACTACAGGCTGACATGGATGACTTTATTGCTTCTCCTCCTCCTACTCTAGAGGCTTCTAAGGATGAGGACGATGATGCTGATGCTGATGCTAATGCTTCTGATGCTGATGAGGATGATGATGATAGCTCTTCCAGTGGTTATAAGATGTCTACTTGATGTACTTACCCTTTTTCATTCACAACAAAAAGGGGAAGTAGTTTTGGATATGAGAGTAGTCATACTCATAGGGAGAGGGTTAGTATAGGAGATTTTTGTTAGGGGGAGTGTTCAAATCTTAAGAGATGTAGTGAGGACTTTTATATATCTTCTTCTTTTCTCTCTATTTTAGATACACTGTTCATGTACCTTTGATCTTGTGATCATGTTATCATAGCAAACCTTATACTTGTTTATATATATTCATTTGAGTTTGCTATTACATTTCTTTCACCTATCTTTACATATGTTGTTTATTTTCTCTCTTTATGCACATGCTTCTTATATATTGTATGCAATCTTTTATTTCTATCTCACACTAAGATGTCTTGATAAGTTTTGTTTAAAGTGTTTCAGACATACAGATTGTCAAAGTCTTCTTACCATGAACTCTCTTCTTCCAAAGTTTTTCAAGAATTTGTGTTAGGATAGATTTTATTATATTCAATAAGTGAGTATGAGTTGAGTGATTTATGACTTCTCTCATATGTTCATTTTTTTTTTTTTTTTTTGTGGTTTTGTCACGGATTGTTAAAAGGGGAGATTGTTAGGACATATGTGATTCATGTTAGGAACATATGTCAGGAACATATGTCAGCATTTTATGTAATTGGCTAATCCTTTTACAAAATGCACTTCACTTGTATTTGGGTAAATCTAGGATGTGTTTAATGCTTCAAGAAACAAGATTTCAAATTCTTAAGTGTTAAAATCATGCAAGTTTGTTCAAGAATTAAGTGAAGAAGTGTTGTTCATTAAAGCTCGATAGTTAATTCGACAGCTAGTATTTATCGAGGTTTAAAAGAGCTGTTTTAGCCCGAAGCTCAACACCTGCTCAACAAATAGGGTATTTGTCGAGATTTATGAAATTTAGTTTTTCAAAGTTGGTTTTCATCCAATCCGTGAATGTATGTTTGGACTTTCATTTCTCACAACCCTAAATATATAAGGATTATTTTAAAGGCCATCACAGGTTGCACAATTGGACAAGAGCACAATTCCATAAGTGTGAAGAAAAGTGTGACTAGAAACCTAGTTTTTCCTAATTCTTCTTGAAGAAGCTGCTGTGTTTGTACACCATAGGGTTTTGTAACCAAGCAACTTCATGATCTTTATCGTGTGATGAACAGAAGAACTTTGCAGCCAACATTCTTCTTAAGTTGTTGATAAAGTTACGTACTGGGATCCGCGCATCAGATTGGTTAATCACGTATTAGGAGCCATGCAATACAATGAGGATTGTCACTACAAAATAAGTCCAATTAGATATTGGAATAAGGGTTCAACTGTAAGTTGGTATAAGGTACTGAGATTTCTTTACTTGTAACTGTTTGTTGTGATAATAGTAAATTCTCGAGAGTGGTAACCTTAAAATCAACCAGTGGGGTTTTTGTCTCGGAGGTTTTCCCCGTTCGTAAACAAATCACCGTGTCAATTTATTTTCCGCTGCAAATTTATTTAGTTAGTGATTTTTTTGTGCTATCACGTACATTGCATATTAAATTGATTAATTAATTAAACTTGGCTAATTAATCAACTAATCCATCACAAGAGGTTAATAAGTTTTTGGCCTATCAGGTTTTACCACAAATCCAAGCTTTCAGTATACATTTATTGTGGTGACTTTTTTATATTCAATTGATAATCCTCCATATTTCTAATAATTAATTGTTGAGGAGATAAAAGTAACATTTTTTTTTTACTCTATACTAAATATAATAATGGGAGCGTTGTATCTAATTTTGCAAAACTCTTGTTGCGTCACCTAATCACTAGTCACATCAACATTAGCAATTATTTATTTATTTTTTAAAACAATATTAAAGATAAATAGTAAAATATTAACTTTACAAATCCAATTAATTAATTTTAGAAACTAGTCATTACTAATTTTACAAATCCAACGATAAACAACTTTACATCCATTAATTTAGTATACTTAACTAGTCTTCTTCCTATTTTTTACTCTTCTTCTCCCATATTACTCTTCCCCAACTATTCTTCTCCATTTTCGGGCTCTTCCTCTTTCCATTATTAATCCACCATTTTAACATTAGTTTCCTTTAGCCCCTCTTTTCCCTTTTTTAGAATTTTCTTCTCCTCATCTTCTTTTCTATAAATTCCCTATTACTTTTTTTTTTTTTTGGCATATTTATCCATATAAGTAGCCCATAAAAAATGTGATTACTCTATATATATATATATATATATATGCCCTTTTATATATATATATATATATATATATTTTTTTTTTTTCTTTCTTGCCGCTTTACTTTGGATTGATGGGTTTTTCTATTTTTGACAACTATAGTTTAGATTGATTTTTTTTTTTTTTTTTTTTTTTGGGTTCTATAATTTGATAGTTAGAAGGGGAAATTTGAACCTTGTATATCTTCATTGAAAATATGAGAATTTGCAAATTGAGCTATTAGGCTTTTGACTGGATTGATGTGTTTTAGTTCTTTTTTATTGTGTGTCTTAATACTCTATCATAGATCCCCTCTCTTTCTATTATGGCTTTGGGTAAGTGAAATTTGTTAATTGTTAAAATATCTAATGCTAAGTGAGAATATTTCTTTAAAAAAATAATCATAGTATATTATCTTTAATAAATTGCAAAAAAAAAAAAAAAAAAAAATTTATAAATTATATCTCATTACGAAATAATTATATATTTACACGCGTCGTAGGTGGATTTACAACTAATATGAATGAAAGTTTCATCAGAATTCTTAATAGCTATGCAGCATGTATGAGTTTGACATTTCAAATATGTAGGCAATTAATTGATATGATGTAATTAGTTAACTTGGATACCAAATCAAAGTGCAGGGCTAGAAAATTAACTTTAAAACTACAAACTAAGTAATTAGATGGATCTAAAAAGTAAAAAAGAGAAAACAAAATGTGTTGAGTAAACGAAAGGAAATAACAGAAAAAAACCGAAAATCCAAAATCCAATCAGTTGCTGATGTAGACAAAAAGCCTTGTCTTGTGCACGGAACAAAACAAAGAAAAGAAAAAATAACTTTGCACATTGTGATATTTATGTTCCTAGTTTTCACTGGATTACTTTCTACATACAACCCTGTGAATTGCACCACGCTAGTGACCAAGGCAATGAGCTAGCTAGTATCAGTAGTATATGGGCTAAATGCATTTTGTCCCCTTGGCGGCGGTGTTTGACGCCGGTTCATTTGCTGATATTGCTCATCGGAAGGTCCCTCGCCATCAAGCGTGCTATCACGCGTACTGCCAAGCTCAACCTCAAGGTCATCCTCTTGTGGCTCCGTCCCAACAAACTGTTGCACCACCAAAACCGAAACAGTGGATGCAAAATCTGATGAAGCTAACAAATCACCTATAGCACCCAGCTCAGGGCACTCACTCCAATCAGTTAGTCCTGCTGTGAGTGGTGAAGGCATTCCTTGTCCTCTCCCAACAATAAACAGGTCATGACTACATTCTATTGACCTTATGGCAGCCACGGTATCCTCCCCGTTATTCACCCCTTTCTCCGTGTACATGATTGATTCATTGTTGGAGGCATGGATTTGGAACTTCTTTACAAGATCTTCGTCCAGTTTCTTCTCTCTTTCTTGGTTTGCTTTAACTGCTAACGTCTCGTAATGGTTCAGGTTAGTGCTACTGCTAGCGTGCATTACTGCGGGTTCAGATGCTGCATCCCCACCATGAAAGAACCGTAATAATTTATAGCTAATTCCAGTATGTTCGGACTTCCTAATGCTAGTTCCAGAGTTCAGTTCTGCAGGATCAATTGTATCCTCACCAGTAATGAGCCTCAATACTGTAAGTCTTACTCCAGGATGTTCGGACATCCTCCATGCATAGAATAATGCTTCTCTATCATCTGGTCCACCAAAGAATAGCACAGCTATGTGGTGAGATACTGAGTTTGCAGCCAAGCGTGTGGATCCATTTAGGCCTCTGTCAACAAGAATTCCAACTGAGCAAGGTGCATTTTTAAGTACCTTCTTGTTCACCATTTGATGGGCCGGATTTGTAGCTTCCATGCCTCCATCAACGGTTTGTTGTTTGTGGAAAGGGATGATTATCAGGCCGACTCGTTTGTCTTCAGCTAAATTGCAGATGTCTTCGTGCATGCTAGAGTAAGGGGAAATCGCAGTGAGGGGGCTGACAGACACACAACCAGCATGCTGCTCATAGTTCTCGAATGCATTGATGATATGGTCGGACTGAGCTTGAGTCCGGTTAAGGGCTTGTCGACCTGATTTCCGGGTATTATGGACTATAAGCATGGCAGATGCACGGCCCGTGAGTTCAACCAAGTGGAGCGCATAGATGCATATTGGAGATCTTTTGGTGGGGTGAGAGGCTTCAAGGAGGTTGATGATTGTTGGGACATTTCGAGGGTTGTGAATGCACACAAGTACTCGAAATTCTGCATCTGGTTTTGAACTTTGGATTGTTCGCCTTTTGTATGGTAAGAACCTCTTTGCCGGTGTGTAAATTGTTGTTACAATGGGCATGACCATTCCAGTCATAATTACAGCTGCAACTACCATGATTGAAAATGATTGAACATCTAACACCTGCAGGTAACTTAATTTTATTGTCATCAAATTTGTGCTTGAAATAGCTAGAGAGAAAAAAAATTGAATAAAATTCTTCTATTCCCTCCTAGTATTCCACTTTGTACTTGACTAACTGCAGTATATCATGTCATGTGTGGTTTTTTTCCATGCTTGTTTTTTTTTTTTTTTTTTTGGTTGGTGAAGTATAAAATGAAACACAAAGAATGAAATAAAGAACAGTTATTCGAAAAGACTAGTACCAGTAATGGTAACAAGCAATATATAGAGGAGTACCTCTTGGTCCCTTCCAACATTCAGCACAATCAATTCAACAAGGCCCTTTGTGTTCATGAGGAAACCAAGAGTAACGCCTTCACGTACAGTCATCCGGTAAAAGAGTGATATAAGGAGAGTTCCTATAACTTTGCCAGCACAAGAAAGAAAAACGACTAGGATTAGATATCCCCAGGTGCTGGGATCCCTGATAGTGCGTACATCAGTCTTCAGCCCGCTAATGGCAAAGAAGAGAGGGAGCAGAAGCCCCGAAACAAAGTCCTCAAGCTTTTCCATGAGAGTAACTCCAACTGGTCCATTTGGAATTACAAGACCAAACACAAAAGCTCCAAACACAGAATGTGTTCCAATGGCATCTGTAATAAAGCCCGAGATCATAACCCCAGTGAGAATGAGACATATATAGAACTCACTGATGGTCTCTCCGTCTGGGGTTCTCTGGATCATCCATGAGATTGCTGGACGGACAACAAAAATGCAAAAGACAACAAATAATATGCTTGACAGTATCACCCAGAGGGAAGCTAAAGAAGTATTATCATTCTCAGATAGGGCAATAGCAAAAGCTAATAGAATCCAAGCACACATGTCATTGACAAGAGCTGATGATAAAGCAATCTTGCCAATCTCCGAATTTATGAGTTTAAGCTCTGCAAGGATTCGAGCAAGCACTGGGAATGCAGTGACAGAGACGGAAACACTAAAGAATAGGATGTAAGTCCCCAGCGTCATGCTACCGTTTTGTTTGTAAAGAAAGAAGGAGAAGACGGCACCAACCACGAAGGGTAAGATCATTCCAGAAATTGCAATAGCCAACGACTTTTTCCCAGTTCGCCTGATTACTGTAATGTCCATCTCCACTCCGACCAGGAAGAGGAAGTAAAGGAGACCCATATTTGCCAATGTCTCAACCACCATCACACTTCTTAGAGGAAACATTGCTTTGGCAAAGGTTGCGCTCCTTCCAAGCACTGATGGACCCAATATCACTCCACCCTGTACACATCGAATCAATGTTACAAGAATAATACTACGAGCTTTAAGGAAATATCATCATAAAATTACTATGTTATATATGTTGTACATATCCTTTGCCATAAGTTATCAAAGGCAAGATGGTACAGCATCAGCTGCCACACCAGTGCAGCAGCTAGTGCACCAGATGGTGCAGCATCAGCTGCTACACCAGAGCTGCTCAGCCTGCCACATAGTGCAGCAGCTAGTGCATCAGAGCCTCCCAGACAAGCACCAGATCAAACCAGACAATCACATCCTGTACTGGCTAGTGCAGGAGCAGATGAAACACAGATTGAAGCATTAGATAGTCATCAAGGGATCATATCTTGCATTACAGAGTTGAAGAAATTGAAGAAATGTACAAGTCCACCTAAACGGCAGTACAGCTTAACTGATGTACGTACAGAAACAATGTGTAATTTTGTATGTTAATATAGTTAGTAGTCAGGTACGTGTAAGTGTTTGTTATGTTTAGTTCCTGTTCACACATGCATCAATTTGTTAAGTTAGTTACAAAACGAGTAGGGTCTTTTACTTGTATATATATGTATAGCTACTGATTCAATGAATGATATTAAGAAAAAATCATTTTCCTCATATAGGCCGTTGAGCTAGAACTTGAATACACGTGGGAAAACACTTTAAGTCACGTTTTTAAGTCTGAAATCATAACTTCAATTATTTTGGACAACAATACCATATTGCACAATGACCAATATTATATAGATATTTATAGCCATATTTTTATGAATAATAATAATAATATACTAAGAAGAAACAAGAGAAAGCCTCGACCCATATCTAATTTAATAATTTTGGAGAAAGAACCCACAAAGGAATAAAGGAAATAAAGATGGGTCATCCCAATTACAAATGGCTGTCCAACGAGCTACATTGTGTCTCAAAAAATTTACATTTCTAGTAATAAAAATGATGTCCCAACAAGAAAGGGAATTTAATGCCTCATTGAAATCAGAGAAGAAAGGAGCTAGAAGCCAAGGCTAAAATGTTGCTTTGAATGCCTCTTTCACCGCCAATTTCTCAACAATTTACAATTATGATCATGCGGATGAAATATTGTAACTATCTACTAGGATCGTGGACGAAGGTGCTAATCTAAAGGGCTTTTTATGTTAAGTATATGGTGCTAATCATTAAAGTGAAATTGTGCTTATTAAAAAGTTCATACGTGTGTTATTAAATGGTAAAAGAAAAATTGCAGGAAAATGCAAGAGATGTAGACTTTTTTGCAAAAACTTTTTAAAATGTTGATGTGATGAGTCATTATTGGTAAATAAAAATAATGTTATTTGTAAACCCAAATAAGAATTAGTAAAAAGTTGGTTACAACAATAATTTATAAAAATGTTGTAATATATTTTGTGGCGGTAATATTACTTAAAACTGCATACTGAAACTTGAAACAATATAGCCAAAGGCCTTGTAGTTGAATTAATACTTCCCCATGCACAAAGTGATTGGTGGTTTAGAGGGAAAATTGTTCAAACTACAGAATTAGCAGCATATTGTAATTATCTCTCTCAAAAAATAAAAAATAAAAACTTGAAACTATATACATGACAATCAATGTAGGGAAATTGTGTAAAGACAGGTAATAATTAAGAGATAAACGTACCAAAACTTCAGAGATAACACGAGGTTGGCGAAGGGGTTTGAGGAGGAAAACCAGAACACGAGTAGTAACAACGACCATTGTCAATTGCAAAATGAAGAGAGGGAGAGAATAATCTAAAGGGTTATCGCCTTGCCATATACCATTTGTTGTTATCATGGTCGGCGCATAGCATACTATTGAGCTGTTTGTTTCGTTATATGGTTGTTGTAATTCTGCCATTTCTTTCCCACTGCTTTAGTCTCCAATGCCGCAGCCAAAGCCACCTCCTCTTATGGGCCAAGCCGCCTACGAACACCTTTTGGGGAAAAACGAAAAAAACAAAAAAAAAGAAAAGCATGTTACTTCATAATTGTGCTTCCTACTTTTATCATCATGTATTCATGTATATCATTTTCACGTAGAAAAAAATAGGCTCTTGCTTTCTTAGGAGTCAAAAAAGAGATGGATAACAGTAGTATGTAAGAGAAAGTTCAGGCTGGTTTTGGTGGTTGCCCGTCCCATTTGGGGGCACAATTTTCTTTAGCTAACGTTGACAGGAAAGTCACCATATTCTAGATAAATAAAGTTGTGACATAACATTTTACACAATTATTGCAACAACTCGCCACATGGCGAGTTATGAGTAGTGAAGAAAAAATAATAAGTCCAAATATTCACCTCTCACAACTCACTACATGACAAGTTTCATTAAAAATTGCCTAAAATGTTGTGGTACTAACATTGCTCAAATAAATATTATCTGAGGTATCATAAAAAAATGCCATATATATTTTAATTTAATTTAACAATTGGAATTGTACTTAAACACAAGCAATTAGCAAAGATCAATGAGAGTATAACAAATTTAAACGCTAGTTTTTGGGTTTACAGATATAAATTCTTTGGTCAACGGTTCTCAGAAAAAGGCCTCTATTTTTAAAGAAATATCACTTGTTGCATCCAAAAAAAAAAAATTGCAAGAAATCTAATTTAATTTAGCAATTTTGATCAACTTACTTCTGTTTGTTTTAAAATAATATATTTCTAAGTGTTTGGTGCGACATGTAAAATTTTTCACGCAAACTACTAAAACTGGTGCTAGAGGTTCAATGATCGGATCGTCAGAACAATGTTTCTAAAGATCAAGCTGACAGCAAATGTGGCCAAAACTACAACTCTAGCCACTTGGCTGCCGCCAAACGACATTTCTGTTGACTAGACCACTGATACTGGCAACCTAACCACCATATAAGAGGAGAGGGAGCTACTATGTGTTTTTGTAAGAAATATTTACCAAATTTTTAAAAGTAAAATATTTATAAAGGATTTTACGATTAACATAAAATATTTTACAAGTTTAACTACATTTTTACATGCAAACAAACACCTTAATATAGGAAATCATATTGCAAAGTTTTTTTTACTTCAAAACAAACAAAGCGTTAAAACACATTAGCAATTAGCAAGGATCAATTAGAGTAACAAATTTAGACCCTAATTTTTTTGATTTACTCAAAAATGGAGAGTTGCCATCTCATAACTAGAATTCATTTAAAATTAGCCAATGACTGAGAATGTGCCATATCATTTGAAAGATACTAACTTAGCAATAATGGGAGAGTTAACAGAGCAATCACCTAAACTAAGGTCAGTTTAATGAGGAAAAAAGAAAAGACAAAAACTTGTTGCACACACATTAATGCACACATTTTTACGCACATAAAAAATTAAAAATTTTAAAATGTTAAAAAAATTATTAAAAAAAAAATTTTAATTGTGAACTATACAGTAAACACTACTGAAGAGAAAAACACCGAATGAGCAATGAGGTAGATGAATTCATGGCAGTGGAGGTTGAGTTATTGAATGCCAATTCTGTAAAGGGGTGGAGGAAGAGGACCTAGGCGGAGGGTGGCAGTAGCAATGGTTGATCATTTGTTGGTGATGGTCTGGCCGCGTCAGTGCAATGGTGTGGCCAAAAGTGGGAAGACTCGGCTAGGCTGTAAATCTTGAGTTTCACCCAACTATTGACAAAAATATTAAGTATTCCATTTGCATCTTGTTTGTTGGCTCATCGAAATTGTAGTTGCAATTGTAATCCCCTATATGCTATCAAATAAATTAAGAGAAATGTTACGTACACAAATATTTATAACAAATCTTAAGTAGTACGTTGTGACTAGTGAGCAAAAGAGTAACTTCAATAGTGGATCTATATTAGAACCAATAACAACTTGACACCATCATTTTTATATTCATCTAATTGTTGTAAGACTAATTACATTACAATCATATGTGTCTTAACTTTCATAGGAACTACCCTAGCTAGGCATCCTAATTCACTGTATAGAATTTATTACATAATTTTTCATGTATGAACACATAATCTGTTATAGTGGCAGTTTTAGCAAATTTACACATAAAATCATAAAATAACTCCAAATGGTCTTATTTTCATGTTGGGATATTTTATACATATACTATACACGTTATACATGAGTTTCAAAACCTTTTTGGAAACATCATATGACCTTGAAATAACAATCCTGTTTAATAAAGCTCATCTTCAATCTAATACACATCCAAACAAGGTGTCCACTCAAATCTTACACACAAAGCCATGTCCTTTAGAAAGCCTTTTTATCCACATGCAATTTCACATACTAACTTAAATCCATAGCAAAAATTAATTACATGACTGGCTCGTGCATGTGATTTCTCATACCCTTAAGCCAAAACTAGCATTTACCCAAACTTTACATGTTCTATTCAATTAAAGACTTTGATATTTTTCTTACCCTAGGCTAGGTTCTTGGAGGAATGGAGCTAAAATCACTTTAGCTTAAGTCTTTGAGAAGAACTTTGCGAAGAAATAGACATTTTCCCTCTTTATAGCTGCTGGAACCGTAAGTTGAGGAGGGAGAGAGCTCAACAGTGTTCTAGGCTTTTCTTAGAGAAATGCATGACCGGCTTGGGTTGTATGGAAAGGAGAACAAGGGTCCTCTCAAGAATTGGGCCAATTGTCTTAGGCTTATTGGTCCATGTGTGTAGGAAGTTACTAAATTGTCCTTCCCTTAAGTACCTAATTACAAAACACACACACACATATATAATAACTTAACCACTTAATATAGTAGCATATATTGTTTTGTGCGTATTTACTGTATATAAATACAGTGCACATCAATCAAAACTTAGCTTTTGATTTAATCTAATCTATGATCAATAGTTACTTTGCTTATATAAATAAGAAACAATCTTAGTTTAATAATTCACGCTAATTTCAATTTTAACCCTCCATTACTAACCCTTAGGGTCTCCTAGTTTAATTTAGAGATCTCAATTGGTGCGGCGGGGCACCACACTCCATGTCCATGTGACCGTTGAAACTCCAAAATGTAACTTCTTAAGAACAACCATCCTCAGATACTAGTCAACATCGGTCATGCCTTACCATACCTTGGGAACGCGTATCTCTCCTCTCGCCCAAAAGCAGCCGGAGGCTTAGGAATTGTTTCCACTCGACTATGGGAAAATCAAGCGTGGTGACTATATGGGCTAAAGTACTTCTTCAGGCTACATATTTACACCTCTCAAGCTTCCTTAACTGTGAATCTTCTAGAAACACATCATTCACTTGGAAAGCTATTCTGTGCTTAATGATTTGCAGTGGTAGTCAGATTTAAGTACGGAATGATAGTTGGTTACCTACTGGACCTCTTCGGACCACTACCAGAGACTGACTTTTCTCGAACCATAGACTTCTATTTTTATGGAGGGTATAGCTGGAACTTAAAAGAACTTCCTATGACAATCCCATGCATGTGATATTAAGGAAACTATTTTAGGCCTTCCTATTGCCTTAATTTCTTCTCAACAAGACCATTTAATTAATCTGGCCTTCCAACATGGGTTCACCTAGATCAGAAAGCCACTCGTTTTTATATTAATGTGTAGCCTTATGCATGTATACAAGTACAATAAAAATAATCACAATTATTCCGTTCATTTTATACATTTTTTTATATAAAAAAAATGTTCAAATTATATATGGTATCAGTTTACATTACAAATGAAAAATTTTAGAGATAAACAGTAACTATTATTTCTTTTTTGAACGAAAAAAAAAATCTTAAATTTTAAGAGTTCTCTTTTTTAATTCAAAATAAAATTTGTTATTTGACATTTATAGTCATATTTCTAAATGAAGTTATCCTTTATAATGAAGGTATTTTTGAACTTGGATAGACACATGACAAAAAATTGTTTTCTAATCGAAATTCAATTTAAAATCTAATTGGATTTGAACTCTTTCAATTTTTACATTCAGTAACTTGAATTCAGATCTTCTAGATTTCCTAAAGTACTCTATCAAATAGATTTTCTTAAATCTTAACCATTCTTTAATAATTTAATAATCTAGATTTTGTCATATCTGCATTTCACTAACAATAATCTTAATTGTTTTGTTTGCATCATTATTATATTATTTTAAGAGTATCATTAGTGGAATGCTAATATAGCAAAATTTAGACTCTTAAATCATAAAAAAATTATTAGGATTTAAGAAAATTTATTGGTAGAGTCCTCTAGAAAATCTAAAAGATCTAAATCCGAATCTTCTCTTAATTTTGGCTCTTTATATAGGTGAGAATAAATGACATTGTTGTAAATCCTAGCTCTTGGAACTGGATATGGAAGAGTCCATGTGGACATAAAATCCAAATTTCCATATGGAAATGCTACCAAGATCGACTGCTGTAAAACTACAAATGTAAATTGATTTGTATTTTCAGACTAAACATAATACGCGCGGTTGAAGGCTATGTATTTGCTATTTATGATGAATATGCACATTACAAAAGAGTTTGAATACAAAAAAAATTCTATCTTGACAGCTTTATCCTTATCACTTATCAGCAACTGCTATGCCGTGTTGTGCCGTTATCACATTATCACAATTACTTGAATTTTGTAATATAGGTGAATGAGATCAGGAGAATTTGCTCTTATCCTTAAAAAAACTGCCTACCAGCTCACAACCAAAATGGGTTCGAATCTTTTTGCCCACGTTGAAACAACTCTTCACGACCTTAGAGATTTTGGTTTTCCTGACCTGGACAATGAACATCCGATCCTTTTTCCAACTCAGGCCTCGAGAGTCTAGATGATATATGGCTGAGAACAAACCTTAGCGTGAATTAATTTGCTTCTAGAATCTCCTCTCCTTCCATTCCTTGGAATATCATGCTTGTTTATGGAATATGGAACCTTTAATTCTCTCTTTATACCAAAAAAAAAAGTGTTCTGCTTGGTAAATGCATTGTGAAAAATAAATTAGTTAAAATACATAAGTTTAGATTACTATTTATTATTTCTCATAATCTGTTTAAAATATTTTATTTATGAGGTTTATAATGAAAATCTACACCGGGTTGTGAACCCGATTAGGGCGGCTTTGTTATGAAAGCTAATGTTACTGCCGCCTAAGGCCTCCAAGTAAAAAAGGGTCCCAAATTTTAACTAATAGAATAATTTTTTTATTCTAAAAGTATTAATTAAGATCAAATATTAGTCAATAAATAAAATAATATTTTTTATCTAATGAAATACAAGAAAAAGAGAGAGAAAAAAGTTACATCCATAACATTTTTCACAACAAATCCTAAGTGGTAGGTTGTTATTGGCTGTTATTAGTTGGTAAAAAAATAATTTTAATAATGGGTTAAAATTAAAACCAGTAAGAACTTAATACTTAGGATTTGTTGTGAAAATACTGGAAAAAAAAAAAAAAAAAAAAAAAAAAAAAGCAATACACAATATTTTACAACATTTTTCACAACAGTTAAGTTGACAAACTTTTACTCGTTTTTATCTAAACCTACTACAAATATCACATTTTTATCACTACCAATCTGCCACATCAACGGCTAATCATGGATCCAGCATAATAAGTAAAAATTCTATCATACTTGTATAA
Source organism: Castanopsis chinensis (assembly GCA_032878915.1). NCBI lineage: Eukaryota > Viridiplantae > Streptophyta > Magnoliopsida > Fagales > Fagaceae > Castanopsis > Castanopsis chinensis. Next base: position 22,125,052 of record JAVQMG010000122.1, read on the forward strand.
AAGAATAAATAAAGTCTAAATAACAACGTACCTAAATAAAAAAAATAAAAATAAAAATAAAAAGGCAAAAATGCAAAATTGACCCTCTAACTTTCAACATTTTTCATTTCAGTCCTCTAACTTTAAGTTTTGTTATTTCAGTCCTCTAACTTTTAATTTTTGTCAATTTAGGTTTTTGTTAAAACTCAGTTAAGATTACTGTTAAACTCACTGAGAAATGACCGTTTTACCTCTTTTTTTTTTTTTAATTTCAGAATTAAAAGAAAAAAAATCTGTAAAAAAAAAAAAAAAAACATTTTAAGGGAAATATCCATGGGATGCTCTGCAGTCTAGGATGTCCAAGCGAAGGTTTTGACAGCATTCTTCACTTGGAGTGGGATGAGGTTTTTGCAGTCTCTGTTGGATGCAGGGATGCAATACAGTTTGGTTTCGGGGGAGACATTGGGGCTTGGCGTGAGGATGGTGATGAAGAGTGTGGCTGCAGCCTTGTGGATCTTGGTTTTTGGTGTGTTTTATGGGCAGATATGGGCGCAGAAGAATCACGATAGGGGGTGGTCTGCAGAGGCTAATAGGACGTTGGTTACTTTTCTTGAGGTGGCATTGGTTTTCATTTTGCCAGAGCTTCTGGCCGTGGTGCTGTTTGTGATTCCGTTAATCAGGAATTTCCTCGAGGAGACGAATTTGAAGATCTTGTGGGTCGTGGGTTGAGGGAAGGTCTTGTGGATAATATCAAGTACACTTTGTTTTGGATTGTGGTGCTTGCTACCAAATTTTTGTTCAGTTACTTCTTGCAGGTTAAATCGATGATTGCCCCAACGAAAGCATTGTTGGATTTGAAGAATGTGCGGTATCAATGGTATCAGCCTTTTAACAATAGCAACAGATTTTTTTATTTTTTACAGATTTTTATTTTTTCTTTTAATTCCTAAATTTATAAAAAAATGAGAAGGGTAAAACGGTCATTTTTCAATGAGTTTAACGGTAATCTTAACTAAGTTTTAACAGAAGCTTAGATTAACAAAAACTGAAAGTTAGAAGACTGAAATGACAAAACTTAAAGTTAAAGGACTGAAATGAAAAACATTGAAAGTTAGAGGGTCAGTTTTGCATTTTTGCCAAATAAAAATAATAAAGTCTAAATAACATATTTTAAATCAAAACTATGTTAAACTCAAACCATAGATAAGCAAGTTGGGCCGTTCATCAAAAAAATAAAATAAAATAAAATAATAAAATAAAAAAAGAAGAAGAAGAAGATAAGCAAGTTGGGCCATTCCGCATGTGCATATCATGAAAACCCTGATTACTTTAATAGTTTAATTTCCTGATACGGGATAATCGGCTCACTGTCTGAACTCCATCAGTGACACTCTCCCTCACATGCTATTATTATTTTTATTTTCATCTTTTTAAGTCAAAATTACAAACTCTTTTTACAATGCATAAGTAATCGAGCGTAAATGTAGCTAACTGGATTCAACTAACACATTGTAAAGTAGGTAGAAGTTATTGTTTGGTGACGTTTACCAACAGCGGCTATACAACTGAAGAAGATCATTTGGTGCGTGTTCCTTTTAGTCTGCATAAGGCCAGAATCTTTCATAATTTTCTTGTAACAAACAATATCTACTTTTCCCAAGAACCTTATTACTCAAGTTAATTAACACTTCTTAATATTTTTAAAGGATGCATTTAATGTTTAAATCTCATCTTTTATTATAGTAACTAGTATGTTAGGGTCATATTTTTTATGTAATTGACTAATCCTTTGACAAAACACAATTTACTTGTAAATTGGATAGATCTAAGTTGGATTTAATACATATCAAGTAGTTGTATTAAAAGCATGAAGATTGATCCAAAAAACAAGTAAAGAAAATCTATTTTATTAAAACTCAACAGATAGCTTGACAGAAAGCTACCCCATAGCTATCAAGATTTATTGGGCAGCTTGACACAAGCTCAATCTACTGAGCTTTGCTAATTTAAAATTTCCAGATCTGAATTTTAGCCCATGTTGATATATTTGTTTAGGGTTTCTTTTCTCACAACCCTAGACATGTATAATGCTTATTTTAAGAACTATTACACATAAACACAGAGACCAAGAGTTTATTTTTCTTTATAAGAAGCTACTTCGTTTGTACGCTATAGGATTTTGTAACCAAGTGTTTCATGATCTTCATTGTTTATGAAGTGAAGAACTTTGCAACCAACAACAATCATTCAAGTTGCTAAAATTAGTAACGTATTAAGATCCGTGCAAAAGATTTAGTCATGTACTAGGATCCGTCCAAAAGAGTTAGCCATAGATTGGAGATTTATGCATCAAAAGAAAGAAGGCTACTACAAGATCAAGTCAAATTGGGTATTGGAGCGAAGGTTCAACTATATGTTAGTATTTTGGGATAGGCTAGGGTAATGGTAACATTTCTCATACTTGAAACTGCTTGATTATTGATTAGTGGATTCTTGAGAGTAGTGACCTTAAATTCACCTAGTAGAGTTTTTTTCCTTGTGAGAGGTTTTCCCCATTTGTCAAAAAATCGTTGTATTAATTTATTTTCCACTGCATATTATTTTATTTGGTGATTTGTTGGTGCCTCCACGATTTGCAAGTAATTTAACCTACTTCATCAACTTGAGTAATTAAATTAATTAACCGGAGTCAAGCTATCTTAACTCAACATAGTATGTAACTTGTGTTTACACACAAGAATGATGAATTATAGTAGTGTTATTAATGTTAGTTTGGTTTATTGAATATATAGGACATTAGTTCAACTAGGACATTTGGAGGTACTAAAATGATTTTTCCTTACAATTTTAATGATATTAGTTACACCAATTAAGTTTTTATTACACTGCTTTTATTTATATAATTTTGAAAATCATTATTAGACACTACATATACAATATCAATTCATTATTACTGTTCATGAATTCTACTAAATACAACATAAAATAAAAGAATAAATTGGTTCAACAACATCTCCTAAATGAAATGGGGAAAGGTGCATGGGATTGTTTAGCTCAATTACAATTTGTTACGTTTAAAATCTTCACATACAAAATATCCAGATAGAAACATTATAAAAAAATATACTCATTAGTTTAAGAAAAAAAATAACAGCAAAAATCTAAACAATTAATTTGTATGAAAAGCTAACAAAATCTAATTTTGATTCTAATCAAATTATTTTAATCTTTGATTTTATATATATAGACATACACACACCCACATATATTACCTAGGTTTATTATATTAGACTCCTCATTTTCTACACTAATTAACTCACTGAAATCCAATTTTTAGACTAAATTAACTCACTTGGCTCAAAAAATTTAAAAGCATAGATTAGATGAGACACATGGCGCAAAATTATACTCTAATTGAAATCTAATTGGATTATCTCTCAATTTTGCCTATTAATATATACTAGTGTGTAGTCTTATGCAAATGCATGAGTATAATTAAAAACAATTACAATTATATGATTCACATTTTTTTTTTTTAGATGAGATTCAAATTATACATGGTACTAGCTTACATTTTTTAAGAGTTATACATTTTTCTAACCATTGATTTCAATTAGATCTAATGGTTAAAAAACACTATTTTCCACATCAGCTTGTCTAATTAAGATTATGTTTTCTCTCTCTCTTTCATCATTAAATTCCAAACCATTTTTAGCGCAGTGAGAGAATTAATTTTCTTGGTTTTTTACTCTCTCTCTCTCTGTCTCTCTCTCTCTCTCTCTCTCCAACTTACGGCTTCTCTCTTCCCTGATCTCCACAGCCAGCCAATATCCACATTTTTTTTTTTTTTTTGTTCTTTTGCTTAGTTTCCAATATTGGTTTTTAACATAAGAACTATTTCTAATGGTTTTCATTGTTATTTAATAGTGAGCTTTAGTCCTTGTGATTAATTTTATTAGTTTTAGTCCTTTTCTTTTAATGCTCTGAGGGAGACTTTTTTTTTTTTTTTGGCAGCACAAATAAGATCTACAAATAATTGATACAAAGGCAATTTTAATTTGCTTCCCATTAATTTCTTGTAGGATGTATCTTATATATGCACTGATTTACGTGAGATCCAAATATGTAGATTACAATTGTTTTGAAAGTTCGGATTACACAAGTGTATCAATTCCGTGAAAAACTATTTGGCTTGGCTAGAGTTATATGAAGTTTGAACTGATCTGTAGTTTTCTTCAATTTTAAACGTATTCTCACTAAAGAGAAACCAAATAAAAAGACTCTTTAGTGACAAAATTCAAGAAATATAGTTAATTTTTTTGGATTAATAAATTAATATTTAGATCAATAAATTAATATTTAGATCAAAACTATCCCACTTCATTGCCGAGGGACAGGACTCTAACGAGTCTGACTAGTAAAATATTTAAATTTTTGGCCTCAATTGGTTTTACATTGATATCTAAAACTAAATTATACTTCTAGATTTAACAAGCTAAATCCTACATATAGCTCCAATGAGTTGTCTGGATCAATGGAGGAGAAGGACATGAGTGGTCTAGAGAGAGAAGAAGAAGATGGGAAGGGTGGAAGGAGTAAATGATTTTTTTTAACAAGAGAATTAATTACTTTTAATGCATTAGATTATTTATTTTTAGAAGTTAAGGACATGGCAGCTTGTGTGTTATTAACTATTAGATTTAATTGAAATCAATGGTTAAAGAAAGGTGTAACTGTAGAAGAGTTATACTAAATGTAATTAAACTCATCTCATATATATATATATATATATATATATATGATTGAGAATTTAATTAGTTTTAGACTTTTTATTTTTTGCACCCAATTATAACTCACTTGTCACAAAAATGAAAAACTTAGATGGACACATGCTGGAAAATTAGACTCCAATTAAAATTCAATTTAGAATCTAATTGGATTTGAACTCTTCAATTTATACACTCAAAAAATTAAATAAGACATGTGACACAAAATTAAGAATTCAATTAAAATCTAATTGGATTTTCCATAAACTTTATCTATTAATATATATATTGTAAGGACACAAGGTTTGCCTTGGGCCCAAATGCGTGACCGGGCCGGCCTAAGTGGCCTACACAATAGAATTTGTAGAGAATAAGTTTAAGGCCTAGACTTCCAGGGGCCCTGGAAAGCTATGGGGTAAGGGTCAAGTCCATTGCTGGCGTGCTAGTAGTTAGGGGAAAAGTTCTGCCTCTCCTCGGACGTGGGCCGATGAGCCTATGTCTAGGCTTTCCTTCTGTTTTCTGAGAAAGAGAGAGTCTTCCTTTCTTTAGAGAAAATCCTGATCTCCTTCCTTTGGTCCACCCTTCTCTATTTATACTTCCCATTCCTGGTTCCCATTTATCTTTTCCCTAAAAACGCTCCCCAATGCCTATAAGGCTACCCACCGTCCCCTCAGAAGTCATTTTTCCATTAATGCGGCCAGGCGGGTAGGTGAAGGGCCTTTAATGCGGTGGCAGCAGTTTTATGCAGTGCACGTCTCCCTTGTCTCCCTCCTCGGCGCCCCATTAAGGCTTGGGATGACTCGCCGAACTTTAGGAGCTCTTCCCTGGACGTCATGCTACCCCCTTCTGTCCCTGAACCTTATGTCCGAGGAGACCTTCTCCTCGGACCCTCATCCAACGGGCTGGTGATCTGGTCGGCTGGCCTTTGGGCCCTAGTTTTAGGAGGCCCTGTCCCTGACTTACGGCCCCTTTAGCGGAGTCCACGTCCTCGGACCAGGCCCTAGTCCCATGTGGTGTTTTGACGCTTTTACCCCCCACAATAGCCCCTCAAAAAGTCGTTTGACTCCGATCCGAGGAGACAAATGGGTTTTTGACCCACGAATCTTTCCTCCACGTGACATTTAAATTGTCACACGCGCGGAGCCCGCCCGCGCCTTCTGGGCAAATCTTTAACGCTTCGTTATACGCAACGCCTACATTAATTACACTGAGTAACTCCCTGTCGTACACGTTCAACGACAAGATGGGGATCCAACGGCTTGGATTTGTTCCTGAAATTTTGAGCGGGATGTTTCCCACAAAACGCCACTCCCCAATCATCTAAAATTCTTCAGTAGTCGCGACACTCACCATTTCTTCCAAAAGGCCAACTTATTGTAGAGCTATCCAATCTCTCTCTTTCTCTCAAGAAGTTCCCAAAGTACGCACGTTCTTCTTCTGTAATTTTCTCCTCTTCCCACACTCTTTTCTCCTTGGTTATCAGCTTTTCCTTCCCTTCTTCGCGAATCTTTGTCTTGAGCCTATATTCCATGGGTAGGTTTAAGTGTCTAGTCAATACGCCTTCTGGTATGGAGGGATTCAAGGCCAAATACCACATTCCTCCAGATGTGGGCCTAAAGTACTGCCCCTTAGAAGCCGTGGCTGACTCTAGGAAGGAGGGGCAAGTAGTCATCCCCATAATTGCCTTCCTAGAGGGTGGGATGACGTTACCCATGAAGGGCGTGACCAGCGAATATCTTTGCAGCCATAGACTGTGTCCAGACCAGTGTACCCCCAACACATTTAGGATATTAGGCTGCGTCAACGCCCTGAACGAGCAAATGGGCCTGCGCCTAACGTGGCCCGACGTGGTTTACATGTATGAGTGCCACAGGCTGAGAGACGCCGGTTATTACCTCAAGTCGAGGTCTAATACCGTTAGGCTAATCTCCTGTCTGCCCAAGTCCAATAAGGGCATGAAAGATGATTACCTCATCGCCACCGGGCAGTGGCATGACGGTCCCCATTGCCCAGTGAGCGAGGGGCAACCAGGTGTGACTTTTCACCACTTAGGAGTTTTTGGTTCTTCCCCTCTCCCCTTTTTCCTTCCTTTATGCTTCTCTCAGTAGATTCGTTGTTGTTTACTACTTCTCCTTGTTGGGTCTGCCATTTGCGTCTAACCATGTCTAGCTTTTCTATTGTCTTCCCTGTAGATAAACGACATACTACTCCTCGCTTGGGCGACGTCAACGTCTCAGACCTTAACAGGGTACTGAGATCCGAAATCTTCGTGACTGAAGATCTGCAAGTGAGGGCCGCCCACCTCATATTAGGGTACGACCCCATTTCGAAGGTCTTTGGCGAGGTCGAGGACTCCATTCTCGTGGGTGATCGCAGGCATGCTAGGATAGAAGTTCGCTACCCGGAGTTTCTCCCCCCACGAACCATTCCAGACACGCCCTCTACCATACTGTACGGCCAAGCCGTCGCAGCTATTCCTTTGGCAGTGCAGCAGCGGGGTCAGGTAGTCTGAGAAGAGTCTGTGACTTCCCCCCCCCCCCTTTCCCTTAGCGAAGAAATTGACCGATTCCATTTAGAGGAGGTCGAGAGACCTTTAGGGGTTCACGTGGTCGATATCTCGGACGAGGAAGGAGGCCACTCGAACAGGAATTCCGGCATCAAAGGTCTGGTCGTCGCCCAACCAGAAGACTCCTCCGAAGAGGACGATGACATGTCTTTAAGAGAACTTTTTGCCAGAAGGAGGGAGGGCTAAGCTCCCAAAACAGATGCCTTTGGGTCCCAGCCCAAGCTGCCCCTGCCTCCCCCTCCCCCTCCCCCTCCATCCGACCTGCCCCCTCCTGCCCCTGTCGTCCCTAAGAAGAGGAGGAATGAGGGCGAAGAGGTGGATAGGGAGAGAGAGAAAAAGCAGAAGCACCAGCGGCAGCTGCAGCAGCAACAGCAGCAAACAAGTAAGGGTGGAGGACAAGCCTCATCTGTTGAGAGCGGGGAGATCTGCAGGCTGGCCTAGGTTCGCCAAGGAGAGTCCAGCTGGTCCCCTGTCTTGGAGGTGGATGGGGCTCCGGTGTCCTTGCAGGCAAGTATCTGGGACTTCCAGAGGGGTCACGCTTCCCACCTGGCCAATGCTCTGGAGCAACCTCTCCTCCTGCCCAAGGACATGGAGGATCTAGGGAGGATAGGTCGGACACGCCTCTTCCTTTCTTTCAAGAGGAACCTGGACCTGGTACATGTTACACTTTGAGCTTATTACTGTCATTTTGGTCATCGCGTATGCTAACTTATAGTTTACTGTTCTCCCTTCGGGACTTCCTTTCGCAGGCCATCCAGGAGGCTTTCGCTGCTGACGTGCTGGTGGAGCACTACCAGAACTAGGTCGACGCCGAGCAATCAGCCAAGGCCGAGGTCGAGAAGGAGCTATGCCGCGCCGAGGCTGAGAAAACTGAACTGGGCATCAGGCTAGCCTCGGAGTAGAATGAGAGGAAGAGCCTGGATGCAGGGCTGAAGACGGCGACGGCGCAAGCGGAGGCCCAACGCAAGCTCCTGTAGCAAAGGGACGAGGCCCTGGCCAAATCGGGGCAGGAGGTCTCAAACTTGAGGAAAGAGCTTGCGCAGGCCCAAGAAGCGTCTCGCACCATCAAGGAGACGGTGGAGGCCGCTACCAAGGCCGCCTACAACGAGGGGGTCGAGGCGACGGAGAATCGCCTAACGGAGGAGTTAGGCGAGCTGTGCAGGGAGTACTGCCAGCAAGTTTGGGCAGAAGCCCTAACTGCTACAGGAGTCCCCACCGGCTCCGAGTTGAGGGCAACTAAGAGGGTCTGGTATCCCGAGGATATCAGGTTCATCGAAGACACTCCTCCAACCCTGATCACCCCCAAGATTGCGGTCCCGACACTGCCTCCCACCTCCCAGGAGCTAGTCCCTCCCCCTGAGGGGGTTGTTGCTATTAAGGATGGGGTCGTGAAGGGATTGGGCGAGCCAGCCGGCCTGGCCTTGCCTCCGCCTAAGCCGAAGGACAAGGGAAAGCAAGTCCAGGATCCGTCCGAGGTCGTTCCAAAGCAAACCGAGGCAGAGGGCCAGACTAAAGAGACCTTGTCCAAGCCAGTGAAGGAACCCCCATTGAAGATCAAGGGATAGGCAACCTTGGGTCCCCCCCGCCGTCTCGCGCAGACCTTTCCTTTCATTGGCTGTTGTTTTTTTTGTGTAGATCTTAAGTATTTTCCTTTGTAATCTCCTCCCTTTAGTTCCATTCCGAACAGTATTTAATAAACCTCATTATCTTGCTTTGATAGCTTAATTAATTAATTAATTCTTTTGATGGATTGTGTTTACTGTTATGTGATTCAATTTCTTGCACTTGATTTCTGGCACAAATGGGTTGATGCACAAAAAGCTTATTTACGCAGCCTCGCAATTGCTCAAAAGGCCCATTAGCACTTAAAGAAAACTGAACAGGGTGTTAAATTTTCCCAAGGCAGAAGGTCCGAGGACCTGGTTTAGCCCCAGTTGACATTAACACTTAAATAGAATAAAAATTGTATGTTAAATTTTCCCATGGCAGAAGATCTGAGAACTTGGCATAACCAAGGTTGACATTAACATTTAACTAATAAATTAAACAGTATTAAATTTTCCCAAGGCAGAAGGTCCGAGGACCTGGCTTAGCCCCAGTTGACATTAACACTTAAACAAAATAAAAATTGTATGTTAAATTTTTCCAAGGCAGAAGGTCCGAGGACCTAGCATAACCAAGGTTGACGTTAACATTTAATTAATAAATTAAACAGTGTTAAATTTTCCTAAGGCAAAAGGTCCGAGGACCTGACTTAGCCCCAGTTGTCATTAACACTTAAATAAAATTGATCCGTGTTAAATTTTTCCAAGGCCGAAGGTCCAAGGACCTGGCTTAGCCCCAGTTGACATTAACACTTAAACAAAAATAAAAATTGTATGTTAAATTTTCCCAAGGCAGAAGGTTCGAGGACCTAGCTTAGCCCCAGTTGTCATTAACACTTAAATAAAATTGATCCGTGTTAAATTTTCCCAAGGCCGAAGGTCCAAGGACCTGGCTTAGCCCCAGTTGACATTAACACTTAAATAAAATTGATCCGTGTTAAATTTTCCCAAAGCCGAAGGTCCAAGGACCTAGCTTAGCCCTAGTTGGCATTAACACTTAAATAAAATTGAACCGTATTAAATTTTCCCAAGGCCGAAGGTCCAAGGACCTGGCTTAGCCCTAGTTGACATTAACACTTAAACAAAATAAAAATTGTATGTTAAATTTTCCCAAGGCAGAAGGTCCGAGGACCTGGCTTAGCCCCAGTTGTCATTAACACTTAAATAAAATTAATCCATGTTAAATTTTCCCAAGGCCGAAGGTCCAAGGACCTGGCTTAGCCCCAGTTGACATTAACACTTAAATAAAATTGATCCGTGTTAAATTTTCCCAAAGCCGAAAGTCCAAGGACCTGGCTTAGCCCTAGTTGGCATTAACACTTAAATAAAATTGATCCGTGTTAAATTTTTCCAAGGCCGAAGGTCCAAGGACCTGCCTTAGCCCCAGTTGACATTAACACTTAAACAAAATAAAAATTGTATGTTAAATTTTCCCAAGGCAGAAGGTCCGAGGACTTGGCATAACCAAGGTTGACATTAACATTTAATTAATAAATTGAATGGTGTTAAATTTTCCCAAGGCAGAAGGTCCGAGGACCTAACTTAACCCCAGTTGTCATTAACACTTAAATAAAATTGATCCATGTTAAATTCTCCTAAGGCCGAAGGTCCGAGGACCTGGCTTAGCCCCAGTTGACATTAACACTTAAACAAAAATAAAAATTGTATGTTAAATTTTCCCAAGGCAGAAGGTCCGAGGACCTGGCTTAGCCCCAGTTGTCATTAACACTTAAATAAAATTGATCCGTGTTAAATTTTCCCAAGGCCGAAGGTCCAAGGACTTGGCTTAGCCCCAGTTGACATTAACACTTAAATAAAATTGATCCGTGTTAAATTTTCCCAAGGCCGAAGGTCCAAGGACCTAGCTTAGCCCCAGTTGGCATTAACACTTAAATAAAATTGATCCGTGTTAAATTTTTCCAAGACCGAGGGTCCAAGGACCTAGCTTAACCCCAGTTGACATTAACACTTAAACAAAATAAAAATTGTATGTTAAATTTTCCCAAGGCAGAAGGTCCGAGGACCTGGCATAACCAAGGTTGACATTAACATTTAATTAATAAATTGAACGGTGTTAAATTTTTCCAAGGCAGAAGGTTCGAGGACCTGGCTTAGCCCTAGTTGACATTAACACTTAAATAAAATTGAAATTGTATGTTAAATTTTCCCAAGGCAGAAGGTCCGAGGACCTGGCATAACCAAGGTTGACATTAACATTTAACTAATTTAGTGATAGAGACTAACATAGTGACAATTACCATGATACAATAAAATCTGAACGCGTGACACGCACGCCTTTCACTAGTAATAATACCTTTGGAGGTTATTTACATTCTAGGGTCGTTTTACAAGTTTGTTTTCCAAGTCGGCGAAACGATATGACCCGATGACGACCACTGAGGTGATTCGATAGGGCCCCTCCCAGTTTGGTCCCAATTATCCCCACGATGGGTCCTTTGCAACTCCGACGACTTTTCTTAAGACTAGGTCTCCCAGAGCGAGAGGTCTGGATCGTACGCGAGAGTCGTACCCTTGTTTGAGTTTCTGCTAGTAGCAAGCTAGCCTGACCATAGCGCTTTCCCGCCTTTCTTCCACCAGGTCCAGACCCTTCAGCAGCATGTCGTCGTTAGTGTCCGAAGCGAAAGACTGTGCCCTCATCGTCAGGAACCCCATCTCCACAGGAATCACGGCCTTAGCGCCATTCATCACGAAAGGGGTCTGCTCTGTGGACCTTCGCGGTGTGGTTCGGTAAGTCCACAGCACGTGTGGTACCTCATCCACCCACCTACCCTTCGCATCGTCCAATCTCTTCTTAAGTCCATTGACTATAGACTTGTTGACCGCTTCAGCTTGCCCGTTCCCTTGCGGCTAGGCTAAGGTGGAATACCTATTCGTGATGCCGAAATCCCCGCAATACTCTCTGAAGGCTTTGCTGTCGAACTGCAGTCCATTGTCCGAGATGAGAATGCGTGGGATCCCAAATCTGGTGATGATGTTCTTCCAAATGAATCTCTTCGCATCCACATCCTGGATATTCGAGAGTGGCTCGGCCTCTACCCACTTGGTAAAATAGTCTGTCACGACGAGCAGCCACCGCTTGTTACCCGCCGCCCTTGGAAACGGTCCCACTATATCCAAGTCCCACTGCGCAAAAGGCCAAGGGCTGACCAACGGATTAAGAACGCCACCCGGCTGGTGAATGTTGGGCGCGAACCTCTGACATTGATCGCATTTCCTCACGTACTCCTGCGACTCCCGTTGCATATTCGGCCACTAGTACCCCTGCGTGAGGGCCCTGTAAGCTAGTGACCTTCCGCCCGTGTGGCTGCCCGCAAATTCTCTCATGCAACTCCTCCAAGAGCTGCTCCGTCCCTTCCGAGTGCACACACAGTAGGTAGGGCCCCGAGAAGGAGCGTTTATAGAGCTTTTCGTCCTCGGATAACCAGAATCGAGGAGCCTTCCTACAGATCTTGTCGGCCTCGGACTTCTCCTCCGGCAGTGTGTCGTGTTTAAGGAAAGACACTATGGGGTCCATCCAACTGGGTTCTGTTCTGACCTGTTAGACCCGGATGGCCTAACAACCCGGACCGGCTGGCCTAAGCAGGTCCTCAACGAGAATGACCTAAGGGAGGCCCTGTGCCGAGGAGGTTGCGAGCATGGCCAGTGAATCTGCGTGGGTGTTTCCGCTTTTGGAGATATACGATAGTACGAAGGATTCGAAATTGGCCTATAAGTGCTTGGCGTGGGCTAAATACTCTCGCATTCTCGGTTCCCTAGCCTCCAACTTCCCTTCAACTTGGCCGACCACCAGCTACGAGCTTGAGAATGCTCGCACCGCCTTTCCTCCAATTTTTCGAACCATCTCCATGCCCACCAGCAGGGCTTCGTACTCGGCCTCATTATTGGTAGCTGGGAACGCTATCCTCAGAGACTTTTCAATGACGACCCCCTCCGGAGATATCAGGACTATCCCAAGGCCTGAACCTCTCTGGTTGGAGGCTCCGTCTACATAAACTTCCCATACCGGAGGCCTCTCGCACGAGACTATGCCGACTTGCTTTCCCCCCAAGCTCCATCCCCCTAGTCCTTCCTCCAAGAAAGGCTCAGTGAACTCCGCCACTAGGTCGGCCAGGACTTGCCCCTTCACAGACATACGAGGCAGGTACCTGATGTCAAAGGCCCCCAAAAAGGCTTCCCATTTGGCGATCCTGCTAGAATAGTCGGCACTCCGTAGCACAGACTTAAGTGGGATTTGGGTCAACATGACGACCGTATGAGATTGAAAATAGTGCGGGAGCTAGTGCGTCGCGTGCACCACAGCTAGGACTGCCTTTTCCAATGGTAAATATCGGATCTCGGCCTCCTGCAGGGACTTGCTCACATAATAGACCGGTCTTTGTATACCGTCGTCATCCCGTATCAAAACCAGGCTAACAGCGTGGGCGGCCACAACTAGGTATGTAAATAACACTTCGTCTAGATCAGGACGGGACATAACGGGCGGCCGAGAAAGGTATTCCTTCAGCTGCTGGAAGGCCCAGGAGCACTCCTCAGTCCATTCGAATCCCTTCCATTTGTTCAGCAGTTGGAAGAAAGGTCGGCACCTGTCTGCGGATTGGGAAATGAACCTAATGAGGGCGGCCGTCATCCCAGCCAGCCTCTAGACCTCCTTCGGCTTCCGAGGTGGTTGCAGGTTACAAATTGCAGAGATCTGTTCGGGGTTGGCCTCAATACCTCTGTGTGTAAGCATGTAGCCCAGGAATTTACCAGACCCTACGCCGAAGGTGCATTTGGAGGCGTTCAGACGTAACTTGTGCCCCCGCAAAGTCTGGAATGTGCTGCCTAGGTCGCCCACGTGCTCCGATATGGCCCTGCTCTTCACAACCATATCATCTACGTATACCTCGACAGTTTTTCCCAATTGCGCCTTAAACATCCGAGTCATCATCCTCTGATAGGTAACCCCTGCATTTTTCAGGCCGAAGGGCATCACCTTGTAATGGTAGTTGCCGATGGGGGTTACAAAAGCGGTTTTCTCCTGGTCTTCTTAAGCCAAAGGTATCTGGTGGTACCCCTGAAAGGCGTCCAGAAAACTTATACGTGGGTGGCCGACCGTCGCGTCTACCAGCTAATCTATGCGAGGCATCGGGAAAGGGGCCTTGGGACAGGCTTTGTTAAGGTCCGTGAAGTCTACGCACACTCTCCACTTCCCACTTTTCTTCTTCACCACGACTATGTGCGCCAACCATTCGGGATAGAACACTTCCTTAACAGCCCTAGCTCTCTTAAGTTTAATGACTTCCTCCTTAACAGCCTCGGCATGCTCCGTAGAAGAAAGCCGAGGGGGTTGCTTCTTCGGTACTGACGCCGGGTTGACGTTCAGGTAGTGGCATATGAAGTTTGGGTCGATTCCCAGCATCTCATGCTCGTCCCACACAAACACGTCGAGGTTCCTCTTCAAGAACGCTACCAACTCTTCCCTTTCTTCAGTCGGCAGCTGAGCCCCAATCTGAAATAACTTCTCTGGGTCATTGTCTACGAGGACCCTGTCTAACCCCTCACAAATGGGCTCCTCTACCACTATTCCTCCAGTGGTGGCAGAAGAGGTTAATTGCTATAAGGTCGGAGTAGCCAGAGCCGAGGGTTTGAGGTCCGGCCTGCGCAGAACTGCGGCAGTCAGGCACTGTCTCGCTACAGACTGACTCCCAATAATTTCCTCGACTTGGCCGCCGAAAAGGAACTTCACCTTAGCGTGGAGAATGGAGGAGACAGCCCCTAGGGCGTGCAGCCAAGGTCTCCCCACAATGGTCGTGTAAGGGAAGTAGGCGTCCACCACAATGAAATCCACTTCTACCACTGCTGGACCTAACTGTACAGGCAATCTAATCTGCCCCTTAAGGATCACTACCTTTCACTCGAAGCTTATCAGTGGCGAGTCATAGGCCGAGAGGTCCTCTTCCCTCAGGCTCAGCCCCTTGTACAGGTCGGGGTACATGATGTCTGCGCCACTTCCTTGGTCCACCATCACCCTCTTTACATCGTAACCTCCAATCCTCAGTATTATGACTAGGGCGTCATCGTGGGGTTGGATGGTCCCTTCCTTGTCCGCATCCGAGAAGGCCAGTGTGGGCGGCGCATTGCCCTTAATCTTCTTTAGCTCGGAGCAAGAGCCCTCAGCATGGGCTTGCACCACAGACATTACCTTGGAAGGGCGCAAACCGGTCCTTCCAGGAGCGGCGAGAATGACATTGATGGTTCCCAGAGGGAGCCTCGGGGCATGGTGGCCCTGGCTTGCCAGGCCAGGGTGTTCTCTCTGCCCCTCATGCTAGTGCACGAACTGTCTCAAGTTTCCCTCCTTCATCAGCTATTCTAGGTAGTACCGCAAGCTCTTGCAGTTCTCAGCTGTGTGGCCGTTCTCTTGATGGTACTGGCAGTGGAGGTTCTGGTTACGCTTCGTGGGATCACCTATCATTTTGCTAGGCCATCTGAAGTAGGGCTCATAACGAATTTTCTCAAACACCCGCTGTATAGGTTAGCGAAATACAACGCCGACCACCTGCGTTGTCGTCTGACGAGGTTGCCTGATGAATTCCCTCCTCAGCCTACTGTTGCTATATCTGTCCAACTTGAAATCCCTCCTCTCTTGAGGGATAACCTTCGCCCTAGCCTTCACTTGTAATTGATCCTCCTCCACCCGCGTGTACTCGTCAATGCGGTCCATGAGCCGTCGCACGCTCTTGACAGGCCTTTTGGTCAGTGGCTTCCTCAGGTCGTTCTCGTCTAGAAGGCCGACCTTGAATGTGCTTATGGCAACTTCGTCGAAGTCCCCATCGATCTCGTTGTACATCTCCCAATATCTATTGGTATATGCCCTGAGGGTCTCCCCCTCTCTCATAGCCATGGACAACAATAAATCTAGAGGCCGAGGGACCTTGCTGCATGTGATGGACCGCGAGCCGAATGCCCTAGTGAGCTCCTCAATGGAATCGACAGAGCCCGCCTTCAGGCCGTTGAACTATCTCATCGCGACGGGTCCCAGGCTGGAAGGGAAGACCTTGCACATCAGGGTCTCATTCTTCGAGTGCACTGCCATCCTCTGGCTGAAGTGGCTCACGTGTTCTACTGGGTCCGTTCTTCCGTTGTAAATTGTGAAGGTTGGCTGGGTGATCCGCCTTGCAAGTTTTCCCTTCTCAATCCTCCGAGTGAAGGGTGACTTGGAAATCTGGTGGAGCGCCTTACTCAATGCATTGTTGGCCAGGCCCCTAGAGGATGTCCTCTTATCCTTAGGTTAGCGATGGTGTTCGTCCTTCTAGGAAGAGGACTCGCCAGGGGGGGTCCTCGACCTGGAACTGTCGGAGCTACTGCTTGCATCCCCTGAGGACCGGTCTGAAGGGGAGGGCGTGCGCCTTCGTTTCTCCCGGCACAGCTTCTTTATCAGATGGTCAATCTCCCTTTGCAGGGTCTTAACGCTTTTTTCGCGGGAGGCTCTACTTCCATCGCGTGCATGGCTCCTCCCGCGCGTGTGTTCCGTGCGCACGCTGGCTTCGCACTCTCTCTCCCGCTCTAACTACATAAATTGGTCCTCGCCCTAAGACCCCCTGGACTCCGCATAACGTGAACCTGAACCTTCCATGATAGTTCCAGTCCCTTTCATCAAGGCTTCCCACAGACTGCGCCAATTGTAAGGACACAAGATTTGCCTTGGGCCCAAATGCGTGACCGGGCCGGCCCAAGTGGCCTACACAAAAGAATTTGTTGAGAATGGGTTTAAGGCCTAGACTTCTTGGGACCCTGGAAAGCTATGGGGTAAGGGTCAAGTCCGTTGGGGGAAAAGTTCTGCCTCTCTTCGGACGTGGGCCGAGGAGCCTATGTTCAGGCTTTCCTTCTGTTTTCTGAGAGAGAGAGAGTCTTCCTTTCTTTAGAGAAAATCTCAATCCCCTTCCTTTGGTCCACCCTTCTCTATTTATACTTCCTATTCCTAGTTCCCATATGTCTTTTCCCTGGAAACGCTCCCCAATGCCTATAAGGCTGCCCACCGTCCCCTGAGAAGTCATTTCTCCATTAATGCGGCCAAGCGGGTAGGTGAAGGGCCTTTAATGCGGTGGCAGCAGCTTTATACAGTGCACGTCTCCCTTATCTCCCTCCTCGGCGCCCCATTAAGGCTTGGGATGACTCGCCGAGCTTTAGGAGCTCTTCCCTAAACGTCATGCTACCCCCTTCTGTCCCTGACCCTTATGTCCGAGGAGACCTTCTCCTCGGACCCTCATCCAACAGGCTGGCGATCTAGTCGGCCGGCCTTTGGGCCCCAGTTTTAGGAGGCCCTGTCCCCTACTTACGGCCCTTTTAGCGGAGTCTACGTCCTCGGACCAAGCCCTAATCCCATGTGGTGTTTTGGCGCTTTTACCCCCCCCCACATATATATATATATATATATATATATATATATATATATATATCTATATATATTAGGATTTAATTAATTTTAAATTCATCGATTTTTGCACCCAATAATTCGCTTACCATAAAAATTAAAGACTTAGATGGACACATAGCAAAAAATTGGACTCTAATTAAAATCCAATTTAAATATATAATTAAATTTGGACTCTTTGATTTTTATACTTAATAATTTACTTGGCACAAAATTAAAAATTAAATTGAACACGTGGCGCAAAATTTAAAATTTAATTAAAATCTCATTAAATTTTCTCTAAGCTTTGGCTATTAATATATATATATATATATATATATATAAATTACCTAGGTTTATTTATATTGGACTTCTCGTTTTCTACACTAAATTAACTCTCTTAGCACAAAAAATTTTAAAAAAAAAATTAGATTAAATAGGACATGTGACGCAAAATTAAATTCTAATTGAAATCTAATTTTTATACTAAATTAACTCACTTGGCACAAAAATTCAAAATTTTAAATTAGACGAGACACATGACGCAAAATTAGACTCTAATTTAATTCTAATTTATAATCTAATTAGATTTTCTTTCAATTTTACCTATATATATATATATAGATTATCAAAAATAAATAAATAAATATTTCAAAATTGTTATTGAGTCTACAAAATTTTTAAGCCATATAAAGCAACTTTATGGAGAGAAGTTTTTTTGCATAATCCATTTTAAAGTTTTGAAAAATGCTATGTTCATAATATTTTCACAATAATTTTAGCTGACTATTACTGGCTATTATTAGCAAGCAAAAAAGTGATTTCATTAATGGAATCAAATCGAAACCAATAACAACTTACTATCTATAATTTGTTGTGAAAATATTGTGAACGACTAAACGTAACAATTCTCTAAAGTTTTGGAGTAACTTTTACATGATAATCTAACTTCTTTCTTATCTTAATTTTCACTTGGTTTACTAAATTTTAAACCTTATAACCCATAAAGCAACTAGTTGAGGTTCTTTTTGCAATTGCCATGGGTCAAACTTTGAGTGACTTGTTTTTTTTGAACCGATCGAATTTGTTTTAGGAAAGTCGAGCCCACAGACATCAACAAATGAGCTAACGAAGGCTACTAGTGCGTCACAAATTTGCACTCAAATAACAATTCAGCTAAAGTTGGGGGGTGACGGAGGAGCAAAATTCTCACTAATGATGATGATTATATGAATGAATCACAAAAGAGGGAAATTTTGTAGAAATTGATGAAATTTGAGGTTATGTAAGACGATTTATTGGTGGAGCTTAGCTTTTAAATCATAGCAATTCAAAGGCACCGGTTGGGTACTTGGGTTGTGCAGCCAACCACTGACCAGCCAAAACTGCCCCAGCCCTGCCGGTTGGGGTGGGTTGCCTTTCTCTCTCTCTCTCTCTCTCTCTCTCTCTCTCTCTCTTTCCTTTTTTTTTTTCGGGTCACAGATTAGGCAAGTTCAATTCAGGGCAAGAAATTTACAAATTACAAATTCATCTAACTCAACCCACAAATTCATCAAACTCAACCTGACTTATTTGAATTATATGTTTGAAGTATATGTGGAATTTGATTCTCTTTATAAAACACCAAACAAAACCACTTAATTATAAGACCAAAAATGACATCTTAATTTCAAGGCTTTTTTTTTTTTTTTTGTGGGGGGGATAATTTCAAGGCTCTTGGCCTAGTCAAAACTTCACTATATCAGTTCTACTAATTCGAGCGCTACGGACAAAATTGGTATATCTCAAGTCTGGTGCAAGTTTGCAAGTGCAACCCCTGCCGCGAACCCACCCTTCAAAGCTTCATGCATATAGTTTGGACACGTTGAAAGATGCACACCCCATGTTTATATAAGAAATCAATGCAACTTGGAGTAAAAGTTAATCCAAAAAATGTCAAAATGATTTCACATGCAACATGGATTCATTCATTGATGTCAGTAAGCATTCGAGAAAAATACTTTCGAAGAAGTAAATGCAAAAGGTTAGATCCCAGCGTTACAAACTCCATAAATGTGTTATTTTGCCACGAGTTTGCATACCTAAATCATTTTAGGAAGTCCTTTCCCCGAGGGTAGATACATACTTCGGAATTTCATGCAATTTAACCTCTACTGCAAGTTCCATTGTTGAGAACTTCAACTCTCCATAATTATAAATTATTGAAAATTAATATTATTGTTGTTGATATACTTAGAATTTGAAATTATATATTATAAAAAATTTAATGGTTTAAAATAATCTTATAGGAGTACATATTATTTTAGTAATATTTAGTTCCTAAAGATTTTTTTTTTTTTTTTTTTGAGAAACAGTTCCTAAAGATTTCAAATATTAATAGTTATACGCAATGGTGTCCAAGAGACCCGCTAACCCAACCTACTTCAGGGATCTAACTGGACCCTCAGTCAATCCAGGGGCTATCAGTATGGGTCTCTACCTTCAAAACACGACTTCAGCAGGTTGAGTCCTAGGTTCTTTCCTCCAAAACTTGAGCAACTCGGTCTAACTGATGACTTAAGAAGAGATCTCATCAAATCTAGTGAGATTTCCACCAGATCGAGTGAGATCTCATCAAATCTTTGCCCTTTTTCACCTCTTCCCATCATGATCTCACTAGATTTTCACTATTTTCCGCCTTTATCTCACCGAACAATATTTTTGGAATCTCCAGTTTCACCGAAATTCAACCGATACCCAATGATTATCTAATCCTTTGATCCAATCTCCTTACCAGTTAGCGGCAAATCTGGTTCTTCTCCACCAGATCTAATCATGACAACTGCGAGTAGGATACTAACCCGACCCAAACCAATTCATGGACACCCTTAATTATATGTTCCAGTTAGCTATATTTGTGAAGTCTTTTCTTACCAAATAAGGGACTTAGGTTTGAATCATGTCTAAATCAAAACTATCTAGTGTCTTAACTTAAAAAAAGAAAAATTATCATCAAAACAAATGACATAAATTCAAAGCAATTATATATATAAAAAAAAATAATTGTAAATTCTTGAGTGTTGACATTTAGGTGAATTTCAGGTTCGGAATTTCAAATTTCGAAATGAATAAATTCTTGAAAGTTATATTAATGTTGTTTGGTATACTTAGAAGTTGAATTTTAGGATTCAAACAAAAAACATGAATATAGGGGATGGGGAATTATAGGATTTAAACAAAAAAATATGGAAGACCCCACAAATGATACAATTACCACTAGGTTATCACTTAAACCGCAGCAACAAAATTCTCTTGAGTTTATATTATCTTTGGATGTGAATTTTGACAAATCTATTGTTAGTTTATATTATTTTTGTTTATTCTCCACGTTTGCAAAATTTCGAGGTAATCAAAGATCAATAGCCATGTCATCAATCAATTGTTTAAATTTTAGTTTTTGTAGTTTAAAACAATGTATAAAAAATGAGTTTATGGATCGAATTGTAAATTACATTTGATTGGCATGAAAATTGGTATGAATGTCAAGAACATATAGGTCATGGAATTCAATGGTAAGATTTTCAAAATATGATTCTATAACAAGTTATAGATAGTGTAGCATTGCTTAGAGTTACACCAGATGTTACTTGAACCTAACCCTATATATACATATATAAATGATATGTGATATTTCTTACCTAAAAGGAGGGAGTTAGAATTATCTTGTTTAATGAGAATTGAGATTCTCATTTGAATGGTAATTCTTGATAATTTTGTAAAACAAACAACCAACTTTTCTTTTTCTTTTCTTTTTTTTTTTTTTTCTTTTTTTGATATGAACAACCAAACAACCAATTTTTTTTTTAATTCTAAAAAACTAGCAGCTCCTATCCCAATATATATATATATATATATATATACATATATATATTAATAACCAAAGTTTAGAGAAAATTTAATTAAATTTTAACTAAATTCTCAATTTTGTGTCACGTCTCCCATTCAATTTTTAATTTTGTGCCAAGTAAATTATTGAATGTAAAAATTGAAGAGTCCAAATCTAATTAGATTTTAAATTGGAGTTTAATTGGAGTCTAATTTTTCGTCATGTGTCCATATAAGTTTTTAATTTCTATAGCAAGTGAATTATTAGGTGCAAAAAACTGAAGAGTCTAAAACAAATTAAATTCTAAATCATATATATCATATCATCTATATATATATATATATATATATATATATATATATATAACCGAAGCTTTTGAAGCTTCCACAATTTTCCACGTCAGCATTTATTTTTTATTTTTTATTTTTCGTTTTTTTTTTCAGTCTTTTATGTGACTCACTCACTCAAACCTATACGCATTCTTTCCACGTCAGCATTTATTTTTTATTTTTTCTATTTTTTAATTTTCGTTTTTTTTTTCAGTCTTTTATGCGCCTCGCTCACTCAAACCTATACGCATTCTTAAAACCCAAAACCCTAACTTTTGAGTTCTCTCTCTCTTTCTCCGCTTTGTCTTGGGTCCTGCCGTTTCCCTGTTCTCTCTTTATTCCTCAAACCTCTCCCTTACAAGCCATCCCCATTCGCTCATTCGCTCAATTTAAAGCTTTTATCTCAGCTTGCTTTGCTCGCTCTTCACCGATTTCGGAGTATTTTCAGGTAATCAGTACGATTTCACATTGGATCTGAAATTTTTTTATTTTTTTCATTAAAAAATATACAGATTGCATCAGATGGTTGAATTAGAACTTTGTTTCAGAAAATTAGGGTTCGTTTTCTTTTTCTTTTTCTTCTTCTTCTTCTTCTTCTTCTTCATCTTCTTCTATTTTTTATTTTTTGAGATTTTCGATCAAAATCACATAAAGTTGATTTTTTTTTTTTTTTATCAAACCTAGGGTTCGATTCGATTAATTAGCAATCAATTAATGCTGAGTACTTCGACTTTGTGTGTGTGTGTGTGTTCGGATCTGTAAAACTATTTGTTGATTTAAGTAAAATCTCTATGGATTTTCAGTGGACTAGAAATTTAACTAGAGTTTTGTAAATTCTTTTCGGTTTCTATGAACCATTTGGTCTTCACTATTCATTTGATCTGTTGAGTTGATTTTGCTTTTGAGTCCGTTTGATCTATATGTATATTTATGTTCTGTTTGTGTGTATATGTGTACATACTATGAATGTATTTAAGCTTCGCTGAAATTAATGTTATGTATTTCATATTTTCCTGTCAGTTTTGTATTCTGTGACTAGGTTTCTATGTTTGTGTTGTTGGCTTCAATGTTTTGGTTAATGAAATGATTTGGGATACCCAGACTTTTTATATTTTTATGAATGGCCAAGTTTGTGATTTTTTGGTATATAGGTCAAACTTATCTAATTTTAATGCCATCATGCTTTAATTTTCGATTTCTTATTGGTTTTTTGTTAGCTTTGCAGAATTGGGATTGAAGGAGCAAAATCAAGATAATGTGGATGTCCTCTTTTGATTCAAATTTGTAAAAGCTTTCTTACTCTCTTTCTCTCTCCATGTGGTGTGAGGTCAAATATTTGCTTTCTCTATTCTTATTTTAAAATTTTAAATACTGTATCTGTATGTTTTCTCTTTTGATACTTCCCTTTTATCTTCAATTTACCCTCTTTGTTTGTTTTTTATTAGTTTTTCAAGAGACTGCTTTACAACTCTGTGTTAATTTGTGCTAAGTAATTTGTGTAAATTTGAAATTCTTGCAGGTTATGTGAGTTAATTTACAACTCTGTGTGAATTCTTTAATTCTTATGAGTTCCATTTAGTAAAGTATTGCTTTTTAGTTATGAGGGATATAACATTTTTGTTTCTTAGAATGTACTAATTTCCTTGGCAGAAGGAATTACTTGCATGGTCCCCTACCAATGATTGGTTGCCTAAAAGAACTGTATGTATCATGGTCAGTTTCACATCATATTGGAGTCACGATCCAATGTAGAAACAAAAAGAGAGCAAGGCCTTCCATTGTGTATTTGAGCAATGGAAAAAGCAAGTTCTTCAAGTTGTTGCTTTGAAATAGTTGAATTGCTAAATGAATATATAACAAATAACCAAATGAAAGGAGTTGCAAAAATTGGTTTGTCTTATAACCGCAGTTGTTTCTTTGTGACTTGGTTGAAATATGCATACAGAATGCTATGTATATGCTCTAACTTGATTTCAATATTATAAAACTAGGAATTAGACAATGCATTGTCTTTTATTTGAGAATGGAAATTGATTTGACAAAAATAGCTCTAATAATCTAATACAGGACACTTAGCTTTTGATGTAATTATTGCTTAGATTGTGAAAATTAGTTGGATATGTGAATTTAGATGGATGTGTTTGGCAGATTGTCACTTGAAGATATAATTTATAAAAAATTATAACACTAATTATTCTTTAATTTTATGCAGGCTTTGAGGTTAATTAAAATGCAGAGACATTTAGTGGCCATTTGCCAATTATTTCACTATAGGGGACATTTGGATCCTCAGAAGAGGGATGCACTTAATAAGGCTGTGTAGGACACTACCCATGAAGATGTCTCTTCTATTGTTTTGAGTTTTGTTATTGCATTTACATAGCTGCCAAATATGTGTTGATGGACTTAATGGTTGTCTTTAATTTATTTAACAAGAGATTTGAAATACAGATTAATAACAATTCATAGAACTCAATGTTTTATGTTTAATACATATATGATGTACTCTTGTATATGGTGCAGATGTGTTGTATTATGTTTTCTACTCTTTTTGAGTCATAGCAACAGAATTTGACATTGGTAAGGTTGCACTCATTATTTCAATTTGTTTATTTGTTTATTCACAATATATATGTAACTATGAAAATAATTTCATTGTCAATGGACCTATGGTAGTATTAATCTTATTGGCATGTTTGTATTTTTATGGAGCTGATATACAGGATTTTTTTATCCCTTATTTGTCTTTATAATTTTTGATTGGGCATAAGCACTAAATTTGACAATGTTTAATGTTTGAATTAGTGAAGATTTTATGTTATGCCTGGGTCTTCTCCATTTTGATTTAGTGCAGCAAATGATAATTGCAATATTGTTTTTTTTTTTCTTTTTAATGAATCCCGTGCATCGCACGGGTTAGCGACTAGTATTATATATAGAGTAAAACTTGGGCTTAAGCGTCATGGTTGTGCCATGTAGCTTCACCAAATTGTAGAAATTTTATTGAATTTTTAGATTTTTAAAGAGCTAAAAAGGAATAGTATACTACCAGGACTCTAATTCATTCTTATCATTAAATAAAATTAGATTAACATTATTTTTTTTATTTGTTAGGATATATTTCTTAAATTAAGGGATAATATTTAACATAAAAAATTTAATTTAGATAATATATATCATCTAATTAACATTTTTTTTATTTTTTAGGATATATTTCTTAAATTAAGGGATAATAGTTAACATACAAAAATTTAATTTAGATAATATTTATCATCTAAATTTTCAAAATTTTAATTCCACTCTAATTAAAAGCCTATTTTAAAAAATTTCTAAATTTAAATCTCATCCCACGTTTTTGTTATTTCTAATTTCCTCAAGTTGCAACTTAAATTTTACTAATTAATCTTATTTTATCAAAATATCAAGTTACAAAACTTGATTATTAAGGGATAAGCAAAATTCAAATTCTTCAAGAGGTGATTAATATAAATCTATCCCAAGAAATAGTATATATCTCCATTAATTTGATAATCTTTATCTATGCCAAAAAACAATATATATATATATATATATCTCCACTAATTTGATAATTTCTACATTGATGACATTTTAAACCAAAAAAAATCTATCAGAATAAGAAGTCTGAGAAATAGCCTCCAAAGGAACACAAGAGGTTCGACTTGAAGAAACTTTCCTAAAAGTTGTGCTTGGACACCGTGGTTGCGCCATGTGCCTTCACCAAATTGCAGAAATTGTATTAAATTTTTAAATTTTTAAAGAACTAAAAAATAATAGTATACTACCAGGACTCTAATTCATTATTTTCATTAAATAAAGTTAGATTAACATTATTTGTTTTTGTTAGGATATATTTCTTAAATTAAGGGATAATATTTTACATACAAAAATTTAATTTAGATCATATTTATCATCTAAATTTTCAAAATTTTAATTCTAGTCTAATTAAAAGGTTATTGTAAAAAATTTCTAAATTTAAATCTCATCCCACGTTTTTGTTGTTTCTATTTTCCTCAAGTTACAACTTAAATTTTATTAATTATTATTATTATTAAATTAATATTATTTTATCAAAATATCAAGTTACAAAACTTGATTACTAAGGGATAAGCAAAATCCAAATTCTTCAAGAGGTGATTAATATAAATCTATCCCATGAAATAGTATATATCTCCATTAATTTAATAATCTTTATCCATGCCAAAAAACAGTATATATCTCCATTAATTTGATAATTTATACGTTGATGACATTTTAAACAAAACAAAAAATCTATCAAAATAAGAAGTCTGAGAAACAGCCTCTAAAGGAACATAAGAGGTTCAACTTGAAGAAGCTTTCATATGAGGAAAGAAAGGCCAAATTGTTTGAGATATTGATAGGTTTTAACTCCGTAGCCGATGATGATGAGAATGATAAGTGAAAGTAGTATTGGATTCAGTGCTTAATATTTGTTGATTATCTGTGATTCATTTTTTTTTTTTTTTTTTTTTTGGTCAACGCAACTAAGAACCTAGCTGTGTTTTTCTTTTTGTTAAATTTGTCATTTTTGCAGGTTGTCTTTCATCATCTAGATTTAACTAGATATGAATTTTTGCATCATTTATATAATAAAAAAAATCAACCACGTTCTCTTTCTCTCTTTATTTTATTTTTATTTTTTATTAGCATTACATTGATTCTTCATCTCAAAGATGGGGCTTCCATTGCTACTATGGACAAGTACATATCGCATGCAAGCATATATGAACTTAAATTGCCTTTCAATATTTTGAATGCTTTATTATTTTGCTAGATGTGATTAGGCTCAAAAGTATATGCTTCATTATTTTTCTAGATCACTTAAGTACACTAAAAGTAAGTTAATAGGATTTATTTATATAATTTATCAAACAAAATGAAATAAATTTTGTCAAGTATGATTTATTCATGTTGTTCCCTTTTTACTTTTTATTTTTATTTTGAATGTCAGCATTTATTTATGTAAATTGTGCATAGAATTATGTATCCATTTGCAACATTAATTAATTTTTTTTGCTAATTATTAGTATAATTTACTCCCAACAAATTCTTCATTAATCTTTTTATATTTTTGGTTTTAAATTGCAAAAACTTGGACCATCATTATAAAATAGGTTTTTTTTCCTTGTGATTATGGAACTTATTTGACTAAAGTAGTAAAATCAAAGTGGAAATGATAGCTCTTTGTAGAAAAAAATTTATTTTAAAGCCTAGTATTAAATGGTCATAGACTCATATACAAATTTACAATCTATATGGTTCAATTTCTTTTTTTAACTCAGTTTAATGATTTTTCTTGATTTTCTTTTTTTCTTGCTCTGCAATTTTTTTTTTTTTTTCACGCAGTGTCTCTCTTACAATTCAAACTATTCATTTTCTTTTTGTTTCTCAAATAAATTTTGTATTATATGAATTTATGTATAAAAATCGTGCAACGTACAAGAAGCAAAAATTATGATATGTTCTATAATTAGAACAGATTAAAGGTTATTATTCTTCGAATAGTTCTATCTCCTAAAAGTGGCTAATTTTTAAAATACTACGTCTAAAGATTTTAATAAAGAACAATGACGAAGAAAAACAAAGATACTCTCAAAAAATAGTATACTATGTATTCAAAGATTTTCCAAAGGAAAAAAAAAATACTTCTAACATTTTTTATTCATTAATATTATTTTTAACAATACTTCACGTCACTAACAAATTAGTACTTATTTTGTTATAATAATTATTAAAATATATAATTATTTATACATATATTTTATAAGATTTTTCATAAAAACGTGTAATACATGGGCCTATATATATATAACAATATAATTGTAATTATTTTTAATTATATTCGAGCATACTCACGAGGCTACACATTAGTTCTTATGTAATGAGCACAGCCGAAATAATTGGAATTTGAGAAAACTCAGAATATCTCATGGTGGCTCTTTTTTCCCTTTGAAAATGCATTAGAAAAATTTTCTATTCTATTTTTTCTGGAACACCTAAATCTGAAGAACCGGTGATTAATAAGACCTCGCCAACTTATTTCATTTATATAGAGTTACAAGTCACAACCTTGTGCAAGACAAAATCTCCAGGATCGTGGAGAGTATAAATTACTTTTACTCCCGAGTGTATTTCTTACCCAGGATCGTGGAGAGTATAAATTTGCATATTGCTCATTTTTCTATTGGGCAATGATAGTTGCGAATACATTAAGTTGCTTGAACGAATGATCATCTAAAAGTCACTGAGGAGACACCTCCAATCGTAAAACTGCAGCAGCCGGCAGTTATGACATATGACCCCATCTCTTTACTTCGATCTTAAGAATATACATTCAAAAGTTACGCAACTGGCAACAATTGACTTTTCCTTTCTTCTTTTATTCTTCTTTTTAGCTTTCCTCGCCCTTTCGCTTTACTAGTGACCTAATAACCTCAAATTATTGTGAATTTAAGGGTCATGTCAGTGTTTAATTTATAATACAAAGTTTTCTTAATTCTTATCACCTTAGGATTCTGCCTTTTTTGACCAATTCACTGGACTTGCTCAAGCCAATTGGCTTGACTCTTGAGGCTGTATTAACTTTAATCAACACCTACTCATCTTTTATTGATACCTTTTTTTTGCTTCACTGATATATTAATTATTAGAACTTTCATTCAAAGGCCACAGTTGGCAAACATGTCGCATGATTCAAATTTTCTTCCCCCTTTTACTTGAGCGGTAGGTGGCTTATTTCAAAGCTTTAAACCACCGCGCGATGCCAGCCCACAAAGAGAGAATACATAAAACAGTCTCTCACACCCCCTCTTTTTTTCGGTAGTTACGTTATAATATACAACGAAAAATGCATTTCTACCAATATATCAAATACACCAAAATTAGCAATACATATCTGAAGTGTCAAGTTATTAATGATGAATTCTACCACTTCTCTGTCAAAAAAAGTTATTAATGATGAATAATTAGTGTCAGTGATTGGCTCATTTGAGAGTCAATAATTTCTCATATTCATAAAAACATACTAACTCAACAGATGTAAAATTCGTCGTTCAACAAAATATCATTTTTGCCAGCCCCTTGCGATGTTATCAACTACTAACTGAATTTAAAATCTCTTCAGAAACTACCAACATTTACGGAATTTAGAAGGGCTTGTCGAACAGGACAAGCCACGAGTGACAAAAACCACTGAAAAGTACCAACTACCACGACCGAAGCAATTTAAAATGCAACCTTCATTAAAGCACCCGTTCAGAAATAATAAAACCAACTAGACAGTAGATACCAGTGTGTGTACGAATTTCAAGTTTAGATTCTTTTTAACTATTGATATTTCCTCCAGCTCCAATGATACAAAGCAATGGCGGATTCTTTATATATATATATATACACACACACATATACACACTACTTCTTATCAAATTAAATGAGGGGCAATTTTAAAACGGCATAAGCTTAGATTGCCAACTATTTTGAGGCGGACAAGCATGCCAAGACAAAAATTACACTTACCGAGAACCAAAATACAACAAACATATGCCAAAATGCAGAGAGTGCGAAAGATACTTCACAAGCTTTCAAGCCAGTAATTAAATATAATTTCCATAGAAAGTTTATGACCGCAAACTGACACTAGCATAAAATTTTCTCATACAATAGCTATTAACATTAATGTTCCCAGGGAAAAAAAACCGTCAAATATGGAAAGAGGGTAAAAAAAAATTAAAAGGGAAAAAAGCAGCACAATCACTCTCCTGCTACAAACATCCTACTAAAGGACATGGTTGAACCACAGATAATGCAAGGTGAGCAAGGACTTTGAGGACCAATTTTGTGCGAACCACATCCAGAGGACAATTACAAGCCTCTCACGCGCAGATGAAAAGCTTTGATTCGATACATCAAGATCAAAATATCATACCCTCCTTCAGTGATACTACCCCAACACTTCTCCACGTCAACCAAATCGAGTTCACATGACACATGACACGAAAAGCCAACTAAATGGAAATAAAACTCACCATCAAAGCACTGTTGTAGAATTTAGAAGCACTTCCTGTGAACAATGGATGGACCACTCTCGTCGTACTCACCCTTGGAAATCCACATCTAATTCAACACAAAACAAAGCATGTGAGTCTTGAACAAAGAAAATATGCAAAGATGAAACTAACAATGGTGAAAAGGCAATTCACCTGCTGGAAGGTGCTGAGGGATGCAAGGATTGATCCTCCGATCCAGACACTGTACTTCCTCTCTGGTGGTGCCACAACCTTAATCTTCATGCTGCTTGGGGCAAGTGCAGTGATCTCCTTGCTCATCCGGTCAGCAATACCAGGGAACATGGTTGAACCGCCACTAAGAACAATGTTTCCATAGAGATCCTTTCTGATATCCACATCACACTTCATGATAGAGTTGTAGGTGGTCTCGTGAATTCCAGCAGCTTCCATTCCGATGAGAGATGGCTGGAAGAGGACTTCTGGGCAACGGAATCTCTCGGCTCCAATTGTGATGACTTGACCATCAGGCAGCTCGTAGTTCTTCTCTACAGAGGAGCTGCTCTTGGCAGTCTCAAGTTCCTGCTCATAGTCAAGGGCAACATATGCAAGCTTCTCCTTCATGTCACGGACAATTTCCCGTTCAGCAGTGGTGGTGAACATGTACCCTCTCTCGGTGAGAATCTTCATCAAAGCATCAGTGAGATCACGACCAGCAAGGTCCAGACGGAGGATGGCATGTGGGAGGGCATACCCTTCGTAGATTGGCACAGTGTGACTCACACCATCACCAGAGTCCAGCACAATACCTGTTACAATAAGAAGCCAAGTTAGGGTTGTTATAATATGATGACAAGTGTATGAAATTCAGGTTGAAATAATGATTGATACTAACCAGTAGTACGACCACTGGCATACAGAGAGAGAACGGCCTGTATAGCAACATACATTGCAGGCACATTGAAGGTCTCAAACATGATTTGAGTCATCTTTTCCCTGTTGGCCTTGGGGTTAAGAGGAGCCTCAGTGAGAAGCACTGGGTGCTCTTCAGGAGCAACACGAAGCTCATTGTAGAATGTGTGATGCCAGATCTTTTCCATGTCATCCCAATTACTGACAATACCGTGCTCAATAGGATATTTCAAAGTAAGAATACCCCTCTTGGATTGGGCTTCATCACCCACATAGGCATCCTTCTGCCCCATACCAACCATGACACCAGTGTGTCGGGGTCGGCCCACAATACTGGGGAACACTGCCCTGGGAGCATCATCACCAGCAAATCCAGCCTGTAAACCAAGCATGCATTAGAAGATTTCCCAAATACTTAAACATAATAACAAATCTTGGCCCATGTAAGAAGTACGAAATGGATTGACTAACCTTCACCATTCCAGTTCCATTGTCGCAAACGAGGGGCTGGATATCCTCAGCATCAGCCATTTTTTACGAACCTACATGTAATGTACACAGTTACAATTATCATAAAGTACAACTTAATAATGACAATCCACAGATACTCGACTACCAGCACACTGTACATAGCCACTAATAAAAATCTGCAATTGCATACAAAAATATTCATTTCCATTCAGATACAAAACATCTTATCCAATATCAGAAATAACACCTACAGTGCTATACATTTAAGCAAACATGAGATATCAAATCCCTCTCTAATTTCTCGAGAAAAAGTGAAAAACAAAAGCAAGCCACTTACTTAGCATTCTTACTTATCGTTCTTACTAGAAACTTCCTAGACTTTTAGTTGAACATATACACAACTAAAATCCAATAGATCTAAACCTCTTAGTTGAAAAATACTGGCAAAAACAGTGAAAAGGATGCTCAAATTTTTGCTTCCTAGTTTCAAAAATCATCAAAATTGTTGTTTATTTTTCCATCACTACACGAAATTGCAGTTGAAACAAAATACAACTTAACTATTAAATGAAGATTCAGATTAAAATCAATCTAGATGATCCAAAACGTACAGAGATCTAGAACGGTAAAAACCAGATCAGACAGTCAAACCAAGCAACACTACCAAAATCGACTACAGACTCAACAAAACGCATCGATCGGAGAAATAGTCGATCCATACACGAGGCTATATTTCAATTTCAAACCAAAAATGGAATGGCAAGCTTTCCATACTCTTAGATCTCAAGTCAACAAGCACAAAAAACTGCACTAAAACCCTAGATCAGTAACAAATCCACAGCAATCTAACTCAATTTCAGCAAACAAACCGATCTAATCACGCAATATAAGAAACACCAAACTTCAACACACAAAAATCAAATCGTACATAAACCGATCGAGGTCAAAATCAGATCGAACGGTCGTAATCCATAAACAAAACTAAATCTAACAAGATAACAAGGGAGAAAATAACATAACACTTCGGATCGGAGCAAACTCACCTTAGATAACGAAAAACGACGACAGAGAGAGAGAGAAAATCGAAGATCGAAGAGGAGCAAGCCAACCTCCAAAGACGAAGGCTAGGCTTTCTCTGTGTGTGTGTGAGTGTGAGTGTGTGTATGCGTGAGAGAGAGAGTTGAAAGCACAGAGAGGAAGAGAGAGAGAGAGAGAGAGGGGGGCGAGATGTGAAAATGGTTGGAGAATGAGAATAATAGGAGGATTGATCTAGAAAATGGGTGTGTGTATATATAGGTAAGAGAGGGATGAATTTGAAATGGAAATGAAATATTTCGGACCAAATATTTAATTTTTTTAAATGAGGGAGAGGAATGAAGAGGAAAGAGGAATCATTTGCACCACGAGAAAAGATAGGGTGACCTGGCTGACAGCCTTTTGCTTTCAAGTTTTCACCCCCTCGTCTCCCATCCCATTTCGATTGGTTTTTTCGTTTTAGTTTTGGCTTCTCGTTTTTCATTTTATTTTACGCCGTTGGATTTGTTTCCCAGGATCTTTGCCACGTCAGCTTCGGCGTGTAAGTGGAGACTACGTGCGGCCCGCTCGGGTCGTGTTCAGCATTTTTGTTCCTCTTTCAATCTCTCACTCTCACTCTCACTCTCACTACTCAGTCTCCTTCCTTGGTAAGCAGATACAGTAAAAAAAATAGTTATCACATCAGGAGCCGAGCTTTGAGAGATGCAGCTTGATCGGCTTGGCTTGGTGGGCCCCATGAGTCTTCCGCTAAAACTCTCAAACTTTTTCAAATTCAAAATTGCATTTTGAGTTTTGAGTTACTAGTTACTACAATGTCCGATTTTCAGTTCCATACTAAACTAATAATTTTTTTTTTCTTTTCAGGGAAAATTCTAAACTATAATAATTTAATTTAATTATTCAATATTTAAAAATGTTTGGATATTTCTCCAGATGCCTTACCCTTCATTTTTTGTGATGATTGTACAAACTACCATCTACCATTATTTAGTTTCTCAAAAAAAAAAAAAAAACCCATCTACCATTATTTGAGTATTTACCTAATGCATATTTAACCAAATTTAGTCACATTTGATAGTTAAACCCATTTATTATTCACAAACAACTATATTAACTCAATACTTTATTATTTTTATTTAAATATTTTTTTTCTTTTTAATTATCCGGAATGGAATTAAGTAACTTTAATTAGATGTTTTAAAATGAATAGAATGTAAGTAATCTTATTTTGGAGTAACATAAAAGGAATGAAATAGAATCATTTTATGACATTATTACTATTAGACCCTTAATTTGAAATAAAATGTTGAATATATAGGAGTATCTTGAAAGTTTTAGTAAAAAAATTTATTAAATCTAATTTCGTTCTCTCTCATTCCTCCCAATTTTGGGAAAAATGAAAATTTGAGATTTTAAGGGAATAAAAAGAAATAAATGTTCCCTCCTACTCATTCCATTTTCTTCCACTTAAACTCCTAAATAAGGAAATGGATTTTCAATTCCCTCCATTAAAACTTCCAAATAAGGGAAGGAAAGAATATTCTAAAATTATTTTTTTCATTCATTTCCATTTCATTCAATTCCCTCCTCCCAAACGAGGGCTAAAATCACCACCATTAGAAACAACTAAACAAAGCCACACTTAAAACACCCAAACACAAATCCAAATCAACCAAATTAAATCTAGAGAACTGGTACGCCCATGAAATTTTCACAACAAAATCTAGTTGGCAGATTGTTACAAGTTTAAAATTTAAATCCAACACTAAAATAGTAACAGTAAATAACAATCAGCAACATAAGATTTGTTATGAAAATATTGTAAAATTATTGTAGACATAGTATTTCTCTTAAATCTAACATTAAACATTAAATTCAACCATCAAATCATGGTGTCATTAATATTTCAAAGGAAAAGAAGGGTAGCAGTGATAATTTTGTTGTGGCAACGTACATGATTTCTTCGTACTCTATGGATTGCAATCTCTTAGTGAGAGAGAGACAGAGAGAGAGAGAGAGAGAGAGAGAGAGAGAGAGAGAGAGCACTGTGGACTTTGACATAGGAAGAAAAGCATGGTGATGGTGGCATTGCTCTGATCTACAAGCTTAATGGGCTTCGATCATAAAACCTCCACCACAAGGTCCACAACCATGGTTTTAAAGAGAGAGAGAGAGAGAGAGAGAGAGAGAGAGAGAGAGAGAGAGAGAGAGAGAGAGAGAGAGAGAGAGAGAGAGAGAGAGAGAGAGAGAGAGAGAGAGATATTAAATTAAAAATTATTTAGCCTGTTGATGAATAGTAACCCAATAAAGGTATTGAGTTATTGTTAATTTGTTGTTTGTTATGCTAAAGTATTGAGGGTAATGCATGATATTTTTGTTGGAGTTTAGTTTCATTTTTACCCAAAATTTAGTTTAATTAACCTGATGAGAACGCTCTAATGACAAAAACATTTTTCATACACGTTTTTATAATTTCAATATGACATATTATGTTCCTAAGAGTCTTATAATTTAGTAGCATTGCTTGGTCTCACTTACAAGAAGAATTAGGGGGCATTTGGTTTGAAGGAATTTGCATTACTCTCGGCATCCAGATTTGTAAGAATTTGATCCAGGAAATGTAACTAATTTTATGTTTGGTTTGATTAGGAATCTACTAAGATTTCCAAGAATATGACATTCTTATGTTTATTCCTAAGAATTTTATAAGAATTATTTATTTTTCCTAACATATATTCATATTTATTAATACAATATCAAGCCATTTATTTTTAATCATCTTCCAACTAAATAAAATGTAAATATAAACAATAAATCATGACAAATTCACTAAAATTAAATTCAAACATTCTTCAAATGACACAAATAATACAAAAATGATTTTTTTTTTAATTATTGTTTTCATGGCAATCATAACATCATGCTTTGTTAATAAAAAAAATATTTTCTATTTAATTCTTAACCATTATTTTAAAAAATAGATAAATATGTTTTTTCCTATTAGTTAAGGGTATGAAAGAATAGGTAAAATTATATATATATATATATATATAACTTTCTATAGGCCTAGAATCCACATCCCTACAAAATGGGATTGAATGGGAATTCAAATACACTCCATTTCAAACATCTAATTCTCCTATACAATTTGCAACTAAACATGGTAATGTTAGAGAATCTTTAAACTTTCTCAAGAATCTTAAAACATTACCTCATACCAAATGACATCTTAATGTTCAAATCTCTCCCACTACTTATTAAAAAAAAAAAAAAAAGTACCCCACTATTGTAATAGTTTAAAAATTAAAATAAATGAAATATTATGCAATGATTTTTTTTTTTAAGGGAAACATGTTAAATATACGCCAAGAACTATAATGATTCATTTATTTTGTTATTTTATTTAATATAAAATTTACCTCTTTTTGTATGTTGTGATTGTGAAAGTAATATAAGTTACTTTCATTGGTAAAGTTTCTAATGGTTAAATAAGAAATCTACAATTCAATCTTCACCTACAACAAAAAACCAATTGGCATTTTGATCTGACGAAAATGAACTATAATTAGGGGCATACATCATAGGTTAAAATTCTCTCTCAAAAAAAAAATGTTCTGTTTTTTTATTTTTTATTAGAACATTCGTACGATACATTAACAATTTTCATTTGAATAATAGGTTAAAATTTAGAT
This sequence comes from Castanopsis chinensis, assembly GCA_032878915.1. Taxonomy (NCBI): domain Eukaryota; kingdom Viridiplantae; phylum Streptophyta; class Magnoliopsida; order Fagales; family Fagaceae; genus Castanopsis; species Castanopsis chinensis. Next base: position 22,160,723 of record JAVQMG010000122.1, read on the forward strand.
ATTTTCAAAACTTCAAGATTTTATATCCCAAAAAAAGGGTATAAATTTAAATTCATAGTTTAAGGAAAAATTATTATATTTCTCCCCAAAAAATGACAAATTAAAATATAACACATAATTAAATATAAACCAAAATCAGATTTTATTTTTTAAAAAGAAAACAAATCATATTTTACTTAACCAGTTATAATTTTTGAGACAACTATCCCATCATACTAAGAATAAATAAATTTTTTTATTAATAAGCTCTAACGTTGAGGTGGCAAATAGATAAGTTGTACATAATCACACATTTTTTCATTTATGACCCATTTACATTTATCTTCTTCTATATATTAAAAGGATTCAAAGAGTTAATTATTAATTCAAAAAATATCAAAAATACCCCTAATCTAATTAAATAATCTATATTCTTAAAAAATAAAAAATAAAATTAAAATTGTAATTCAACAAAATTATTAAAAAAAATTGTCGAATAAACTTTTTTTCCTAAAAATTAGCACACTCTCTATTTAAATATATCTCACGTACGTTTAATACATTTTTTTCTAAAATCTAGCACAGACTAAACCCAACAGTCTACTCAATTTCAAATCCTAAATTTTAATTTTTTAAAATCTATTCCTGTGTAACCTCACTAACAGTAGATAAATTCAAATTGAAAAATTACATTAAACTTAAAATAAAAATAAAAAAATAAAAAAAAAGCTTCATCGCACATGCAGACTACATGTAATGAGGCTAGTATATAAATTAAATACTCATTACCCATCTAATCCATTTAATTTCTTCTTAAAAAAAAAATCTAACCCATTTAATTTAATTCACTCGTTTAACCCAAAATGACCCAAATAAGATCCGTTATTACATGAAGGAAATGACACTTTATTTTCCCTCAATAAGACAGTAAGGTCATGGGTTTAAGGGCAATGATGTGTTGTCTAATGTATCAATTAAAATTAAATGATAAAATAAAATGAAAGCATAAATGAAATATATACGAAAAATAATTTAAATAACTAATTCTGTAATTTTAATTAGCAATATTTTTTTTTTTTTGAGCAATATCTCCTAGGTATTCTTAATTGGGAAAATTATTAGGTACTCCCAGAGTACCATAAATTCGTACTCCTTCCTCTCACATGAATGGTGGGTCCCACCATAAATTTAATTAGTAGGACTCACCATTCATGTGAGAGGAGGGAGTACACATTTATGGTACTCTGAGAGTACACAATAATTTTTCTCTTAATTGTAGTGACTAAACTAAAATTTGTGAATTATCATGACTAAATTAATGTGTGACATCTTCTAAAAAAAAAAATACTAATGTATGACATTAAAGAAAAACTTTAAAGACAAAAGATTCGTTATCGGCTTTATAGTATGTAACGGAACGCCTCTTTGCCCAACAAAGATGGGTCTGGATTCCCATAAAGAAAAAAAAGATGGGGTCTGGAGTTTTAAGCATTAGAATAGAATTCTTATGACATTATAGAGAGGAAAAAGAAATAAAAATGATTGCCGTATTGCTTCACAGTCGTATGTTAAAGGGACCATCAATAACACCTTTTTTTTTTAAGCATATAATTTAATAGGAGTTCGTGCACCAATACTTTTTTTTTTTATCAGAGTTCAACATGGTGTGAGGATAGAATTTTAAAAGTGAAGGCAAAACAAACACCTTCTTCTTTTTTTTAGCCATAATTAATTTTTTTTTAATTTGGTGTAATTACACATTATTCTTTTGTGGTTCGGTGCACTTTAATAACTATAGTTTAAAAATTATCTCTTTACTTACTGATGATGCAAAAAATCAACAGTTAAGCTCCTCTTCGTAGCGGATGGATGATACTATGGATGGGGTCGTCTCTGTAGATAAGAAACCTACAAAATGAACAGGGTGGAAGAGTAACACACCGGTGTAGCGTCAGCCAAACCGTCTTCGATGCTTAAGTCAGTAAGGAAGAAAAATTCTAGAGAAAAAATGAGTAAAGAGTGATTTCGTAGAGCATTTGTGTGTACCTTTAGCTTATATTATCTTCTTTTTTATAGTTGTATGCTTCATTAATGGACAATGATGTGCTGCATTTCTGCTCAACGACTAGTGCGTTACGGAATCTTTGTTTGGAGGCCATAGCTCATTTTGTGACCGTTGGTTCGTCAGTTACGTTTTTTCATCAATGATCGTAATAAATGCATAACGTCTTCTCTGAGTAAATGATAATCTTTGTATAATGACGACCATAAATTTCTAATCCATCAATTGCCCCCCTGTTTGTTATCTCGTCTTTTATACGAGATAAGAACAAATTTGTCTGACACTTCGTATTTCGTGTGCTGTGCATTTATGACAATTTGATGTTAGGGTGGTTGAGCGCCACGTGTATGGCTAGGATGTGTTCGACATGCAAACATGTCTTGGTTTTCCCGCATGAGTTTTGGCCACTTGTTTAGCGTTTTTCCCTCCTCTTTCCTTTTTTCTATGTTTTTCCTTATTCAGTTCCCCGTTCAAGGGTTTGTTTCTCCGCCGAGCTTCCTTTCTCTGTTCTGCGTTTCCTGGTAAGTCCTTCGTGCTTCTTCTTCTTTTTTGATTCCTCCAGGGTAGGTTATTTTGTTGTTAGAGCGGATTGTCCTTCCATAGCCTTCTTTTTTGCTCATTTAAGTAGTTTACTTAAGTTCGTAAAGGGGGAGTGTCTTAGAAGGATCAGTTCTTTCGTAGAAAAGGACTGTTCGTATACTTCTGTTTTTTCTTCCTTGTTTCCTTTAGTTTCCTATTCTGCTGAGGTAGCTAGATTGTTGAGGAAGTCTGAGGTAACGTCAAGTGACTTAGAGACAAGGTTATCCTCGTCTGATGATCATGTGGTCTCGGAGGCCATTTCTATTTCTACCCCCTATAAGGTCTGGAACATCTCGTGTTCTCTCTCTGAAAAGGATGAGATTCAGATTAGGGACAGATTTTAGTTTGCTGATTATGTAAAAATTAGGATCCCGAGTGATGAAGAAAGAGCTTGTCACTCATATGCTAATGAGGTTTGTTTCTACGAGGCCAATTTTACCAGTGGCCTTCGTTTCCTTGTTCATCCTTTTATTAGGGAACTTTTTTCCTATTTGCATCTTGCTCTGGCGCAGTTGGTGCCTAACTCTTGGCGAATCCTTGTTTCTTGCATGGTAGTATGGATGTCTACCAATGAGGGTGATGTCATTAGGAGGGACGAATTCCTCATTTTTATCATTCAAGGAAGTCCAAGGACCTCTGCTATTATGAGTTTAAGCCGTGGGATAAAGCTTCTAGGTTAATCCTTGATTACCCATTGTCTTTCTGAAACTAAAAGTCAAATTTCTTTTTTTATCTCTGGAAATGGTTGGAAGTTCGTCCCTGGTGAGGACTTGGACGAAGCCTCCAAATTTTTCGTAGTTGGAGAGTTCTCGTGTCTAGTGCGTCTTCCTCGTCTTTTCAGCTGTTTCTTCCTTTTTGTAGGAGTGACAGTGATAGGTAACTTACTTGTATTCTTGTTTTGCAGTTGCCTAGTGTCCTCATCTGAAGAAGAGGTATCGGCTACATGCGAAAAAATTAAGGGAATATTTGGAGACTATCAAGGATTTTGATGAGTTTGTCTCTCCTCAATCTTTATTTCTTCATTTTTTGGGTCCGAAATCGTCTACTAAAGTTTGAAAAGACTTGGAAGTTGTGAAAAAGAGTAAGTGCTCCTTTTTTCTTTTGTCTACTTCTCATCTTTTTTTTTTAACCTTTTCTTCGTCCTTTTAGGAATGACGACTAGGTTTAGTAAGCAAAAGTTAGCCAAAGTTTAAGAGAAGAAGGCCAAGGGCGAAACTATTAGTGGCCTTTTGTCCAAGAAGAAAACTGGTGATGTTGTAAAGAAAGATCCCACAAAAACGCCTCCTCCTGCCAAGCGTCCTGCCTCTCACACTTCGTCATTGGAGATGATTGCCTCTGGTGGAAAGGAGATTAGGAAGAATAAGAAATCAGGCAGTAAATCTTTCCTTCCTACTTTCTAGGACGATGTTGATACAGTGACTTTGAAGGCCCACGAGGCACTTTCTATGAACGATCTGAGTCCTCTGATGTCGAAGTCTTCCAATAAGGTGATGTCGTCTCACATTCAAAAGTTTGTACAGGTAAGCGTTGTGAGCCATCTTTGCTTCTTCTTTTACTTTGCTTTATTTCTACTAAGGGAGGTTCTTTGCAGGCTTTAAGGAAGTCTTTGTTTGTCTTTAAGAAGTTCTTGGACTTGAAAAAGAAGATGGCTACACCCGAGCCTCTAATAAAGTCTTTATCTGTTGAGAACAAGACGTTTAAGAATAAGGTTGCCATCCTTGCTGCTGAAGCAAAGAATGATAAAGAGCGTGTGGCACCCTGGAGAAAAGCCTACAAGTGGAGAAGGACTTCTGCAAGCTAAAGAACAAGTAGATTAGTGACCTGGAGCTAAAGCTACAGAATGTTGGGGCCATGGCGGTACATGATTTTAAGAACTTTAACGAACTATGCAATTACTATGTGGAGGGCTTTGATCTTCTTGTGAAGTGGATGGCAAAGCATCACACTGGCTTCTTTGGCTTAGTTGTTGAGGACATTGAAATAGAGCTTATGTTTGATCGTCTTTTTAAGGCTATAGTAGAGAATGTGACGGAGGAAGCCACAGACATTACTGAAGGGGTGAAGGAGGCCACTATTGTAACCCCTGCAGACCCTGTCCCTGAAGATAAGTAATCTTTTATTTTTTTCTACTTTCTTTTTTATTTCCTTGCAAGGCAAGAACAACATTTCTTTTTTAGGCCTGCTGTTTTGGGCAACTAAATAATTCCTTTAGGCCCGTTGTTTTGGGCAACTAAATAATTCCTTTGACGATGATAGATAGGTTTACGAATTTCCTGCTTTTTGCTGTGATAAGCAACTCTTTTATGTTTGGACAACTCTCTATGAAGAAGTTAGTTGCGTTGAGACAACTCTCATGTTTAGCTTGCATTTTAGCAGCTTTTTCATACTTAGCTTGTATATGAACAGCTCATTGCATCCGGTTATGGTGGAATGATTTCCTATTGAGTCTGATAGGAAAATTTAAACCCTGGTTGATAGAATTAACAAGTTTTAAACTCAAGTTGTTAATTGGATTTATTATGCATAAACTTGTTAAAACAAACAGACATCAATATCATGTCAAATATAAGTGCAGCAAAAAAGTAAATAAGGCAAGATATGATGACCTAGGAAAACCAATGAAACCAACCAGTTTCACAGTAAAAAACCTGAGGGGAAACTTTCCCGAAAAGCAATTCACTATAGTAAAGAGAAGTTTCATATCTAGTACAAAACCTTTGTTCCTAGACTTTATAATCCCCATAGATGAACTCACAGCAGAAACCTTTTACTACTTCAGAACCTCTGAACTCTTCAATATATGAACGCCATCATTTGATGCACAGATCCCAGTACATGACTCACTCCTTTGCACGAATCACAGTACGTGACTCACTCCTTTGCACGAATCACAGTACGTGACTCACTCACCAACTTGAGGAAGAAGAATGTTGGCTGTAAAGTTCTTCACTTCATCAACAATGAAGATCAAGAAGCACTTAGTTACAAAACCCTAACGTGTAAAGACACAGTAGCTTCTTTTAGAGAGAATAAGGCTTCGGTTACCTTTTGCATGTGTTCTCCTTGTATTCTCTTATGTGACAGCCTCTAAAATAAGCCTTATATATGTCTAGAGTTGTGAGAAAAGAAACCCTACACAAATACAAAAACATGGGCCAAAAATCAGATCTGGAAATCTGAATTCTCGTGACCTCGATAGCTACCTCGATAGATAGCAGGTGTCGAGCCTCATTAAACCTCGATAGATAGAGGTGTCGAGCAGCTGTCAAGTAGCTGTCTGCAGGTGTTCAGCTATCTATCCAACTTTAGTGAACACTTTTTCTTCACTTGTTTCTTGGTCCAATCTTCATGGCTTTAATACTAGACTTGAACAACATGTTCTTTGAAGTATTAAACACATCTTAGATCTACCCAAATACAAGTAAAGTGCGTTTTGTCAAAGGATTAGCCAACTACATAAAATATGTCCTTAACAATCTCCCTTTTTGGCAATCTGTGACAAAACCATAACAAACAAATGAACATATGAGAAAAGTCATAAATCACTCAACTCATACTCACTTGTTGAATACAATAAAATCTACCCTAACACAAACTCTTGAAGAACTTTACAAGAAGAGAGTTTATGGCAAGTAAACTTTGACAACTTGTATTTCTGAAACGCTTTAAACAAAACTCATCAAGGCATCTTTGTGTGAAGCAGAAATAATAGATTGCATACAAATAAAGAAATATGTGTATAAAGATAGAAAAGAAACAACACATGTAGAGATAGGTGAAGAAAACATACATCATCATATATATATGCCACTTGATAAATACTATGTTGTATGTAAAAATGGTCACAAGACCTAATTACATGAACAAAGAGGTAAACACTCCCCCTAACAAGATGAAACACAACTCCCCCTTATAAGGGCATGTATTTCTCCCCCTAACTTGTAGAATCTCAAAAAAAGAAACCACAAATTCTCCAATTTCTCCCCCTTTTTGTCACGATTGATAGAAGGTATAGGAAGCTATAAAACCTTACCCGAGAAACATAAAGATGATCAAGATGCTATGGATGATAAGATAAGAGAAACATGCAAAACAAAGACAAATGAAATGCATACAAGGATATCTCAATCGATCTGGAGTTGTCGAGAAGCTATCAAGCCAACCTCGATGGATCGAGAAGGTGTCGAGGATCTATCGAGCAAACAGAAGATATCTCGATTGATCCACCTAGCTATCGAGAGGTGTCGAGATTGCGATAAGATACAACTGAAGATCTCGACAAATAAACCAGGTATTGAGAGGTGTCGAGGAGGTGTCGAGATGCTTTAAAATCAGTTTTTCAAGGAGGAAAAAACACAGATATGAATGCAATCAAGCATGCAACTCAACCAAAGATTCAAAAAACATATTAACTTCTCAAAAACATCTCTCAACAAGAAAAATGTCATGCATTTTGATCCAAAACACACATACACGCGCACACACACACGCATACACTAAACAAGTCTAACCAATTTTTATTTTAAAAACAATTTAAGACAGTTTAATGAGCATATATCAACACATGTAAACTTTGTAATGGCCAAATCACATTGTACCTGCATATGTATCAAAAGTAGCAAAGAATATTGCGTGTTGTGTGTGAAAAACATCGCAAGATTGCATAAGTGTTTCTATGTTATGACGATTTGAGATATGAGAAAATCACTCTAACTCACACACAATCATAACTGTTTGATAGGGACTATCACCTTTGAGGTACATCCTATAACTCTCACATCTCCTAGAAAACATGCTTACAATCATATTTTAAAGCATTTTGTTCTTTTTGTTTTTATTTCTTTGCATATTTTCTTATATTAAGCAAACCATGCATGGGTATATAAAAGAGAGAAAAAAAATACCCAATTATGTTAAGTTTTTTGACATACACTTTTGCTATGCTGAAGCATAGAGATGTCATTATCATGATTGGCGGGTAACAGTGGTGAGATGGTTATTTATGCCTTTCTCTTAGGATTTTCTAGTCCTACCCATCAAAAAGAGTGATACAAGTGTTAAGTACAAGAGATTGCTTAACATTACTCATCACAAACAAAGAGCCACAAAACTCACTTGCTTAGTTTGTGCATAAAAATGCTCATCTAAGCTACAAGAGATACAAAGTTTAGAAACTCTGTTTTAATGGTCATTTTAAGGTTCACAAGAATCGACGTACACAAACACACACTATTTTTATATTTTTCTAATTTTTCCTTTTTTTATTTATTTATTTTGAAAACAAAACAAAATAAAAACTAAACAACCAAACAAAAACAGACAAACAATCATGAAAGTATGAAAGAAAGATGCATATGCATGAGAGCATGATAGAAAGGTACAGATGCATGAAAATATGATTCCAAAAGCAGATAAGAAATCAAGTAAATAGAGTTCTCCTTTAGATAGAAAGAATTAAAATAGAGGACAAACAGAAAAGACAATTAAGTCTTAGGTTCTTTTCTCACCCACACAGCACGAGTCTTTGGCTGTGAAAATGAAAAGACACATGTCCTAGTATGTCTACTAAAGGACATAGAAGAATTAAAATTCTCTTGAAATTGAGTTAAAAAACTTAAAACTTAAAGCTTTTAATAACTCTCTAAAAAAATGTGGATGTCCTTGAGAGGAAACATGTGACTGTTTAGACAATTGCTTATGAGGATACAACTTAAAGCAATTAGGACGAATGTGTCTAGAAACACTACAATGGTAACAAACATGAGGTCTAACAAAGGATTTAGAATTAGTCAAATCAGTTTTGGATTTCATGTCTTTATTACATTTCTCGGATTGAGGCACATAGACAATCCTTGATCTAAAAGCCGTGGAAGAGGAAAGGCCGGAGGAGACAGCATATCCTAAGCCAGTCTTTTCTGAACTAGGCTTTTGAGTACTCAAGACCTTATCAAGGTTTGCACTAGACATCCTCTCTATTTGAGTTCTAGCTTAACTAAGCTCTACCTCAAGATTCTTGACCTTCTCTTCTAATGAGGTGTTCTCCATAACGAGAGTCTCAACTAACCTTGTAGTCTCATCTAGCTTGACCAGCAAATCAGTTTTTTCAATTTTTATCCCATTAAGCTCTTTCCTAAAAAGATGAGAAGTCTTTTCGGATTTTATGAATTCAGTGCATAGCTTATCATAAGCTTCCTGAAGGGTCATCTTCTTAGATACTTCATCATTAGAAGAATCCTCACTGTCATTAGCACTCTCCACAATCACCTTATCGGTTGAGACAGCAAAGGCCATAACACGACTACATTCATTCACATATTCATCAGAAGAGTCATTCTTAGTGTCGCTCCAAGTAGCAACTAACGCTTTATCTTTTGACTTCTTGGTCTTTTCCCTCATAAGGTAGTTTGGGCACTCTATCCTCATATGACCAAAACCCTTGCATTCTTGGCATTGGATGAAGGGTTTCTCATTCTTACCCTTCCTAGAGAATTTAGATTTCCTAGGAGGTTTGCCCTTATACTTTTTCCTAAACTGAAGAAGCTTGATAATCTCATCAGTTATGAAGGTCAGATCCTCATCCTCATCATCATCTTCATCTTCATCTTCAAAGTCCTCAATCTCTTCCTTTATACCCGTAAGAGCCAAATTTTTACTCTTTCCACCTTTTCCCATTGAGCCTAATCCCATCTCATAAGTTTGAAGGTTTCCTATAAGCTCAGTCAAAGGAATTTGATCAATGTCCTTTGCTTCTTCAATGACAATGATCTTGGGATGGAATCTTTCAAGTAATGACCTAAGGATTTTCCTAACAATTTTGGATTCTACTATAGATTCTCCAAGGTTGAAAGCAGAATTCACAATATCCTTGAGTTTAGCATATAACTCATCAAAGGTCTCATCCTTCTCCATCCTTATTTCTTCAAAACTACTAGTGAGTCGTTAAAGTTTCACAGTCTTTACTGCCTTGGTACCTTCATAGGTGGTCTCAAGAATGGTCCATGCTTCCTTGGCAACTTCTGTGGATGATATTTTCTTGAATTCCTCATTGGTCACCCCACAAAGCAAAGCATTCAAGGCCCTACTGTTGAAATTTGTCGCTATGATTGTTGCATCATCCCAATCCACCGGCGATTCCTTTGGCTTAATCTAGCCAACTTCAACAGCTTGCCATACTTGTTCACTTAGAGCCTGCAAGAAAACTTTCATACGAACTTTCCAGTACACATAGTTAGTTCCATCAAATAAAGGAGGAATCAAAAGAGATTGTCCATAATCCATGACAACGGGGGTCAAGGATCACACTCAGGAAATTAATCCAATCAGAGTGTACCCACTCTGATACCACTTAATAGGAAAATTTAGATCCCGGTTGATAGAATTAATAAGTTTTAAACCCAAGTTGTTAATTGGATTTATTATGCATAAAACTTGTTAAAACAAACAAACATTAATATCATGTCAAATATAAGTGCAGCGGAAAAGTAAATAAGATAAGATATGATGAACTAGGAAAACTAATGAAACCAACCAGTTTCACAGTAAAAAACCTGGGGGGAAACCTTCCCGAAAACAATTCACTATAGTAAAGAGAAGTTTCAAATCTAGTACAAAACCTTTGTCCCTAGACTCTACAATTCTCGTAGATGAACTCACAACAGAAACCTTTTACTGCTTCAGAACCTCTAAACTCTTCAATATATGAATGCCACCCTTTGATGCACGGATCCCAGTACGTGACTCACTCCTTTGCACGAATCACAGTACGTGACTCACTCACCAACTTGAGGAAGAAGAATGTTGGCTACAAAGTTCTTCACTTTATCAATAATGAAGATCAAGAAGCACTTGGTTATAAAACTCTAAGGCGTAAAGATGCAGTAGCTTCTTTTAGAGAGAATAAGGCTTCGGTCACCTTTTGCTTATATTCTCCTTATATTCTCTTATGTGACGGCCTTTAAAATAAGCATTATATATGTATAGGGTTGTGAGAAAAAAAACCTTACACAAATACAAAAACATGGGCCAAAAATCAGATATGGAAATCTGAATTCTCGTAACCTCTATAGCTACCTCGATAGATAGCAGGTGTCGAGCCTCATTAAACCTCAATAGATAGAGGTGTCGAGCAGCTGTTCGCAGGTGTCCAGTAGGTGTCCAGCTACCTGTCCAGCTTTAGTGAACACTTTTTCTTCACTTGTTTCTTAGTCCAATCTTCATGGCTTTAATACTAGACTTGAACAACATGTTCTTTGAAGTATTAAACACATCCTAGATCTACCCAAATACAAGTGAAGTGCGTTTTGTCAAAAGATTAGCCAACTACATAAAATATGTCCTTAATAGAGTCATATTTGACTGGCGATCTTAGTTGTGTTCGAACAATTAAGTATATTTTAACCGTGATTGACCAGTTTTGTATTGGGTCATGCTTGAATGACGATGTTAGTTGTGTTTGAACAAGTTAGTATTTTTAACTGTGTTTGAATAGTTTCTTATTGAGTCATGTTTGAATGATGATACTAGTTGTGTTTGAACAACTTAGTATTTTAGCTGTGTTTGAACAACTTTGTATTTTTAACTATTTTTGAATAGCTTTTCATTGAGTCATGTTTGAATGATGGTGTTGGCTATGTTTGAACAACTTAGTATTTTTAGCTGTGTTTGAAAAACTCTTCATTAAGTCATGTTTAAATGATGATTTTAGTTGTGTTTAAACAACTTAGTATTTTTAGCCGTGTTTGAATAGCTCTTTATTGAGTCATGTTTGAATGACGATGTCAGCTGTGTTTGAACAACTTAGTATTTTTAGCTGTGTTTGAACAGTTTTTTATTGAGTCATAGAATGACAATGTCAGCGGTGTTTGAACAACTTAGTATTTTTAGCTGTGTTTGAACAGTTTTTTATTGAGTCATGTTTAGATGACGATGTTAGTTATATTTGAACAACATAGTGTTTTTAGCTGTGTTTAAACAACTTTTTATTAAGTCATGTTTAAATGGCGATATTGCGCTCTACTCGTGACCTAGGGTAGTGGTAAGCATCTTTTAGGTTAACCAATTTTTGTTTCGTCTTGAATGACGATTATGATGGTTGTGTTTAAACAACTCTGATTTAGTCGACTTTGGTAGTTATATATGAATAACTTCAATGGCTATGAAGTCATTGGTTGTGTGCGAATAGCTTTTGATTTGAAACTTTAGTGATGGAGATCCTTGAGATGTCTCCCAAGTATGACTCCTAAGCGTTGCACACGTTTTGATAGTAATAGTTCATGGATAATCATTGTTAAATATGTATTGACAAGTCCTGGATAATAACTGATAAATATGCATGTATAACGCTTTCATGTATTATTGATCTTATGAATAACGAAAGTAATGGTTGTCATACATGCTGATAAGAAGATTAAGCAACTTGAAAATGTAAAGCGTTCCTTACTAGTAGTATTTCTTCAAGCGCTCTATGTTCCATAGTCGAGACAATTCTTAGCCGTCTAGAGACTTCAGGTAGTAGAAGCCTTCTCTAGAATGACAGATTACTTCATAGGGGCCTTCCTAGGCTGGTCCCAATTTCCCTTGAGATGGGTCATTTGTTGCTTGTGACACCTTCCTAAGGACGAGGTCTCCGGTGTTAAACCTTCTTACCCTAACCTTTCTGTTGTAGTATCTGGCCATTGCTTCTTTGTGTTTGTTCATTCGCTTCATAGCTTCTTCTCTGACTTCATCGATTAGGTACAGATTGCTTTTAAGCTCCTGCTGATTCTTCTGGTCTTCATATGTTTTTACTCGGAAGCTCGTTAATCCTATTTCTACTAGTATGACAGCCTCAGTGCCAAATGTTAGTATGAATGGTGTTTTTCCTGTTGGAACTCTTGTGATCGTCCTATATGCCTAAAGGACATTTTGTAGTTCTTCAGACCATGCCCCCTTTGCCCCCTCAAGCCTTGTTTTGATAATTTGAACAAGTTTATGTTTATCACTTGGCCATTGCCCTGAGGGTGTCTTGGAGAAGAGTATTGATTCTTGACTCCTAAGTCTTGGAAAATTTTTTGAAACTTAGGGTTGTCAAATTTCTTTCCATTGTCTGATATTATGATGTGTAGGACTCCAAACCTGCAGATGATATTTGTTCACACAAAGCTTGTGACTTTAGCCTTTGTTATCACCGTCACTGGCTTTGCTTCTACTCATTTTGTGAAATAGTCAATAGTGATGATTAGGAACCTAAGTTACTTCTTCTCTAGAGGGAGACCTATGATATCAATTCCCCATTGAACGAAGGGCCATGGTGAGGATATAGGTATCATCGTCTCTCCCGGTCTCATCTAGACGTTTATGAATCATTGACACTTGTCGCATGCTTTGACGATATTGTATGCATCTTTCTATAGGGTTTACCAGTAATATCCTACCCTGAGTGCATTTCCTGCTAAGGATCTTACCCCAGCGTGATTTCCACAGATTCCCCCGCGTATCTCATGGAGCACAAAATATGCTTCTTTAGAACTAGCACACCTCAGATATGGGAGTGAATATCCTAGTCTGTAAAGCACGATGTCTATAATGACGAAGCGAGCTGCTCTGATCTATATCTTCCTTGCTTCCATCTTATCTTCAAGGAGCCATCCTTCTTTCAAATAACGGATGATAAAAGTCATCCACTCGTATTGTTCTTTTATCTTCAAAACTTGCCCACCTTCTGTGCTTGGCTGCCCTCTTATCTCTATACATAGTTCAGAGGTTGCATTGTAGTCGTCTGACGAGGCCAATCTTGCTGGGAAATCAGCTTTTGTGTTTTTGGTTCTTAGGATTTGCATGAAGTCTAGGCTATCAAAGTACTGTGAAAGGTGTTATACGATCTTCAAGTACTTCTGCATCCTTCCTTCTTTGGCTTCGTAATCTCCCTTCACTTGTCTAATTATTAGTTGAGAATCAGCTTGGACGATAAGATTCTTTGCTCCAAGAGCTTTTGCTAGGCTTAGCCCTGTTAGCAATGCTTCTTATTTTGTCTCGTTATTTGTTGCTAGGAATTGTAATCTGATAGCATACTTCAATGTTTCTTTTTTTGGAGATATGAGCACTACTTCTACTCCTCCTACCTTCCTTGTTGCAGACCCATCCATTTGGACCATAGATGTTTCCATAGGAGGTTCTTCTTCCTTATAGGGGTAAGTGAACTCTGCAACGAAGTCTGCTAGCACTTGGGTTTTGATTGCTACTCAAGGCCAATATTCAATGTCAAATTGGCCTAACTCAATTGCCCATTGGATGAGTCGTCTTGCTGCATCCATCTTATTCATCATCTTTCTTATGGGCTAATCTGTCATGATGACAATGGGATGTGCTTGGAAATAAGGACGGAGCTTTCTAAAGGCGACCAACAATGCAAAAGCTATCTTTTCCATCCTTGGGTAGTTCGCCTCTGCACCCTGAAATGCCTGGTTGGTGTAATAAACGGGCTTTTGCACGTTCCCTTCTTCTCTGATCAGTGCCGAACTTACCATAGTATTGGATACTGCCAAATAGAGGTACAACTTCTCTCCCATCACTAAGGGGCTTAACAAAGGTGGCTTCATCAGGTGCTCCTTTAACTTGGCAAGGGCTTCCTTGAATTCGTCAGTCCACCGAAAAGCTTTTCTCAATTTGAAGAATGGCATGCACTTGTTCGTTGCCCTAGAGAAGAATCTGTTTAGGGCTACAACCTTTCCTGTCAGGCTTTGCACCTCCTTCACTATCTTTGGTGATTTGGCCTCGATTATTGCTTTTACTTTATCTGGATTTGCCTTTATACATCATTGGGACACCATGAATCCCAAGAATCTTCCTGAAGCAATAGCAAAACACTTTTTGCAGGGTTTAATTTCATATTGTACTTACGAAGTGTGCTGAAGGTTTCTTCAAGATCGTCCAAGTGGTTGGCTTTGTCCTTGCTTTTTACTATCATATCGTCTACGTACACTTCCACATTCCTTCTAATCTGATGAGAAGACATGTGGTTCACCAACCTTTGGTAGGTGGCTCCTGCGTTCTTCAGTCCAAAGGGCAAACTTTGTACCAATATAACTTTTGGCTAGTAACGAATGAGGTCTTTTCTTGATCGTCTTTGTCCATAAGAATCTGGTTGTATCCAGAAAATGCGTCCATGAAACTTAAGAGCTTGTGTCCAGCCATCGAGTCTACTAGTTGGTTAATCCTTGGCAAAGGGAAACTATCATTTGAGCAAGCCTAATTCAAGTTTATGAAGCCGATGCACATCCTCCACTTGCCATGGCTCTTCTCTACCATAACCACTTTTGCAAGCCAATCTGGATAGAAGACTTCCCTGATGAAATTAGCTTCTAGTAGTTTCTCTACTTCTTCGGTTACAGCTTTGTTGCATTTTGGTGTAAACACTCTTCGCTTCTGCTGCACAGGTTTGTGTTTCGGGTTGACGTTAAGACGATGCTGTATGTCTTCCTATCGATCCCAGACATATCTTCATGTTTCTAAGTGAAAACATCTTGGTTTGCCCTTAGGAAGGAGACCATTTTCTCTTTCTTAGGGGCTGGAAGTATCGTTCCGATCTTCAATATCTTCATCGGGTCTCTTGGGATGATCTCTACTTCTTGTGATGTTTTTCACGGTTCAGGAATGGGCTTTGGTTCATTGATCACCCATGTGTGATTCTCTCTAGATGTTAAGGCAGCTTGGTAGCACTCTCTTGCCAAAACTTGGTCTCCTTTGATTTCTCTTACCCCATGGGCTATTGGAAACTTCACTTTCAAGTAATATGTTGACGTTGCTACTCTTAGTCTATTGAGTGTAGGTCTTCCCAAGATGATATTGTATGTTAAAGGATAATCAACTATAAGGAAATCAATTTCCTTGGTGATATGTGCTGGATAAGTTTCTACAATCACAATGAAAGTGATGATGCCTCTTTTTATCCAGCTTCATTTTCTGAAATGCGGGCAAGTAGATGATGTCTGCTGAGCTTCCATTGTCAATGAGCACCTGGTGGATGTTGAACTCTTTTACTCTGAGCATTATTACAAGTAGATCATCATAGGGTTGCTTGATGCCACGACTGTCTCTCTCTGAGAAGACAATATCGGGTTCGTCATTCCTTGGCAACTTCATTGGAGGGAGCTGTGAATGGACGCTGTTTATCTCCCTTCCCTATGCCTTTTTTAGGGATTTCAACGTTCTACCTATCGTTATTACTCTCGAGATTGTCTTTATTTCTCCTGCAGGGGGTTGGTGTCCCCTATCTCTGGAGTTTTGTCCTAGTCATCCTTCCGTTGGTACTTGTATGGTTCTATCTTTCTAACATATTTCTGAAACTTCCTTGTCGGATAAATGTTTCCATCTGGTCTTTCAAGTGCCTACACTCATCAATACGATGCCCGTGGTCCTAATGGAAACTACAGTACTTGCTCTTATCTCTTCTTTCTACTGGAGTGCTAATTGGCTTCGGCCATTACAGGGAAGGATCATCTCTTATCTGCATAAGGACCTACTCAATTGGCATTATTAGAGGAGTGAAGTTGGTGAACTTAGGTTTCCTTATTTGGAAGCTCCTTCTTTTTCCCTATGGTCTGTCCACCACTTCGTGTCTCCTTTTTCTTATCTTGATTGCTGTTTGTTCCTTCGTCTCTCTTCCTTTTCACCTTCATCTCCTTTGCGAGCACCGCATCATCTGCATTCATGTACTTCTGGGCTCTACGGAGTAACTCTGCTACCATTTTTGGTGGACTTTTAGTAATTGAGAAGAAGAAATCTCCTGGTAGCAATCTTTCTTGGAAGGTTGTTAGGATGACTTGATCTTCAGTTTCGTCTCCCTGTAACAGCTCCTTGTTGAACCGAGTGACGTACTGCCTTAATGATTCTCCTTCTACTTGTTGACTGTTGAGAAGATGGCCAGTTGGCATTTTATGCCTTTGCCCCCCAATAAAATGAAGGACAAAACCCTAGCTGAGTTGTTCAAGTCTACAATGGTTCCTAGGGGTATCCTGTTGAACCATACTTTATCTGCTCCGTTTAGTGTTGTTGGGAATGCCCTACATATCACTTCATCTGGGATCATCTGCAATAGCATCAGCATCTTGAATGATTCAATGTGATCCAAGGGATCTTTGGACTCGTCATATGACTCCAACTGTGGGGCACGAAATTTTGGTGGGAAGGGACGGTTCATAACTTTAGTAGTGGTGGCTGAGTATGTCCTTCGAATCATCCCATCCAGATTCTCTCCACCTTTGTCCTTCATAACACTTTTTAGTTCATCCATTTCCTTCTTCATGTTGCGGAGCTCATTCTCCATCCTAATGGAATCTTCTCCTGAAGTTCTGTCTCGCCTATTGGCTTGAGAATTTGATTCTTCTTCATTTTGGTTTTCACCTGTTCGCCGACATTCTGTGTTTTGAGATTCCATTGTCTTTCATAGTTCTTCGTTCTGGTGAGTCAACTCTTCCACATTTGCTAAGAGGGCTCGGATTTGTTGTTGTTGTTGTTGTTGCACAGCATCTAGCTGAGGTCCAGTTTCTACTTCCATCTCGCACTTTGAAGAACTCTTTTGTCATGAGGAGAGATGGCTTGGATGATTAGCGATTCCCACAGGCGGCACTAAACTGTTGATTTTTTGCATCAACAGTTGAGCTCCTCGTTGTAGCGGATGGACGATGTTGTGGATGGAGTGGTCTCTATAGATGAGAAACCTACAAAATGAACTGGGTGGAAGAGTAACACGCCGATGTGGCGTCAGCCAAACCTCCTCTAATACTTAAGTTAGTAAGGGAGAAAGATTCTAGAGAGAAAATGAGTAGAGAGTGATTTCGTAGAGTATTTGTGTGTACCTTTAGCTTATGTTATCTTCTCTTTTATAGTTGTATGCCTCATTAAGGGGCAATGATGTGCTGCATTTATGCTCAACGGCTAATGTGTTACGAAATCTTTGTCTAGAGGCCACAGCTCATTTTGTGACCATTGGTCCTTCAGTTACATTTTGTCATCAATGATCGTAATAAATGCGTAATGTCTTCTCTGGGTGAATGATGATCTTTGTATAATGACGATTATAAATTTCTAACCCATCACTTACCTCTATATTAATCATTAAACCAAAAAGAAAAAAAACACACACACACACACCATATGTGTGAGAATAAAAAAATCCCTCCTCTTTGTCTTATTTTCATAGTATTCTAAGAAAATATCTTTTTAATGTCTCAAATGTGAAAGGAATCAATATCCCTTAACATTTTCATTATATCCTTTTCTCTTTCTTTTATTCTTTTATTTTTTCCCATTTCTTTGCTCCTTTCAAGTTTCTCTTTGCATCCATCAAGTGTGAGATCACATGGGCCTCTAATGGGGTTGGAGTCAATGTTATGAATGTCGTTTCAAAACCCATTTCGGTTTGTCCATTGAAACAGAATATTTTGGTACCGGTCTAATTCGGCATACCATTTCAGGTTGTTTCGGATTTCCATATATATATATATATATATATATATATCTTTTAATAAAATTTTCAAAAGATAATAATAAGTAATTAATAAATTTCCAAAGTAAACACAAATAAGCAAATAATTAGTTGATTATTCATTTTTTAAATATTATTGTCAACACATGTTAGACTTGTAGCCTTAGGTTATGTAGCACTATTTGCTAAAAAAGAAATTAAAAAAAAAAAAAACGTGGCATCATTTGCTTGCTTACTCATTTAAGAGATTTCACCTACCCCACCCAACCCCAACTCCTTTACCCACGTCCTAGTGTTCAAACTCTTTACTTTGAGTCTGAGTTTTTAACTTTTAACTCACATCACTTTCTTTGCCGCAAGACTTTTTTTGCCACTCTCTTTCTGCAATAAGTGAAGGTTGAAGTTTCATGAGTAATCTACCTCAGGCTTAAAGAATGATCCAAGTTCACCTTCGGGTTCTTACCCCTCTCTCTCTCTCTCTCTCTCTCTCTCATCACTTCATTGTTATGGATTTTTGGGTTGTATTTGATGTTGTGAGGTAGAATAGAATCTGTGGAACTCAAAACATTTTTGCATATAATGGTGAAAAATATCCTTAGGTTGAAGAAGGGGAAAAAAAAAAAAAAGCAAAACTCATTTCGGACGAAAATTACGTTTCGGCCGAAATTGCCCGAAATTGACCGGAATGCCCGAAACTAGCCAAAATTCGAGGTGGAACAGAGGCTATTCCCATTCCAATTTGCATACTGGTATGAAAAATTCTGTCCGTTCTTGCTGGAACGGAATAGAATTCATGACATTGGTCGGAGTCAAGTGTGAGAGACAAAAGGTTCATGCTAAGATTGAGTCACAGACACACATAAAGAAAGGGAATGGGGAGACATAGTTGGGAACAACGATATGTTTTGGACTTGACAACAATGATCACAACATTGCTTAGGGGAGATCTTACAAATTTTACCACAACATCGAGGCCACTGACATAGTCTATGGCTATGTATAAACTTACTATTATACATGGCTTGGGTAGAAATTGGTGGTTCATGGCAATTTGGGTATTGGATTTGTACGTTTTCTTGGTGGTTGCAAGTCATTTAGGTAATTCGAGATTTGGGCATTGGAATTTCAAGGGCATGTTTGGTTTGAGCAAAAAAGGAGTGTATATATTGTATTCATTTTCAGTTTTTTATAGGACCCACATTTAAAAAGGCTATTTGACTTTGTATTTGTATTTAGTTTTCATTTTAAAGTATCCAAAAAAATAGGATTTGAATACAAAAACTGAATGCAACTTTTTAGTGTCTTTGTTTTCTTAAAAATGAATATAATGACATTTGCATAAAAAATCAAATTTGTGAATCCCACTTTCACTAACTTGTACTCATTTGTTGGTGGTTGTCATAAAAAAATTGAAGGGGAAGACAAATCAAAAAATGATACTAAACAAAAAAAAAATAGATGGAAACAAAAAATGAGTACAAGATTTGAGTATATAAAATGGGTACAGAAAATAAAAAATAGCAAATCAATACAACCTCAACTCAAACCAAATCGACCCTAAATCTCTTGGTTTTTGTTTTTAAAATGTGAAAATGGAGGGCCCCACTTTTAAATCTTATGTTTAATATGTGCGTTTTAGAATACAATTTTTTTACAATAAATTTTCCAATGTATAGTTTTTATATACATTTATTTTGAAAAAACCTCATGGTAAATAATTTGAAAGTCTTACATTTTTTCTTAAAAACTCATCCTCATACCAAACACCATATATTGTGTTTTCAATTCTTAATTTTTTTTTTTTGAAAAATAGTGCCAAATATACATATCTTTAAAAATTGTTTTCATATTGTTTTGAAAACAAAAACAAAAATGTTCTTACCAACAAGCCCTTAAGGTTTCGAATCTAGATTTTACACAACTAGTTTATAGTTAACATAGTAGGTGTTTATGATAATGCCCAACCAAGTCACAATAGTGTAGTTTTAGGAAATTGGTTTAGTCATAGTAGTACAAGAGCACTCACATTAGTAAGTGTATAACTAGCCTCACGCGCGTGCTCAGAGGCTCTTCTATTTTTTTTGTAAAAGTGAATAATTTAAATCTATTATAATTTGAGACTATTACATTTTTCAATCACGAAAAAACCTAGGGGTGTGATGAGTATATTATTTCATCCAAAAAGCAAAGCACTCAACACACCCTTAGGTATTTCTATGATTGAAAAATGTAGTAATTTCAAATTATAATGGATGCAAATTATTAATTTTTACAAAAAAAAAAAAAAATATATATATATATATATACATATATATATATAGAAGAGCAATTTGAAAACCATAAAGAGAGTGGTCCTATTTTGTAGGAAACATTTTAGTGGCAGTTAAAAGATGTATCTACTTATCAAAATAAAAAAGTGTATAAATCTATTTAGTAGTTTAGTTTTTTTTATTATTATTTTTTTGATAACTATTAGTAGTTTTTTTTTTTGGATCAACATGGGGTTTTTTTTTTTTTTTAAGGAAAAAAATAGCAGCAAACGTGGGTTGTTTAACTTATTTTTCTATTACAAAAAAAAAAAAAAAACAATAAACGTATAGTTACTTTGAAGAAGTGAGTTAGTGGAAGAGTGTTCTTAAGAGGCAATGTTTTAGTGCAAGTTAGACATGTGTTTTTACTGAACTATTCTTTAGTTTTGTCTCTACTTAAAGGGGTGTAGGGGTATTTTGGAGCAAAAAAAAATCTGGTCCAAACAGGGAAAACCCCTTAAATATTAATATAGATAAAAAGGTGTCAAATTCTCACATTTTCCCCAAAACTACCCATATCAATCCATCTATATGAGCATTAGCATTGGTAGGGCAAACAATTTTAGCTTTTCGCACTACAAAAAGTAACTTTATCTATTTTACCACTTCACTTTACAAAACACTCAAAATAAATAATTTTATTTTAACATTCAACACAATAAAATAATATAAGTAACACAATAAAATAAATTATCCACTACAATAAACAATAGTCACAACCACCACCACCACAACCATGGAACCACTGCCAAAACCCACACCACACAATCAATACAACCCAACCACACAAACCCACACCCGACCTGATTGCATAGAATAGTGCACATACCTCTGCCTCGCTTCTTCTTTAATCGATCTCACGATGAATCTAGCTGTGCTTTGTACATGTGTTGGCGAGAAGGAACAAAGATGACTGACTAAAGATGGCTTGGGTTAGTGGAAGGAATGAAGATGGATTGACTGGAGATGGCTAATCGAAGATAGCGACAATGGGGCTTGGGTCGGCAAGAAGGAACAAACTTGGTTGACCAAAGAGAGAGCTTGGGTGAGAATGTGAAGAGAATGAGTGAATAAAAAAATAAAAATAAAAAAGAGAAAAGAAAAAGAAAGAAATATTATTTTAATGGGAGGGAGAATAAAATATATTATTTGGTTTAACATTTAAGCTACAGTGCACAGCTATAGATGGCTGTGCACTATAGCTGAGTACTTAAAATTTTTGCCTATGCCACCACTAATGTAGCATATTTTTTGTATAGCGTGGTGCTAAAAATAGCATTTTAGTATTTTGCCTCCACCATTGCAAATGCTCTAACATTGTATATTTAGATTTTTGTTACAGTAAACATGTAAATATACACAATTACTATAATTTTGTATTTTTTTTTAAAAAAATATTTTTTCCTCTCTCTCTCTCTTCCCGTAACTCTCTTCAACATCCAAAAGCTGAAGAAGAAACCAAAATCAACGTCTACCTATCACCACAACCAAGCGCCACCCAACCACCACCACCATGATAAAGTCCTCAACCCATTACAACAATTGATAATCTAAACACAAATCTGATTTAAAATCAACGAAAAATCAACTTAAAATTAACCTAAATGGGCTAAATCCATAAAAAAGAAAATTCATCACAAACCTAACTCAAAATAAACCCAAACTCATCAGAAAACCTATCCCAAAATCAAACCATGAACAGAAAATCAACCCATAAGCCAAACCATCAACAAAAAATCAATCAATAACCTAAACCTTGAGTCAGCAACACAAACAGCCCACCAGTTTTCAAGACCCAAACCCAGTGGTGGCAAAAGGTCTAGAACCAGATGAAAGAGATCTAATATATATATATATATATATATATATATAGAGAGAGAGAGAGAGAGAGAGAGAGAGAGAGAGAGAGAGAGAGAGAGAGAGAGAGAGAGGTCTTTAAGAGAGCTAAGATGAGAGAGATCTGAGAGGAGAAAGGGAACTGAGGGTTGAGAGGAGAGACTATTAAGATGAGAGAGTCCTAAGGACTAAGAGGAGAGAAATAAAAGTGAAAGAGACTTGAGTGTTGATACCCAATTTTGCCAGTCGTATTTAACCTCACATGGAGGGCAAAAGAGTAATTTCACACTCAGAGATAGCATCATAGTTTGGGCCGTTGGATCATTAATGTCATATCATCAAAGTGATCTTGATGCCATAACAATCAAAACAATAGATCACAAGCCCTGATCAAACCATCCGATTGAAAGTTATTGTCAAATCAAGTTTTAATGGCCAAGATGCTCTCTCACAAATTAAGTTCGACTATATGTGATTATGAAAAAGAGTAATTTCACACTCGGAGATAGCATCTTAATTTGGGCCATTAGATGACTTAGATCATTAATGTCGTATCATCAAAGTGATCTTGATGTCGTAACAATCAAAACGACTGATCAAAAGCCTTGATCAGACCATCCGATTGAAAGTTATTGTTAAATCAAGTTTTAATGGCCAAAATGCTCTCTCACAAATTAGGTTTGACTATATGTGATTATGAAAAATCAATTCCGATTGGATATAATTATAATCAATTTGAAATTAATGACGTGTCATAATTTAATTGGCTAGGACTGCAACTTATGGTAAAGTTGCGCACACTTGATTATTTAGATGGTTAAATATTAATTATTTAATGAGTAATTGGTGTAATTAATGTTAATTGGAAGCTAAAATGTTACAAAATACATTAAAACAGCCAAAAAATAGCTTGGATTATCTTGCACTAGACATGTAGATCTCTTTCGTGAAAATGACCGTCAACAAGCACCAAACACCAACCAAACAAAGAACTTCTCTCTCTCGTTGATCTAGGTTTTGACAAATATACAATCTTATCAAGCTAGTGAGCTATTGGAGAGAGAGAGAGAGAGAGAGAGAGAGAGAGAGATAGAGTTAAGCATTAAAATTGTATGAGAAAAGATCGAGCAGAAATTTCCAAGGATGACGATCAATCTCCATCAATGAATCTTCACGGTGTGAACATCACAGCATTGTTGAACAAGACCCGGAATTGCACAGGAGTAACCAAGATGGGGCCGAGTTTTATGGTTTGCCTAATTAAAGCGCTAAAGAGTTGTATAGGTTGATGTGATTACTATGTTGCCTTTGATATGGTCTTTTCAGTATCAACATTGTTTGGAATTTGATGGATTTTGTAGGTTGGTTTATGGGTCTTTGGTGAAGGTTGATTGTGGTTAACAGTATTATAGTAAGAGAGAAATAAAATGGTATGAAGATAATAGAGAAATAATTTTTTTGACCAATTGGTAGATTTCCAATTAGTCAAAAACAAATCCCCAATAGGATATCAAAAATAAATAAAAAAAGAGTGGAAGTGGAAGGCACCCCCCAAGGCTAGTACAAACTCAATGTGGATGGAGCTCTCTTTAAGGAGCCTCGACGAGGTGGCACTAGATCAGTAATTAGAGTAGGGCTGTCCAGATCCGACTGGAGCTCAACAACTAGCCAAACCACTCGACGTTGACCCGATTTATGCCCAAACCGAAGGTCCAGTTGGTGGGCGGCGGGTTTCCGTTCTCAAAAACCGACGTCAGCGGGTTGAGTGGCGGGTTTGTATCTCCATAACCCGAGCAACTCAAACCTGACCGGAGCTACAAAAAAATTGTCCAAATCCTGCAAAAAGAAAGCCAGATCCGGTGAGATCTCGACCAGATCCGGCTAGATCTAGTGGGATTTAGCCAGATCTGGCCAAATTCCAACAATTTCTAACAAAAAAGAATCCAGTTTCCGAAGCGATTTTTCCAATTTCCAGCGATAATTACAACTTCCAACAACCTTTTTTTTTTTTTTTTTTCCATATTTCCATGTCTTTTTAATTCCAGCAACTGACTCGGCCCAACCGACGTTAACCACCACCTGAAACCGAATCGATTGATTTTTTGGCAGTCGATTTCGGGTTACTCCACCCAATGCCGGTGGGTCGGGTTCGGGTTGGGTCGAAAACCAACCTGGCCAGACCCGTGGACAGCCCTAAATTAGAGATTGCAATGGGGATGTAATGGCTGCTCTTTTAGAAGTACTTCCTAAAGTTTATGACGTGGACACCATTGAAGCTTTAGTAGTGAGAAAAGGAGTGTGCTTTGCAGCTGAAACTTGTTTTCAGAATGTGATAGTGGAGAGTAATTTAGTGATTGAAGATATGAAAGTAGAAGCAAATTCCTTAGGGCCATAGTCTTTTACGCATGTAAGGCAAGAAGCAAACCATGCTGCCCATTGTAAATACCTCATTTTGTACTCTTATGACCCGAGCCCCTGTTCTCAAATGATAGAAGTAATCAGGCCCAAGGTTGGTCTTAGGCTAAATCTGATGAAAATTGACTTAATGAAATATTTGTGGAAAATATAAACTTATTTTTGGAAGAAATATACTAATTTTGGAAAAGAAAAGCTGCAGGAAATCCTACGTGTGCACACTCATACACACATGCGTACGTACACTCAAGCCATGCGTACGCATGCTTATGACATGTGCACGCATGTCCGGGTATACTTATGCAGCTAGGGTTCCAGAAACTATATAAGGAAAGTCTTTTGCATGTAAATTTAGTTTGGAACAAATTTTACATCGTCTGGAAAGTTTATGGCATGCACATACATAGGTATACGTACATAGTTAAGGTTCCAAAAACTATGTAAGGAAAGCTTTTTGCACTTAATTCTGGTTTGGAACGAATCTCACCTCATCTAGAAAGTTTATGGCATGTGCACGCATGCACGAGCACGCATACGTAGCTAGGATTCTAGAAACTATGTAAGGAAACCTTTTTGAACTTAATTCTGGTTTGGAACGAATCTCACATCGTCTAAGGGCAGCCCCACACACCTATTTTACCACTATAAAAAGCCATAAAAGGAACTTTTTCAAACAAGCAGAAAATAGACAGAAAAAAGGCAAGATTCACTGGAAAATAGTAAATCAAAGAGGGAGTTTTTCACAAAGTATCCTCAAGTTAAGTTTCATTTAACTAGGACCTTTTCTGGTCTTAGTGTTTTAGTTCTAAAGTTTTCTAACCTATTTTGATTTGGTTGTGAATAGATTGGCTGAAGGGAAGGGACAAAATCAAGCTCTAATGAGTTCTAGTGATTAGGTTCTAACTTTGGCTCTTCACTTTTTTCTTTGCTTTTGTTGTTTGTATATATGTTTTTGTGTGTATAACATGTTTGTTTAGTTTAGATTTACTTCAAGTTTATGTTAAAAGCATGCTAGGTTGTTAGATTTCCTTGCTTTCTTCATTTTTTGTTTTGTTTTCTAGGTTAGGGTTTTGGGCATGTACACATGCGCATGTTTTATGCATGCGTACACATACAGTTGGGATGCACACACATACTTATGCCAGAAATCCTAATTCACTTCTATTTGGTTTTTCTTTGTTTTCTTCTATATGATTAGCCTCTATTTAACTTGGTTTTCATGTCTTTAAGAATTTGTCTTTCTGTTTTGTTTTGTTTTTTTTTTTTTGTTTTGTTTTGTTCTATCCTTTTGATGCTTACTAGGGTTTTAGATTGTTTGAATACCATGAACATGCATATGAATCTGAACATGCATTAATGCATATGTGCTATGTTGCAGTGAGGTACGCGAGGTAGGTCATGCATAGAATGTATGAACATGCATTCGAGTGTTTGAATATAAGTTGCCTAAAATGCTAGGTTGAATACCATGAGTTTTGATGTTAGTATGTTTGGATCTTTTTGTTTAAATCTGCCTTAAGATGTTTCCGCCTTTGGTGATGTATGTTTAAATGCCATGATAGATAAATGCTAGGCTTGGGAATGATTATGTCATATTGTTTGCTTTTAGATGCATGTTGGTGTGTGTGTGAGTTAGAATAACGTGTTAAATTTGGCTTTAATGAGATTAAGACTTGGAACACAATGAGTGAGGCCGACCCACGGGTTGGGTGGGGTTAGGAGTCTAACACCTTCCCATTCCCATACCTAATCTCTAGACACATGCCCTAGGAAACATCAATCCTTCCACAAAGTGCGCTATATTTATGGTTCTTAGACATAAACTAGTACCACCCCTATAGTAGATGCAGTTGATGTGGTCGCTTAAGGCCCAAAGTAAAAAAAGACCCCTAAATTTTAACCAATAGGGTTTTTTTAAAAAAAAAAATTAATTAAGCCTAAATATTATCTAACAAATATAATAATTTTTTTTAATCAAATGAAAGACAAGAAAAAACATGGAGAAAAATGTTATGTCCATAACATTTTTCACAAAAGTTTTACAAAAAATCCTAAGTAGCAAATTGTTACAGGCCATTAATGATGGCAAAAAAAATAATTCTAGTAGTAAGTTCATGTTAGTATCAGTAACAATTTAACACCTAGGATTTGTTGTGAAAAATATTGTGAATGTAGCACTTCTCAAAAAATAAAAAAGAGAGTAATACACAATAAAAAAAAATCACAACATTTTTCACAATAGTTGAGTTGGCAAACTTTTACTAGTTCTTACTTAGGTCCACCACTAACATCATTCTTTTACTTACCACTATTAATCTACCACAACAATAGGGGTGAAAATGGCCAAATACCATTCTTTAAAGAAATTTGTAGCAATTTAGCACTGTTTCAGAACTAAATGGGAATGTACCACTTTTTACGAACTCGAGTTCATCAAACTCGGGTACCAAATGGTACTCAAGTATACCATACTTAAGTTCCTAGTGAGCATTCCACCGTGGCACCTGCTGAGCTAGCATTTGGGCATTAAAAATGCCAGCTAGTACTCGATCTTAACATACTCGAGTACTATACAAGCCATACTCCAGTTCAGTGAACTCAAGTATTGTGGTAATGTACATCCACAGTACCCGAGCTCATTAATCTTGAGTATGGCTCGGGTTTCTAGGTTCATTATCCACAATTTTACTCGAGTTCAGTAAACTCGAGTACTATGTTAATGTAAATTCCAATGTACCCAAGCTCCCTAAAATCGAGTATGGCTTAGGTTGATTACCTCCACGATCCAAACTCATACTCTAGTTTAGTGAACTCGGGTATGGCCCCTGTTTTTAACACCCACGCTTAACTCTCTGAATCTCCCTCTCTCCCACTCAGTCTTACTCTTTCATCAATCTCACTTTCTCAATCTCCCACTCACTCTCTCAATCTCGCTATCATCTCACTCTCACTCTCCCACACACTTTCTCAATCTCACTCTCACTCTCACTCTCTCGCACGCTTTCTCAATCTCCCTCTCAGTCTTGCTCTTGCTCTCACTCTCACTCTCCCTCTCGCCATCAGTCTCCCTCCTAATCTTGCTCTCGCTTTGTACTCTCACTCTTGATCTGCATCTTCAGTTTGGAATCACAAGGTATGTCACCTTATCTCAATATTTGTTTGAGCATTTGGGGGTTAGGGTCATTTGTGGGCAAATGTGGGTATTTGTGGTGTTATTTTTGAATTTTTTAAATGAACATTTTCATGTGTTATTAGAGTAATCAGTCATTGTAGGACATAGTTAGCGTTCTCATTGAGGCCATATTTGATTTATGAGACTGAGTATGTTGCTTAGAATATATGTGGCAGATCCCTATTAGTGTGTAGAGGATAGTTGAGCCTAAATTTAATTTTTTTGGGGCTTGATGTTGTTGAATAATGAGTAGGATGCTTGGAATATTAAAGTGAGGGTTGATTTTAATAAAGTAGAGAGACTTTCATTTTAGAAATTTCTTCCATGTGGTAACTATGTTGTACTACCTTATTCTTTACTCTGTTATATCATTGGTTTTAAGTATGGTGCCCTACAGTTTTGTCTAGATAAGTTTGTTAATGAAAGTGGAAAGCACATGTATGTGACTCCTTTATTACTTATGTAAAAGAGCGATGCTAGGGATATTACATATAGCTTACAAACTGATGTGTTAACTTTTAATTGTTTAAGCGCAACACAAAAGGATGGTAAAAAATTTGCTTAATATGTTGTTGATGTAGGCACCAATCTTATTCATTGACATGTAAGTTTGTAAGTCTTTTATAGTAAAATTCATAGAAGCTTTAGCATTTTCCATATGTATAATTTAGTGAGTTATGCATCTTACTACATGTTAAGATGTTGTCTTATTGGATAATTGGCTCTAGTAATGGAAAGATTTTAACTAAAAATGGAAAGGCATCATAAAATTCTCTCAAGGCATTACATGGTACAACTTTGAGGATTAAATTGAAAATTGAATGTTTTGTTTCAATTTTTTAATTATGTTATTTTGACATTGATGGCTTGAGATAATGCATGGAATCCCATCTGATGCACTTGTTTTTGAAATTAGACAGTCTGCATTGCAAAAATATTTCATGAAAAACCATTAATCACCTTTAATTTATGCCAGAGTTTTGGCAATTTTCACAAACTTCGATAGAACGAATCTCTGATGGAATGATCTCCTCAAACTCTCTAAGGTACAAAAATCGCTAAGCCTTCGTTTTTATCTTCTTCTTCTTCTTTTACTTTTGAAAGATGATTGGTTTATCATATCTAATATATTGCTTATTAAAAATTAGGTCTTCATCTTTGTTTTGTGTGGTTGGAAATGTGGGAGTTAGGGTTTTTGATTGTTTCAATAGGGATTTTGGATTTGAAGTTTTAGTAGAGGGGAAACAAAAATGGGGGATTGATGTTAATTAGCATCCTTTGACTGACTTGTGTTAGTTACTAGGAAACCTGATAAATAGAAAAGAAAGTTTTATTTTTATTTTTATTTGATTCTGATTGAGAAGATTGCCTCGATTGAGTTAAATAGTTGCATTGAGAGTGAAGTTTAATCTTTTGAGGGATAACACAACTAGGTGCAGTTACAATCTATTTACACCAAAAAAAAAAAAAAAAAATTACAAACATACGACACACACAGCTAACTAGATTACCTTGTGAGGAACTTAATCACATTCAAATTTATTGCAATCCCAAAAGAAATAATCATAACATAATTAATTCTCATAACTACTTATATAGTCCAAACTAACATTGAAAGGCAATAAGGTTGATTTAGGCACAACTAGCTACAAGGGTGTCAAGAATTACAATCAAATCTGAACTCACCATTGTCTATGGAAAATTTCATCTAATGCCTTAAACTTTAGTAGTAGATCTTGTGTTGTTTTGGATATACATAAGCTTGTTGCTTGCCTGTTAAAGTTTGTTCTATCTTTGTGGCTTTTTGTTGTATCTACCAACAAGTAATAAAGAACTAGCCAGAATTCTGCCTTGTCAATCAAATCCTTGACTTGAACACAACACCTAAAATACCCCACCTTATGCATATTTTGATTTTGATACTAGACCTGGGATATGGTCCTTTACTTTCAATCCTTGCCTTCACATATTTCCTTATAAAACCAGCAATTAATCCTCTATTTTAACAGTTTCCAAATGCTTTATAGCATTTCTTTGTGCCCATATGTGGTATATACAAGCATTAAAACCCGATCTGTAGCAGTCAACACTCAACCTTTTACCTTTTCAATTTGTTGCAGTACAATTGGTGAGATTATGCCAGTCTCCATCAAGTTTATTTTAATAATAGCATTTCCTAATTTTCCTCCAAAGTATTTTAGAAAGGAGGCACTTTAAAAAAGATGATCTCTACTCTCAAAGTTTCCACTGCATAGCAAACATAAAGGATCACATGTTATTCCCCAACTAGATTTGAATTGCATGATTTTAGTTTAACCTTGGGAGTGTGTATAATCTTAATAGTGATCTATACACATTAGATATATAAATATATTTTATTTTAATGCTGATTTGGAAATGCGTAGGAGATATTTGTGAAATTATTTGTTTGAAACTTTGAAGTGATGTTAAGCTATTTTATATGCCTGTTATGCAGTCTTGAGAGTGATTGGTCAAATTAAGAAATGCACCAGGTTGCTCTCCAATTCAAGCATAATTTACCTTCTTGATATATAATTCAAACATGATTTTAAAAATTTAGAAAAAAAAAAAAATTATCAAGGATGGGCCTTACATACAGGTTGATACTCGAGTTTGATGGACTTGGGTATTGCTAACACAGTACTCGAGTCCATGAAACTCGAGTATCAATCTGTATGATTTTGTTTTGCACTCAAGAAATTGGGGCTCACATACAGATTGATACTCGATTTTAATGGACTCAGGTACCACACTAATACAGTACTTGAGTCCAAGAAACTCGAGTACCAAGTGGCATTTTTTAATGCCCCAATGCTAGCTTAGCTAGCGCCACGGTGGAATGATCATTAGGAACTCAAGTATGGTACACTTGAGTACCATTTGGTACTCGAGTTTGATGAACTCGAGTATGTAAAAAGTGGTACATTCCCATTTAGTTCCTAAACAGTGCTAAATTACTACAAATTTCTTAAAATGATGGTATTTGGGCATTTTTACCCAACAATAGGTGTGAAAAGTTTTGTCAAATTTTTTGTGTCTATAAATTTTTTTTTAAAATTTTTTACGTGATTCATGTTAATTAGTAATATATTTGCATATAAAACAAGATAATAAAGTTGAAGTAATAGTTACTTTTTCTAAAGTCATTTATATATATATATATAAAAAAGGTCTCAATGTTAGTTTCGCCTTAGGCCCAAATACATCAAGCCCCCCCTGACCTAAACTAAGTAGCAACTCCATTTACACCATCCTCCATGATCCAACCTAGGTTAAGGTGTACTCCCCAAAAGGGAAGGTCGCGGGCGCTGGCACCCACACCCATAAACTATCACATCATGCCCAAATTATTGAATCCGAAATCAATAGTTAGAGAAAAACTCCTCCTTTTATTTTTGAGATTGTTGGTCATGACATTTTTTAGTTCTTTTTTTTTTATTTCAACTGGTTCTTGATTTGTTTCTCTTCTTGGTTTGTAAAAAGTGTTATGTTTCTTTAAAAAAAAAAAGTAGGTTTTTAATTCAAATTTTTATTTTTATTGATTATATTATTATTGACAAAAGTGAGACGGATGTGTCAATTTTGCCATTTTTAAATTCTAATACCTCTAGGACAATAACACTAAATCGATGGTGCATGGGGTTTGAAATTGATTCAAACTTTAGGAATTTTTTTATCAAAATTCTATACCCTAAATTTTATCAGTGTGAGTTGTGGTATTAGGAAACCAAATTTAAACCCAAATTAGCCATCAAATTGGTGCCTAGAAGAGTTTTTTTTTTTTTTTTTTAATGAAAAAACTTCATATTTTGCAGTCAATTTTCTTTTTACCATTAAATTTATAATCTATGTCAATATATTCACCATAAGGAAAGGTAGGATTTTGAGTGGGATTAAATTTATAATCTATGTCAATATATTCACCGTAAGGAAAGGTAGGATATTGAGTGGGTTCCAAACTTTTAGATATATATCTCAACTAATAAAATATTTTTTTTTGGAATAAATGACTTAGGCTTGAATCCCGCGTATTTAAAGAAGAAACCGATTAATGTATTGACCTAATTATAAAAAACAATTATTATTAAGTTAAGAAGGGTCAATTTCCCTTTAATTACTTGCATCCTTCATCGATAGATTTTGTGCCATTAATGTTGTAGCATAGAGTTGATGGAGAAATATAGATCATATATATATATATATATATATATATATATTAGCTCCCTTCTGCCTTTAAGGTATTGCATGTGCTTTCATGTGCCAAAGTACAACCATGTTTTTTTATATACATCAATGACCTTGGAGGGCAGTTGGTTGGGAACTATAGGGTTGGCACCTAATATATATTTTGGGCATTTAGAGAGAGCATGGGAAAAGAGGATCTACCTTGAACTTTTAAACAAATTCCAGATCATCTAAAGTTTGCATTATTTGGTTTGAAATGTCACCTTTGGTGGCATGCCGTATAGCACTATTGGCAAGGGCCACTTCGTGTACCAAAGGAAAAAAAAAGGGGAGGGGCACTTTTGTCATAATAATGACAGAATAATTTTTATTTATTTTTATTTTTTATAATCTAAACTTTTAAAAGATGGGATTGTCCCTTGCACTGTTAGTGGCAAACCATATTTGGGTAGCAGACCATGATAAAGAAAGCAGCTACTCTTCTCTTAATTGACACCTTAAAGTTGTCGAAATAATACTCATAAACAAACATCATGGTACTGCTAGTGGTAATAAATTGGATGGATATACCAACCATCGTTTTTGTAGTCATTGTAATACACTGAAGATAATGTAACATATCCATCAAAGTTGTTGTATGATCGTGAGTGGTGATTGAACAATAGACAAAAGCATGAAAAAGAGAGTACACAAAAACTTCTGTGGTTTGATCTAATGGCCTATGTGTACGATGCTTAAGTCTTTAATGACTACATATTCTAGCATTTCAGTTTACAATTAATATATACTAGAGAATATTGACTAACTCGAGACTAATTCAATGTTAAATTGCTTGTTTTACAAATACATGGGCTCACAATTGGTTTGAGCCACTTGCGCCATAATATATCTAACAATAAGAAGTATAGAAACCATACTTTTTTTGGCATTGCCACCTTAAGGTTTTCAATCTTCTGAATATGTCTGACCACTCGACATTGAACTTCTAAGAAGTCCATCATTTCGTTACTAATGGGTCTATAAGTAGGGTTTTAATGATTTAACAATTATGGGTTTATGAATATGGCAAGAAATCGCAGTGCAAAAGTAAATTTTAAGCTAAGATTTAATAATGACTTCTTGCGTAAACGTCTTACAATGGGATACGGATTTGTGGCTTCTGTTTAGTACTCACGTAAACTTATATTTACTTATCCATCAGATTGTGAGTTGTTCAGGGGAAAAAAAGTGACGAATCTACTGATCACCTTTACAAAATATGAAATTCCAGGATCAATTTTTATCTCAGTGCTAATTGCTAGAGTTAAAACCTATTTGACACTACTTAGAATGATCAAGAAAAAATTTGTTGCCCTTCTTATAGATGCACAGGCATTTGGGATGAAATCTTAAAGTGAATCCATGTAAGACCAATTTTTCTTTATAATCACAGATTTTTTTTTCCTTTTTTAAATGAAAAGATTGGAAAATTTTTATTCGTTCAACTGCTACTTGCTAGTAGATTGTAACTATGCTAATCAAGAAGTTTGGTGCATCCTTGATCCAAACTTACGCATCATTT
The DNA here is from genome assembly GCA_032878915.1 of Castanopsis chinensis. NCBI lineage: Eukaryota > Viridiplantae > Streptophyta > Magnoliopsida > Fagales > Fagaceae > Castanopsis > Castanopsis chinensis. The sequence continues at coordinate 22,194,305 of JAVQMG010000122.1, forward strand.
ACATGCAGGATGTCTTATTAGACTGTGGGCAGCTTTCTTAACTTGCTTTCCATTTAAGTTGCACTTTCTAGCTTCTAAAATATTTTAATCCAATTCTAGAATCACCAATCATTCGTCTCATATGGGGCTCAAGTCATAGTTCAATAGTTGCAGCCACCCCACCTTGTTTGTAGTTTTCTATATCTGTGGTTTGAACTCTACTTCTCCCACTCTCATTATCTACCTATTAAAGAGGAAGGGGGGGGGGGGGGGGGTGGGTGTTATTTGCACCTTTTCCCCTTAACTATTGAATCAACTTCAATCTCTTCCTAAACTATAAAACCGCTCATTGTCACCGCCGCTGTCGATGTTGTTCTCCTATCGAAACCTACAAGAAGCTTTGACCCAATTACATCGACGCTACAAACTCTTGAGAGCTTTATTTGGGTTAGTATTATGATAGTATGGTTAGTTTGATGTAAAGATTAATGAGAGATTTGGGTGTTTGATTTGGTTTGGATAAAGATGGATAGATTTGGGTTTCTTTGGAGTGTGTGTTTTTAAATTTTTTTTTTTTTTAACTATCTAACAGATTTATAAATTGATTCAAACAAAAAGTCACAAGAAGCAAATCACGTTTGCTAAAGGGAAAAATAACCTTAAATCAACAAGCAGAGTTACTAGAATAAAATAAAAATATAAAACTCTAAAATTTTATTTTATTTTTTGAGAAAGGATCATTCATTCATTCAATCATAATAATAAAGTATCATGATACAAGGCTTCCAATACTAGTGGAGAGGAATCCTCCATCCAATACAGATCATCATCTAAATTCCTAGCATGTTGTACAAGAGCATGTGCTACCTTATTACCCCCCCTCCTAATCCTGCTAGTCGTAGCCCTTTGTAAACCATGGATTAAATGACGAATATCATCCACCACATTACCTAGGAATGAATGGTTAGCCAAGGATGAAGAAATAGCCTGTATCACATTGACATTATCTCCCTCACTTATCAATCTTGTGAACCCAGCATCCACAACGAACTCAAGGGACCTTCTGTATGCAAGAAATTCTACTTCCTCACTTGTATCTACCTTCGGCCCACTGGCAGTCATTGCCGCCATAACCTCACCCTTATCGTTGCAAACTATAGCTCCTACACCAGATTTCTCCAACCCCGAAAAGATTGCAACATTAAAATTTAGCTCGTAGACAGATGGTGGAGGTGGTTGCCAAACCTCACTGCTGGCTTGCTCCATTGGACTCACTGCCAATTATGTCTAAGAATGTTTATACTCCTCAAGGTACTCATCTGCTCTCTTATTCAAGCTAGTTAGGTCCTTCAATTTCCCTCCACACACCACATAATTTCGTTGGTTTCATATAATCCATGATTGAATCCAAAACAGCTCCATCTACTTTGTCGTTAATCTGTCCACTAGATGCTCCATCAGCTGTATCATATCCTAAAATCCTGAACACCCTTTTTGCAATTTCGAAATACTTCTTGTCCAAATATCTTGCACCACAGCACACTTCCATAATACATGAATGGTTGACTTTGATTCCCTAATACAGATTGGACATTTATCCTCATTGATGATCTTTTGCCTTGACAAATCGAAGCATGTGGGCAAAATATCATGGTATGCCCTCCACCTAAAGACTTTGATTTTATTTGGGATTCGAAGTTTCCACAATACCATCCAAATCTTTTTCCCAGCACAGCCCCTTGAAGATTTTGCCCTATCTCCATTTCCTTGAATCCTTCTAGCTACCTTATATGCTGATTTAACAGAAAACTTCCCATTTTTATTGTACATCCAAATGATAGAGTTAGAGACATCTCTTCGACTCAGGGCAATTTTGCAAATTGCTTTGGCATCTTCTCTGTGGAACATTGACATAATCATATCACTTCTCCATGCATGCAGCTCCGGATCAATCAATTCTAAAACAGCTAACTCATCAAACAGCTCATGAATTGGATGAAGAACTTTGTTTGTGGGGTGATTGGGGATCCATCTATATCCTGGTACTCTTATTGAACACCCATTGCCTACCCTCCAACAGTAACCAGATCTAAGGATAGGTAATGCAGCCATCAAACTTCTCCTCACATAAGAACAACCTGGTGATTCTTTAGCATCAAGAAAAGAGGACCGAGGGAAGTACCTTACTTTGAAGCACTTGTATAACAATGAATCATTACCTTGAATTATTCTCCAACCTTGTTTAGCCAACATAGCTAATTTAAAATCTCTTAAATCTCGAAATCCCATACCACCCTCCATTTTTGAAGTTGATAACTTATCCTAATTCTTCCAATGAATTTTCCTTTCATTACCTACTTGTCCCCACCACAATTTGGCACACAAATTATCTAATTTATCACATAGTTTTAAAGGAAGTTGGAAAACACTCATAGTGTATGTGGGTATAGATTGAGCCACTACCATTATGAGAGTCTCTTTTCCAGCTCTAGATAAAAACATGCCTTTCCATCCTTGCAGTTTCTTCCATATTCTATCTTTCAGATAAGAAAAAAGTGTGGTACTTACCCCGTCCAATCAAGGTTGGCAGCCTTAAATAAGATTCAAAGCTCTCCACCTCCTTGACTCCCAAACTCTATAGAATCTGTTGCCTCTGACTACCTGTTGTATTACTGCTAAAATAAATTGAAGACTTCTCCAAATTTATACTTTGCCCTGAAGCCTTTGCATATGTTTGGAGGATCTCCACTATAGCCTCTCCTTTAGTTCGTATAGCCTGACAAAACAACAAAGAATCATCTGCAAATAGTAAATTAGTGACTCTGGGTCCTTTACAAATAGAAACTCCTTTTATCCTCCCTTCCAATTCTGTTTTTGCCAATAGGGCAGTGAAGCCTTTTACACATAAGAGAAATAGATACAGTGACAGTGGATTTCCTTGGTGTATTCCTCTTGATGGATGTATCATGCCATAAGATTTCCATTCACCAAAATAGAGAAGGATGGAGTAGTGACATAACTCATCACCCTCTCTATCCACAGTGCTAGGAAGCCCATCTTCTCCATAATCCCCTGAAAAAATTTTCATTCAACTCGGTCATAAGCCTTGCTGATATCTAATTTTAATGCCAAAGTCCCTTTCTTGCCCTTCTTCCTAGCATGCATTGTATGTAATGTCTCATAGGCCACCAATACATTATCTGTGATCAATCTCTCTGGTGCAAAGGCACTTTGAGTAGAAGAGATAATGTGTGGGAGTACCTGCTTCAATCTGTTTGCCAAAACTTTGGAGATAATTTTGTAAATCACATTACATAAACTTCTTGGTCTAAAATCAGATATTTTTTCAGGGTTTTTCACTTTAGGAATAAAAACAATGCTTGTGTGATTTATCTTAGGTAACATGTTACCATTATTTAAAAAGTCCAAAACAGCAAAAACAACATCATCACCCACTATGTGCCAGAATTTTTGATAGAAAAAGGGCGTTCATACCATCAGGTCTTGGAGCCTTTGTAGGTCCCATTTGGAATAGGGCCACTTTGACTTCTTCTGTAGTAAACTCACTAGACAAGACCTCTTGCATATCTTCAGTCACCATATTTGGAACAACATTCAAGCACTCTTCCATCTGATCACTTGCTCATGCATGAAAAAGACTGTCAAAATAGTCTGAAGCTACCTCCACCACCTCTTCTAGATCTTCCACCCATTTCCCTTGAGCATTTTGAATACCCTGAATATGGTTTTTCGTCCTCCTTTGTGTTGCTTTGGAATGAAAAAACTTAGTATTTTTAGCACTATGCATCAACCATGAAATTTTAGACCGTTGAGCCTAGTAAATTTCTTGCCTTTGGAGAAGCTCATCCATCTTTTTAATCAACTCCAAGTATTCAGCTTTGTTGGTATTAGTCACCTCAGCTTCATGCAATCTGTCCAACTTTTTTTTAATCTCTTTAATAGCTGCTTCATCCAAGTCAGTTCTTGCCGAGCCGTATCTCATTAATTCAGCTCCACATATTTGTATTTTCTTCTCCATTGAGACTAATCCTTGTGGATCATCGGCCTCTCTGCCCCATACTTCCCCTACTGTATCTTCACAATCATTCAACAGCAATCATGATTCCTCAAATTTAAATCCTCTCTCTTGTCTCTACCTTTGTTGAACAAATGACTGTACTTGTAGCATGATTGGTAAGTGATCTGATGCATGTGCTGATAAATGTGTAATTGTACTCATTTGAAATTTCCCTATCCAATCTTTATTGGCCACGACTCGATCCAATCTGATCTTTGTATTTGCTTCCCCCGGTCTCTTATTAATCCATGTAAACTGATATCCTTTGAATCCAAGATCTTGAAGTTGCCAAGACTCCAAAGCTTCCCTAAAAGATTCAACCTGTGATTTTTGTGGTGGTCTTCTACTTTTCTTTTCCGAAGCATGTAAGAATGTATTAAAGTCCCCTATGACTAGCCAGGGTCCAACCACAAAAGTCTTAAAGTATTCCAATAATCTCCATGATTTTCCTTCTGTTTTGTTTCTAGCCATCCATAAAATCAAGTCAAGAACCATTTAAATCCATCCTCCTCTGTTACCACAGCCAAAACATAGTTTGCAATATAATTAATAATATCCAAATTTACAATATTTTTCCACAAAAGTGCTAACCCTCCACCAGAATTAGGATGCTTAACAATAATCTTATTCTGAAAAGGAAGATTGCCATATAAATTCTCAAATCCATCCTTGTCCAGTCTTGTCTCCATAAGAAAATAGACTGTGGGAGCTTGTTCCCTCACAATCTTGCGAAAACTTCTACTTTTTCAAGGGTTCCCAAGCCCTTGACAGTTCCAGCTTATCAGCCTCATTACTCCTGGCAAGGGTGGCAGTCCACCCTCGCCGATATGTTAAAAAAACATCCTTCTTCATTACCAATTTTCCTCTTTTGTTCTCCTGTTCTTCATTCTGCCTACTAGCATTATCCCTCAGGTCTCTCTTCCCAAGTGCTGATAACATAATTGCCCTAGTTAAACCACCAAGGCCAAAGTCCATCCTATTAATACGTGACTTTTAACTCCATCTGACTTGTATTTTGCTTGCCCTTCATCTGCTTTGAGGAAGGATAATTCCTCCCAAAGACTTGTATTCAGTTCAACATTACCATTAAAAGTTTATGTTATTTCTGGGCTTGAACTCACTACCACAAAGTTACCCTCCTTCAAGTTAGCATGGCTAGTGTAATCCACTCCATTAGTATGCATGATTTCTGTATCAATCCCTGGATTCTCGGCATAATCCTTATCATCATTCCTAGGGTTTTTTGGACCTACCTCCCTTACTGCCTCCGCGGTCCTCAGATTTGGCACCATCAGAACTAAACTCTATATTAGACCACTGCCTGTACCCTCCTCCATATTGGACGGGGGACTGGTGTGTTGACTTGTTGAAGCCTTTGCATAGCCCCCTACTGCCCTTAGGAAATCTCCGTATTGATACTTCATACTTCCACCATTTTTCTCCACTGCATAGTGTGCTGTATAGTGTTTCAGATCATGTCCTAATATCCCACAATAATGGCAAAACATGGGTAGCCTCTCGTACCTAAATGACACCCAAGAATGCTCGCCATCTGAGCCAACAATAAACCCTCCTCTTCTAAGAGGCTTCGATATTGGTAATGCCACCCTAACTCTCATAAAAAAATTGATTTCATCCTTCTTTTCCATTCCACCTCTCTAATTTCGCCCAATCTACTCCCAGCTTCTTTTGCAACTTGGGGATAAATCACTTTAAAAGGAGTACCCCATATTTGAACCCAGAGTGAAGCTGTCTCCATTTGTATATTTCCCGTCTCCATTTGTATATTTCCCACAATCATTCCTTTCTTCCATTGTTGTAGCATGAGAAGTTGATTATCAAACAACCAAGGACCACCTCTCAAAATCCTATCCATTCAAATTCAGATTGGAACTTAAATTGGAACAGATTCGGCCCCACTTCTAAGATCTGCATGGAATCATCTAATCCCCAAGCCCTCCTTATTGTATTCTTTGCTGCCATCTTATTAAAGGGCTTACACGTTAGGAGTCTTCCAATCCGACTCAGATTACAACTCTCAATAGCTTCTAATCTTCCTTCGTCAGATATAGCTATAATTTCTTCTTCTTCTGATGTTAGCTTCATTTTCTCCATTTTGTCAACCACCTTATCAGCCATGCTTGTAGTAAAAAAGCAAAACAATACCCTTCGCTCTAGGCCAAGGAAGGGAGAACCTCGTGCTTGCACGAGAGAGAGAGCTCCACGCAAGAGAGAGATTTTAATTACCCAAATCCGGCCTCAGACTCTAAAATTTTATTAAATTGAATATTGAACTTCAATTTTTGCTTACATACTTTAGAGCCAATTTCAAGGCTCCATAAAACTTGATTAGCAAGTAAAATATATATATATATATATATATATTTTAATACAAGATAGAATTCTACTCTAACCTAATCTAAGTGTATATGTGTGTGAAGCTTCCTCTTGGAGACTTGAACATCGGCACTTATACTTATAGAGTGATCATCGCACCATGGGTGTGCAGTGGTGCAAGTAAAAGTATTCAAAAATAGATCCTACTTAATACCCTACCATAATAGGACTTGAATTTAACTAGAAAAGCATTAAAAGCACCTAAAATCAAGGAAATAATAACCCTAAACCTATAAGTTCTGAAAATTACATAAAAATGCCAAAAAAAATAAATAACAAAAATTAAACTATAGATTCTATACTACATCATACTCCTCCACTTGGGAAAAAAAAACCGTGTCTTGAGTTAATATTCGGGATTCGAAATCTTTCATACCCAGTGAACAAATATTTTGAATATTTCAAGCATTTTTTCTTTTTTCCAAATTTGCAATTCATCAATTCAGCAACTTGAAATTCTCTTTCCTTGGTCTTCATGAAAATAACAAGATTTACCAAATAAGAGTTGACCATCTAATCAAATCTTTCAACCCTAATAAATCAATAAAATTTGATGTGTTGTCCTCCACTAAAATAGTATAATCTTAAGCTTTGCAATTATCTGATTTGATTTAGTTGAGATCTTTGACAATTTTCTCTACCATTTTTGCCTCATGATTTTTTTTTTTGCTTCATTGTAATCTTTATTAATTTCTCAAGAAAATCCCCATTTCCTCTTTGTCTTCAAAATAATTTCCATGCAAATTATCTTCATAAAAATTTTCAACTTGTTATGGTAATACTTGATCTTTTCCAACCATTTTATTTTCTTTAAAATTGGCGTTGTATTGTTGACCCGCATGCCTTTATCTTCTCTTGAAACATGAACTTAGATGTGATAATCTTGATTTTATGGTTGACTTATAATACTTTGAACATATTCCTTTTCATATGAATTTACAGATCTATGATCAATAGATGTATAATGTAATATTTCATAATAATCACAAGGAAATCATAAATCAATCAACACTCTTTTCATTCTCTGCCAACAATGAATTGTATCCTTACCTTGAAGCTTTCTATCAATTTGTATGTCATCCCACCATTCGACCGCATCACTGTCTAATTTATTAGAGCCATACTTTTTCTTCCTTGCAAATCTTCTAATAATTAAATTCTTCCTTCAAATCAAGAATCCAATCAATAAAATCCAACTTACATATCTTTAAATCAAAGAATGGATTTTTGTTGTATTTAGGAATTCATCTAAAATAGATTGACTAGCATTATTGTAGGGCAATTTCCTAGCAATAAGGTAGCGAACGTTTGTTGTTCACTTAATCCTTGTAGGGTATTTATTTTAGTTGAAGTTGATGGAAATCGTTCTTGAGAACTTGTCCTATAATCTTTCCATCATCACATTTGCTATCGTCATGTATATTAGTCATCAGACCAGGATAAGAACAAAGTTCGGGTGCCAATTGATGCAGGTGGAAAGCCGCAAGAAGCAAATCACATTTGCTTAAGGAAAAATAACCTTGAATTAATATAAGAGTTACCTGAATCCATAAGAAGAGTTACTGAAATCCACCAAAAAATAAAGAGACTAAACTCTAAAGTTTTATTAAACTGAATATTGAACTTCAATTTTCATTTATAGCCTTTGCGGCCATTTTAAAAGATACAAAAAACTTGATTTGTATTCTCAAAAAAAAAAAAAAAAAAACTTGATTTGTAAGTAAAAACATTCTAGAAGAGATCCAACTCGATATCCTAGCATAATTTGACTCCAATTTGACTAAAACAACATTAAAAACATCTAAAATTAAGAAAATAATAACCTTAAACCTAAAATTCTAAAAATTAAATAAAAATATCAAAATCAATAAATTACAAAAATTAAAATACCAACTCTACCCTGCTTCACAAACTCAAAAATTTGTGAGATTTTTAGTTTAGATTGAGGTGCATGGATGTGATTTTTTTAACTATATAATGGATTTACAAACTCTATTATTGTTAGTTTGCGGATAAACTATATAATAGATTCACAAACTCTATAGGTTAAGTCTATAGCTGAGTTCAAAAAACGCGGCTATAAGTTAGCTATAGCCACATTTTTTTAAACGTGGCTATAGGTTAGCCTTTAAAAATATATTTATTATTTGGTTGGATTTATAGCTGCATTTTTTGAACGTGGCTATAGGTTAGTTATAGCCATGTTTTTTTTAAACGTGGCTATAGGTCAGCCTTTAAATAAAATATTTATTATTTAGTTGGAGCTATAGTTGAGTTTTTTAAACGCAGTTATAGGCCCTATCAAAAAAAAAAAAAAAAAAAAGTAGCTAAAAACACTTACAAACACGGCTATAAACTTTACCTATAGCCGCGTTTTTGTAAATGCGGCAAAAGAAAAATGCGGCTATAGGCCCACATGTTTTGTTCTGATCATAATTTGTGCTATTATATTGCACTTGTTGGGCTGAACATATTGACCCCAATCAATTAACCAATTACCAAAATTGATTAACTAGTCTAAATTACATGTAAAACCAATTAAGGCATAAGCAAATCATCAAACTAAAGTTAAGTGCAACGAAAAGTAAAGTTTGACATGATAATTTGATTACGACAGGGAAAACTTTCGCAAAAACCCCACCAGATGAATTTCAGGTCACCACCCCCAAAGAATCCACTAAATAAGAATTGAGGTTAAAAGTATAAAGAATCTTACTCTATCCCAAAGTACTTACCTATAATAGTAGCCAGGTAAAAAAATTCTTTTAGAAGATTTCTCTTTTGCACAAATCTCCTATTTGTGACTAACATATAACAATTGCTTGATTGATGTAGCTTTTGAAATGTTCTTTGAATCACGATTTGATGAACCGGTAGTAGCTAGGTACAAAACCCTAGGTGTAGAGAATGTTGCCGTAATTCCAGTTATGTGTGTGTCTCTCCGTGAATATGATGACTGTCATAAAAATCCTTTAATATGTTCTAGAACCCTATTGCATGAATTCTAAGACAGGTCAAGTTATTGTGGGCAGAAACATAAATTACTATTCAATTTTACCATAATTCGATAGATCGAGAGGTGTCAAGCCAAATAATAAGATTCATTTATTCTCGATAAATCGATAGGTATCAAGAGATATCAAAGTCCTGTTCTAACAACTTTTCCTGAGCAATCTTGTATTTTCAATTTTTAACACTTGAACGTGTTTGTAACCACACAAAAACTAAGACTACAAAAACTAAGACTTAAATACATGAAAAGTATGTTTTGACTCAAATATGCCAATACATAACAATATGTCCCTTATAGCAATATAGTAAATTAGTAATTGTAATTTGACTGTGTGTTTTCTTGTTAATTTCATGTAGAATCATCTGTGAATTATTGTTCTTGATAAATGAGAACATTTTCCCTCATATTTCAAATGAAAAAAATAAAAACTTTTAAGAAATGCTACATGTTCTTTGAGCTTGGTATTTATTTGTTTTTAGATTTTTTGTTTTCCTTTTTACAGTCAACTTTGTTTGGAAATCGACTTTTTGCCATATTACTTAGCTTGAAATTCGTATGTGATCTATCTTGCTCAAATCTTGTAGCTAAATTATAATTGTAATATTTACCTCTTCATACGTAACATATGATCGGTTCCTCACCTCAAATCTACCTTTTCATTACTATTCATCAGAGTCACTACCTTGTTGGTCTACTCGGACGCTTTTGTTGTGCAATTTTCCAGTGTCATCTATGTTGAGCGAAATTCTTGTCTCCAACTAAAATTGGAAGCTTTTCATATTTGAAAGAAACCTAAACTAGTTGAGGCTTTCCAAGAAGCACTATTTTTCCTGTGTGTAAAGGCTTTGTTACGTCAACTATCACCCTAATATAGATATAACACCCTATTTTTGCCTCTGGCACATTTATCTCCCTCAATGTCCCTATTGAAGTGCCAATATGCTTTAGCAACTTTGACCATCGTACCTTTCAGTGGAAGATTATGGACTTGGATCCAAAAAGATGCTTTTGTAAACAGGATCTGCACAGCTCCACTGATTGTGTCTACTCGATCAAAAGACTAGGGGTCTGTTTAAAAGAATGATCTCCTTGTCGAACAATTCATTAAAATCAAATATGAACAAATGGTCGCCCAAATTTCTTTTTTGCATTCCATTTGAGGGTTTTCATAGATTCTTCTACGTGGCATTCATTGCCTATGAATTGAATGACTTGCGTGTCATCAATTTGCCAATGTACAATGTCGTCCTATGTTATTTGTTTTCTCTAACAACCCTTCTTCTATGACCACAACATCTCTCTCCTCACTTACAAAGAGAGAGAGATTATTCCATAGTTCCCCAAGATTATCGTGCAGTGTTTAAGCCCCACCTCCACTTTGGAACCAAACTTCAAGAATATTCAGAAAAATATCACCAAATAGGGTCTGATTTAGGAAGTGTTGGGGTGGGGGGGGGGGGGGGGGGTGGTGGTGTTGTTAGAGAAAAGTAACCAGGGAAGATGGGTCAAAGGAATTTCTCTTCACATTGGTTTTTCAACTAATTATTCTGCAGAATTATGGACTGTTAGGGAGGAACTTCATCTAGCATGGGAATTGAGAATCAAATTTTACAAATCTAGATATTAACACTGCTCTTATTATAAATTGGCAAACGTCATGTGATGTCATGCACTGGATTTGGCTTCTATATAATTTTTGATTGCAGGACCCTCCTAGACCAAGAATGGATCGTCCATGCATGTCACATTTTCCGCAAAGCTAATAGCATAGCGGACCGTCTTGCCAACAGAGGGAAAGGGAGCAACAGAGTAGACTTGAAGAATATAACCAATGTCCATCTTTTGTAAATTGTAGATATTTATGAGACCTTTCGCAACTTGGTACTCCTAGGGAGCGCCCTATGGAACCTTTTGTTCTAGACACCCATCTAGGGTGGTATATGGACAAAACAAATGTATTAATACTTGATTATAATAAATAATTCCCCTCTTTTTACCAAAAAAAGATTCTAACTTTAAATTTTATTGCACAAAACACATGCTTCCACAAAATGCTAAGTCCAGAGGAGGACTAGACTTCATGGAAGAAGACACTTTCCTTGAAATAGAGGATTTGAGGTTATGACATTTGTTACTTCTTTAATTTATGTCCTTTTTAACTACTTCTACTAATACTATTTTTGGTCTTTCTTTACTTTTTAATGTTCCCTTAAGTTAAATCAACTTACACTTTCTTACTAGTGCATTGAATTCTCTCCTCTCCACATGACCAAATTATCTAAAGCGACTTTCTCTCACATTTTCAATGTTTTCATCAATAAGCACTACCCTTATATCTAATCAGATTTTCTCATTTTGAATCCTATTTTTTCGTGTATTTTCACTTATTCATCTTAACCTTCTTATTTCAGCTATAGTAGTTATGTAAATATGTTACTTCTTAAATCTTAACAGCTCAACATTCAATATTATAGAGCATAACAAGTCTTATAGCACTCTTTTAAAATTTTCCCCTTAACTTAATAGGTTTATACAATCACAAAATACTCTTGATACACTTCCCAACATCATCCGCATACTCTTATTTTATGATTCACATCATCTTTGATCTCTCCATTGTTATGGATCACTGATCCAAGATATCAAAAACCCTTACTATTTTGTATCTCTTAACCATTGAGTCTTACCTCCCTTTCATCTCTATTTTAATCATACTAAACTTACATTCCGTGTACTTATGGTTTAGTCCTACTTAATTAAAAGCCTTTTGATTCTAAAATGCCTCACCAAACTTCTCGTTGGGCATTAACTCCACTATTAGTTTTATCCAATAAAACTATATTCTCTGCAAGAAGCATACACTAAGGAACTTTTTCTTGAATCAATTTAGTAAGCTCATCCATCACTAGTGCGAAAAGATATGAACTTAATGCTGATCCTATATACAAACCTATAGTGATAGGAAACTTACTTGTGATGCCTTCACTTGTTCTCACACTAGTTATAGCTTTGTCATACATATCCTTGATCAACTTAATATACTATTGAGAAACTCTTTTAGTTTCCAAAACCCACCACATAACCTCTTTAAGGATCCTATCATACTTTCTATAGGTCAATAAAAACCATATAAAGATTTTTATAGGTCTCTCTATATTTTTTCATTAGATGTCTATGTAAGAAAATAGCTTCCATGGTAAATCACCTTGGCATAAAACCAAATTGATTCTCTGATATGGTTATTTCATGTTTTAACCTATGTTCAATCACTCTCTCCTAAAGTTTCATAGTATGGCTCATAAGTTTAATTATACGATAATCTGTATAGTATTTAGTACCTATTTAGTTTTGAAAATAGATATTAAAGTACTTCTCCTCCACTCGCTATGCATTTGTTAACACTTTAGATGTTATGCTCTTCTTCTACTTACATTCTTTGATCTTAATCTTTAATGCACCACTTTTCAAAAAGAAAGAAAAAAAAAAAAAAAAAAAAAAAGAAGAAGACGAAGAAGAAGAAGAAGAAGAAGAAGAAGAAACTTTAATGCACCAGATATCATTCGATTTTTTTTTTTTTTTTTGTTATATACTATTCAATTTTGCTCTCATTTCATGCAGTATCAAGTATATAAATATATATTTCTCCTCATTTGTCACCAACTTAGTATATAATTTATAATAAGCCTTACATTTCTCTTGAATAACCTTTTTTGCCCCCTTTTCTCCACTTTATAAAGGGGTAAATTTGTAATTTTTATGCTGATGATTATTTTCCCTTCCATTCTCTCCCAGATTTGGATAAAGCTATTGGTGGAAAATCTCCAGTCACCATATTTTCTATCCTCTTTCATTTTATCTTCAATCAAACAGGTAGAAAATCATAATCTCTCTTTCTTTTTTCCTTTCTCCTTTTCCATCTTTTCTCTTTCTCACCCCAGCCAAAAAATTTTAAGTAAAGATGCTATTTAATTAAAGAAGAGTGGGAGAACTAGTGGTGGGTTTTTTGGGCCACCAATATTTTTTAGCCAGACATGGGGCCACCTTTCACATTCTCACCTTACGTTCAAAGTTGGAAAATACATCAAATGGTCATTTGGTCTTTACGTAAATTCTCAACTTTTTCTTCTTGTTAATCCCTATTTGTTTCTTTGTTTAGACCCCTTGAAAATTAGATCAGTTTAACCTAATGAATTAGCCAATCATATTACCTAGTTACTTAAGTTAATTATTCATATCTAAGTTAAACTTAGCGGAAAATTAAAGAAGACAATAATATAATGATTCAGGAAAACCAATGAAACAAACCATTTCAAAGTAAAAACTTGAAGAGGATTTAATCTAACTATTCTCAAGGTAAACAAATCTACTATAATAGAATGAAAGATTACAATAGATTCAAACTCTAAATTTAAAGCTACTTCAAGTAGAACTTACTAACACGATTACGTGCAGCTTTAACTCCACGGACTCTTCTATCTTGGATTTGCTAAACACAAACTCTCTGTTTGTGACTTTGAAATCCCACTCAAAGGTTTCAGATCATCATTAGTAATAGATCTTTTTGCAGCAACGTGTTTCCATCAGTTCTTATTTATAGATCTCGTTCTGATAGATGCTTGTTGAGTTAGAAAGTACAAAAACCTTTCAAATTTCACATAAGTAACTCACAAGTTTTCCAAGAGCTTTTAAAACATAATTAGGGTTTCCCTTTTATACTTTGTAGTGTTGGACTGAAACCTTAAATGTTTTTGCAGACTTGGGCCTGATTTAAAATTTGCATAATTAACTTATTTGAGATTTTCAATCGGTTGAGCTTCACAAAACTTGAACTCTTCTTTCTGTAGCTTGAATCTTGATTTGTACAATCTTGAGTAAGGTCTAACACCTAATCTCGACATATTTTTGTTCTCGGTTTGCCAACATACACAAAAATAAGAATCTAAATATTTAATCCTAAATATTTAAAACCTAACAATCCTCATCATTTTCCTTCCACAATTTTCCTTTCTCTGCATGCTGATACAAGTCATTGTTATATCCTTCACTTGACCTTATCAAAAGAAAAGCCATAGCTTTCACAATCAAATAGTACTTGTGGTGAAGAAGAGCCATATCTGAAAGATGAGCTACAGACCAGAGACCCTTTCAAATTTGAGGACCAGTTGTGGAAGGCATAGCAACCCAACAAAGTACTAAAGCTGTTTTCAACATAAATTTAATACATGGCATTGACAAGGCCCAAGGGTCATGGGACCATAACCATCTTGGCTTTTTCAAAAACTGTCTTTGTCATAGAATTTGATGACAGTGAGACTAAACTTCTGAGCTGGTGGCTGTAGCACATCATTCGTTTATGGCTTATTTTTAGGTTCAGCACCGGAAGTTATATATTTTCCATGGAATGACCCAACCTACCCACATGAAAATATGAATTCAGTCAGCACCGAATTTTTGTTTACACCACCAAGGGGCAAGGGCAAGGGGATGAAAATTTTATATTCGATGCCCACCGCTTTATCAAGTTGAGATCAAGCCAAACCCATCAACATTTTCTGCTCCTAGATTAATTAAATACATTTTTTTTTTTTTCTTTTCCTGGTTAGCTGCCCCTGAGCTGGGGACTTTGTTATAACCACGGCAATTCATTCCATCAAATATAATATTTTCTGTTCTAAAAATATATATGTTTTTTTTTTTTTTTTCTTTTGTAAGGTCCTTTGGACTTTAGTGGGTTTTCTTATTATACTTTATTTTATTTTAAGGACTTTAGCCGTTCTTTGAGATGAGGGAATAGAATGAACTGGAAATTAATAAAAAAAAATTATTTTAGAATGTTCTTTTTCCCTTAAAATCTCAAATTTTCATTTCTCCCAAAATTTAGAATAATGAGAGGGAATAAAATTAGATTTATTGAATTTTTTACTAAAACTCAAAAAATACCCCTATATATTCAACCCTTTATTTTAAAATAGGAGTCTAATAGTAATATTGTCATAAAATGATTCAATTCCATTCTATTTTATTCCTTCTATGTTTCTCCCAAACAAGGTTACTTATATTTCATTCATTTTCATTTCTTTATTTTAAAATATCCAATCAAGGTTACTTAATTCTATTTCATTTCATTCATTTCCCTTGCTTAAATACATTCCATTCCATTCTATCATTTTCTCAAATTTATCCGTGCCAAATTTACATTTGGTAGCTGCTTATACACATATAGGCCAAGGACGGAACTACCTATGGACTAAGGGGGGCCATGCCCCTCTTCCCCACTTGAAAAAAAATTCCCTAGTATATATATTAGCATAAAAATTAATTTTTGGCTCTAAAATTAATATACTTGGCCCCCCTCTTCCAAAAAATTTACAAGCTAACCCATGAAACCAAAAATGAAAAAAATTATCAAATCATCCCTTGTTTGGTTGTCCCAAGAATATCAAGAAAAACATTTAGCTAAACATTTGGACAATTTACAAATCCGAACAATAAGGAAAATTTACAAAACAATTCACATATTCAGATAATAATTAAAAAAAAAATATTTGGACATGGTCTAAGTAAAAAAAAATTATAACAAATTAATTATAAATCCTAGCAAAACAAATTACAAAAACCCAATAATCTTTACCCAAATTTTACCTTTAATTTGAGAGCACTTTGTCCCTCTCAAATGACTTCATCCCATAGTCACAAAGACAACTCCTACGCTACTAATCACTCCATCCACACACCAATTAGTGTCACCAGTAACTTGGATCAGTTGGTGTTTTTATCTCAACCCATGAATTTTTTTTTTTTTTTTAAAGAGCTGCTACTCTTTAATACAACCCGTAGAAAATTTTTATTTTCTTTGAATGAGAGAATTTTATTAATTTTTAATGTTTTATTAACTTTGGGACACACTTGGCATGCATGCATAAATGTAATACTCATGCGAAACAACAATCTACTATTTTATACCCTACCTAAATTGCCACATGGACATGTGTGTGATTAGTCTATCTAATACTATATATAATAGCAGAAGCCTTTTGCTACAATTAAGGAGGTGTTGACACGTAAGTAAAAAAAAAAAGCCGTACGGTGCGTCTGGAGACTCCCTTTCGTTATGACTCACTTTAATTAAACTTTAAGTTAAAAAACATTGTTTGGTACCACTGTAACACTGTTTAAAATAATTAATTATAATATTTGGTTGCGTTAAAACACTGTTTGAGAGACTCTTGGTATAAAGGGAAACTAACCGCTTAGAAGAAAAACAAGAGAAAGATGGCTACACGGAGAAAGGAGAGAGATATCGACAGAAAAGAGAGACAGAGAAATAGAGAGGTAGAGACGGAGGCAAAGGCGCCGCCGAAATCTTCGGCCATCACCGTAAGCCTCCACTCACTACCCGACTATCCGAATCACTACTAGTAAAGTTCTGTTTTAAATTTCAAAATTTAGGGTTTTCGGTTTTTATTTGGAGAATCAATTGGGTGTTAATTATGATTTAGATTGGTATTTTGGGTCAGATTTGGTTTTGATTAATAGATTGGCATTTTGTCTCAGAAATAGAGAGAGGCGATGAAACAGAGAGAGGCCGAGAAAGAGAGAGACGATGAAATAGAGAGAGGATGAGGCCTGGGACACGGACAAAGAAATAGAGGAAGAGGCAGAACGGTAAACACTGCATCGATTGGGCACCGTACATTTTTTTTTTCCATTTTTTAGATTTGCGTTTGAAATGCTACTTTTGATTGAGTTTTTTTGTTGGATAGGTGTAGATTTGATTCGTTTTTGTTTTGGGGTTTTGGATTCTTTGTCAAAACGTTTTTTTTTTCCTCAATTTTAAATATGATTTAGTCTTTTAAAAGACTTGATTTTGGTTTGGGGTTACGTTTTTGGTCCAACACCACCCATCTCCAACTCCATTCAACCACAGCCTCAACGTGCACACAACAATTTGCCTCTGCCTCTGCCTCTTTTATTTTCTTCTCACAAAACCTCCAACCAATGCGTTGTTTCTTTAGTAGTGTTTCTTGCCGATCCATTTGGCTGTTCTGTTTCTATATTAAGAGATTGCTGTTGTTAGTAACAAACTCCCTTGTAATTTTGTTTACTCTTATGTGTTTTTTTTTTTTTTTTTGGGAATTCTGTAATTTTGTTTGCTCTATTTGTTTTATTTTTTTAGTAATTCTGAAAAAATTTACGTAACAATATTGTTTTTTGTTTGTGCCGTGTTATGATTATGGTGTTTTGTATGAGTGGATTTTTTGTATTTATCTAATGAAGCTTAAGCTGGAGGGTTTTGCTTTTTGCTTTTATAAGTCAATTACGTAATAAAGCCGTAATAAAGTCATATACAGCTTATGCTAAAGGAACTGCCTTTGATTATTATTAACATAAAAAAAAAATCTATATAAATAGCAAACGGCGTTCACTAGAAGATTTCTTTGGTGGATCTTGCTTTCTAAGTTACATAAACGCCTTTTTTTTTTGGTTGGTTTATTAGTGTTTTGCATTGTGAAAAAGAAATAAAGAAGTAGGCAAATTTGGGAGATGGTTTATCCGCTTCTTTCTTTCATTGTGAAAAGAAAAGAAGTAGGCAGATTTGGGGGTGTGTTATTGTGTATTTCTTTGGTGGGTCTTGCTTATTAGGTGTTGGTTTGGTTTGGTCTATTAGTTTATTGCATCTTGAAAGACAAGAATTAGGCGGAATTGGGGTTGTTATTGAATTTGGGATTTTTTTGGTTGGCTTGCATTGTTAAGAAATTTTGGGTAATCTTTTCTTTGTAGAGAATTGAGTGAATGGGTTGCAAGAGTTCAAAGGCCGGGAGTTGGAGGCAAACTTCATCTATCCATTCGACTACTTCTTCTTCTTCTTCTTCTTCTAATACGTGGGGTGGATTATATCAGTCTCCGTTTGACCAAGAAAGTCAGAACTATGTGCCGCCCCAACAATCATATACGCAGCAGTATTATGCTGCTGCCCAAGACTATGGTTCACAAAATTATGGTGTTGGTGCTGAAGACTTTGATCACAGAAGGAGACTAGACAGGAGGTATTTTAGAATTGCCGTTAATTTCAATTCATTGGAGCAGGTACTTATGCAATTTTATAACTCCAAATTTCATAGCTATGGACTTTTAGTTGCTGCTATTTTAATATTTTATACTCTGGCAAGAGGATTTCATTAATGGAAATTCAATTTCATTCCAGCCAAAGCTAAATAGGGTTTTTGTAATGTTAGCTAATTATGCAAGGTGAGGCTCTCTTCATTCTCATAATTCCTCTTTTTTGTACATTGTTACAACATTATGTTCAAAATCCTAAATTCCTTGATGTGAGACTAGCAACTTTTCATATGAAATTCAAGGAATCTAGGAAATTTTAAATTAACATAAAACATGTAGCCCAAACAAGATGTAGAAATTTACATTCCATCCCATCTCTCTCTATTTGTGTCATTGGTTTTTTTTTTTTTTTAATTTTTTTTATATACTAATAATAATGATTTTTTTTTTGGGTTACTGAGAAATTGTAGGAATCGAATTATGAATAATTGTGGGTTTTTATTTAGTATGTTTGGGATTCAAGCACCTTTATATAGCTGTTTTATTTGTTCTATTAAATGGCTACTATAAGTTTCACTATATAAATATATATATGTGTGCGTGTGTGTGTGTTAAACTGTTAATGATGGCTGGTACAATGACAAAACAATGACTTAATGGACTATGCAAATGGACAAAAATCTATATAGTTGAGGGTGGCTGTCACAATGATAGATATGCCACGGAGTGTTTTTACAAGAAATGTGCAATGTGTGTTTATGGGACGGATGACACCTACTCTTCTAAGTTTATGAAAATATATGTATATCATTTTTGTTTTATTGCCTCTATGAAATTGTATATTTTTTGCATTTGGTTTCTGCTTTAAGTTTTTCAAGTATTGTAGTTAAAAGTTGTATATATTGTGTATTTGTACCATTAAAGTGTTGTAGCTAAACAAAAAAGGAGGAACATTTAAACATTTGGATTCTTATTTTCAATATACCATGGAAAGATTGAAAATATTAAGACGTGTGAAATGAGTCTTTCTTTTTTCACTTTTTGTTGTTGTTGTCTTTGGAGAATCTATCAATAAAATTTAATATTATTATGTTCCTCTAGCAATTTGAGAACCTTTCCAAAACAAATACCCACGGCTTCTCCTTCCCCCAAACCTAAAACTCACCCCTTCCCCCAAGGTCAAAACCCAACACTTAAATCCTCTCATCGCCACTTCATTGATTTCTCTCTGCCTCTGCTTCGTAGCCCAACCTAGCCCATCATATTTTATGTTGACAAATTATTTTGAGGTAATTAAAACATGTTTTTGTCTCTCCTTAATTTACTTTAATATTATTTTCTATATATTACTCTCTCTCTCTCTCTCTCTCCCCCCGCTTCAATTGTTCATGGAATTTTGTTGGTTTGTGGCTGTGGGTTGCTCTGGCTATGGTTGGGCTTTGGTTTGCTAGGGATTTTCAGAAAATTTTCTAATTGTGTTTACAGGGCTTTGGTTTCTATTTAAGCTTTGCATACATATTCATATTTGGTATATTCAATGTGTTTGCCCTTGCTATCTAATTGTTACTAATATATGCCAGCACCCTACAACCTATCCGTTTTCTAATATATGCCATTCATAGCTGTTTTTTATTTTTTTTTTTCCTGGGGTTCTGATTTGGAAGACCGGTTTTGCTATTGATTCACCACCAATCTCCTCTTTCACAGGTACCTTATTTTCTCTTTCTTTCTCTCTTTGGAACATTGGCTATTCAGGTTTTTGTGTCTCACTCTTGGGTTTTCAGTTTTGGTAGATATATAGATTCCAATTGCTTAATTTTTCAACTCCTACTTAGAGTTTTGATTTTAGGTTTTGAGTTTCTTGATAACATCTATAACTATCCGCCTTTTTCAAAAATACAAGATTGGTAAACCCAAAATCTAAGCATTGGTGATCTAGAGCTCTTCAGGCATGTTGCGAAGCAGTTTGCAAGTACTTTCAATTCTGAGTAGACCCATAATTTGATTGTTAGGCTACAGCAAAATGTCATAAGGACTGAACCATTGAAAAATTGTGTTTTGTTCTTTTCAAATTAGTTGAGCAAGTCCATCTCTTCCTTCTAAAATACACTGGGCAATTTATGTGTTTGTCACAATTTGAGCTATTTTATGTTTTAAAGACTATATTGGTCTATACTTCAAACATGGTGAAATAATGGATTTGATATACAATTTAATAAGGTGATTTTCATTATGATGGAAAGGCTCAATTCTATGTTAAATATAGTTTTTCTTCTGTTCTTTATATTTTTCCTATTTATACGTATTGTGGTTTGCTTCCAACAATTTTATTCTCTGATTGTAGACATTAGAAAGCAAGGTAAATGTGTTTCATTTATTTTCTATTTTCTGTATATTATTCACATATTTCAATTAGGTAGTCAAAAGTAATTTGGCTGGTATTAAAGGTATTTTTCTTTAGGGCCAAATATTTGTTTGAATTAATAGCCGCAAGGAAAAATTTTCATGAACAAGGAAGCCTCATTTTTTTGGTATATTTTATGTTCAGCTGGCCCTTGGTGTTATGTGGCTTGGTCTTAATGAAAGATTTTTTTTCAAGGTAAAGTAACTGGGGTTTCTATACAGCTTATGTACAACTGTTTATCTCTGAGTTGTGGACTTCTTTCATTGTAATTTTGGATTGTTCTAGCTTCATGTTGAATGAAACTCTTGAATTTTCTGCAAACCTTGATGAGTTTTGCTTAATGAAAAGTTATCTGTCTCATATATGTGGTCAACTGCCACTATCATGGCAATTGGTCTTGCACATGGAGGGGTAATTCTATATGACTTCAATTTTTTTTTTTTTATAAATTTTTTATCTATCTTTTATAGCAAGGTTAGCAATCTAACATTGACCCCCAAAAAAAAAATGAAATAAATATGACTCAACTCTCAAGGCTTACTTTATCTTGAAGATTTTCATTTTTTTTTTTTAAATGTATACGATATATGCCACATTAACAATTTTTTCCATATAGCGGATAATGTATTTGTGTCTTTTAAAGACATTTCAATGAGTAATATAATATTTTTGTCTTGGTTTGTATCAAATTGTAATTTATAGGTTTTAATTTTCAATTGGGCTATGGCTGTTGCTTTGCAGATAGTTTTTGTTTGCAGCAAATATTCTTTGAAATTCATACATATTTTTTTTTTTTTGGTTGGAATTACTTAGGTTTTTCAGGTTAGAATGAGTTTTGAGGAGGACAAGGATGTGTAAACTCAACAAGTAATGTGGGAAACGCAACATGAACTTGCAACTTAGAAGACATGTGAACTTTTCCTTCTTTTGATTTCAATTGGGTATTTGTTTTTGTGCTCTTCATTTTTAATTATGGCAGGGTAATTAATGTTTGTCATGTTTCATTTGTTGTTGTTTTGTTTTTTGGTGTCTGGATTTTAGCTACCTAGAATGTTACTTTTATGTTGATAAAATATCCCGAACTGCATATTGGGTTTTCATTATTGGATATTTGGTTGCACTTATTACTGCAAGGCTGAATGGATTTCTCCATGACCAGTGGTCATACGATGTAAACCAACCTTGAACTTATAAATCCATTCCTATTCAAGAATTATAGGTGCATAAGTATAGTGGTGATCTTATTTTTATTCACAATGTTGAAATTGTCAATTTGAAAGAAGCAGACAAGAATAATTTATTACATCATAAGAAGCTATACTTGGTTCTTGATTTAGATCATACGCTGCTAAATTCTATTGAGCTTACATATATGACATCAGAATAAGATATTTAAAAAAACAAACGGATTCTTCGCAAGGTATTTCTGTTACCTTTATATTTGATTACTTTAGTGTGCTTAGCATTTTGTATGTCATTGTTTTCAGGTATCATGGTGACATTGCTTCTTTGTAAGTTCAAGGTTGGTAGAACTTTTAGAAGTCAACATGAATGATTATAGTTAGATTCTGAATCAATAGTTCTGAATCTGTTGATGAAAGTTTTATTTGAGTGCTTTCAATTTGTCAAATGTTAATAAAACCCAATTTCTGGAAATGTTAATTTAAGTGCTATTTGGGAAGAATAGAAAGTAGTTTGTACCACCTGAGAAATTTCTTTTTAATGTTGTTTTTTCATAAATGGATGTGTTCTTCTTTCTACTATGCATTCTAAATTTTTTATTTTTTGTGGGAAAGGTTCAACAAGAAAGAAATAAACTAAAGAATAGAAGACATGGTGTGTGTAAGAAAATAGAAAATATCCAAACTACTTGATGTGTTTAAATTTGTTAAAGATGAGATTTTAGTTGCAATTCCTCCAACATGTATGGGTTTCAACTTTGGACATCAATTTAGTAAAAATTTTCTTGACGCTATGGTGCTTATGTCCATTACATGCTTGAAACTTCCATGGAGGAGATTTGGTGGCTAGGATTAGAAGATGTATTCTTAGAATTTAGACTACAAAAGATTGAGCCAAGTGTAACTTGGTAGATAAAAAATATGAATTTATTTTTCTTTTCCAATTTTGTTTTAGGTTCTTTAGTGGTTTTCAACTTTTCATAGATTTAATTTAGATTGTTTCTTCCAATAGATATTAAAATATTGTTTCTTTGTATTTATACATTGGAATTTTACCTTATATTATTATTGAATACGTTCTCCTTAGTTTTCGTGATTGTTATAGATTAGCAAAAATAGTTTTTGAGTGGATTATGAATAGAAGTGCACTTCTACTAAAGAAAACAATTTTTTGAAACGTGGAGCTCAAAAGGTTGTATTAGCTTCTATCATTTTAGAGGTTACATTTAAACGTGGACAACAATCATCCATTTAGTACGCCAAAAAATTCATTTTGTTCTTATTGTGTATACCTTTGTAGTTGGCATGTTCAAGATGGACAACATAAAAAAATAATGTATGTGAGAAGATATGTATTTGTTGTCATTTTTTTTTTCCAAGTGCTATTGTGCTATAGTTTTTACAGGTGAATGATGGATGACCCAATTCATCCAAGTGAAACAGAACTAGCACTTACTGTTCATCAAGGCTGGAATATGGCTTAGCTCACTAAATGTTTTTTTGGGTTATGAGTTCTTAGACTTTATTTGCTGCAATGGGGAATTTTGGACTTTTGACAATGTTATTAAACCTAACTCTATATCCCACAATTGTCATTTTTGCCTTTTGAATTGATTGGCATTATTAAAACAAAGTCTTCAATAAACATATTAACTGTTGCCTTTATTGTATATTTATGTCAAATTGATGGTATTTTAAATGTGTAAAATGTTTCCCGCGCATTGCGCGGGTTAAATGCTAGTTGGTAATAAAATTTGTGCCTTAGCTAAATTAATATAGTGATGGGAAAAGCTTTATTATTTACATAGTTGAAGACTCAAAGTTACTGTTCATTATCATGTGATTGTTTAACAGATCTCTTTTTCTTTTATTTTTTTACTACTTTTTCAAAATGGAAAATCTTTTATGGAAAAGATCTCACATCTTTATGCTACCTCAACTTTACCCAAGTAATTATAAATAAAAAATTCTTTAACCAAAGCACCAATAATTGTCTCACCCTTTTTTTCGTTAAGTATAAGTGCATGATGTTGATTAACCATTATTTTAGTTATTTTATTAATGTAATACTAGACATGGATTTGAACTTTTAACTATATTTTTTGTATTTATCTTTTTAGAATCTTTTATGCATAGCATTATGAAGTTACTAGGAATAGAATTATGTGAAAAGAATAAATAGATTTAAAAAAAAAATTTATAATGTGGACAAAACAAAGAATTGGTCTAACCTCAGATTTTGAAAATACCAAAACGTGTCAATTGACTTACAGGCCTCCTGATTATAAATATCTATTATTGATTTAAAAAAAAAAGAGAGAAATACAAAAAAAAATTAAAAAATTAATCCTAATAACTCATGGCTGTCAACCTTTAGTATTAATATTCTAATTTTCTAAAATTCTTGAACAAAGAACTTTGGCTCCCTTAAGTTTGAATCCTGAAGTTCTTGCCGTATAAGTTTTTATTTATTTACTTTGATAACTAGGGAAGAGAATATTTGAACTCTCAATATTTTCAATAGAAACACCAAAAAAAAAAAAGGGGGCAGTTTCCATTCCATTCAGCGTTTTTGCCTTTTAGTGATCACACAGATCTATCATCTCTGCATGAATTGGAGGTTAGTATAGGACAAGGGTCCCATCACATCCAGCAAGATCAACACAGATCAATCAGACTTTCCCTTTATTTTTCTTTCTTGGGCATCAAAAAATATATTTTTCCCTTGGTGAAAGAGAAAATCTGATGGGCAGTTTTTTCCCCCTAGCAGTATGTCTTTGCTAACCATGGATTAAATAAACAACATATGTCAATTAATTTTTTTTCACAAATATTATTGAAATTGAATAATAAAATAATTATAAAATAAAAAAAATTATCTAAAATTACGTGACAAAAACATATCGTGTAAGATCAAAGTAAATAATTTAAACTAGTCGCTAACCCGTGCGATGCACGGGATTGTTTTAAATCAAATGTTAACATGTTAAGATTTAAACATTTCTCAAATTTCAATTATTGAAAGCTAAATTGGCTCTAATATAAGATGAAACATGTAATATTATGAAGTCATATTAAAAATGAGATAAATACAAATATTATAAAATAATATATTACAATAATCATAACGTGCTCTTACATTTGGTTTAATAAGTATTATAAAAGAACCAGTAAATAGAATAAATATACAACTGTGCTTACATCTTTAAGCTTTATCCAATGCTTTTCAAGAATGTATTTCCTTCCTTTCTTAGGCTCTTCTCTTTTCTCTACTTCTTCAAGCTACCTAATTTTTCGCCAAATTAGTATCAAGATAAAACCAAATTATACCAATTCATCAAAGGTTTACAATGTAAAACCAAACACTCTTAATGTCAATAAATTTTATAAGAACCCCACCCCAACTATTGATTATTAAAAAAGTTGAATATTTCTATAATCTTCATGAAAATAAGTATTCCATTGGTTTTCATCATAAAATTCATAAATAAATAACAAAATAGATTATTCACACGCAAAAAAACTCCAATATATCCAAGTTATGAATTGTGCTAAGGTGGAAAATGGTACTATCTTTTGCCATATATAAATACAACATGGCCTGAGGCCTCAAAAGCTTATGTGAAACATGTTTAAATTGTACTATATGGTTTTATTCAAATGTTAAGAATACAAAAGCCAAAAATCTAGATATTTATGGCATTTGTTTCAAGTTTATGCCAAACCAAAACTAAAGGCATGCTTGAGTGCAATTCACAAAGGCTTTGTGAATTGGTTGTGTTGTCAAAATTTGTGTCTGCCAAACAAAAAAACAATCCAAAAAAAAAAAAAAAGTCAAAATCTTTGTGGTCTTCCAAACTAAAAAACAATCCTAAATCAATAAAGATGCAGATGATATGTAAAAAGATGGGTATTTAATAATGAAAATTAAAAGGGTTTGAGTTAAAAGGGAAAAACCTTGGGGGAGGATATAGTGACAGATCAAATAGCACTAAGAAAAGAATTGGTCTAAAGTCTCAATATACTGACTAAATTTGAGAAAATATTATATAATAAAGAATTGAATACAAAACATTACCTTATGCAAATTAAGCAATGGTGACATCATGCGGGTAGCCATTGAGATTCAAGGGAGAAATAATGCTTTCATCTAAGCAGAAATATCCAACCCAAATCCAATAGGGACCACCTGGCTTCCATGTCTTTGGAGTAAAGAAGATATATTACATATAGTTGATGACTTCAAGCAAGAGTAACACAAAGTATAAAGCTAATATATACAGATGAATTTTAAGTCACATGTCAAGTCAATATACCTGACTCAGTTTCATTTATCTTTAACTTCTTGAGTAGGATTACATCTTCCAACATTTGCTTTCTCTTAGAGCTCAGGCCGTGGAGAGCTTTGCCCCCTGAAAGAGCCAACCACAGATTTGTTAATGTCAAATGTCGACATAGCAAAAATAGTTTCAAAAAGCATATTTTCTAAGCCACAATGTTATGCCAGTCTTTCATTATCAAGTACATTTCAAATTAACAAATGACTTGAAGAAATTTTTATTATAATCGTCCTTAATTTCACAACCTATTAAACAAACTCACAAATTCTTTTTATTTTTTCTTTAAATATATGTTTCTTCACTGCATAAGACTGAAATTCCCACAATAGCAACATCAATTCCAAATATGGTATAGTATGGCTAAAGTTAAAAAATGACCATGGTATGAAAGTAGCTTAGGAAATTCTAATTTTCCAAAACGTTATCAATTTATCTCAATGACATCCAAATGTTTACCTGTGTCCCTTTCCTTCAACCTTTTATTCTTCGCCAAGTAAACATCTTCAGCTTATGGCCTTGTACTATCACAATCAACTGCTACATAGTAACTTCCATTAACATCATCTTGAGGGTTACTCACCCCTGGAAAAACCATAAGTATATCTTAATGAAAGAACCAAGTGATCTAATCACATTTGGGATAGACGGTGTACAACATTGTATATATTGTATAGCATTGTGCACACCATTGGACAACATCATTCAATTTTTTGGATAAATTTCTGAAACCATTTGTGATGTGACCGAATCCATCTTGCAATAGTGCTACAACATTATATTACAAATCAATATCACAAACAACTCAACCCTTCCCAGATAGTCTCACCATAACACTATTATGATAATCTTTACTGAAGTTAGATTGACCCATGATGGACGAAAAGCACTTAGAAAGTTTATCCATGACAACTGGTATACTATGATGCATGGACACGGACAAGGACGCGGACACGATACAGACACAGATACGACAATACGGCAATTTTTGAAAAATAAGGATACGACACGGCATGGACACAGCAATTAAATAATTAATTAAATTCTATATTTGGGCATATTTTTTAATATTTTTAGACATAAAATATGTTTATGCATAGAATTTAAATTTAACAGGCCACAAACGCGTTGACTCCTTGTGATAACTTAGATTAATTAAATTAGCCCAGTTATTAATTAATCAAATTAACATGCAATATCACGTGGTAGCACAAACAAATCACCAAACTAAGTAATGCAGCGGAAATTAAATGAGACGGTGATTTGTTTACAAATGGGGAAAACCTTACGGCAAAAACCCCACCGGGTGATTTAAGGTCACCACTCCCGAAACTCCACTATTATCACAACAAGCAGTTATAAGTAAGGAATCCCAAGTACCTTACCAACCTACAGTTGAACTCTTACCCCAATACCCAATTGGACTTGCTCTGTAGTGACAGTTTCTCCTTTTGATGCACGACTCCCAAGTACGTGACTAACCAATTTGATGCGCGGATCCCAGTACGCGGCTTACTCCTTTGCACGAATCCCAATACGTGACTAACTCCACAGCAACCCTTTGATTGTTGTAGTTGATTTGCAGCAGCTTCACATAGAAACACCAATAAGATCTTCAATGTTGGTGCAAGAGACTTTGCTTGGTTACAAAACCCTAAGGCGTAAAAGAAACGCAGCAATAACTCTTTTTTCTATAGGAAGAGGCTAGGGTTTCAAAAAGAAAACCTTATGAAGCTCTCTAGGGTTAGGTTTTTCTTTTTCCACCTCCTTTAAATAGGAGCTTAATGGGCTCTTCTATTCCAAATAGGTTTACACAAACCTTGGGTTTTCCTAGTCCAATAAGAATTATACAAACCCATAAACAATTAGCCTTTTAGAATAAAAACGTTGCTGGCTATAATCTGAAACCTGTAAGCTCGATCGATCGGGACATCTGTCGAGGAGGTATCGAGACCTGCAGTTTGCACTTTTCTTGAGCAGTTCTTGAGTAATCTTCATGTCTTCAATTTAACCACTTGTAATGATCATCTTGAACCTACTTAGATTTACCCAAATATAAGTAAAGTGCGTTTTGTCAAAGGATATGCCAATTACAAAATATGTCCCCAACAATCTCCCCCTTTGGCAATCCGTGACGAAACCACAGGAGTACATTGAATGTCCTAGAATACATTCTACTCAAGAACAAATAAGCCTAGTCTAAAAGATTTGAACCTTGGAAGTTGCTGCAAGAAGAAGGTTCGGAATCTTGACTTGGCTTTAACCTGTCTTTCCTGAAAGGCACTAAACAAAACACATCAAGGTACCATGTGAAAAACAATGACAAGTTAAATAAACAAGAAACATGTGTATAAATAGAGAAAAGAAACAACACATGTGAGATAAAGAGTGAAACACATACATCATCACATATACCATTTGATAAGCATCATGTATGTAAAAATGGTTACAAAACCAAAAGATACACAACACAAAAAAAATATCAATCAATATCAATGTGTATCAAACTAACTCTCCCCCTAAGTTAGTTACAACAAAAACTTTCTTCCCTTTAACATGAAGTTCTCCCCCTAAGTTTATTACTCCCCCTGAGGAATGACATTCAATTCTCAAATTT
Source organism: Castanopsis chinensis (assembly GCA_032878915.1). NCBI lineage: Eukaryota > Viridiplantae > Streptophyta > Magnoliopsida > Fagales > Fagaceae > Castanopsis > Castanopsis chinensis. The sequence continues at coordinate 22,223,371 of JAVQMG010000122.1, forward strand.
CTCCCCTTTTTGACACGATTGTCAAAGGGTATAAAAAGCCAAAAGACTTGACCGGAGAAAAACAGAAAACAAATAAAGAGGGAACGAGGAGAACAAGGAACCATAGACCTACAAGAGAAAGAACAACAAGATGCTATGGACACAAAGGGAAAAACATGCAAAACAAAGAAGGATGAAATGCATGCAAGGGTATCTCGATGGATCGAGAGGTGTCGAGAAGCTATCGAGCATACCTCGATGGATCGAGAAGGTATCGAGGATCTATCGAGCAGACAGAAAGTTTCTCGATCGATCCACCAGGTGTCGAGATATGTGTCGAGACTGCGATAAGAAAAAGTCTAAGAAGCTCGACAGACAGCTATGTGTCGAGAGGTATCGAGGAGGTGTCGAGATGCCTTTGAAAACAGTTTTTCAGAAGAAGAAAAACACAGACATGAATGCAATCATGCATGCAACTCAACCAAAGATACAATCAACACATTAAGCTCTCAAAATCATCTCTCAACAAGAATCTTGATGCACATGTATCTCAAAGCACGCACACACACACTAAACAAGTCTAACCAATTTTATATTTCAAAAACAAGTCCAGACAGTTTAGTGAGCATACATTAACGCATGTAAACCTTGTGATGGCCAAATCACATTTTACCTGCACATGTATCAAGAATAGCAAAGAATATTGCGTGTTGTGTGTGAAAACATCGCAAGATTGCATAAGTGTCTCAATGCTATGATGATTTGAGATATGAGAAAATCACTTTAACTCACACACAATCATAACCATTTGATGGGGACTATCACCTTCGAGGTACATCCTATAACTCCCACATCTCCTAGAAAACACGCTTGCAACCATATTTAAAAGCATTTTTGATCTTTTTGCTTTTTATATCTTTGCATATTTTCTTTTAACAAGTATATCATGCATGGGCATACAAGAGAAAGAAAAGAAATACCCAATTATGTTAAGCTTTTGACATTGCACTTTTGCTATGCCGAAGCATACAGATGTCATATTATGATTGGCGAGTAACAGTGGTGAGATGGTTATTTATGCCTTTCTCTTAGGATTTTCTAGTTTAACCCGTTAAAAAGAGTGATACGAGTGTTAAGAAGAAGAGATCACTTAACCTTACTCATCACAAACAAAGAGCTACAAAGCTCACTTGCTTAGTTATGCATAAGAATGCTCATCTAAGCTACAGTTGATACAAAGTTTAGAAAACTCTGTTTCAATGGCCATTTTAAAAGTTCACATGAACCAATGCACACAAACACACACTGTTTTTGTATTTTTCTAATTTTTCTTTTATTTTTTTTTATTTTGAAAACAAAACAAAAACTAAACAACCAAACAAAAACAGACAAACAACATGAATGCATGAAAGAAAGATGCATATGCATGAGAACATGATAGAATGATGCAGATGCATGATAGCATGATTCCAAAAGTAGAGAAGAAATCAAGCAAAGAGAGTCCTACTTTAGATAGAAAGAATTAAAGCAGAGGACAAACAGAAAAGACAATCAAGTCTTAGGCTCCTTTCTCACCCACACAGCACGAGTCTTTGGCCGTGAAGATGAAAAGGCATGTGTCCTAGTATGACTACTAAAGGACATAGAAGAATTAAAATTCTCCTGAAACTAAGTTAAAAAGCTTAAGACCTTTAATAACTCTCCAAACAAAGGTGTAGGTCCTTGAGAAGAAACCTGTGACCGTTTGGACAATTGCTTATGAGGAGACAACTTAAAGCAATTAGGACGAGTGTGTCCAGAAACACCACAATGGTGACAAACATGAGCAGTTTTAGAACTACTCGGCTTCCTAGAAGGAGGTTTAACCTTAGAGGTTGACAGAGTCCTCAGCTTAGGACAATTTGGCCTAATATGACCAACAATGTGATAATGATGACAAGTGGGGACAAAAACAGATTTATCATTCAACCTAGGAGGAGTTTTAGATATAGGTTTAGAAACTTCAGCGTTAACATCAGATTGTTTACCTTTGTCTATCCTAGCAATATTAGCCTTTAACTCTTCATTATTCCTTTTGAATGGGGGAATATAAAAATTATTTTCTTTTGAGTTAGGCTCAACAACAAGTTTGGCACTAGTTAATTTTTCAACCTCAGTTTTAAATTCAACTAGTTGCTTTTCCAAACTCTTAATTTTGTCCACTTGAGATGAAATTTGATTTTTAAAATTCTCATTCAAACTAGTGGCTTCATCCAATTTTGCAATCAAATCATCTTTTTCAAGCTTGACCTTTTTAAATTTAGCTTTTAATTTTGTAGAACACTCAAGAGATTTCATACAAAAATTATAAAGCTTGCAATAGGCATCATGAATATCATCATCATCATTCAACACAAGATCATGTAAATCAAAACAATCAAGAGTTTCCATGACAACAAGGGTCAATGGATCACATATCAAAGATTAAACCCTAATCAGAGTGTGCCTGCTTTGATACCACTTGACAGGCCACAAACGCGTTGACCCCTTGTGATAACTTAGATTAATTAAATTAGCCCAGTTATTAATTAATCAAATTAACATGCAATATCACGTGGTAGCACAAACAAATCACCAAACTAAGTAATGCAGCGGAAAATAAATGACACGGTGATTTGTTTACGAATAGGGAAAACCTTACGGCAAAAACCCCACCGGGTGATTTAAGGTCACCACTCCCGAAACTCCACTATTATCACAACAAGCAGTTACAAGCAAGGAATCCCAAGTACCTTACCAACCTATAGTTGAACTCTTACCCCAATACCCAATTGGACTTGCTCTGTAGTGACAGTTTCTTCTTTTGATGCACGACTCCCAAGTACGTGACTAACCAATTTGATTCGCGGATCCCAGTACGCGGCTTACTCCTTTGCACGAATCCCAATACGTGACTAACTCCACAGCAACCCTTTGATTGTTGTAGTTGATTTGCAACAGTTTCAAATAGAAACACCAATAAGATCTTCAATGTTGGTGCAAGAGACTTTGCTTGGTTACAAAACCCTAAGGCGTACAAGAAACGCAGCAAGAACTCTTTTTTCTGTAGGAGGAGGCTAGGGTTTCAAAAAGAAAACCTTATGAAGTTCTCTAGGGTTAGGTTTTTCTTTTTCCACCTCCTTTAAATAGGAGCTTAATGGGCTCTCCTATTCCAAATAGGTTTACACAAACCTTGGGTTTTCCTAGTCTAATAAAAATTATACAAACCCATAAACAATTAGCCTTTTAGAATAAAAACGTTGCTGGCTATAATCTGAAACCCGTAAGCTCGATCGATCGGGACATCTGTCGAGCTTTAATGAATCTCGACAGATCGAGATTCTGTCGAGGAGGTATCGAGACCTGCAGTTTGTACTTTTCTTGAGCAGTTCTTGAGTAATCTTCATGTCTTCAATTTAACCACTTGTAATGATCATCTTGAACCTACTTAGATTTACCCAAATACAAGTAAAGTGCGTTTTGTCAAAGGATATGCCAATTACAAAATATGTCCCCAACAAAATTATGTAAGAACTACAAATAAGTAAACTAACACCTAAAGTAGTACAACAATACACATAAAATATTTAGAGTACAAACCAAAATTTTAAATAGGCTACATTCAACATCAAACAAAAAAGATAACAGAAAAACAAGCTTTATACTTTTGGGATTAAAAAAAATTAAATATATATATATGTGTGTGTGTGTGTGTGTGTGTAGTGAGAGTGGGATTAAAAAAAAAAAGAAAAAAAAGAGGGCGTTATAACTTATAAGAAGGTGTACACAGATATGATATATCTGAGAAAAAAAAAAAAAAACAGAAAGTGAGATGACTTCTCTGACCACCGGCGACTGTCAAAATCTGTGGTTTTCTATTTTTTTTTTTTTTTTTTTTTGCACTGCTGGCGTGTCTCGGACACCGGAGTCCAGCGAGTCGTGCCGGTATCCATGTCCGACACGTGTCGGACACCGATACGTCGCCAAAAATGGCGTGTCAGTGCAACCTAGCTGGTAGACTTTGGACTTGTGTGAGAAGTAAATGTTAATCAAGGAAATGAAGATCTCAACTAAACTTAAATCATGAGATTGAGATCACCCAATACTCATTATGAGATTTATTAATTCCCTTTAACCAAACAAAATAACAGTTAATATTAATTTGTCAGCAACTGCGAGTTCATCAATTTTTTCATAAAAATGTATAGCATGCACAAACTATAAGAGATATTATGAGGTAAAAAAACAATTTAACGTATGGTAATCAAAATTTAACATACCTCCACTTTTTGAAGTTCCAATAAAAGGATTATCAGTTCCAAAGCTAGTCTCTATTGCTACAATGCAAGAATTAGCTTGGGCTAGGTTTTGAATTATTGAAATCGTATTGTATTTTAAATACAAACCCACAGGATTTTCTTGTATTCAGCTTTGGCATGTAATTATGTAACAAACAATACTATGAAAACAATTAATGATGTACCTAGAAGGAGTAAATATCTAGGAAAGCAAGCATACCTAGGCTTCGGGGAGAGGAATTTAAAAAATCAAAGAAAAACAACCATATCAATGTCAGGCATCTGTTCTTCCTAAATCAAAACCAATCAGACTACAATACCAAAACCTAAATCATATTTCCAAATTAAAAAAAAAAAAAAAGTAGAGAGAAATATTTCCTCTGTTTTCATCATTAAGTAGGCTGTCTTTACTCTGTTTGGTTTCAATTGAAAAACTTAAAATCAAAGAAAAGAGAAAGAGGAAAGCAAGCGTACCTAGACATTTGGTATGGATTTTGATTTTCATCTTTTGGAAAACCAAACGATATAGTGGCGGCAACCTGTGGTGGCTGCAATCCGTGGTGGCAGCAGCGGCAGCGGGAGAATTTGAGTTTTGAGTTTTGATTTTGGGGGAAGGAAAGGGTGAGTTTTAGGTTTAGGGGAAGGTGATGCTAGCGTGTGAGAAGAGAAGAGTGATTTTGAAGAAGCGGTTTAGGTTTCGAAGAAGTATCGGTTTTGTAATGGGTATTTGGTGGGGGAAATAATGAGACTTGGGCGATTGCAGCTGTTGAGTTGTGCTAGAGAAGGTGGAGCCGTTGAGTTGTGGGTGAGAAGGACTGATAGTGGTTCTGGGTTGTGGAGAGAAAAATTGAGAGTGAAGATGGGCAACGAATTGGGTTTGAGAGAGGAGCAATTTCTTTTATATTGGGTTTTATGTATTATTGGGTTTTAGAGGAGGTGATTATTGGGTTTTAGAGAAAAAAACAGAATTTTGTATTTTTGTATTTTTTTTTTAAATGTGAAAGACTATAGTGTTAGCAGAGTTTTAGTTTTATATATATATATATATATATAGATAATTAATATTATATATATATATCCATTAAAGAATTTTGGTAATAATATTTTAATTGAAATATTAATGAATTATATGGTACAATAATTTAATATAAATTATACTATCTTAAATGTTGTTTGGATATTTTCAAACTCAATTTGCAAAATAGCATTTTCTTTAAACTTGTCTTTCGGAGAGATGATTTCCACCTCTATTATGTTGACATGGCTAATGTGACATGGAACTTATCTTCTTATTTTGTTTATTATTTATTTTTTTAAAGAGAGTTTTAACTAATGACATCTGTTTATGATGATAGATTTTCATGCCAAGACACTAATTAGTTTTAGTGTAGGCCGGAATTGAACCCTAAAATTCTTATTCAACCATTTTTCACCAATTGAGCGAATGAGAACCCACTGAAATTTATCTCATATAAAGACGATTTCCATTTAAAATAGTAAAACTTGTGCAAATAATTCATTTTTAAAAAAGCATTTATTATCTAAAAACGTGTGCAAATAATTCTTTCTAAAAAACTATTATTATTTAATGAAAATAGTCCATAATATAATTGAACAAAACTTAGATATTGTATCTTAGGTATTGTTTCTTAAATTCCTTTCTTAAAATTCAGCCATGTGACTAGACATGACAAAACGGATCAAAATTTTCTGACCCGACCCGACCTGACCCGAAAAATACTTGACCCGAACTCGATTTTTTGACCTAAAACAAAAACGGGTTGACTCGTGACCCGACCCAAGTTTTTCAAGTTTTTTGCGGGTCAACCTGACCCGACCCGAACCCGAATAACTTTTTTAAAACTTTTTTTTTTGGTTAAAAAAAGAATAAAATTAAGACAATAGTAGTTTAATTGCTTATTGTGAGCTTTAAGGAAACAATTGATACATTTACATATGTAAATTAATTGAAAGATAAAAAGTTGAGCATTCTGTAATGAGTAAAGATTTTTAGATATCAAATAGCAAAATACATGCTAATATAATATGGTTACAGTAGAATTAAAAATATAGATTTAAAATTGTAGACATGTGTGAGAAACATTTACAAGTGTAAAAATAATGAAGCCCAAGTATCAAATTAGCATAAATTATGAATGCTTAGACTCATTTTTTAACAATTTATGTCCAAAATAAACGACTTTTCAAAATAAATTATGATATTTCCTAGAGTGTGTTACTTAACAATGATATGATATTCATAAAAGAAACCATTTATAAATAAGTTAGCAATCAAATTTTAATGTATATCTCAAATTGAAATAGAGTGCCAACCACAATTGATAATAGATTATAAAATTAATTTTCAAGATTGTAAATTTTTTATATGTTTTTATTCTTTATCAAATGAGTTATCTAATAAGTCATTTGTAATTTTGTTTTATATTTTGAAATGTTGATATTGTGTAGAAATAAAACATGTGTATTTGTTTTACTTATGTTTGTGTTATTTTATTTTAGATAGCAATGTTAAAATTTGTATAATTTTAAAATTATTGAATAAGTATTAATAAGTTTAATTGAATTCATTCTTGATATAAGTGGTGAAATCAAAATAATGCATTTTATATTAAATAATTTATTGCATAACTTTTCAAATGACAAATACATGTTTTATTTATAAAAAAAAAAAATCATGTGAAAAATACGGGTCAATACGGGTCAACACGACCCGACCGGAAACCCGATTGACCCGAACCCGTTTTTAACCCACTTAAGATGACCCGTTTTTGACCTGTGACTCGTTTGACCCGCAATCCGATTAACCCGACCCGAACCCGACCCAATCCGCCCGTTTTGCCATGTTTACATGTGACTACTTAATCAAAAAATACACTTTTATCCCATTGAGAAAAAATTCACATGACTGAATTTTAAGAGGAGAACTTAAGGAACAACACCTGAGTATTGTACCTAAATTTTGCCTAACATAATTAAATTGAAACATTTGGAAAAGTGCTAGTTGTATCTACCATATATCTCAAAAGGATTAATCACAATTAAAACTCCTTATAATTGTTAATAAAGCCCAAATATGCTTAGTAAATGTCCAATGTCACACACCCACACAACACACACTTTAAACAAAACTCAAATCAAATTTGGGGGTTATAGAAAAAAATTTTAACTTTCAATACTTAGAGCATTTATATCAGTTCGTGCAAAACTTCATGTTTATTTTAGTATAAGAACCTACTTTTTCTATGTTATATACTTATTTTTCAAAACACCTCACATCATATTATCTATTTTTCACTATACTTCATTAAAATATTAATATATTTTTAAAAAATTATTTAGCTAATGTCAATATAAATTTACACAATTATTATAACAAATTTGTAAATTTACAAAATTACAAAAGAATTGATGTGGGACATTTATAGTTAAAACTGTGTAAATTTTACGAATTTTTTTTTTTTTAATTATACACGGACCGATGATAACGCATCTGAACAATATTTGGGCTTTTTTTTTTTTGAATAAAATTTTGATAAAAAAAAAAAAAATTGAAGCAGCCTCGCCCGCCCTTGTTTCTTTCTTCCGAGTGAAGAGTGCGGGCGCATGGGGGCATTCTGAATTTCTGATCCCACCCAACTCGTTCCGCCCACTAATCATTTACAGCATTTCTGATTTCTCGTGAGCAACCCAAGAAAACACATACATTATTATTATTATTATTATTGTTGTTGTTGTTGTTGTTAGCCAAACACCTCCTTCATTATACATTCATCAGAGGTATCATCATATCACTACCTCTATCACATTCTCATTAGTCATTACTTTTAAGTTTTAATTTTATTATTCTACTTCCATTTCATAAAAAATATCAAGTTTGGAAACAACCAAACATAATTTAACCATACTCTTTTTCAGTTGCTAACACAATTTTTTTCCCATCGAATCTTAAATACACAAAATAAGCATAAGTTTGTTTCTAATATGCACATTTCTAGTTTGATCGAATTAATCACTGGTATTGCTTTCATTCGAAGTCTATGCTTCTTCTATGCACTGTTCAGTAGTCATTAGGATTTAAGTTATCTATACAATAACCGAAACTTTGTGTTTGATTATCACAATCAAAGTCTTATTTCTGGTTGTATGATTTGTTAAATTGTAAATCATAATTAGCCCATCATATTTCGTTTTACTTTGTTTTCTTCAGTTTCATGCTACTGCTACTGTAATGCATACTGTTTTGCGCACTATCGTAGACTTGAATTGTTGTTTAATTTATTAGAGGCATATGTTATGATCAAGGAAGATCTGATGCGATCAAGTGGGGCGCAATCACTGTAAGTATCAGTATTCTGATAATTGATTAGCTGGTCTTATGTTGACAACTGCGATAATCGTCCTTTGTCAATTCTACCATGGCACCATACTTATTTGGGATCCACAATATGGGTGGGAAACACAATCCTGTAGAAATAAAGTAGAAAATTTTTTAGGAGGGATTGTTGCAGAGTTTTATCACTTCTGCTCTTCTTTTATTAGGGCCTCTTTGGTTAAGTTGTTTAAACAGCATAACACGTATTTTTCACAATATTTTTTTACCCACATGTATTTTCATAACACTTAAACAACGTTACTATAACAACATTACCAAACAAGCTAATCTTTTTAAAGGCACACTTCTTTCCTAATTTTAGTTTCTACAATTTTGCAACCATATGATTCTACTTGGGTGCTACACTCCGAAGATTATTCTAAGGTTGGCATTTTGTTGGGAATGATAGTCAATGTTGTTCAAAACTTGTTGATGAATTTATTGTTTAACATAATGCAATCATTCACCTGTATGGCTAAACTTGTTGACAATGGTTATTCAAGATTTCAAAGGTTGACATTTTGTTGTGAATGACAATTAGTGTTGTGAATGAACTAGTTGATTAATTTATAGTTTTACGTCATGGAACCCCAAAAGGAAGCACAGTAGGCTTGGAAACGCACCTCTTCAAACTGAGGTAACTAATTCAAATCTCTCCTTCCCCCTTTCCTTTGGACTGAAAGGTCCAAAACTCACTAATCAAAAATTGGAAAAAAGAAAAGTTTTTCATCATGCAATCCTTCACTTGGTGACTAAACTGTTGACAATGTACACGGATTATTCCCATACATCTTTCTTGAATTCCCTTTATGAGCTTCTTATAGGTCATGGCACTACTGAATATGTATACTAATAGCTTACTTGTTGCTGTTTTGAAGCTCTTCTTGTTATCTTTTTCTTCCCCACCCCCCCCACCCCACCCACCCCTGGAGGCTTTTTTTTTTTTTTTTTTTTTTTTTTTTTTACCTTTCTTTCTTTTTTGGCTCCCTTAGATGACACTTGCTGAAGAAGCTGTTGTTGATTAGTCTTTATTTACAACAATTATGTCCTTACCATTTTCTGTTAGCTTTGATTTTGTAAACACATCGAGGAAATTAGTGGAACTGAAATGGCAAGTGTTGTTCCAAATTCGTAGTATCCTGATCAACCTCTAGTTACAGTTTCCGACTAGATTGGTATGATCTGTACTGCATAATTTTCTTGAATTTTCAGTGAGCTGTCATGAACAATTGTAACTTTCAGTATCAAACAAAAAATTATATGTTCTAGGGTTGGCATTGTTGTACGATGAAAAGAAAAAAATGCACTAACTAAGAATATTCTGGAATTTTGGTAGCATTAATTTTTAGACGATAGAATAAAAGAGAGAACTTTCAGCTTTTCACCTTCCATAGACATTCCCATTCCTTTTATGAGTATGTGGTGTGTGTTGTCTGGTCATATCTTTTAGCACATATAGGGTACACTATTGGTGGAAGAATTAGATCACTACTTCTAGAGATGTAAGAGTTTGATTAATTGTGAAAACTCATCCATAAAGTATTTTGTCATTTCAATTAGAAAATAGTGTAGCCAGCACATCATGGAATCCCTAGGTAAAAGTTTGAATTTTCACCTTTGTTAATCTTCACTTCTCTTATATATTTTTATATGAATTCCTCTTGCAAAGTGCAATAGACTCAAAGAAGAGCAAAACTAGAGGCAAAAGAAATAAGGAATTATGTTTTATTTTTTTTATGTGGAGCCACCTTTATATGATTTAATTGATGTTATCATTTTGAGTCTTACATGAAGGTTTCTTTCTTAAGTATTTTGTTGGTTTACTTTTATTCGTGTATAAGTTTTACAATATCAAGTGTAAATTGGTGTCTTTTACTGTTGCTGGAATGGGCAGTGCTAAACTGCTAGTAGCCCATGGAGTTCTATTATTATTATTATTATTATTAGTTTAATCTTATGGGCTTTGTTGTGTCATTGACCTTTCATGGCCTTTGGTTTGGCCTGTAATTCAAATTGTTTTTATGTTGGGACTCTTAGAGATTAAAATATTACTTTCATTGGAGCAAACAGTAGCCTATAATATTCTTTAGAGATCAAAATATTATTTTTATAATAATAATAATAATAATAATAATAATAATAATAATAATAATTATAAAATAATAATAAGTATTATTATTATTATTATTATTATTATTATTATACTGCTACTACCACTACTACTAGTTACTACTTTGTTATTCTTATTATCTTTCTGCTGATGCCATAGCCATGGCTAGTTCTCTGTCTTCTCTCTTTCTTCTTCTCCTTTCCTCTAGATTATTTGATTTGAAACTATCTGCACGCTGCAGTATGATAACAATTGTTACCCAAACTTCCCCAAGCACTGTCAAACCAATCTACAGCAATCCTCCTCTTTGCAAACCAGCCAGTTATCTTAATTGTCTTGAGGCCATTGTGCATTTATTTCATATGCAAATTTAGTGTACTGTATCACCAGCCTGCAATAAGAAATTGCAGTGTAAGGAGAAAGATACCATATTGCTATTAATGGTAAAGCACTTAATTTAGCAGCTTCACTTCAATTGGAACTAATAAAAGTCTTGCTCAGCCAAAAAGAAGTGCGGAACTTGCTCAGAGTAAAAATTTGTGTCAACTGTCAAGCTGAGTACTAAATTGTTGAAGACTGTCTTGAGTCAAGCAGTTGCCTGTTCAAATTTCACCTTATGAAGCTGATTTTTAGCCATGCTAAAGTAGTTGGTTTGATTTAGAGCTTTGTCTGTGCTGTACTCACTGAATATGAATTATGAAAAGAAAGTAAAATTTTACATGATTAAAACTTGGGATAAACCCTGAACAGTAGGTTCCATGCCATATTGGTGAAGATGCTTTGAGCAGGGTAAAGTATCTGAATAACACTGGGGATAAAGCTACCTACCAATCATCTCCCTGACTTTGCTAAAGTGGGAAGTTTGTGCTCTGGGTATGACATTTTCTTATAGGGCCTGGAAGAAAATTTTTAAATTGTTTCAAGTCATTTCTTTATAGTTGGTAAGTTACAAATGCACCTAGTGGGTCTTGTTGAACCAACAACCTTAAGCTTTGCCTTGTTCCTGTTGAAGGAGGAAGTTCTGTTTGAGCTAGAGCTCATTGGCCTCTGTTGAGTCATTTCTTGCTGGGTAGATGCTACAGATCAACTATATATTGCCCCTTGTTAGTTGTGATGTTCTTGATAAGGATCATCAACTTAAAATATTCTAGATACTCAAAAAACTTACAAGAGCATTTAAAATATTACATGAGCAGGATCCTGGTCAAATAGATCAATATGCCAAACCCATAACCTTTGTAAGTGGAAAAACTTTATGCAAATATTTGTTAATTATAGTAACACCATTCATTTTTCTTGTTCTTGGCCAGATGTTCTTTTTCCTTCTTCAGTGGTTGCTTGAGTGCATGTGATTAACTGCCCCAATGGAGGTAACGATCTGAATATATAAGTTAGGGGATTGGCTTGGTTCTAACCATGATTGGTTGAGTTTAAGTATAATTTTTTAGTCTATTCACATTCTTGACTTATTAAATAGTAAATATGATGATCTGACTTGAAAGATACAAAATGGAAAATGGTGGCGTGTTTATCTATGACTAGACATGTTTCTTCTACCTTTATTTGAAGTTCATCATGTGCCCAAATATTAGTTCTTTTCTATATCAATGTTGTGTGTGTAATTGTTAACTTGTGTTTAACTCTCTCCGTTGAGAGAGAGAGAGAGAGAGAGAGATTGGGTCATACGCATGCAGTAGTGTCTATTAACTTTCAAAGTGTAGCCTCTTTGGCCAGTGGAATATATTATGAAATATTTAGTGGCATGGATCTTTTTCTAGCAGCATGTTTTGTTTTATTAATGATATTTTTATACCTTTATTCCTTTCCACCTAGTTTGGGTCCATCGAAGGTCAATTATATCCATGGAATACATATCAAGAGTTTCCTTTCCAGAAGCATCCTTACAAGAAAGTGCTTTTCTTTACCTATGATTTTTCTTCCTCATTCTAATTTTTGTACCTCAAATTCTCATCCCTGCTAATGGTGGATTTAATCTCAATACTTAGGTTTGCCATGAAGATTAAATTGGTCTTTGCACCCACACCCCATCCTTAAACAAAAAGATATACAGGAAGAAAGTAAGCAGGATACATGCAGGAAGATAATAATCATGAAAATTAAGATAGTTACATCTCCTTGGTACCCTCTCCTGTAATCTTATGCATAGGATGCCAAGAGCCTTGTAGCTCAATTAACACCTCCAAATGTTTCCAACAGAGACATAAATGGTTCAAATCCCCTCTCCTCTATTGTAATTATCGAATTATCAAAAAAAAAACTTATGCATAGTACTTATGCGTGGCCAAGTTGCACCTCTGCTTGCCAAACTCAAGCCCTTGGTGCATTGAAGCAGCTGTACTCTGTTGCCCACTTTAAAATTGAACCTGTTACCTGATTAGTAGGTATTGCTCCAATTTGGCACACAAGCTAAGAAGTTTTTTTTTGATAATATAGATCTTGGAACGATACATTTTTTAGTATAACTTTTCTGGCTTCTCTTGTTGGGAACTTTTAAAGTTGATTATGCATGCATGTAAAATGTGTATAACCTTTGGCGGAGAAGACAAAGAGAGGAAAAAAGTGGCGAATCTTTACAATAATCATTCCAATGTTGAATAGTAAGATCATGGACTAAACCTCTTTGTTTTATTTTTCTCCTTCTTCTTCCCCAGCCCCCGTCCCCCCCAACACAATTGGTGTTTTCCCCCCCTGTGTGCCTCCTGGTTGTTGCATAGACAAAAAGAATATCAGTAAATATGATAAAAAGTATCTGAATGCTTACAATAATCGCATATTTTATTTTGCTAATTTCCTGGCTGAAAATGTTTGAGCAGGTGTCCCAATTTGTGTTATTTTGGCCAACCCCTTACAGATTGTCAATTTTCTGTTTTCTAATACAGTGGGTTTCAAATTTTGTAATAGTAAAAAAGGTCACTCTGCAAATTACTTCAGCTATCTCTCGCTCTCTTGCTCTTCTGCCAATTCTTTTTTGCATTTCCTGCGTCCATATTCACCACTCATTCAAATTGGTAGATGTAACTAGAAACTGGACATTTTAGTAAAAAGAAATGAGGGTGTACAGAATTTATGCAATCTTCCTAAATAACGGTTATCACAAATGATAGATATTGTCACACCATTTGTCAGTGCTAAACCTCTACTTCACCTGTCATTGTTCCGCATCTGACCTTATTATGCTACAATTATGACACAGTAAAGCAAATAAAAATATTGCTGCTGGCCTAGTGCAACTAGTCAGTGCTTGCTATGAAACACTTAACATGAGTATTATGATACAAAATCCTCCTTCTAGTACATTCTCATTTGATTTGAAAGTACATGGTGGTTTCACCCTCAGCTTCCATTCAATTTATGCTCTATTGGCTGGATGATCAACACCTTTCAATGTATTTCTATCTTGTTTCCAATATATAGGAAAATTTGGATTTTTCCTGGAACTTCTTCCATTGTGTTTGCATGAAATTTGATATGAGCACATTTCCTTTTCACACCACTTTGAACTTTGAGACTATATGGCTGCATGTGTAGGCTCTATCCTCACAAGTGCTTGAAATAGCATTATTCTAGACTTGTCTTGTAGGGAATTAAATTATTGCCTTCAAGATTATCCGAAGAAAAAAAATGTGAGGATTTTGTCTTCCTGGGATATCCAAACACGTCCTTGACAAATACTATTCTAAGGTTATATTGTTGTATAATTGCAATGCCCTTTACCATATGGTATATACCATTATTAATGTTATGCAAGTCAGTGCAAAAGGCACTATTTTAAAAAACTAGTGTTTTCTACTATCAATAAAAAAAATTAAAAGGAGGGAAAATACTCTGGTTTGTGACTCGGCTGAATGGCCGCTCCCTTAACGACTCTGAGGTCTGTAAGTGATTTGCCTTCTCGGAATCCTATAGTTAGCTACTTGTTGGACTTGCTCCTAGCTTTATTGACTTTGCTGAGCTAATGACGGAACCCATTCACGTTCGTGGTTCATTTATTTATCCCTGAACAACGAATGTAATTTTGATTTTAAAATACTAGTGTTCTTACATTTGGGAAGGAAAATGAAATAAGTCACAATTTCATTCTATACAAATTTACAATTAGCACTGCACTTCTTGCGGTTGGGTTTGACCTTAAAAGGCCTTTTAGCTTTAGTGCTAACTGTAAGGCACAAGGCTAAACTACATCTACCATATCATACAAAGTATATACCTATGTAAGTCCCCTATAATTACTTATCAAACCTTCCGGTTCCAGTGGTGCAATGCTTACAGTGCTTTCATGCACCGGTGGAGGTGGTTCTGATGAGCTAGCCTGGCTGCAGCCAACGATCTTTTGGCAGGTCTCAATCAGGCAGTGCCTGCATTTTGGGCATGATGAGTGTGAACTTAGCCATTTATCAATGCACCGGATGTGGAATCCATGGTGGCACTTGGGTAGAAGGCGAACACGCTCACCGGGTGTGAAATCTGATAGGCATATCACACACTCGGTGTCCAATCCTGGCAGGTTCAGCTCAGCTGAGTAACTAACTATTCGGAAAGTCTTGAGGGCCTTTTTCTTGACCCCAGTATTGGCTGTCCTAGCTGGGGAGTCTCCACTTAAATCAGAAGCTACTAACCTTGAGCACTTTAAGGCACACCTCATGATAGAATTTA
Organism: Castanopsis chinensis; assembly: GCA_032878915.1. Taxonomy (NCBI): domain Eukaryota; kingdom Viridiplantae; phylum Streptophyta; class Magnoliopsida; order Fagales; family Fagaceae; genus Castanopsis; species Castanopsis chinensis. Next base: position 22,238,843 of record JAVQMG010000122.1, read on the forward strand.
AGCCAAGGGAGCAAATCAAGGCACATAAAAGAACTGAGAGGACCATAACAACATTTGTATCAAAGCTATTGTCTGTGTAGCCTTCTGATGACTCATTGCTATATCCAGGGACTGGAGGAGATGCTGTAGCTGGTGCTTGGTTAAGAGGGTTGTGATAGAGCAGTCTCCTTGAATAGAAATCGCCCAAAAAGTCTTGGAAGAGCTGAGTAGATGTGAGTGTAGAATCAGACATGTTTGTAGTGTGTATCTTTTGATTCTTGAGTTGAGATCTTGAGTTAATAAAGCACTTCTTGAAGGTGGGCTGCAAAATAGGATTTATATATAGGAAAAGATTAAAAAGGGGTTTAAACCTTTTTTTTTTTTTTTTTTTTTGAGTTATTGGTATATTTAAAATTAGTATGGAATTTAAATGTGATGATTGAGAATATTATGATGGTTTTAGCCTGTGGCAATAGGATTTTATCTTTTGTTGAATATGCAAATATAGATCTCTAGTCTTGTGAATCCTATAATGAACATTTTATAGTTTAATGGGCTTTCTAATCAAAATGGGCTCATTCCACTATCTGAGTGACAGAAAGTGACACATGAAATTTGTCTTTCATGAATCATATTTCTAAATGCTGCCCGAGACCCACTGACTCAATAATTGGGTCCAATGGGTTTCAAAGATGACATGAAAAATATGTTTAACAAGTTGATATGAACGGGATTTTGCATATTTGTCAAGAGAAGAACTTTTTTTGTTTTCTCTTGGATTTTTGTTTAAGCATGTGTTTAGTTTAGTCATTAGAGTGACAAATAGGCTGAAATGTATTATTGAGTAAGACTCCACTCAAGACATGATGCTCTATTGGTCACTAAGTGAGTGTTCAACAAGAATTGAATTAATCATATATTGCAATCACAAGGTTTAACCATGTAGTAGGTCTCATCATATCAAAGCCTTTTCCAACAAGCATATTTTCCTACCTGGGTTTGAATATTCTCGTGGCACAAATATCTGTTATTGTTAAAGGCTCTTGAAAATGACAAGCTGGGCTAATACGAGTAATAATCGAGTTCAAGCAATTGAGTCCTATATGCTTAGCTTCTAACTGGTAAATTAGTATAATTGAGATAACCAACAACTAGTGACTAACTAGCTCACTGTTTATCTTCCAATTAAGTCCTATGTCCTTGCATTTGACACCGATGAAACTGTATGCACTGAGTTCGTTCTCTACTCTCTCTTTCTAATTAATTTCCATCTACTATCACAAATGAAACACCACTAGTTAGGAACACTTGGCTCCCACTTATAAGTCGTAAACCACAATCCTTTGCATACAACAACACCTATTACCTTTTGCCAATGTGTTTTATGCGCTGTTACCCTTTATGTCAACTCCTATATTTTTAATCACAAAACATTTATGGAAAATGCTAACAAATGTCCTTAGGGCATTCGTTAACAATCTATTTAAAGAAAGTTTTTATGGGAAAATAAAATAAAGTAATTAATGTTTTGATAGTTTTTTTCATTTCCCATAAAAGTGGTGTTAAAACTTTCCTAAAATAGATTGTTAACCAATGCTTTAAGGGCCCAACATTTATATATGAACTTTCATCTTTTTTAATTGCAATACTATTTACTAGGTACGGCAATTGTCAGAGACCTTTAATCACACCTCTAATTATATACCAAATCTGATTACAGTATACGATACGGAAAATGTCCTTTTAAGATTTGTTATTTTATCAAATGAAATCAAGTTATGATCTCTTTATTCTACACCAAAAAAAAAAAAAAAAGTTATGATCTCTTTTCAATGCAAGTTGGAAGATTGCGATCTATTGCAGTAGTAATAATTAACTTTTATCTTGTGGTTCCTAATTAAAGCAGTATTATCTATAAGAATTTTGGAAAAATCCCTGATAATACAAAAAAAACCCCTTATTGGTTTTAATGGAAGTAACGTAAGGTTAACAAGATTTATCTGAATCATGTGCATACAGAGGTAATGACTTCAAAACCAACAGTATGACATATAAAGCAGAATGCTCATGGATTTGATATTGTAAATTTATTATAAAAAAATATATAGATATCGCCTTGGAGAACAAGTGGGGGATACTTGTTTCTTCCTTTTTCACTTTCATTAATTTTTATAACGAGAGATGAGAAATGGGCTGAGCTTGAAGAGTTGCTTTTGTTTTTTTGTTTGTACTAGAAGTACCCCTACTTGGATCCATATCTTGTTGGTTGGCTGGACTTCACTAGGTTGTTGTTGACTTGTTGTGGGTCCAACATTCCAAGTTACACAGAGAGAGAGAGAGAGAGAGAGAGAGAGAGAGATTATCTTCTTGTATATATTACGTGGTGATAATAAAACAAGTTACTTAAAAAATAATAATAATAAGAGTATAGTGATATATATCTAAAACAAATGTGATCCACGTGCTAATCTACTACTGAGGAGTGAGGAGTGCAATTATCCCATTTGATGAAAATGGCATGAGAAGTAGAGTACTCTCACTAGTGGGGGAGCACTATTAGAAAACAGCTGTGCTATACAAGCAACCATGTTGTAAAAGTTCCATGCCTCTCATTTTGGTTAATATTTCACTTAAATTATAAATACCGAAATATTGGGAAAGGATCCCAGATCTTATCCCCAAATGCATATTATCATTTCATAAATTTGCAACATCTGCTTGGCACATGACATCCCTTAATAGTTCATTTTTATCAATATGAACTGATATATGACTAATGTGGCACAATAACTACTTAGGACAACAATGGATGCCTATATTAAAAATAGGTTCACAATAAAAATAAAAAAAAAATCCAAGTACTTCTGAAATGAAAAATTATATAATACTCTTGAATCTACTATTTATGTAAAATGAAGGAATATGCATCTATTGTACTATCTGCATACTTTATGACAAACTAGATGCATTAAATTTTCAAGCAAGTTTTATTTAAAACTATATAGTTCCAAAAAAAAAAAAAGCTATTAGAAGCCAGCTCTATTATTAATTTATGAATATAATGATTAAAAGATCAGCAAGATGTGTTTGAAAAGAAATTTAATTTAGTATTTCCTACTAAGGATCAAAGGAAGCTGTGGGGGTGCCTCCCTCTACCAAATTAATACATTTAGGGTAAAAATTTGGCATAGCTCCTAATAAAACTTGGCTCCTAAGGTTTTTGCTTAAAAGCTAGGTATCACATGAGGATAAAAAAATCAGAATTTATTATCTCAAAAAATAGATCATAGGCAAATACCATATATATAAAAATTCAGATTGAAATGACGACTAATATATACTTTTAGGCTTTTAGCCAACCTAATTAGACTAATGATCAAAAAAATTAGACTAATGATCAAATCATCAAAATGAGTTTTTTTTTTTTTTTTTAATCTTCAAAAGTTTAATAAGGTTTATAGAATAAAGGGTCTTGATATTCTTTCTCACTTTGAATATGGTGGTTTTTCAATGCATATATAATTTATGCAATATCAAGATACTGTACTTAATCTTTCTCAAAAAGAAAAAAAGAAAAAAAGAAGATACTGTACTTAAGGCAATTGTCAATTATTCCTTTCACATTGGAAAGTACTAAAGTTACTGGGATTAATATCCAATTCCCCATCATGTGTCAACTCCAAAAATATCCCCAAGACCAAGATCAAGTGCATATGTGATTCTTTAACATGTTCCCATAGCGTCAATATGTGAAATCGACGATACCCGTTTCTCTTTTGGGATCAAGTTGCCATCAAGTTCGATCCCCATTGTTCTTCCAAAAAATTTCCGTATCAATTTTCCTCAAACAAAAGCACCATTTTAACCTACTTGTAGAAATCGCTAGTCAGAGATTTCTTTCACTTTACTGATTGTTGTCTATGATGGAAATTGATCTTCAGCATTTGATAATTTTAGTACATAAATGTATAAAAAATTGCATAAAAAAACAATTAGAGTCTTAGCCTTTTATGAGTGAATCATTGTAGCTAGTACATCCACGTAGATTATGCAATAACTAACAGTTTGTCAAAATCATGTTCATCTTGTATAAGTATGATCTCTGAATTATTACCTGTAGTACCAAAATTCCACTCATTCTTTAGAAAAACTTTCAAAAAGTTCTCAGGGAAAATAATGAAAAATAAGCAGCATGGATGCATTTGTCAAGTTGTTCCTCATTTCCAAACAAAGATGATGAGTTGGAAGTAAAGTAGGATTACAAAAAGAGGAAAGAGATATTATTGAAAACAAAAGCCAAAGCCAAAGAATAATATATAATCTTTAAAAATTAAAAAACACTAGTTATCTAGAAGCATTGACGAGGAAAAGCCATTCCACCCATTTGCTTTGCTTGCTAATTTGCTAACCTAATAAAACCATTGAAGCTTTGTGGAAAACGCTCTCCAATGACTGTGGAGGAAGAAAAGCAGACTGCACAGGAAGAGAAAGAGACATTTTCGCTTAGTTCTTCGTCAATACTGGATTGGACTGCCTAAATTTTAGGTACTTGAGTGGCCTTTAGGGCTGCACTTTTTGCCCTTTACACCGCAGCTGAGCCTAATCTATCATGTGAAGCTGTACATAAGGACAATAGGACATCACCTTAGTCGGCACCTGAATGGACAGTCCAACTTCATATTTTTTTCTTCTTTTTTGTTTTGTTTGGCCAAATTTTTTAAATAACTATAAAATTTAAACTATATTATTAGTTAACAAAGGTTTGAAACAAATTTGGTTTATAACAAATCGAGTCCCAAGGACTCGATTTTGAAATGCTAAATTGAGTGCAATGAATTCGATTTCAACATTGTTTGTAGCTGACGTGGACACTTGGTCAGTGTCCACGTCGGCACAGAACTCTAGTCATGTGGACTCGAGTTCTGTCAAATAGAAATCAGAACCCAAAAATCCAAAAATCAAAATGCCGAAGAGGAAGTACCTGGCAGAGAAGAACACGTACCCAGCAACCCAGCGTCGATTCCGACCAAACCCAGGCGGCGAAAACTTCAGGCAATGGAAATCAGATCGTGGTTTCTCGCCGCCGCTCCAGTGGAAGAGAAGAACACATACCCAGCAACCCAGGTGTCGATTCCAACCCAACCCAGGGGCGAAAACTTCATGCGATGGAAATCGGATCGTGGTTTCTCGCAGCCGCTCCAGTGGAAGAGAAGTACAAGTACCCAGTAACCCAGGCGCCGATTCTGACCAAACCCAGGCGGCGAAAACTTCAGGCGATGGAAATCGCTCCGGTGCTGAGATCATCAAACCCATGGCGATTTCGAGATCGTGATTTTGGGTTTTTGCTCCAATTTCGAGATTGTGATTTTTGGATTTGGGATTTTGAGAAAAGGGTTTGGATGTTTGAGGAAGGAGAAGAAGAAGAAGGAAGAACTATCTTGGGACAGAAGATGGAGAAAGAACAAAAAAAAAAACAACGAGAAAAAGAACGGAGGAGGAAGATGGGTTTTCTGGGATGGGGGCTCTGGGTTTTTTTCTGAGGGAACTCGAGTCTTAGAGACTCGATTTCCACGTAAATTTTTTTATTCCACGTCAGCTACTCACCTCATGGAAATTGAGTTTTTAGAAATCGATTTGCTACAGTAAAATCGAGTCCTTTGGACTCGATTTGTTAGAAACCAAAATAGTTTCAAACCTTGGCTAACTAATAATATAGTTTAGATTTTATAGTTATTTAAAAAATTTGGCCGTTTTGTTTAAAGACCTACTAATTTGTTTCTTATTCTTGAAAATAGTTTTTCTATTATCAAATTTACAGTATCATAGATGTTACCTCAAGTTTTGTACAATTCTTGAAAGCTCAAATTAGCGTGCAAACACTAATGCTTGTTCAGACCTCAATTTTAAAATTACGGCTAGATTGCTTTTACTCTAACTTATCAAAGTGCGGAATAAGAGTAAATATGCGCAATAAATCAATAACACTACTCTAACGATATTCAACCACAATGAACAATAAAAGAAAAGCTTAAAGAGTTAAGAAGAGAAATGCAAATACAAGATAAGATCAAGACGTGTTATAGAAAAAGAAACAAAAGAACTTGACGAAAAATCTTTCGGCGACCCTCTAAGTCAAAATCGATCCACTACTGAATAACGTTGGAGTACACGATTGACCCTCCAAGCCTAGTCTACCCTATGTGCTTGAACCCTTTAAGCTCCTATTACCAACAGACTTCTTATCTTCATTAGCTTTCCTGATCCCGCAATTCAGCCCGATTGCAGCTACCACTTAATGGCTCCTTCCAATACCTCCCAAAAGCACCAAAACTTAACTCAACACTCAAATTGGGTGAGGTAAGTGTTTAGACTAAGAAACTCTCAAGGATGTAAACATGGAGAGATAGAAGTAGAGAAAAACCAAGAGCAAATGTGTAGATGATTGTGGGTATAAAAATCTCTAACTTTTAATTGTTTTTGCTAGGGTTTTCTTTCTAAAAAGCACTCATTTCATTTCGTGGATAATGAGGGTATATATAATATGGGTAAAGAATTTGGTAAGACACTTTTTTCTTTTTGCCAAACAGTAAGTTTCGCGGGTACCTTGCTAGATGGCCTTTCTTGTGAAGTACTTGCGAATTGACAGCCTGACATGACTCTTCAGCTTCTAGTCATGTGCTTCACACGTGGCATTTCATGAGTTACTCTTCTCGCAAGCTAGTCACGAATTGCACTAATTCTTTTTTGAAGCTTAATCTTCACCAATTTCTCACACTCATCCCTTATAAATAAACCCACATAAATACATGGGAATGATTGAAGAAAATACAATCAGATTTGACACGGAATTAAAGCTAACAAAAGCTAGTTGGAAATCACAACTTTACAATTCTTTCTAGAGAATAAGATATCAAGATTAATTCAATAGTTTCTAGTTTAGGAAAAACAAAATCCTTCAAAATATCATGTTTCTAAATTTTCTTCTAACACTTGAATAGAGCTTTTAAAAACTTGAAAAGTGCAACTCAAATAGTAGTTTTATAAAGAGTAGAGGTAGTTTCACACTCACCCAATGCACATTGCCACATGGACTAAAATCATGTACAAAATGTACAATAGCGAGCGTGCAAGATTTTCAGTTTTGTAAATTGGGTACTCTAGGTTTTATCTTGTCAAAGTTGTCATGACATATATCAAGAGAAGAGTATTGGGTGTTTTCGGAGTATAGTGACACAATACTTCTTTCTCTCATATTCATGGTTAATCCTATCATAAATTTAATTAACAGAATCCAAGGGAGTTGGAAATTTCTTTTAAAACTCTCTAATTTTGGTAAATTTAGATTTCACCCCCTTTTTTTAAGAAGCGGCCCTCCAAAGGATAAAGCTCCCCCCCCCCCCCCCCAACAAACACATAAGCCGAATTTGGTTCCCCCCTCCCCAAAAAAAATCCTGATTTTTCACACTTTGTCTTTTTCCATTTCTCCTCTCAATGCTTTAGCCATATATCATATTTTTTTGTTAACTTTTTAAAACTTTTAGCTGCCATAACTTTTAGTTTTAGTTCCATTTAGAAGATTCATTCACTTCTTCTAAAATGATAAAACTCACGTATAGTATACTTAATTCTTCCAATTTAACTCATTTGTATTAAATTTAATTGTTCATGAAAATGATAACACTATTTGCATTTTATTGGTCATAGTAAATGGGATATGAAATTTTTTTTGAGAAACAACGGTGTATGAATTTAATTAAGAAACTTAATGAACTACACTTAAAAAGGCACCATACTAAAGTTTTTCCATTTCCCAAAACTCTACAATATGTCATTCCATTTTATAGCCCCCTAAATGATTCTTCTCGTCACCATTACTCTCTCTTCAATTTCCTTTTATTAATTCTTCCTCACCAATACTCTCACATAGTCAAATTTTCATTAGATCCTCCCTCTTTCTTAAGCGAATCTTGAGAGGTACAAAATTTTCTTATTCTTTTTCATAGCTATTTTAGTTTAATTTCTATTTATTTCTGATTTTCTTCTTTAGTTCAATTTTTATTTTGTTAAGGGGTATGAAAGTGACTTGATTTTGATTTTTTTACTATAGTAATCTAATCTGTTTGAATTTAAATTCTATTGATTTTATGGTTGCTTATAGTGATTTTGTCACATTTAATTTCTATGAATATTATTTCTAATGAATGTAGACTAGTTTTGTTATATACTTATATTTAATTTCTATGAATGTTATGGACTTATGATTGTTCAAAAGAATAAGAGAAACTCAAGGGAAAAAATGACCTTATACATTATGGTCAATTTGTCATTTAGCTTGTAAGTATTTTGAGCGCTTATAAGAATGAATACACACACACACACACACACACACTTCAAGACTTACTTTGGTGACGTAAGCTAATAAAGTAAATCATCAGCTCATTTTCTAAAAGGGAAGCCTTAACATCTTTTCAAACTTGGTCTAGATGAGAGCATGATTTTCGGTTAGATTTGGTTTCAAAGGTTGGAGGGATGCTGAAGAATTCCATTGGTTTTGGCATGAGTGTAGTTTGATCTTTCTCGTAGATCAGTTCGCCTCAACTTTATTGAAGTGTCTCCATTCCTATGGCAGTTTTGTTAATGAACGTCGACTTAAGATTTTTTTTTTTTTTTTTTTAAACTAATGCATGAAGACATGTATGTATCTATGTTGTAATTTTACGTAGTGTTTGGCAACAACAATGGAGAGGGAAGAGAAAGGAAAGGGAGAAAGTGAGGGGAGAGGGATTGGAAGAGAAAGGGAAAAAAAATTATGAAGTTGTTTGGTTTGTAAGAGAGAAATGGAGAGAAGTATAGTTTATTGGTAGGTTCCACTATCAAAACTCTCTCTTCTCTCTCCATTTTCTCCCAAATTAATTTGGGAGGAAAGAATTTAATGGGCCATAGAGGAAAATGGATCTCTCCATTTTCTTTCCTTCACCTTAATCTCTCTTAATCAAACAAAGAAAATTATTTCCTTCTCCTTTTCTTCCTCAATCGCTTTTGACCAAACAAAATGTAGTTTTTCTTCAATTACAAGTCGATAGGATAGTTTTATCTTGGCCCCCAAACACAAATTGATTCCTAGTTTTGCCCCTAATGGAATCTACTATAAATGTTAGAGGAGAGAGCACTATGTTATCGTGTTTTGAAAACACCTAATAATTACACTATATAAGTTGGCAACAAAACTTTATAGTGGTTGACAATTTCGTAAGTGAATGATTGATACCATTAGTGGAAATTGCAAAACGAATTTGATTTTCCATTTCAAATTGTCCCATACCTATCCAGGGCCAGCCCAAGGCCTAGGCCTAAGGTCCCCACCACAAAAAATATTTACCCTTTACAAAAGAGGCCCCCATCCCATTGTAAAAGGCCCAAATTCTATAAAAGATATGAATTTTTCAAATGGTTGTGCACTTTTAATTATTAGTGGTGTTAGAGATATCACAAATTTTACTATAGATTTATAAATTGACATGTTACTAATCACAAAAAAGTATTTTAAATATTCATCAATTACATTATTGAAACTCAACAACCACTATTATTGTTATATTATATTGTGAAAATTTTGTAGTACCTTTAGCATTTTCCTTTTTTTTTTTTCTAACAAGGCTTTAAAAAAAAAATTTACAAATGTGTTAGATCATCAATAATGATTAATCTCCTTTAATAGTTTGAAACTTTTATATTTGTAAACTAATCTACTACTAAGGCACACATCTATTTAGCGAAACAACCAAAACATTTCTCTGTCGCTAAGAAAGTTGGGCACTCCCTCTTCTCTTAGGCAGTAGAAGTTCTTTGTCCCTTCTTTAGAAAGGAGTGTTTTGTTTTGTCTCTCTAGAGATAATAAGTTTATCTCTAGAGCTTGTGGGGTTTTTCTTGTGGGAATAAGGGAAGTAATTTTTTTGTCTTCTTTTGTATGCAGTTCCATTTCTTTTTTTCTTCCAACTTGTCTTAATGGAGGAACTCACAGATACTTGGCAAAATACGTCTCTCTCAGAGAGGGAGGATTCAAGTTTTACCCTTCGAAGTGATCAGCGATCTTAGAAATTCATCTTGAATCTGTGCTATTGGCATGGCAAGCTGAGTCATGATGACGAGAGCTGTGAACTAGGGACTCAAAGCAAAGGCAACCTATAGGTTTCAGAATAACAAGTTGGTCCATCACTTCATTCTCCACACCATTCAGCAAGTAAAGGTGTAATTATGGTGCCTGGGATGTTTAAAAGGACCTCATCTCAATCTACATAGAGCGAAAAGGTTGCTGTTGACAATAATGAATTCGGTGTTGCAGCTTCAATTGAGGGAGGTGGCAATGCAATGGTGCAAGAAAATGTAGCGACAGTGCAAGCAAACGTTACATCAGTTATGGAAACTGAGTGTTGTGGGATTGATTCCTCATTAATGCTAACATTGCATTCAAAGTTGGCAGGGGTTTCAAACTTTACAACTACTTTGGGAAGTCTGAAATCCCAGCCAATCACTAACGAGTCCAGCCTGTTTATTGCATCTCTTATTTCGGTTGTGGAAGTAAAGAGTGATACATGGGTAGCAAAAATAAGTGATATTGATGCAGCATTACCCACGCATGACAGCTCACCGATTATTGCTCCTATTAACTCTAATTCCCAGCAATCCCAATGGCAAGTGTTTGATATGGTCAAAATTCCAAACAAGGAAAAAAGCGCAACAATAGAAATGAAGGGTGATGAGACGGATCAGTCCAATCAACCTCCACACTGTGCCATTTGGAAACCACCTCCATTGTCGATCCTGAAGGTGAACTTTGATGATGCTATTTTCCGGGAACAAAATTCTGTGGGTGTTGTTTTGGATAAGGGAGGTGGTTTAGTGTTGTTTGGAGATCAACTATTGATGTAATTATGGAGGGTTCGAGTACAAATTATATCGATACAGTGTTTCAAGAAGAAGATAGGGTAGGGATTGGAGTGATCATCCGAGATTGCTAAGGAAAAGGCTTGGCACACATGGTTGGAATCATCCCTCTCCCCCTAACTGTCATAGAGCTTGAAACTTTGGCTGAAACAGCAAGGTTATTTGAACCAGAAACTAATTATTATCATAATAGCTCAATTTTGGATTCTACTCTTCCTAAAATTCCAGGATTGAGTTTCAAGGATAATAAATCTCCTTTAAATCCAACTGGTTCGGTAACGTGCTTGAGAGGAGATAATGAGGGGAGAAGTTACGGGTCTGATACCAATTATCTCACTTGCTCTGACCACATGGAGGGTGTTAAAGGTTTTATGGGTGATCGAGTGCAGGGTCTAATGAGTTTACTGATTGAAGTTGTGAAAGTGTTTGCTAACAATTTTGTAAGATTGTTGTATTCTCACATTAAAAGAAACGACAATAGGGCTACTCATAGTCTGGCTAGAAATGCATTATGCATACCAGATTTTCAAGTATAGATGGAAGATGTCCCATCACATATTGTTTTGATTTTACAATTGGATATAGTTGAATTACGTTAATAAAATCCACCAGTTCCCTTTTCAAAAAATAAAAAAAGAAGCCACACATCAATTAATATCATAGATTATACATTAGATTATAAATGTAATTAACTATGTATCGTCCTATATCTAAGATAAATTAATTTTCTTTCTAAAAATAATATATTTTTTCTTTTTGTTAAATTTATGTTTCAATTATGATATTCAATTCTCTATATGAAATTAACCTTAATTTTAGTTAGTATTATTTATTAAATTATGTATTTCATATATCAAATTAACCTCAATTTAACTAACATTAAATAATTTTATTTAATTAATATATATACTTATAAAAGGCCTCACATGAATCTTTTGCCTTAGGCCCCCAATTAGGTTGGGCCGGCTTGGTCCCTATCCGATATATACTTGCATTTCTTCAACAAAGTCAGTCTTGCTGCTCACTTATTCCCTCAAAGAAAACTAAAGGAATTGACAATTTGGTCGAGGATGAGGAAGGATATTAAACACAGTAACTTTATTACTTTATCATGTGAAAGGATATTAAACCCACTCACTGGTTTGAGCACTTGGTAAGCATGATGGTACCCTTGGACTTCAGCTCATTCGCTTTATAACTTTTAATTCATTCTTCTTCAACAGCACCCAATTAACTTCAAAAGATATTTTTTCAGATTTGCTCTATATTTCTCTCAACTTTTCCTTTTGCTTTCGGAGATTTTTTTTTCCATTTTTTTTTTTAATAACTAGCAAAATTTTGTTTTCGTAGAATAATTTCTAGTTTCTACATCACATCCTTCCTAATAGAGTCTTTTTTTCTTTAATATTTTCGTTCTTCAAAGCATGCTTTCGAGGATAAAAATCTAAAAATAGATTGAATCAAGTCTGTTGCTTTTCACTTTTTGATTGCACTTTTTATTGGGTGTGTCGTTCTTTAGTTACGTAGTTCAAGTGTTTCTAAGTACTACTTTTGGGTGGTGACGAGGAACCCGAACTTTGTGTTCAACAATGGATTATTATTCTATTAAAGATTTGGTTTTCTCTTTCCTGCTTGAATGTGAAGAATAAATGTTGTTAACGGTTAGCCAATTAGATGATTTTACTTTTTATATAAAATACATTACGATGACAAATCTTTGGGCTTCAATCCTGCTACTATATGATGATTGATTGTTCTTGATAGCTTAACTTAATAATAAGCAAAATTCAAACAAAGTATGCGTGCACGCCGCTGCATATAATGATACAACACAATGTTTGCGGCAAGGATTGGGTCCAGCATATATATAGTATAGTATATATGATATACAGCTTTTCGTTATAATGAGAATATATTTCGCACATAACTTGAAGTACTACTACATGCATGTCATTTCTTCCCCACCTGTAGCGTAGGAAACTGTTTTATTTTTTATTTTGTAAGTAAAATGATCTCGACACATCTAAATTGTTGATTCAGCACTTTCTCTAGGGGTGAGGCCTACGCCAGTATCCTGAGAGAGGGACATGTTCGAAGCAATAATTCTTTTTTAATAGAATTTTAATTTATAATGTCCACTTTGTATTGATAAGTGAGGGAAGGGGGCCTAGCTTTTCCAATATTCGCTTAGAATATGTAATAAAGTAATATAAAATAATTTACACACAAAAATTACTTACTAGCCACCCCCCCCCCCCCGGCGGCCGCCCGCTAAATCTCAGAATTTAGACCCTCCTCCTCAAATTTTTAACATTTAATTGGTACCAGAACCCCCCCCCCCCAAAAATAGTAATAATAATTGATTCAAAAAAGACCCAAAAAAAATAAAAAATCCATCAGATGGCCCATTCATTAGCCTGTGACCCCCAAATTCTAAAGAAAAAAAAAAACCTAAATTTCTCTTTTTGATACATTCCAAATCAAATCACCATAGATCTAATACTCAAAAATAAAACTAGCATGTCTAGGTTAACGATATTTTGTGCACCTTCCCCATCATGCGTCCTGCCGCCAATGGCATTGACGTGAGTTTGCGGTCATCAGTTGGCTCCAAGCTCTTTCGCTTAGCAATAGCAATACCATTGCTAAATCTGTCTCTCTTTGTTTAAGTTCTGTGAATAACTGAGTTAAAGTAGTGTATATACTACTACTTTTATATTTGGGGACTAACATAGTAAAGGGATAGAATATAGTAAGTTAACACGTGTTTAAAAGGAATTTGCAAAGTAGCATCTCGAGTTCCATATAAAACCCGAGGTTTAAAGACTCGCTTTCTACTTGTTGAGTTGGACACTATTATGCCACATAGATCTTGAGTCTTAAAACTCGAGTTCTACAAAGCAAAACCGAGTCTTTAAGACTTGATATTCTTCGGGAAATATAATCATGCCGCATACATTTCGATTCTATAAGACTCGAAATTTAATTAAAATATACTTGTGTTGAGCTTTGTGGAGCCTAGTTTGTGTTTGATCCGGTTGACGATTCGACTCGACTCGAATAATATTGCGTGGTTTTTAATGGGAGATTTTCTAAGGCTTAGTCCATGGAGCGAAGGCTTGGGCCAACAGGCCCAAGCCAGAGCGTAAGACGCAGTTTTGTCATTAGGGTTTGTTGTTGTTGTCGTTCTTGAGAGATTGAAACACTGTAGCCGCACTTTGTATTTTTCCCTAACAATAATGAAATCCCTGCAACTCCGTGAATGTAGGCAAATTACCGAACCACATAAATATTGTCTTGTGCGTGTTATTATTTTTTTCTTTGGTGTGTGTTTTCTCTATTTTTGTTTCTCACAGGTTTAGGAATTCGTGAAAATTCCCTGCAACTGGTATCAGAGCCTAGGGTTAAGTTTGAGTGGGAGCAATGGCAGAGGAAGCAAGAAAGGCGTCTGGAATAGAAAAGTTTGATGGCACAAACTTCGCATATTGGAGGATGCAGATTGAAGATTATCTCTATGGGAGGAAATTGTATCTACCTCTTTTGGGGGACAAAACCTGCGACTATGAAGGATGAGAAATGGGCTCTTCTTGACAGACAGGTACTTGGAGTTATCAGGTTAATGCTGTCTAGGTCTGTTACACCCAATGTTGTGAAGGAGAAGGCCACTGGAGATCTGATGAAGGCTTTGTCTGGTATGTATGAAAAGCCGTCAGCAAACAACAAGGTGCATCTGATAAAGAAATTGTTCAATCTGAAGATAGCAGAGCATGCATCCGTAGCACAACATCTGAATGAATTTAACACTATCACAAATCAATTGTTGTTTATAGAAATTGATTTTGATGATGAGATCCATGCACTGATCGTTTTAGCTTCTTTTCCAAACAGTTGGGATGCAATGAGGATGGCAGTAAGTAATTCTACAGGAAAGAAAAGCTGAAGTACAACGACATACGAGATTTAATTCTAGCTGAGGAGGTTCACAGAAGAGATGCAGGTGAAACCTCTAGATCTGGTTTTGCCCTAAACCTTGAGACAAGAAGCAGAGGGAATGATAGAAATTCAAACCGGGGTAAATCAAAATCCAGAAATTCTAACCGGAACAGAAATAAATCTAGATCAGGCCAACAAGTACAATGCTAGAACTGTGGGAAAACAGGTCACTTTAGGAGGCAATGCAGAAATCCTAAGAAGAAGAATGAAGATGACTCTGCTAATGCTATAATAGAAGAGGTACATGATACATTACTTCTTGCAGTAGACAGTCCACTTGATGATTGAGTTCTAGACTCAGGAGCTTCGTTTCATACCACTCCACACCGAGAAATCATACAGAATTATGTTGCAGGTGATTTTGGTAAGGTGTATTTGGTTGATGATTCAGTCTTGGATGTTGTGGGTATGGAAGACGTCCGGATATTGTTGCCCAATGGGTCTATTTGGTTATTGGAGAAGGTTCGACATATTATTGTTGGACAACTTGATGATAAAAAGCATGCAATACTATTTGTTGGTGGTACTTGGAAGGTTACAAAGGGAGCCAGAGTGTTGGCTCCTGGAAAGAAGACTGGTACTCTCTATATGGCCTCAAGTCCAAGAGACACAATTGCAGTTGCTGAAGCAAGTACTAATACAAGCCTATGGCACCGTAGACTTGGTCACATGAGTGAGAAAGGGATGAAGATGCTGTTGTTAAAAGGGAAACTACCAGAATTGAAGTCTGTTGATTTTGACATGTGTGAAAGCTGCATCTTAGTAAAGCAGAAAAATGTGAGCTTCTTGAAAACTGGTAGGACACTAAAGGCTAAAATATTGGAGCTAGTGCACACTGATTTGTGGGGGCCTTCTCCGGTTGCATCCCTTGGAGGTTCAAGGTACTACATCACTTTCATTGATGACTCAAGCAGAAAGGTATGGGTTTATTTTCTGAAAAATAAATCTGATCTATTTGAAACCTTTAAGAAATGGAAGGTTATGGTTAAGACAGAAACAGGTTTGAAAGTAAAATGTTTGAGGTCAGATAATGGAGGTGAGTACATAAATGGAGGGTTCAGTGAATATTGTGCTGCACAGGGAATTAGGATGAAAAAGACCATTCCTAGGACACCACAGCAGAATGGTGTGGTTGAGCACATGAACAGAACTCTCAATGAGCGTGCTAGGACTACCAAAAACTTTCTAGGCTAATGCTGTTAGCACTGCAGCTTACCGGATAAACTGAGGACCATCAGTTCCTATGAAGTTCAGA
Organism: Castanopsis chinensis; assembly: GCA_032878915.1. NCBI lineage: Eukaryota > Viridiplantae > Streptophyta > Magnoliopsida > Fagales > Fagaceae > Castanopsis > Castanopsis chinensis. Next base: position 22,255,014 of record JAVQMG010000122.1, read on the forward strand.
CTTCCTGAGGAGGTTTGGAGCGGTAAAGAGGTAAAATTTCCCCATTTAAAAGTTTTTGGTTGTGTTTCTTATGTTCATGCTGATTCTAATGCTAGTAGTAAACTTGATGCAAAGTCTAAAATATGTTTTTTCATTGGCTATAGTGATGAGAAATTTGACTATAGGTTTTGGGATGAACAAAACAGGAAAATTATCAGAAGTAGAAATGTGATATTTAATGAACATGTTATGTATAAGGACAGGTCAATTGTAGTGACAGATGTTACAGGTAGGGGTGAGCAAAATGTCACTGGCACCGACCTGCACCGACAACACCGTCCTGACTCCAACGCTGACAGAATGAGCCGAGGGCGGCGTTCGGACTTCACCCTCCGCTCCGACGCTAGTGCGGTGCTGCCATCGAATTGAGAAATCTAAAACCGACATAGCAACGAACCGAACCGATACTCTGTTCTATTGTTCTTTTTTTTTTCCCTGAAGTTGATAAAAGTAACGACGTCATATAATATGGGTATTAAGTATTATTAAAAAAAGAAGAAGAAGCAAAGTTGTGCGTTTTGTGCTAGGTTTACAGATTCTTAGGGCATATAAATTCATATTTTTCTCTCAAAATCTTTTAACTCTCTCTCTCTCGCTCTCTCTCGAGTTTCGCCTAACGCAGCTCCTCTGTGTTTCTTTTAACAACGGTAAGCTTCTTTCAGTTCTTTGTGTTTTGACTTTCAGTTTTGTTTGTGTTTGTTTTTTTACTGTTTGAAGCTTCTTCGTCTCCCCCTACCCTTTACCGTTTTACTGTTTTGACATTCGTCCCTCCCTACCCTTTATTTTCTTAAGCTTCTTCGTTCGTCATATGCAACTATGAAGTTTGAATGTTTGAAATTTTGTCTTTAGCAGCTAAGCCAATAGTTATAGCATAGCAGTATCCAATATTATACTTGAATCATTGAATCATTCAAAGCTTGTGTGAGTCGGTGTGAGTCACATGGTGTGACTCAGTGAGTGTGTCTACTGTCTAAGTGTCTGTCTAAGTGTCTTTCAATTTTAATAAGTAGCTGCTTACGTTTTGCTCACCCCTAATAAATAGCTGACCAAGTAAAGTAGCTGCTTAATAAATATAATATTATATATACAAGGATGTTTATAATATAATATAATAAATATAATATTAATAGCTGACCAAGTTTTGTATGATACACGGATGCTTAATAGTTAATGCAGTAATACTTAAATATATAATATTATAATATATTAATATTAACTATTAAGGTTGGCTTGGCTGTTTCATTGTAGATTTGTAGCTGCTTACATGTAACTATAATAATTTTAATATTAATACTAACTTTTTTTTCTTCAATCTTTTAATTTTTGAGAAAGACAGAGATTGAGAGAGTTCACGCTTTCAATCCTTCACGGAGAGTTAATCACTAATCACTCACTATATTCAGCATTTTGATTTTAAATTTTTAGTACTTAATAACTATTGCTTTAAGTTTATATATATAAAATTAGCTTTATTTATATTTATATTGAGAACAATATAATAAATTCCTTATTAATATTAGTGACATGAATTGTTGAGTAATGACTAATGATTGTTAATTTGTTATTGTTGTAACTAAAACTGATTAATTATAATTTGATATTGTTGTGGAAACTTTGTTTTTTTGTTGATTGGAAATTTTTTTATTTGATGGATGTCGATGCTCCACCTGGATTTGGTGCACCTGGGGACCCTAACCCACCTCCTCCTAGTCCTGGTGCTAACCCTAACCCACTTGAACCTACAGCAGCAATTGGACTTGGTGCATCACCTCCCCCACTATCACCTAAACAAGGTGGTAAAGACCCATCTATAGTATGAAAGTACTTCATTAAGTTGGCTGGTTTTGATCCTGATAATCCTAGGTCTCAATGCAAGTATTGTAAAAATCAATATAAATATCATGGTAAGAAAAATGGTACTTCGGGCATGTTGCAACACATGAAGGTGTGTAAGAAGTGGCCTTTTCCCCGTGATGATAAGCAAAAAACTTTGTCTTTCCAAGCGAAGAGAGAAGGGGAAAGTGGTTCAAATGTGTTAGTGGTTGCAAACTATAATGAAGAAAAGATAAGGTTGGCGTTGGCAAGGATGATCATCATTGATGAATTGCCTTTTAAATTTGTGAAGCGTCAAGGATTTCAAGAATTTATGGAAATAGTTGAGCCAAGGTTTCCTATTCCCCATCGCACTACCATTGCAAGAGCTTGTATGAAGATTTATTCTAGTGAGGTGCATATTTTGAGAGGGGCTTTTGTTGGGCAACGGGTTTGTGTGACAACGGATACTTGGACATCCATACAAAACTTGAACTGCATGGTAGTCACCGCACACTTCATTGATGGGAATTGGACTTACCAAAAGAAAATCTTGAACTTTTGCCCTATAACTAGTCACAAAGGGGACACCATAGGTAGAGCGGTTGAGTCATGTTTGTTAAAGTGGGGTATAGACCGGTTGTTTACAATCACCGTAGACAATACTAGTTCTAATGATGTGGCAATTGAATATGTGAAGAAGAAAACAAAAGAAAGAGATAGTAGCATATTTGGTGGTGAGTTCATGCATATGCGTTGTTGTGCGCATATTTTGAATTTGATAGTGCAAAGTGGGTTGAAGTCCATTCATGAATCAATTGCCAAAGTTAGGAATGCGGTGCGATATGTGAGAGCCTCTCCCGCAAGGTTTGAGAAGTTTCAAGAATGTGTTGAAAATAAGAAAATCAAAGCCAAATGTTTGTTGTCACTTGATGTGCCAACAAGGTTGAATTCCACTTATCTCATGTTAGAATGTGCTTTGAAATTTGTGAAAGCATTTGATAGGTTGGAAGAGGAGGATGGGCATTACAAACTTTTTTTTTGTGAATCGGATGGGAATGGGAAAAAGTCCATTAGTCCTCCTAACTATCTTGATTGGGAAAATGTCAAGACCTTTGTGAAATTTCTTGGCATATTTTATGAGGCGACACTTAGATTTTCGGGGTCCTTGTTTGTTACTTCTAATACATACTTCCATGAGCTAATTAGCATTAAAGATCAATTGCAATAGTTGTGTAGTGTTGATGGGGATCCACTCTTGAAGAGTATGGCGGTAGAAATGAAAAGAAAATATGATAAGTATTAGGGAAGTATGGATAATATTAATTTGATACTTTTTGTTGCTGTTGTTCTTGACCCAAGGTATAGATTGAAGTAGGTAAAGTTTTGGTTTGGGGAGTGGTATGGAAAGGACAAGGGGGATGAGATGAGCTCTAAGGTTCGGGATGTATTGAAGAGGTTGTATGTGGAGAGAGTGGGTCAAAATGGAGCTTCGAGTTCTAGTGGTAGTGGTGCTTCATTGTCTAGGGACTCCAAGCCAAGTGTTGGTAATGCTTCATTGTCTGATCACATTAAAAGTTATAATAATAGGTTTAAGCAACACTTGGCGGACGAGGACAGTGTGGAAAACAAATCTGAGTTGGATAGGTATTTGTTGGAATCTTCTAAGGACCCTGATGTGGAAGATTTTGACATCTTGATGTGGTGAAAAATGAATTCTTCTAGATATCGAGTCCTTTCCCAAATTGCCCGTGATGTGTTGGCTATTCCTGTCTCTACAGTTGCATCCGAGTCTGCTTTTAGTACCCGGGGGGGGGGGGGAGGGGGGGGGCGTGTTTTGGATTCGTTTCGTAGTTCACTATCTCCTAATACAGTTGAAGCCCTTATTTGTACCCAAAATTGGTTGAAGGATGCAAAGAAAAAAAAACCAATAAAGTTTCGAAAGTGCATGGATAATGTGGGGGATATGGATGGTTTTGTGATTGACACTGGTAAATATATGTTCATTTTGTTTGTTGTGTATATCAATTGTTTATTTATTTGCTCAATGCTTACGAATCATTTTATTTTGAATGGGATTATAGAAATTGCATCGGTTTGCCCAATGCCTATGGAGGAGGATCCAAGCACCATTGTGTTGGATGATGATGATTGATGTACTACTCTTTGCTTGGGGTTAGTTAGTATTTAGTATTATGTAAGTATATATTCGTTAGTGTTAATTATAAATATTCTATTGTTCATAAACGTTTTATTGTTATTACTTATTAACACGTGTTCATTTTGTTTTGTTTAGTATTTTGTAGGAGTTCTAGAATGATGCATAGTGCACAGACTTACTGGACAAAGAACTTACAAGAATTAGCATTCTTTAACCTATATGCTAATTATATCTATACATGTTATTGGTAGTGGACTTTTCACTAATGGTAGTTATTTAGGTATTCATGGGTGGGATTATTATTGGAGATACAAGCAATTAGCATTCTTTTGCCTAAATACTAATTTAATTTGTATATCTTTCTTTTGGCATTTGTGGACAGTGACAAATGGTTCTGTAATACGTTATTAAGTGGATACATTAACGCTTATTGTTATTGACACTGACACATACAGTGACACTAATGATATTATATGCTACGTGATACTATTCTAGGAGTTGAACTTGTTGGATAAAAATCTGGTTTTGTATCTCATACAAAACACATAGCGGAAGCAACAAACAAGGATCTATTTCATTCATGATTGACAACATGCACTCTGTAAATTTCAGAATTTAAGAACAAGATAGCGTACCTTGGTGTGGAGAAATTCAAAACAAGATTAGAAGCACTTGGGAAAACTTTTAATCTTCACTCCAATTCCACTTTACGCCCAAGATGTGTGGTCTCTCAATCAGTTTCCAAAGGGAGAATGAAAGTGTGTCTCACATTCTTTCTTTTTCTCTACGAAAAATCACTTAAAAAATTTTGTATGTTTCTCCCTTTATAACTAACTGATTATCTAATTGGGCCGGCCTATTGGGCCTTTCCAATTGGGCTTTAGTGTGTGGCTTGGAATGGGACCAAAAGGGACCAATAAGACACTAGCTCCAATGGGCCTTGGGCTTTTCCGTCAACTCTTGACAAGTCCAAAGTTACCATTAATTATATTTAATACCACTATATAAATATAATTGCACTCTAGGCCTTATTAATAAATTATATCCCAAGACTTTATTTTACACGCAACCCCTTCATAAAATATTCGTAGTAATACAAAGTCATAAATGTAGACTGCCACTTTGTAAATTACTACATCTTATCCTTGAGTACCCAGTTTAATCCTTTAAAGTTATTCATCATATATTTATGAAATCCAATTTCATAAATATATACTTTAGTAATTTCTTACCAAAGTGGTTAGGCCTAACTCTCTGAATAACCAAACCCATTAAACTTATCTCAAGGGAATATTTTATATCTCCGTTAAGAGACTATGAATTCCATCTTGAGAATATATGTTCTATCAACACTAAATGTGGCTGCCCAACATACTGAGGTTTTGACCGTTACTTTAGATCTCACTCCTGATATATCAAAGAAACTACATCTCATGATCAGGTCCATTATTCTCTCAGGATTAAGAGTTCATGCAAATAGAAGTCGTGAGATTTATTATTCATTTGACAGTCGTTAGGAGAATAATAAATCTCACAGCGGTCCAGTTCAATATGTCTTAACTCTTAAAACATATCAACATATCAAGTAGAAGTCACCACTTCCATGATCAAGACAAATCATCTTAATTGATACGTTATAGTCTTCGCAGATGAAATGCCCAATTTCATCACCGACTACGAACTATAAATTCCGAGTTTACAAAGAACTTATGATTTACATCTTCTGTGACTTTTCACATAAATCACATACTATGCATCTCATGGACTATATGATAATGTCTAAATATTCATGTTACCATTATTTTAGATAAAAATAAATAACTTTATTAAACATAACATTAAGTTATACATTATGTCATACATAGTATCATACAATAGGATTTAAGGGCACACATCCTAACAATCTCCCACTTGCCCTAAAGACTATTGTGCACTAATCTGACTCCCATTCCCTCCAAATGTGACTCGAAGGTCCTTTGAGGTAAGGTTTTGGTAAAAGGATCAGCTAGATTATTTGCACTTTCAATCTTTACCACCATAACATCTCCACGAGTAACAATGTCTTGAATGATATGGTACTTCCTCTCAATGTGCTTTCCTTTCTTGTGATTTCTTGGATCTTTAGATTGTGCAACCGCTCCACTATTGTCACAAAACAATGTGATGAGAACTTGCTCCATTCTTACAACACCAAGATCAGAAAGGAATTTCTTGAGCCAAACAGCCTCCTTTGCTGCTTCACAAGCAGCAACGTACTCGGCTTCCATGGTAGAGTCCGCAATGCAAGATTGCTTAACACTCCTCCAACTTATGGCTCCACCTCCCAAGGTGAAAACACATCCTGAAGTAGATTTTCTGAAATCTAGATCCGATTGAAAATCTGAATCTGTATAGCCAATGGGAATCAAATCCTCACTATGGTAAACAAGCATATAATCTCTCGTTCTCCTAAGATACTTGAGAATGTGCTTTATAGGTTGCCAATGTTTTGGTCCTAGATTTGATTGATATCGGCTGGCCATGCCAACTGAATAACAAATGTCTGGTCTAGTACAAAGCATGGCATACATGAGACTTCCCACTGCAGAAGCATAAGAAACTTGTCTCATCAAATTTTCTTCCTCTTGAGTCTTAGGCCTTTGGTCATCAGACAGAGGAACTCCATGTCTAAAAGGAAGTAATCCTTTCTTGGAGTTTTGCATGCTAAATCGTTCTAGAACCTTATCTATATATCCAGCTTGTGATAAGCCTAACATCTTATTCCTGCGATCTCGCCAAAGCTTGATCCCTAGAACAAAGTTGGCCTCACCCAAGTCCTTCATATCAAATTGGCTAGACAACCAAACTTTAACCGATGACATTACCCCTACATCATTCCCAATGAGTAGAATATCATCAACATAAAGCACTAGGAACATTACTACTTTGTCTTGATGTCTTTTGTACACACATGGCTCATCAAGATTTTGTTCAAACCAAATGACTTGATTGCTTGATCAAATCTGATGTTCCATGACCTAGATGCTTGCTTAAGTCCATAAATAGACCTATGCAACTTGCATACCATATGCTCTTGGTTCTTTGCTATGAAACCTTCTGGTTGCATCATGTATATTTCTTCTTCAAGATTGCCATTAAGAAATGCAGTCTTGACATCCATTTGCCAAATCTCATAATCATAATGAGCAGTAATGGATAAGAGAATTCTGATAGACTTAAGCATGGCTACTGGCGAAAAGGTTTCATCATAATCAATACCTTCCTTTTGTGTATACCCTTTCGCCACTAGCCTTGCTTTAAAGGTTTCAACCTTTCCATCTATCCCTCTCTTCCTCTTGTAAACCCATTTGCAACCAACAGGTTTAATGCCGTTAGGCGCCTTTACAAGATCCCATACATGATTGGAATACATGGAATCCAATTCAGATTTCATAGCTTGGATCCAATGATGTGCATCTATATCATTTATGGCTTCATCATAAGTGTAAGGATCCGATTCAGCCTCTTCTGAGATAGCTTCATAAGTTTCTCCCAAACTTATAAATCTTATAGGAGGCCGAACAATTCTCCCACTACGACGAGGCACCTGTGTACTAGACATCTCATGAGTAATATCTTGTGGTGTATCTAATACAACCATATCATCCCTAGTTTCATCCACTGGTTGTTCAACTACAGGTTCATTCATTTCAGCCAATACAACTTTACTTCTAGGATTAAAATTATTCACATAATCATCTTCCAAAAATTTGGCATGGGTGCTAACAAACACTTTATTATCCTTATGATTATAGAATAAATAACCCTTAGTTTCTTTTGAATACCCTAAAAACATGCATACTTCAGTTTTAGTTTCCAACTTATCAAACTTCCCTTTCAACACATGTGCTGGACATCCCCAAATGTGGAGATATTTCATATTAGGCTTACGCCCACTCCACAATTCCTTAGGTGTGTTGGGAACAGATTTTGATGGAACTAAATTCAAAACATGCATAGCAATTTTTAGTGCATATCCCCAAAAAGAAACTGGTAAAGTTGAGTAACTCATCATGGACCTAACCATTTCCAAAAGAGTCCTATTCCTTCTTTCTGCTACACCATTTTGTTGGAGAGTTCCTGGTGCAGTCAATTGGGAGACAATCCCATTTTGAATTAGGTAATCCTTGAAATCCCCAAGAAGGTATTCGCCACCTCGATCAGATCGAATGGCCTTTATGCGTTTACCCAATTGATTTTCAACTTCAGCCCTAAACTCTTTGAACTTGTCAAAGGCTTCGAACTTCCGTCTCATTAGGTACACATAACCATATCTTGAGTAATCATCTGTGAACGTGATGAAGTACTCATAACCTCATTTTGCTTGGATTGACATAGGACCACATACATCTGAATGCAGTAGTTCTAGCAAATCTTGGGCTCTTCTACCTTTTGCATTAAAAGGCCGTTTGGTCATTTTACCTTCCAAACAAGATTCGCAAACTGGAAAACCATAAAAGTCCATGGGCTGTAAAAGCCCATCTTTGATTAATCTTTGAATCCTACTTGAATTAATATAACCCAAACACAAGTGCCAAAGATATGCTTCACTAGTAGAAGGAAACTTTCTCTTTAATGATTTTACATAAGAGCTATTATCTATTTCAGAATTGTATAATTCATGCATGTCAGGAGTTAAAATATAAAGACCATCCATAATATTGCCAGAACAGATAAACATTTTATCCTTCTTTATTACAACATTGTCTTTCAGGATAACACAATATTAATGCTTACCTAAATAAGTTGCAGAAATTAAATTCCTACGAACATTAGGTACATACAAACAGTCTTCCAATATTAACACTCTAGACTTAAAACACAAATTATACACTCCAACAGCTACAACCGGAATCCTACTCCCATCAGCCAAAGTAAGAAATAGTTCTCCCTCATTCAACTTTTTGGTCTCCTGGAACCCCTGCAAAGAATTGCAGATATGATTAGTACAACCTGAATTCACACACCAAGAATCCGTTGGATTCTATACCAAACATATTTCAAGAAGAAAAGAACTTTTAATATCCTTATTCTTGGCAACTTTGAACTTTGGACAATTCCTCTTCCAATGTCCTTTCTCACCACAATGGAAACACTTTCCTTTGGTTTTCTTTCCTTTATCGGCAACCCCTAAGGCAATTTGTTTACCATCTTTCTTAGTGAAGTCCTTCTTCTTCTTCTTACCCTTGCCTTTCGACTTAGGTTGAGAAGTAGAAGCTTCACCCACATTGGCTTCAACACTAGAAGTACCAAGGATGCCTTCCGCCGCCACTAACTCATTCATTAATTCAGACAAAGAGTAAATCTTTTTGTTCATATTATAATTGAGTCTGAATTCCTTGAATGAATCCGGTAGTGACTGGAGTATCATATCCACTTGGGATTCTCCATCAATGTCGGCACCTAAAACTTCTAATGTATTCAGATTAGCAATCATCCTAAGACAATGCTCCCTCACTGAACTTCCTACAGCCATTTTGGTATTATAAATTTGCCTCATGGTTTCTTGCCTTGCAGACCGGCCTTGCTCACCAAACATCTCCTTCAGACTAAGCATGATGTCCGAAGCATGTTCTACATCCTGCATTTGATGCTGTAGAACATTTGAAATAGATGCTAGGATATAGCACTTGGCCATCTCATTAGATTTCTGCCAACAATCATATCGTTGTTTTTCCTCAATAGGAGCATCTAATGAAGGAAAGCTAGGACATGGTTGAGTAAGCAGTAAGAACAATGTCCAAATGTGCTCTTCAGCAGTAAGAACAATGTCCAAATTCCTTTTCCAGTCAACATAGTTGGATCCAGTCAGTTTGTTTTGGTTAAGAATAGCAACAAGTGGGCTAAATGATGCCATGATTTAAATCTGAAATTAATAAACATGAATACAATAAGTAAACTGGACATTATCAAATTTAGCATATAATCATATAACATGGAACCTTAATAAAACCATAAAATAATATATGTAACGACACCCCAATCCCATATTTAATATCCCTCAGCATAGAGTGAATATTAAATACTATGATTGATTGAGAACTATTCTCATTATTAGTGCTATCATGATAACTCTTATCAAACACTAATAATATGCCGTTTTACATTTAGCCTCTAAGTATTAATAGCAAGAACTTAGCATAGAGGATACTAAAATACTTAGTCTAGTGTATACCATTGTCTAGAATCATGTGTAGCCATATTTCATCCCTTTAACAAGTTTATTTTGTAGTACCATGATAAAACACCCTCCGCATGGAATGCAAAGCTCGAAGCTAAGACAAGGTGTTTATCAAACCACTATAAACTAGGAAATTCAATCTTGTAGGACCATGAAATAAATACTCTCCGCATGGAATGCTAAGCTCGAGGCAAAGACAAAGTATATATTTCACACTACTATGAACCAACAATGGAGGCCGTGAGATGCAACCCTTGCATCTCTCTCCCACTAGATATTTTAGAATTAAAGGTTTTTAATGTCAAGAATTAAAATAATGCTAAACACGTGAAAAACATAATCCTAATCTCATTAGGAATAAATTTCATTAAACTAGCATTAATACATATACATAAATATATATAACGTAATACAAACCTATATTATATTATATATAATATAATATATATATTACGTTATAAAACTATATATATATATATATATATATATATATTTATATATATAATATAATATAATAATAATAATATATTATATATATATATATATATATATATATAAAATATATAAGTTTTGGAAAGTTGAATCCTTCAGGTACGGATTCAACTTTTCCAAAACCAAAAAAAATGTCTTTCATTCTTTACATACATAACCTTCAGATGGCCTTGATTCTACTTTTCCAAAAAGGTTCAAACATCATTCATGCAAGAAAAAATCCAAAAGAAATTGAATGGTCAAGCCTTGCCATGTTCAAACGTGAATCAACGTACTAACCATGCAATAGATTCCAAGTCAACCGGTGCATTAAACAAGAATGACCACTCATTTTCATTAACTACCCGTTTTTCAATAACTGCCCTTATTCGAATAAATGATGATGAATATAGCTGTGCAGAATTGTAATGGCCATCACTTTTATACATAGGTTATGCAATTCTCTACATTATATCTAAATGATGCAGAAAATTAAAACATAAAGACAACAGTTTTCTTAAATTTTAAAATTCAATCACATGCTATACAATCATGAAATGAAAATCTGGCTCTGATACCAATTGTTGGATAAAAATCTGATTTTGTATCTCATACAAAACACATAGCGGAAGCAACAAACAAGGATCTATTTCATTCATGATTGACAACATGCACTCTGTAAATTTCAGAATTTAAGAACAAGATAGCGTACCTTGGTGTGGAGAAATTCAAAACAAGATTAGAAGCACTTGGAAAAACTTTTAATCTTCACTCCAATTCCACTTTACGCCCAAGATGTGTGGTCTCTCAATCAGTTTCCAAAGGGAGAATGAAAGTGTGTCTCACACTCTTTCTTTTTCTCTACGAAAAATCACTTAAAAAATTATGTATGTTTCTCTCTTTATAACTAACTGATTATCTAATTGGGCCGGCCTATTGGGCCTTTCCAATTGGGCTTTAGTGTGTGGCTTGGAATGGGACCAAAAGGGACCAATAAGACACTAGCTCCAATGGGTCTTGGGCTTTTCCGTCAACTCTTGACAAGTCCAAAGTTACCATTAATTATATTTAATACCACTATATAAATATAATTGCACTCTAGGCCTTATTAATAAATTATATCCCAAGACTTTATTTTACACGCAACCCCTTCATAAAATATTCGTAGTAATACAAAGTCATAAATGTAGACTGCCACTTTGTAAATTACTACATCTTATCCTTGAGTACCCGGTTTAATCCTTTAAAGTTATTCATCATATATTTATGAAATCCAATTTCATAAATATATACTTTAGTAATTTCTTACCAAAGTGGTTAGGCCTAACTCTCTAAATAACCAAACCCATTAAACTTATCTCAAGGGAATATTTTATATCTCCGTTAAGAGACTATGAATTCCATCTTGAGAATATATGTTCCATCAACACTAAATGTGGCTGCCCAACATACTGAGGTTTTGACCGTTACTTTAGATCTCACTCCTGATATATCAAAGAAACTACATCTCATGATCAGGTCCATTATTCTCTCAGGATTAAGAGTTCATGCAAATAGAAGTTGTGATATTTATTATTCATTTGACAGTCGTTAGGAGAATAATAAATCTCACAGCGGTCCAGTTCAATATGTCTTAACTCTTAAAACATATCAACATATCAACTAGAAGTCACCACTTCCATGATCAAGACAAATCATCTTAATTGATACGTTATAGTCTTCGTAGATGAAATGCCCAATTTCATCACCGACTACGAACTATAAATTCTGAGTTTACAAAGAACTTGTGATTTACATCTTCTGTGACTTTTTACATAAATCACATACTATGCATCTCATGGACTATATGATAATGTCTAAATATTCATGTTACCATTATTTTAGATAAAAATAAACAACTTTATTAAACACAACATTAAGTCATACATTATGTCATACATAGTATCATACAATAGGATTTAAGGGCACACATCCTAACAGAACTCTTATTGAGGCAATTTCAAAATATTTTTGCATGGTGAATTAAATGAATTTTTTTTTTGAGAAAAATTATAACATGCTGCTAACCCCGCAACTCGAGCCCTTTCCTTCCTAGACCCCCAAGCACTTTGTACATAGGGAGGTGCCAATTTGGCTACAAGGCCATTGGCGAATTAAATGAAAATTTTGGATCATTATGTGAACAGATTTTTTGCACAGGTTTGGAATATGCTTTTTCTAGAACAGGTTGATATATTGATATTGGGCTTGAAAGCCCAATTTTTTTATTATTAAAAAAATAGTTTTTTTTATATATTTCAAGCCGACTAAACCAACTAAACCGCACCGCAAAAAACCACACTGTTATAGGTCGGAAAACTGACCTTAGGCAGTATGCATCGATACAAATTATGAAAAAACCGATCTCTATCAGTTCGGTAATAAATTTGCAAAAAAACCACCCTTACCGAACCGTGCACACCCCTTATAGGGATAGATCAAGATAAATCTAATTTTGTCAACTTAGATGAATTGATTGAAAGCACTGTCTAGAAAATGGGTGGAGAAGATAAGGAGAATGCAGATTCACAGGTAGATCAAAGTACACCTGTAGCTGAGGTCTGCAGATCTTCCAAGACCATTAGACCTCCACAGTGTTATTCACCCGCTCTAAATTATCTCCTGTTGACTGATGGTGGTGAGCTAGAATGCTATGATGAAGCCTTATAAGATGAGAATTCAAGCAAGTGGGAGTTAGCCATGAAGGATGAGATGGATTCCTTGTTAGGGAATCAGACATGGGAACTGACTGAACTGCTAGCAGGAAAGAAGGCTTTGTACAACAAGTGGGTATACAGAATAAAGAATGAGCATGATGGTAGCAAACGTTACAAGGCTAGATTAGTTGTTAAAAGGTTCCAGCAAAAGCAGGGCATTGATTACACAGAGATATTTTCTTCAGTTGTCAAGATGTCAACAATTAGACTGGTACTGGGAATAGTGGCCACAGAAAATTTACATCTTGAGCAGTTAGATGTGAAGATAGCTTTCCATCATGGTGATTTGGAGGAAGACATTTACATGATTAAGCCAGAAGGGTTCATTGTTCAGGGATAAGAGAATCTAGTCTGCAAACTGAGAAAGAGCTTGTATGGCCTAAAACAAGCTCCTAGACAGTAGTACAAGAAGTTTGACAGTTTTATGCATAGAATTGGGTTCAAAAGATGTGAAGTTGATCACTGTTGCTATGTTAAGTTTGTTGGCAATTCTTACATCATTTTACTATTGTATGTAGATGATATGCTCATTGCAAGGTCTAGCATTGAGGAGATTAAAAACCTAAAGAAACAATTGTCAAAACAGTTTGCAGTGAAGGATTTGAGAGCTACAAAGCAAATTCTTGGGATGAGAATCATTAGAGACAAGGCTAATAGTACATTAAAGCTTTCACAATCAGAGTATGTGAAGAAAATTCTTAGCAGATTCAACATGAATGAAGCTAAACCAGTGAGCACACCCTTGGGTAGTCATTTCAAACTAAGCAAAGAACTGTCACCAAAGACAAAAGAAGAAAGGGACTATATGAGCAAGGTGCCTATGTCTCAGCTATTGGTAGCTTGATGTATGCTATGGTGTGTACAAGGCCAGGCATTGTACATGCAGTGGGAGTTGTGAGCAAATTCATGAGTAGGCCAGGAAAGCAGCATTGGGAGGCAATCAAGTGGATTCTGAGATACCTGAGGGGTTCATCAGATACATGTGTTTGCTTTACAAGTGCAAATTTGAAACTCAAGGGTAATAGGGATGGCAATTTAGATCCGACTCGCGGATACCCGACCCGACCCTAATGAGCCGAATTTTACCCGGTCCGATAAAGAATAGGGTCGGATATGGGTTTTTTAAAAAAAAAGCCGAAGTGGATCCGGGTCGGGTCCAGGTTTTTAAAAAAAATCCAAAACCCGGCCCGGATAAAAACCCGGTTATATTAAATTACTAAACCCCCTCTTATATATATATATATATATATATATATATATATATATATCATATTAGTAACCTTGTGGACTTGACTGAATGGGTTTGAATTTAGAAAAAAAATTGTAATGGGCTTCAAATTTTTTTTTTTTTTTTTTTTTGGTTGGGCTAGATTTTGGCCCAAGAGATAAACGGGACCCGGCGGGGAGGGTTTAGGCCCCGAAAAAAAAAACCCGATTAATAATCGGGCCGGGTCCGGGTCCGGGTCTTGGGTTTTGCCCAGCGGGTCTGGTCTGGGTATGTAAAAACCCGACCTGAACCCGACCCGTTGCCATTCCTACAGGGTTATGTAGATGCTGATGTTGCTGGTGATATTGATAGTAGAAAGAGTACTACTGGGTTTGTATTTACTCTGGGTGGTACAGCTATATCTTAGGCCTCAAATTTGTAAAAGATTGTTACTTTGTCTACTACAGAAGCTGAGTATGCTGCAGCAACTAAAGCTGGAAAAGAGATGATTTGGCTACAAGGCTTCTTAGATGATTGGATAAGAAGCAAGAGATGAGCATTCTACATAGTGACAGTCAAAGTGCAATTTTTCTTGCTAAGAATTCAGCTTTTCATTCAAAGTCGAAGTATATACAGATAAAATACCACTTTATTTGGTACCTTGTTGAAGATAAGCTATTAATACTTGAGAAGATTTGTGGATCTAAGAACCCGACATACATGTTGACTAAGGATGTCATTATTGAAAAGTTGAAGCTGTGTGCAGCTTCAGTTAGCCTTCTAGCTTAAAGACAGGAGGATGAGTTGCAGGGATGAGGGATTGTGTTTGGAAGATAGTGGCTGATGTTGGTGATTGAACTAGTCTCTAAGTGGGAGATTTGTTGGGCTTTGTGGAGCCTAGTTTATGTTTGGTCTGGTTGACGGCTCGACTCGACTCGAATAATGTTGCATGGTTTTTTATGGGAGATTTTCTGAGGCTTAGTCCATGGAGCGAAGGCTTAGGCTGACAGGCCCAAGCCGGAATGTAAGTCGCAGTTTTGTCATTAGGATTTGTTGTTGTTATTGTTGTCGTTCTTGAGAGATTGAAACAATGTAGCCGCACTTTGTATTTTTCCTTGATAATAGTGAAATCCCTGCAAGTCTGTGGACGTAGGCAAATTGCCGAACCACGTAAATATTGTCTTGTGTGTGTTATTATTTTTTCTTTGGCTTGCATTTTCTCTATTTTTGTTTCTCACAAGTTTAGGAATTCGTGAAAATTCCCTACAACATGGATCTTGAGTCTTATATACTCGATTTTTGTTGGGCAAAATTTTATAAACATAGATACGCATCAGTAAGACATTGATGCAACACTCTCACCCATAACACTCAGCCTCACACTCCTCAGTAACTCACTGCCTCACTCACCCATAACACTCACACTTCTCACACCACATTGTCTCTGATCTCACGCCACATTGCCTCTCTCTATCACTGCTCCTCCCTCTCAACAAATTTACATCTCAGGTAAGGGTTTGGATTTGATTGTCATTGCTGTTTGGTATTATTTGTTGTTGGGTATGGATTAAAGAGTTTGACTATCTTTTTTGTAGATAGTTAACATAACTTCGTTAAGATACCAATATTGTGAATTATAGAACTTTGTTTTGTTAATGTAATTTTTTTGAGTATTTATTTGCATGGTATTTGTCATCAAAATTTATTCTTCATTTCTAGGCTCTTATCTTTTTCATGATCTTATTAGGACTTTGACTTTATTCATCATTGTATTGGGTACGAAATGGGTAGTGTGTTGGATTAAAATCTGGTTTTGTATCTCATACAAAACACACACAGCGGAAGCAAGAAACAAGGATCTATTTCATTCATGATTGACAACATGCACTCCGTAAATTTCAGAATTTAAGAATAAGATAGCGTACCTTGGTGTGGAGAATTTCAAAAACAAGATTAGAAGCACTTGGGAAAACTTTTAATCTTCACTCCAATTCCACTTTACGCCCAAGATGTGTGGTCTCTCAATCAGTTTCCAAAAGGGAGAATAAAAGTATGTCTCACACTCTTTCTTTTCTCTACGATAAAAACCGCATTAAAAAATTCTGTATGTTTCTCCCTTTTATAACTAACTGATTATCTAATTGGGCTGGCCTATTGGGCCTTTCCAATTGGGCTTTAGTCTGTGGCTTGGAATGGGACCAAAAGGGACCAATAAGACACTAGCTCCAATGGGCCTTGGGCTTTTCCGTCAACTCTTGACAAGTCCAAAGTTACCATTAATTATATTTAATACCACTATATAAATATAATTGCACTCTAGGCCTTATTAATAAATTATATCCAAGACTTTTTTACACGCAAACCCTTCATAAAATATTCGTAGTAATACAAAGTCATAAATATAGACTGCCACTTTGAAAATTACTACATCTTATCCTTGAGTACCCGGTTTAATCCTTTAAAGTTATTCATCATATATTTATGAAATCCAATTTCATAAATATATACTTTAGTAATTTCTTACCAAAGTGGTTAGGCCTAACTCTCTGAATAACCAAACACATTAAACTTATCTCAAGGGAATATTTTATATCTCCGTTAAGAGACTATGAATTCCATCTTGAGAATATATGTTCCATCAACACTAAATGTGGTTGCCCAACATACTGAGGTTTTGACCGTCACTTTAGATCTCACTCCTGATATATCAAAGCAACCTACACCTCATGATCAAGTCCATTATTCTCTCAGGATTAAGAGTTCATGCAAATAGAAGTCGTGAGATTTATTATTCATTTGACAGTCGTTAGGAGAATAATAAATCTCACAGCGGTCCAGTTCAATATGTCTTAACTCTTAAAACATATCAACATATCAACTAGAAGTCACCACTTCCATGATCAAGACAAATCATCTTAGTTGATACGTTATAGTCTTCGCAGATGAAATGCCCAATTTCATCACCGACTACGAACTATAAATTCTGAGTTTACAAAGAACTTGTGATTTATATCTTCTGTGACTTTTCACATAAATCACATACTATGCATCTCATGGACTATATGATAATGTCCAAATATTCATGTTACCATTATTTTAGATAAAAATAAACAACTTTATTAAATACAACATTAAGTCATACATAATGTCATACATAGTATCATACAATAGGGTTTAAGGGCATATATCCTAACATAGTGAACTTCATGCCCTTTAAATGAATTGTAATGAAATGGGTATGCAATTCATGCCCTTTGAATGTGTAATAAAATGGCTTTTTTGTATTGGGTATGAAATGGTTATGTAAATGTTATGGGTATGTAATTAGATAAAATATTGTATACTTTTACAAGGATTTTGGCCTTCTTTTGTATTGGGTATGAAATGGGTAGTCTTAGCATGACCGAAAGAGGATTTGGATATGAAATGTGTAACTAATATATAATGAAATTCACGCCATTTAAATGAATTGAAATTTGTACTTTGTGTAGTTTGACTAGATAAAATGCTTTTTAACTAACATAGTAACTTGACTTTAACAGGTTCACAATGATTGTAATTGATATAGTCCTATACCACAGTGGGGCGCTTAAGAATGCCAGTGCAACCAAGGGATTGTCATTTAAGGGCCGGGTATAAAGTGCTATTTTTCCCAAATTGATCATAGGTTGAAGACCCTTGATGAATTGAAGATGATAGTTATGGAAGAATTGTGTGTGAATCCTATTGTGCACAACATACAAATTACTTAAGTTGTACATACAATTGGAGCCGCGTGCAGACATTGGTATCGAGGAAATCCAACAAACAACCACAAGTTTACAGGTTACAGTTCCAGATGCTCAACATGAGTATTTTACACATTTAGAGGATGATGATGTTCATGATGACGATGATGATGATGATGATGACTATGTTGATGAGACTGCCATTAACGGTGAAGATTTTATTGATAGAGATAAGTATGAAGAAAGGATTGACTAAGGGGACTTAGAGAGGGATATTGAGGGAGACATTGATGATGATGAGATATTTGACCGTAGTGAACCTAATGCAGACAACGTTATTAGCGTCCAAAACATTACGAACACAATCCCTGCCTACGCACCTCCTGCCTTGTCTTTTTCTGCAAATACTTGGGCAAATATGGTTGATCTTTCATATCTTGAGATACCATTTGTGTCTACTTGGAGAGAGGGTATGAATTTGTGCAAATGGTTGACTTTTGCCAATAAATTGGAGGTGAAGCGCGCATTAGCAATTTGTACCCTCAAGGAAAACAAACATGTTATGATAAGTAGGTCGATGAAAGTCAAACTTTGTGCGAAATGCATCGATGAGTCATGCAAGTGGTATGTCGTGGCAGTCAAGAAGCCCAATCTCCACGGACTATGGATGGTCACCGTGTATGTGAGTCCTCACAAGTATACTGATTGGGTTGGGAAATGATGGTAGAATGATGAATTGTAATTTTATTACATCAGACATCCTTAAGAAGTTATGTGAGGATCACACTACCCCAATTAAGCATCTCAGATTAGCTTTTGTGGGCATAGCATTAGAGCACCTCTAAATAATGTGTTTTATCGTACCAGGTAATTTAAGTTTCCAACATTGTTTTATGCAGATTATGGTGTTATTTACTAAGTCATCATATCATGGTGTTGAGGAACAACCATTTCATCTGTTTCTCTAAGTCATCATATCATGGTGTTATTTCCTTTTCCGCTACTGTGCGCTGTGCATGATATGATTTACTATTGTTTAACCTAAATCTGAATAATTAACTTAATTAATTACTTGGCTAATATATTAGGTTAACTAATCTGGTTTAAGGGATCTAAACAAACAAACAAGTCATATAAGAGATGGTTAGCTCTTGTTTTTAGGTTTTTTTTACCTAGAGTTAATCCTTGAACCGTGCTATCATGGAACATGGTCACCCTAATGATCCCTCCTCACTTTTATGGGAATAACTATGCTTATTGGGAGGTTAGGATGAAAGCCTTCTTGAAATCTATTGATGAGACAGTATGGCTCTCTATTGAAAACGGTTGGGAAAGACCTACCACTGCTATTGGTGAATGAACTATTGCCTAAAAGAAAGCAACAAGATTTAATAGCAAGGCTATGAATGCAATATTCAATTCAATGTTGTTTCAATGCTGTCTCTAATGATCCCTTCTCACTTTGATGAGAATAACTATACTCATTGGAAGGTTAGGATGAAAGCCTTCTTGGAATCTATTGATGAGAGAGTATGACTCTCTGTTGAAAACGGTTGGAAAAGACCTACCACTGCTATTGGTGAATGGACTACTGCCTAAAAAGAAGCAGCTACCTTTAACAGTAAGGCTATGAATGCAATATTCAATGTTGTTTCAATGCTGTCTCTAGCGATCCCTCCCCACTTTGATGGGAATAACTATGCTTATTGGAATGTTAGAATTCAAACCTTCTTGAAATCTATTGATGAGAGAGTATGTCTTTCTATTGAAAATGGTTGGGAAAGACTTACCACTGCTATTGGTGAATGGACTACTGCCCAAAAAGAAGCAGAAAACTTTAACATTAAGGCTATGAATGCAATATTTAATGCTATTTCTATGAAAGAATTTAAGAGGATCTCAAATGTGGAGATTGCTCACACTACATGGAACATCTTGCAAACAATGCATGAAGGTACTAAGGCAGTAAAAATTAATAAACTGTAGCAGTTGACCTCTAGATTTAAAAGCATAAGAATGTTTGATGATGAGTCTTTTGATGAATTTTATGCTAAGTTGAATGATATTGTCAATTCTTCTTTTAATTTACGTGAAGTCTATAATCAACCTAAAATTGTTAGGAAAATTCTTAAATCATTAACTGAGGACTTTAGACCAAAAGTGACTGCCATAACAAAAAGTTAAGATGTGGATTCCATTCTTGTAGATGAACATAGGATTTCTTCAGTCCTATGACTTACCAAAAACTAACAAATCCAAATCTATGGCTTTAAAATCTGCTGATAATTTTGGATTTAATGATGAACTCTCATTTTACTGAGATTGTTTATCTTGTCAAGAACTTTAGAAATTTTTTGAAAAATAATAATAGAAGGGCACGAAATAGAAATAATGTTGACCCTAACAATGTGAAGAATAATGACACTACTAAAAATAACAATTCTGAAAAATCAAAAGATAAAGTTGTTCAATCTTCTAACAATTCTTTAGAACACTAGTGTTTTGGTTGTCAGGGGTATGGTCATCTAAAATCTGAATGTCCTACATTTTTTAGATCTAAGGGAAAGCCTATGACTATCACTCTAAGTGATGGTGAAGTTTCTGATCATGAGTCTGAAAGTGATTAAGAAGGAAACTTTATGGCTTTCATTGCTACTACTGTAGTAAGTGAAATGGAGGCTGCTGATGAGAACCCTTCTAATGGTGAACTCTTTGAGAATACTGACTTGCAAATGGCTTATAACAAGTTTTGCAAGATTGTAGCGAAGGATGCCATGAGTGTTGATCTAAGGTTGAAAAAGATAAACACCCTTGAACAAAAGAAGAAAATTTTGTTGTTAAAACTACTTAATGCCAATGAACCCTTAAATTCTGTTAAGATTGAGAACATATCTTTAATTGAAAAAGTTAAAAGTTTAGAATTAGAATTATCTGTTGCTCAGAAAAACTAGATATGTCTTCTACTTCTAAACTGGATGATGTGCTAAATGTTCAAAAATCTGTTTTTGATAAGACAGGATTAGGGTTTGTTGAGAATTGTTCTACTTCTACTGTTCATCTTCCTATGTTTATACCTACTACATCTACTTCTGTTGTTCATCTTTCTTTATCTGAAGTTAAGGTACGTAAGGAAGAAGTTCTAGCTTCTAGAAGAACTAGGGTAGATCTAAGTGAGTCAAAACCTAAGAATCCCAATCAATCTGGAAGCAAGAAACATCACAAACCTCAGTGGTTTTTTCATTTATGTGGTGGAGCTAGGCATACACGGCCAAATTGCTTTAAGTTGTAAGCTTCAAAGCAAGCATCCAAACAAAAAGTGTTTGTGCCAAAAGCACAATACCCTATGGCACTTATTCATGAATTGGTAAAGGTTCTTAACGTTTATTGTACGTTTATAGACCCCTTAAACACAATCAGATTAACCTAGTTAATTAGTCAAGTGATTACTTAGTCAAATTAAACATATCTAGATTAACACAAATATATCATATTATTGTAAAGTGCAGAAAAAAAAAACACAATAATATGATAACCCAAGAAAACCAAACCGGTAAAAATCCTGGGGAGGATTTAACCTAGCTATCCTCAAGGTAAAACAAATCCATTATGAAAGAATTGAAGTTTACATAATAGCGATTTAGACCACTAACATCCTATTGCTACATCAAGTAGGAAACTTATTACCATGACCACGTGACAACTCTGAGTCCACGGACTACTTCTTTCTTGGATTCCCAGCAAGCACAAGCACTCTCGCTTGTATATCTTTAAGCTCTTAAATCTGCAACTGAATTGATCACCAAGCTCTTAACATCAATCTAGATCTTGATAACCCTAAGTGTATGTGAAGGCAAACACTTCTAGATCTCACAAAAGGTTCACACACACAGCATAAAGATTCACACACACAGCATAAAAGATTCAAACCTCTAGATCTCACAAAAGATTCACACACACAGCATAAAAAGCAACCTCAAAACGTGGCTAGGGTTTTCTCTTTTATACTTAAGACAAAACATAAAACCCTATACGTCAAACCGGGCTTAGGCTGAGTTGGAAAATTTTGCAGAAAAATAATTTGCACGAGTTTCGATTGATCGAGTCTAATTTTTGATCGATCGAGCCAAGCAAATTTACACAGTAAATCTTACAATACACTCAATTCCAACTTTACAATAAAACATACTTTGAGTATGTCTAAAACAAGACTAAATGTTTTAATCATGGTTTGCCAATATTACAAATTGAAGTTCTAATACATTTAAATCTAAAGTCTTAAAACCCAACAAACTCCCCCTATGGCAATCCATGACAAAACATAAACTTAATCGAAGTGCTCAAAGTTACAAAAAAAAAAAAAAAAAACAGCACATTATAAAACATTGCCCAACACAACAAATTCAACCCAACTACTATCCATCAGTTGCAAGTGTAGACAGCAGCACGACTGAATCAACCTGTATATTCCTGTAACACTTAATAAACACATAAACGCATGTGTGGAAAATACAAGTAACACATAATAACTTCTTGATTTCACATAACACAAAATAAAGACATATATCATGAATAACCTCATAAATATAAATCACTAAACAATGTGAAACAAGAGACATATATAATCAGAGTATCTCCCCCTATCATGAATAACCCATACACAATACATCATGAGCCAAAAAAGTAAATACAGAATGAAGCACCTAGATACAATCTAGAACTCCATAGCTCCAAAACCAAAAAAAAAAAAATCTCCCCCTAACAAAAAAATTTCCTCTACATATTACTTCCCCCTTTTTGTGACGAATTGTCAAATGACACTCACTCATCATCAAAAGGAGGTGGCTGTCGAATACTCTCCAAATCAGCTCACATAGCACAAAGCTCATCAAGAATGTCCACCAAAAGCTGACCATGAGCCGCCTGAACGGTCATGACAGACTTCAACGTATGATGAATGTCTAAATCATTCGAAGTAGAAAGTGGAGGAACAGCAACAGCAATAGCAACAGTCGGATCAAGAAACGCCTTGGCAGAAATATCACTTGTAGAAGAGGGAAGAGTAGGAGCGACACTAGAAGACTCAACCCTAGGACGTTTAGAGCTTGCTCTCATCTGAGCAGCCCTCTACCTAAGAAAGGTGGCACTTATAGGAGCAACTATATGAACAGGCTCAGACGGGGAAAAGTCCTCTAAACCCAAATGCAAAAGGATTCGATGAATAAAAACCGGAAAGAAAAGAGCATGAGAAACAGAACTACTCCGATGAACCTCAATCTTAGAACGAATGAAAAGATAAGGAAAACTCATAGGAGCATCGATAACAAGGGCATACAAAAATGAACATCTCTCTATAGGGATGGTGTGCAAATGAGAGATAGGCCACAAAGAATGACAAGCAATCCGAAAGAAAAGATAATGAGTCTTGGTCAACTTGGCAGGCGTGATTCGAGGATCAAAACGCCATTGGATAGAAGTACCAGTGATGTATGACACGATGTCATCAATGGGAAAAGACTTATCGTAAGGATAAACAGGATGCTAGACTAGTGGCACCCCAAGAGTAGCAACCACTATTGAAGGAGTAATAGTGTACTTTATCACCCCGTATCCAACTTCTCACAAGAGTGTTGGAATCATAGGAGTGGATAGAGAGGTTCGAGTAGAATTCTCTAATCAAGGTAGCCGGAGGTGGATGTGAAATGTCCAGCAATGGTGACCAACCCCTACGCTCAAAGTTTCTCCTAATCTTAGGGTCAAGCTTATCTAAAAGAATCTTTCTCTCATCCCAAACATTTCTAAAAAGGTTCAAAGTCTCATATGTTTCTTGATTTTTCTCACTCAGAAACCTATAACTCTCAAAGGAAGGAGTAGAAAAAGAGGAGGCTTTCCTATTGGCTCTAGTCTTCCTAGTCATGGTGCTAAGGATAGGACAAGACACACAGAAAAGAACCAAAAAGAAAAAAGAAACCAAGGGCAGACTGCAAGTTAGCACAAAATAATATAGAAAAATAACAATCTATATAATGCATGAACAGTATAATCAGATGATGCATGATCTAATGCAGTGAGAATAAGTTCAATTTAACTTTAAAATCACAAATTTGACTTAAGCATAGAGTTTATATCAAAAACCCAAAATTTTGAAAAACTACTTGTACAATTTTCAAGAAATTGACCAATTGATCATCAAACAAGATAGATAACACATTATAATGGTCATATTAATCAACCCAACAAGCCAATTTCATCTAATTAAACCAAATTGAACAAAATCCCCAATTCAGGTAGTTTCAAGCCCTATGAATTTCAATTTTTCAAAATTCATCAAATTGATCAAATTAATTCACCAAGAACAGTTGTATATCATCCCACAACAAAAACCCATTGATCAATTTCCAAAGAAAAAGCTTGAATCACAAAAAATCCAAATTTCCCTTAGGTTTGAAATTTCCCTTTAATGCATGGTAAAAATGCATGTAAACATGAAAATAAAAGAAGAAGGAGGGGTATAAAGGTCTTACCGGCCTTAGATGACAAAAACCCTTGAAGAAATTTGAGGAAAAACTACAAAAATCTTACTTTGACTCTTAGACCGATCGAATAGAGAGAGAAAGAGTTTTGAAAATTTTGGAAAAGTGTTTGAACACGTGAAAAACTTAGTTTTTAAAAAAATCTTTATATGATTTTCAATTGATTGAAAATTAGATTCGATCAATCCAAAAAGCCTTCGATTGATCCAATAACAATCGAGTACCAATCGAAACACACAGAACCAAACCAAAATTTTAATCGCAATTTCGATCGGTGGAGAAACAAGTTCAATCGATCGAAATTCTAGAAAAACCAATTTTTTGAAAAACAAAGCAATTTTATGCAGAAACTCCTCGAAGCATATTATTTTATAAATAATGTGTATGAGTATGAGATGAAATGCTTTTCAAAAACACATGTTTTGAACCGAGTTTTCCCAAAAATTAAGATTTTCAATCAATTCACCTTAAATTATCAAACTTCAAATACGTTTTGCATAAAACTCAAGTAATTTTTCAAACTTGGTTGGCCAAACCAAAAACACACACAATAACATGTACAAAGTTTAGTAAAGAGTAACTCGTGTAGTGTGTGCAACTAGCAAAAGCTGGAGATACATGTGAGGTGATATGTAAATAGTAATCAAGCACAATTTCTATAAAATTCATCACATAATTTTGAAAGAGACTATCACCTAAAGAGTTATATAATATAACTCCCGCATCTCCTAGAATAAAAGCTTGCAATCATGTAAGTTTCTTGATTTGCCTCATAATGTACACACCAATTTTATTTGATCAAATACTTATCAAAAATAGCCAGGATAATGTACACACCAATTTTATCACTTAAACTGAGGCTACACTTTATGTTCTTTTTGTACATGTGCTACACTTTCTCGAGCACAAAATCTTACGATATGCACTAAGATATTCATGATTGGCTGGTAAACAGTGGTGAGATGGTTATTTATGTCTTTCTTAAGATCAAGTCCAACAATCAAAGGCATGTGACTTCAAGATCAAGACAAAATGATAAAAAACTATAAACATCTTCCCACACAACATGCACTACAAAGCTCAAACTAGTAAAATGTAATAAAATAAGCTCATCTAAGCTAAACAAGGTACATAAACATGTTATGTAGAGATAAATTGGCCAACTTTGATTTCAAATCCAAGAAAAAAAAATGCAAAACATATTTTGCTTCCCTTTTCTATTTGTTTCAAAGCAAAAAACAAAAACAACCTAGAATGCTAAGCACGATGTTATGCAATGCAAATCCTAAAGCGACAAAGAAAACAAAAACAACAAAGGAGAATGGCCACAAAGAGAAGAGCGATGAAGCAAATGGACCATGTCAGAAAAACTCAATTAGATCTAGCCTTTTGCATCCAAAGCTTTTTAGATGCAACTCTAGCATTGGGGTTATTATTCAAATTAAAATTCTGAGCAACTCCAGGATTGGAATAAAGGTTTAAAGCCTTTACCAACTCACTAATAAGTATCATAAGATCTTGTGCTTGAAGCATAGGTACTTTTGGTTTATTTACTCGCTTAGCAGCTTGCAACTTGAAACAGTTTGGATGAATGTACCCAGACTTTCCACATAAATGACAAACCCATGCAGGTCTATCATGCAACTTGCCCTTATAAGGATTCGAAGTCTTAGGTTTAGATTCTTGAAAATCAACCCTAATCTTCCTAAGAGGTGTAACTTCTACAGGTTTGACAACCTTACTCATAGGGGGTTCAGAAAAGGAATTAAGTTTATGGAATGTGTTTCAGGAACGAAGATATTTTCTACAAAACCTAAGCCAGTTTTGTCAGAAGGAGACTTTTGAACACTCAGCACATGATCAAGTTTGAAACTAGCAGACCTATTAATTTGTTCTCTAGCAACAGATAATTCATGTTCCAAATTCTTAAATTTATCAAGCAAAAGCATGTTCTCAGTCTTCACATTATTCAACAATTCATTAGCATCAAACAGTTTCACAAGTAAAGTTTTCTTATCAAGTTCAAGAGATGCAATTTTCTTTAAGCCTAAATCAACACTCATAGCATCCTTTGCAGCAACTTTGCAAAGCTTATTTTAAGCTTCTTGTAAATCTTCATCCTCAGAGAGTTCCCCATCAGAAGAGTTCTCCTTAACAGCAACACTTTCATCAACTACAGTAGTAGTAGTGAAAGCAATGAAGTTTCTATTCTTATCACTACCAGACTCATTGTTAGAAAATTCATCATCACTAAGGGTTACAACCATAGCCTTACCCTTAGACCTCAAGAATGTTGGACATTCAGATTTCACATGACCATACTCTTGACAACTAAAACATTGTTGACCCATAGAATTATTAGAAGGTTGACCTACTTTCTCTTTAAGTTTTTAGTGGGTTCATTCCTCCTAAAATTTCTAAGTTCAGCATTGTTTTTACCTCTTGCCCTTCTATTGTTGTTCTTAAGAAAGTTTCTAAAGTTCTTGGCAAGATAAGCAATTTTTGTATCAGAGAGCTCATCATCAAATCCACTCACATCAACAAACTTAAGAGCCATTGATTTAGATTTGCTAGTCTTAAGTAGGTCCAACTCATAGGACTGAAGAGATCCTACAAGTTCATTAACAGGGATGGAGTCCACATCCTTGCTTTCAGTAATGACAGTTACTTTGGGTCTAAAGTCCTTAGTCAAAGATCCAGGTATCTTCCTAACAATCTTAAGTTAATCATAGATTTCACCCAAATTATAAGTAGAGTTGACAATATCATTATGTTTAGCATAGAATTCATCAAAAGTTTCATCATCAAACATCCTAATGCTTTCAAATCTAGTTGTTAACTGCTGCAGCTTATTGACCTTAGCTGCCTTTGTGCCTTCATGCATAGTTTGTAGAATATTCCATGCAGTGTGAGCAACCTCAATATTAGAGATTCTCTTGAATTCCTCCACAGAAACAGCATTAAAAATAGCATTCATAGCTTTGCTATTAAAAACGGTTGCTTTTTTTGAGAAATTTTCCATTCACTCACAAGAGTAGTGGGCTTCTCCCATCCATATTCAACAGAGTTCCAAACTCTTTCATCAATAGATTTCAGGAATACTTTTATCCTTACTTTCCAATAAGCATAATTATTCCCATCAAGAGAGTGACCGTGTTCCATGACAACAGGGGTCAATGATCAACTCTTAGATCAAATGGTCTAAACACTAGAGTTAACCTACTCTGATGCCACGTATATGTTTTTAGACCCCTTAAACACAGCCAGATTAACCTAGTTAATTAGCCAAATGATTACTTAGTCAAATTAAACAGATCTAGGTTAACACAAATATATCATATCATTGTAAAGCGTAGAAAATATAGAACACAACAATAGATAACCCAGGAAACCCAAACCTATAAAAAACCTAGAGAGGATTTAACCTAACTATCCTCAAGGTAAAACGAATCCACTATAAAAGAATTGAAGTTTACATAATAGCGACTTAGATCACTAACATCCTATTGCTACCTTGAGTAGAAAAACTTACTACCACAACCACGTGACAGCTCTGAGTCCATGGACTACTTCTTTCTTGGATTCCCAGCAAGCACAAGCACTCCCGCTTGTATATCTTTAAGCTCTTGAATATGCAACTGAATTGATCACCGAGCTCTTGATATCAATCTAGATCTTGATATCAATCTAGATCTTGATAACCCTAAGTGTATGTAAGGGCAAACACCTCTAGATCTCACGAAAGATTCACACACACATCATAAAGAGCAACCTCAAAATGTGGCTAGCGTTTTCCCTTTTATACTTAAGACAAAACATAAAACCCCACACATCAAACCAGGCTTAGGCAGAGTTGGAAAATTATGCAAAAAATTAATCTGCACGAGTTTCGATTGATTGAGTCTAATTTTTAATCGATTGAGCCAAGTAGATTTACACAGCAAATCCTGCAGTACACTCAATTCCAATTTTATACTTAAATATACTTTGAGCAAGTTTAAAACAAGACTAATTGTTTTGATCATGGTTTGCCAACATTACAAATTGAAGTTCTAATACATTTAAACCTAAAGTTTTAGAACCCAACATTTATGCCAATACTGAAGCTAAGATTAGGGCTAATTCAAATAGAAACCTCAACTCCAAGTTTGCATCTAAAAGTGTCTGGATGCAAAAGACTCAGTGAGTCTATTTGACATGGTCCTTATGTTAATTCTTTCAATCTCTCATGACCAAAAATGTTTTTAATTAGGGTTTGCATTTGCACTACATTCATGCATTTCATTCTAGGTTTGCTTTTGATGTTTTTGAGTTTTTATTTTAATAAAAATAAAATGAAATAAAAAAAGGTTTTTGTATTATACATCTTCAAGATGTGTAATTAAAGTTGGCCTATGAAATTTGCATTTCATGACTATATACCTTGTTTAGCTTTGATGAACTTTTTTTTCTGCACTTTGCTAGTTTGTGCTATGTAGTGCTTATATTGTGTGAGTTGTTTATGGTTTTTAAACACATGTTCTTGATTTTGAAGTCACATTGTTTTGATTGCAAGTACTAAAAAATCTAGGAGAAAAGTATAAATAACCATCTCACCATTGTTACTCGCCAATCATGAAATCTATGTGCAAATCATAATAGCCGTGCTCAGTAAGGTGTAGCATTTGCACAACAAGATATTTAAAGTGTTGCTATCAAAATAATTAAAAGAAGAAAGAAGCAAAAAGCAAAAAGCAAAAATAAAAACAAAGAAAATTATGCTTTAAAAGAAAAAGAAAATCAAAAGAATTAAATAAAAAAAAATTGCATGGTTGTAAGCTTGTTTTCTAGGAGATGTGAGAGTTATGTGATGTAACTCTTTAGGTGATAGTCACTCTCAAACTTAAGTGATTGATAATGTGCAAATTGTGCTTATTTTCCATCTACATATCACCTTTTGGGTAAATCATATACTTACTAGTTGCACACACCACAAGCAAATCTTTGTTAAATTCTGTACATGTGTTTGTGTGTAAATTTTTGTAGCCATCCAAGATTTGACTTCTTGATATGCTTAATACTTCTTCAAGGTTTGAGGAAAGAAGAGTGTGATGAAATTTGTTTTGGGTTGGCAAAGAAATTTTTTTAAGGGAAAGATTGTTTTTGGAAAACATTTGGGATCATTAACATGCATCACAAATCATTAAAATTGTTTTACCAATATTTGTGCAGAAAATTTCCAGGCTTTTCAAAATTTTCCGATTCTTCAGGGTTCGATCGATCAAAAAGAAAAAGAAAAAAAAGAACCCCAGTTTCAAGGCTTAAACTCTAAGGTAGTCTTGATTCCCCTCGATTAGTCGAATGTGTTTTTACTTGATTCTCAATTCTTGTCTAGATTCCTCTCGATCGATTCAAAATCATATTTTAAAAACAAATAGGAATCAAATCACAACTCTTTAGAGCTTTGTCCTCTTCTTCTTCAATTCCTATCTTGATCCCTTCTCTCTCAAATTTTTTTTTTTTTTGGGTCTTTTTCAGAGTCAAAGTATCAAAGGTTTTCTTCCTCAACACCAAGTAAGACTCTCTTATCCCTTCTTTTTGTTTAAATTACATGCATTCATGCATTTTCACTATTTTTTTTTTTAATTTTCGAACCAAAGAGATTTTAGGGTTTTTGATAATTTTGAGTTTTTTGATCCAACTTGTTGGATGGGTTTTTGTTCATGCATCATATAAACATGATTCTCATACTTTAATTACAAAAATTTCATGATTTCTTCAAAATTTCAAAATTAGAGTTTATGTGTTCTTGAGAGAATTGGGGATTTTGTTCAATTAGGATAAACTAATTAAAATTGACTCTTGATATTGCTTAATTGAGTGATTATAACATGTTTTATACTTGTTGTGTTGCTCAATTGCTCAATATAAGAATTTTTGAAATGTAGGGTTTTCAAAATTACGGTTTTTGATAAATTTCTAATTTTCTTGGTCAATTCTCAAATTTGAGATGAAATTGAACTATTTAAGAGCATTAGATCATGCATCGTCTGTGTACTAGTATCATGAATCATATAGTTTTTTAAAAATTTCATGTTATCCTGTCTCTAACTCAATCTAAT
Organism: Castanopsis chinensis; assembly: GCA_032878915.1. Taxonomy (NCBI): domain Eukaryota; kingdom Viridiplantae; phylum Streptophyta; class Magnoliopsida; order Fagales; family Fagaceae; genus Castanopsis; species Castanopsis chinensis. The sequence goes on from JAVQMG010000122.1 coordinate 22,286,039, forward strand.
GCAGTTTGCCCTTGGATTTTTGTTTTTGTTTTTGTTTTTTTTTTTTTTTGTTAAAACCTTAGACATGAGTTTCTATGAGACCTTAACCAAGTATAGGTCTATATGGGGAGAGAGAGAGATTATTCTAGATGAGTTAGATCTTCCTATACGTAGGAATCTAGTGTCTAGGAATTGGGTTTCTTTTGTGATGTTTCTAACCCTCCTCCTACTGCTTTAATTAGATAGTTTTATTCAAATCTCTTTATTTATCATGAGGATACAAGTCGTCATTATTTTGACTTCTTGGATTAGAGGTAAAGAGTTTAGAATTACTAAACATGTGGTCTTTGAAGCTCTAGGTATACCTTTAGTTTGTAAACCTACATATCCATACACTGAGTTTCCTCTAATAGATGATATCATGTCTTTGCTTTATGGTAGATCAGTTTCTCGAGGATCTGAACCAAAAATAAACTCATGTGAGTTTACTGAGCCTAACTATTTTTATATAAGGATATCCTGCCATAATATCTTCCTTATCTCTCGTGTTCATACTGTTCCTATAGATAGGTGTGCATTCCTTTATGCCCTTATCACCGATGGATCTATGTGTTTTCCTTCTCTTTTCATTCAAACTATTGTTGATATTTATAGGAGTAACTGCAAAGCACAAAAGCTGTTTTTTCCTATGTGTGTGTGTGTGTGTATATATATATATATATAGGATTTTGAACTTTTTAAGGTTATCAAACTTTCTTACTCTAGAGTTACTTCATATCACTACCCCTTATAGGAGCCACTGACAAGCTCAGATAAAAAGTGCTGAACCAACACTGGGACTTCAAAGAGACCAAGAGGCGAGGCTTCTATTGCAGCTCCTACCTCTGGTGATATGCATGTTGCTGAGGAGGTACATGTGGATCCTACTGCTACTGTGGATCCTTCTGGTGATGATGATGTTTTTAACCCTACAGTTATCCCTTCTCTCTCACTCCGTGCCATGATGGAGTCCTTTATGACTACTGAAGCAGCTCATGAACAGCTTATTAAGCAGTTACGTTCTGAGGTGGCTACCTTAAGAGCTAATTTTGCCGAGCATAAGAATGTTTTTCCACCTTTTCCACCCTTTGATGCTTGATTGTTGCCTTTGGCAATTCATAACAAAAACGAGGAGTAGGTTTTAAGTTTGGGTGAGAGCTCTTGTATTTAGGGGGAGATGTTTCTGAGATGATAGATTTTGATGTATTTTTATTATTTCCATGTATATTTGTTTTGTTTTATTGTTCTTGTTTGACAAACATTGTTGATTCATTGACTATGATAGTATATCTGATGTTTACATCTAATATTCTATCTATTTTCATGTTTTTGTGAATTTAAGTTTAGTTTTTATTAATTGGATTTGTACTGTATTTTCTACACATGCGTTTACAGTTTGTTTTAAGTGTTTCAGGAATTTACGGGTTAATTCTTTCAACATCTGCTGTCTATACTAGCAACTAATAGTTAGTAGGTGTGATAGAATTGTATTAGGGCAACTATTTTGTAATTGGGCTGATGTTTGATTTGAGCAATTCATCTTATATGTGTGTTTTGTCACAAATTGCCAAAGAGGGAGATTGTTATGTTCTAAAGATTTAGGATTAAATGTTTAGAATTATATTTTGTGTGTGTTGATAAATCGAGAACAAAACATGTCTAGTCTATGCGTTAGACATTGCTCAAATGTGTATGTTTCAAGCTTCAATTTTGAGCTGACTGTAGAAAAGAAGAGTCAGAATCTGTCAAGCTTAATCATTCGAAAATTAGGCTTGACCGATCGAAAATCACAGAAATCAGATTCTGCAAAATTTTAAACCAGGCACAAGCCTGCGAAAACATATAGGGTTTCAATCTAACTTGTCCACATCTAAAAGGGAAACCCTAGCTACATTTTGGAGACTTTTAGAAGACTTGTGTGTTACTCTTTGTGAAATCTGAGAGGTATTGTACCTTCTATCTACACAAGCGTCAACCGGAACAAGATCTACAATCAAGCATTGGTAGAATCTAGTTGTTGCTACAAAGATCAACAATTGAAGGTGATATATATTTAGCTATTAAAGAGGTTAAGGAATAATCATTAAAGTCGTCTTAATAAGGAATAGTTATTCTTCATTTTAAAGAATAGCTATTCATATGAAATAATTATTCATTATAATAGAAGCACAACCAAATAATTGAATAGTTATTCATGTGTATTAGCTATTACATTACAGAGTCTATTACAATGTACCAAACAAGCCCTTAAAAAACAGTTCTTGATGGTTTCATTTTGTAATATCGTATAGGATCGGCTTTGGGGCCTAGGCTTAAATAAGGAGAAGTTCACATTAGCGTATGAGAAATAAAAGTTTTGGTGTAAGATAAATTAGCCCATCCTAACACGAGCCCTACCCTAACTTTGGGCAAATAAAATTATAAATATTTCCACACACTAGTAATAGGGTTCCAGATGTAGTGATTTACATGCAATCGCGAATCAAGAGGTGAAATTAGAAAGTTAAAATTTCATTTTTAATCTCAACCCTTAAATCATAATTATTCTTAACTAAAAGCTCAATTTGGTGTGAAAACACATGAGCTTGTTTAGACACTCAATTTTAAATTACGGTTTAATTGCTTTTACTCTAACTTATCTAAGTGCGGAACAAGAGTAAATCAAAAATAATCACGAACTACTCTCTAAGCCATAAGCAAGCAAGCAAGCAAAAATAAATGTAAAGCTAAAAGAGTAAGGGGAGATAGATGCAAATACAAGATAACACCAAGACATGTTTTGAAGAGAAAACCGAAGAACTTGGCAAAAAACCTCTCCACGGCTCTTCAAGTCGAAATCAATCTACTAGTAAATAAGTTGGAGTACACAAATAACAAAAGACCCTCCAAGCCTAGTCTACCCAATGTACTTGAGCCCTCCAAGATCCTACTACCAATGAACTTCGCGGAGTCTTGTTTTTACTATCTTTCTGGATCCCGCAATACCGCCCAATTGCATTCACCAAGCCTTACCAGCTTCTTTTTGGCAAATCCTCAAAACTTCCCAAACTCCAAAACACTCTCTACACTCTGAATAGGTGTGAGTTGTGTTTGGGTACAAATCTCCTCTCAAGGAATAAAAATGGGAGAGGAAATGAGAAGAGACTACAATGATTTCTCACTAAAAGATGAGTTGCTCTCTCTCTCTCTCTCTAAAATGGTGGGTGTATTGTGTTGTAGAAACCTCTCTAGGGTTTTCTCTCTGAATAGTCTCTCTTTACTTTTGTGGGTAAGTAGGGTATATATAGTATGAGTAAAGGGTAAGAAAGATACACTTAAAATACTCCAAGCAGAGAGTTTTGTGGGTACCTCGTAAGATGGCCTGTCTTAAGAAGTACTCGTAAAATACAGCCTAGAACTTGACTCTTCAGCTTCCAGCATGTGCTTCTCACATGACCTTTTTACGAGAACCTTTACTCGCGAACTTCTTGCGAGCTAGTCACAAAATTGCACTGATCTTCATTGCATGCTTGATTCTTCACCAACTTAATACTAAACTCAATATAGTAAAATCCTACAAAATACAAGGAGATAAATTAAAAAATAAAAAAATACGACACTTTTTGTCATGGAATAAAGCCAACATAAAACATAGTCGTAAATCACAACTTTACTTTAACCTTTTAATTTTCTACCTTTTAAACTTTTTAGATTAATTTTCTACCTTTTAAACTTTTTAGATCTCACAACACCATAGTAATTGCATCATGCAATTATTGCATGAGATTTAAATCTCAGCTATAAATATAAAAATATTTCAAAATGTTGTTTTTTTTTTTAGGAAGGGTTATCAAATTACTAAGCCTAAAGTTGCTAGGCTGACCCAACCCAACCTCACTAGCCCAAATTTCATGACCACCAAATTTAAAGACTTGTTAGGTGTTAGCATAGGAGAAAAATGAAGTTAAGAAGAAAAGAAGTTCAACATATTGTGCGCTAAAACAGACTCAAGCATACCAGAATTTTCCTTTATCCATGTTACATAATGATCAACACCTTTAGCATATTGCACCAAGATATGTGCAGGTCGATTCCTTGGTGCTTCACATGCATAACTGGACCGTTTTGAACTCTTGCATCTTCTACTGAATTCCCATAACAATGTTAGCAATAGTAACCGGGGGTTCACCTGTACCATTTATTTCCAAAAACAATTTTTGAATCACACTCTAAAACTGCATCTCGAATGCCCACATACCACACAAAAGTGACCCCATCTACCGAAGCCTTTGCTTCAGTCTATAGAGGTCCCAAAGGCTGATGGAAATTTTACTTATCACCGCTTTCACTCTGCTCTCATGGTCATGTATCACTGCCCCTATGCCTGATGATTGTAGCAACTTGAAAATGGCCCCATAAATGTTGGCTTTGTGCTCTAGTACTCTTGGAGGTTGCAAATGAGTAGTCTTGCTCCACACAGGTAGCATCAATGAGTTGTCATGCTAACTTTGTTGGGTGACTAACTTGGGTACAAACTTGCTCCATCAATTAACATAACTTACTTTTGCATAGGTAGAGCGTAGAGGAAACTATTATGAATACTAAACATTTTTTTTTTTTTTAGAAGAAAGACATCCAACTTTATTAAGACAAAACAGCTAAATCAGCCTGAATACCAGAACGTACTTGTAGAGGAATATCCTCCATCCACACTACACAGTCTGGGTAATTTATTGCTAACCTTGCTAAAATATAAGCTACTCTATTGCCTTCTCTCTTTATATGAGAGTAAGTCAATTGTGAGAAAAAATGTGCAAAACCAATACCATCTTTAACCAACAACCCAAATGGAGCCAAACCTGCATCATCCTTTTTTCCATAGCAGACACAACTGTAATTGTATCTACTTCCACCGCAGCTTTGTTAATGCCTATTTCCAATTCAAACTCAAGAGCTTTAGTGGCTTCCATGGCTTCAATTTCAATCGGTTTATAAGCTTATGCTGCACTAGGGACCCAATGACCAGCCCGTGGTTGTCTTGACTAACCATGCTCATCCCTTATTTGTTCTCATCAGCAAATACAACACCATCGTAACTGATTTTAAATAAATCTGGAAGAGGAGGCGACCAGTGAACACGAGGTTGGAACTGATGTGGCTATGCTGAAGGCAAGATGGACCAAAACTCCACATACCTATCCTTTGAAACCTGAGCTAGTTGTTCAGTAGCGCAGCTCTGTTGGTGCATCCTTATTTGGTTTCTCTGAGTCCATATAGACCTTATTGTCATGGCAAACATCTCAAGGAATTTATTATTTTCCAAAATCCATGCCATTAGCACTCTAAACTCTTGAAAAACTTCACGGGGTTGAAAGCCCCAAAGCACTGCATCACTCCACACTGCATCCAGTTTTGTGCAAGTCCAAACTGCATGCAAAATACACTCCGGTGACAATGAGCAACGGTCACAGTTTGGATCGTTAATAATGGTCCGGCGAACCAAGTTCCTTTTTGTAGGCAATGAGTTCAGGCATGCTCAACAAATTAAAGTTTTCACTTTATTCAAAGATGCTGGAGCCCAAATAACTTTCCAAAGTTTTTGTTCTTCATTTGGAGGTTCTTCGTGAAAGTTAAGATCCTCATCTTTTTTAAGAAACTTGTATCCAGATTTACATGAGTACTGCTCATCCTTAGACATTGGCTAAAATAAAGAATCTGCTGCAGCAACATGAGACAGGGTTTTTTTTTTTTTTTCCTACTTCACTTGGAACAAAAATTCCATCCACCATCTTCGAATTCTAGCTTCTGCTACCAATATTTATCAAGCAATCCAAAGTTGCCCAAATACCTTTAAGAATGATCTTCCACGCATAGGAGCCTGATGCCGAATCTTTTGCTTCCAAAAAAGAGAAATAAGGGAAGAACCTGGCCTTTAAAATTTTATAGAATAGTGTTTCTTTATTTTCCATAAGCCTCCATGCTAGTTTTGCTAAAAGCGAGTCATTGAATATATATAACTAAATCTCTAAACCCCATACCACCAACCACCTTTGATTTCATCAATTCTTCCCAACGGAGCCAATGAATCTTCCTCTTATCTCCATGCTATCCCTGCCAAAATTTTTTATCAAACCTTCAATCTCATGACATAGTCCAATAGGGAGTTTGAAACATCCCATGACATATGTAGGTATAGCCCGAATAACCGCTTTAATAAAGACCTCTCTCCCCGATAGTGATAATAGCTTTCTCTCCCACCCTTGCAATCTCCTCTAGACATGCTCTTCAATGTAACTGAAGCTAGCTTTTTTACCCTTCCCTTGTAGGGAAAGAAGGCCCAAGTACTTCTTATAAAACTTAATTTCTTAAACCCCCAGCATTCCTTTTGTTCATTTTTAGACCCCTTAAAACACAAATTGTTTAACCCAATTATTTAGCAAAGTGATTAACTTAAGTAAATTATTCAAATCTAGGTTAAAACAAGTAAATCATATCATGAAAAGCAGCGCGGAAAAGTAAATAACACACGATATGATAACCTAGAAAAACCAAATTAGTAAAAACCCTAGGGAGGATTTAACTAAGCTATCCTTAAGGTAAAACAGATTCACTATGAAAGAATTGAAGTTTTACAATAGCGACTTAAACCACTAACATCCTATTGCTACCTCAAGTAGAAAACTTACTACCATGACCACGTGACAGCTCCAAGTCCACACTCTACTTCTTTCTTCGATCCACAACATCCATAAATATACCACTTGTATTTCTTGAAGTTCTTTATACAGCAACTGAAACAATCATTAAGCACTTAACATCAATCTTGATATTGATAACCCTAAGTATGTATGAAAGCAACACTTCTAGATCTCACAAGAGATTCACACATACAGCATAAACAATAACTTGAAAACATGGCTAGGGTTTTTCCTTTTATACTAAAGGCAAAACATAAAACCCTACACGTCAAACCGGCTTGGACTGAGTTGAAAAATTCTGCAGAAAAACAATCTTCACGAGCTTCAATCGATCGAGTCTAATTTTCAATCGATCGAACCTTGCAAAAATTGAACAGTAATTTTCTACAATTACTTAATTCTAACTTTTCATTAAACATACTTTGAGCAGCCTAAATCTAGACTAAACGTTTTGATCATGGTTTGCCAACATATACACATTGAAGTTCTAAAATATTTAGATCCTAAATCCTTAAAACCTAACACCTTTGATAGTATCTTTTGCTTCCTTCTTTGTGGATTTGCTGAAAAATAAAGCTATCTTTTCTTTGTTGATTTTTTGGCCTGAAATAGCTTCATACTCTTCAAGATTTGCCTGCAAAAAAAGTGACTGACATCTACAAAAAATAGAAGGGTTAATTTAGGGCCTCTTTTGCACAATGAGAAGCCCTTAATGTTACCACCCCTTGCTGCCTGTTTTATGCACCCATGTACTCCTTTAGTACAAAGAAGGAATAGGAAAGGGGAAAGATGATCACCTTGTCTAATATCTCTTGATGGATAAATCACCCCTTGAGGTTCCTCGTTAACAAGTATGAAATAAGAGACTATTTTCACACACTCCATAATAAGATTAATCCACCTAGTATAGAAGCCCATTTTCCTCATAAGATTTTCTATAAAAAAAAAATTCCATGCAGTCAAAAGCCTTGCACATATCTAGCTTGAGCGTAATGAACCCATTTTGGCCTGAGTTGTGGTTCTTATGCAATGTAAGGTCTTAAAAGCAATCAAAATATTATCACTAATGAGGTGATCTTTTTCAAAAGCTGACTAATGCTTAGTAATAAGAAAAGGTAGAAATTTCTTCAACCTATTTGCCAAAACTTCTAAAAAAATCTTATATAAGACATTACACAAACTTATGGGGTGATATTCAAAAACCTACTCAGGACTATCAACTTTTAGTATGAGTGTAATAAAAGTAAGGTTCACAAGATATGGTGAGGTACCTAAATTCAACCATGCCAAAATAGACTGAGTTACCTCATGGTTCACCACCGGCCAAAAGTGTTGATAGAACAAAGGGGGCATTTCGTCTAGACCCGATGTTTTTAATGGAGCCATTTGTCTCAATGCATCCAACACTTCCCATTCCATAAAGTCTCTAGTAAGTTCTGCGTTCATTTCAAAACTAACCACTATTGGAATAAAATCTAGTGATTTAGAGTTTAGGACCGGGTTTGATGTAGTAAATAGCTCACTATAAAAATCAATCAGAATTCTCCCAATCTCATCGAGTTGATTCTACCATTCTCCCCTTATGTCTTTAATTTCCAATATTGAATTCTTCCTAAATCTCTTAGTAGCTTTGTTATGAAAATACTTCAAATTATTGTCCCCCTTGCTTATCCACAGAATTCTAGACTAGTGGCTCCACATTTGGGTCTCCTTATTAATCAAAGCATTAATTTCAGTCTTTAGAAACCTAACCTAAAAATTACATCCACTTCTCAAAGCTTCTCTCTCTGCCTGTTACAGTATTTTTTTTCTTTGTCTCCAATTCCTTTCGAACATTACCAAAACAATCTTTAGGCCTCGTTTGGGAAGAGGGAATGGAATAGAATGGAAAGAAATAAAAAGAATAATTTTATAATATTATTTCCTTCCCTTGTTTGGGAGTTTTAATGGAGGGAATAGAAAGTCCATTCCTTTGTTTAGGAGTTTAAGTGGGAGGGAATGGAATAAGTAGGAGGGAACGCTCATTCCTCTCTATTCTCTTAAAATCTCAAATTTTCATTCCCCCTGAAATTGAGATGAATGGGAGGGAATGAAATTAGATTTAATGAATTTTTACTAAAACTCCCAAAATACCCCTATATATTCAACCTTTTATTTTAAAACAGGGATCTAATAGTAATATTGTCATAAAATAATTTCATTTTATTCCCTCCATGTTACTCCCAAACAAGATTACTTACATCCCATTCATTTTTATTCATTTTCATTCCTTTATTTTAAAACATCCAATCAAGGTTACTTAATTCCATTCCATTCTTTTCCATTCCTTTCCCTTACTTAAATACATTCAATTCCATTCTATTCCTTGTCATTCCCTTATGATCGTTTCATTCCATTCCATTCCATTCCCTTCCCTTATGAACTCCCAAACGGACACTAAATCCTTTCCACATTTCTCGATTTTTTTTATGGACCCCAGTTGCTTTATCCCAATCCAAAGTATTAACCCAAGCCGCTGCCACAGTCTCCCCACACCTCAAATCTACCGGCCACATTTCTTAAAACCTGAAGATTTTTTTTTTTTTTTTTTTGGGCAGATTTTCCAATCCAGACAGGTGAATAAATAGAGGCAGATGGTCTGAAGGGTTACACGAAAGATGGTTTACTCTAGTTCCAAGGGGGAATGTCAAAAACTAAGAGTTTTTTGCCATGCCTCTATCTAGTCTTTCCCATATCCAACAGTCATCTTCAAAATGTTTGCTCCAAGTATATTTAGATCCAACAAACCCTAAATCCACTATACTGAACTCATCAATTACGTCTCTGAAGAGCTGCATTTGATTATGGCTTAGTAAAGCTCCTCCCAACTTCTCATCCTATTTATTAAACTCATTGAAATCCCTGAAGAGTTGCATTTGATTATGGCTTTGTAAAGCTCCTCCCAACTTCTCATCCTGTTTATTAAGCTCGTTGAAATCCCTAGCACACAACCAAGGAATGTTTGCTGAGTATTCAAACCCTTCAAAGTACTCCACGCTTCAACTCTTCTATGTGTTTCAGGTTCCCCATAAAGTACAGTAAACCTCCATTCCTTATCTATGTTCTTGTTTATGAAAGTGTCAATAAAGTACTTATTAGAATCTTCAACCTTGAGACTAACTAAATGTTAGGATATGTGCCCTTAAATCCTATTGTATGATGCTATGTATGACATTATGTATGACTTAATGTTGTGTTTAATAAAGTTGTTTATTTTTATCTAAAATAATGGTAACATGAATATTTGGACATTATCATATAGTCCATGAGATGCATAGTATGTGATCTATGTGATTTAGTCACAGAAGATATAAATCACAAGTTCTTTGTAAACTCAGAATTTATAGTTCGTAGTCGGTGATGAAATTGGGCATTTCATCTGCGAAGACTATAACGTATCAACTAAGATGATTTGTCTTGATCATGGAAGTGGTGACTTCTAGTTGATATGTTGATATGTTTTAAGAGTTAAGACATATTGAACTGGACCGCTGTGAGATTTATTATTCTCCTAACGACTGTCAAATGAATAATAAATCTCACAACTTCTATTTGCATGAACTCTTAATCCTGAGAGAATAATGGACCTGATCATGAGGTGTAGGTTGCTTTGATATATCAAGAGTGAGATCTAAAGTAACGGTCAAAACCTCAGTATGTTGGGCAACCACATTTAGTGTTGATGGAACATATATTCTCAAGATGGAATTCATAGTCTCTTAATGGAGATACAAAATATTCCCTTGAGATAAGTTTAATGGGTTTGGTTATTCAGAGAGTTAGGCCTAACCACTTTCGTAAGAAATTACTAAAGTATATATTTATGAAATTGGATTTCATAAATATATGATGAATAACTTTAAAGGATTAAACCGGGTACTCAAGGATAAGATGTAGTAATTTACAAAGTGGCAGTCTATATTTATGACTTTGTATTACTACGAATATTTTATGAAGGGGTTGCGTGTAAAATAAAGTCTTGGGATATAATTTATTAATAAGGCCTAGAGTGCAATTATATTTATATAGTAGTATTAAATATAATTAATGGTAACTTTGGACTTGTCAAGAGTTGACGGAAAAGCTCAAGACCCATTGGAGCTAGTGTCTTATTGGTCCTTTTTGGCCCCATTCCAAGCCACATATTAAAGCCCAATTGGAAAGGCCCAATAGGCCGGCCCAATTAGATAATCAGTTAGTTATAAAGGGAGAAACATACAGAATTTTTTAATGTGATTTTTCGAAAAGAAAAATAAAGAGTGTGAGACATACTTTCATTCTCCCTTTGGAAACTGATTGAGAGACCACACATCTTGGGCGTAAAGTGGAATTGGAGTGAAGATTAAAAGTTTTCCCAAGTGCTTCTAATCTTTGTTTTGAAATTCTCCATACTAAGGTACGCTATCTTGTTCTTAAATTCTGAAATTCATAGAGTGCATGTTGTCAATCATGAATGAAATAGATCCTTGTTTGTTGCTTCCGCTGTGTATTTTGTATGAGATACAAAACCAGATTTTATCCAACACTAAATTCTTCCAAAACAAACTAATCTACCGGGTAATTATTGGATACTCTTTGAGTACCATAAATGTGTACTCCCCCCTCTCACATAATTGTGGTCTCACTATATTTATGGTGGAATCCACAATTCATGTGAGAGGAGGGAGTACGCATTTATAGTACTCCCAACGTATGATGGGATCCACAATTCATGTGAGAGGAGGGAGTACGCATTTATGGTACTCCCAAAGTATTCAATAATTTTCCCTAATCTACCTCCCTTCCCACTTCTTGGCACAACTCACTTTTGATCAAACTTTATTTTTTGAAGGACACAATCTAGCCTTGCATCATTTGCCCATGTTTCGGCTATGAACACTACAAATGGATCTTCAACTCATACAATACTAACAAACTCATTCTTTGTACGTGGGTTCCAAAGCTCACAACAATTTCATACTAAAAGATTCATTGTGTCTGGCAGGGCTAATGAACAGCCTCCGCGCCAATATTTAAGATTGAGTGTCATCCCCTTGAGAAACCTGCTACCTTTTATTGGGTAACTCCAAGATGATTCTGCTATCATCCTGTGCTCTTTTCCCTAATGCTATTAGATCAGTCCTCACACCGCGGCCTTCACTAATTCCTGGTTTTGTATAGCAAGTCCACTTCCCATGTTGAGGAGTTGAGTTAACATAGGACTATCATCAGCAATATCCACTTTTGAGCTTTGGCCAATTGGATTGGATGTCCCATCAAAGTCTAACTCAACACACGCCTCTTCAATAGTTTTAGAATTCTTTTTGGAACTTCCTTCTGATGCCTCTGTCAATCTCGTCTAGCTTGGAAAGAAAATCTAAACCTATAAAATCTGCCCTCCAATCCTCAGCAAAATGAAAAAATAACGGGATGAGTACTATAAATACATACTACATCCTCTCACAAAAATAATGAGTCTCACCATGAATTTAATTAGTAGGACCTCTCATATAAATGAAAGGTGAAAATACACATTTATAGTATTCTGAAAATACACAATAATTTTCTCAAATGCTCTTGGCCACCTTTTTTGTCATAAAACGGATGGAAATATCATGCACTTGCACCCAAAAAATGGCTCTTTTGAAAAGTTCCCGAATCTGGAATATCCAAATCATACTTCTGCAACAGAACTAAATGCTTGTCACTCAATGGCTGGTTTCTATCCACATCGGCGCTATTATCAAACATAAATAAAACTTTGTGGTCACCCAAATGTTGTATTTTGAAACCATTGGTCGACCTCCAAATTTGTCTGAAGGTTCTTGCAACAACGTCCATTATCAGAAATCTCGAAGTTAAGAACTTTGCCGCTAATATAAACTCCCTGGATTTCTGGTCTTGTTCTAGAACAAAACTAGTATTTTCCTTAGTAGACAATGACGTATTACCCCACCTCTTAGCAAGGTCTTCTACATTGCGAGTCTACGACAAGGAACGATAAAGAAGAAAAACACACTATTTCCCTCGGACCCTACAAAAAAAAAAAAAAAAACACCTTCACAAGCTCAAGTTTTAATATTATTAGTCGCAGACCTATGCGTTATACATGATAATTTTTTAGATAAAATACTATTTTAGTCCTTAGACTTTAAAAAGAGTTTTTTTTAAAAAATAGTTTTATCATATTTTTCATAATCTTGTCTATAACATTTTTTACCATTATCATATATTTATTGGTTGATTTACGTAACATAGACATTAAATTGAACTATTCATTATTTTTTTTTTTAAGTCATGGTGTATTCAAATTATAATTATATATATATATATATCAATATAATTTCCCTAGTTTGAGTTTGATTAGTTTGAAGTTTAAATTTTGTATTATTATATTTAATTGTTGATTTTATTACACATATAAAGTTTTCAATGTTCTTTGTGTAGCCATCTCTATTTTATTTCTTACTCCTCTTGACCACCTTTTTATTTTCCAAATAACGGTTATTAATTGACTTTTGATTTCATTTATTTTTTTCTTCCTTCATTTATTCTTTATTGCTTTGTATGTTCCCTTGGTAGTTATAAATTTTATAGTTATCAATAAGAAACGGATATTATAAATGGCTTAAATAGTTATAAATGTAGTTACATTAGTGGTATGTCAAAAGTTTTTTTTTTTTTTTTCCTTTTGAATTTTCAAGGAAATATAAAGGCATTTCTCTAGTTTGATCTTAATCAATTAAGATATCTATAATATATTAATGGAAGTAATAATGAGGTTAGTGGTGAGAAGTTAGGTTAGTGGTATGAAGTGGTTAGGTTAGTGGTATGTCAAAGGTTTTATAAAAAAAGTTTTAAAAAATAACTCCAAGGAAATGTAAGAGGCCTTTTTTTGAAAAAAGAAATTGTGACTTTTTGAATTGTAAAAATATGATTGTTTTAATTACCTTGTTTATAGATTTCATTATTAAGTTATAAACATCTAAATTAAAGTAGATGAATATATAAATGCAAAATTATATGTAAAGTTACAACCGCACAAGATAAATATTCTTAGATAATTTTTTTTATTATTATTCATGAATCATTATTTCATTGTTTATTTATAAATATCTAAATTAAAGTTTTTTTTTAATCTAAATTAAAATAGATGAATATGTAAAGGTAAAATTATATGAAAAGTTAAAACTACCCAAGATGAACATTTAACCGCTTGTAGATGTGTGTTTTTTGGAAAACTAAAAGTATACATAATTGCTTTAGTTGGAACTATATAACTATGCAAATATTGTTGCGAGTGGTTCCATCATTTGAAAATTATTAAGCTTGGTGGCCTTACAAAACAGATATTTCATTTTGCAAAAAACTTTACATGAACTCCTCTTTTGTGACAACCTTTTTTTTAATTTTTTTTCTTTTTGCCGAAACAACTTAAGAATATTAAGATTTAAATTAACACATGTGGTAGTTGGAAAACACGTCAGTGATATGAAAAATAGAAAGATTTAAATATTTAAAAAATATTTTTAGTAGATTGTAATATAAAACATTTTTTTCTCAATATTTATGTAACTTTTCCCATAAGATCAATATTTTTGGCATCATTTAAAGATGATACATAATATTTTTCAAAAGAAGAAGAAGAAGCAGAGACAATGCTAACACGTAATATAAAATTATTAAGTTTGCGTGATTTAGATTTGTGACAAAAAATAATAAATGTATCTATGATAAAAGTTTTTATCTAAATGATATATAGTAGTTCATATTTTTTTAGACTTGATTCAAAAAGTTCATTCTCAATAGCCTTTTAAGCCTACAAATTGCTCTTTTTTTAAATAAAAAAAAATTTTAAAAGTCTACAAATTGCTCAATCTATGAGCCTTGACAAATTCAAAAGGTGCTAACTAAATTATAAATTATATGACCCTTTATCACACAAATATATTGATTCCTCCAATGTATGGTAAAAGAAAGGCAAGTTTGTGTCTAGCCATTTTCTTAATTTGTATTGCATAATTTAATAGTATGGAGGATGTTACTGGATTTAAATGTTGAATAAAATAATATGAGAGAAAAAAAAAGAGTAAAAATAAAATATATAGTAATAAACATCAAATTATCCAAGTCATTCTATGCAATACAATAATATATTATTATATACTATATGTATAATGCAGTAGGATAATATTTAATCAAAGAGAATATAAAAGATAGCAACTTAAAACACAAAACTAAATTACATCAACCCAAAGTTGAATTCTAATTAACACAAAAATTAATCAACCTAAAGAATTGTTGTGATAAAAAAAATCAAACAAAAAATGAAAAACAATTTGAGAGAGAGAGAGAGAGAGAGAGAGAAGTTACATTTTTTGTGTGAGAAAAGTATGTATAGAATAAAAAAGAAAATGTCAAATTTATAGTAAGATCTTGAGAATAAGAAGAGTCAAAATAAAGGAAGATAAAAAGGTAGAAAAAGAACGATATTAAGGTAAAAGGTAGCCGGGAGATGAAGAGATAATCTATAATTTAATAATATATTGATATAGACTAGTAGCAAATCCACGCAATGCGTGAAAATATATAATTATTTTGTAATATGATACAATCTATAATTTATTCTCTAAAATTTATTGAAGATAGCTTTCTCCTAAAAAATTGAACTATTTCTAAAAGTACTTTCCAACTCTCTATCTCTACAAATATATCATTATATTATTTTGAGTTTTTTCTTTTTAGATATGATATTTGTAGCTCAATAATGGAGGGACAAGCCAACACAATATTAGATTTCCTATTTTTCTTCCCCATATTGAGATTGTATCATATTTCAATTCTTCTAAATTTTGAGGTGCAACCTTCATACTAGTTGCTAAATTCTTAATTCCTAAAAGCGATGTCTAGTTAGTTGCCAACAAAAAAGAATAAGGCCAAAAAAGAGAGGAAGAAGTAAAGTGAAGTTTTATAGGTTAGAATCATCATGTACAAATACTTATTTACAATAAGGTATATAAACAAAATACATATTAAAAAAATCTTACTTCAAAGGATCAAATTTAATAGACCATCACTTATATCAATTTCCATCAAAGACCAACTTGTCAAAAAGTAATGTGCCATTGATTCCAACCATGTCACTCATATTGCCATAACGTGGTCAAAGTTAGGGGTAAACTTGCTAAACTCAATCAATTGTTCTTGCTTCGAAGAAGATGTCTATTAGCTTTCCAGGTTATGATTTTCAAATGGCTATAGGAAGTTATCAGATTGTATCAATTGCTATGGCCCAAAAATAGCAATTGCTTCTGCCTTCATTGGAACACATCGGCTATATCATATTGTGTTTAATAAGGAAAGAAATAGTTATTGAGGCACAAATTTTAGGCCTTAATTTCATTAGCTCACTCCCTAAAAAATATCCACACAGGCCCATAAGCCATTATGAGCCCACATAAATACTTCCCACATATTACCCAAATACTCTCCATACTATTGCCCTACTTGGGCTCCCACAAATATTCCCTATATAAGCCCCATAAATTACCTTGGGCCCTCTCACAAATATTACCCATTATGTCCCATATATTATCCAACTTGGGTTTTCACAAA
Source organism: Castanopsis chinensis (assembly GCA_032878915.1). Lineage (NCBI taxonomy): Eukaryota > Viridiplantae > Streptophyta > Magnoliopsida > Fagales > Fagaceae > Castanopsis > Castanopsis chinensis. The sequence continues at coordinate 22,302,367 of JAVQMG010000122.1, forward strand.
AATACTCATCACATTATTACCAAAATTGGGCCACAAAATTATAATTCCTCCACAAAAAAGCCCAAAATCATTTAACTTGTGGGCAAAACCCAAAAAGGCCAACAAAACTCTTTACAAAGCTCATTGCCACATGGCACCTCTAAAGCATGTTGCTACACGACACCTTTACAAAGCTCGTTGTTACATGGCACCTATAAAGCCCATTACTACATGGCACCTTTATAAAGCTCGTTGCTACACGGAACCTCTAAAGCCCGTTGCTACACGCCATCCTTTACAGAGCCCGTTGATACATGACACTCTTATCAAGTCCATTGCTACACGGCAATATTTTTACAAAATCTCAAACTATTTTACGAAGCCCAAATACTAATTTGGCACTTATTTTACAAAGCCCAAATACTAATATGGCACCTATTTTATAAAGTCCAAAAATTATTTTGGCATCTATTTTTCAAAGCTCAAATACTAATTTGGCTCCTATTTTATAAAGCCCAAAAACTATTTTGGCATCTATTTTACGAAGCCCAAAAACTATTTTGACATCTACCTAAAACTATTTTGGCATCTATTTTACAAAGCCTAAAAACTATTTTGGCACTTACTTACAAATCCCAAATATTATTTTGGCAACTATTTCATAAAGCCTAATATTTTGGCAACTATTTCTAAAAGTTCAATATTACTTTGGCAACTACTTACAAAAGCCCCATATTATCTTGGCACATATTTACAAAGCCCCAAAACCATTTTTGCAAAAATAATCACCTTATGCTTAAAGCCTAAAATTATCCCTTGGCAAAAACATATTTTCACATGCAAAATCCCTAACTCATGGGAAATACAATTACTCATTCTCAAAAACACTTCTCTTATAAAGTTTATGTAAGCCCATGTATATCACCCATGGAAAAACTCTTCATTTTATAGGGATAATCAAGCCCAAAGAAGCTCAATTACAAAGCCCAACTGACCTAGCCTAGCTCACATACAAATCCCAGCAATTGAATCTCACGTGAGCTGATCAGCCAAATTTCTGACAACCTGACAGCTGGAGCCCATTACCATCAGCTCCAACTTGTCCAATCAGATCAGAAATGGACACGTGTCCAGCAGGGGTTAAACCCTTCCTGGGCAAGCTGAATTTCCATCATTTTTCATGTGACACAAAGTTGAAGAGATATAACATAAAGCTAGGAAGCATCCAACCAGCTATCTCCACTTTTCTTCTCTAACCTTTTCGATCAAGGGTTGAGGGCAGCCATAACCAAACCATGAAGGCTCCTACAACAACTTGAAAATGGCTCATTATCTTGCAAAAAACGTGTACTTTCTAGTTCATGGACCAAGCACATGAACCCAAATGGGGAAACTTAAGAAAATGTGGTTTGGAGGGCACCAAAGGGATCCTAGTAGAGTTCCCAGCAAAGGGCTCCAAGATTGACACCTAGTTTAGGGAGATACAATCTACCCTAGGGAGCTCTAATTCTAGTAGCAGCAAAACCAAGATCATTAGCCTAACCTATGCCTTGATCCCATTTGCTGAGGAAAAATCAAAATTTAATACCAAGTTAGAACCCCAGCTGTTATTACCTAAAACAGCAAGAACATTTTAAAAGCTAAGCTTAACACTTTAGGTCCAAATCCCAGGAACGATTCTCTAAGGATTTTCTAAAGATTGAGGCTGATTTAGTAAAGATTATTTGCTAATCACCACCCAAAACTCAACTATAAATGGAAGCTCCCCATTAACACTTCAAAAAAAACTCTAAGAGATACAAACTCTGAAAAACTTCTCTACTCTTTTCTCCTTAATTCTTTGAAAGTTCTGAGTGAGGTTCTGAATCTTTGAAGCTCTTAGTTTCAAACTTAGAAACTAATCTCTTCATCCTATAGCTCACAAATATCCCTCACATCTCTACTTATAAGCTTACCTATCCCCAATAGAAAGCCCCAGCAGCTTCACTAAACACTCTCTCTCACTACTCATATTACCTAAAATGTCTCTCATTACTCACTACTTATACTATACCCATGAGCATACCTAGGCACCATAATGATCTTGCTGCACTAGCTGGAATCTCTCTCTCTCCCTTCATCTCACACTAAGTTTCCTCATTATTTGTTATAATAGACCCCATAATATTTATTTACTCATTTACTATTGAAGGTTATGATGTAACTGTTACTATAGAATTTTTCCTTCATATTATTGTATTAGAAGACATTTCTCCAAAACCAATGGATGATGAGTTTGAAAATGTAGATACTTTTCTTAATATATAAAATAGCTAACAGCTGGAGATTTTTTTTATTCTGTTTTATTTTACTGCTGAGACAGTTTATCACTGGAACAGTTTACTGCTAGAATATTTTACTGCAGAAAAATTTTACTGCTGGGCTATTTTCTACAAAATGCTCTTTAATTATGCTGATGTGTTTGCTGTAGGAATTGTTTGTGGTCCATCCTCGTCAGTCTCAACCAAAGCCCAAGGCATAAAATAAAGTGAATTCTTTGGATCTTCACCGATAGCCTTTGGGCTGTGCTTCGAGCCTATTGTCGAGTTTCGATTTAAGCCTCTAACTCAACACAAATCTCATTTATCCGAAGGAAAAACTTTTTCGCCCCCGACATTATGGCGACTCCGCTGGGGAGCCTATTGAAGCCAAAATTTCACCATGCCTCCTAGGTTGCGGAATAGCCGGCAAGAAAGGACTCAAAACAACAATCCCCCAGCAACACAAAGCCATCACAACCTAGCCACACAAGGAGAACAGGCTGGCCAACATGGATTTAATCAAGAGGGTTCTAACCATTAATTTGCTTTCCTTTTGGAGTTATAGGGAATGCAACAACCCTCAGTTCAAACTTGCTAAATCTATGAAGGCCTTAAGAGAGGCTCAACAGCCAACACCCTAGCCATTACATGAAGAACCAAATCCTAGAACACAACAGGAGAGGAGATCAACTACTGGGAATCCTCAATCTGGGGAGCAAAATGCGTCTCTTACTCAGTTTGTTACATTATCTGATCTCACTACTTTGCTGGAAACGGAAAGGGTTAGTCGTCCAAGGGAACCAAGGCACTTTATTCGCAGGCCACCATACCTAGATGAGTTACTAAGCAAGCCATATCCAGCGAAATATGAGACTCTCACCTTCTCTCTTTATGATGGGAGGAAAGGGAATGCAATCAAGCATGTAAGCAAATTTCTTGATTCTATGGGTCCCTTTACTAGAAATGGTGATCTTTGCCTAAGGGAGTTCTCAAAATCTCTTACCGATCATGCCTACACATAGTATTACACTCTTATTGCTACATGAGATGACATGGTTGAAAATTTCTACTTAAAATACTTCCATGGTGAAGAAAAAGTTACTATTCTCACACTCCATAACACCAAGCCAAAGTCCCCCAAAGGACTCCTTGATTTCATCCGATGATTTAGGGATGCTGCTCTTGATTGCTATGGGTAGTACAAAGAATAAGAGCTTGTTGAGATTTGCATTGACAGCATGTCTCATGACTACCAGGCCCATTTAGAGAACCTTGATATTATTCAGTTTGCCCAGTTGCTCCAAAAAGCTCGAAAGACAGCCGTATTAGTCAAGCCTCCCACCGCTGAAAAAACCAAACCAGAAAAGAAAAGTATTCCTCAAGCTCTCATAGTCTCTAGCGGTGAACCAATAGTTGGAGTGAAGCAAAAAAGAGAAGAGGAAGAAGAGTACCCTCTCATACCATGCACCGATGAAGAAATGAATGCCATCATTAACAAATGGATGGCTAATGGAGTACTTAGACCCTTCAAGACTATCCAAGAACCTACTTTGGAAGATATGCGAAAGCCTTTCTATTGTCAGTATCATCGATATGTGAGTCATGGAACTAGAGATTGTAGAACAGTCTGTAGAACATTTCATAGAAAGATTTTAGACGATACTTTGAACCTCACTAGTGAGCAAGAGGTCCAGCGAAACCACTGCTCCAACATCACAAAAGGAAAGCCACAGCAGCTGTACTTTTTCATAATGAGGATGAAATGGCCAGCGTTACAAGTATGCCCCCAACAGCTATCTCTGCTCTTCAAAGACGCCCTACCTTTCGGACTTTGTTCAATCAGTTGGGGCTCAAAGAGGAGTCAAGGAGAACAGCGACCGAAGCTCTTGTATCCATTGCTGCCAGCTCTGAAACACACTGCCTCATAGCTGAAGCTCATGCCAACTGAGCTTTCCTAAAAACTATTAATGTCATTACCTTCACCGACAAGGACATGGAGGTACAACACCCTGATCATAGTAGACCATTATATATTGCTACTCAAATTAAATGATGTTCACATAAGAAAGGCACTAGTCGACACTAGTGCATCACTTAATCTTATTCCAGCCAGCACACTCAAAGTAGCTAGGATTCCACTCAGCAAAATCGCTAAGGCTCCTATTGAGGTTCTTGGCTTTGCTTGTATTCATGAATGCACTATTGGGAGTATACAGTTAGTTCTCAGAGTGGGGCCCATTGCTACCCTTACTAGATTACATATTATCGACTCAACCGTTTCTTATCATGCTCTACTTGGGAGGAAATGGCCCCACAAACACAAGCTTGTGCCATCCACTTACCACCAATGTGTCAAAGGAAGATTTAATGGTAAGCTCATACGAATCCCTGCTAATCCTACACCCTTTGATCTATCTGAGGCACACTATTTTACAGCTACTTTCTATGATGAGCTCACTCCAAGTGGGGAAGATTCTACTTCAAGGCCTATTGGGATCCCATTACCCAGTTGGCAAGATATTGAGAACAATCTAGAAATAGACATGATGGTCGTTTGGGGTATCATTTATTACGGTACGCGAGGCCTCGCTGTCTCAAACAGAAAGGTCTCGGATTGAATGAAACAAGTACTACTCCAACATGTTGTTATACTCAAGAAACAGAAACCCCAGTGGTAGAAAAAAACCTGCCCAGCAATTTGGCAGAACTACCTGAAGAACCCCCAGCGGTAACCAATTTTTCACCTTATGTGGAGCTGGAGACCATTAATCTCAATGATGATTGTAGTATCCAGTAGCCAACTTTGGTTAATGAAACTTTGCCACCGCTAGAAAAAGCTCAGCTCATTTCATTATTAAAAGAGTACATTGATGTCTTTGCTTAAGAGTACCATGAGATGCCCGATTTGGATCCTAACCTAGTAGCACATGCTCTTAATGTGGAACTAGGGGCAAAGCCAGTAGTACAGCCCATGCGGACCTTCCATCCTGATGTGGAAGCTCAGATTATCCAAGAAGTTCAAAAACTCCTCACAGTTGGGTTCATCAAGCCTATCATGCACCCAAAGTGGCTTTCAAACATTGTACCAATCAAGAAAAAGAACGGACAAATACTATGTTGCGTTGACTTCCGAAATCTTAATAAAGCATGTCCCAAAGATGAATTTCCACTTCCAAATATGGATATGCTCATTGATTCTGCTACTGGGCATGCTATGTTTTCATTCATGGATTGTTTTAGTGTTTATATTCCAATCAGAATGTCATCCAAAGATGCAGCCAAAACAGCCTTTCGAACTCCTATTGGCAACTTTTACTACACTGTCATGCCCTTCGGTCTTAAAAATGTCAGAGCCACATATCAAAGGGCTATGACCACAATCTCTCATGACATGATGCATAAAGAAATCGAGGACTATGTGGACGACATTGTTGTGAAGTCAAAGACAAGAGGAAATCATCTTACTATTTTACAAAAAGTCTTTGAAAGGTGTCGGCTCTACAAGCTTCGCATGAATCCACTCAAATGTGCCTTTGGAGTTACAGCTGGGAAATTTCTTGGATTTCTTGTCCACCAAAGAGCCGTAGATGTTGATCCTAACAAAGTGCAAGCCATTGGTGAAAAAAGGAAGACCCTTCGGCTAGGATTCCAAATGCCAGCAGACATTCCTCCAGCTACAGTAACTCATAACCAGACTGCCAACCGTATGTGCACCCATATTAGGGAAACCAATTAAGCTATATTTGGTTACCAATGAGGAGGCAATTGGGGCACTTATAGCCCAAGATGATCAAGAAGGGACCAAACAACCGATTTATTATGTTAGAAGAAAATTAAAAGATGTTGAAACCCGCTACCCAAAGGCTAAAAGGGCTTGTCTTGGTCTAATATATGATGCCCAGTGGCTGCATCATTATCTGCTAGCTCACACGGTACAGCTCTTAACAAAATCTCATCCAATCCACTCACTCTAGAGGTAACAGGTTCTTTCCGAAAGGCTAGCACAATGGCCTTTGTAATTATCTAAGTTTGAAATCATAGCAATCACCCCAATAGTTGTAAGGGATCAAGTCAACAATGATTTATTGTCAAATTTTCTTGGTGAGGACAGCTGGGACATTACTGATGATGTACCTGGCAGGCTGCCAGAAATTGCACTGATGGAAACAGCTGAGGCTGTTTGGACTTTACGATTTGATAGATCCTCTACCACTTCTAAAAGAGGGGTTGGAATAGTCCTATCCAAAAGTATCGGAGAAACAGTAGGTAGCTCATTCAAGCTTAATTTTCCATGCACCAACAATATGGTTGAATATGAAGCATATCTTACAGGGTGAAATGGGTATCAAACATCTTCAAGTAATTGGAGATTCAAATCTGGCTGTTTGCCAAACTAGAGGAGATTTTGCACTCAAGGAACCATCTTTAGCTCCATCTAGAGCTATGACTTAAAGGTTTAAGGACTCTTTTGAAGAATTCAATATTGAACACTCCTTAAGGTCCGATAATCGCTTTGCCAATACTCTAGCCACATTGGGATCAAAAGTCAAATTTGAAAGTGTAACTACAAATGTAACTGTTGTAAAAAGGCCTATTCCAGTTGTACAAATGCTGAAAGAAGAGTTCTTTGATGAATCGCTAGGACAAACAGATTGGCAGTCTCCCCTTAAAGAAGTACTATTATCACCGGATGAGAAAGATCACTTGAAGGTACTCAAAGATTATGCTTTAATGGTGGGAGAGCTATACAAAAAACTTCCTGGAGGAGTTCTAGCTAGATGCTTGAGCCCTGGTGAGTCCACTAAATGATTGAAAGAAGTTCATGAAAAATCCTGTGGTGCCAGCGGTTCTATTAGTCTCTACAGACGCCTCCAGCAGTTAGGATATTACTGTTCAGAAATAAGCAAACAAGCTGCCACCGTCCAAGAACAATGCACCAATTGCCAATACACTTTTGATCAGATTAATTCATATGCACCCTTTACCACTAGTGATTGGCATATACCTTTCATTAAGTATCTCATAGAGGGCATCTTGCCTGACAATCATAAGGAGGCCTACCACTTGAAAAAGTTGGCCACGCGATATTTATGGAAGGGGTATTCTTTTCCGGAAAGGGTCCAATGGGGAGCCTTTGAGATGCCTAGGGACCCCGAAGCACAATCAGTTATGCAAGAGGTACATATGGGAGAGTGTGGTGACCATCAAGGCAAAGCTGCTCAACCTAGGGTATTTCTAGCCCACCATGAAGCAAGATGCAGTTGAATGTGTGAAGACTTGCCATACTTGCCAAGTCCATGGGAATCTCATACATGCTTACCCCACTAACCTCCAAAACATGATGACTCCTTGGCCATTCCATACTTGGGGATTGATCTAATAGGCCCAATCAATCCAACATCCAAGGGTCATATTTGGATACTAGTGGCTACTAAGTACTTCACAAAGTAGGTTGAAGCCATTTGCCTAAAGAAAGCTACAGGCCCAACTATTGCGAATTTTATTGAGAGCATATAATATGCAGATTTGGCATCCCTCACAAGATTGTTACTGATAATGGCACTCCTTTTGTCCACAAAGATGTCAGAAAATTACTTGACCATCGCCATATCAAGCACCGCAAGTCCACTCCTTATTATCCACAAGGCAATGGTCAAGCGGAAGCTACCAACCGAATGCTATTAAGAATTCTCAGCAAGATGGTGCATGAATATGAGGGTGGCTGGACTAAACACCTACTGGAAACCCTATGGGCATACTGAAACTCAAGCAAAACAGCCACCGGACTATCACCATTCTCTCTTGTATATGGTTCGAGGCTATATCTCCAGTTGAGCTATTGGTTCCGACCCCAAGGGTTCTTCATGGACAAGAAATAGACGTCGATTCTTCCACTTGTGCAGAAATTAGAACTATAGACCTTGAAACCTTGGAGGAAACACGAAATCTTGCCTACAACCGTACCTAGTGGTATTAGCAACAGATGGCCAATGCTTACAACAAGACCATGGAATCTAGGATTTTTGTTAAGGGACAAATGGTTCTAAAGGCAGCAGATCATCTAAGGAGGAATCTCTCAACACCCTCTAAGTTTGCCCCAAGTTGGGAGGGGCCCTATCTCATAAGGGAAGCCAATGACACTGGTTATTACCGTCTAGCTACAGCAAAAGATGAAAGTCTCACGGGACCTATCAATGGCAAATGGCTTAAGTTGTACCATGCTTAACTCAACCTTTCAAGTATGTACTAAGTTACCTTCCTTGTATAAACCATTGCTATGTGAATAAGAATTAAGCATTGCCCTTTACCTCAGACATGAATTTCTTATATTTGCCAACACTCTAATATTACTTCGCATATTTAAGCATGCATATTCAAAACTATGAATAAAGTTACAGCTTTAACAGCTGGGTATTTTGAACTTAAAATGGCCATAGGCATAATAAATATTTTCAAAACTATGCATATGATTTTCATGACTATATTTCTTCCTGAATATGCTATTCTTTGATAAATAAAGCATTTTTTACAAAATAAATTCATATACTTGTGCATAAACAAAACATAGCTTGCACAGCTAAGGAAATATTAAGCTACTACACTAAATTCATATGGCTAGTACACCTCTGCACAAAACACAACATACATAGCTAAATAAATCCAAAATACATAACATGACTCATTACATCATAATTCAAAAACAACTATCCAAAATACCAAGCTACTAATAATAATAAAAGAGAAGCTAGTCAAATAAGCCATCGCTAAAGGTTTCTGCTGAGGAAGAAGCACCTCCAGCTGACGAAGACCGCATCATTTCATCTCTCTGACTCAACAAAAGTGAAAGCTTAGCTCTCTTTGCTACAATTTCTTTCTTAAGTATCTTCATTGTAAGATCATCATCTCAGGCAGTACAAGCCTCAGCAGCAACTCGAATCTTATCAAGAATAATTTGGACCCCAAACTTCATGAACAATAAGTCCTTGAGAGCATTCTTCCACTTAAGTGCTTTCTTCAAGTTTGAACTCTCAAGCTTTGTACGCTGCATATCTAGTAGTACAGCAACAAGCAATTGAAGTTCGGATTTCCTCAATGGAGCACCTAGTGTGCATCTAGTCAGGAAGTGTGGATGTTTCCTTACAATTGCTACCAGCAGTGGCTGACTTTCTGTAGGAATTTTAGACCGCTGGAACAAGACAGTATTGCTTGAAAGTGGATGAAAGTCAACTGCCACTTTCTCATTCTCCGCATCCTCTGCAAATCACTCCAAGAATTCTTCAAGGCTCATTCCCTTGGTAGCAGCACCAGAAGACTCAATCCACAGCTCTGCAAAAAGGAGTATGATTATATCCTTAGCAATAACAAAAAACATTCGTGCAGCCAATCATTATTGAACAAGAAACTTGCTTTACTAAATATATGTGACTCAAAGTTATCATACCTAGGGGTTCTTCACTTTGGGGTACATCGTGAATAGTTGAAAAAGCAGCGTGTCCTTGGCTAGGTACACCAACAACAACTTCCCCAGTAGTAACAATAATATCAGGGTCCTCTCCAGCATGTTCTTTGCTGGACTCCCAAGCAGCAGCTTTTCCAACAGTGACAGCAACAGTAGGACCTCCCTCAGCCATCTCTACATCTCATCAGTTGGACCTAGAGAACAAAGGATTTCAGGAGAGGAAACGTGAGAAGAAACCGAAGCCAGGGACAGTAGTTTACCAAAATCAGCAGCAGTATCCTCAAAATCATACTCCTCCGATTGTGTCTCCTCACTACCACCGGACTGTTGCAGCCATAAAAACATATGGTTAGCACCAATAATGAAGACAAAAAAGGAAAGAAAAAATATAGAAAGGATGTAAGAAGATAAGGGCTCTATGAGAATACCTCCTCTGAAGATTCAAAAACCTTTACTCTACCTGCACTAGTCTTCCTTCTGTATTGCTTCGATGGCGAGCGTGTGCTAGCTGATGCAGCAGCTAGGAAACTGGACTTAGTGCCTGAAGTTGCACTAGAACCAAATTGCACAATAGCTGAGGGCTTGGGACTGCCAGCCTTGAGCTTCTCAGCACTTGCCTTCTTTCGTCTCACTTTTTTAGGCTTGTCTTCAAAAGAGGGTGATTTGCCATGAGATTCTTGGGCGCACCAGTGGCTGGATTAGACTCGGGAGCTCTTGCTATGACATTTTTCTCAATCTATTCTATGGGAATATCGCCCCCATGAACCAGCCAGCCATTAAGATCAACCTGCCACTCAGCAAATCCTAAGGTCTAGTAGCCCATGCCGAAGCTGCTCTTATATTTGGAATAAGCCGAGTATTGGAAGAAAGCTCCCTCAAAGGAAGACGTATCACTACTTACTCAACCTCTCGACTGCTCACATAATCAACAAAGGTGCTCATCACCTTCCTCTAATATAACTTCATGTTTGTGGTAGCATAGCCCTCACGATGTCTTCACGGGACCAAGACTCTCTCTACCTTGCGAGCCCTATACTCCATTGCATCACTTAAAGGACATCCTGTGGCATTAATGTCTGAAACATCTTGATCAAACCTAAATTGCCTCAAAACTCTATGGGGATTACATTGTGTCAAATTAAACACGGCACCACTTGGATATGGAATGTATGAAGGGGATGTGATAATCAAGAAGTTGGGAATCTTCTCAAGATCATTTAGGCCAATTTCTTGAGATCCATGCCTAGCAGTTGGAAAAGGGTTCGATTGGGCAAAACCCAGCAGCAACATAAGAATAGGGCTTCCAAGCAAAGTGAGCCCCATCATCCAGAAATGTGATTGAAGGAAGATTCCAAACCTTCAACCCCATCCATTTCATAAGCAAAGGAAGACCATCTTCAAAGCCAAGAAATTGAAGCTCACCATTAGGACCAGCAGCTCCGACCACCCAATTGGTCGCCTTCACATCACCAACATCTTTACCAACATCAACATAATCTTTCAAATGCTCCCATATGAAAGTTTGTAACAACACTACATTAATACTAGACTCAATAATGTCGTATGTTGATCCTTCAAGCTCATCACTACATAACCTATCAAGCTCAGAATAAAGAGTGCCTAAACATAAAGTACCTAAAGGCAAGGACACACCTCTACATAATACTACGGCTAGAGGAAATGTAAACAGCTTCATGAACTATACTGAGTCAAAATTAAACACACACTTGCTCATCCACAAAGCTAAGAATGCAGCCCTTCTTGTATCAACATCCTCAGACTCCCTAAATTCAGAAATTCAAAAGGAGAACCTGGCTCTATTACCTCCCCAAGACGCAAAAGTACCTCCAAAAGTCTCCAACAGCTTTTCGACAATCACAAACTCCTCATCAGACAACCCTAACTCTAGCCGATTCACATCTCCCATGCTAGGCAGCAAGCAAATCCTTTCCACATCTTTAAGGGTGACTGTAGTCTCATCCTAAGGAAAAAAGAAAGTGTGGGTATCAGGATTCTAGTGGTGTACCAAAAATCAAAGTGCTCTCACATCTCTATACATGTTCCACCCACGGGACACAACCACAGCCTCAAAAATCTTGGCATCCCTTAGAATTTGACAGAATCCTTCATCGGTAACTTTTTGCTCCACCCAACTAGACCAACCAATGGTTGTGCCACAAGGACACAAAAATTGAATAGATGCTAGCAAAAGCTCTTTCCACTAGAACCACAGGTCTATTATACTAGAAGCGGCTGGGATCCATGTTGTCTCATGACTGGGGGCTTCACCCTTCAAAATCCACTTCTTTGGCACACCGAGTGGGCTGACCTCCGAAGCCCTAACTACCGGAAACAAAGAAGTTAAACAATACCACGGGTCTTGCAGCAGCAACAAGAGCTCTCTTGGCCTAACCTCTGTACTAGCACCCTCAGCAGCTGCCTTAGCTGCGCCCCTAACTGTAGCCTCATTCATTGGCACAGTCACCCCAGCAGTACCAGCATCACCAAAACCCAGCGGTTCTTCCCCTTCAGCCATAACTCACAGAATCGGAAAGAGTATTTCCTCATAAACAAAAAAGAGGCAAAAGAACACACACGGCCACCACAGGAAACAAAAGAAGTTATGGACCTTTCTCTCACTTGGCCAAAATCAACAAGGGAAGAGAGAAAAAAAAAACTCAGTTTCCCTCTTAACCCTAGCCAAAGCTCTTTGTCTCTCTCAGTCTTGGCCAATGGCAAGGAAAAGGAGGAAGAAAAGGCTCTGTTTCTCTCTCTACTTTGCTAGAAATCTTAGTCACTCTCTCTGCCTTGGTTAAAGTTAGTGTTACTCTCTCACCCTAGGCTGAAAATAAGGAGAAGAAGAAAAGGCTCTCTCTCTATTTTTCGGTCCAAGCAAAAATAAAAGAAGAAATACCCAAGGCCAGCCTTTTACTGGTAAACGTGAAAACTGCAAGTGACAAGACATGGAGAAAAGACTAGCATTTAATGCAAGGAAACTTAGGGGAATAACTAAAAGTGCCGAACGTGGAAAAGTTGTAGAAGCCCACTATTCACAACTACCACCAAATTTCAAACTTGCACATGTGATCAAACAGAAACTGCTCACACGTTACTCAAGGGGCTAAATGTTAAGGTACAAATTTTAGGGCCCTAATTTCATTAGCCCCACTCCCTAAAAAATATCCACACATGCCCATAAGCCATTTTGAGCCCACATAAATATTTCCCACATATTACCCAAATACTCTCCATATTATTGTGCAACTTGGGCTCCCACAAATATTCCCTATCTAAGCCCCATAAATTACCTTGTGCCCTCTCACAAATATTATCCATTATATCCCACATATTATCCAACTTGGGTTTTCACAAAAATACTCATCACATTATTATCAAAATTGGGTAACAAAATTATAATTCCTCCACAAAAAAGCCCAAAATCATTTAACTTGTGGGCAAACCCCAAAAATCCCAACAAAACTCTTTATAAAGCTCATTGCTACATGGCACCTTTACAAAGCCCGTTACTACACGGCACCTTTACAAAACCCGTTACTACACGACACCTATAAAGCTCATTGCTACACGGTACCTTTACAAAGTCTGTTGCTACACGGTACCTTTACAAAGTCCGTTGCTACACAGCACCACTAAAGCCCCGTTGCTAAACAGCACCCTTTACAAGCCTGTTGCTACACGCACCTTTAAAGCCCGTTGCTATACGGGACCTTTACAAAGCTCGTCGCTACACAGCACCTTTACAAAGCTGATCGCTACACAGCACCTCTAAAGCCTATTGCTACACGGCACTCTTACCAAATCAATTGCTACACGGCAATATTTTTACAAAATCTCAAACTATTTTACAAAGCCCAAATGCTAATTTGGAACCTATTTTACAAAGCCCAAACACTAATTTGGCACCTATTTTACAAAGCCCAAAAATTATTTTGGCATCTATTTTATAAAGTCCAAATACTAATTTGGTGCCTATTTTACAAAGCCCAAAAACTATTTTGGCATCTATTTTACAAAGTCCAAAACTATTTTGGCATCTATTTTACAAAGCCCAAAAACTGTTTTGGCACTTACTTACAAAACCCAAATATTATTTTGGCAACTATTTCATAAAGCCCAATATTTTGGCAACTATTTCTAAAAGTTCAATATTACTTTGGCACCTACTTACAAAAGCCCCATATTATCTTGGCACATTTTTACAAAGCCCAAAAACCATTTTTGCAAAAATAATCACCTTATGCTTAAAGCCCAAAATTATTCCTTGGCAAAAATATATTTTCATATGCAAAATCCCTAACTCATGGGAAATACAATTACTCATCCTCAAAAACACTTCTCTTATAAAGTTTATGAAAGCCCATGTATATCACCCATGGAAAAACTCTTTATTTTGTAGAGATAATCAAGCCCAAATAAGCTCAATTACAAAGCCCAGCTGACTCAACCCAGTTCACATACAAATCCCAACAGCTGAAGCTTACGTGAGCTGATCAGCCAAATTTTAACACAACCTAACAGTTGGAGCCCATTGCCACCAGCTCCAACCTGTCCAATTAGATCAAAAGTGGACACACATCCAGTAGGGGTTAAATCCTTCCTTAATAAGCTGAATTTCTATCATTTCTCATGTAACACAAAGCTGAAGAGACGTGACATAAAGCTGGGAAGCATCCAACCAACTATCTCTCCTTTTCTTCTCCAAAGTATTCGGTTTAGGGCTGAGGGCAGCCATAACCAGACCATGAAAGCTCTTGCAACAACTTGAAAATGGCTCATTTTCTTGCCAAAAACGTATACTTTTGGGTTTATGGACCAAGCACATGAACCCAAATGGGGAAACTTAGGGAAATATGGTTTGGTGGGCACCAAAGGGATCCCAACAGAGTTCCCAACAAAGGGCTCCAAGATTGACACCTAGCTTGGGGTGATACAATGTACCTTAGGGAGCTCTGATTCTAGTAGCAGGAAAACCAAGATCATTAGCCTAACCTATGGCTTAATGCCATTTGCTGAGGAAAAATCAAAATTTAATACCAAATCAGAACCCCAGCTATTATTACCCAAAACAACAAGAACATTCTAAAAGCTACGATTACCACTCTCGGTCCAAATCCTAGGAACGATTCTCTAAGGATTTTCTAAAGATTGAGGCTGATTTAGCAAAGATTATTTGCTAATCACCCCCTAAAACTCAACTATAAATGGAAGCTCCCCATCAACACTTCTAAAACAACTCTGAGAGATACAAACTCTGAAAAACTTCTCTACTCTTTTCTCCTTAGTTCTCTGAAAATTCTTAGTGAGGTTCTAAATCTTTGAAGCTCTTAGTTTCAAACTTAGAAACTAAGCTTTTCATCCTATAGCTCACAAATATCCCTCACATCTGTACTTATAAGCTTTTACCTGTCCCCAGCAAAAAGCCCCAGCAGCTTCACTAAACACTCTCTCCCACTACTCATATTACCTGAAATGTCCCTCATTACTTACTAATTATACTATACCCATGGGCATACCTTGGCACCATAATGATCTTGCTGCACTAGCTGGAATCTCTCTCTCTCTCTCTCTCTCTCTCTCTCTCTCTCTCTCTCTCTCTCTCTCACACTAAGTTTCCTCATTATTTGTTATAATGGGCCCCATAATATTTATCTACTCATTTACTATTGAAGGTTATGATGTAACTGTTACTATAGAATTTTTCCCTCATATTATTGTATTAGAAAACTCTTCTCCAGAGCCAATGGATGATGAGTTTGAAAATCTAGATACTTTTTCTTAATCTGTGAAATAGCTAACAACTGGAGGTTTATTCTATTTAGTCTTATTTTATCGCTGAGACAACTTACTGCTAGGACAGCTTAACACTGGAACAGTTTATAGCTGAAATATTTTACTGCAGAAAAATTTTACTGCTGGGCTATTTTCTGCAGAATGCCTTTTAATCATGCTGATGTGTTTGCCATAGGAATTGTTTATGGGCCATCATTGTCAATCTCAACCTAAGCCCAAGGCATAAAATAAAGTGAATTCTTTGGATCTTCACCGATAGCCTTTGGGCCGTGCTTCAAGTCTATCGTCGAGTTTTGGTTTAGGCCCCCAACCCAACACAAAACTCATTTGTCAAAAGGAAAAACTTTTTCTCCCCCGACAATAGTAAAATCCAAAAGAAATAGTATTGTTAAGTTTTTACTAAAATTCATGTACATAGTATTCTAGATATTCAAGAAGAGAAAACTCTAAAAAGGAAATCAAGTTGTTGAAAAAATAGAACAATTCAAAATCTAAAACTAAAAACCCAATTATTGTTGATGTACACAGTATTATAGGTAGGTATTCAAAAATCAAGAACGAATTAGTTTTTCTATCCACACAACAATTAGCATAAAACTAGGTACTAATGGAATTTAAAAATAATTCAGTTCTTTGAATTCTCTCAGTCCTAAAATACCAAAAAATTTCTCATAAGCTAAACAATTCCCAAAGTTATTCATCAACCAAACAGGCCAACTAAGGTCCCAAACACAAAAATTCTAGTCGCAACACAACAGTCTAAGCTAATGTACTTCGAAGAATTAGAGTTTCCTTTAAAAAATTTAAACTGTTACATCCCAAGTTCCATACACAAAAAAATAATAATAATAATAATAATAATAATAATAATAATAATAATATTCAAACTCTACTCTTTTTTCTCTTCCATTTTCCCACAATTTCCAGGAAACCAAACAATCAAATTAAATAGTAAACAATAAATTATTAGTATAAGGAAATGAAAATCTAATATAGCTGATGTGTATTGAACCATTAAAAGAAAATTATCAAGCACCACTCAAGAAAAGCAACAAATTTATTCCTCTTTCCTTGAAAAGGTTCTAAGAAAAGAATGGTTACCGATTGATGAGTAGACCTTTAATAGATTAAAAAATCTCCAATGATTGCGAGTCTTACTCTTGATCTTTGAGATTTGTCGAGGAATTGACAAACAAAACAAAGATAAAAATGAAATTTAATTCAGCATATAAAACAACTGAAAAAGAGAACAATAGCAATTTCTCTTTGTTGAAAACGAATAACACTCTTCCTAAAAAACAAAGACCAAAATAAAATATCACATTGAAGTTAATTATCATACATTATAGCAAACATATTGACAGTAACATTCCTACAATCTAGAGAAGGCAACCATAAAACAATTAACAAACATGATCAAATGCCCTACTCAAATCAATTTTGAAAAAGATCAAAATATATTTTTTAATAGTTTTGAGACCATGAAAACTCAATCTCTTTCATCATGAAATCCCAAAATTGAACTACATTTTTTTTTTCTAGTAATGAGATGGGAATAAATTTAAAAAAAAAAAAAGAATAAGAATAATACAAATAGTTGATCTCATTTTGAGTTTATACCCTTTGGACCTGAGCTACTAATGTTCACCTCTCATCTCATCTACTTTACTTTTGTCTGTAAGCTCTAGAGTCACACAATCTATCTCTTGCACTCATTTGATTGGGTTTTGGTAGACGGACTTGAGCCATGACCAAAAGAACGAAATAAACACTCAAGAAACTATCCCATTGAAGGTCATACCAATCAATTTGTAAAGAGAGAACAAATGAAAATTTATAGAAAAAAACAAAATGAGAGGTGAGGAGGTTGCAATCTATTGATGACTATAAGAATTCCATATAATAGCAACATCTTATGAGTTTAGGTTAATGGAGAGACACACGATAGATTTGGAGATAAAGTATTGGTGATTATAAGAATTTCATATAATAGCGGCATCTCAAGAGTCTGGGTTAATGGAGAGACACTCAATAGCTTCGGAGATAAAGTAACACATGAATTTAAGAAGAGACTCAATAAATAGCAATCGGTAAGACAAAAAATAAAAAGAAAGAACGTAAATAAATGATGACATGGCACTGATGTGGCTTAACTGGAGCGTAGCAACGATAAATGCTACGCTTCAATTTTTAGACATATATAGATATAGATAAAACACATTAAAAGATAGTATATTCATTAGGACAAAATTTGGCTACAAATTTGATTCTACCCAATAGTTATAACTACACTCAATATCTTTTTATTAGATGTGATTTTGAACAAGTTCACAATTAGATTGCATTTTCTTCTTGCATCCTCAACGCTTGCAAAATTTTCATAAGATCAAAAATCAATAACTATGTAATCAATCAAATAATTAAATTTTAAGCTTTTGTAGTTTAAAATTATGCGTAAAAAATAAAATTATCGATCTAATTGTAAATAGTATCCAATTGGCATGAAATATGATATTTGTATTAAGAATATAAATAACATGTAATTCAATAGTTAGATTTTCAAAATATGTAGTTACTGGTTACAACCAAGTTTGTAGCTAAATGTTATCCTATGGTTTATTTGTTTGGATTTTTTTACCGATACAAGTTGATGGGTTAGAATGCCACTAATATAAATACTGAACGGTATATTAATGTTAAAAAACTCATAAAAAGATAGTATATTCACTATGTTACTTATTTTTTGGGGCTTTTTGTTCCTTCTAATATGTGGATAAGCCATGTTATAATTTTTTCATTCACAAAATTACACTCATAATTCCCATTGAAATATTTTTTTTGATGAACAGAAAATGGGTAGGGGGCAGTGAAACATTTTTAATAACTCGATAAAACTCAAGTACATTTTTGTAATTTATTAAACTAGTCACTAACCCATGCTATACATGGGAACCTACATATTTATGATGTAAACTATAATAATTTTATAAAATCTTAAATTGATTAAGAAACTACACCATTACATAATTTGCTCTTGTATGATTTTAATTTTTGTTATAATTTGATGAAGAAGTCATTGCTTGAACATGCAATGGCTTACCAAAAATTTGTCAAAAGATTTCAAATACTACAAAAAAATAACTCAAAATTTTAGTTATTAAAACTTCTAAAAAACCAAAAAATATTAAAGAATCAGAATATTCACTACTTAGAAATTATTGAAATAAAACAAAATATATATGACTAAACAATAGAGAAATATAAAAGAAAGATGAGTTATATTTAAAAGAATAATTTTAATTATTGCAAGTTTTTTTATCTTGTAAAAAACAAGTAAAAAGAGTTTTGTGGTTTATGTACAAAAATTACTTTTTAAAGAAGTTGAACTTTATTAATAGTTGATGATTTTTATATTTATCCAAATAAAGCCACGTTTAGGATAATCTTAATATAGGATTTATTCAAGTTTTTTTATTTTTTTTATCAACGTTTGAGTTTGAGTTTAAGTTAGACTTGTTATAGAGATAGAGTTTCACTCATTATTAAGTTTGAACTAAACAAAATTAATTTTGTTTAAAAAAATGATAATATGAGTTTGAGTTTAAGTTGGACTTGTTAAAGAGATAGAGTTTTACTCCTTAAGTTTGAACTAAACGAAAATAATTTTATTTTAAAAAAAATATAAAAAAATAATTAGTTTGAGTTTAAGTTGAACTTGTTAGAGAGATAGAGTTTCACTCTTTGTTAAGTTTGGAATAAACAAAAATAATTTTATTTAAATAAAATGATAAT
Source organism: Castanopsis chinensis (assembly GCA_032878915.1). NCBI lineage: Eukaryota > Viridiplantae > Streptophyta > Magnoliopsida > Fagales > Fagaceae > Castanopsis > Castanopsis chinensis. The sequence continues at coordinate 22,321,708 of JAVQMG010000122.1, forward strand.
TTATTTAAATATTGTGCTGACATGAAAAATTGTGGGAGTTTCAGAGGTTTCGATTTTATAATATATATATATATATATATACACATTTATAAAATGATTAAATTATAATACTTTTAAACTATATAGTAACCTCTTGGGTATCTAAACTTATGAGTTTTAAAGTGAAAACAATATCAAAATATGGAATTTATTATCAATTATTCCACAAAATTTATTACTTTATACTAACTTTTATGAAGGATTATAAATTATTATCTTAATGAATTTGAGCTCCTAAAACTTTTGAAAGGTATTATTAATTTTTTGGGTCTTTTATCTCTTCAATGAAACTTCATTTCTTTATTTTTATTTTTTTATGCTTGCTTTCATTTTATATTCTTTTAATTTTAAATGAAATATATAAATAAAATACACAGAGATATATATTTGCATTACTTTTATTTTTACATAAGCTATATCATCTTTTTTTTTTAGAAAGAGTTTCAACCTATAGTGTCCACTCTTGATGATAGCTCTTTATCATCAGACCAAGATACCAATCAATTTTTGATGTAGGTAGAGATTGAACCCCAGATCTCTTATACAATCATCAGCGACTTTACCAGTTGAGCTAATTGGAACCCACATAAGCTATATCATCTTATATCATATCATATTATATAATATACTATATAATAAAATTTGAACTTAGAAGTCATGGATGTGCTAAGTGGCTACAACAAATTGTAGTAAAAGCTTAAAAGCTATAGTTGAAATTAAAATTGGATTGAATTAAATCGTTGAAATTATTTTTTCTAATACAAGTTTTCTTCTTATAGTTGAAGATAAACTAGTCCGAAATAATATATTTTTTTTTTTTTTTAAAATTGAATTAAGTTAAATTTGGAATTTTTTTCTCTAATGCTTTATCCAGTTTTTGGCTAAAATTGAAGTAACTTTTTAAATTGAAAAAACAGTTAATTTGTTGTTTTCAACCTCTCAAAAACATACATAGAGATTAAAGATTAATTCAATTTGAAATTAGTCCGAAATTTTAAAAGATTTTGGACTGAATTAAATTTGGAATTTTTATCAACTATTTGTTTTTAGTACGTTGTTTTTTTATTCTGACATATTTTGTTAACGTTTTGTTGATATGAATTTTTTTTTTATTCTTTTTTTTAATTAAAATTATAGAGTTATTTTTTGGCTAAACATTAAAATTATAGACTTATTGGTAAACTAAAGTAGTATATGATGGCAAATATATTTATCACAACTGCTTATTTCCTCTTCACTAGGCCCAATGCATTTTATACGTCAATGACTTTCAATAAACAAGTTAAGTGAGATTTTAATTCTATTGCTTAGATGTAGATTTTGTCTGGTATCTCTATCTCAAAAAAAAAAAGAAAAGGTTTTGATCATATTAACTTCTTCAATTCTAAGACTTTTTATTCATATCAACTTCTTCAATAAAAAAAGTTTATATATTATTTTTTGGTGTATTATAAATTAAAGTGATATATAATGATAATTGATAAAATGATACGTGTTTTAGTCATATTCAATGAATATATAATTTGACTCTGAATGTCTTTATTATAGTGCTAATTAATATAAGAATTTTGGAAAAAAAGAAGATAGACATAATTTCATACAGTTACTAAACTGGACCTACACAGACTCCGTAAAGTGTAAACTCACTCTCTCTATCTCTTTTTTATTTTTTGTTTATAGGATCTCTCTCTATCTCTATCTCTATCTCTATCTCTCTCTTAAAAATACATAAGTAAATCCCTTTTCTGTCCATTCAGGTTCCTGGGTTTTGCGTTTGCTAAAGAATAAACCTTTTTAGAACAAAGTTTAAAATATTAAAGAGAGAAAAAAAGAAAAGAAAAGAAAAAGAAAACACTAAAGCGATTAATAAGTAAACCCTTGTACCCACACGCGTTTCTTGTGCGACACGAACTACTGCTCAACAGTGAGTCTATGCTTGCTCGGTCTTTTTTGTTTTTTTCTTTTAAATTAATTATTAATCTAATTTTTCTTCGCTTATGATATGATCATCGTACCTCGTTCTTATTTATGATTGAAGCTTAGATTCTATTTAAATCAATCTTAGTTCTTACTGCAGTTTCTTAATTATCATAGTTTTGTTTGTGTTTTTTCAGTGAATTGCTTTGCATAGGGGTTTCTGTTGTTGCTGTGAAAAAGGGTTTCTGAGTTTCGGTTATATGATATTGAAAAACTCTGCTAAACGAGGAAAAAACAAAAAAAAAAAAGGTTAACATGGCACCCTCTCACGGTAATCATTCTCACTCTGATGCTGCAAAAATGGAACAAATAATCACAGAATTCTATACCAAAAGCCTCCACATAATATTGGAGTCTAGAACCCCATATGTGTCTTCTCGTAATTTTAGTGGTGAGCAAATCATGTCGATGTCGATGTCATCCCCATCCTCTTCCTCGTCCTCAGCCTCAGCCTCGGCCTCGGCCTCTGCTGCATCGAGCGTGAGGCCAAGGCCGAGGGACAAGTGGTTTAATTTGGCACTTAGGGGATACCCTGGTGCCATGGAGAATCTTGATCTCTGGCACCACAGCAATCCAGAACCTATGGTGGTTGATGTAGTGTTAGTTCAAAGGCCTCTTGACTGGGACCCAACACTCAATTTTTCGCCCACAAGGGAAGAAATTGTTATAGAGAGATGGGTATTGCAGTATGATCATACTAGGAAAGTTAAGGATAATCATAGTTCAGGGAGCAGCAGGAGGTCTAGTAATACTACGTTGCATACCTTGTACAAGAAATCCATGTTGCTTCTCAGGTCTTTGTATCTCACTGTTAGGCTTTTACCTGCTTATAAGGTCTTTCGTGACCTTAATTCGTCTGCCCAGCTCCGAACATTTAGTCTTGCTTATCATGTGTCTTCTGTTATTGAACCCTTCCCTCGTGGTGCAGAGGCTGAAATGCAGCGTTTTGGTTTCACCCCTGTTGAAACTTCTGCCGGTAGGCTTTGCCTATCGGTCTTGTATCGTTCATCAGTCTTGGATTTAAGCTCTGATCCAACACCTCTTACTCCACAAGTTATACCAGATTATGTAGGCAGCCCATTGGCAGAACCTCTCAAAAGATTTCCATCCCTACCTGTGGCAGGATTGGGGAATCATGGCTCTCCGTCATCATTGCCATTTTCTAGGCGGCATAGTTGGAGTTTTGACCTTTATAGAGCTTCTTCTCCTTCAGTTTCTTTCTCACCATCACCTACACATTCAGAATCGAATGCTTCAATTTCCAACCCAGCTTCCCGCCGATTCCCACCCACAAGCCTGCCACCTCATCCACCTGGAACATCTATAGCTCATAAGAATACTACCAGTTTTGATGAGTACTGTCCATCTCCTACATTTTCACCCTCCCCTTCTCCATCACCACCAATCTATATTCCTGGAACTCATCTTTCAAAGGGTCTTTTACGATCTGAAAGTGCCCCAGTAAACATACCTACTACTAGGCTTTCTAATTTGCCTGCATTGTCCAACAAGCAATATTTGCCGCCATCTCCTCCCATTAAGAGTACAAGGTCTGGTACTTTGAGGACTGATAAATTTACAGGTCCAATTCAGACTGGTGCTGCAGTTGAGCAGGTATATCTATTTATTTCATGACAGTAGTTGTAGTGCTGGATGTATTTCTTTCATTTATGATTTCTTTCTATCTGCTATAGTTGTTCTCTCTTGGGAAGGATGACAACAGAAAATATTTTGGTACGAGGATATCATCCAATGACTCACCGCAGATTTCATTTTCCAGAAGCTCAAGCAGGTCTTTACAAGATGATTTTGATGATCCTGAGTTTGATTGTCCTTTTGATGTTGATGATGATGATATGACAGATCCAGGAAGCAGGTAATGTATGAAATTCATTCAATGGATTCTACTTCTTAGCAACCAGATTTGCTTGCTAATATTTATCATAAGTGTTTTCACTTGCTTTGTTCTAATTGGTAATGTTCTCCCCTTGAGGAAATGTTTTTGAATGACAAGATAGAAAATGAGAACATTATGCAAGAATTATCATATTGCTTAGTAAATGAGTTGGCCCTTATGTGTAACTGTAAAAACTTGATAGAAATTCATATCGTTGTTGATTCACTGTCTTGTGATATGTTCTACCAAGTTTACTTGATGTATTAGGCACCGAGTATCAAAGAAACCCACCAAAGTGATCTGAGATTTTTAAAAGGGTTAGAAGGAAAATGCCAAGCGCTAGCAAATAGCCATCTCTTTTTGTTTTGTTTTGTTTTTTTTTTTTTTTTTTTTTTTTTTTTTTTTTTAATTTTGTGATTTAATAATCCGTAGACTTTTAACTCTACTTTTGATCATTCATTTTCTATAGGACTATTTACTTTGATATGCTTCTCTCCCATTTTCATATTGTTTGAAAGGTTGACATGTTTAAAACAGAAAATTGTTGTATGCATTTATGTAACTCTGCTTATGAAAAAAAAAAAAAAAACCTGCTTTATTGCTGGTAGCAGTTCATATTCTAAATCATCTAAGGTTCAGTATTTCTGTGTGTTCCCTTAATTACAGTTGGATGAAATCTCTATCTTTCTGTGGCTCTGCTTATGAAAAAAAAAAACCTGCTTTATTGCTGGTAGCAGTTCATATTCTAAATCATCTAAGGTTCAGTATTTCTGTGTGTTCCCTTAATTACAATTGGATGAAATCTCTATCTTTCTGTGGCTAGTGTTTTGGACCTCTGCATAATTCTGAGGTCATCTATCTTCGTTGAAATTGTTGAATCGATCTCTTCTCCACTTGTTTTCTAATTGCTTAAAAGGGGCAGTATTTCTAAAACTTCTTTGAATCGCCCCTGAGTTAACTTATAACAGCACCAGAAATTCTAACATATGAATTATCATTAGCCTCTGATATAGGGATGGCAAAAAATTCCCTGCCCCACGTGACCCACACTGGTTTTCCCCACCCTAAAGAGGTAATGGGGTGGGGAGGGGTTTTGCTTGCCCCAACCTGTCTTGCCCTGCCCTGAGTCTATATGTATATTTTTATTAAATTTATATTTCAATTATTTTAAGTTAATCCCTTTTATACAAATCCTATTTATAATTTATTTTTTGTTCATATTTTAGTACCATCCCCAAAACATTTGCTTTCTTTCTCTCTCTTGACTCTCCTGAATGTCCCTTCCCCTTCTCTTTCATCTCTACCTCATTAATGCCGAAGCCACATCAATTTAGGGATGGCAAATTACCTCCAACTTGTCCCAACCCCAACCTGCTCCATGCAGGTTTTCCCTTCCTGAAAGAGGGGACGAGGCACCCATGATCTGATCCTTCTCTACCCAATTACCATCCCTACTCTTATATGATTTAATGTCAGTACAACATAAACTGGCCACTTCACACAATTAAATGATTGTTCTACACTTGGAGAGGATTTGGTTTTCTTGAACCAGATGTAGAATATTTTTTTTTTGATAAGTAAGACTTATATATATATACGAAAGGCTGCTCTATGCATGAAGAACATAGAGCAAACCAAGAAAATACAAGAGAAAGAGACCAAAACTAAAAAAGGAATGAGAACGAAACAACAGAAAATTACAACAGAGAAAGGGAGCTAAGAAAGGAAGGGAGAGAGTCACTAGTCGTGAGTCTCCAAGCCCTAGACCAATCAAAAAGAGTCCCGCTAAAAGAAGCAAGCAACTGATCACCGGTGCTTTCCAAATCATCAAAAGTCCGCCGATTTCTCTCCTTCCAAACACACCAAAGGATACCCAACGGAACTAAGTTCCAAATCTGAGAAGAGTGCTTCCCCAACCAATTCCACCAGCCAATCAGCACATTAGGAATCGAACTAGGAATAACCCAAGACAAACCAAAAGTTCTAAAGGCAAAACTCCATAACCGGTAGGCCAACTCACAATGAATAAGTAAGTGGTCTACCGTCTCTCCAGAATGACGACACATAATGCACCAATCCACAAACTCCAATCTCCTCAATCTCAAGTTATCTCCCGTTAGGATCTTATTCCAAGCTGCACACCAAACAAAGAAGGAAACTCGCCTAGGGGCTTTTGCTTTCCATATAGTTTTCCAAGGAAAGACAAGAGAGGGAGAGGCCCTCAACTTGTTATAAAACGACCGAACATCAAATTCCCCATTAGGCTTTAACTTCCATCTCATCCGGTCTCCAACATCTATTAGAGGAGAATTAGCTCCCAATAAACGAAGGAAATGCAGCCCTTCATCCATCTCCCAATCCTCAAAATCTCTAATAAACCAAACATCCCAAATTCTCCTCTCCTCCGCCCCCTGCCTAGTCAAAGAAGCTTCTACAGAAACCCCCTTATCCCTGGCAATACCATAGAATATAGAAACATAGCACAATTGAAAAAGGTTGTTTCTAAGAATATCTAAAAACTGTTTATTTGTAATATGATTTAAGTATTATCCTTTTATTCTTCATTCTTTTCTTTTCTTTTTCTTTTTTTTTTTTTTTTATTTCCCCCTTTATTCTTCTTGCGACTGTGGAAATAGAAAATACAAGGATAACAGATCCAAAGTTGTCCTAAGTCAATCAGCATATAGTTTTGACAAGGAACTTAGATGAGTTCTAGGAGGTTGAATTGTAAATTAGCTCTCTTTCTAAGGAAAACTGCTTAACTGGTAAATTGTTAATTTTAATAAACTTGAGGTCAATGATATTACTTGAAACATCTGTTGAAGTATAATAAATTCAAAAAAATTTTATTTTTGTTTAAAAAATTGATTACTTTAATATTATTTATTTGAAATCAAGAAAAAGTAAAATGTTCTTTTGCAAGACATAAATCTTCCTCCTTGAAATTACCAAAATTATTACATATATGATTACAACGTTACTGAAATTCCTGGATGCTTATTTTGTGAGATCCTTAAGTTTAACTATCTAAGTTAAATTAATTGAAATATGGCCATCCATTGGAACTGATGAATAAGACCAAGCATTACAAATGGTGTGGCATTTTCCAGCAAATAATTAACCATTGCATCCTTCTTCATCTTCTTAATCATTAGTTTGCTATCATTTTGTTCTCTTACCCCCTCCAATGTCACCCAACCTTTGCTTGGTGCTACCAATCCTGTATCTTTTTCCTGAGAAAAGTTTGAACCAATCCTGCTTCTTGTTTATTTAAAGATGGCTAGTCCAGTCTTAATTTCTAGATGTTTCCGGCGAAGTTGTTTTAAGTTAATTCTAATGTAGTTAAGTAATGGTTGCAGAGATATGGTGTCAACCTAGAACCAACACATTGGCTAATGGAACATAATCGACCTAATCCATGAAAGTTCTTGAATGGACCTTTTGCAATTATTTTATGTTGATGGTTTATTTAACTATTTTAGCTTATAAGAGAATGGTACATGCGTGGATTAGCAATTGGGTCTTTCCAGCTCAATTAGCACCTTCTAATGTTTCCAACGGAGACATTTAGTGTTTAAATCCCCCCTCCCCTAACTATTGAATAATCCGATAAAAATTCAAACAACTAAATTTTAACATAAAAAACTTTAAATGCATTTTCTTTTTCAAAAAGAGAAACCAAACCATACATCATTGTTGGCTCTTGAATTAGGTATCAAATGCCTTAACCCAGAACCGAACAACTTAGATTAATCCTCATGCTTTGGAACTGGAGCCTAGAAGGCTGAGAGAGATGAATAAGCTGGTGAAGCACCACTTAGGCTTTCAAGGAGACCTGTGATTTAGAAGTAGAATGCCCAGCCTTTCTGCCACTCAGTTCTTGATGAGTAAGGCCCATCTTGATGATATGGTGATGCTTGAGTTCATTGACCTCCTCCTGCTCTGAATCATAAAGGCAGGATAATATTTTTAGCAAAGGGTGTTGGTTCAGGTTTAACCTCCCCCAGGTCTCAGCAGTAGTTACATTTTTTTTTTTTAATAATAAAAAGTGGTTGAAGGATTGCAGTTGAAGTCAGCAGTCTTTCAAGAAGCCAAAGAAAACCAAAAAAAAAAGAAGAAGAAACTCTTTGTTTTAGAATATATAATGAGACTACCCAACCAATGATTAGTTATTTGCAATAACACAGAGGTATCTTGGCATATTTTGATGTACTGAATTTCTCAAAACATTGCTTATATATAAAAAAAGAGTTTCCTCAAAAAACCATAGTTATGATCTAGATGCTATGGATGGTGGAAGAATTGATTTTACCATTGTGAAAGATTAATGTTAAATTTGTGGAGCTAGCCTGAAAAGAAGCAAGACCATTAGTTGAGTTCAAGGGAGGTTCAACAATTGCATAGACAAGTAGAGCATTGGGAATAGGTTTACTAGGGAGGAAGATGAGTCCATGATTCCTTTTTCTGCTTAATAAGGTGGTATTCTGCTCATGGCACCTATGTGCATGGATTGTAAATAATGATTAAAGCCATATCATATACTGATATCCCTCACCTCATTAACATAACATTTTGAACTAGCTGGTGTACCAAATGTGCATAATTATAGGTTATATTAGAAACTTTCTGCCTGATAATAAGTGAAGAGCAGCATTTGAGGCACTTGAAATGTTGTATGATCACCAGTGAATCCTTTTGTGCACAAAAGATACCTAATTTTCTAATTAGACGGGTGATCCATATGCTGCAACAAATCATCCCTTAGGCCATTATCTGTGTTGAAGTTGTCATTCTCAACATTTTCTCATACTCATGCCTCTAAGTTGTAATGCATTTTATAATACTCAAGTGTTATATAATGGAAATATTAGTTGGCAGGGTGTCAGTTTTATACTCTACTTTGTTAATGATTTTTTTTTTAATCCAAAAAAAAAAATGGGGTTGGAAAAATACTGATTACTTTTTGAACGGGTTACGTTGAAGTTGAAACACAAGGTAGAATCCAAACAGAATTTCTGATGTATACTAATAATTTTTTTTTTTTCTGATTTTTTTCTCAAGTGCATATGTTAGATTTAGTACTTCTAGTGCTTCCCTATACAAAGCTACAAGCTTATTTGAACAAGATGACTATCCCCCTCCTCCCAATGAACAATAAATATACCGTCCTCCAACCTAAAGGAAATGGAACAGAATATAAAAGAAATAAAAATGGGAAAAGAAACACATTTAGATGTTACATATCAATAATGCTGGATATTTTCTTGAAGGGTTTTCATTAACATTATCCTCTATGGGAGGTGATTGGTGTAAACTTGCGGAGAACATTTTGATTGTCATAAGAGAATTACAATGGTTGGTTAAGCTTGAATTTTTCTATATTAGAAATGCTGTTAGGAAGCATTTTTAACTGCTTGTAGTTTCTCACTAGTCTCATCATAATGCACCTGCATACGTTGTCATCATCCTTTTCCTTTTGTATGTTATGTGTGTTTATTTATTTTTTATGGTTTTAGCTTGTGCATTTATATTAGTAGCATTTATATGTGTGTGTGTGTATTTATTTATTTGGAAGATTTCACTGGGTAGCTTTTGGTTTTCATTAATTATCCCTTGCATTCACACTTATCACAAAAAAGTCTCTTGCATTCTGAAGCAATTACCCAGATTATGTCACAGGCCTTCAAGTAATCTAATTTTAACTGTGCCACAAATATTATAATTATCCAGTTCTTACCCATCTTTCAATGTGCTTATTTGAAGAATGTGGATATTTCTTCATGAAACCTGAGGGTCTAAAACCTTTTTCACTAATCAATTGAGAGAAGTATAGTGTTTACTGTATCATCATCAATGAAATTAGTGAAAAGCAAGGCTTTATTGCTACCACAACTTTGCTTCCAACAACCACAATTGGTACCAAACTACCAATTACCCTTTTGCATTTGCCATAATGGGTATAAATTTCCCTAGCCTTGGCTTGAAGGTGTAGTAGACATCAACGTTTTGTAGTCACCAGAATTCTTCATCATTGTTATGAGACAAGATTTTTGTCGCTTTTGTGTATCTGTTAACCTGAGCAGATATCTTTAATCTTTCTTGCTAAGTTATTTTTATGGTAAAAACAATCTTGGACTAGTAGTATGGAGGAACCTTTTTCTAATTTTGTTATTTTTATTTTTATTTTGAATGCTGAAGTTTGGATGCTTCAAATATGGGTTTGTAAGGCTCTTGGTCATAAAACTCTAATGTCTGAAAACAAGTAAATGGTTTACAAAAATTAGTTACACAGGAAAAATTAGTCTATAATAGTAATGGAGTCCTTATATAATATAGTGATTAGTTTTTTAGTTTGCTGATTTTCTAGTGAGTGAAGTCGCTACTGCCTTTATACTTCAGCACCATCATCTATCAAATAAGTTTCTCCATTATCATAGAGGAGAATCTTCTCTGCCTGTCTTTTAGATCGGATTGATTTACTTGCGAAATAAAAATTGTACTTTCAGGTTTTCTGATTGTGCTGCAGTGAATAAAAACTGACCTGTAGTGCATATCTCTCAGACCAGGTTCTTTTGATCAGAGAGGACATATATCCCAAGATGCAGCTGTTGGTGATCTTGTACGCATGTTGAAGAAAGCTCCACCTCTCTGCCCAGAATTTTCCAATTCAGTAAATGTGCCACAAGCCTCTGGGTCTGAAATATGGAGTAGCAGCATCCAGGAACCCCGTCCTGCTGCGCAGAATACAGTTTCTGCAAGCGTCACGTCATCTGGGCTTGTTAGGTTGAAGACAACAGCTGAGGCATTGGAAGAGCTCCAGGGTTATAGAGAGATGAAGAAATTGTTGCTTAAGCAAGGCAGTAAATCATACACTTAATCCAATTACACTGGACAGCAGAATTTTCTGGCAGAGTTATAGCTGGATTTTAACCCATGTTGATATTAAATCCTTTGGACATGCACAGCGTTTTGGTTCTGAAGAATATGTTTTTTGGTGCCCACTTTCTCTCTTGTACATATGTGTTTATATTTTATATTAAGTTTATGCTTAAAACTTGATAACTAAATAGAAAGGTTTGGCGTAATTACTTATACGTAAATACACTACTATACTGAATGTTCATATTGTATAATACATCAAATAGTTTGCCTTTACTGATTATACTTTTCTTTTGTTTTTATTACTGTGGTTTTTCTATCATGCTCATTTGGTAGCATCTGTAAGCCAGGGGTGGCCTGATCCCAATGCGAGTTGCTTTACAAGGTTTGTTCTACATACTTCCAATCAAGAAATGTAATTAATGCTTTATATTTCAGTCAAACTCTCTTGGTGCATAAAATGGTTTTTTAGGGAAATATCCTAGGGATGTTTTGAGTCCCATCTCTTTAGGGATGACTTGATGAGTTGATTTTATTAGCCCATAAAGTTAAAGAATCTCTATCAGCGTTCTGATTGTGCCGTAGCTTAGAAATGACAAGTTCATAGAAGGATTGCTCCAACTAGAGCCACGGTTCATGTATAGACTATGGTTCCATCAATCAAGATACAGAATTGGGTACTCTTGAGAGTTTTGTAGAAATTGGATCAAGTCTTGAAATGAATCAAGAAAATGTGGGGGCATGTACGTAAGGAAGTTTTCCCTTTATGGGAATTCAAGAAGAACTGATGCAAGAAAGCAGCCTGAATGATCTATTACTGATGGGATCTGAAGCTGTTGAAGAGCAGAACTGGCTGCTCTTTTTCTTCAGACACTGTTGAGGAGCTTAACTATCTCTTAAGTAACAAAGAGAATGGAGAATAGATTATTCATTCAAGAGGTTGGCTAATTTTACTTACGAAAAAAGAAAGAGGGTTGGCTATTTTCTTCACTCAAGGCCTGAATTACAAGAGCATTACCGCTCTCCAAATGAAGCACGAGTCAGTAGCTGAACACACTAACTTTCAGATGCTGAAGGAAGTCTCACCTTATGTAAAGTTTGCGCATTTCACAACCAACCAAGTGATCCTTGAGGCCACACAAGGCGATCATGAGGTTCATTCATTCATTTTTGACATCTTGGAGGGTGTCCAGTGGCCACCTTTGATGGCTGAGGTTGCAATGGGGAAGAGTACTTTCCTCAAAATAACAGCCATCATAGTGGACTAGAGAAATTCTAATTCAATCAAGCTGCCATTCATGTTTGATTCGATGGTGATGGTCAAAGAAGAAGATTGTGAAAGAATAGCATTTACTTTCTTTGATAGCCAATTGTATGATTGACCAGCTTCACATAGCAGAAGGTTTCCATTGGTCAAAAGTTTCCTGGGTGTAGGGTATGTTCAAAGTAACCTTAAAATTGTAATTTTAGTCCAAGAAGAACTGTTCGATTTTGCCAGAATCCGATCTATTTACTTAGTAGAGTTCCTCTGTGAAGCCCCTCCAGCAATTCACTGCAATTACTAACTCACTGCTGAGCTGCTTTTGTGGTGGGTATAAAATGGGGTTAAGGCTAATAGAGGAGTTCTGGGATTAGGATTTTAGCAGTATGAGGCAGTTCCCTTGTGAGAAAAAGGAGAAATAAGTTGTGGGGGATGGGTTTGCATACTTAAAGGGATTTAGGAGAATTACACCGAGTTCTTCTCAAGCTAAGTGGTAAGCTTGTTTGGAGGGGATATTGATTAATGCAACTTGAGAAGTGCATGTTGGCTTTAAATTGGAAGACAAGGCCTGTGGAAACAATATCCATCTGGGTGCCAAAAACAAAAGCAAAGTGAGCAATATCAAACCCAATTGAATTCTTTTGTCTAAATCAATGCAAGGTTGTCGTAGATCGACGTACATATGCATGGGAAAGTCGGTATATATGGTGATTAGGACTTATTTTATGAATGATTAAAAAAATGTTGATGTGGATTTTTTGTTTTAAGCACCACCACTTGTTTGTACTTAACGGAATTTGATTTCAGATTTGCGACTTCTTAAATAATGTGTAATTTGGATTTTTTTTTTTTTTTTTTTTGAGTTACATGAAGAATCTTTTTAAGCAAGACACATTTTATATTATTAGATGATAAAAGTTGAACATTACAGAATAATTATGTCAATTGATTGTCTTCTCTTTAGGTGAGTGACTACATAATTCTTTTGTCAAAGTGACTAGGGATGACAATGGGGCGGGACGAGGTTGAAGGATGGAGTCTTCGTCCCTGCCCTACATGACAGGGAAAACTTTCTTACCCCATCTCTGCCCCTTGGGGCCCCGTGAAACCCCACCCCACCCCACCCCACCTCACCTCACCTCACCCCATAAAACTTTACTTTTTGTTAATTTGCCCTACAACTAGTACAATTTTTTAATGGAACTTATTTCATTAATAAAAATATACTTAAAATTATAACTAAATTTATCCTATCAAATCAAATCAATTTTTAGAAAAAATTGAATATATATCCAAGTGTTTAACGATCATAAAATTTTTTAAAAAATAAACTCATAGTATAACATATAACAAAATAAAAGTAAAGAACCACATTGAGTAAAATAAAATAAGCTAATTTGATATGTTTGTTTAAATAGTAGGATTTTAAGGTATAAAAATTTACAATTATAATTCTTAGCAACGTGGGATGGGGTGACGAGGAGTAGCGGGGCAAGGTGGGTCTAAAAAGTCTAAACTCATCCCCGCTCTGCCCCGTGGTGTGGGGCTAAACTCTTGCCCATCCCCGCCCCACCACTTTTATGGGACAGGAAAAATCCACCCGGGTCGAAGAGGGGAGGGAAGGGTTAAGTGAGGCGGGAAAAAATTGTCATCCCTACAAGTGACTGCTTTTTATTAGATATTTGGGTAAACTACGTAATCAATATATATATATATATATATATATTATATCATATCATATCATATATTGTTAAAGTTTATGCCCTAAAATTCAATTTATTGACATGTCATAATAATTAAATTGTTTAATTATATGAGACTATCTATAAATGAACTAATGAGACATTATCTTAGTCCACGAGATGCATAGTATGTGATTTATGTGAAAAGTCACAGAAGATATAAATCACAAGGTCTTTGTAAACTCATAATTTTAATTCGTAATCAGTGATATAATTGGGCATTTCATCTGCGAAGACTATAACATATCAATTAAGATGATTTGTCTTGATCATGGAAGTGGAGACTTCTAGTTGATATGTTGATAGTTTTAAAAGTTAAGACATATTGAATTAGATCGTTGTGAGATTTATTATTCTCTTAACAACTATCAAATGAATAAGGAGAATAATAAATCTCATGACTTCTATTTACATCAACTATAAATCCTGAGAGAATAATAGACCTGATCATGAGGTTTAAGTTACTTTGATATATCAAGAGTGAGATCTATAAGTCACGATCAAAACCTCAATATGTTGGGTAGTCGCATTTAGTGTTGATGAAACATATATTCTCAAGATGAAATTCATAATCTCTTAAAGGAGATATAAAATATTCCCTTGAGATAAGTTTTTTGGGTTTGGTTATTCAGAGTATTGAGTCTAACCATTTTAGTAAGGAGTTACTAAAGTATATATTTATAAAATTGGATTTCATAAATAAATGATGAAAAATATAAAGGATTAAACCGGCTACTTAAGGATTAAGATGTAGTAATCTTCAAAGTGACAGTCTATATTCATGACTTTGTGTTACTGCGAATATTTTAATGAATGGGTTGCATGTATAATAAAGTCTTGAGATATAATTTATTAATAAGGCCTAGAGTGCAATTATGTTCATATAGTGGTATTGAATATAATTAATGGTAACTTTGGATTTGTCAAGAGTTGACAGAAAAGCCCAAAGCCCATTGGAGTAAGAGTCTTATTTATTCCCTTTTGGTCCCACTCTAAGCCACATACTAGAGCCCAATTGGAATGGCCCAAAAGGCCAGCTCAATTAGATAATCAGTTATATATATATATATATATATATATATATATATATAAGGAGAGAAACATATAGAATTTTGATTAAGGGTTTTAATAAGAGAATTCATATAAGTGGTTTTTCATTAAGATCATATAAGAACATGAAATAGTTTGTATGTGAGTGTTGGACACTCTCTAATTCTCTCTTGAATAAACACATATAACTGATTGAGAGACCACACTTCTTGAGCATTAGTAGAATTGGAGTGAAGATTGAAAGTGTTCCCAAGTGCTTCTAATCTTTGTTTTGAAATTCACCACACCAAGGTACACTCTTTTTTTCTTGTATTCTGAAATTTACATGATACATGTTATCAATTGCAAATGAAGTAGGTCCGTTAATTTTTCGCTGCGTATATTTTGTATGCAATACAAACATATATTTTTCCATCATATATAATAACAGAAGTTGAGAGAAAGTTGATTTCTACAATTAAGGCAGTGTTGCCATATAGGAAAAGTGGCTATCTAAAATTCAGACACGTTTAACATAAACAAGCGATACATTATATTGTTTTACAAGCTTAACACCGTTTGACAATGTCTGTGTATATTAAAAAAAGCCTGGTTGCAACATTAGAAACTTTAGTAGTTTTCTTAAATTGGAATGTATTTTGAACTACGCCTTCTTTATTAACATATGTATATAACTAAACAACTACAGCTTTAGATTTGATTGAGATCATCTAAATAGGCATGCTTTATCATTTAATTTCAGTAAAGTGAATAAATAAATAAAAAATCATCTAATTACATGTAGCCACTCTTAGAACTCATACTCCTATTAATGGCACTTATCTTTCCTAAATATCTATGTCAAGTTAATGACATTTCAAATGTATGCAATTCAGACCACTTCCTGGATGTGACTGCTTTTTTGTTTGCTTATGGGTTAGTTTCTTATTTGATGTCTTGTTGAAGAAAACAAGGGCAATGATTAATGAAGGAAATAGCAATTCAATTTTGGTTAGTGGAGATAGTGATGATGGTAAATAGGACAACAAAGGCACTCATGAGATATCATGCACACTTAGGTGGGCAATTTGGAGTAGGAGGACACACAATTGGATTTCAAATTTCCCTGTATAAGCATATGCTTGACATATTATCAGAAGACTTAAGTTAAAAGCAAGGTTTATGTCCACCTTGACCTTTAATATCACAGTCCAACCCAATTCGTAAAGCCTTTGGCAATGCCAAAACAATTCGAAACAACAACTCAAGGTTTTTTATTAGTTTTCCATAGCTTGTTTTTCATTTAAAGTTATCT
Organism: Castanopsis chinensis; assembly: GCA_032878915.1. Lineage (NCBI taxonomy): Eukaryota > Viridiplantae > Streptophyta > Magnoliopsida > Fagales > Fagaceae > Castanopsis > Castanopsis chinensis. The sequence continues at coordinate 22,337,847 of JAVQMG010000122.1, forward strand.
TTATACTTTTATTTCTTTCATTTAAATTATACATACTGCATATATATTTCTTAATTTTGCATATTTTTGGGGTATATCTATTTGAATTTCTCATTATAATGTCTCTATCATGTCATAGTGACATTACTATGCAGTTGTTGTGGGTACAAATTAGAATGAATCTTCTTGATAGGTCTCCTATTTGCCAGATTTCCAATTCCAAAAGAAAATACCATTGTTTTTAACTCCTATTTGCCACACCACCTGAGGTATTGACGCATCCAGTAGCTATTCCCATGCATCGCACGGGTTAGCGACTATTTTTATAATATATGAGACTTACATATGTGAGACATATACATGATGTAAGAAAGTGTTCTCATTAGATTGTCTCTTACCCTATTGTATTCTTTTTTGGTGTTTGTTGGTTTTGGTCTTTAGATTTCATGGAAGAACAATTCCAGTACTCTGTTATTTACTAATTTGTTAATTATATTTATCCTTTGATGACATTATAATTGATTTTCCTAGAGTTATTGAGATACGGAGATACATCGGTGCTACTCCATGACCAACATAATCGAAATTAAACACAAAATGATGAAAGGTACACATCAATTCTCTGTGCTCAAATTGAATTGAAATTTGGATTTTCATTCTCTTTCTTTAGATGCTTTGTTGTGAATATTAATGCTTACGGCATGGACAGGAATGGCAAAATCCTAGAATCCTGAAAGGCCATTTATAAATGAGATCGACCTCTATATATGTTGATTATTGAAAAACCAGACCGACCTCTTCATATAAAATGAACATTGACGAGATAATTGAAAGATAAAACCATTTTACAGTTTATTATAGTTTGCTTGAATGCTGATTTTCTTTTTACTTATCTCATACTTTGTTTTACATTTTGTTCATTTACTTTATTCCTGTTTCAATCGGTTTTGATTTGCATGTTTTAGCCATTCTGTCTTTACAAATTGATTTCTTCAACCAATCCTTCTATTATTTCCCATCCTTACCACTACTTGTTGTTATTCAAATTTGAATTAAAATCCGGATGTTTATTCTCTCTCTTCCAATACTTTGGCCTCAGATTATAATCTTTGTTTTTCCTACTTTATTAACATTTTAATCTCTTCCAAATTGGAATTATTATATTCTTTGATTATTTATTGCTTTCTTTGAAATAGAAATTTAGAGATAATACTAAACAAAGGTGCACAATGTCATTAGGGACAATCTAAGTCATTAGATGGTTTGCATTCATAGGGATAGGCAGTTGGTAAAAGAAAAAGTGGCCAAAGAAAACCTCTCACTCCTTCCAATTGTTAATTTGACACCCACTCTGTTTTGCTTCTTTTTTGCAACACCTATTCCCAAGGTCAACATATTTGTTACTTGATGTGTTATACTCTTTATTTTGATGATTTCTTCTTGATTTATTGTAATCCTGTTTTTTTATTTTTGGGTGGCATTATGGGGTTTAGCCCTTGAATATGTGTAGAAAAAAAACATGTTCGTTGTTCAATAATGGTTGATTTCTTAGCATTTTTTTTTTCAATGTTTGTAGGTTTTGGTGTTTTGGGCTGCTCTGAATAAGTATATGATTCATAAAGTGTTTCATGTTCACATAATTTTTCATATGTGCATGCATCCACCCTTTGGTGTTAGTTCTTGAGTTTTTATTGAAAATTTTGCTTCGCAACCCAATGAAGAGATAAAAAGAAGGTAGTGGGCTAATTTTTTGAAGTCTAATGTATCTACTACCTTACTCTATGAATCTTTATGTATTTCATTGTATTGTTAAATTTTTTTTTTTTCTTTAGAAGAGTAAACTGAATGTACTGTTAAGTTACTGCGGCCACCATATTTCATTTACAAACTATCATATTAAATCTCCAATATACATATGTTTTTGTTTTCAACTGTTTAAAATCTGAAATTTTGGTAATTTTAACAAACTTTCTTATCCTGTCATTTCGTTAAAATTCAGATTTGCTACAGTTTTTTGTCAAGATTCTATCCATTATGTATATTTTGTTTGAATTATCTTTGTTTAAACAGATTTATAACATTTACCAGGTGTTCTCAAGAAACATTGCTGGATAAATCTGACAGGTTAGGACAGCCTTACTATCATTCTTATCCTTTTGGCATCTACTCTTTTCAATTCCATATTAATATGATAAGATTTTTTAATGTTCCAAACCATAAACTGAGATTGAATGTAGGTCTTCCAATAATGTAATTATGTTTCCCAATTCGCCTTGGACTAATGTAAATGACTGTCGTTTTTGTTATCTTTAGTGCCAGAAGATTAGGCTTTGCAAAATCTGGAGCTAGGAGTTTAGCCGTTGTAGATGATAACAGTTTTGAGTATGATGATATTATTGAATATAAGGGCCAATTCTATGTGATTGGTACATTGGGAAACATTTCATGGATTGATAATTCGTCATTGAAGTTGGTTCCATTTTTGCCTCTGCTATATGCGTTGGGTAGCCAGAAGCACTTGGTGGAGTCATGTGGAGCTATCTAGGTTGTTGATAGATACTTTAATAAAGAAAGGAGGAGGGTAGAACATACCAACTAGTATGTTAGAGACTGTGATGGTCCCAAAGTGGTTGATTTCAAAGTGTATAAGCTGGATGAAGGGTGGGATCTATGGGAGTTGGAGAAAAGCTTGGGTGATAGAGTTTTTGTTTGGGTAATGATTGTTGTTTATCGATTTTGGCTGAAGATTTTACTGGGTATAAAATGAAATGCATTTTCTTCAATGATCAAAATGAAACTCATGTTTTCAACTTGAAAGATAATAGCTTTGGTACAAAATATCCATCCATCCGGGCTTCTCTCAAATTTGCTTTAGGCCTATGTAAGATAGTACACTTCCAAAGCTTCTTATTGAGTTAAAATAAAGGAAAACATTATGAAATTAATAAGGTGGAAAATCTAGAATAAATTTTAATTTAATGCTAAATTCTAATTCTATAGAACTATCTTAGCAAAAAAAAAAAAACTATTGATGTGGATAGTTTCCATTCAACCAGGGATCTCTAATGTAGTTTTGAAAGTGTATGTCAAAATGTGAAGTTGTATTTCTATTGTACAATTATTATATTTTCTCTTTGATACTTGATTTGCTGTCATCTTTAACAGCATGATCAAATGATTAAAATAAATACATTTTCCTCTTTTGTTCTGTTGTTTAAAAGTGAGAAGTATGATGTGTTGAGGCTTGAGTACAAAGTAGATTTACCTACTAAGTTGACCATTATTTTAAGTTATGTGTGTTCGGCTATCTGTATAAGCCCATTAGATTATTGGATATGAAAATAATGTTGTATTGAGTCATTTTGGTGAATGGGTACAGTTTTGTTGCTGGCAAAATGCATCCATCCGAATCTTCAACACCAGTTGATGGTGCGCAGTCTGTTTCACCTGTGCTAATTTGATCAAAATTTGCCATTTTAGGACCTCAAGGAGTCTATTACCTCCACAAGCAGCATTTTCTTCAGTTGAAATTGAATGTTACAGTTCTTTCTTTTTTTTCCTTTGATTTGGTTATGAACTAAGAAATATGAGTTAGTTTTGGGTATTTTGGTTAGGTTGGTTTTGATTTAAGCTTTTTGGTTGGGTTAGTTGTATAGTGAAAAGGCATGTCTGTTTTATTTCAATGTAATTTGTCAAGCTCCTATGTAAATACCACCAAGGTTTGGGTTGTGATGACTGAGAGTCTTTGTGTTCATAACCAGATTTCAACATTCATACTTTAGAATGTATAGTAATAATAATTTTTTGGTAAATGGAATTTTGGACTTTTTTGGATTAATTACTGCATTTTAAAATAAAATAAAAAATTGATAACCAACATATCTTGCACACTTTTCAAAAAAAAATTTCTTTAAAAATTGATTTTATTAGCCAAATTTCTCTTCTACTTATGAGATTTCAAATAACATTTTCTCTAGATCATGTGTTGATGCTAAGTTATATTTGTCTTTTAGAAGAACACTTGCACATTAACATCATTATCCAAACAACTAGCCATCATTATCTGCACAATAAGTATAATATATTAAGTTGATTGTTTTCTAATTCATAAAATGATTTTGCGCATTACGCGGGTTAAATACTAGTATATATAAAAGAAAAAACTTCAAGCAGGAGAGTATGAGATTTTGCCAAGTGGCGCATTGTATGACATTTTTTTTATTTGATCTTCCACTTCATTCAAATTTAGCATTTATGTTAGATACATTTATTTCAATGTATTAATATAATTTAAAGAAATTGTATACATTTATAATTTTAAATGTTTTAAATAGATACGAACAAATCTAAAAAGTTATGGGAAAAGTATGAATTAAAAAAACTTTTCAATTTTTTGCATAAGCTTTTTTTTTTTTTTTTTTTTTTGAAAATACTAAGTATTTTAACACACACACACACACAAGGGGAGAGTGAAGAAGATTTTAAAGAGTCATATTCAACGAATTGGGTAATATGATTATTTGTGTTCACATTTGTCCAATATAAATCTTCATTTCCTTTGGACTTCAAAATTAAACTTCCATAATTTCTATCACAATATCTTTGGTTCCCCTTTTTGAAAGGTATGTTAATTTCTAAAATATTATGTTTGTCTTATATATTTTGTTTATATTTTATGTATGCATTTTTATTGATGTAATATTCTAATGTGTTTGGGCTGATTTTTTCATATTATGTGCCAATTGAGATTTTTGGTTTTCCATATGATGCATATACTTGGTAAGATTTGTAGTATTTTTGGTATTTTGGTTGCTTTTAGTTCAATTAAAATTTGAAGGTTAAATTGTGATATTATTGTAGCACTATGGCATTATTTTTTCTTTTTTTGTATAATTAAAATTCTAGCAATTTTTATAACTAATTGATTAGGATATCCTTCTATCAATTTTCTCTCTATTATAATTACGATCTTTGAAAATCAAACTTTTCTTCAATTAAAATGTTAATGAGCCTTAATTTTATCTCTCATATCAATTTTGAAATCAATGAAAAGCTACTTTCATTGGCATAAAAATTGTAGGTGTCGATATAGAGACTTTAGTGGCATTAGAAATGTAGAAATTAACACTATAAAATCTATATATAAAGCATAAATTATACAAGAAAGACACTTAGGAATCAATAGTTTGTAGGTGATAATGTGTACTGTGATCTAATGGCATTTATTGGTTGCATAAATTGGAGGAATTTTTTCTGAATTCAGATCTTCTAGATTTCTTAGGATACTCTACCAATAGATTTTCTTAAATCCTAACAATTCCTTTATGATTTAAAAGTCTAGATTCTGTCATGTCAACATTCCACTAACAATGCTTTTAAAATAATATAATAATGTTGCAAACAAAACCATTAAGATTATTGTTAGTGAAATGCTAACATGGCAAAATCTAGTCTATTAAATCATTAAATAATAATTAAGATTTAAAGAAATCTATTTGATAGAGTGCCCTATTTGGTAGAAGGGTTATGTTTTTATTGATGTAGTATTCTAATGTCTTTAGGCTGATTTTTTCATATTATGTGCCAATTGAGATTTTTGGTTTTCCATATGATACATATACTTTGTAAGGATTTGTAGTATTTTTGGTATTTTGGTTACTTTTAGTTCAATTAAAATTTGGAGGTTAAATTGTGATATTATTGTATCACTATGGCATTATTTTTTCTATTTTTGTATCATGAAAATTCTAGCAATTTTTATAGCTAATTGATTAAGATATCCTTCTACCAATTTTCTCTCTATTATAATTACGATCTTTGAAAATCAAACTTTTCTTCAATTAAAATGTTAATGTGCCATAATTTTATCTCACGTATCAATTTTGAAATCAATGAAAAGCTACTTTTATTGACAAAAAAAATTGTAGGTATTGGTTTAAAGACTTTAGTGGCATAAGAAATGTAGAGATTAACACTATAGAATATATATATATATATATATATATATATATATATAAAGCATAAATCATACAAGAAAGACACTTAGGAATCAACAGTTTGTAAGTGATAATGTGAACCGTAATCCAATGACATTTATTGGTTGCATGAATTGGAGGAATTTTTTCCGATTCAGATCCTCTAGATTCCCTAGGGTACTCTACCAATAAATTTTCTTAAATCCTAACAATTCTTTTATGATTTAAAAGTCTAGATTCTACCATGTCAGTATTTCACTGACAATACTCTTAAAATAATATAATAATATTGCAAACAAAATAATTAAGATTATTATTAGTAGAATGCTAACATGGCAAAATCTAAACCATTAAATCATTAAAGAATTGTAAAGATTTAAGGAAATCTATTTAGTAGAGTACCCTTAAAAATCTAGAGGATCTTAATCCATTTTTTCCGCCAATGTATTTAGTTTGAATTTGGTTTTACTACAAAACTTCAAAGACTAACTATCACTAATAATAATAGTATTCATCAATGGGTCATAAATAACTTCTTAGAAATTTTAATAAAATGCACCTCGCATCGCGTGAGATATCAACTAGTTATTATCAATTAGAATGGTTTCAAATTAAATTATTTATTTTTTATATTAAAAAAATCAACTAAAAGCATAAATTTATCAAATTATTTTTTACCGTGTTACTATTATTGAAGTAACAAAAATATATTTTAAAAAATCAAGAAGAAATGTTTGTATAAATTAAATGATTTTGGAAATCTTGAGTCACATTGTTTATGGAAATATTGAAACATTATGGACAGAAAAAACCTTTTAATAACTCTGTACAAATATAATTATATGCTACCTCTTTTTTTTTTTTTTAAGGTTAGTTTATTTGTTTTTTTTTTTTTTTTTTTTTTTTGAGAAACACACACACACACACATATATATAGGGGAAGGGGAATGAGATAAAGGAATACACTTACACGCCAATACCAAAACTGCATGCGGTTAGTTTATTTGTTAGGTATTAATATTGCACATAAGTAATAGGTCTTTTTTAAATTTTGGATCAAAAGGTTTTTTTTTTTTTTTTTCCCGTGAACAATGAGTGGCACTGGTGTAATTGAGTTTCCTTGCAATAATGCAATTGCTGAATTGCAACAGTTTGTGCATTATAGGCATGTTTTTTTTGGAACCAAGTTTCGTTGATTTTGGTTAACTTGCTGCCTAATCTGATTGCAATGTACAAGACCACATTGCCATACTATGGTGTGTGCATGATTTTGACCACCTAATGCATACGGAGGACAGGATAAGAAACAACTAGAAAAGAATCTGGCATTTTGCAAGGGCAGTTCATATATTTGACATTTTCAGGAAACATAATTCAATATTTCTTCCTCTGTATTTTTCTTATACGAAGACTCAACGACGCTCAACAGCACACAATGTATGTGCTGGCAATAGCATAGTGGACAGAAAATGTTCAGAAAACAGAGTACACTGGTCGTGCAACTTGCAACTTTGTCATGACCTAGATGACCGCGACTTGCCAAATCAACACTCTCATTCAGGCTTCATGCCATGTGTTACTCTCGGGCTATAAAGGTCATGAGATAATTCTAAATGCAACTTTCACAACATTCTATTCGAAATATAATCAAGTCCCAAAAAAAGTACATTAAAAAGAATTAACCAAATACATTTAAATTTATAACTAAAAGTCTGTTTGGATACCGCTTATTGCTGAAAATTAAAAATTGAAAACACTGTAACAAAATAATTTTTAAATATGTGAATAGTGTCATAGGACTCAGTTTTAAAGTTGTTTTTGCTGAAAAAAGTACTTGTGGGTCCCGTGAACAGTGCACGGGATCCACACAAAAAACGCAAACACGCATCTACTTTCCTTTTCAGTGCAATCCAAACGTGCACTAAATAGAGCTAGTAAAATATAGACTTTTCAATTGAAGACAACTTTGATAGTCAATTTATTTTGTTATTGAAAAAGCACCCAAATTAGCGAATTCTATTTCTACCTACCTTACACGACTCACTATATTGCTTAGAGCATCTCCAATAGGCTCTCTAAAGCCTAATTTGGAGAGCAAACACCCAAAAAAACACTTCCAACAGCCTCTCTAACTCCAAAATTTTTTTAAGATTTGCTACATTAACTCTCTCAACCTGGAGAGTACTTTAGCAATCACTATAGCATATCTAAAGAATATATCACCTTAAAATAATACCAATTGAATTAAAAAAATAGTTTTTTCTCTTTCCTCCTTTTCTTTTTCTTCTGCACTCCCTCTCTCTCTTGCTTCTCTTTAGAAAAAAAAACTCTCTCTTTTGCTTCTCATCAGAAAACAATGGTGAAGCACAAAACCGATGGAGCTCTCTCTCACAAAATGAGCTACCAAGATATTTTGAACTCCAAATCATGGCTCAACCACCAGTGAGGAAGAATGGAAATCTGAGAACGTTGGTCAACAATGGAAATCTAAGAATATCAGTCAACAACGAAAATTAGTACCCAAAATTTGATTTCATAGTTTTTTTTTTTTTTTTTTTTTTGCATAATGTTTGAATTTATTGGCTTATACTAGATTCGGTGGTTTTACATGATTTGCTATTGCTATTGTCTGGATTTAGTTTTGGATTTATGGATTTTTTTCTATGTATCTCTGATTTGTGTTTTTCTTTTTCACTCTGTTTCTTGAACTCATCTATAGCTATTTAATCAATCTTATTTAGAGTCAATAAGCTAATCTGATTCCTTTTAGTTTCTTATTTTTTAATAAATTTTTTGGCCTCATCTCTATTTTTTCATGCCAACTGTTTGACTTAAGGCCTTCCCTTATACAGAGCTTAATCCCTTTCTTTCTTCCTTCCTTCTTGTTCTTTTATTTTTTTTTTCAATGCATTTTGATTCATGTGTTACAATAATATGAGAAGTTAGAACCAAACTGGTTTATATTGCCAAAAATGTCAACTTTGATTTCAATCAAACTTTTTATTTGGTAATATAATCAAAATTGACATCTTAGTAGTTAGAATTGTCCCCCTACAATAATATAACAGTTAAATAATTGATGGGGTATGTGGAATCCACTTTACAGAAATGGAATTATATGAATATGATTGAAATCTTGCTTAAGGAAAATAGAGAATTCAGGGGGATCTTGTGGGTTGGATCATACTATTCCTTACCTATTTATCAAGGAGAACAGTGGACTACAGACCTCTATTAGGGTGGACCAAGGAGATCATGGAAAGTAGATGTGGATCTATTGCTAAAAATAGAAAAATCTGTCTCTAAAAAAATAGAGCATATATAATTTTGGTTAAAATTCATTATAAGGAACGACACAGGATAGCAAGGGATTATAAAGAGTTACTAGAAAACAGTTTTGTTGATATATGTTATGTTATATGTCTTTATCATACTTTATGTTTCGGAACCTAAAAGATTGGAGATTGGATATAATTTTCAGTTGCAAGGGTGGTACAATAGATTGCAAAGAGATGAAGTGGTGGCAGAGTGGAAGAAAGTAAAGGAGAAGATGTCTCTTCATGGTCATTGTCATATAAGTGGAGGCCATATAAAGCAGTTTTTCATCTTCTACAAAGAACTCCTTGTGGTAAAAACATTTATTTAGACCTAGGCCTAAAGTATGGTGTTGATTAGTGATTTATCATTCATTCCTCTGAGCACCTTTTTTTTTCACATCAAAGTTCTTGTGGCTTGCTGATTTATGTACAATTTATTTTTTGTTAATCATAGTTTGCCAAACTCATGTTCTGAAACCTAGGTTCTAATTTTGATGAAAAATTTTCTTATGGGGTCTATAGTGTTTCAATTATTTAGCTTGAATTGTGTTTCCCTGAGTAATTTTTTTATGGATTTTGTGTTATTAGTTTTATAAATAATTAAATACTTCCTGAGTAATTTTTGTGTTTCTCCTCTTACCGCTGCTCAATTTTTGGGAGTGATTCTTCCACCTATGGATTTTTATCTGACATAGAGATTAAAAGTTTAAATGCTTTGTACTTATAAAAAAAGTTTAAATGCTTTGCTAAGTACACCTTTTGAATGATTTTTTAGATACTTGTGCTCATATCATGGTTAATTACTTGCCTAAACAATATTTCCTCCTTCAGTATAACTTAATAGATGTTCAAGCTACATGTATCAAGAGGCTGTATTGTCCAATTTTTTTTTTCCTATAGGACTAGTAACAACATGCCTTTTCATGATGTATTCTTTGCTTTTAAGTATCAATATGTGAATTATTCACACAGGCTGCAATAATTGTGTGTTTTTTTGGTGGCAGCAACTTGGGAAATTTTTTCCATGGGTCGTAATACAAATTATGCACGTAATATGCTTCTAAATGACTCTGATTCCGATGATGATTTTGAGATAATTGCGCTTCTTGCATTGGAAGAAGAAAGATTAGAAAAAGAAAGGGCATCAACATCACGTCGTGGTTCTATTCCAGGCCGTAGGTTCATCCAACGTGATCATGAGCAAGGCCACCAAAGACTTTTTCAAGACTATTTTGCAGAATCACCAGTATATCCTCCTACCGTATTTCGGAGGAGGTTTCGAATGAGTCATTCTTTTTTTCTACTTATTAAATCTAATCTATAAGAGAAAGATGAATATTTTGTTCAAAAAAGAAATGCTACCAGAGTGCTTGGTTTGTCTTCCCATAAGAAGATGACTCCCGCACTAAGGATGCTTATGTATGGAGTAGCGGTAGATTTTACAAATAAATATGGAGAATTGGAGAAAGCATTGCAATAGAGAGTCTCAAAAAATTTGTTGAAGCCATAGTCGATATTTATTCTACAGAATACTTGAGGTCACCAAATAGCAATGACATTGCTAGGTTGCTCGGAGTTGGTGAAAGGCGTGGATTTCCAAGGATGCTAGGAAGCATTGATTGCATGCACTGGAAATGGAAGAATTGCCCATCGGGGTATATTGGTCATAGTCGTGAGCCAACAATTATTTTGGAAGCAATAGCATCATATGATCTTTGGATATGGCATGCATTTTTTGGGTTACCTAGGTCTCATAATGACATCAACGTGCTAGACCGTTGTTTTATATTTACCAACCTTTCTCAAGGTCGTGCACCTTTGGTGAATTACTCAATCAATGGACATGATTATACAATGGGATATTATCTTGCTGATGGTATATATCCTTCATGGTCCACTTTTGTAAAGATAATCAGATCCACGAGGTAGAAAGAATAGTCTTTTTGCTACAACTCAGGAGTCAACATGGAAGGATGTAGAGCATGCATTTGGAGTACTTCAAGCACGATTTGCAATTGTTTGTGGGCCTACACGTCTTTGGAGAACAGAGGCTCTTGATTACATTATGAAGGCAAGCATAATATTGCATACATGATAATTGAAGATGAACGTGATACTAATGGAGCAGAAGACTTTGATTATGAACAAGTACCTGAAAGCATCCCTACAACAGTGTCCCACGAGCCTACAAACGAATTTAGTCAATTTACGGCGTTCATTGCAGCCCATGAAAAAATTAGAGATAAAGAAACTCATTTTGAACTCCAATCGGATCTCGTTGAGCACTTGTGGCAACGATATAGTGGTTCGTAGGATCATCTAATTTTAAGTTTTATGCTTGCAATAATTTTATGTCTTTAGTCTTTATTGTAATTTGAAATTTCTCTTCATTTATGTTAGTTTTCTACAAGTAAAATTCGATGTAATTTGAAATTTACCATATCTGTGTTAATTTTGAAATTTATCTAGTCTTTTTGAAAAGTATGACTATTGAAAAATATTACCATTTGAAAAATATAACCCTTAAAAAAAAGGCTATTGAAAAAATATAATTGTTGGAAAATTTGAAAATGTTACTATTGGGAAATTTAAAAATATAGCTATTAGGAATTTGAAATATATAGTTGTTGGCAATGAATAAAAAAAGAATAAAGAAAGATTAAAGAAAGAATGAAGAAATAATATTTAAATGAAATAGAGAAAAAGATAGAAAATCTGTTGGAAAGTGTATTTGAAAAAGTAGGTAGGCAAAAGGTAAAATGAATTGTTCACTCTTCAAACAGTACAAAAATTTGAAGAGACTGCTGGAGATGCTCTTACACTCGTGCAATCCAATTTACTAATTAGAACCTATAACGACAGGCTCAAAAGGTACATCAATGCAGACACCAACGCAACACAATATTAGATACTTTCTCATGATTTAAGAACAACTACTCGCAACTCACTTGTTGCACATGATAATTTCTTTTAAGGTGGTCTTATTATTAGTAATATTTTTAATGTTATTATGACTCAAGCTATATTATATGCGTATCACCAATATATAGTAGGATTCATGCTAATAGAAGTCTTTGCTCATGGAACTATATTTTTTTATTAGAGATTACTATTTTGAACAAAATGAGGATAATTTATAGTAAAATTGATTTTTTTTTTTTTTAAATATTAATTCTACCATACTCAGTTGACTAATTTGTAGATTTTCAAGTCAATTGAACACATTTTGCATGTTACATGTAATTCATTATTTCCATAAGGGTAAGGACATTCAACAATCCACTCCAATATTTTTGCATGCTTGATTTTTTGGGATGCGAAATGTGTTTGTTCCGAAAGTTGTATGTCGAAGGAGCAATTGTTTTCCATCTGGTTGATTTAGAATTGATAATAGTAGTTGTATTCCCTCATCATTTGATTCACATAACAACGCAATTGTTAGTCCATATCTTGCATTTTTGTCCCCTTCTATGTTGACTTGAAAAAGGATTTCTTTTCCCCTTGTAGTTAGATCTTGTACAAAATATTTGTGATCATGTTGTATGCTCATTTTGTGATTGTGTAGTTGCATGATATTTTTAGTTTGTAATTTTAAAGTTGTTTAGGATTGTAATTTACAGTGTTATGTGTGTTTTATGGATTAGTGATTGCTCTAGTTATTAGCAACAATTTTTATTAAGTGAACTAAAGTTTTTCATATACCCTCCACTATAAAGTCCAAGCCTCATAGTATTTAATATATTTTTCAATTATAGCTAATGTTTAATGTTTTCCTCAATAAAGCCCAAGCCAAATAGTCTTTTATGCTACAATACTTGTTCAATTGCCACTTTCCTTAAAAAATTAGAAGACAATACACACACACACCCACACAGTATCAAAGTCTCTTATAATTAAATTAATAATCATATTAGAACAATTGAAACAATCAATAATGTCCAGTTCTTCAACCTTACTCTCTCTATTTAACTGAATTACTTCTTTATACTTATTCAATTGCCACTTTCCTTTAAAAAAAAAAATCAAAAGATAGCATATCCAAACTATCAAAACTCATTTTGAAGTAGCTGAAAAGTTATTAATATTCACAACAGTATTTTAATTTTACATAATTAAAGGTGAAACAAAATGTTAGAAAATGAGTTTTTTTTTTTTGTTGAGAAAATGAGATTTTTAATTTGGGTAACTTTATTTTTTATGCAATTTATATTATTACCAGATGTCATATCCTTGGTAGCTATTTAATAGATTTGGAGGATACAACTGAATTTAAATGTTGAATAACATGAGCGAAGATTATATTTTGGTTGTTAAATAAAGAAGTTTTTATTTCTGCTTAAATGAGAAAATTTCATGGAATAGTAGTAGCCACAGTTGCCAGCTTTGATGTGATTCATTATTTTTCTATATTTTGCTGTTTATTTTTATCAGTGCTAGTTATGGAGTCAAAAAATTTGTTGCTCTATTTATTTATTTGTTATTTTAATGATAATCAAAGTAGGTAGAAGTTAAGAATGTAGGTAGTATAACTTGCATAAGTTTTGGTTTTTCAAAAAAAGTTTTATTATTAATGGAGCAAATACTTTTATTTGATTGTTTTGACACAATATGAATTCCTATATCTGAATCCCTTCCTTCCTTCCAGTTATAGCCGTTAAGCTTTAATTGAAACACAAATGTTTTTTGCCAATGAGCTTTTCTATTTTCATTTAGTACATTGAAATTCACATTCATCTGATAAAATATTGAATATAATTTAGCATATTCTTGTCAAAGTAAATGAAAGATCATATATGCTAATTGTACAGTCTTACAGTTGCACATTTATTTGATAGTTCTCTTGTTATTGTTTGAAGTAATTTTTCAGCTTCCCTATCAAACAAAATAAATACAGCACACTCTATTGCATCATCAACATTGAGTTGAATTCTACCTCCGCGCACCCTTGGTGCGATGGTCACTCTAAAAGTATAAATGCTTGTAGAGTGTGGAGGGCAAGGGTCAGGACTCAAGTCTCCAAGAGGGAGCTTCACACACATATATACTTAGATTAAGCTAGAGTAGAAATTTTATCTTGTGTCAAAAAAAAAAACATTGAGTTGAATTCTATATCTGCATGTATAAATATCTAATTTGATTAAATTTTTTTATTTAAAAATTTACCTTTATGTTTACAGATATTATGATTGTAAAATTGATAATTTATATTTTACCTTAGAATTGAAAAATCAAAGTTACTTTTGCAATGGTTGAACCAAAAATCATTTTCATATTTAACTTTTTTGTTGCACTATGCGCATCAGATATAGAACCATCGAAAATTTGTTTCAATATTTTCTATTGTTGCAAGGCATGTGAATACAGTTTCCTACAATATAAAAGAAAAAAAAAATACTTTTTATTAAGTTTATTGAAAACTAAATATATTATTGGTGTAATGTTATTGAAAAAAAAAATGTAGAGTACCTAATTATCTAACTCCCATTCCAAGTATATTATTTGCTTGATTTTCCTTCTAGTTTTTGTGATCTTTTTTCAAGCTGTATTCCTCCTTAAATTGTGGAGGAATTCCTTCAATTCGAGTGTTTTCCGTATTTCTTTCATGATAGAAGAATATTAAAATTAAAATGTAGTTAACAATTATTGAATATGAAGGTTGTTATTGTACTAAATTAGTGTATTAGCATTATTTTTAAAAAATAATCGATTAGAGTAAATCAACAATCAAAGAGAACAAAAAAACATCCCAAAATACAAAATTTAATCGTGTCAACCAAAAGTAGAGCTCTAAAATATACAAAAATTTATCAACCCAAAGCAAAGATGCGAGAAATTTTAAAAAAAAAATTGACAAAAAAATTGAGAGAGAGAGAGAGAGATAAATAACATTTTTTATAAGGGAAAACTATGCCAAGAATGGAAGAAAGAATGACAAATTTATAGTTAAAAGTGTGAATACAAAGATACAAAATAAGAGAAGATGAAGGGAAATATGAAAAGTGATATTAAAGTAGAGGGTAGTGGGGTAACGAAAAGGTAAGAGAGGGAGAAATGTATAGTAAAATGGTGTGAATAAGAAGTGACAAAAGAAGGGAAGATGAAGGAAAGGATGAAGAGTGATATTAAAGTAGTAGAGAAATGAAAAGGTAAGGGAGGGAGAAAGTGTAAATATTAAAAAAAAAATGAGTAAATGATAAAAACAAATTATATGAAAATTGGAAAGAAATTGGATAATGGCATAGACGTTGACGTAGCTCAATTGGAGCTTAGTAATAATAAATATTACTCTTCAGCTTTTAGATATATATATATATATATATATATATATATATAGATAACATTAACTCCCCAAATGCTAAATTTTCTGTTAGACGTGACAAGAAATTGGACCATCCATGAGTCCTATGGATTTAGGTATATTGCTAGTTTAATTCCTACCAATTCTAATTCCCTTTGTTCCCAATTCCTTAGTCAATTCTAGATCATCATTTAAGCTTAAATTCACCTCCTCTTTCGCCCTTCCTTCCTCAATGTTCTCAACATCAAGCAATCTAAAATTATAATTTGATAAATTTCAACCCTAGGGATAGGGTAGTATGTCTCCCCTATTAATTTAAGGCTTGCTTGATAGACCTTAATTTCCTAGGGTAAATTCCAATAAATACCCTTGAGGTTTGGGTTAGTGACAATCAGGTCCAAGAAATTTTTAAAGTGATCAATTTGGTCCCTAAACCCAAGTTGGTCCCTAAACATTGTTAAGAACCATTACTTTTGTTTTTCTTCTCTCTCTAGCTCTCTCTCTCTCTCTCTCTCTCTCTCTCTCTCTCTTCACATCCAAGATACCCCTAACAGCAATGGCTTGGTGGTTCCTTTGTTTCTCACAACCAAAACCCCACTCTCCTATACCTTTTACTCTCTCTAAACCATCTATCCCTTCCTCGTTCTCTCTCTTTCCTCTGTTCTCACACAAGAAACCCTGGGCTAAAGCTTGTTTTAGGTAATGATTGTTGGTTGTTTGGGTTTAAGGATGATGGGTGGGTCATGATGGTGGTGCCATGGTGGATAGTAGTTACTTGCTGGGTCATGCTAGACCAAATTGGTCACTTTACCCTTCTCCATTACCCCAGCTAATGTTTTGTCCCTCTATGTTACCCTTCCCTCTTCCTTCGTCCCTTTCCCTCTCTAACCTCAGATCTGGTGCCACCACCACCAACCATAAAACCCAGCCAAACCCATAGCAATAAAACCCTAATCCTCCAACAAAACCCAAATCCAAAAAATCACTACCCCATTGGAACCCATAACCACCCTCACTGTAAATCCACCTCACCCTCACAGACCTCTATTTTTTTTATGATCTGCTAGTTGTCGTTCTTATAGTCTATTGTTTCAAGACTCATGCGAAGAATTTTTTTTTTTTTTTTTAGAAACAAACACACACACATAAGGGAGAGGAAAATGGGTTTTAAGGGAGGATGGGGCAAGTTATGCTACACACAACATGCTCTCTTAAATAACGTGGGACAATTACCCATTTTTTTCTCTTTTTTTTTTAGAAACAAACACAAACACAAAAGTAAAAAAGGAAAGGGATTATAATACAGAAACACACCACAACTCCACTCGTGCGAAGAAGTTAAGGGACAAATAATTTCCCATTTATGTCAGAATGATTATGGTAAACAAGTACCCACAACTTTGGCCGCCAAAATATCCTGAATTTTTTTTTTCCTACTCTCGAACATTCACAAAGCTTCTTTTATTTTTTTATTTTTTTTGGTTATATGGTGATTTAGTTCTAGATCTTGTGTGGAGATGTAAAAATCAAGCTCTACATGAAGGTAAAGATCTAGATTATGATCATTTTTGTACAGGTTTGAAAAAATTATTTTTTGGGCATTGGTTGGTATCCAAAGGGACTAGCTAGCAAGGCCAAGCTTAGGCCTAGGCCACCGCCTAGGGCCCCTTCTAGAGGAAGGCTCCAAATTTTGGAACAAAAATTGATATATTTAAAAAAAAAAATTGGAAATATAGAAAAAAAAAATTGGAAATATAGAAAAAAAAAAAAAAAAAAAACTAGTTTTATATTTTTCCTCTACTTTTACAAAGTCTCAAATAATTGAGTAATATAATTGAGCAATGCTAAAGATAATACAATTTTAAATACATGAGTCTTACAAATAGAGTAATGCTACAGTTACAAACTATTTTAAAACATTTTTACAAACTGTTGTTATGGCCAACATTTAACATCATTTTTTTACTTATTTATAATCATCTATCACATCATCAGTTTGTAAAGATTTTTGTAAAAGAATTTGTATATCTTGCATTTTCCCTTACAAATATGTGTCACTAATTACAAGAAATAATTTAGATAGAAAAATGTTAGAAATATTATTAATTTTACTTGAAAAATTTACAACTTGATGTGACAATTAATATGATATGTGGACGTCAATAACATATTAAATGCATTTTTGAATTACATTTTGTGATTAGTGATACATCTTTGTAAGTCTCATGTTGTAAAATTTATAATACCCCTAACATTATTCATTCAAATACTTGTTTATTATCTTCTTAAAGTGTCACTAATCGCTTTCATTTCTACATCATTTAAAAGTTTTTTTTTTAGTAAAATTTGTTATAACTTTAGCATTTTTACCACCAAAAAAAAAAAAAAAACATATTACAAAATAAAAGGAATAGATTTTTGTTATAAAAAAATTATGATATTAAATATTATTTAAGTGATAACAAAAATGTCTCATTTCAATATATCGCTGTAAGCCTCCAAATTTGTTGGGCCTCCCCTGCTATCTAGCATAGCCATCCCAGGGGCTTTGTATATTTAACTTTTGGGCATAATTTGTTGGGAGAAATGATAGAAGGGGATTCCAAAAGTTGCATGGATGCTTTGAGAAATCCCAAATTGATTTACTGATTGAAGAGTGTTGATGCTAAGCTGCACATAGTCTTGCAAAGTGGTCACTTAGATTTGCTTGTGCAAGGTGTTTTGATATTAATTATGTACCTGCTGATTTTGTAAAGATTATTTTGGAGGAGCATCTCCCTGGTTGAGGGTTGTTTCTGTTGTAGTTTCTGCCATCTTTGGCTTTAATAATAAAGTTCTTTTTTCATTAAAAAAAATCACAACTGATAGAGCAATTTGTGTGTACCATTACTAGTTCTATGCTTCTGCCCTCAAGCTAGTTTCTTCAAATTAATTTTGTTGCTTTCCATCTATAGCACTTAATATCAACAGAGAGATGCCAAATTTAATTGGAATTATTCTGCCAAAGATCGTCATCCACGTGCCATGCATGCAGCATATTCTCTTGATTTCATGTCCTTCATTTTATATTTACAGTGTCCAATATGCAGGTATGTTAGGCCCGGACTAAGTGCCAATTTTAAGTCAAGTTGATTAATTAGCCCAATTATGCTGAAGGCTTGGTTGGTACGCACAATAATGCATAAATAATGGAACACGTAATATGGCTATGCAAGGAAAACCAATGGAACAACCATTCCACATTTAAAAACTGCAATGAGGGCTTAACCATCAACATATCATTACGTAGATTTGAAGTTTTTACGAATACATCGTACACAAGGAGTATTTGTTTCATTCATGTTTAGGGTTTGGGAACAAATACAGTTTCAACTTTTGGCACAGTTTTGTCTTGGTACATATCACTAGTTATGTTACATCGTTCAGAGACTTAATTAGAATGCCTACTATTTGTGAAGAACTCTGAGCAGAAAATATCATTTATTTAGCCAAAATTTAATGAATCAAGGACGAATATGGTGTCTTGTTGTTGTTGACTTATTATTATTATTATCTCCTGAGCCGAGGCTTGCATTTGGAATATGATAAGTTGTCACTACATTATGCAATATTAAATTTAACCTTCCAATCTTCACTCTTCTATTGTCTTACTTTTATTTTTTTAATGATCTGCTTCAATGGTTTTCGTTTTTATAGTCACTTGTTTCAACATTCATGTACTCTAAGAAGTTAATGGGACAAATAATTCCCCATTAATGACAAAATGATTATAGTAAACAAGTTCCACAATTACGGCAGCCAAAGGATATTCCAAAAATGTTCTGTCTATCTACTTCTATAAACATTTACATTCACACTCGCAACAAATAGAGTTGTTTGCGTGCGCCATTACCCATTACTAGTTCTATGCTTCTGGCCTCTTTCTAGTTTCACTATCTTTTTTTTTTTTTTTTTTTGCCTTCCATCTAGAACACCTAAAATATCAATATAGAAAGGCCAAATTTAATTGTGATGATGCAATAAAATCGTCAGTAAGCCACACGGTCCACACGTGCTCCCGATGACGTACCTGCACAACAAAGAGAGTGAAGACCTTTGAAAGGGCACCGGCGTGGTACCAGCCAAGTACCCTCCGAAGGTTAAGTTAGAAACCTTTACTTTCAACACTAGAGTGCTAGAGTTGAGTTATTTGTGCGTACCTTACTTTGAGAGGGTCTTGGGGTATTTATAGTAGCGTTGGGCCGAGATTCAAGCCTTGGTCAAGGAGTTCTTTTCCTTTTAGGACAGTAATACTTGGATCCCACGTATCTCCTAGAATCCTTGTCCTTGTAGGAGTCTCCATACTTAGACGTGTCGTTCAAGAATCATTTATATATGCGTGTTGGTCAAGTAAGGTTGTAGACGGAGCCGAGGCTAACCTCGTCAATCTGTCCCTGTCAGCTTGGCTACGCGTCAGGCTTGCTCGTGTCCTGAGACCGTCAGCTTTAGGTCTCCATATGCTTTGGGTCGTCAGCCTCAGGTGGCCCAAGAGTTGATGTCGTCAGCCCTAGGGTCGTCAGTCCCAGGCTCGTCAGCGTAATGTCATTGGGATAACCCTTATCAGCTGCCCCCTACTCCATAGCCTCGTCAGCCTTTCCCGACGTGCTATGGAGTACATATCTAAAACCTCACGCCTTTCATTAAATGCAAGGACACGTGGCTTAGCTTGATTCACCTCGTTCTGCGACGAGCGTGTCGCTTCGTCTTTCGTGCCCCCTTTTTCCTATATATATCTCCTACTTTCCTCATTTCAGACTTTCCAGCACTTGTATTCTTTTGAGAGCCAAAGCGTCAAGCTCACGACTCCCGTCAGTCTTTTTGCTAGCTTCATCTTCCTTGATCCGTCAGCTTTTTTGGGACCGTCAACTTACATCAGACGACACTTAACTTGTAAGTTTTTCTTTTAATTCTTTTTATTTTTCCACCCTGTGCCTTTAGCGAAGCCGTTGGCCTAGGTTCTTAGAACAACGACCCTCGTTTGTAGGTAGTCAGATGTCGAGTGAGCAGTCGTCAGTCCGCGAGGGAGCAGGTTATGACGAAGTCTTTCCGTCAGGCCGTCAGCCCGAGGAGGGCTTGTCCTGGTCGTCAGAGAGGGACACATCGGCCCATTCTTCTGACGAAGTGGATAGAAATAGTAGAGAAAGTGAGGATGGGGGTGGTAGGGAGAAAAGGAGAAGTGGTGACGGGAGTGAGGATGAAGGTGACGAGGAAACTTTAGAGAGTACCTCTGGAGCTCCGGGTGATGACCGCCCCTTCATCCTTCCCCTTGAGTGGTCCGTCAATAGTTTTTTGCCGACGATGTCAGAAAACGTTTTCAACACTTTACGGGCCCGCTACCAGATCCCAGACGACGTCCCAATCCGTCTCCCCTTGGAGGGTGAACGGTGTTACACAGGCCGGACAGCAGACGTGGGCATGTATGACGCCATGTTTGCGGCGGGCTTCAGACTACCACTGACGGAGTTGCACCGTCAGTTAACAAACTTTTTAGGCATCTCCGTCAGTCAAGTTGCCCCCAATGCGTGGAGTACTTTCATCGGCGCGGAGATTTTATGGGGTCGTCTCAGCGGTGGGCACCGTCAGTTAACTCTAAACGAGTTCTTTTGGTGCTACCGTCCACAACATATTTCCTCGTCCAAGGGTTTTTATCACTTTTCCGCTAGGTCGAGAGACTTGAAATTGGTGTCGGACATGCCTGACTCCAATAGAAACTGGAAAGGGAGATACTTCTTCGTTGAGGGGACGAACTGGGTGTGTCGTGAAGAAGAGTGGCAGTTCATGCCATATGGTTCTTTCGACAATACTTGGGCGCATGTTAGGGATTCAGGTTGACCCCGTCGGCCCCTCTTTTTGCCTAGATCTGATTGATTCCTAACCCCGTCTATTTTTCTTTCAGCCAACGTTCGTCCAGACATAACTGCGGAGCAAGAAGAGTTCATTCGCCGGGTGACGTCGATCCCTCTAGACGAAAGGAGGTGCCGGGACCTAATTCCCCTAGACACCTTGCACCTATATTGCGGTGGTCCCGAACCGTCAGACGAGGCTCGTAGGCTAAACGAATTATCCCGTCGACGTGAGTTTCTCGTAGTTACCTCCGTCAGTTTCCTTTATTATTGTTTTTACTCACTTTTTGTCTTTAACAGAAATGGAGACGGCAAAACAAAGAATCCGTGCCGCCGCGGCTAAGAAGAAGCAGGAGGAGGAGAGGGCAAGAGGTGAAGCGACGCCGTCGTCAGCCCCCAAGTCCGTCGGGAAGAAAGGCGTCAAAAGGAAAACCGACGGGGCTGGCGACCGGTCTGGGAAGAAGGTGATCCCCTCTTCTGGGGAACCTACCAAGGGGCCGTCGCCCCCAAGAGCTTCTCACGGGGTCGGCAAAGGCCTGATGACGGCGTCAGGTGTCGTCCATCCAGATTCCGTCCGTCACCTCCTTACCCACAAGGACTATGCCGTGGAGGTGACGGGGTCCATCCTAAAGGAGGAGGAGATGGCGCTGTGTGACGACGAGTCGACTGACGAGCTAGGGTCGTCAGGGATTTTCGACCTCACCCGGGTATACTATTCCTTCCTCTTATCAAGCCACATGGACGACCTTATAACGGACTGACGTTATTCTTACGTCTTGCAGGCCATGATCCGGATGAAGTACTTGTGGGACAAATGCGCGGATAAGGAAGCTGTGGTTTCCCGTCTGCATACCCGGCTAAGGAATGCTGTTGACGCCCAACAGCAGTACAAAGAGGCCAACGTCCACTTAGCTAAGGAGGTGAAAAGACTGACGGACATGCTGACGGAGGAGGCCCGTCAACGAGGCCTGGCTGACGAGGCAAAGGTGGCGGCGGAGAAGGAGCTGCAAGGACTGATGAGCCAGGTAGAGACGGCCAGGAATGACGCCGTGGCGGAATTCAAAGATTCCCAGCAATTCATTGATTCCTGCGCCGTCTACTATGCTGACGGTTTTGAAGATTGCTTGAAGCAGATGAAGCGCGCCTATCCTGACTTGGACTTGTTGGGGATCAACATGGACGAGCCCATACCGTCAACTCCGGCGGGTGAATCCATCCTCGAGGGGGATGATGAGTCTACCGATCCTAAGGCAGACACGAGAGACGGCAGCTTTGTTCTTGCTCAACCTGCCTTGGAGAGGTCCGTCACCTTGGATCCGTCAGCCGGTCTTGATGCGGCCAAGTCTACTGCCGACCCTTCTACTCCAATCGTCGTCCTGTCCCCGTCGACGGCTCCTTCTACTTCGTGAACCCTTTGTAAACACTGTTTTGTAATGAATTTTTATGCTTGACGCCCGTGGTTTTGGGCTTTTTGTAAAGACAATTCCCTTTTGTAGTATTTTCACGTTTGTCGCTTTCAAAGTGTTATTTTTATTTCGCCGTTGGTTTGAATTTTGTAATGTTTTTGCATCTTGTCCTGACGAGGCTACCTACTTTAGTAAACTTTGTATTGGTTTTGCGCACTTAATGTAGTTTACTTCGTGAATTTTGTAGTGACTCCGTCTACTTTGTGGACTCCGTATCAAAGTCGTCCATTATTTTTTTGAACTCCAAGTTCACTTTATGGTCTTTGTAGTGACCCCGTCAACTTTGAGGATTTAAGGTTATCCACTCTGCGGACTTAAGGCTGTCCACTTTGTGAATTTAAGGCCGTCCACTTTGTGGCCTTAAGGTCGTCTATTTTGTAGACTTAAGGTCGTCCACTTTGTGGACTTAAGGTCGTCTACCTTGTGCACTTAAGGTCGTCTACCTTGTGGACTTCAGGTTGTCTACCTTGTGGACTTCAGGTTGTCCACTTTGCGGACTTAAGGCCGTCCACTTTGTGAATTTAAGGCCGTCCACTTTGTGGACTTAGTAGTAGTTCCGTCCATTTTTGTGGACTTAAGGTCGTCCACTTTGTAGACGTAGGGTCGTCCACTTTGTGGACTTAGTAGTAGTTCTATCCACTCTGTGGACTTAAGGTCGTCCACTTTGTAGACGTAGGGTCGTCCACTTTGTGGACTTAGTAGTAGTTCTATCCACTCTGTGGACTTAAGGTCGTCCACTTTGTAGACGTAGGGTCGTTCACTTTGTGGACTTGGTAGTAGTTCTATCCACTCTGTGGACTTAAGGTCGTCCACCTTGTGGACCTTGTAGTAGTTTCGTCCATTTTTGTGGATTCTAGCTTGGTCATCCCATTTGTTGTTCCGTCTACCTAATAGTTGCACAAGTTGTTTTACTGAATAAATTCCTCTTATTGTGTTGAAGGCATAAAATTGTTCAAAAATGAATAAACCCTAGCCCTTTGGGCTTTAAATGTATTGTAATGAACTAAAATAAACGATTAAAATAAATGACTGAAAAGTAGACTGGAAATGAGAAGTAGCGTTCCTTGTGTTGCTTTTTATTGGTAGTACTTTCTGAGGTGTTCGGCGTTCCATGGATGATGTAGCCTTAGTCCGTCCAGAGTCTCTAAGTGGTAAGTACCCTTCCTTAGCCATGATGTAATTCTGTAGGGCCCTTCCCAGTTTGGGCCGAGTTTTCCTTGTGTAGGGTCTTTTGCGGCGCCCATCACCTTCCTTAGGACCAGGTCTCCAACTTCGAAGTCCCTGTGCTTGACTCGGGAGTTGTAGTGCTTTGCCATGAGGTCTTGGTATCGTACGAGCCTCTGTTCAGCTGTCGCCCTAACTTCATCGACTAGGTCAAGTTCTAGACGCATGGCTTCGTCATTCCTTCCTTCGTCATGGTTGTCCACTCTGTAGCTCGTGAGTCCGACCTCGGCTGGTATAACTGCTTCAGTGCCGTATGTTAGCCGGAACGGAGTCTCTCCTGTGGGGGTTCTGACTGTTGTTCTGTATGCCCATAGTACGCTGGGTAGTTCCTCCGGCCATATGCCTTTTGCCCCCTCTAGCCGAGTTTTGATTATCCGAAGCAAGGATCGGTTCGTGACTTCCACTTGTCCGTTGGCTTGGGGATGAGCCGGGGAAGAGTAATGATTTTTGATCCCTAATTGTGAACAGAAATCCCGGAAGGCGTTATTGTCGAACTGTTTGCCGTTGTCTGAGATCAGGACCCTTGGAACTCCAAACCTGCAAACGATGTTCTTCCAGACGAAACTTCGCACGTTCTTCTCAGTGATAGTGGCTAAGGCTTCTGCTTCCACCCATTTGGTGAAGTAGTCGATTCCGACTATCAGGAACTTCAGTTGCCTTGCTGCCGTTGGGAATGGGCCCATGATATCCAACCCCCATTGGGCGAACGGCCACGGGGCAGTGATCGGGGTTAGTTCTTCAGCTGGCCGCTTGATGAAGTTACTGAACCGTTGGCATTTGTCGCATGTCTTGACATATGTCTGGGCGTCCTTCTGCATTGTCGGCCAATAGTATCCGGCCCTGACTAATTTGTGGACCAACGATTGCGACCCTGAATGGTTGCCACAAATTCCTTCATGTACTTCTCTCATGACATAATCCGCTTCTTCAGGTCCTAGACACCTTAAGTACGGCCGGGAGAAACTCCTCTTGTATAAGACATCCCTTATTAAGATGAATCTCGCTGCGCGGACCTTCAGCTTCCTTGCGGCTTCCTTTTCTTCGGGTAGAATGCCTTCTTTCAAATAGGCGACCAGAGGGGTGGTCCAATCGTTTTCGGATCTTACTTCCTGCATACTGATGACATCTATCAGTGGTGTGAGTTGAGTAAAAAATAGTACCTTGTCGGGGATGACCACATGTTCCGCTGATGCAGCTTTTGCAAGGCGGTCGGCTTGTTCGTTGTCCCCTCTTGGAATTTGAACAACTCTTGCCTGGAGTTCGTCCACCTTTCTCCTTGCTTGTGCCAAATACATCTTCATTCTTTCTCCCTTGCATTCGTAGTCGCCGTTGACCTGATTGGTGATTACCTGAGAGTCACAATGGACCACCGTACCTACGGCTCCTACGGCTTTTGCCAGATCTAAGCCTGCTATGAGGGCTTCATATTCTGCTTCATTGTTGGTCGTAGGAAAACCAAGTCGAATCATGCATTCGACCTCGTCACCCTCGGGAGAGCGAAGTACGACTCCTGCTCCGCCAGCTTTTTTGTTTGACGACCCGTCAGTGAAAACATTCCATTGGGAACTCCCCGCCCCCTGATCTTCTTGATATGCGAACTCCGCAATAAAGTCAGCGAGTACCTGCCCTTTGATGGCCGTGCGGGGGCGATATTTTATGTCAAACTCGCTCAATTCTACAGCCCATAAGGCCATACGTCCCGCGGCATCAGGGCTACTCATTGCTCGTCGTATGGGCTTGTCAGTCAGTACGACCACCGTATGGGCCTGGAAGTATGGCTTCAGCTTGCGCGCTGCCGTAACTAGAGCGAAGACCAGTTTTTCTAGTGGCGAGTATCTTACTTCTGCCCCGTGGAGTGCCCGGCTGGCGTAGTACACCGGCCTTTGTACCTTGCTGTCTTCCCTCACTAGGGCTGCGCTGACGGCGGCTGGAGAAACGGCCAAATAGAGGAATAGTTCTTCGCCTGGTTGGGAGGGGGTCAATAGTGGTGGCGACGATAGGTAGGCTTTGAGGTCTTCAAATGCTTGCTGGCACTCGTCCGTCCATTCGAAGGACTTCTTCAGCGTGCGGAAGAATGGGAGGCACCTATCCGTCGCCCTGGATACGAATCTGCTAAGCGCGGCGACCTTTCCGTTTAGGCTTTGTACTTCCTTCACATTTTTTGGAGGCGTCATCTCCATTATAGCTCGGATTTTGTCTGGATTGGCTTCAATGCCTCGCTGGGACACCATGTATCCCAGGAATTTTCCGCCCGTCACTCCGAAGGCACATTTGGCTGGATTTAGCTTCATGTTGTAGGAGCGAAGGGTATCGAAGGTCTCCTTCAGGTCTTTCAAATGATCCTCCTTTCTTCGACTTTTTACCAGCATGTCGTCGACATATACCTGGACGTTTCTCCCGATCTGCTCCATGAACATCTTGTTCATAAGCCTCTGGTATGTTGCGCCTGCATTCTTCAAGCCGAACGGCATGACCTTGTAGCAAAAAAGGCCTTGACTTGTCACAAACGAAGTCTTTTCTCGGTCAGCTTCGTCCATCAGGATCTGGTTGTATCCCGAGAATGCATCCATGAAGCTTAGCAGCTGGTGTTGGGCCGTAGAATCCACTAGGAGGTCGACCCTCGGTAGAGGAAAGCTGTCCTTGGGGCATGCTTTGTTTAGGTCGGTGAAATCTACGCACATCCTCCACTTTCCGTTGCTCTTCTTTACCATGACGACGTTTGCTAACCAATCGGGGTAGTAAACTTCCTGAATGAAGCCCGCCTCTTGTAATTTACGAACTTCTTCTGCTACTGCCCGATCTCTCTCCGAGGCGAAGACTCTCTTCTTTTGTCGAACCGGCGGAAAAGACGGTGATACGTTCAACTTGTGTACTATGACCGATGGGTCAATGCCCGGCATATCCTCGTGACTCCAAGCGAAAACGTCTCGGTTTTCTCTGAGGAAGACCGCGAGTTTCTGCCGTATCGTACTGTTCGTAAGAGTACCAATCTTGGTTGTCCGCTCTAGTTGGGAGTCGTCGAGAGATATCTCTTCGAGTTCTTCTATGGGCTCCGTCGTGGTGCGTTGTTCTTCAATGCTCATGGTCTGACGGTGGTCATCCATCTCCATCATTGCTATATAACATTCTCGTGCGGCCACTTGGTCTCCTCTGAGCTCTCCCACTCCATAATCCGTCGGGAATTTTATCATTAAGTGGTAGGTCGAAGTTACAGCTTTCCATGAGTTAAGCGTGGGACGCCCTATGATGGCGTTGTAGGCTGAAGAGCAGTCGACCACGAGGAATGCTACATTCTTGGTGACTTGCTGAGGGTAGTCTCCAATAGTGACCGCCAGGGTGATAACACCGAGGGGAAATACCTTTGTTCCTCCGAAGCCGACTAGCGGGGCGTTAGCCGGAGTCAGTCGTTCTCTATCAATTCTCATCTGTTGGAACGCAGGGTAGTAGAGGATGTCCGCCGAGCTCCCATTATCGACAAGAACTCGATGCATGTTGAAGTCTCCTGCTCGTATGGTGACGACAAGTGCGTCGTCATGGGGGTGATGGAGGCGTCGTGCGTCTTCCTCCGAGAATCCGATGAGGGGGTTATCGGTCCATGGCATCTTGGGTACGGACCCTGCCAACTGGATATTCTGCACCATCCTGAGATATGTCTTTCGAGCTTTCTTTGACGATCCAACGGCCGCCGTCCCTCCTACAATCATCCGGATATCGCCTAAGGGCTGTCTGGGGCGTTCGTTTTCCCGTCTAGGAGCTTGGTCTTGCGGCGGTTCCGTTCGTTCTTTGCTGATGAACCTCTGCAGCCTTCCCTGCCTTATTAAAGCTTCTATCTGTTGCTTTAGGTCGTAGCAGTCAGCCGTGTCATGTCCATGGTCTCGATGGAAGCGGCAATATTTGTCTCTTGGCCTTTTATTGGGATCTCCCTTCATTTTGCCGGGAAAAGTCAAAGTCCCCTCGTCCTTGATTTGCATCAGGACCTGATCGATAGGGGCGGTCAATGGTGTGAAGCTCGTGAATCTCCCTGGGAGTGGTTTGGAGCGGCGATCATCCCGTCGTCCTTCAGTCCTGGCTTTCTTTTGCCCCCTATCCGTTCGAGTATCTTCTTGCCTTTCCCTCTTCTTAGGCCTGTCTTCCCTTGCAATCAGCGCGTCTTCTGCGTTCATGTATTTGGTTGCCCTGTAAAGTACTTCGGACATGGTCTTTGGATCGTTCTTGTATAGGGAGAAGAGGAACCTCCCTTTTCGCAGCCCGTTGGTGAAGGCTGCTACTTGTATCTTGTCGTCCGCCTCATCTATAGAGAGAGCTTCTTTGTTGAATCGCGTTATGTAGGACCTTAGAGTCTCGTCTTCCCTCTGCTTGATGCTCATCAAGCATGCCGTGGATTTTTTGTACCGGTGGCCTCCGATAAAGTGCGAGACGAACTGAGCGCCTAGCTCTTTAAAGGTGCTAATTGAGTTTGGCGTCAACCTGCTATACCAGACTCTCGCGGACCCTTTCAAGGTGGTTGGGAAAGCCCTGCACATAATCTCGTCGGGCACACCTTGAAGGTGCATTATAGTTTTGAAGGACTCTAAGTGGTCCAGGGGATCCTTGTTTCCTTCGTAGCTCTCCACCTGCGGCATACGAAACTTCGGGGGAAGTGGGCACGACGTAACACGTGCCGTGAAAGGTGAATCGGTCCGCTGTACCAGGTCGTCGAGATCGTTAGACACTCGTCCTTTGAGGGCGTTCATCATCACGTCTATTCGCTCACGCATCTCCTGCATCTCGGCGGCGATGTGAGGGGGTATGGCTTCAGAAGGGGTAGTCAGATTGGTATCCCGCCTCTCCGGCTTGCTCGGGGCGTTGCTGCCTTCGGGCGCTTCGGGATCCCTTCTCTCAGCGCTTGTCTCCTCCTGATTTTCCTCTTGTATTCTAGGATGCGCGTTCCTCTGACGCAGCTGCTCCTCTAAGTCGTGATTTTCCTTAGTTAGGCGCTCGACCGCTGCCGCGAGCGTTTGGACTTGCTTTTCCAGAACGGTTGCGTGCGGTTCGTTCTCCTGAACGTTGTTGGTGGTAGCCATTGAGCGGGTAAGTACCATGCAACTTTTTGTCCGGGAAGCGACAGCGTGGCGTTACCACTTCGTTCCCACAGACGGCGCCAACTGATGATGCAATAAAATCGTCAATAAGCCACACGGTCCACACGTGCTCCCGATGACATACCTGCACAACAAAGAGAGTGAAGACCTTTGAAAGGGCACCGGCGTGGTACCGGCCAAGTACCCTCCGAAGGTTAAGTTAGAAACCTTTACTTTCAACACTAGAGTGCTAGAGTTGAGTTATTTGTGCGTACCTTACTTTGAGAGGGTCTTGGGGTATTTATAGTAGCGTTGGGCCGAGATTCAAGCCTTGGTCAAGGAGTTCTTTTCCTTTTAGGACAGTAATACTTGGATCCCACGTATCTCCTAGAATCCTTGTCCTTGTAGGAGTCTCCATACTTAGACGTGTCGTTCAAGAATCATTTATATATGCGTGTTGGTCAAGTAAGGTTGTAGACGGAGCCGAGGCTAACCTCGTCAGTCTGTCCCCGTCAGCTTGGCTACGCGTCAGGCTTGCTCGTGTCCTGAGACCGTCAGCTTTAGGTCTCCATATGCTTTGGGTCGTCAGCCTCAGGTGGCCCAAGAGTTGATGTCGTCAGCCCTAGGGTCGTCAGTCCCAGGCTCGTCAGCATAATGTCATTGGGATAACCCTTATCAAATTGGAACTACTCTGACCAAAGATTGGCATCCATGTGTCATTCAAGCAGCATATTCTCCTGATATCATCAAACTTTGCTGTCTTACATTTTATATTTGCCGTGTCCAATCTGTTGGTTTATGGATTATATTCACTGGTATGTAATACATGCTACTGCACAGGAATGAATATAATTTAATAAAATAATAGAAATAAATATATTGCATTTTATTATTTAAGTGATACTATTGATTTTGTTTTTTAATTTTTATTAATCATGAGTTTAGTCATGTTTAAAAAACTAAGTTTATTCATGTTTAATAAATCTTAGTATTATGTAATTTGTTAATAAATATTTTTATTATACAAAATTCTAAAGAAAGAATGCTACATAGACATATATATTCAAGGTTAATTCGTACACGGTACATATAGTTATGATTAAGTTGCTTTATCACAAACCATTTTTAGCAAAATATTTTTATCAATTGAATGTGAATCTCATAACATGCATCTCATAACAATATATAACAATAGAATAATATGAATCTCATTAAAAAAATTTAATCAATTAAAAATCACTAAAATTATGAGCATAAACGTAAAGACAAACAAATAGAATAAGTTCTAATTGTATATATGATCTGCAAAACAACTTGAGTTCATGTCTTCGACAATTGTATATAAGTCTGAGTTTTGAGATCCAAGATCTATGAGTAAAGATATAAGAAGACTGTGGTTCAATCTTGAAAAGATTCTCATATTTAATAATTTAAAAAAAAAAAAAACTATATATCCAAAGTCTACCTTTGCAGTAAACACTATATATCTCTTTAACACTCCAAAAAAAAAAAAAAAAAAAAAAAGCCCTATCATCAATCCTTTAAACCAAAAATTCTTAAGAGAAAGAGATTGAGAACATAGGATGAAAATAAATAGATCTAATGAAAATAGAGAGTGAGAGCTAGATTATAAACCCCATAAAACTTGCAAATAAAAAATAATAACAATAAAAAAAATCATATCTAATTAACAATTACCTTGCATATGAAGCTTGCCTTTATAAAGGAGATCTATAATTGATATGTAAAACAGAGCGAGAGAAAGAGAGTTTAGACTGAATTTTACAGAGATGGAACAAAACCAAAAAAGAAAAAAATCTTAATAAAACAGATTTAGTAAAGAAGTAGAAATTGAATTTTGCAGAGAGAAAGAGAGGAGGTTCGGATGAATATAAGTAGTGGAGGCGTGTTTCTTCCTTTTTTTTTTTTTTTTGGAGAAAAAATACATGAAATCAAAAAATTACAATGGGAATCTATGGAAAAATTTTTCTTATATAAGATACAGAAATACCCAAATACATGCATCATTGATACCGATAAATTCTTTTCGAATTCCTTATCAAATTTCATAACATTCATTGAATAATAGGAGAGTTGTATTGGAGAAGGGGAGATAAACCTTGAAATATGCAGATGTGGGGAGATGAACCTTGAAACACGTAGGTGTGATGAACCTTGAAATACGCAGGTGTAGAAAAAAGAAAAAAAAAATACATCGAAATTACAACTGATCCACTTAAATTTAGACAAATGGAACCACATGAATCTTGACACATGGCACAAAATTAGGATTCTAATTTAGAATTGCAATTGGAGTTTTTCTCTGATTCACCTATTTTTTATATATATATATATATATATAGATTTGCATCGTAATCACCATTTATGGCCAATTGGATAGAAGGAAAGGGAGGGAGATATTGTCTCATATATTGTGAGACACCATAATGCTTATGAAATTTTTTAGAAAAAATAATTTATATATATATATAAGAGATATATTTGTTATTGACTTGGAATGTAATCAATTAATTACATATTTTATCATTACTTAATGCAACAATACTTAAGAAATTTATCTAAATAAGTAGATGATAATATATTTGCAGAATTGATAATTTAATAAATTATATTTTTAAAGTAACAAAGTAACACATAGATTATTTCACATTTTACATTTAAAATTTAAATGGATTGCCTACAAAAAGGGAAAAATCATGATATAGAATAAAAATAATCTTCTTTTCCTTTTTTTTTTTTTCTCCTTTTTATAAAGTTATAAGTTATGGCATTAACTACTAATGCTTGCTCTTTATTATCAAACTAAAACATCAATCAATTTGTTATATAGATGAAAATTGAATTCTAAATCTCTTATTCAACTATAAGAGCAGTAATTGAGCTAAGCTTATAGTCTTCATTATCGATCTAAATAGAATATGCTATAAAACAAGCATATAATTATAAAAAAAAAAATTTATAAAAAAAATGTCATGCACTAACATCTGATAACCACACACTAAAAAAGCTCCACAAATCCCATACATAGAAAATAAATAACTATTGAAAGCTTTTTTGTTTTTTCATATTTAAATGGAGGTTCAATCCTCAACAAGCCAGGCCTAGTGGCATTTATAACTCTCCCAAAAGGATGAGTTCAAGTTCGGACCCGGCTCCCCTTTAAGGGTGAGATTTACCTCCATAATCCATGAGAGAGAGAGAAAGAGAGAGAGAGAGAAGTAGAACAAAAGCTAGTGGAAAAAGAGTAACAATAAAAAGATAAAAAAGCTGGAGAGGGGAGAAAAAAAAAAGTTAGGAATAGCTGTAACAAATTTTTTTAAGCCCTAAAAGATTGTATTGTCTTAGTAATGCCAACAACTCTATATATATACACGTCTTTTATATGTAGCTAAGTAGAAAGCCAATTGTATCACATGAAATGTAACGATTCACCAGTTCAAAACAGTTTTTATGATGCATCCTAGTATTCATACGATTTTTAAAACATCTTCAAGAAACTAGCTAGATTGATTATCATACAATATCCATGTGATTCCCACAACTTTAGAAAAGAAATCACATGTACAAAAATTAATAAGTTGATTGATGAAATGTTTATGACATTGGATAACTATGGCTTGATAATAATTTGCAATATGCTGTGGATATTCCAGAAGGCTCAAGACGACAAGATTGCTTTCTCCTTCAATTTGTGTTAGGTACATTGGATGACATATTAACATTTCCAAGTAGTTTTATGATAGGATAGTACGGTTGACAACAGTAAGAAACCATTTTTATTACAATTTGAAGGTTCAACAAACATTTTGACAGGTCCATCTTATTTCTTTCTATCTTCTCCTCCTGAAGTCTGGTACTAAATAAGAACAAAGCCTTAGATTTAGCCATAGCCATCAAAGTTTTTAGATAGCTTCCCAGTAAGTTTAATCATATCCCATGAATTCAATGGATTACTTCAACTCTAGTTGCATTGAAAAACTCCAGGAATGTAGCTCAGAAACAGCTTTCTCTTCGCAAAGAGAAGATACTTTATCCCCAAACACCAACACCAACCGAGATGGTGCAATAGATGACGAGTGCATAGAAAGATTGCTCCAAGTTCAACTAGAGGCGGGGGTCATGGACTTTGATTCCATCAGTCAAGATACAGTAAGGGGTACTCCTGAGAGTGTTGTAGAAATCGGATCATGTGTTGAAATGAATCAAGAAAACATGAGTGCATCAACAGAAGGGAGTTCTCCCATAGACGGAATTCAAGAAGAGCTGATGCAAGAAAGCAGCTTGACTGATCTATTATTGATGGGAGCTGAAGCTGTTGAAGCACAGAACTGGTCTCTTGATTCAGCTACTGTTGAGAAGCTTATCGATCTCTTAAGTAATACAGAGAATGGAGATGATTCATTCAAGAGGTTGGCTCTTTTCTTCACTCAAGGTCTGAATTACAAGAGAAATACTATTCTTCAAATGAAGAATGAGCCAGTAGCTGAACACACTTACACTATTTTTGCCTTTCAGATGCTTCAAGAACTCTCTCCTTACGTAAAGTTTGCGCATTTCACAGCCAACCAAGCGATCCTTGAGGCTACACAAGGCGATCATGAGGTTCATATCATTGATTTTGACATCATGGAGGGGGTTCAGTGGCCACCTTTGATGGTTGATCTTGCAATGAGTAAGGTCAAATCCAATTTAATTATTTTTGTCTAAATCAAAACGGAGTTGTTGTTGATTGACGTATATTCTCTGGGGAACTTCGCTTGATAGGGTGATTAGGACTTCTTACTTTATAAATCATTAAGCAATGGGGATTTTTATTTTATTTTATTCTATTTTGGTAGTGTATAGCCATTTGTTTATAGCAATGCAATTTCTCACTTTCGGCATTATTCAATACTAGAAGTTAGGGGATTCTAGCCTTTTACCCCTATTTAAAAAAAAATTGCATAAAACTCGAGTTCATAGGGCTCGAGTTCTATACTTATAGCTGCATTTTATAAGACTTATAGCTACGTTTTATAAGACCTATAGCGGCGTTTTATATGGAACTCTCGAGTTCCATGCACAAAAAAAAAATCAAGTTTGATCACCCCAAACCTATAGCTGTGTTTTATAAGACCTATAGCTGCGCTTTATAAGACCTATAGCGGCATTTTATAAGACCTATAGCTACACTTTATAAGACCTATAGTGGCATTTTATATGAAACTCGAGCTCCATGAACTCAAGTTTCATGCAAAAAAAAAAAAAAATTAAGTTTGATCACCCCAAACCTATAGCGGCGTTTTATATGGAACTCGAGTTCCATGCAATTTTTTTTTTCTTTTTTTTAAGCTTGATCGTGCATAACTCGATTTTAAACCAATCGAGTTTCAAAACAGGAGCACGAACCTAAATAATTTGAAAACAGAGGCATAGTGCCAAATATTTTAAAAAATAGAGGTAAAAGGCTAGAATCCCCCTAGAAGTTATAACAAAAAACAGAAATACCTTGTTAAAGGTCTAACGAATGGTTTAACTAGGAATGCTAAAAATCCCCAATGTTGTACACAAATATACAAAATGTACAAACAATTCTTATGTGTTATAAATTAAATTTCTCAATTAAATTCAAATACATGGTTGAATTGACCTATAACAGCGTTTTATATGGAACTCGAGCTTCATGAACTCGAGTTCCATGCAATTTTTTTTTTTTTTTCTTTTTTAGTTTGATCGTGCATAACTCAATTTTAAACCAATCAAGTTTCAAAATAAGAGTATGAACCTAAATAGTTTGGAAAGAGGGGCATATTGCCAAATATTTTTAAAAATAGGAGTAAAAAGCTAGAATCCCCCTAGAAGTTATAACAAAAGACAAAAATACCTTGTTAAAGGTCTAACAAATGGTTTAACTAGGAATGCAACAAATGCCCAATGTTGTACACAAATATACAAAATGTACAAATAGTTCTTATGTGTTATAAATTAAATTTCTCAATTAAATTCAAATACATGGTTGAATTGACCTATAAAGGGATACAGCTTGTGTTCACTGCAGAATGCACTGGACACAAACTTCACCCCTATAAAGAACTTATAATGTTATTTTTTCAAACAACAATTAATTTCAATGCAACTAACTAGGAGGTTGAATTTAATTGAAGAACTTTATAAACAATACCTAAGAAAGTGTACCTAAATTTTACCCCTAGGGAAGTGGAGAACTTAGCATAACCTCTGCAACATCACAAATAGACAACAGAGTGCTAGCCAAGTTGTCATTCATATTTAAGTCAATACTCATTCATATTTAAGTCAATACTCAATAAAGTATTGAAAAATAAATAAAAAAATAAATAAAAGAGGTCCTGATTTATTCAATTTCATTCGAACTTGACTGCCATGCGCCTACACCTCTTTGTCAATTCCATGGTATCACGACATAAAGAAACCACAATAACCAAACATTAAATAATTTATAAATCAAACAAGTGTAGTAGGTACTATACAGAAGTGAACCCCAGTTACATTATCTGACAATGCTCCATATGGTATTAAGGACACTGTACACAATTCTCAATAACTTATGGATAACTGCTTCCGTGAATCTGAATTCCTTCGGAAGAAGCTCCAAGGGCGAGGAATGGGAACTAATTTTTCTTGCAGCAAGGTTTCACATTGCAACACTTATTTCCCTTCACAAATAAATGGATTGTCTGGTCCTCAATGTGCCTCTCAACAGAAGTAGGTCTTAAACTTGACCATGCAGTGTACAACGTTTCTGCAGCTTTTGTTGATAAGCCATTATTGCTAAGATCTAGTAAGCATAAGTTCTTTGCCATATGAATGGCAGTTGAAAGCTCTTGAATAAACTGGCAGTAGGGAGATAAAATATTTCTTTGACATGAACTTGCACAACTGTCATCAATTCCAGCAGATGCAGCTGCTTCTACTCTAATTGAAGCATCTTCACTATCAGCAACTTCAAGTTGATTGCATTCATTGTTCATGGCACATAGAAGAGGCTCAGCATTGTCCACTTCTTTGGTTACATACACCTTTGGGGAAGATTCAGACATGTTGAGTTCTTGCTTTAAGATTTCTAGGCACCCCTGTCCAATTATGTCATGTTGTAGACTAGAGTGTTTACCCTGGTCAACATTATCAGCAAGACAGAGCCTTTGAAGAGAGTCATTTCCTGCTAGAAACATCAAAATCAACATTTAAGAAGATAGTTTCTAGGACTAATACTGAAAGCAAAGTTGGCTTATGTCTTTAACCTGCTAGTGCTTGAACTATCTGAAGAACTCCAGCTAGCCCAAGGTGACACTTGTTAAGAATCAAAACTTTTAGGCAACATTGAGGGTTAAGAAGCAGTGACGATAATGCATTGGCACCCTGTAATCATGCTTGCAGTCAGGCAGCCATAGAATGCAGAAAGTTTAGATACAAATTATCATTATTGACCAAAAAAATCACTTAGAAGCATAACATATTGGATGACCTCATGCAAAATTTTCTCAAATTACCAAAGAAACTGAAAACATTGAATTCAAACAAATAAAAAGTATGTTGATTCCATGAACTTAATCATCTTCAAACTAGTTTTGACATTATTATGCAGAGCCAGAAAGTTCTGTTGAACTTAGGGAATATCAGGGTTACAGACTTAATGTGATTTACATTGGGACCAAAATAAATGCATAGGAGGAAGAAGTATAATTACAGGAAATGTTTCTTGTGGGAAGAGCATAAAGAAAAATTAGAACTATTTCAATCAACAAACTAAACTTGAAATGCAAAAAATCATACAAAAACATAATCAGTTGTGTGTGTGTGTGTGTATACATATATATTGATAAGTAAAAGGAGTTTTATTATAACCCGAAGAAAAGAAGTCACCCAAAGCATACAAGGGGGACAATACAATCAGAGCCACAAAATTACACAAATCCATCAAATCTAAAATAGAAGATAAAGTAAAACAGCCCAAAGAGGATATCCAATCCAACAGAGTTCTTAAAATGAACATCTTAAAATCCAGTAAGTTTCTTTCAAGATCTTCAAAACTTCGAGCATTCCTCTCCCTCCAAATACACCACATAACACAATGTGGAATGGCTTTCCAAATTATACCATTTCTATGGTTTCCAAAGCATCCTTGCCAAGCAGCAAGAAGGTTAAAAACGGATTTAGGCGTTGCCCAATACACACCGAACAGCCTAAACACCATAGACCATAATTCCAAGGCGAATGGGCAGTGAAGCAATAAATGGTCCACTGTTTCTCCATTTCCCTTACACATGTAACTCCATTCCAACACCCCCAATAACTCTCTTGCGCAAATGGTCAGAATTTTCCCTAGGGCTGCTGTCCAAGAGAAGGCTACCCTGGGCAGGATCTTTGCCTTCCAAATGCTCTTCCATGGGAAAGACAGGTCATTTTGAGAGATTAGAACAAGATAAAACCTACTCACCATAAACCCCTTTCTCTTATCAAGCTTACAAACCATCTTGTCAGGCCCAGCTCCATTCAATGAAGTAGAGTAGATTAAACTCCATAAGATTTGACAAAGACTCCAATTCCCAATCCTGTACAGCTCTTATAAAATAAAAATCCCATTGAAGAATGCCATTAGGATTATTCATAAGATCCGCCACTGCAGTCCCCTTATCTTGGCTGATCCCATATATTTCTGGAAAGACTGATTTCAAATAGCATTCCCCACACCAAATATCCTCCCAAAATTGCACTTTCGACCCATCTCCAATTTTCAACCGAACCAACTGAGAAAAGATAGGCCATCTCCGTCTTATAGATTTCCAGGGGCTAACACCATGAGGACCAGAGACAACATGGGTACACCAACCCCCCCACATGCATCCGTACTTCGCCTCTATTACCCTCCCCTCCTCCATAGCACATCCCGCTCATTCCCAATTCTCCACATCCATTTACCTAAAAGGGCTTCATTTAAACATCTCAAATTTCTAATTGCCAAACCACCAGCTTGAAAAGGGGCATAATCTTGTCCCATTTAGCCAGATGTAGCTTAGACTCATCTCCCATCCCACACCAAAGGAAATTCCCCTGAATTTGTTCAAGGCAACTAGCTACCGCACTAGGGATAGGAAACAAAGAAAGGTAGTATGTGGGCAAAATTAGAAAGAGTACTTTTGATTAAATTAACTCTACCTCCCTTCGAGAGATACAAGTATTTCCACCCTACCAACCTCTTCTCCATTTTCTCAATGATAGGATTCCAGATCGACTTTTCATTGGATTTAGCTCCCAAGAGCTAGCCCAAATACTTCATTGGGCCCTTGCAATCCAAAAGTACTCTTGCATGTGTAGGGGCAAGAGTACTTTTACAATTTTCTCCACCTCGCCAACCCTCACTTGTAATAATATATAAAAATGTAAAGAAAGGGTATTTTAAAATGTCAAAATTTGGCGATAGATCAAGAAACTAACTATAGGAGACTGCATAAAAAGTATAATTTTATGCAATAAAGCTCTTGGAAGTGATGAAGAACAAACCTCTAGCAAAATAGGATTTCCTGCAAGGTTCAGCTCAACAATGCTACACATGATATCATTGCTAAGTCCGAGAGCATATTTAGATGTCAGTCCACAATATGAAAAGTCAAGCTTGACAAAGTCTTGAAACCCATTGAACAATGATTCAGTTAATTGCAATGCCCCATCCTGCAGATAGATCAATCTAGTCATAAGCAGGAGATAAATGCCTAGAGTTGCAGTCAACCTGCAAGGTTACAACAATAACAAGAAGACAGAGAGTGACACAAACTCACAGTTCCAATACTGGAGCCCTCAAGCATCAATCCTGACAAACATGCAGTTCGGGCAAGCTGGCAAAGGCTATCAATAACGGGCTTGCTTAGCTTTAAACCATTCAGATTCAGTTCTGAAAACCTATATAAAAAGAGAGCTTAATTTTGTACGTTCACATCAATAGGCCAATTAAAAAACCCCGAGATTTTAAATTGTTAAAACCTTTTCAAAGTGGCAAGCTTGCCCAGTAGATTGGTTATGGCATTTCCTGAAATAGGGTCATTATATCCTGAAAAAGAAGAGGGTTGGACAACCTAGTAAGATACAGATAAAGTATACATTGTTCAAGACCTACTTGGTAAATCAAGCATACCTATACAAAGTTGTTCAAGCACAGATCCAGCACTCAGTCCATCAGCAACCTTTTGAATTGTTCTAGATGTGATTGAACAGTGCTCTATATTCAAGCTACAAAGGCCTACAAAACAGAGAACACAAGTAATCTGATTATCTCTTGACAGCAAGAATCCATAATCAAGAATATTTGACAGAGATGAACAGTTGATAATAGATATCCTTGAATTCCACAAAGCTTTACCTCCAGCAAGCTGGTATGAAACAACATTAAATGCAAATGATATATTTAGATAGATATATAAAAAACAGGAAAAAGCTATTGACGATAATGGAGATGACACTGAAATAAATATTAAAATTAACTGGTCTGTGGGAATAGCACTTTACCCTTGCAGTTTTCCAAAATAGTGGAAAGATAAGATCCACAAGCATCAGTAAGACGGTTTCCAGAGATATTCAGCACTTCAAGTCGAGCAAATAGCACAGGGCATTCACAAATCTGAAGATTAGAAAGATAAATAAATAAGTAATAAGCTTATAATAAAGACCAAATTAAAAATTAAGAAGGTATTTCCCACTTTAGTCATGCTACTAATGAATTAAAATCTAATTCAATTAAGTAAATCTCAACTTCTCCACGGAACTTCCAAATAATATATGTATCACTATGCCAAAGTTGAAAAAACTATTCCTTAGAATTTTGCCTCAAATAAGGTATGATAAATATAATACTAGGTGCATCCTAGAACTCCTCCCCTTCCATTGGTTGAATTGGACCCAATACTTCCTCTTGTAAAAAGGTAGAGGTACCAGGCTACAAAGGCTGTTGGGCACAACATCATGGTGTTGTATTATGTCCTGCTATAAGTTCAATCTTCACTATACCAGCCCTTGAATCCAGGGATACCCATGCTTTTTCCTTGTTAGATAGGTTCAACCTGATACCTACTACCTGACTCTAGCAGCAAACCAAAGGGGAGAGAAAGGTTCAATTTTTTAGAGAAATCAACATTTGACTATAGAATGAATGAGGAAGCTGGATATTTTAAAAGAAATCACTACCTAAAGTTTTCAACATGCAGAAGTGCAAATGGCTGCAAACAAAGTTACAAACCTGAAACAAAGCAGTTGGACCAAATCGATTGCAATGCAGATCCAAAGTTAAGCCACCGTAATTTTGGCCTGATGCAAATACTTGTTGAAGTTTCTCTATAGTTCTATTTCCTGGGGATGAGCAAGCCAATGCACGACTATTAATAATTAAAGAATCACAATACTTGTTGCTTGAATTAATGTAAAGAGAATTGAAGAGAACTGCTGCTGTTCAGACACAATGAGAATAGATGAGCTTGAAGCTGGAAATCATTACCCAGCAAATTGTGAGAAAAGTCAAGCACTGCAAATGTTTTGTGGGCATGCAGTGCATTCAACAATGGAGTTATTGATATATCTTGCAATTCACATTCAGATACAATCACTTCATCATCTGAAACCTGGTAAATAAAAACATACATCCTGAATAAACAAATTTATTCCAACTCTCAAGCAAGAAAATCAAAGAACTGTCATGCAACGATAATTAAAACATAAGTAAAAATAGTATTAAGTTTTTCCCTCGTTCACCAGCAACTACCTCCATTCTATTATTGTATAGTTTCTTCATCAGCCTCTTGTTAGGTGCCTCGGATAATTCATTGCAGCTGTCAATGTACAGTTTTATCAGAGGCTTCTGAACCCAGCCTGGAAAGAAAACAAAAGAATTAAACAGATATCTCACTAAAAAAAGTACATTTATGTAATGTAAGTTTAAAAAATAATATAATGCAGAAGTATCCAATGTACAAGATAAGCCTATCTATTCCTTTTTCCTAATTAAAAGGCTGACAACAAAATTTGTGCAGCCAACATGTCATATATGCAACATAAGTTAACATGCTACCAAGATTTCAGAACCAAAGTCCAGCTCCATAATAATGTTTTCCATGAATTCCATTCCAAACCATCATCCCTTGAAACATTTGCACAAACAGATTCATTTCATGAAGCAAGGACCTGATTTGATTAGTCTTTATCACTGTAAACACTTTTGATGTGGTATAATTCCACTATAAGAACTCCCATTGGCTAACTAGCAAAAACAAACAAGGGGGAGACACAAAAAGAAGACAAGATAATCCTCATCTGCTGGAGTATTTAGCTACATTCAAAGTAGCCTTCCCAATAGCCTCCAAAATTGATCAGCTGTCCTTTTCAAACTACCATGAATAATTACATGGTTTGTCCATATGTAACGGTCAATCACAAAGATGAAAATAAGACTAGTACACAATGACTTTCTCAGCTAAGCAAAGTGGCTTGAGGAGTAATGTGGAATTAATAATAATAAAGGCACATTACCCCATTGTCTTTGATTTCTCTATGTTATGTTTCACTTATTATTATGTCTTCAGTATTTTAAAAAGGTCATGTGACTAGCATATGACTTTTAATGAAGTTCAATGAATAGGATTCCATTGTCCTATGTAAGATGAGGGCCAGAATTCTACGACTACTAAAGACTATTAATCTATTATAAATAACCTCTATTGAGTCATTGTAGGCAGCCTTTTTTGATCTAATATATGAAATTTTCAACTTTGAATATTTCTTGGGCTCTAGCTTAAGATTGATTTTTTAGTGTTCCAACTTCAATCATTTTCTTCTTATAGTTGTAATCTTGTTTTTGCTTGAAATTTTTTCTTCAACCCTTCTTCTACGCCATATCTATGTTCTTCCCAAAGCAACAAGTAGTATCAGAGCAAAAGATTATAATCTAAGCCACATAATTCATATTTGAATCAAAATGTTGCAATTATAAGTTATGGTTGGTCAAGGTTGATGTCACGGGGTAGAGTAATCAAGGGCAACAGATAGAGATGGCTACGATGAGGCATATAATTGAAGAATTTGTTTTGAGTTGTACAAGTTCTTCAGCAACCAGGAACTAGCAAGAGCTCATATAGAGATTCTGGAAGCCGACTACAAACCCTGGGACATATCAAAAGGTGGTATGATGATATAGAAGAATAAAACCGTTTTCTTGATACGAATAGAACGTGTGAAAGGTGACAATAAGAGGATCGGTTGGTGTGTTCAATTGAATTGAATCAAAATTTTGAAAGAGTTTGTACCATAGGTATTCTTCACCAATCTATGATGTCTACTTTGATGATGGTGATTTAGAGGTGAGCACCTTTCACCAATCCCACTCGTTGTCCCACTATTAGGGAATTGGTTCGAGATTTGGATAAATCATGGGGTAATTCTAAAGACTGGATGTTACAACTGAAAGATGGTAGGCAGATAGTGATACCACTGTCATTTTTATCGGTCTCCAGACAGCTAGTCAGATTGCTCAGTCATGGAGGGAGAAGCTGGTACAAGTGATAATGCTTTTGTCACAGATAGGAAAATTTTTAGCTGGACTGAGGAACACGATAAGGTGGTTGATTCTTTGTCTGTTGCTAATGGGTCGGAGGATGAGCTATAGGAATTTGATGAAAGGTCGATGACTTGGGAGAGAGGTGGGGAGCCCTTATTGTGGTACCTTTGGCCACAGAAATTCCGTTGGAAATTGAGTGTAATTCTGGGATGGAGCTTGGGTGTAAGGAGACTGTTGATAGCAATCAATCATAACTGTGGGTAACTAATAGGATTAAGGCATTTAGGAAATCTGTGGGGACTTCTTTAGAAGGCTTTAAGGAGCAAATGACGGGTCTATTATTAGCTTCAAAGGCCAAAAAAAAAAAAATTAATAAGCAGCAACAAGACGTAGATAATCAAAAAAAGCTGGTTTCATCAGGGCAGAATGGCCAGTGGGAACTAAAGAATTTAATGACCTCTTTGAATGTTGAATTTGCGTCAAATAAGTTAAGGAGTGTTAGTAGTGAGAGGGCTGTTGTGGTACATCAATGAATTTGAAGATTATTTCTTGGAATGTTAAGGGGTTGAATGAGCGGGATAAAAGGCTTCGGGTTAGAAACTTGATTAGAAATTGGAGGATTGATATTGTTTGTCTTCAAGAAACTAAATTGAAGTTGATAACCAGAGCTATGATTCGTAGTTTGTGGCGTGGCCAACATGTTGATTGGTCATATTGAGGTTCTTGTGGAGATTTTGGAAATGTGTTGCTGATGTGAGACACGCGGGTTGTAGATAAAGTGGAGAAAGCAGTGGGAAGCTTTTCGGTGTCTTGTAAATTTAAAAGTATGGTTGACCAATTTGTTTGGGCATTTACTGGAGTGTATGGTCCAAACTCAGTGAGAGAAGGCTGTTATGGGAGGAATTGTTTGGATTAAGCAGTTAGTGGAATGTTCTTTGGTGTGTGGGAGGTGACTTTAATGTGGTAATATTTCCTTCCAAACATGCTGGTTCTCTGTTTTTACAGCTTCTATGCGTGAGTTTTCTAATTTTATTCCTAAGCAAGGTCTAGTTGATATCCAACTGGAAGAAGGAATTTTTTTTACCTAGTCTAATTCTAGGGAAGTTGAGTCGAAGGCATGGTTGGACAGATTTTTGTTCTCTGCAGATTGGGAGGCTAAGCTTCTTACTATGTGCTAGAGAAGAGTGTCTAAGCTTTTATCGGATCACTTTCTGATTTTCCTAGAGGGTGGATCCTTCCAGCATAGGGGTAGGAGGCCAATTAGATTTGAGAACATGTGGCTTAAGGATGAAGGCTTTGTAGATAGGGTGCATTCCTAGTGGGATTCTTATCATTTTCAATGTGCTCCAAGTTTTGTGTTGGCAAATAAATTGAAGTTGTTGAAAATTATTTGAAAAAATGGAATGTTGAGGTGTTTGGAAATGTAGAAGAACAAGGAAAACAGTTGTGGAAGGATCTTAATCAATTTGAAACTATTGAGGAGAGTTGTGGTCTAACGGAGGAGGAGAAGCAAGATTTGGAAAGAATCCGAGGGGAGCTTGAAAAAGCTTCTCTTTTGGAAGAAATATGTTGGAGGGAAAAATCTAGAGTACTTTGTGTTAGAGAAGGATATAGGAATACGAAATTCTTCCATCGTATATCCAATTCCCACAGAAGATTTAACTCCATAGATAAGCTTATGGTGGATGGAGAGCTTTCTTCGGACCGAGAGGTCATAGCAAAGTGTATTTCTCACTTCTATAGGCAACTTTAGTCCGAAGATGTGTATAATAGACCTATACTTGATGACATGGAATTCTCTAGAATTTCTGAGGAGGATGCTATTTGGTTAGATAGGCCGTATAATGAGGATTAGGTGTATGGGGAAATCCATGGTTTTGATGGCAATAAGGCTCTTGGCCCAAATGGGTTTTCCATGGCTTCTTTCCGGTTTCATTGGAGTGCGTTGAAAGTAGAGATTATGGAAGATTTTCAGAACTTTCATGCTCAAGCTATATTTGAGAAGAATCTTAATACTACTTTT
Organism: Castanopsis chinensis; assembly: GCA_032878915.1. NCBI lineage: Eukaryota > Viridiplantae > Streptophyta > Magnoliopsida > Fagales > Fagaceae > Castanopsis > Castanopsis chinensis. Next base: position 22,382,644 of record JAVQMG010000122.1, read on the forward strand.
CTTGCCCTTATTCCTACAAAGGCAAATGCTATGGAGATCAAGGATTTCAAGCCAATCAGTTTAGTTGGTGGGATGTACAAGATTATTTCGAAGGTGTTGGCTAATCAGTTCCGAAGGGTGGCACATGGGCTTACTTCATGCTCTCAGAATGCATTTGTAAAAGGTAGACAAATTTTGGATTCCATGTTAATTGCTTTTAAATATATTGATAGTAGATTGAAGACAAGGATTCTAGGGGTATTGTTTAAGTTCGATGTGGAAGAAGCATATAATCATGTGAATTGGGTTTTTCTAATGTATATGTTGCAACGTTGTGGGTTTTCAAACAAGTGGAGAAAATGGATTATACGTTGCATCTCAACTATTAAATTTTCCATTTTGATTAATAGGAGTCCTTCGGATTTTTTTGGAAGCTCTAGGGGGATTACGCAAGGGGATCCTCTATCTCCGTTGCTCTTTGATGTTGTTATGGAAGCTTTGAGCCATATGTTGGATGTGGGTACAGCTGCTAGACAGTTTCAGGCTTCTCTGTAGGTTCTACTCCTACTACATCGATGATGGTGTTTCATCTATTATTTGCAAATGACACCCTTTTTTCTTTATACTAATCCTTATCAATTGATTACTTTAAGGGGGATTCTAGATAGATTTGAGGAGGTTTTAGTGCTAAGAATTAATTTGAGAAAATCAAAGTTGGTACTAGTTGGTGAGGTAAGTAATTTGGATGTGTTGATAAAGCTGTTGGGTTGGGCAAGTGGTTGTGGAGGTATGGGTTAAAGACAGATGCATTATGGAGGAGGGTTATAGAGGTGAAATATGAGAATGATTGGAGTGGTTGGTGCACAAAAAATGTGACATATGCGTATGGTGTTAGCCTCTGGAGGTTTATTAGAAGTGGCTAGTTGAACTCCTCTAAACTCTAACAGTATGATGTAGGTGATGGTACTAGAGTGAAGTTTGGAAGCATAAGTGGTGTGGGGATTGTGCCCTTAAAGAAGCTTTTCTAGGTATTTTTTGCCTTGTAGGGAAAGGAACTCTTCGGTGGTGGAGGTTATGTGTTGGATTGATGGGAGGAATCATTGGAATTTTCAATTTCATCGTGCATCATAGGATTGGGAAGAAGACTCTTTTGATCGGTTTATGGCCATTGTTTACTCTTTGAAAGTGCTGGGGGTTGGCCCTGATAAGGTTTGTTGGAGGCCAGCATGGGAGTCAGGGTTTTGAGGTTAGAAGTTTCTATCTTTTTTTCTACCCTCCTACTCCTCCTTCCCTAGGAGGTTGGTGTGGAAATCAAAGGTCGTCTTTGATGTTTTGTTTTGTTTGTTTGGACTCCATTGGGCTATGCCTCTTAAGGTAGTTAAGTTGACTGAGTCTTAGCAGGGTAAATTTGGGCGACATCGCAATATTGTTTTTTTGGAGACTTGTGCCGCATTGCTTGATATGGTGTATTTGGAGAGAAAGGAATGCTAGATGCTTTGAGGGATGTGAGCGGACTTTATTAGAGATAAAGTCTTTTTTCTTGCATACTCTCCTTATTTGGAGTGTGGCTTTGTTGCATTTTTCTTGTTTTTCCCTTCCCACTTTACCTATTTTTTGTAGTTTTGGCTCTTGATTTTTTCCCCCACAATACATCCCCAATGTACTCGGCTTGGCTTGTTTTTTCTTAATAAAATTTTTTTCGTTACCTATCAAAAAAAAAATATTAATTAATAGGAATAAAACGTGGATTCCAAACACACAGGGAGTATATACTATGTGTACATCAAATTAGAGGCGTGTAATTCAACACATATCAAAGGAACTATTCAAGAGGGTCAAGTCCTAAGAGTGTTCTTTGGATATAGAATGTTTGCATACACATTGATTTGAATAACCCACTAGTGTTTGATGAAAATTCTAAAGAGAAATTTTTTAGAAAAGAGGGATACTGTCACTTGGAACAATGTGATTTTTAATAATTCTTCTATTGGCATAAATTTTTAATCTTATTTGATTGTGTTTAGGAAGAATTTATAGAGTGAGGCTTAGGTTGCCAAGATCCAAGAGATGTAAGGACAAGATTGAACCAATTTTTAGAACAAAGTTGTATGATACCAAATGATGATAACTTATTCTACATGGATTGTTAATGTTACGAATTGAAGGAAAGTTCTCAAGTTTGTTATGAACAAGTTCTTATTGGCATATTAAGGCCAAGGAACTATTTCTTGATGTACTTACCATGAAATAGAAAAAAAATGAACAACAGTATCCAAGAAACCAATAGATCATGGAAAATTGATGTAAAAGAATTTTAAAAGGTCCATTAGTGCACTTTCTTATGCATTGAGTATTTTAAAAGTTCATGAGACTAGCATGTGATGTTTAATGTAGTTGGTTGGTTAGGATTTAATTGGAATGTGTAAGATGAACAGTAAAATTCTAGGGTTACTAGATACCATTATATATAGCATATTTTGGCCAATGTAGGCTATATTTTTTTTAATCTAATCTATGAAATTTTCGATTTGAATATCTCTTGAGCTCTTTGAGCCTGGAGATCAATCTTTTGGTGTTCCAACTTCAATCCTATTTTCTTCTGCTAGTTGGAATCTTGATTTATTGATGGAGATTTCTTCTCAAACCCTTCCTCTATACTATATCGAGGTTCTCACCACATTACATAGATATGTGATGGCACAACCATAGCGTAGTTAAAGAAAAAAAAAATCCTCTTTGGAAGCTTAAAACTACGGCAAAGTCCAAGAATATGTCCACCCATAAGGAGCTGATTAATAATAATCAGGTCCTTATGGGTGGACTTCAGTTTAATTCAATTAAGGTTTGGCTTACCAGTCAAAATAGGATTTCTAAATCTATTAGGAAGGTTAAGTTATAAGTGTGTTATTGTACTCGAACAAGACAGTTAATGAATCAAATATTGAGGCAAGTTAGCCTTATTCTCTCTCTCTCTCTCTCTCTCACATATTATGTCATTATCCAAATATTGTGCATGTGCACTGTTCACTGATTGTGGCAGATTTGATTATTCTTGAACCCTAACACCCCTTTCAAAAGGTTCTAAAGACTAAACCATAAAATTCACAAATGCTCCTAAACCTACACAATCACACATAAATCCTTTCCCTAGGCCTATCACAACCACATGTAAATCCTACATCGATATGGTTCTAACATGCAGCATTTTGGCAAGAGGTATCCATTCTCAGAAATTAAATAGACTGATGCTCCATTGCACTAACATTTAGTATGTAACACCTAATACTGAAAAACATTTCAAACAACTACCCATTTTCCTTCAGATCAATGATAAAAATTTGAAATCATCAAGCATAATCACAATAAATAATGAAAATGAAAGAATCACAGCATCAAGAAATGTAATAAAGCAATTATAACACGTACCATCAATGAATGCTTCAAGCAAGACTTTTCCCAAATGATCCCTAAGAGTATCAATTTTTTCCAAGGATTCTAAAACTCTTCCACCACATTTCATTTGCTGAATTATGGGCAAAAGACCTAATGACAAATAAAATAATCCACCATATTAATAAAATCATAACCAACATAAAAGTACCAATGGAACAAGTACAATAGTGAGCTGCTGGCTGCACCCACCACATTTTCAATCTTTCTACTGATTTGCATCACAAGAGAGAAAAGTATGACAGTAGGGAAACAAAAAACTTGCCTCCTTTAGATACAAACGTTTACAGAGTAGGTAGCCAAGGCTTATTGTGTGGAAGTCAAGCTTTGTGATTGTCAAGTGAAGTATTTATGGTTTACCACTAAAGCCAAGATAGTTCAAACTTCAAACTGCAGTCGACCCAACAATAAAGTAGGCATGATTTGAGCATAGATGCCATTAGAAAGAGCATTTTTTCTTCTCCAAGTTACTACAGCAACACTATGTGCCACTATATCTCTCCAATTTACTATAGCAACTCTATATGTCCCACCATTTCTAATACACTGCCAACCGTATCTCAAATAGTAAAATACTAGTATCTGAAACCTCCTTCTCATATCGGGGACCACTCAAGATGTTGAGGGATCCAGTTAAATGCATCAGTCATCTTAACTACAATTGAAATTTTTCCGCCTCTTTTTCTTATGTTCACAAATAATTGAATTGCAACTAACTTCATTGTTAATTTATATCAGACAGGTTTGCAGGTAAAAAATCACCTTATATGCGAAAAATTTAATAACTTGCAAATACTAGCATGTAATATTCAATAGAGTGCCTACCCTCTGATCTCTTTTCACTGGGAAGTTGTAAGTAGTATAGGCATGCAAGTTCAACCTTCATGGCCTCAGTGCTCAAATTATCACCATCCGTGCATAAGCTTGATTCTAAATGTATCAGGTCCTTGTCAATCTTGCAAATAATATGCTGTGCAAACAGTATGAAAGACCGTTTAGCAAAATATGAAATTTTTCTATATAAGTTTTGGCCCCCAAGACGAGAGGATGGGAGATTCGAACTAGTGACCTTCGATTCAAGAGGTGCAGTCTCTAGCCGATTGCGCTACCCTTTGGGTAGCAAAATACAACAAATTGCAATCACATATTACTATTCAGATACATTTGTACGCATAATTTAAGCAACACTCACATCATGTTCATCACAAGAAGTATGCAACTTGAGATTGGAAGCATCATGTTTAGGCAAGAGGTTTCCAGAGAGATCAATATCACATTTAAACCCAGACGCAGCAAAATCAGATGCAATCAAAACTTCAGCACTACTTGAAGATCTGAACAGTTTTCCATTTGGGGTGGCTAAATTAGGACTCTTTGATTTGTATGAACCAGAGCTTTCATCAATATTAACAGGATTGCAGGACCTGGTGGCACATTTGGAAGCAGTTGCTGAGACCTCCTGCCAAACTAAAGGATTAAGCACCAGACACCAACAGAACAACTTGAACAAGGTAGTAATTTTGATCAAGGATTGCAAGAGACTTGTTTACCTGAAATTTGCAATCATGACTTGCGGAATTACTTTTACTCTTAACTGCAATCAGGTAAGAGATACAGCTCAGTATTCTGCTTGTACAGTAAAAAGTCCTAAGCACAAATTAGTTTAACAATAAAGCTAAGGATGCAACAAAATCCACAACATTCCTAAATTAGCCTACCATCTCACATGTGAGCCCTCCACAATCTGCAAATTTTTTTTTTTTTTTTTTTAATGAACCACATATGAGGTTGTATGCAGATTTGGGAATGTTGTGAAAGTGTTGTGTCACTAAGACTCTTAGTTTAAACCTACATTCATCAGATGTAGTAACAGCCTCTACTGGACACTTATCAGGCCTTCCTTTTGAGCGCTCCACCTCATTTGGCACTTCACTTTCATCATCAGAAAGGATGACACGAGCACGTTTACGACCAACACCTGTCTGTTGATTGCTGGTTGATATAGACAAACTTTTTGGTAGAACTTTAGCTGGCTGAGTAGAAATATTGTGCTTTTCTGACTGAGCTGCTTTCATTTTGGGTGAATTTTTTGAGGACCGAAGCAGAGAAATCAGAGGTACATCATCATTCAACTCTTCTACACTGGCTACAGAATTTGATCTGCTAGAATTCATTTTACTCATCTCTGGGGAGCAGCATGCATCAGACCTACTTTCTGACAAATGATAGCTCCCTTCTGTGTAAGTTTCAGAGCAGCAATCCTCTGCTACATTATGTGTTTCAAGCTCTTTATCGTTTGACTTCTTCAATTTGTCAATTAAAAGCTGCAATCTCCTACACTGGAGCATCTTTCTTTAGACAATATTATAACTTCCAAATGGTATAAAGTTCCATTCAAAAATTCACCAAACTTAATAGTTTCTTTTGATAAATAAATAAACTTACAGAAAAGGCCAAGGAGGGTCATAAAACTTAATTTTGCTTATGGAACTACCAAAAATTGTCCCTTCAAGTTAAGTTTACTATAATTTAAATCAATGTTTTGGCCTATATTCTGCAAAACTTGCAAAGCTTCACCTCCAGCATCACAGAAAATTAAGGGCTAGTCTATATGGTTAAAGAGGATTGCATGATCCAAATTACCTGGCCTCTTCAACATTATCAAATCTTATCATGTGGCTATAGTGCATATTCTCTAGTGCCAAAAGCTGTACAGAAGGAAGGTTAGCTTCAATGGCAATCCTGCAATACATGATAAACTAGATGAGCACAAAGCAATATTGACCTCTTAAGTTAACAATGGTGCATTTGTGCATATTTAAGGATTAATTACTGCTATTGCTGCTAGATCATTTTTTTTTCTAATTATGTATCTTTGGATGAATATAAAGCACAATCATAATGATAATAATCACTTAAACATAAGATGATGATCATGATGACATCTGTTCTTAATCCTTTCTATACAGCGTTGAATCTGGTTTGTCAATATTCACAACTAGTGCCCCAAATTGAGCATTATTCTTGTAATAACATAAAGCTCAAGGAGGGTCAATTAGTGTAGTGATTAATCATATATTTAATAGTGTGGTTTCACCAAATTATCCATATATGCAAGAAAAAGTTTACCTTGCAATAGGATCAAATTTATATATTTGATGCCATTTATATCTATGCTGAGTAATTGAATAATTTTATTGAGGGGTAAAAGGTACTTTAACCCTAATACACACTCACTAATAATAAGTTACGTTACAAGTCTAGCACAATTTGCCTGTTGAACTGTATCAGTGTGCAACAGAGAGAGAGAGAGGTCACTACTCACAATTTCTCTTCGGTAAATTATGATGGGAGATAGAGGTATGGTTTTGTGCTGGTGTCAGTAGGTGGGGTTATATTTGTGGTAATGAAGTTAAAAATGATTTCATGGAATGTTAGAGGTGTAAATGATCCCCAGAAACGTCTTGTGGTGAAGAATTTGTTGCGGGATTGGAAGTGTGATGTTGTTTGTTTGCAAGAGACGAAAATTGCTAGCATGAATAGACAGCTGGTTTGTAGTTTGTGGGGCTGTCCATATGTGGATTGGGCTGTTTTGGAGGCCAATGGGAATGCTGGTGGTATTTTGATTATGTGGGATAAAAGGTTCTTGGATAAGATGGAAGTTATGTTGGTAATTTCTCAGTTTCGGTAAAGTGGCAAGGGGTGGGGGACGGTTTCATTTGGGCATGCTCAGGGGTTTATGGCCCAAATGAGAATAACATGAGGGGTCACATGTGGGATGAGTTGGTGGGTATTAATCAATATTGGAGGGTTCCGTGGTGCTGTTTGGGGGATTTTAATATTGTTCGCTTTCCTAGTGAGCGTAGGGATGCGACAAGCCTGACCCAGGCTATGGAAAAATTCTCAGAATTTATTGAGGATCTTAACTTGATTGATTTGCCTTTGGAAGGAGGTAGCTATACATGGTCAAGTGGTATTAATCATCCAGCGATGTCTAGGATTGATAGAGCTTTGGTCACTCCAGACTGGGAGGAGCATTTCCCAAATGTTTTTCAAAGGATTCTACCCCGTCCTATCTCAGATCACAGTCTTATTCTCTTGGAGGCAGGGGGAATGGCTAGGGGGAAAAGTCCATTCAGATTTGAAAATATGTGGTTGAAGACGGAGGGGTTTGTGGATAGGGTTCAAACTTGGTGGAATCGGCATTCTTTTGTAGGTACTCCTAGTTTCGTGTTTGCAAAAAAATTAAAGGCTTTGAAAAAGGACATTGTACAATGGAATCGTCGTGAGTTTGGTAATGTAGAGCGTCAAAAGAAACAACTACTGGAGGAATTGAAAACTCTAGATGCTAAGGAAGGGGATGTTGGTCTATCAGATGGGGAGATATGTCGAAGGGCAGATTTGAGGTCTCAGGTAGAGCATCTCCTTTCCTTGGAGGAAATTTCCTGGAGACAAAAGTCTAGGATGTTATTTATCAAGGAAGGGGATAATAACACCAAGTTCTTCCACAAAATGGCTAACTCTCATAGATGACATAATCATTTGAGAACCTTGGAGGTGGAAGGAGTGGTTTTTGAGGAGGAATCTGAGGTAACTAATCAGGTTATCTAGTTTTATAAAAAATTGTACAAGGAGTCTGAGGGATGGAGGCCTTTTGTGGAGGGTTTAGTGTTTGACTGTATTGGGGGCATGGAGAGGGTTTGGCTTGAAAGGAAGTTTGAAAGAAAGGAAATTCTTCAAGTCGTTTGTGATTTGGAGGGGGACAAAGCTCCAGGTCCAGATGGGTTTACAATGGCGTTTTATCATCATTGTTGGAGAATGGTGGAGAATGACGTGTTAGCAGTCTTTGATGAGTTTTTTCAACATTGTAAATTTGAAAAATCTCTCAATGCCACCTTCATTGCTTTGATTCCTAAAAAGCATAACGCCTCTAATATTAGAGATTTTCGTCCTATTAGTTTGGTGGGGAGTGTGTATAAAATCTTGGCTAAGGTTTTGGCAAATCGTTTGAGAGTGGTTTTAGATCAATTGATCTCTGAGACTCAAAGTAGCTTTGTGGGCGGGAGACAAATCCTTGACTCGGTTCTTATTGCAAATGAGTGTGTGGATAGTAGAGGGAAGAGTAGAATTCCTGGAGTCATTTGTAAACTTGATATTGAGAAAGCTTATGATCATGTAAATTTGGAGGCTTTGCTGTATTTGTTGGATAGAATGGGATTTGGAGTGAGGTGGTGTAAGTGGATCCGCACTTGTATTTCCACAGTGCAGTTCTCTATTTTGATTGATGGTTCTCCAGCTGATTTTTTTGGTAGTTCAAGGGGTCTAAGACAAGGGGATCCGCTGTCCCCTATGCTGTTTTTGATTTTGATGGAGGTGTTTAGTAGGATGATGAGAAGAATGGAGGTAGCTAGCTTGATCCGCGGCTTTAAAGTTGAGGGGGGGGGGGGGGGGGGAATGTGTTTCACATCTTTTGTTTGCGGACAATACTATCCTGTTTTGTGATGCAGATGTGGAGCAAATTTTTCATATTCGGCTATTGTTACTTAGTTTTCAGGCGGTAACAAGTTTGAAGGTCAATGTGCACAAGAGTGAAATGGTTCCTATAGGGGAGGTTGATGATGTGCATGCCCTGGCGGAAATTTTGGGTTATAGAGTTGGATCCTTGCCCATGTCCTATCTGGGCTTGCCGTTGGGGACTCCGCATAATTTCCCTTCAATTTGGAATCCTATTTTGGAAAAAATTGAGCGGAAATTAGCCGGGTGGAAGAGATTGTATTTGTCTAAGGGGGGTCGATTAATATTACTTAAGAGTACACTTTCTAGTCTTCCTACATATTTTCTTTCTCTTTTCACCATTCCTACTTATGTGGCTAATAAGATTGAAAAGTTGCAAAGGGACTTTCTATGGGGTGATAGCAAGGTCCATCTAGTAGGATGGGATAGAATTTGCGCGCCTATAGCTAACGGTGGTTTGGGGATAAGGAAAATTACTACTTTCAATAAGGCCTTATTGGGGAAGTGGCTGTGGCGGTTTGGGAAGGAAGAGGGTCGGTTATGGAGGAGGGTGGTTACGTCCAAATATGGGAAAGATTGGGGGGGATGGACCTCTAAGCTAGGTAGGGGAGCTCATGGGTGCGGTTTGTGGAGAGGTATTCGCTTGGATTGGGAGGTTTTTAGCAAGAATTGTCAGTTTGTTGTTGGGTTGGGGAATAGCGTGAGATTTTGGCGATGGGTGGTATGGGGATCAATCTTTTCAAGTGGCTTTCCCTAGGCTCTATGGTATTGCCTTTGATAAGGAGGCTTCTGTAGAAGCTTCTTTGTCAAGGCAGGGAACGGAGGATAGAAGAATTTGGGATATTCACTTCATTAGAGAATTTAATGATTGGGAGATGGATGAAGGACTGCTATTTCTTCGTATTTTGGGTGCTAAGACTCCTCAAATGGATGCTAGAGACCGGATGAGATGGAAGTTGAAGCATAATGGGGAGTTTGACATTCGGTCGTATTACAACAAGTTGCGGGATTCTTCCTCAATTGTCTTTCCTTGGAAAGGAATATGGAGAGTAAAGGCCCCTAGGCGAGTATCTTTTTTTGTTTGGTGTGTGGTTTGGAATAAGATCCTTACGGGCGATAACTTGAGGAGATTAAGGGGTTTGGATTTTGTGGACTGGTGCATAATGTGCCGGCACTGTGGAGAGACGGTGGATCACCTACTTCTTCATTGTGAGCTGGCTTATCAATTGTGGAGTTTTGCCTTAAAAACTTTTGGGTTGTCTTGGGTCTTGCCTAGATCGATCTCGGATTTGCTTTTTGGATGGTGGAATTGGTTGGGAAAGCATTCGTCTCATATTTGGAACTTAGTTCCTTTGTGCATTCTATGGTGTATTTGAAAGAAACGGAATCGGAGGACTTTTGAGGATTTGGATTGTTCTAGTGTTCAGTTGATTGCCTGTTGTAGTGGGATTCTTTTTTATTGGTCTCGGGCTTGGGGACTCACGTCTAGTGATTCTCTCCCCTCTTTTCTTAGCTCTCTTTCTCTTCTGTAATTTTTCTTTTTTGGGTTTGCTCTATGTTTTTCTTGCATAGAGTAGCCTTTCGTATATATAAAATTTTTACTTATCAAAAAAAAAAAAGTCTAGCACAATGGTTTCGTGATCGCATCAACGGCTTGATATGTTTGGTCCATTCATAGATCACCACATTGGAAGCAATATGAACCCCCTTAAAGTTAAAAAATAGCTTTAAGCTTAACTGAAATTCCAAGCTTAGTGTTACAGTTCTTTAGAGCACTGTTACAGCTTTTAAAAATAATGAATTGACACAAACACCCATGCTTATTTTTCAAAATGACATTCAAAGCCCACCCATTTGAGAGAGATCTCAAATAATAATAATAATAAGAAGAAGAAGAAGAAGAAGAAGAATGATGATGATGATGATGATGATTGGGTTTAAGTATGGAAATATAAATAACTTATATTTTCACAGATTGCTATTTTATGATTATTTACTGATCTATGTTAACATACACTCACTGCCACAGTACATTAACTACTATACACTTGTAATTCGTTTGTTGTAGCAATTAGTCTTTCATATTATAACAATAAAACAGCATTGCCCACTGCCTGAGGACAAGCATATCATATTGTAACGACCCCATCCCAACTATGTACATTAACCCATAACTGTTTTCTAAAAACAAAAGGAACAAAAACAAAAACCAACCAAAATTAATGAGAAAATAAACATATGAGCACCAAAAAATTAAGAAAAGAAGAAGAAGAAGAAAGCTAACACGTCCAGACAATATCAAAGAAAGAGAAGAAAAAAAAAGCCAAGCATGATTACTAACAGAGAAAGAAAAAAATCAAAAGAAAAAAAAAATAGCCAAGCACGTCAGTAAATAGAGGAAAAAAATCAAAGGAAAAAAAACAAGAAAAGAAAGCCAAGCACGTAAACAGAGAAAGAAATAATCAAAGGAAAAGTAAAAAAAAAAAGCCAAAAACATTAAAAAGATGGGGCAGTTTTGTCCAAATATTTTTCCTATTTTTCACTCCAATTTGGAGTGATTGTATTTTGAAGAGAGAGGAGAGAAAACTTATGGGCCCCACCACTTTTCTCTCCCCCTATCCCTCTCAACCAAACAATGAAAAATGTCATTTTTCACCCTATTTTCCTCTCTCTATTTTCTATCCTTCCTGTTTTCACTCCAACCAAACGTACCCTAAAGGGAGGTCACTCCTTATGTGCTTCCCTCGGCGATGTGGGATTCCAAGGATTGCAAGATCCCCATTTGGGTCTCTACAATTTACCCCTTACGGGTACATGCGTCCTCACGTGTGGGCTCACACTTCTGGCTAGGGAGTGGCTCTATTACCATTTGAGAAGACTCCACCCCAACTATGTAAATATTGTCCACTTTGGAGCCCATACTCCCTCACAGTTTTGTTCTCCCCCAAAGCACACAACAGTGGGGAAAAGGCCTCTACGCATTAAAAGGAAGTCACTCCTTATAAACACATCCCTATATGCTTCCCTAGGAGATGTGGGATTCCATGGATTGCAAGACCCCCTTTTGGGTCTCTACAATATTGAATAGGTTTCATTTTGGTGATGCAAACAAGATCAAAATAGTTCCAGATGTGTCAGAACCATTTAGTCTTGCTTGCCCAGCATGAAAGAAGCTCCTCTTCGGACTACTCATGCTGATTAGGAATTAATTAATACAAATGTTTCTTAACTTTCCTATTATACACACACACACACACACACATATATATACATGTATATATATATAGATAATTACCTGTAGCTCTCTTCAAATGCATCTAGTGCTCCTGTACAATTACCATCACTGTCCAAAATATAACCAATGTTTATTTTTGCTAATGCCTGCCCCTGAAATCAATATTAACTCAAGAGTGAAAATTCACTAATTAACAAATACACAGCACATCCATTGACAGAACTGCCCCCATATACTTTTAACTGTGATGCCTATAATTATCCTATACAACAATCACTGTTACTGAAATCTAAGCAACTAAAATTAAACGTACAACTTTATTACTAAGGTCACGTACAAATATATCATAAGAATGATTTCAAGTAATGTTCCATGCTACTCCTTGTCGAAGAAAAACAATAATTAATGTGTATCATATGTTAGAAGATGATAGAACAAAACACCAACTTACCTCCAAGTTGCCAATTGACTTGTATATTTCCCAACTCTTCTTGTACCATTTAATGGCTCTGTCAAATTTTCTGAGCTTCTGATATGATTCTCCAATATCCAAAAATGAATCGCTCAGCTTTTCCTTGTCACATAGTTCACTTGCAACTCTCTTCTTCCTTTTCGCACATTCACGAAGCTAAACATAAAATTTGAATAAGAAATAAAGCCACATTAAATTGTACAAGAATCTATAACGTAGTCTTTGGTAATATTCATAACTTCCAACTGCCTGTTAGATGTATCAAGCACTGTTTATGTGTAGCATAAATATGAAGGCAATACTCCCTTGCAATGTAAATCCAGTTTATTTGCAATATTCCTCAAAGATTTAAGAAAAAAGAAACCATGCGCAGGGTTGGTGGAGGGGAGAGGGATATGTGCTTTTTTCATTTACATTCATCTTACACCAACTGCATTCAACACACTCCCACACCCAAACAAAGACCAAGATTCCCATCTAACCTGGTCAAGTTTCAAAGCAATATTCGTTTCATTATCTTAGCCAACACATTCCAATTAAAAATAATGGACCGTTGAAATTTCAAAGTATTTCTAAAACAAAATCGCAAGACTGCAAAATGTCATGTAGGATCTTTAGGACTTCAACACTAAATTGCAGTCCTTGATGAGATCTTGAATAGGGATTGATGTTTATTGGTTTAGATAGGCTTAGGTAATAAAAAGATTGGATCTTGAATGGGTTTGAAGGATGCTTGGTGCTAAAACAGTAAATAGAATGAGAAAGAAAGCAAGATAAACTCTAGACAATCACACCTCAGTTTCTTTTCCCTTTTTTTTTTTTAATCAGTAAGAAGAGAAACTTTATTAAATCAAAAAAGAAGAAAAAAAGCCAAGGCCAAAGTACACAGGGAGTATACTAAGGAAACTCCAAAGGAGAAGAAAAGCAAGAGTATATGAAAGAAAAAGAACAAAACAAAACAGCCCCAAGATTCAGGAAAGAAACTGTCCAAAAAGGTCAGAAAGTCTAAACCTGAACTGACATTAGAGCAATACACCTGCTGCCACTCAAACAGAGTGGCAAGAGTACATCAATCTCTCTAGTTCTATCTCTATTGAATACATAGAGGCTCTATTGCCACTATTACTCCTAGAAGGACTAGGACTTCTAAATGGGTGAGGCTTCCATCCAATGCTCATGTGCACTAAACAGGACACCAAGCTGACACATGGCCATTTTAAGACATGTGTCATGCCCATCTAGCACTGGCGCATTAGAGGTAAGCCAAACCCGTCCTAACCCTAAATAACCTTTTTCCGAGAAAGACTAGGACTTCTAAAAAAAATGGAAAAATGGCTCAAAACATAAAATAAGACCAATGGCCCTCTAGTACAGCCCATTATAGCACAATCTATAAAAATCTGAAAATTACCAAACTACCCATATTTTAGTATACTTTATTTAACTGACCCAACAAGTTTCTAACCAAAAGAAAGTTAATATTAAGACTCAGTAACAACTAAAGTAGCCTATGAAAGGTAATAAGAAACCCCACGTTGAAACTAAACCACAATTTTTAAATCATTTGGTAATCGAATCTTGTTTTTCCTACTACTTAATGTTTGCATCTGTCTTGACATACATACAACCCAAATAGTTGAGGGGAGACAATAAAGTTATCGAAGATAATGTTTGTGGAAGATTATATCTAGCTAAGCATGTAATTTACAACCCCAATTCAAATAAGAAAATAAATGTGACACTATCCAACAAATTTAAAGACTACATTTATTGCTGAAGACTCATCTAACTGTTGAGAAGAGGAGAAAGACAGAAAATGTGTATGAAGCAGAGTATGTACCTTCAACCAATCAAATATCGTTCTTGATTTTTCTATGAGGCAATCAAGAGATGCATACTGATTCAACAAACACTTCCTCTCACGTGGAGTTCCTCTTGCAACGACCATGTCTCTTGTCAACTTCTTAAGATTCTGCTCATCTTTCTTCATTTCATCCATTACTTTAATAGCTTCTTTAACAATTTCAATATTTTCATCAATTTGCCTAACCAAAGCATCCTCATCTTCCATGGAATTTGCCAGATCAAGTCCTCTCTGGTAGCAACGAAGTGCTTCCTCATACCTTTGAACCTTATAATGCAATTCAGCAAGGTTGATGTACCCTTTTGCCTCCCCTTCGCAATGCCCAATTTTCTTACAGATCATTATGTCCTTCTCAATGTGCTCCCGAGCTTTAACCCACATCCTGAGCTCCAAGTAAGCTTTTCCAAGGTTGTGGTAGAGCCTGGTGCGCCCATCATCATTTTCATCCACCTCTTCCTCATCACAAATCTTTAATCCTATACTTAATATTTTCAAGGCCTCTTCAAAGTTTTCAAGGTCAAGTTCAAGCAAACCTATATTATTATGTGCATCAACATATTCCTTGAGGAATTTGCTATCCTTAACAGGCGGATTCCTCCTAAGAGTCTCCGCAAGCTTCATGGCAGAGTTGTAATACTTTTTAGCATTCCGAACAGACAAATGGTCAACATTGGATCTCAAAAACATTTCATGATAAGTACGACCGAGTTGGGTGCTGGCCCGTTGCTGCTCAACAAGATCATTGGCATCCTTGGCAAGCTCTAAATGTTTTTTCTAAAGCCAAAAACATTATAAAAATTAAAAATATTTCTCAAATTTTAATTACTAACTGTATAATTGCATCAGCTCAACTAATGATTGATATTTTTTTTTTATTGATACGAAACAAAATTTCAACCTATTGCATCCGGTCCACAATGATTACTCTTTATTAAATTATCAGGCCAAGACACGAATTGATTTTTGGCATAGGCGAGGCGGGAATTGAATCGACTCAGCTAAGGCAATGATTCACAGATTTTCTGAAACACATACAAAACAAAGAGAAGAGAAGAGAAGAGAAGAGAGAGGCAAAATGCACCTGATAAATGAGGGCGTGATTGAAGTCCTGGAGGCGAAGATAGAGTTCGCCGAGGGACTGACACGTGGGCAGCAAGTGCTTCTCAGGCAAGTACTTGATGGAAACGTGGTAGTCGATGCGGAGCCACTTGAGGGCGGCGACGTACTCGCCTCTGCGCTTGAGGATATCTGCAATCACGTTCGCCCACCTGGCCTCCTCCTGCCGATTGCCCTCCGCCTTGGCGCCCTGGTACGACCTCTTCGCTGCGCTTAATTTCGCAACATCCTCTCCACCCATTCAGATCTCTCTCTCTCTCTCTCTCACCAACAAGTTAATATTAAGGTTCTGAGTGACTTCTGAGGAGATGTGGGATTTGAATTTTGAACAAGGCTTTCTAATCTTTCTGTGGGACTGGGTGGAGACTGTTTGTTTTGGGGCTGATGAGGGTTTCCTATTCCTCTCCTACTCCTACACCCTGTGACAAAATTTTTGTGTGCGAAAGATAATGAAAGTGAACTCCCGCCAAAACTCCTCTCCTTTTTTTTTTCTTTTCTTTTTTAAGGGCTACAGCATACATTTTATGATTTTATATTGTGCTTGCATCCACACCACATCACAAGTTAACAAACCATATAGAATTATAGATCGGATTCAAAAAAAAGGAAACCTTATAGATCAACTTCCTTTATTAAAAATCTGAGGGCTAGCCACTTTGCCTTACATTTTCTCTGTACACCACACAAGCACCCTATGCCAATTGCTATTCTTATTGTTTGCCTTAAAAATCGAACCCACTAGCCCTTCAAACTCGAAAGAAAAAATATATTGGTATGGATAGCGACTTTTCAACCCATTAGGAAAAAAAAAAAAAAAAAAATCACACAAAACAAACTGAATTTTAGTATTTTACCCACCTAAGAGTAGGTGTTCTTAGAATATGATAACGTAGTGTTTATTTCTCTTACATCCGTAGTAAGTATTAATAATTAAAGGTGCATTTGTGTAGCCCTTGGGTTGCGTTTTTTTTTTTCTGATCCCGTGGCATTGTTCATGGACTAGAGAAATGATAAAAACGTGTGAATAGTAATTTACAATAATAAAAAAAATTTGTTACAATATTTTTAGTAATAAGTTTTCAATAAAATAAACATTATCCAAACGCATACTAAATTCATAATAAAATCCACCACAATGTAAGAAAAGTAAGAAGTAAGTCATCATACTCTAGGAGCTCCTAATAATTTTTTTGTATATAAAATTGAATAAACACGTCGGATTCAGATGGGATGGACTCATGGGTTAACGAATTAACCCTTTTTTTTTTCAAGGCTTTTTTTCTATTGCTTTTTGTTTTCTTTTTCACTTTTTTACCTAAAAGCATCCACAGCAATAGAGCTAAAATTTAGCTATTTGGCATCGTAACAAGTTACTTTATCTATTTTACCTACTCACATGCTGCAGCAGTAGATCGATTTTAGTTTTCAACACAATAAAATAATATATCTACTATAATAAAATAATATATCTATTACAATAAAATAATATATTCACTACAATAAACAACAATCATAACCTCCTGCCACTACTGCCACCGCTGCCACTACTGCCACCGCTGCCACTACTTGTAATTGTTTAAAGAATTAGAGTATCATAAAAATTCAAGTAGTGTCCACCAACAACAACAAGAATTCCCAACCTCACTTGCATTTGGAAGGGCCTAAACTTGACGTGTCTTCATTGTATACTGAAATTTTGTATTTTAGATGAAAATACTAACATAATTATTTACCAATTTTTCTATACATAACGTGTTATGTTTTATTCATAAATCTTTATATTGTTAGTTGCCTTTGCAGGAAATTTAACTTTTTATTTTTTTTTGGAGAGAATAAGTAATTAAATTTATTTCATATTTTGTGGGCTCCAATTAGTTTAACTAGTAAAATCACTTAATATGATCCATAACATCTAGCGAAACATTGAACTATGTAAGCTAACAAATTTATGTATTTTTTTAGCTTTCATGTTTTAATATTTTCAATGTTCTTTATCTTATTTGTATTGAAAGGAATACAATGACAATGTGATCAAGTTTTTTTTTTTTTTTGGGGCATGTGAAAAAGTATGGATCATACCGGGTTGACCCAACCCTTAAAAGATCAAATATGGGACATGGGTTTGCAACTTGTTTAAGACAACCCATTTCTAACCCAAATTTGGTCTAGACGAACCTAAACATGAACCCGATCGATCTGACTCATTTGTCATGTCTACTTTGGAATGCTTGTAGGGTTATAAATGAATTGACATGTTTGTGAATAGATTAGGTACAACCCGAAGGAAGGTGGAAAATTGTTTGTGTTCATTTAGTTTGCAAATGATCAAAGTTTAAGCATAAGTTTTGACTCAACTATTAGACAAGTTGAGCGCGCGGATCTTGGGAAGTTGCTAGCTTACGCGGAGACCTCACCATCACTTGACCAAGTATATCATTTGCTCTTTAGTGTAGTAAGATGTGCATGGCAATGCCACACCATCCACATTGAGAGGCTATCCTTCGAATTGTGAAATATCTTTAAGGTCATCCCGAATGCGGACTCTTATATGTAACAATCACATTTGCTTGTATATATAGGCCGTTATAGCTTTGGATTGGACAATATCACCTTCAGATTTGATCTATTGCAGGATGTTGCTTTTTCTTAGGTGGGAACTTTTTTTTTTTTAGGATTCTTAGGTGGGAACTTGATCGCATGAAAAAGAAAGAATCAAAGGGTTTGGCTTACCTCCAATAGTTTTTTTAACTGGAATCTCCTTTTATTTTAATGAGAAATTATTACATCACCTACTAACTAAATAAAATGTAAAGATTAAAACTCACTACCACTTGACATTGTATATTTAAAACAAAAGGAGACCTTTAGTTAAAAAAGTACTAGAAGTAAGTCAAACCTAGAGACAAAGTGTGGTGTCCCACTTTTGTGAAAAAGGCTAAATATGGAGTCATGACCCATATGTCATGTGAACTCATGTGGATCAAGAAACTTATAAAGGAATTGAGTTTTATTGTGCAATTGGCTGTGATTATGTATTGTGAATTTGTGACAATCATACAGTTATTTTAATGAGAAATTGTCACATCACCCACTAACTAAATAAAAGGTAAAGATTAAAACTCACTACCACTTGTCATTGTATATTTAAAACAAAATGAGACATTTAGTTAAAAAAGTACTAGAAGTAAGCCAAACCCAGAAACAAAGTGTGGTGTCCCACTTTTGTGAAAAAAGGCTAAATATGGAGAGTCATGACCCATATGTCATGTGAACTCATGTGGATCAAGAAACTTATAAAGGAATTGAGTTTTATTGTGCAATTGACTGTGATTATGTATTGTGAATTTGTGACAATCATAGGTTATTTACAGTGGTGGAGCCAAGATTTCAGTTGAGAGAGGGCATAATTAAGAACAAGATTGAAATCAGGAAATTCAATAGATTAATTAAATCTATGTACATTAAGTTTAAACATGTAATTTGATTACTCAAAAATAAATTGATAAAATGAATCAATATAAAAGTGTTGAAAGTATAGTAATGCTTGAAAAGTTATATACCTCGTCAGTGCTTTGATTGCTTTTAAAAAATTATTATGTAGAATTTAATTTTCTTTATTCTTTTAATCTATATCTACATACATGTGTGTGTGTGTGTGTGTGTGTGTATATATATGTATGTATGTATCTAAAAGTTAAAATGTAATATTTAATGTTACTACACTCATGTTGAACTACATCAGCGCCACGTCATCAATCTAATTTCAATATTTTCTATCTCATTTTTAATTATTTTATTCCATATTAATTTCCTACTTTACAATTATACATTCTTCAACATTTACTTACTTTTACCTTTTTATCTCCCCACTACTCTATACCCTAACCTTACAATTTCTTCATCCCTTCATCTTCCATTTATTTTGACTCTTCTTCTCCACATTTTTTTTTTACTATAAAATTTTTTTATTTTCTCTTCCATTCAATCCATATTTTTCTCACACAAAAAGGTGAATACTCTCTCTCTCTCTCTCTCTCTCTCTCTCTCTCTCTCTCTATATATATATATATATATATATATATATATATTCTTTCTTTAGATGGATTTTTAATCCTTTATTATACCTCTAATTTAGATTGATGAATTTTTATGTATAACTCTACTTTAGGTTTATATGATTTGGTTAAATTTTTATTTTTTATCTTTTTATTTTATTTTTATTTTTGTTTGTTACATGTTATCCTATGAAATTACAGAATAATTTAATGTTATTTTAATACATAGCATGATTTAGATAATTTAGTGTTTACAACTATACATTTTCTTTTTTAATACTCTTCTACTCATCTTCTTTTATATTATTTTGTTATCTGTCTCACATTCTCTACACACAAAAAAAGGTGATTATTCTCTTTCTCTCTCTCTCTCTCTCTCTCTCTCTCTCTCTCTCTCTCTCTCTCTCTCTCTCTCTCTCTCTCTCGCAACTCTACTTTGGATTGATGAATTTTTTTGTTTTTTTTTTTTTTTTTGTGTCTCTACTTTTGGATGATACACTTTGGTGGTGTGTTTTTTGAGTTATTTATCACATGTACTCTTCATCCCTCTTATAGTTGTGGTTTGAGTTAATTTTTAGATATTATAAAAGTGAGAATTTGAGTTTATATCAAAATACAATCTACATGACTATATATTTGAATGTGTCTATAAATTATTTGAGTAATATCAATTATAAATTTGTGATGAAGTTTTGTTATCATAATAACCTTCTTAAGAGAATGAGAAATTCAAATAATTAATTTTGGAACTTAAAAATATTAGTTGTAGAAAAAAAAAACCATAACAAACTATACAAAAAATTGAATAATTTACTTGAAAAAAGAATAATATTTCTATCAATTATCATACAAAAATTTAATAATATTAATCAAATACACTTAAGCTTTTCAAAAATAAAAAACTCAAAATAATAGAATGATATATTTGTAGAAATGGAAAGATGAAAAATAATTTTGAAAATAATATTTCCAGTACATTTTGGAGGATAAATCAAACATTATACTACGTTACAAAATAGTTGTATATTCTCACGTATCGGGTCTGCGACTAGTTATTTATAAAACTTGAGTTTATAGCATCTATATCTATATATATCTAAAAACTAAAGCGCAATGTTTAATGTTGTTATGCTCCTGTTTAGCCACATCGGCAACCTATTTTCAGTATTTTCTCTCTCATTTTTAATTATTTTTCTCCTTATTAATTTCCCACTTTACAATTACACATTCTCCAACAATTACTTCCTTTTATCTTTTTATCTTTCCACTACTCTATACCTTAATCTTACAATTTCACCATCCCTTCATCTTCCTTTTATTTTAACTCTTCTTCTCCCCATTTTTTTTACTATACAAATTTATTATTTCCTCTTCCGTTCAATCCATATTTTTCTCGCACAAAAAAGTGAATACTCTCTCTCTCTCTCTCTCTCTCTCTCTCTCTCTCTATATATATATATATATATATATATTCTTTCTTTTGATGGATTTTTAACTCTTTATTATACCTCTAATTTAGATTGATAAATTTTTATGTATAACTCTACTTTAGGTTGATATGATTTGGTTATGTTTTAATTTTTTATCTTTTTTTTTTTATTTAATGTTATTCTAATACATAGCATGACCAGAATAATTTGGTATTTACAACTATACATTTTCTTTTGAATATTCTTCTATTCATTTTCTTTTATATAATTTTGTTATTTGTCTCACATTCTCTTCAAAAAAAGGTGATTACTCTCTCTCTCTCTCTCTCTCTCTCTCTCTCTCTCTCTCTCTCTACCAATTCTTTCTTGCAACTCTACTTTAGATTTATAATGTTTTTTTTGGTCTCTACTTTTGGATGATACATTTTTGTGGTGTATTTTTTGAGTTATTTATCACGTGTAATCTCTAGCCCTCTTATAGTTTTGGTTTGAGTTAATTTTTAGATATTTTAGAAGTGAGAATTTGAGTTTATATCAAAATATAATCTACATGATTTTGTATTTGAATGTGTCTATAAATTATTTGAGTAATATCAATTGTAAATTTGTGATAATGTTTGGTTATCATAATAATCTTCTTAAGAGAATGAGAAATTCAAATAATTAATTTTGGAACTTAAAAATTTTAGTTGTAGAAAAAAACCATAAAAAACTATACAAAAGTTCGAATAATATAGATCACTTGAAAAAAGAAAGTACTTCTATCTTTTATCACAAAAAGATGGAATAATATCAATCAAATAATAGAATGATATATTTGTAGAATTGGAGATGAAAAATCATTTTAAAAATAATTTCTCCAATACATTTTGAAAATAAATCATACATTATAACACGTTACAAAATAGTTGTATATTCTCATGCATCAAGTGGGCGTGCGACTAGTTATTTATAAAACTTGAGTAGCAAAACCCTAGATTTAAAAGTTAAAACTGTAAAAGAGTCTAGGAATTGAAGTGAAAAAATTAGTGAAGAGATGGAAACATTAGACATTATTTGGTTTATGTACTACGTGTTTTCTTTTTTTATAATTATTTTAAATGGAAATCTGTTGTCGACATAGAGAGGTATTACGTCCATGACATTTTTACAATATTTTCACAACAAATTATAGGTAGTTAGTTATTATTGGTTCAAATTTAAACCTAACATGCTCTAAGATTACTTTTTTTGCCCCAACAATAATATTTAGTAACAACCTAGCACTTAAAATTTGTTGTAAAATTGTTGTGAAAATATCATTTTTCTTCTATTTGAACTTAAAAATATAGTTGCGATATGGAGAGAAGACCACAAGTGCCGTGACTTTTTTCTTTTTAAATGTTATATCTTTGTTTTGTTTTTTCCTTTACCATATATTATACTTATACTTATCACTCCTTTAATTATATCGCGAATATGGGAATTAGAAACAAGATTTGAATTGGAAAAACTTGACTAACATAATAGAACTAACACTACACTCAATACTCAGTTACATTGTGGATCAAATTCTCTCAAATAAAAAATTGTATATAAAAAGAAAAGAAAGGAAAAAAAAAAAAAAAAAAAACCTCAATTAAGTTACTGAGTATTCAAGAAAAAAGGGTCTGTCTGGTATCAGTATTTTAGAATTGTTGTTCAATTTTCAGTATTGTAGAAATACGTGTTTAAGTGTTATAAAAACTAGTTGCAACTCTGCGAGATGCGCGGAAATATCTAATTATTTTAAAATAAAATGTAATATATAATTTATTTTTTAAAATATTCATAAAATTATATATTAGGACTAAGATATTGTTGTCTCATAAGAGAATTTCATTTTAAATGTATTAAATTATTAACTAAGAAAATTTCTTTTTTAATATATAACTATTTATGAAACCAACAAAGGGCAAGGTCTTTTTTTTTTTAAGTAATGAATTTTTGGTTCCCTATAAATAAAAAATTATATTTATTTTATTTTATATTAAGATTATTTTCATCTATTCATATTACGAGCCAATTTGCTAGTGATAGAATATAGTGTGAATTAAAATTTTCCAATTATGACATTCAGAAAATAATGAGAAAAATAGCTTTTTCCCACCATTAATAAATTTCAACTTCTAGCATCTTATTTTAATGTTATCTTTAATTTCAAATCAATCTTTCTCTTTTGAAGTATACAAAGTACAATCATGATCTTTCTTCTTGAATATATTACTTATCTCAATACATCCATAAAAATACATCGAATCAAAACATACCTATATAAAGATGTTTTGCAAAAAAACAGAATGTCTCATCAATCATCGTTTTGCAAAATGTCATATCAATCATTGCTTAACAATGATTAATTTGATCGATTAAGAAAATAACTTTTTATTTATAATCTATTAAGATTATTTTCTTTGCAGAAATTACAAATTTGTCTGCTCAAAAAGATTATAGAATAAACAATTATTAGCAAAATCTCATAATTAAGTTTCTATGTCCATCATTATAATAATTAATAATAATAACAACAACAATAACAATAATAATAATAATAATAATAATAATAATACATTTGCAAAGCTAAAATATGTCACTTATTCAATTATTTCCATTTGACCTTTGCTTTCACCTAAATAAGTGACACTATTAGAGTATTTCTAATACAATTATTAAGAGTACTTTCTCTACAAAAACTACAATTTTGTTCACGCAAAATGATTTAAAAATAATCAAAATTTAGTAAAGTCTCATAGTTGAACATCTAATTGAATCACAAAAAAAATAAATAAATAAAAATAAAAATTTATCTAGAATCGAAATACCATAATACTTAAATATGCATAAAAGTCAATAAAAATTTGCCAAAAAGAGAAACAAATGTGAAATGACAATTAAATCAACAATAACAAAAAGAACCATTAGGGGGGAAAAGTGGTTGAAACAATTAGAAAAGAGACAAAATTGGAGAGAGAGAGAGAGAGAGAGAGAGAGAGAGAGAGAGAGAATTGACCTTTTTTGCAATGAACAACTTGGAAGGAATAGGAGAGAGAGGTAGAAATGAAGTAAAAGAAATTTATAAGAAAATGAAGTTGGAAGAGGAAGAGTAAAAGGAGATGAAAGGTTCAAAAAAGTGAACCATAGAATTTATGAAGATGAAAGGTTGGAAGGGTGGAAGTAGATGAAAGGTTCAGCACAAATCCAACCACAAATCTGAGCATTAATCCAACAATTCAGCACAAATCCAACTAAATCCACCCCCGACAACCACCTCAAATCCAAATTAAAAAAATAAAAACCCCAAAACCCACGACCCGTTTGGCTTGTTGATCGAGGTTCACTGCAAGAAAATCCAAAAACCCATAACCCTAAAAGTTGGATTGGAACTTGAGAGGAACCCACTGTCATAGAGGCCGATCAACCATGGAGGCTTCACCGAAAGAGAGAAAATGAGAGAGAGAGAGAGAGAGAGAGAGAGAGAGAAAGAGAGAGATACCGATCGTAATAGATGAAAGTGAAGGAAGCCACAATCGCGATAGCAGTGATGAGAGGCCGTTGGCAGCGATGCAAGGGCTCCAGCTATGGTGGTCATGTCTGATGAGAAGGTGGGATGGGGGGATGGTTTATACATGAGAGAGCTGAACATGTGTGTAAGGAGGCTAAGATGCAAGCTTAAAACATTTTACTTGTTTTGAAGGGTCGGCTTATAAATCGAGTCTTAGAGACTTGATTTTCAGGTGGTCGTCATGTGGAAAAAATGCCAAATCAGATGTGATCAGAACATTGAAACCGAGTCTGTGAGACTCGATTTATAAACCCTAAATCGATTCTTTTAAATTTGAGATGTTAGTAAAAAATATAGTTTTGTAATAGTGCCTACTAATTATATTGTTTGGCAAACAGGGTTAATTCTCAATTTTGGCTAGATAAGATAGCTACAGTTTATTGAGAGAGTGAGGCGTAGAAAAAGAGGTGAGTGCAAGTAAAGAGATTGATTAGACTACCTAAACAGAGGCAGTACCGTTGGCAGTGACCCTTACAGCATTAGCAGCCAGCCAGGGATGCAACAAAGTTCTATTTTGCATCCTTAGAAACCTACTTTATCTATTTTACCATCTCATTTTACAACTCCTCCAACATCCTAGTTTCTATTTTTACATCCAACTGATTAAAATAATATAAACTATACAAATAAAATATATATATATATATATATATATCTCTCTCTTACATTCCTCTCTTTCTCTATCTTTATCTCTCCACTTTGTCTCTATCTCCCAAGCAAACCATTCACAACCACCACACATGCCTAGCAAGGTAGCAACCACCACCACCCCACCATCACAGACACCCCACCAAGGTAGAAACCACCTACAAAACAGGAAAAAAAAAAAACAGCAAATACCAATCACCAAGCACAACAACCACCCAAACACCAAACCACCACCAATTCAACCACCCAAACACCAAAACCACTAATCCGGCCACCCAATCACCATACCAACACCGATTTGGCCACCTAAACACCAACCCACAACCCATCCCACACCCACCAAGATCCACCAAAACCCACAGCCCATCCGACCCACAATCCCCACGCCGCCACCATCGCATCGCCCACAACCACCCCAAACCCACAAATCTCGTCTCCACCACAGCCCCATCTGACCCATAACCCGTGTCTCCACCACAGCCCCACCTGACCCACAACCCATAACCAAGAAAAAAATACCTCCAAATCAAGAGAGAAATATGAAAAAAAACAAAGAAGAGTTGGAGAAGAAAAGATAGGGATTGGAGACAGAGAGTGAGAGTGATTGAAAAAGAAAATAAGAAGAGAGAGAGAGTTAGAGACTGAGAAGAGAGAGAAGAGAGAGGAAAGAAAAAATAATATTTTATTTATCCATCATCTGCTATAGTAGGTTGTATATACCCATACTTACTGTAGCAGGTTGCAAAAAATTTTTAGGTTTCCATACCCGGATGGAGCTCATTTTTATGGGTTTAGTGTGTATAATAGTAACTGGGGGGTGTTTACACCCCCCAATGCTAATGCTCTTAAAGGGATAGAGCTCTTGAGAGAGAAAGAAATTGCTAATCTTAGACTAATTATTGATCTTTGATCTATTAGAAATTTTGCAAACATGGAGGACATGAGAAAAAAAATATAATTTATTAGTAAATGTGTCAAAATTCATATCCAATAAAATTATATTAAGTAAAGTCGTAGCCTTGGACTGCAACCAAGTTTGCAGCCAAACTTTTTCCTTAATAAAGAACCTTACTTACTGTTTATTTCTCCATTTGATTCTTTAGAAACTTAATTGCCATTGGTCATCACTACCTAATTACAAGCTTAATTCTTGTTTACCTTTTCTAAATGACCTTCATTAATTCCTCCCCTCATCCCCCCCTTTTTTTTAAATAATTTAATTGTTAGGGGTAGGGGGATTTGTATCAAGAAGTGCCAACTAGTTTAGCTACAAGACTTTTAATTGCTCAAAAAAATCTCCCTTTCTTAAATACCTTCTTTGAGATTAACATTATGTTTTAGCCAACATTATATGTACACATACTTTTCTTTTTTTTAAAGAGTTTCAATCTATGGCATCCGCTCTTGATGATAGCTCTTATCATCAAATCAAGACACCAATCTGTTTTTGGTATCGACGGAAATTGAACCCCAAATCTCTTATACAACCATTAAAGACTATACCAGTTAAGCTAACTGAAACCCACATATGTACACACACTTGAATCTTATTTGAATATGCATTTTTTAAACAAATGACTTATTTTCATTTAGTTTTAAGTCATCGATCCTTCAAGTTAACAACTATATGTAATTATTAACGTAACTATATATAATTATTGTTAAACTATTTCGTGCATTATACAGGTTAACAATTAGTAAATTATAATACTCTCAAAAGATAAACCATAATTATACAATAAATTGATATTATCTTAAAAGAAATGTGGAATACATAACATTAAATATGATTAAATAATGAGATAAAAAATTGATTAAATAACCAAAACAATCTTATCTTTCCATAGATAAAAAAAATAGTCAAAATAAAGAATAAATGGGATTTACATTGAATTTTTTTAGAATTAAAATTTTTTTTGTAAAACATTTTTCCATTTTCAAGTAATTATTTGCATGTACAATGTGGTTAAATTTGTAAAATATTTTTCGTAAAACGTAAAATTCTTTATAAAAAGTTATAAATGTTTTACCTTTAAAAACTTGGTAAAACATTTTATAAAAACACATAATGCGCCCCCCCCCCCCTAATATTTAGTGGGTAAGTCACCAGTATGGTGGGTGGGGTAAGTTAGAGCCACCATTCCGTCAGCAATATGGTGCCTAGAGAAGCTGTTTCGGTCGCTAGAGCCACCATTCTGACTATTGGTTTTGGCGGTCTGGTTGTCAAAGCCACAATTACAGGTGTTGATCCCAACTATTTGGGCATCAGACCTCTAGCACCAGCAGCTCCAATGGCTAAGCCACTAGTTTTGGTAATTTTCTTGAAAAATTTTAGATGTTACACCAAACATTTGAAAATATTTTACTTAAAATATTTTACATATAAAATATTTTACTTCAAAACGATCATAAATAACAAACTCTGCCTCCAAGCTTTGTGAGAGGTGAGTTGATGGGAAGAGCGAGCCTGCAAATATACTAATAAGAGCATTAGCATTTGGTTTCTCCCCAATATCCCATTTTACCATCTTAAAAGTTACTTTATCTATTATACCATACCATTTTAAAATACACCCAACATTCTAACTTTTATTTTATCATATAACATATTAAAATAATATATCTACACTATAAAATAATATAACTCAAAACCCACAAATAACCAATAAAATCCACTACCTCAACTGCCCATCACCCTGCCACTACCTCACTGCCCATTGTTGATACTTATTTTCGAGACACATTCTCTACAAACACATTCTCTACAAGCTCGACTCAATCAAGTCTAACCTCATTATGCACCCAATTCATATATTAGATTATATTTTATTCTTTTAAGCATGACCCAAGCCCATGTGATATATTGGGGGAAATTAAGGAAGTGTGGTTTGGAGGGTATGAGTCAGTTTCTTTTAAACCTTTTGCATGAGCCTAGCCCATGCGTGCTACCAAGTGGACAAGAACATTAGTAGCATCTAGGTTCACGCAGAAGGTCTTGTACCTAAAATTTTCACCCCAAAAGAGTTTTTATACTCTAACTAACTGTGGCCCAAAGTCTCTGCCCAAACCCATTTTTCCCTTTAAAAATAGTTGGCTCTCATTCACCAACTCTAGTTGCTAGCTCTCACTTAGGTGAGCCTCCCAAGAGTCTAAAACATCTAAAAATGAGGAGCCAATGAGGGATTAGTCAAATATATCCCAAATTATGCATAAAGCAAGTTAAATCTTTTACCCAACTAAAGTAAATATGAACCAAACATCAATTTAGCTCCTCGAGGTCCATAGCCTCATCTTTAGCCTAAAAACCAGTCATTAAGGTGTGAGAGACCACGCCCCCGGCCCATTTTATTAAGTGTTGGGCCAAACTCACGTGAATAGGTGGAATAGTGCTATTGCCTCTCAAAATGGAGGTTCGACTAGTTATATTTTTCCCTTTAGATTAAGGGTTTTACAATGGAGTCGTCACTTATTTAATTATTAGAAAAATAAGAAAACCAAAATTGAAAAATTCCTCATTTTATTAATTTTCAATTGAATTTATATTGATCATAGGAAAATTACATGGCTTTGGTCCTAGATACAATCTAAGATAAAGTACATGGCTTTATTTCCTAGTTACAATCTAAAAATTGAAAATTACATGGATAAGCATTTGATTTATTAACCCTTGATCTAAGTTCGGAGGCTATGTTACAAGGTGGGAAGATGTTAGGCACCCCCTTGCCCAGTACAACCGGTCTTTTAGACTATGGTGGCCAACATTCATATCATATCATCCAATATGTCAATCAATTTACATGATGAATTTAATGTGTGTGCATGTGATAAACCCTAATTCAATTTATTAAGCATTGCATTTGGATTTGAAAAATAAATTTTAGTGAATGTGTGTGGATGGTGATATCCTAGATTCAAAGATTTGAAAGAATTATTAAACAAACATGTTTTTCATATTTTTGATGTGGATTTAAGATCGAAACTAGTGTTATGCATGAACATGTGATGAACAATCAAGAACATGTGAAGAACATATAAGAACAATTAAGAACATTCAACTATATTCAAAGGAATTTAAATAATTACTATCATGCTTTAATCTTAAATTCTCATCATGGAAACATAAAAAACAAGTTAGGGGAAAAGATTATACCTTCATGCAAGATCCTTATGGTGGATGAGGATACTCTTGAGAGAGGTCTTAAGGGTGGAGGAAAAGAAGAGTTAGGAGAGGAAGAGTGAGTCTCACTTAATATCTTGAGTCTCAAGAAGACCAAGATATGACAAGACTACTCAACTTCCTAGAACTCAAGAAAGGAGAAGAGAGGGTTTTTTTTTTGTGTCCTGGAATGAAGAAGAGGAGGGGTTTATATAGTAGTGGTGGAGGAAATATAAATGGAAGGCCATTAATGAGGGTTGACAAAAAATTATGAACCTAGACCTCATTTTAGCCTTGGGGGAAATCTGGAGTATTAAATGTAGAGATTTGTGGGAGTGAGGAGCAAGCCAAAATTCAGTTTTCCCGTTGTTGTTGTAATAGCCTGTAGAGCCAACTTCGAAAAATCATATCTGACTCAATTATGATCGGAATTGTTTCGTTCTTGTACTCAAATTGAAGCCCCAGATGTCTAGTTTCTGGAAAAATTAACCTCATTCACAATATTCTGAGAGATATCGATGAGATGGTGAGCAGAGGCCATTTGTGAAAAAAATGGTTTCAGCACAATTAATTTTAATAGGTCCCAAATTAGCTCCCAATTAACATTAAATGGCTTCAATCACTCCCATTTCAGACTTAATTGGTTCCAAATTTACTCTAATTAAAAAATAATTCCACAAATTACTCATTGAATAATTAATGTTTAACTATCTAATTAATTAGGTGTGTGCAACCGTACCATAAAATGTAGTCATAACCAATCAAATTATGGCACATCATTAATCTCAAATTGATAATAATTATAACAAATTGGAATCAATTGTTGATAATCACATATAGTCGAGCTCAATTTGTGATAGTGCACCTCGGCCATTAAAGCTTGATTTGATGATAACTTTCAATCTGATGGTCCAATTAGGGCTTATGACCAGTCGATTTGATCGTTACAACGTCAAGATCATTTTGGTGAAATGAGATTAAGGATCTTATGACCAGAATCAAGACGCATATTTTCAAGGCGAAATTACCCTTTTATGCTTCATGTGAGGTTAAATGCGGGTTGCAAAATGAGGTGTCAACATAAGGACACTCAGAGGTTGCTATAAAACCCTCCCTTTAGTTCAAAACAAAGTCAACCATGTTTTCCCCCACAGAGCTTAAACTTTAAAACTAAAGCTCATTCAGTTAGATAACATCCTCACTATTCTAAAGCATGGGGATGGAAATATAGGTGTAGGACAATCTTCCCTCTCTTCCTCACAACTTCTCTCAATTTTCTCTTCTTGCTGACTATGGGTCGAAATTTCGTACCTGTTATGTTTTTATGCATTTCTCTACATTTTTGTTATTGGCATTTTGATTTCTCTCTTGTTAAAGCACCAATAGCCTTTTGTTTATTATACATTTGAAATTTTGGGTTTGATTCTCCACAAATAAACACTTCTAAAGAACCTAATGGTAGATTTGGGCTAATCTTGCATTTTTGGCTCTTGTCGCAAAACGCCCCTGACACTCATCATCCACCACCGCCTCACTGCCTATCACACAACACCACCAAATCAAAACCCACAAATGATAATATAACTCAAAAATCACAAATGACCAACAAAACCCATTGCCTCACTGCCCATCACCCACCACTGCCTCCTAGTCACACCACCCACCACCGCCAAGCACAGAGAGCATGCAACAAGACCAAACACGACAAGAATAGAAAGCATGCACCACGACCAAACACAACCAAGAATAGATAACCTCACAACGGCCAACCACCCACCACCCACTAGAGCCATCACCGAAACTTAGACCCGAACCCACAACCCACCACGCCACTGCCACCCACCTACCCAAAACCTACTTCGATCCACTAATCCACGCCAAGAGGGAGACACCCACACTGATCCACTGATCACACCACCACATCCACTAATCAAGTCACTGCCTTCAATGAGAGAGAGAGAGAGAGAGAGTCACACAGAGAGAGAAGATAATGTTTGAGGAGAATGAATTAATGTTATATTTTTTCAATTGATCTACATACCATCATAAATTTAATATGGTACTATAGCACAATTGTAAATTTTTTTACAATTGGAAGATGAGCATTCACACCCACACTTGTATATTGCATATGTTAAGATATTTTACCATCAAAGCGCAAAAGGCGTGTTTTATCCACACTGCTAATTGCAAAAAAAATTTGCTAGAGTGCTACAGTACCGTCTTATATAAGACTATACTGTAGCAACTTGTAAAACTTAAATTTTATATTTTATTAATTTCTCCTCTCTCTCTCTTCCTGAATCACTTTTTTCTCTTTCTCTCTCTCTCAATCACTTTTGGGTTATATATTTTATTGAGCAGATATATTATTTTAATGTATTATATAGGAAAATAAAAGTTGAAATGTTAGGTGTGTTGTAAAATGATATAGTATAAATGATAAAATAACTTTTGAGATGATAATGAAGTAATGAAGCTTTTTGATGCTTTGATGCTAAAATATACTAACATATACCATTTGAAAGACCGGGTACTGGTGCTCTAAGGCAATAACAAACCAAAGGCGAAGACCAAGGATTGAGAACGACTTTCATAGCTCTGTTTTTGCTCGTGAATGTGGCATTCTGTATCAACACAATTCGGGTTCACACACAAATGAATTATTGGAAGGACGATGGCCAATTTGAGTGAAAAGGAATACATGGGCGGGTCTGTAAAGAGTGAGGATGATTAGTTTCATACCAACCCATCCAATGGACTCGGGTAACAAAGTTGAACGAAGGGGTTAAATTGAGAACAACTCAACCTAAACTCTAGTATTAGCATTGCCGAAATTGAAACTATAGAGACCAAATTGACAAATGCCCACCGAATCAATAAAAGTAACTAAAAAACACCAGAAGGTCAAATGAATCACATAATTACTCATTTCATTCCTATTTGACTAGAGTCGATCTTTAGCTCTAGTTAGATATTTTTTAAAAAAATTTAAAAAATGTGTTTAATTACAATTAATTTTCTCTTCCTAGAAAAAACTATCTACACTTTCAAGAAAAAACTATCTACACTTTCAAGGAAGAGAAAAGGAGGAAAAAGAGGGAAGGAAATAAAACAAATAACTACAAGAATTGACTAACAAATTGACTCTATTTTTTTCTGAGACAACCTCCTCCTCCTCGTCTCCATGATAGCTTCATGTCTTCTCTTGGATATTTCTCTAATGGCCTCCTGGTACTGCAGCTCAATCGTTTCCATCTCCATTCTCAACTCCTCATCTCCATCTTGATCATAATTGATTGTATAAGCTGGGAAAGTCACTAAACTGCTGCTTTCCAAATCTATAACCTTGCTACTGTGATCAGGGGATGCACCCATTTCCGCTTCAGATGGGGATTCCCTCACTCTTCTGTCCAACCCATACCCCATCTCTGCAGAAATGTATGAATCAATAGAACTATTTTTATCATTCAATTCAGAAGAGGTTGCAGAAATATATGACATCTCAGAACACCGATCTTCAGTCGTGGTTGCACTTTGAAGACCAAAATTATCATGAGACCTGATCTCTTCAAGTTTGTCATTGGTTTCCTGTACTGGTTGAATGGACCCACCAGATGAGGTAGAATTGGTGAAACCGGGCTCACACGCATTTCGCTGTGATTGTACTAAGTTTCCACCATGTTTTAGCAACTGAGAGACTTCTTGATGGGTTTCATGAGTTTGTATTCCATTTGGAGCAACCACATGATCAATGCGAACACAAGGCTTCCATTTAGGCACTAACTTCATCAACAACAAATCAATCAACTCTGCTATAAACATAACATCCTCATCAGCTAATTCTAGTTGCTCAACCATCTCACTTGAAACTGAAATGGCTGTATCACTATCAAGGTAGAATAGGAAGTGGATATTCCTTGCACGACCTACATGTAAATAACAGAATATATAGTTCTCTACTAATAAATTATAAATTAACAATAAAACTTAATCAGAATGGCAATGAACTATGTTAGATATAAACATACCATTCCGATCAGCTATCCGAAGTATTAATGAGACCGAGTGCTCATCATTTCCTTCACCTTTTAACCAAAAGGAATTTTCTTTTTGTGCTCTTTTTACCTCCACACACACAGAATGGGACCCATCATCAATAGTGGCAATAATGGGTAGATTACCATCATTGTCGGCATCTATGGAATGGGGTTTAGTTCGTGTGCTAGCAGGTCCTTCTGACATCAACCAACGATCTCCAAAAGCTCCCATTTTGGGAAGAACAATATCTGGAAGTGGTAGAGGACGATTCTTTGCCAATTTGTTTGCTTGGAGAAAAGGGTCCATCAAAAGCTCTTTTGCTGACAGCCTTTGAGATGCTGGGACCAAACATTTCTCAATAAATTGTTTCATTGCTGGATCTTTTACTTTAGAGAGTGCGACAGGCTTTATTCCCTGTTAGGTCTTATAATTTTAGGATTGACCATGACTATAGCTAATATTCATAAGTAAGAAGAAACAATTTAATTAATCACGAAAAACTCACAGATGAAACTTTCTTGTATATTTGAGCTGAATTTTTACATTCACTGTAAGGATATTCAAAAGTCACCATCTCTAGCATGCACATGCCAAATGAATATATATCGGCCAACTCATTGTAATCCTCATCATATAGTTCAGGTGCCATAAACTCAGGAGTTCCTATCAAGATCACATTCACAAGTTAATGGACACAAGACCAGACTACTGGGAAACAAAAAGGCATATTCTTTAAGACAGCTATCTGAGCAATAATGTCCACATTGTATTAAGATTTATTACTCCAACAATCTATGGCCCAGCCATGTGTATCAGACAGTGAGTATCAATAAGGTAAAGCCAGAGCATGGAAAATGTACCAATTACACTTTTGGCATTAGCCTGCTCCATGACAGTTGCCAACCCGAGATCTCCAATTTTAACTTCTCCTTGGTTACCGTTGATAAATATGTTATCACACTTGAGGTCCCTATGTATAATTGGTGGGTTGTGACTGTGAAGGTAGTTCAAACCTGTCAAAATCTGCCTTGCCCATCCCTTCACAGCCTTCATCTCAATCTTTTTGTGTTTCTTACGATACCTAAATCACGGATTACATCCACTAACTAAAAGGCTGATGGCACCATAAAACAAAACAAGAAATTTAAGTAAAGTTGTAAGAAGGAAACTAAACTTACTGTCTGAGGTTGCCAGAGGAGAACAACTCAGTGATAATATTAACAGTCTTGTTCTTATCATCAATCCACGAATTGTAAAACTTTAATATATTGCTATGTTTCAGTGATTTTAAGAGATGAACTTCTGAGTACAGCCTCTCCAAGTCATCTGGTGACTGTAGCACCTCATCAATTCGAACTTGGTTCCATGCTACTTCAAGCCCATCAACTTCATCAAAGGCCTTGTAACTAGTTGATTATAAATTTAAGGAAGACAGACAAATACAACAAGAAGATTAACTCAACTCAAGTAAAATAAAGTATATAATCGTTGCTTATTTTTTATACATCCACTAAGTGGTCACATATTTTTCCAATTAAGTTTCCCACTTGATACACACATACACATAATGATAACATGAAGAAATTAAATAAAGGCCGCCAACATAGTTTTAATGCAAGAATGAAGGATACACTGTCTTGAAGGCACCTTTCCCAAGGACATCTTTATACTGTCAAAACCCAAAACCAAGATATAAATGCAATAATCAAAGCCCATGAAAATAATATGAACATCGAGTTTGGTTGATGCTTAGACTACTTTTAATCCAAAAAAGAAAAAGAAAAAAGAAACACATCATACAGAAATGTCACTTTGTTGAGGGATCGTAGCATGAAATTTAAACCATCATTGCCTTCCCCTTTTCCCGAATTTTCTCATTAATCAAACGCAAACTAAGCAGAAAGACAAAATAAAATA
Organism: Castanopsis chinensis; assembly: GCA_032878915.1. Taxonomy (NCBI): domain Eukaryota; kingdom Viridiplantae; phylum Streptophyta; class Magnoliopsida; order Fagales; family Fagaceae; genus Castanopsis; species Castanopsis chinensis. The sequence continues at coordinate 22,418,101 of JAVQMG010000122.1, forward strand.
GAAGACATAATCTTACCCGAATGTAGCGACTAGTTGGATCAATCTCAAGAATATGAGGAGGTTCTGCATAACCTGAATCATCTTTCGAACTCTCGCTGCCAGCCATGCTTGTCTTCACCAATCTCTATTATCTAAAAACTCTTGACAATAATTAAATATTAAAGCTAAAACAAATCAACACCAAATTTAATTCAGCAAAGCAACGATTGTTAAGAATCAATTAGTCTTGGGGGGGACAAATTAAAAGCTTTTTCTTCAGATATAATTCTGAGCCAATTTGAAAAAAAAAAAAAAAAAACTACAAACGATACCTGCAAAAACATTTTTCTAAAAAATATATATATTTTATACCCAACAAAAAATAATTAACCACGGAGAAAAATTGGAAAAAAAAAAAAAATTTGGGGGATAGGAAAAAGAGGAGAATTGTACCTGGAGAAAGAGTTTTCTGAGAAAAAAAAAAAAAAAAAAAAGCTGGAGAGAGAGCGAAATCCTAACCTAGATTTTGAGGAGACGGACAGACAGAGTCGACAAGTATCATATTAGTCACCACCTCGTATTGAAATTCTCTGTGTTTTCGAAAACTCAATTCGACACATAAAGGAGGTATTTGAATATTTATGCTTATCCTGTAACTTATAAATACTTATGAGTTACTACAAGTTTTATTTAATATTAATTAGTTATTATCACTTATGAGACAGTCGAAATCCATGATATAAAATTCTTAGAAATTTTAGGAGCAGTTTGGTAGGAGTATTTAGCTATAGTTTGTTGTTTTGCCATCTCTAAAATGATGGGTCTAACACTTAAATTTATTGTTTGATTAATATTTTCTAAATACAATTTTAAAAAAACTGGATCCTATTTTCTTGATTTAAAACAAGATTTTGAAAACGGCTTAAGGAGATGTTTTCAAGATACAAAAAATGTTTTTAATAACATAGTTGTAAATAAATCGAAAACAGTAAACTCCACATATTTGTCCAAACTCTTTTATCTATTAAATTTAAGATTTTATCTTTATCACAAAAAGAATTTTAACACTTTAAATTTGAAACTTATCATTAAAAAAAAAAAAAAAAAACTCAATGAGCTCTATTCTCTTATTATTATCCACAAAAAAAAGTAATTTACAGATACACGTTACTTTTTGAAATGTTCTTTATTTAAATCTCAAAAATAAAAATGGTCTCCCAAACAATTAATTTTGTTTTTAGTATTTAATTATTCTTAAAAGTAGGAGCCAAACACGTAAAATAAAAAAATTATTATCTGAAAACTAGTTTTAAGTTCAATTTTTTGAAAATAATTTTTATACTATTTTGAAAACAAAAACAAAAATCCTCCTAGCATTTACTAATATTTTGAATTTTTTTTTTTCATTTGGCCTTATATTTTTAACAATTTCTTTAGTGGTGAAGTTAACAAAATAACATAGAAAAATAGCATCTTGAGTATCTAAGACTCGAGTGAACTCGAGTCTTAGATGCTCGACTTCCTAAGGTGGCAAACAAAAAATTAACCACGTGGAATCCACGTAGAACTCGAGTTTATAATACTCGAGCTCCTCCTCTGCACTTCTTCTTCCTCACCTTCTTCTACAGATTTTTCCTCTGCGTTTTCCAAATTGCCATTTTCCAGATCGGTTCTTCAGGTCATCTTTGGATATTCATGTGCTTGCCAGATCGATTCTTCAGATCGTCTTCATTTTCTAGATCCTCTTTCTTCCTTCAAATCTAGTTCTTTAGTGCTTCAAATTGTCTTCATCTTCATGCATTTTCCAGATCGGTTCTTTAGATCGTCTTCATCTTCTACGTTGTTCTTCAAATACTTCTATAAAATTCGAGTCTGAGAAACTCGAGTTTCACGTGAATAAATCACTCCATCTCAACACTAGAATTCGAGTTCTTAAGGCTCAATTTTGTTACTAAACTCAAGTTTCACAAACTTAAAATGCTAAATTTCTAAATAGTTGTAAAACTTTGCTAATTAACGATATTATCTTCTTTCAGGATTACACTACCGTGCAAACTACCTCCTAATATTTTGTTGGAGTATATATTTTTTTATTCGTGATCTTCTGAGGTTTGCCGCAGGTGGCTTGTGTATCGTATTACGTCTCTTCAGCATTTAAGTTTGATTTTGAGAGTATTGACCATGTGGCGCTACAATGTTTGGGTTCCGTGAAACTTAGGTGGCAGGCCTTGTGGGACCCTATATGGGATTCCTTATCCAGTTAAGATCCTAATTAATGGAGTAATTGATACTTTAAAAAAATTGATAATGGATAAGTTTGCATAAAAGTGATTCAGCCAAAAAAAATAAAAAAGTATGTATAAAAGTGGTTTCAGCGCAATTAGTTTCAGCAAAATTAAAGTTATGTATAAAAGGAAAGGAAATAGTTCACACTTTCTTTTTTTGATAGGAGGAATAGTTAACACTTTTTTTTTTTTTTGATAGGAAAGAATAGTTAACACTTGTTTGAGTGTTTGGTTAGTTTTTATTTTCTATCTTGTTAAGATTCTACCAACAAAATATTTGAAAACATAGTTGCTCTTTTATGGATGATTTTGAAATTTATCACCATTTTGTACTCAATCCATAATTTTCCGTTAATGTTATTCTTCTTAAGTGAAAAAAAAAGGAAGAAAAACTTTACACCAAATATACAGCAACAAAATTATAGGGGTGGGCTCAATTTGTGTATGCATTAGAAAAGAAGGATGCCATCTTCATCATCATGATAAATTGATGAGTTAGTTATTAGCACCATGTAATTATCACTCCATTTAAGATGTATTGTTGATTGGGTAATTTTTTTTAAATATCTTTTAAACTTTTTTACCTTGTCAATTTTTACATCTCGAAGTGATAAATTGCATGGTGCAATAGTCTTAGTTATTGCACCGATCTCAATCCCTTTTATTTGTCTATTACCTATATTAAAAGGAATATGTTATTGGGTGGCCAATCGTTAAGGAGAATTATTCGAGTCCTTACCCATAATGGGAAGCAGCAAAATTTGCAAGTTGGACTTTTTAACAGAATCTGACTTGACTGCCTTAAAAAAGTAGTTTGACTGCATTAGGAATTCTATCTTAACAATTGCTATTAGGGCATTCAATAACAAGATCCATAGTAGTTTGACTACCTAAAAAATAGTGGTTTGATTGCGTTGAGAATTCTATCTTAATAATTGCCATTAGGCATCCATATTAGAAAGTATTAAAGAGGCATTTGAACTATATTTTTGTTGAGCAAGTTTTTTGGTGAGACAAAAGTTAACATGCCTAGTTTGAAAACTAAGGAAAATTCATTGCTACAGTGAAGAAAAAGACTCATTTCATATCAAGCAAGAGCTTATGAGAGAGAAAGGAGATAGCACAAAGAAAAGTTGGTGACAAAGATATATATAGCATAATGACACATTGAGAACACAGTGGATTTCGATTCATAAAATTTGAGATAATTCTCATTTCAAATATTTTTTCAAATACTAGTAAGAACTTATATGACCACTAGATGAAGCCTATAAATGGGTTCTAAAGTAAAATATTATGGGTTTATCAAAAAAAGTAAAATATTATGGTTTTTTTTTAGGGCCAGCTCAATACATTTTGAGGACTAAGGGAATAATTTTTAATGAGTTTTTTTTTTTTTTTTAAAACTTAGATAAAATTTAGTTAATTTCTATATGATATATTTTTTAATTTAAAGTCTATTATTCTTATTTTTTAATATGACTAATTTTTTTTTTCCTTTTTTTTTTTGTGGCTAAGCATGACCAATTCACTTAATATTGGATATCCATACATTATTTTTGGGAAAATGGTAAAGCTATTACAAATTTTATTGCAATATGCTTACAAACTATTGTGGTAATGAATGTAGCACTTAAAAAAAATTAGTATTTAAATTACTTCTTGTGATTTGTTACACATCAATTTGCAAAGAAAATATAAAATAATTTGTAGCATTCGGTTTTCAAATCCATGGCCTACACCTAGGGTTGACCCTGCTTCTTTACAATTTTTAGACCTTTGAACCTGTTTGGAACATGTGTCTTTATGCTTCAATCATATGCTCTATGTATCTAACAAGGTAGGCATGGAAACGATCCTCACATCTTCAACTAGGAGCAGGGACTCGTCCATTGTTCGACACAGTTTTTGATACCTATCTACGACATTATCGAACTTGGATAATGGTAGTAGGTGTATGAAGGGCATGGTAGTTTATGTGAATGTGTAGATTTACAATTATGGGTAGTAAGAGCATTAGCATTTAGAATTGCATAATAGTTTCTATTTTTCATCTAAAAAGTTGTTTTATTTATTACACGATACTACTTTACAAAATACCCAACATCCCAAACTCTATTTTAAGAGTATGGTATTTATTATTTCAAATTAGTTTGGTTCTCTCTCCCACGTGGGAGTGTTTTCTCTCTGGAGTGTTCTTTACCCTCTTGAGTGTTTTTCCTCTTTCCTTCGTAGAAGCTTTTCGCTAAGGCCTTTTTCGGAGTTTCCTATTCTGATTAGGTGGCCTAAAATCATTGGAAGGGTTGAAGGCATACAGAAATAATCAGAATCATGGAGAAAGAGTTAATAGAAGTTCTAAAGAATATGCAGTTAACAGAAGAAGAAGAGCTACAGATTTCAATCTCGGAAGAAGGCAGAGCACAAGTAATAGAGGAGTGTTCTCAAAGTCTGATGGGGAAATTATTGACGGACAGGAAGCAAAATTTGCGGGCTTTGAAGAATACTTTAAGATCGGCTTGGAAAATTGGACAGGATTTAAAAATTGTAGAAGTTGGACATGATATCCTTCAGTTCAAGTTTGCAAATGAATATCAACTCAGGTGGGTTGAAACAAACGGGCCATGGAACTTTGAAAATAATCTCCTATTGCTCAAAAGATGGGAGAGGGGAATGACGGCAAGCAACATCTCCTTCACCCATTATCCTTTTTGGGTACAAATCTGGGGTTTGCCTTTTGATATGATGACTGAGAAAATCGGAAAGGAGATAGGTAGCAATTTGGGGGTTGTTATGGCAGTAGATACAAGATCATGGATGTCAGAGCAAGCAAAATTCATGAGAATAAAGGTTAATCTTCCGCTGGAAAAGCCGTTAAGAAGGTGTGGAAAAGTTGCCAGCCCTGAGGGTGAGAGTTTCTGCATCCAATTTCGGTATGAGAGGCTGCCTGTGTTCTGTTTCAGATGTGGAGTAATGGGTCATGATGAACGGCATTGTAGAAAAAGTGGCCAACAAAATCAAAATCTGCAATATGGTGAATGGCTAAGGGCTCAAGGAGGAGGTAAGGCCAGAGTATCAAAAGAAAGGATGCAAGCAGGGACGGAAGACGGTGGCTATACTCCAATCCGTGGCGGTGCACAATCTGTGGATGATTTTGAAATTGGAAAAAGAGGAAGTCTTGTCACAGTAATGTCAGAGGAAGGTGAGCACGTCACGCAAGAGGTACGTAAGTCTAATTTTCAATCTCAAAATAGTAGAAATGATAAAATAGGAACGGAAAAGATTAAGGAAAATACCCAAAGGAATATGGGGGAGGAAAAAAATCAAACTATGGGGCCGGGCCTTATTTCCAAATCAACAGTAGAATGTGAAAATGGGGTGAATGGAGAAAAACATATGGGCCAAGATGAAGGAAAAAACAAAGAGCCTCAGGAAGTTAATAGGCCGATTATAATGGATATTGGGCTTAGCATAGAGGAGGAAAATAATGAAGGGGAAAGTAAAGCCCAAAAAAAGAAGGGGAATTTAAAGAAGCTTGCCCGGATTCAAAACAAAGAAAATGAGATGGGTATGGAGGTAGCCAGAAGTATTGTGGGTGTCAAGCGGACCATACGGGAAGATGAGGAAGAAGCAGATACTGGAAGGCAGAAAAAGTTTTGTGGTGACAGCTCAATCTCCCTTAAGCTATCGGCGGTGGCTGCAAAGCAGCGCCGCCGGGAGCCATGAATTCCTTAAGCTGGAACTGCCGGGGGTTGGGGAGCCCCCGGTCAGTTCGAGCGTTGCGCAATATTGTGCAACGATGGAGCCCCAAATTAGTATTTTTGATGGAGACGAAAGCAGGAGAGAGAAGGATGAGAAGAATAATGGTGAAGATAGGTCTGGTAAATGGAATTATTGTTCCTAGCCAGGGAAGAAGTGGTGGAATTGCCATGTTATGGGAAAGGGATCTAGATGTGGAGCTTAAAGGCTACTCTAGACATCATATAGATGCAATTGTGACTGATCCTACTTCTGGTTTTAAATGGAGGATTACAGGGTTCTATGGTAACCCAGATACAAATCGGAGGAAGGAATCTTGGGAGTTACTGCAATTCTTAAATGCTCAATTTCAGATGCCATGGGTATGCATGGGGGATTTTAATGAAATCTTATCAAGCTCTGAGAAATGGGGAGGTCCTGAGAGGTCCCAACAGCAGATGGAAGGGTTTAGAAGGGTAGTTAATGGATGTGGTTTTCTGGATCTTGGATATGAGGGTCCAGACTACACTTGGTGTAACCAAAGACCAGCTGGGGAAAGAATTCGATTAAGACTTGATAGAGTGTTGGCGTCAACAGAATGGAGAAATCAATATAGAGATGCTAGGGTCATCCATGTAGTGGATTCAACCTCAGATCACTGTGCTCTAATTCTGACTAACCAAAGGAAAATCCAAGGAAGGGAAAATGGGAGATTCCATTTTGAGGCAGTATGGGTTAGACATGATAAATGCAAGGAGATAATTCAAGAAGTTTGGAAGAATCACTCAGGTTTTCAAACGGCTAGTGAACTTTCTGAGGGCCTACGTGATTGTGCTGCGGGGTTGACAAGATGGAACAATTCTGATCTCAGGTATGAGGCTCGAATGATAAATGAGAAGAGGAAGCAGCTGCAAGCACTAGTCCAGGCTGACAGGGATGGTAGCAGGGGAGAAGAAATTAATATGCTAAGGAAGGAAATCAATGAAATGTTAGATGATGAAGAAATCAAGTGGAATCAAAGATCTAGAGTCCAATGGCTGACCCTTGGCGACAGAAACACGAAATATTTTCACCACAAAGCATCTCAGAGAAGGAAGAAGAACGAAATAAGTGGCTTGCTGGATGAAGATGGGAATTGGTGTGAAGAGAAAACAGAAGTAGCAAACATTGTTTTAAATTATTTCCAAGAGCTCTATTCGACCTCGAACCCAACAAAAGTGATGGAAGTAGCAGACCTGATACCGAGAAGGATTACTAGGGAGATGAATGAAGCCTTAACAAAAGAATTTCAAAGGGAGGAGATTATTCAAGCTGTTCATCAAATGCATCCAACAAAAGCCCCGGGCCCTGACGGTATGTCTGCTATCTTTTATCAAAATTACTGGGATATCATTGGGGATGATGTGATAAAAACTATCCTAAATATTCTTAACTTCAATGCTCCCATAGCTGATTTAAACAAGACAAACATAGCTCTTATACCTAAAATAAATAATCCATCAAAGATTAGTGAGTTCCGGCCAATAAGTCTCTGTAATGTTTCATACAAAATTGTGTCAAAGGTCCTTGCAAATAGGCTGAAACCCCTCCTCCCTACTATCATTTCTGAATGCCAAAGTGCTTTTGTCCCAGGTAGACTCATAACAGACAATGTATTGGTTGCATTTGAAATTATGCATTATCTAAAGAAAAAGAAGGATGGCAGAGAGGGGTATATGGCAATTAAATTAGACATGAGTAAAGCCTACGATAGAGTGGAATGGTGTTTTCTTGAAAAAACGATGACAAAGATGGGGTTTGATAATAAATGGATTAAATTGATTATGAGCTGCATAAACTCTGTTTCCTATTCTGTTCTCATAAATGGTGTGGCCCATGGATGTATAACCCCCACGAGGGGGCTGCGTCAGGGCGATCCCTTATCTCCTTACATGTTTCTCTTATGTACAGAAGGGCTAACACCTTTACTGGAGGAGGCTGAAAGGACAAGGAAGATTTCTGGTATTTCCATTTGTAGGGGAAGCCCAAAAATAACCCATCTTCTATTTGCAGATGATAGTGTGGTCTATTGCAAGGCAACAGAGCAAGAAAGCCGAGATCTGTGTGAAATTCTGCACAAATACGAGGAGGCAGCAGGCCAAAAGATAAACACAGAAAAGTCTTCAGTCTTTTTTAGTAAAAACACGGATCAAGAGACAAGAGAAAGGGTGAAGGAAAGATTGGGCTCAATGAAGGATGCACAACCTGGGAAATATTTGGGTCTGCCGTCAATGGTTGGAAGATCAAAGAAACAAATATTTAGTGAAGTCAGGGAGAGAGTGGGGAAAAAGATGGCTGGATGGAAGGAGAAATTCTTATCGATTGGAGGACGGGAAATTCTTATAAAAGCTGTTGCGCAGGCAGTCCCCACTTACACAATGGGGTGTTTCCTTCTTCCTAAGGGTCTTTGTGAGGATATTGAGGGGATGATGCGGAATTTTTGGTGGGGGCAGAAAAATCAAGAATCAAAAATGTCTTGGGTTTGCTGGTCTAGAATGTGTAAAGCAAAATCTGAGGGTGGAATGGGTTTTCGTGACCTGTTTGCATTCAATCTGGCGATGCTAGCAAAGCAGGGCTGGAGGATGTTGGAAAATCCCACTTCTTTAATGGCGCGAATGTACAAAGCAAGGTACTTTCCAAATGGGAATGTCTTAATTGCTAGCCTAGGCAGCAACCCATCTTATGCCTGGAGAAGTATTCACAAGAGCTTAGAGGTTATTCAGCAAGGAACAAGATGGAGGGTGGGAAATGGGAAGACAATCCATATATGGGATGATAGATGGATGCCAACACCAACAACTTATAAAGTTGTTTCTCCAAGGAAAGATTTTGGAGACTTCCCCATGGTATCGGCTTTAATTGACCAAGAGAATAGAAGATGGAAGAAGGAGATGCTTGATAGAATTTTCCTTGGCTTTGAAGTGAAAAACATTCTAAGCATACCAATCCCTCATTACCCACAAGAGGACCAATTAATATGGGTGGGAAATAAGAAAGGAATCTTTACTGTTAAAAGTGCATATTTTTTGGCTAAGGAAATAGTGGAGAAGGTTGAAAGGGGTGAATCCTCAATGGGAGACATATGTGCCCCTCTTTGGAAAAAGATGTGGCATCTAAACATCCCGGCAAAAGTGAGGATCTTTGCTTGGAGATTATGCTTGAAGGCTATCCCAACTATGCTGAATATTTACAAGAGGGGGATACAAGTGAATCCTTTCTGTCCGATATGCAATGGAGAACCTGAGTCAACTGAACATGCAATCTTATACTGTGAAGCTGCTAAAAGAGTGTGGAGCAATTGGAATGAATGCCCAATCTGTTTAAATGAAAGCAACAAGGAGGTAATGGATGTGGCCTTGTATTTGTTAGAAAAAGGAACTCAAAGGGACTTGGAGATTTTCTTTGGTGCTGCCTGGATGATTTGGTATAATAGAAACCAAATTGTTCATGAGGGAGATGGTATATCTGAGAATCACATCTGGGGTATAGCAATCCAAATGATACAGGATTTCAAAGGGGCCAAGAATTGGGAAGTAACTATGCCCAAAAGAACTGCGAATGATTGGTCCCCTCCTCCTGTGGGGTTTTTCAAAATAAATGTGGATGGGGCTGTTCCATCTGTTGATGGCCATTCCGGAGTGGGAATTATAATTAGAGATTGGGAAAGGAAGGTGAGAGCAGCAAAATGCATTCCTCTTTCGGGTCGTATGGCTGTGGAGGAAACTGAAGCCATTGCATTGGAACAAGGAATTGTCCTTGCAAAAAATCTGGGATTGAAGAAGACTATTTTCGAAAGTGATTCTTTGCAAACAATTCAAGCGATTGAAGCCAAGGAGGTGAGGAGTGTGGTTGGCCATCTGGTGAGAGGCATGTTGAATGAGCTGTCTAGCTTCCAAGTGGCACAAGTCAGATATATTGGTAGGGATGGCAACAAAATAGCCCACGAGCTTGCACAGATTGCAAAACATTCTGCTGAGGAGCATGTCTGGTTTTCTTGTTTTCCTGGCTGGATTGAAAATATGGCCAGAGCTGATGGAATAGGCTAACAGTCTGTCAAGTTGTGGTCTAGGTTGTTGCTGTATTTCCTTTTTTCTTCTGCTTTACTCTGTTCTGGTCTTGTGCTCTGTTTTCTGTATCAGGGCTGTTTCTTGCCCTCTGTTCTTTGTATTTCTCTTTCTGGTTGAGCAATGAAATGCTTTGTGGTTGTGAATCAAAAAAAAAACAAACTCTATTTTAACATTCAACCCATTAAAATAATTATAATATACACTATCCCATAAAGTAATTTATCTCATCTCCCTCTCTTTTTCCCATCTCTTTGTTTTCTTCTCCATTCTCCTCTCTCTCTCTCTCTTAACCACCCAACACCCAAAGAAAATCAACACATCCATCGGCCACCACCCACAACCCAAATCCATAGTTAGATCATCCTATTTATCACTCACCACCCAAACCCATATCATCCCAACCATTGAAACTCAATCACCTCCACCAACAAAAATTGAAACCACCATTTGCAACCACCACAACCAATCATGCTACCAGCCATAACAACCATAGTCACCACCAACATGCCAACCTCCAAAGCCCATTAAAAAAAATATCAAAGCCCATTAAATCTAAAACCACCACCAAATACAAAACCGCACTGCCACCCCCAGCAAACCTTCAACCAACAACCACCATGAGCAATCCATTAGCACCACCACCATAACCATCAACAATTGCAACCAGCTACCACCACCACCATCACCACGCCAAACTAGCTCACCACCACAATCTACCATAGTACCCACTATACAAACTAGAGGCACCACCATATGACCCTCTAAAACCCACATCCCACAACCCATGACCCATGGCCTACAACAATCCATGCCATCGCGACCCACTGTATAACCCACACCACCACCACCACAACCACACCACCCTATGACCCATAACCCATGCGACCACAACCCACAAAGACTTGAAATCCACAACCCACTACACCTTAATCACTGCGCCGCCTTAAAGAGAGAATTGAGAGGGAAGAGATAAAGTAAGCGATAAAGTGAAGAGAAAAATGGGTAGAGGGATAGTATACTAGAGTGTTGGTTTGAGCGGCATGGGCAGAGAGAGTGATTGGCTTGGTGAGGGAGACAGAGAATCTGTCAAGGAAGAAGGAGATAAGAGACCGAAGAGGAAGAGAGAAGGCAGATATTTAGGAAGAGAGATACAATTAATCCTATTATTTTATTTTAACCACATTGCTACAATAAGTTTTATTTTTATGACGTTATTATAGCTGAGTTGTAAAAATTTATACAACTAGCAACTCATTTAGTGTATCTTATTTTTGGTTTGATGTTATCAGATAGCAAATTAGGAGTTTTAGAATTTCCAATGCTAATGCTCTAAAAGAGTCATTCTGAGGAATGAAAATGATACTTGACTAAGAGAGAAAACAATCCTTAAACATATAGACACTTTTAATAAAAGGAATCGTTGTCGTTGATAGCAAAATCTCTTTGAATAAATGTGGGGGACAACTTTTATCACTTTTGCCACGATTGGTTGAAGTGGTAGGTCATGAGTGGTGGAAATAAAAATGATGTTAGTAGTGGATTCATATAAAAATAAGAGTCCATTATTCACAACGTGCTACTTTAGAAATTTGTAAATAAAAAGTTGTAGATAAAAGAAAGTTGATCTTTTAAAAATCAGATGAGCTACGCATAACTTTTGTTTTTTGAATTGAAAATCAAGCACTTTTTAAGCTTAGAAAATTAGAAATGTACGAATATATGTAAAGGGACTGATTTTTTTTTTTTTTTTGGAGAAGTAGGAGTGGTGAGCTACATGGCTTTGTTGTACATTGTTTTGTTGTATGCTTCAATGAATGAGACATAGTTTACCTCAAAATTGATTGGGAAAAAACTCCTCCAACCCATTTTGTTAGAAATGACTATCCACGTTTAATCACTTGACATATTTAATTCTCATTTATTTGTAGTTTAAATAATTACTAAATTTCTTTAGATATTTTTATCATAAATTTTGTTATTTTTTTAAAAAATTTCACATTATTACTCGTATTTTAATTAATTATGAAAATATCACAATTTGACTCATGGTCACATTTCCGTTCAATCTTAAACCTTGAACCTCTCATTTTTTTGGATCTTTAGACAATTTAGTTTTTAAAGATCTAGGATTATATGACACTATATTAAAATCTGGACCCGATCCAATTGAATTAACCTTGAGTCGGGGCATGATAAATTTTTTTTTTTCCAGGAAAAGTTGACAATAGGAAAGAAATTCAAAGTTTGGATTCTTTTTTCCTTTTAAGCTTTGCTAGATACAACAATTTAACTTATGTAAGATTTATCAGGATGAGATTGAGAAGTTGATCTTATGGTTTGTCTTGTTGATGGCTTCTACAGTAGGAGCTTATTGGTTTTGCATATAAAGATACAGTGAAATTGAGTTTTTGATTTTGCAATAAATTTTTGGTGATCCTTATGCTTACCATTTTTTTTTCAATTATAAAATTGTTTTAAAAATGAAAATACTAAATTTATATCTACTGTTTTAGACAATTCACCTCTTAATTGGAATAGTTTGAAGGGAAAAAAAGAAGAAGCTTTATACATATGAAAAGGTTAAAAAGGACGAAAGGTGCATAAAATATGTATATAATTTATTTTGTTCTAAATATCATTAGGGACAGTTAGATTGTTTTTGTTTCTATATTGTCCATCATTGAAATAACTTTTATTATTAAAAAGATAATGTCATACAATTGGGTTTTAGGGCACCATTCCAAACAAAAATTCACATCAAATTCATTCCAATAAGAGTAGTTCATACTTCATACGAATAAGTTGGTGACACATACACATAAAAAAAAAGTTAGTGATATATATAAGAGTTGTTAATATGAATGAGTCTTTTCCATGCTTCTGGTTCCTCCAAACATATACTAAAGGTAAAACCCACGTCCAAATTCATGCTATTCTTAATTGTAACTCGCAACAAATTTATTGTGTTTGACCAACTTGTCAATCATACTTGTTGATGCACCTTCAATTGATGCAAAATCTCTGTTGACAACTATTCATCAAGTCCATGGAATATTCACTAGTAAAGAATCAACATCCTCAGTTGGCGTCATGCCAATATTCACCATGTCAATGAATTTCACACCTAATTCCTCAACAACATTTGTTTGACTAAAGTGTTGGACATGGAGGAACTCCAATTCAAGCATAATAGAATACCTATGCGTTGGCTGAATCCAAGGTAGCTAGGTTGAGGGCTCAGAGAGAATAGTAAGGTTGGCTTTTGTGGAAACGGTCCTAACATCTTCATCTGGGAGTAAGGAGTCACCCATGATTCGATAGGTAGAGTTTCTGGTACCTATGACAATAGTGAAATTTGGACGGTGGCAATAGGTGTAGGAAGGATATGGTAGTGGTGGTACTGGTGCTAAAATTTTATTGACAACATCTGTAGTTGATATACCTATATATCTAGGAAAGTAGAAACAAATATATGAAGAGACCCTTTAGCATGAGTCATGGTTGAAAGTAGGGGAGTTACTACTGTACTAGCCGGTATGGCTGAAATTTTTCGAAATGGTTGGTGAATTGGTACAGAAACCTTCTTCTTCGTATAACTCTACATATTGATTGGTACTATCAATACCAGATGTATTGGGTGATACTAGCCATTTTGGTCAAAAAACAAAAAGTCGGCTGGTATAAAAATTGGAAAAAAAGAAAAAGAAAAGAAGGGTCATAGATTTTCATATTGTGATGATGCTGAAGGTCACCACCACAACTACAACTAGTAGTGGAGCCACACTGCGGCCAAGGGGGGCCTCATTTAGAAAAAAAAAAAAAAACTTCTCTCTTGCCTGTGTTCGTGCTCTATTCTTGTTCATTTTCAAAAAATGAGGTCACCAATAACTCCTCTGGCCTTCCTCAAACTTTGTCTCTCCTCTTCAGTGATTTTTTCCTTAATTTTTCTCAATCTATTTTCTCTCTCCCTCTTTGTTCAATTTATTACCATGTGTACAATACACCAACCAAGGCATGTGAGAATGCTGACATGGCTAGATCCAGACCCTACACGTGGAATGACTATGAGCAAAGGAGAGGAAACGTTGGTTAGGGGAAAGGATCTTTGTCCATGTCAACGGCGTGACCATCTTAAGGAAGATTGAGATTTGCACCTGACATGGACACCCAGCACTCACAAAAGGGAGATAGTGACCCCCTGTGGTCAAAGGCTATGAAATTCCTCATTTTTATTGACTAAGATTGTGTTGGACCACTGTCAAGGACACGTGCATCACTCTTAATGCCCTTGATGTCCCTTTCCTTGTTTAAGGATTGTTCCCCACATAGTGGCAGGGTCACTCTCTATGTCGCTACCTTGACTTCGGAGTGCTCACTCACTCTCCTCCAGCCATTACATAGTACAACAACTGTATTAGGGTTCAAATGGGGAAATCATGGTTTGACACCTGTCTTTTGTACCTGACAACATCCCTTGGACTATAAGAGAAACATGTTACTGGAACATTAGGGTAAGAATTAGGAGAGAACACTAGAGAAAAGAGTAGAAAGTTTGTAAGGAAGTGAGGTAGAGAAAAAACATCTCTTTTAGGAAGAACACCACTATTGTGCAAGGAAAACTTCAATTTTTACATAATAGAGAGCTTGAAGGAGTAAGGGATATTCACCCACCAGTGGTTTTCCATCCCTTCTTAAGGGTTTTTCATGTACATTCCCCGTTGATTTCTTCATTTTCCTTGTAATGCTTTCTTTTTCTCTCGACTTTATGATGTTAAAACTTTTATTTTTATCACTTTCAAATTTTTTCCATCAAAATATATTGTTAGATAATTTATCCATTTTTTCATACAAGTTCACGAATATAATTTGCATGTACACCTTGTTTTTATCTTTTCACTTCAATTAGTTTGGCTTGGTTTTTAAAGTAAGGTGCTCTATTTAAAGACAGATTTCTAGTAAAAATTATTGTTCCATTTACTCCACTTTTCAAGAGGCTGGTGACTACACATTTCTAGTAAAAAATCTTGTACCATTTGCTCCACTTTCCAAGGAGTCATCACACGTGTATGGTTAAAAATTTCAGCTATATAGTGCCTTTTCTTTAACTGTTCTTTTATTTTTTATTAAATTGATAAATATATATTATATAACATATGAACATAATATATATTATTAATTTGAAACAATATATATAATTGGTTATATGATTATCTGTATATATTAAGAGAATTCAGAAAGTTAGTTATTATTTTTTTCTGTCAAAAATACCCCTAAATTAACTAACCAACAACTTAAAAATGAAGATAAAATAGTAAATTGGCAAAAAAAAGTTAGTTATTACTTTTTTTACTGTCAAAAATACCCTTACCTAAAACTTAAAAATGTGGTTAAAATAGTAAATTAATAAAAATAATAAATTCCTACTTCTACGTTGAAATGTCTTCTTGTTTCTAATAAACTCTTACTTTTATGTTGATTTAAATTCCTATATCTACTCACTAACTCCCTACAAAATAGGATCACTATTTTGTTAGTTTTAAAACTCCTCCAATCTACAAAACTCACCCCATGTATTCATCACACCCTTATGTGGCATTTGGTAAGGGGGAATCTACATTACTCTTGGCATTGGGAATCACATTTTTTGGAATGTAACTATTTCTATATTTGGTTTCATTGAGAATCTCCTAAGATTCCTAGGAATGTGAAATAATAATGTTTGGTTTATTTTCAGGAATCTTAAATGAATTATTTATTTTTCTCATTCTATCCTTAGATTTTAACGTTAACTACCAAGTCTTAAAAAAAAAAAAAAAATCTTCCTCTAAAAAAATAATGAAAAACCAAATATAAACTATTAATTATGACAAATTCATTAAAATTATAGTCTAACATTTCAAAATGACAAACACAATACAAAAATAACTATTTAAATTCTCAAATGCTTTTATTCTTAATAATAATTTTTAAAAGAGTTTAATCCATAATAATTTGCTTTATATTTTATCTTAATTGCTTAAATGATAAGAAAAAAGGGTTAAAATTGTCAATTTATAAAAAATATAATTTCTTTTAAACTTGGGAATCTGGATTCCCACCTGTTTTAAAGGGAATCCACATTCCTACTGAGAGGGGTTTAAGGGGGGAATCTAGATTCCCTTGGCATCTGATTTCCTTGCGTGATTTGTAACCAAACATGAGAGTCTTTAAACATTCCTGGAAATCCTAAAATATTACCCCGTACCAAACGCCACATTAGATATATATATATATATATTTTTTGGTGATCGAAAAAAGTAGAAATCTCAAATTATAATAAATGCAAGTTGTAAGGGCACAAATCAAGCTTCGGGTTGAATTAAACCTCCAGATCAAGCCTATGAGCCCTAAACAATGAATTTATAGAGAGTAGGATTCTAATCTAGGGGTTTGGGCGGTAGATAACATAAAGGATCGGTTCAATCACAGGATATATGCGTACTTCTCTTAAGTGGACCAAGTATTTCTTTGTATATGACTGCCGAGGATAACTGTTTTTGTTTTTTCTCTCCCTTTTCTCTCTCTCTCTCTCTTTCCTTTTATAGGCCTGCCTCTCTCATTCTTCCTCTTTCCACGTGTAATCCAGGTGTTTCCTTTTTAGATACTTGTCCCATCATTCCTCCTTACTCAAATCTCTGGCGGTGAAGGTAGGACTGAATTTCAATGTTCAGATGTCACTTCTTCATTAATGCGGCTAGGGGGGTAGGTATAATACTTTCAATGCGGTGGCAGCAGCCTTTTCTCTGATATTTATCCATCAACTTACTGTGCCTCTTATCCCCACTTTCTTAGTCATTCGTATATATAAGGTTCTTAATGCGGGAGTCTTTGAACCACCAGGCCATTAATACTGTCCTCGGCAACCAACTGCCGAGGACAATATCATCCTCGGACGTTGTGTCCTGTGGTGCTACGCTCATGCATGGCAACTCCCTTTGTCACGTGGCATCGCAGAAAAGAATTATTATGTCCTCGGACCATCCTGAGCTGTTAGGTTGGACTTTTTTCTTTATGGGGGCTTTTGGGCCGGCCCAATACGTGATTTGGGGCCCATGGGCACCACAATAGCCCCTCGAAATCCTTATTTCTACTCTGTTGGAGAGGAATGAGGGTTTCGATATGTGCGCACGTAAGGCGATCCGTTTCTGACGCTTCGATCTGAAGGACGCGCTCTAATTAAATGCTAGCGGCTTTATGTTCCCTGTTTCTAACTGCACGATACTCATCTAACGGGTAGGCGTGTTTTGAGGAGACAGGCGGGAGGCTTCCCGCTTTACGCCTTTCCACGAAATGAAAACTGCCATTTCAAAGGTTCCTCATTCATTTCAGAGTCTGTACATCGAATCTAGACTTTCCTGCCATCTACACACGTCTCTAGTCTTTTCAATTCTAAGCCGAGGTGACCTAGTTACTTAAAAGTAAGTACTCCAACTCTCTGCTTTCGTTATTACTGTTAGTTCCTTCTAGTTATTCTTGTGTTTTTCATCCTCGGCAGTCCAAAATCCTTACCTTTGCATAGTGTTCTTTTCGTAGTTTTAGGAAATGGGTAGATTTGCGTCCTTAGTGAAGACTCCTGAGAAAATAGAGGAGTTTAAGGTTAAGTACAGAATCCCTCAGGGAGTATCCGTCAAGTACTGTGGGCAAGGAGGATGGCTCACCGATAGGGACACCGGTGAAGTGGTGATCCCTATGATAGCATTCCTAGAGGGGGGAATAAGGGTCCCTATGATGCCCATCACTAGGGATTATCTTAGAACATCTAGGTTATCTCCCACCCAATGTGCCCCGAATATGTTTAGGATTTTAGGAGCCATAGACGTCCTAAATGAGAGGTTGGGGTTAGGGCTCACCCACCATGAGGTGAACTGGGTGTATAATCTTCACCATTTGAAAGGGCATACATACTACCTAAAGTCTAAGCACCCTGAAGTCAGGCTAATCCAATGCCTCCCCCACTCCAACAAGGGTTTAGACAAAGATTTTCTTATCCTGTCAGGGGAGTGGCATAATGGTCTCCCCTGTCCGACGAGGGAGGGGACCCCTGGTAAGTATTTGAATAGCGTCAGTCTTAGTTAATGATAAATCCTTCGTTAGTTTTTTTTTTTTTTTTTTAATTTGTTTCTTCGAATATATATGTGCAGATCGTCGTGCGCTTACCCGTCGTGCTAACCTCGTCAACTTTGAACGCCTGAACAATATTTTGAAGGCCGAGATGTTTGTGCATTCGGACGGTCAACTTCGCGCCGCCCACCTCATCCTCGGATACACGCCCATCTCCACCGCTTTTCAAGTTCCCAAGTCTGTCATCAAGGAGAAGGATCCGCGGCTGCCGAGGATCAGTGTAGCCGTTGAAGGCTTTTTGCTGCCTCCTGGCACCCCGGCTCCTTGAGGCGTACTTATCACCGAGCCCGTGAGGGTGGTACCAGGAGCTTCTCACCTTACTACACCATCAGCTTAACCCAGATTGGGTGAAGGTTCTTCTTCCCAGGTGGTTGCAAAGGAAGAAGAAGAAGAAGAAGAAGGAGAAGAAGAAGAGGAAGAAGAAGAAGAAGAAGAAGAAGAGAAGAAAAGGAAGAAGGAGGTGGTTGAGCTTTCGGATTCAGAGGAAGAGTTTGGAGCTTTAGACCGGTTCCTTTCATCTAGAAGCCCATCTCCCGTCGTCGGCTCCCCATCTTTTACATCTTCAGTCGACGACGATCAACCTCTGGTAAGGATGGGTATCCAACGCCGACCAAAGCCCAGCCTCAAGGACGTATTAGAGGGTCAGGCTGGAGCGTAGGAGCTCCCCAAGGCACCACCAGTGAAAGCTAAGGACAAGGGTACCGAGAAGGTTCCCTCAATTAAGCTGACCCTTCCTCCTTCAACTCAAACTGAACATCCCGATCCAGCTGATCATAAGCGAAAAAGGGATCAACATAAGGGGAAGGAGGTAGCCGAGGGGGCTAAAGACCTCCCCACCAAGGAGATGGACTTGGAGAGGGGAGGAAAGCATGCTCGTCATGCCCATCCAAGACAGGAGAGGCGAATTGATCTTCCACCAGCCTCCTATGCGCCCATTTGGGCTCCCCAAATGAACGTAGACGATCAGGCAATCACCGCCGATGCGTCTATTAGGGGGTCCGATGAGGGCACAGCTGCGTGCATTGCTGATGCATTGGAGCAAGCGCTTCTGCTGCCCGAGGACATGGGTGAGCTGAGGAGAATGAGGGATCATAACGTCTTTATGATCCTTAAGAAGGAGTTTGCTATGGTAAGAATATTGATTGTTTCTTCGTATCCATTATTTCCCCCTTTTTTTTTTATTGGACTTATTGCTATTATTTCTTTGCTCGGCATTGACTACTTTCATATGTCGTATACTAATGACGTTTGCTCGCAGGCCGTCCAATCTGCGCATAGGGCAGAGGAGATTGCCGCTAGCTCCTATAAAGCCTTAAGGGATGAGGAAGTGAGGCTGGATCAAACTAGGAGGATTATGGAGCTAAAGGAGAAGAGACTGCAGGAGGTAGTCACCAGCCTTAGTAAAGCAGAGAGCGAGAAGATGGGTCTGGAATCTCAACTGAAGACCACTACTAGGCAGACCGAGGATCAAAGTCTGCAACTCAAGCGTGCCAACGAAGACCTCGCTTCGGCTAGGAAACAAATGGAGGATCTCAAAAAAGACCTCACAAAGTCCGAGGAAGCCAGGCTTGAGGCTCTTAAAGCCAAGGAAGAAGCACTCGTCAAGGTTCAGAAGGCCAAAGCTATGGTTGACGAGGTAGAGCAGAGTGGCTATGAAGTGGGGGTGGCAGAAACCACTGAGACCTTCAAAGCTCAAGTGCCAGAGGTCTGTAGGGATTACTGCCTCCAAGTGTGGAGGGAGGCTCTTTCCCAGGCCGGGGTAGATGCTTCCTCTCCTCTGTGGAAGGCAGAGAATGCCTACGTCCCTCCGGGAATTCGAGTAGCCGCTCCCACTCAAGCCAAGGGTGATGCTGCTTCTTCCAAGGCCGAGGAACAATTGGCCGTAGGTGCTGCGAAGGACATTGTAGCCGAGGTTCAACCTGACAATTCTCAACCTTTAATCACCCAAAAGGAGCTGCCCCCCGACCGGAAGGCTAGCGGTACAATGGAGTTGGTTTTGGCAACTTTGCCTATAAAGCCCAAGGAGACGGTTGGGGGGTCCTCGGCCTCGGTGGTGCCTCCTGCTGATCCGAAGAACTAGCTCCAGCCCAAGCAATAATCCCTTATGCTTTAGTTGTTTCTCTTTTTTTTTTTTTTCTCTTTCTCTTTTTTTTTTTGTTGCTTTCGGCCTTATATTTTTATTTCCAAGCTTCAGTTTTTATTTTCCCCCTTTTGTAACTTGACAACTTGGTTATAAATGTACTGACGAATCCTTCACTGAATGAAAAGATTTCCAATTTGGACTGTTGTTTTGTGTCATGTTTGATATTGGTACCTTACTGCTTTGTTACACATGTAATATGGCAAGATAACAATTTGGATTCATAGCATATAGTCATAACTTCCTAACATTGTTTAAGTAAAGAGAAGGGAAATCCGTGCCGCTCATATACTTGCAAATGCTTTAAGTGATAGCTACAGATCCTTCTTTGATCTTGATGAAGAGCAGGTCATTAAAAAGTAGTGTGCTAGTGTGGGATCCATTTATCTATGACTTGTTCAAGGACTATCTTCATGATAACTTATTAAAACGATAGGCATCAATGTTCCTGATATTTTTCATGCTCGGACCATTAATATTCAACGACATACAAAATCACATGAAATACGAACTTGAGGCACTTATTGCTAATACGTACCCGTTTTTATAGAACGCATAGGTGCTTTGACAAGAATTTATGTAATCCCACCTCTGTCCCTGCACTCGTCTTTGGGGGTTCCGAATTAACTTCCATTTCGTTTTTAGCTTAAGGTAGAGGATCCAAGGACCCGGCGTAACCTTATTTTCGTCTTCAACGTAAGGTAGAGGATCCGAGGACCCGGCGTAACCTTATTTTCGTCTTCAACG
Source organism: Castanopsis chinensis (assembly GCA_032878915.1). Taxonomy (NCBI): domain Eukaryota; kingdom Viridiplantae; phylum Streptophyta; class Magnoliopsida; order Fagales; family Fagaceae; genus Castanopsis; species Castanopsis chinensis. The sequence goes on from JAVQMG010000122.1 coordinate 22,439,253, forward strand.
TAAGGTAGAGGATCCGAGGACCCGGCGTAACCTTATTTTCGTCTTCAACATAAGGTAGAGGATCCGAGGACTCGGCGTAACCTTATTTTTGTTTTGAACGTAAGGTAGAGGATCTGAGGACCCGGCGTAACCTTATTTTTGTTTTGAACGTAAGGTAGAGGATCCGAGGACCCGGCGTAACCTTATTTTTGTTTTGAACGTAAGGTAGAGGATCCGAGGACCCGGCGTAACCTTAATTTCATTTTCAAACTGAGGTAGAGGACCCAAAGATCCGACGTAACCTTAATTTCATTGCAATAGTGTGTACAAAACGATAGCAACAAAATGAAAATGACAAAGGTGCATTTTATTAATAATAATACCGTCGCAAATTACTTACATTCCAGGGGTGAGGCACAACCTTTTCATCTAAGTCTGCAAGATGATAGGCTCCTATTCCAGCTACTGCCGTAATGCAGTACGGTCCTTCCCAATTAGGTCCGAGCTTTCCCCATGCTGGATTTTTGGTATTACCCACTACTTTCCTCAACACTAAGTCTCCAAGAGCAAGCGGTCTCGAGTTTATGTTCAAATCATACCCCTACTTCAGCTTTTGTTGATAATGAGCCAGATGGATCATCGCAGCCTCTCTTCTTTCCTGAACCAAATCCAGATCTTTTTCTAGTAGCCTATCATTGCTCTCCGGGGTGAAGGAACTTGTCCTTATCGTTGGAAATCTAGTTTCCGAAGGGATAACAGCCTCAGCGCCATAAGTCATCGAGAATGGCGTCTCTCCCGTTGATCGGCGAGGTGTGGTCTGATACGTCTACAGGACATGAGGCAACTCCTCCACCCATCTCCCTTTGGCATCTTCCAGTCTCTTCTTCAGCCCGTTCACTATAACTTTGTTGACAGCCTCGGCCTGCCCGTTCCCCTGCGGATAAGCCGGTGTGGAGTACCTGTTGGCTATGCCGAGGTCACAACAATATCGCCTAAACATCTTGCTATCAAACTGCAAACCATTATCTGAGATGAGGGTGCGAGGGACACCAAATCGGGTGACGATATTCTTCCACACGAATTTCTTCACATCAACGTCCCTAATATTTGCCAAGGGCTCGGCTTCCACCCACTTAGTAAAATAGTCTGTGGCCACAATCAAATACCTTCGATTCCCAGGCGCCTTTGGGAAAGGACCCACGATGTCCAGACCCCATTGCGCAAAAGGCCAGGGGCTCGTCAGGGGGTTGAGAACGCCCCCAGGTTGGTGAATGTTTGGGGCAAACCTTTGGCATTGATCGCATTTCTTCACATAAGTTTGAGCTTCTCGTTGCATGTTGGGCCACCAGTAACCTTGCGTGAGGGCTCTGTGAGCCAAAGACCTCCCCCCGTGTGACTCCCACAAATTCCTTCGTGTAACTCTTCCAGAAGCAGCTCAGTCGCCTCTGGATGTATGCATAGTAGATATGGGCCGGAGAAGAATCGTTTATAAAGTTTATTGTCCTCAGCCAGCCAAAATCGAGAGGCCTTCCTACGTATTTTGTCCGCTTCGACCCTTTCCTCGGGCAGAACATCATCCTTGAGGAAGGATATGATGGGGTCCATCCAGTTAGGTCCCACCCTAATCTGGTGAACGCGGATGACATTTCCAATATTTCTTGAGGGTTTGGGTAAGTCCTCAACTAGGATAATCCGAGGTAGTCCTTGCGACAACGACGTAGCAAGAGTTGCTAGGGAGTCGGCATGTGCATTGTTATTTCTAGGAACATGGGATAAGGTAAAGGATTCGAACTTACTTTGTACCATCTTAGCTTGACTCAAGTAGTCTTGCATCCTCGGATCTCTGGCCTCCACCTTTCCCTCCATTTGGCCTACAACGAGTTGCGAATCCGAGAACACTTGCACGATCTTTCCTCCCAATTTATGAACCATCTCCATCCCTTTTAGCAAAGCCTCATACTCGGCCTCATTATTTGTAGCCGAGAATCCCAGCCTTAAGGACTTCTCCAATGTGAGACCTTCTGGGATCGTGATTACTAAACCCACTCCGGATCCCCTTTGATTGGCAGCTCCATCAATGTAAACGGTCCAACCCTCAAGACCTTTGCCTACCACCATACCAACTGATTTTCCATCAATGCCCCCATTAACGGCATTATCTCCTATTGTGGGCTCAGCAAATTCTGCTACCAAATCGGCCAATACTTGACCCCTTATTGAGGTGCGCGGCATGTACTTTATATCAAAAGAGCCCAAGATGGTCCCCCATTTTGCAATCCTGCTTGTATAATCTGCACTCCGGAGTATGGCTTTGAGGGGAAGATGGGTCAGGATAACCACCGTATGAGACTGAAAATAATGGGGGAGCTTACGTGTACCATGCACCACGGCCAGGATTGCCGTTTCTAATGGTGGATAACGTATCTCGGCTTCATGCAAGGACTTACTCACATAGTAAACTGGCTTTTGTACATCCCCGTCAACCCTTATCAGCACCAGACTAACGGCATGGGCGGCCACTGCAATATATGCAAATAGGACCTCATCAACTTCGGGCCGAGACATGATAGGGGGATGAGAAAGATATTCCTTAAGTTTTTGAAAAGCAACAGCACACTCCTCTGTCCATTCGAACCCTTTCCATTTGTTTAATAATTGAAAGAATGGCCTACACCGGTCAGCAGATCTTGAGATAAATCGGTTGAGGGTCGCGGTCATCCCAGTCAACCTTTGCACCTCCTTTGGATTCCGGGGCGGTTGCAGGTTATTGATGGCTTTGACCTGAGCGGGGTTAATTTCGATTCCTCTATGTGTCACTAAGTAGCCCAGAAATTTTCCAGACCCTACCCCAAATGAGCACTTGGATGCATTGAGTCGTAACTTGTGCTTTCTCAGCGTCTGGAAAGTGTTATCCAGGTCTGGTATATGGGCCGAGATGGTTTTACTCTTAACCACCATATCATCAACGTACACTTCGATCATTTTTCCTAGCTGTGGTTCAAACATTCGTGTCATCATTCTTTGATAGGTAGCCCCTGCATTCTTCAAGCCAAAAGGCATCACCTTATAGTGATAGTTTTCCGTGGGTGTGACAAAGGCTGTTTTCTCTTGGTCTTCTGGAGCTAAGGGTATTTGATGGTAACCTTGGAAAGCGTCTAAGAAGCTCATCCGAGGATGACCCACAGTAGCGTCCACCAACTGATCTATGCGGGGCATTGGAAATGAGTCCTTAGGACAAGCTTTATTCAAGTCTGTAAAGTCTACATACACCCTCCACTTTCCGTTCTTCTTTTTCACTACCACTGTGTGCGCCAACCATTCTGGGTAGAATACTTCCTTGATTGCCCCTGCCTTCTTAAGTTTCAGTACCTCTTCCTTTACAGCGTCAGCATGTTCCTGAGATGAACGCCGAGGTGGTTGCCTCCTTGGTACTGTTGTTGGGCTGACGTTGAGGTGGTGACAAATGAAATTTGGGTCAACCCCTGGAGCCTCGTAGGCATCCCATGCGAATACATCGATGTTTCGTTTCAGAAATGCAACCAGTTCTTCCTTTTCTCGGGATGGCAATTGACTTCCTACTTGGAAAAATTTCTCTATATCATCTGCAATAATCACTTTCTCCAGATCTTCACAGCCGGGCCCTTCAACCTCGGCCTCGTTTGGTTCGGCCGAGGATTCTAACTGCTATAAATTCTTTTCGGCCAGGGCTTGAGACTCCTGTGTTGTTTGATGTGTAATGGCTGCTGTTATGCACTGCCTCGCCATGGACTGATTGCCTAGTATTTCTTCAACTCCATCCTCGTACGGAAACTTTACTTTAACATGTAGAGTTGATGAAATAGCGCCTAAAGCATGCAGCCACGGTCTCGCCACTATAGCTGTGTAAGGGGAATAGGTGTCTACTACAACAAAATCCACGTCCACCACTACTGGCCCCGACTGTACGGGTAGTCGGATTAACCCCTTTGGAATAACTGCCTTCCCCTTAAAACTTATCAACGGGGAGTCATAAGCTGTGAGATCTTCAGACCTCAAATTGAGCCCCTTGAACAAATCTGGGTACATGATGTCAGCCCCACTACCCTGGTCAACCATCACTCTCTTCACATCATAACCCCCTATTCTTAAGGTGATGACCAACGCATCATCATGCGGTTGGATAGTGCCAACCTTATCCTCCTCTGAAAATCCCAACACAGGCAAGGGACTCCGCTTAAACCTCTTCGGCTCAGCGTTGATGTCGTCGGCAGAGGGACGTAGTACTAACATTATTCTGGTAGGACATGACCCTGTCTGACCTGGCGCTGCGAAGATGACATTGATCGTGCCCAATGGTGGCCTCACATTGTTACTTCCCTGGTTGACGGAACCCGATTGGGTGCCTTGTTCATTAGGTCGATTCATAAATTGCCTTAACCTCCCCTCCTTGACCAGCTGATCCAAGTAATTCCACAGGTTCCTGCAGTTCTTTGTGGTGTGACCCTTATCCTGGTGATAATTGCAATAGAGGTTCTGGTTACGTTTGGTAGGGTCTCCTATCATCCTACTGGGCTATCTAAAGTACGGTTCTCGGCAAATCTTCTCCAACACTTACTGCACCGGCTCACGAAATACAGCGTTCATTGTTTGGGGCGGGGCCGACCTAGTCTGGCTAGTGAAATCTCTTCGCGGCCATTTGCTGTTATACCTCTCTGCCTTGAAGTCCCTACTCTCTTGAGGGACAGTTTTCATCTTCCCTTTGCTTTGCTGCTGATCCTCCTCAACCCTCTTATACTCGTCGATACGATCCATGAGCCGACGAACTGTTTTTACCGGCTTCTTGGTCAAGGACTTTCTTAGATCATGTTCAACTGGAAGGCCGACCTTAAAGGTGTTGACTGCCACCTCATCAAAATCACCATCGATCTCATTAAACGCTTCCCAGTATCTGTCCGAGTAGGTTTTCAACGTCTCGCCCTCTCTCATGGCCATGGACAGTAACGAGTCCAAAGGCCGAGGTACCCTGCTGCATGTAACAAAACGGGACCCAAACGCCATTGTAAGTTCCATATAGGAATCAATGGAGTCTGCCTTTAAGCCGTTGAACCATCTCATCGTGACAGGTCCTAAATTTGAGGGGAAAACTTTACACATCAAGGTTTCATTCTGTGAATAGACTGCCATGCGCTGATTAAAATGGCTCACGTGCTCCACTGGGTTTGTTTTGCCATTATAGATGGTGAAGTTTGGCTGCGTGAACCGACGGGGGAGCTTTCCCCTCTCAATACGACGTGTGAAGGGTGATTTGGAGAGTTGGAGCAGCGCTTTCCCCATGGCGTTGCTGCCCGAGCCCCTGGGAAGGGATTTTTTGCTTGCCATATCATGGGGACTCCCTTCTTGGTAAGAAAAAGTCTCACTAGGAGGAGTTGCCGACCTCGGCTTGTAGCTACTGCTCTGGGAGTCATCTGACGAAGGGTCAGATATGGAAGGCGTTCGTTTGCGTTTGACCCGACGTAATTTCCTTTTCAGATGATCAATTTCCCTCTGCATGGCCCTAGTATTTGCCTCACTAGAGCCCCTGCTTCTGTCCTGAGGATTACCGGCGGTTCGCCCCGAGTGCACACTGCCTTCTCGATCTTCTATATGCTCTGTCTGTTGGAATGGATCCCCGTGCTGAGATCCGAGAGATTCAGCATAGTCTGGATTCAAACCCACCATCATGTTATCTGCACCAAAAACTCAAGGATTCCCACAGACGGCGCCAATTGTAAGGGCACAAATCAAGCTTCGGGTTGAATTAAACCTCCAGATCAAGCCTATGAGTCCTAAACAATGAATTTATAGAGAGTAGGATTCTAATCTAGGGGTTTGGGCGGTAGATAACATAAAGGATTGGTTCAATCACAGGATATATGCGTACTTCTCTTAAGTGGACCAAGTATTTCTTTGTATATGACTGCCGAGGATAACTGTTTTTGTTTTTTCTCTCCCTTTTCTCTCTCTCTCTCTTTCCTTTTATAGGCCTGCTTCTCTCCTTCTTCTTCTTTCCACGTGTAATCCAGGTGTTTCCTTTTTAGATACTTGTCCCATCATTCCCCCTTACTCAAATCTCTGGCGGTGAAGGTAGGACTGAATTTCAATGTTCAGATGTCACTTCTTCATTAATGCGGCCAGGGGGGTAGGTATAATGCTTTCAATACGGTGGCAACAGCCTTTTCTCTGATATTTATCCATCAACTTACTGTGCCTCTTATCCCCACTTTCTTAGTCATTCGTATATATAAGGTTCTTAATGCGGAAGTCTTTGAACCACCAGGCCATTAATACTGTCCTCGGCAACCAGCTGCTGAGGACAATATCATCCTCGGACGTTGTGTCCTGTGGTGCTACGCTCATGCATGGCAACTCCCTTTGTCACGTGGCATCGCAGAAAGAAATTATTATGTCCTCGGACCATCCTGAGCTGTTAGGTTGGACTTTTTTCTTTATGGGGGCTTTTGGGCTGGCCTAATACGTGATTTGGGGCCCATGGGCACCACACAAGTTATTCATCTTTACCCAAGAAATAGAAGAGCCTCTGAGTGCACACATGAGCGTGTGCTCAGAGGCTAGTATTATTTAACGCAAATGATTGTTGTATTGTATTTATAATTTTGAAATTTGAATAAACAAACTTCTCACTTTTGAATTTTGACACCACGTGTACTTTCTTTCTTTTTCTTTTTTCCTTTTTTTGGGTAAGTATGTTAATAATTGTTACTACTAATTTGGGTAGGACTAGAGATTGATATATTGGGCTCGCTCTTGACAAATAATATAGGCTTTGACCAATGGTCCAATACAAATAAATAAATAAATATACATATAAAACATATATTAGCAATAATCCCAAAATAGTACATTGGTATCAATTGGTATCAAAATATATCATTCTCCTAATTAAATTGGTACAACTTCCGGTATGAAATTGACTCCTGACACCCTTCAATTTGAGCTTTGAGTCCTTCCTCCTTTTTTTTTTTTTTTTCTTGGTTATGCGATTTGTTTTCCATTAATACTTAGGTTGACAAGATTCGACCAAATGTTTTACCAATATAATAGTTGTTAATCTCTAATCATCTCAATATTTTGCAAGTACGAAGAATATAAAGGGATAATGTAATATTTGACCAACAGTTTATATTTTTTTTAAACTCATTTTAGTGACACATAATATATAATCAAAAATTTTTTTACAATCCTATAAAATAAAAAATTGCAAATATAGTAGGTGATGTGTAATATAATCAAAATTAAAATTTTCAAATATTATAAAATACTATTATACAATCACCTCTATTATACAACTAAAAATAAGATACCTCTATTTGAATTTGACCTTTTAATTATCTCAAATTGCCTCACATGACAATAAAAACATAACAAACGGTAATTAATGGGGGATAAATAAGTTATATTTACTAATTTCTTCTCTCCCTTTACACATATTCAAATTGAATAGTTTCAATTTAAAACAATCCCCCAGTACCCACGTCCACTTTTCCAAATTTCACGTAAAGGACTTCACATTTTTTTGTTTTGGTTTCCCACAGTGTTCTTTAAAGTTTTCAACTAAAGACTAATGGACCTACGAAGGGGGTAAAGAGCTGGCCCAGGAAATTTTTTTCAAAGTGCAGATAGCGGGACTCGAACTAGAGAGCACACTCAGTCGAGTTCAATACAAGTACCTTGATACCGAGAGCCCAACCAACTTGGCCAACCCCTGGTTACCTTCACATTTTCTTTATCTTTTATGTTTTCACCTCAAATCTCTTCATTATTATTTTTTTATAAAGGAAATGGGTAATTGCATTAATCCCACATGTGGTTTAACTTAAAATCGCTTTGTCTACTCGTAATTTGAAAAATGCCAATATGCCTACTTGGGGTATACTTCGTTTGATTTTCAAAAAAAAAAAAAGTAAACTCAGATTATTTTCCCTAACTCACCTTTATTAACAATAGATTAAATATGTATTTTTGCCTCCCTCCTCACAAAACAAGAAATACATAAAACCACAATAGAAATAAGATCAAAATGGAATTGGTCACACTTTCCATTCACATATCTTGAACGTAAAGAATATACACCCAGAAAAATAAAATCCAAATCAATCTCCACAATATTATAGCTAAAGCCCACTTTCTACTAATTTTATATATGTTGCCCGCCAACCCACTTTCTACCGATATCTGTTTCTCTTTTCTTCTCTCTGCCATTGCCTCTCGCCTCCCTCTATCAGACCAAAAAGTCCAAAACTCTCTTATCTTCTCTCTCATGGAAATTTTCGTTGAGCTGGAATTCTTATTGGTTTGCTCATATGAATTTTCATTGATTGGGTTTGTGTTTGAAACTTTGGATTGGGGTTTTGTTTGAATAGGAGGTTCGAAATTAAGCCGGATCTAGAGGAAAAGGAGCAGATCCATGAAATAAAAAGAATGTAAAAATCTTGAGAAAGTTTGTGTGGATTTGGTTCTTGGTGACAAGATGTTGAGGTTAAGAACCCAGTGAAAATCCCCATCAAGGATTTGCACATCACCGCCAGGAAGTCCCCTTGTGGTGAAGGTACGAACACTTTGATAAAAATGTAAAAATTTGGTTTGGCAACCCACTAGTCCAGGTTGATTGGGTCGTTCAATAGCTGATTCTATAGATTGTCTTTCCATAGAAACTAATGAAGTGTTATACCCAGTATTGAAAAAAAAAGGTTGATTGGGTTGTGGATTTCCTTTTTGCTGAAAACTGAAGTGTTTTCTTTCTATAGAACTTATTGTTGAAAACTAAAAATATTGTAGTAAATTAATTTTTTAATAGATAAAAAAATATTTTTCACTCCTTTTTTACTGTTCATATGCCTTAGTGCACTGATCATGTCCCATAAACAGTGCATTAAGCGCTGGTCTTAAAAAAAAAACGCAGACACCATGCCAAATCGCGGATCCAAACGGGATCTTTGTTTACGATGGCCGAAATATTGTTTCCCCTTTGGTTTGTTTTTAGTTGGTTGATTTTGGTGGTAGAATCTTAAAGCTTGTTAATTCTAGAATGAATGTGTTATGAGAAATTTTGAATTTTGATAGGACTTTTGGATGAACTATTTGACGTTGTTCCTCTTCAATTTTTTACAAATAGCACTTTCTTATTTTATTTTTTCTTGTCTTTTTATTTGTCTGTTTGTTTTTTATTTTTAATTTTATTTTGGAGGAGAGGCGTAAAAGAAAAGTAAAAATATATATTTTTTTCTTTTTATAATAAAAGTGAGTTACGAAAAGAAGATGAAGTTTACTTAAAGTGAAAAAGTAACACTTTTCAAATTAGGAATAAAAAAAAGTAATTTGGACCAAATCACAAGAGATTTACTGCCATTTTCCTAAAGAAACATTGTAATCCGGTTCCACATTAAAAATTTTTTTTTATTAAATTTATTAATCCAATCCTCTTTTAACCAAATGTTTCTTTATGTTTTTTAAATACTCAATCCTTGTCCCATCTCACGCAGTTAAAAAAACGAGAAGTAATGTCATTTGATCAAAATAAAACAAAAATAATGTTACAGAAGAATACCAAGTAGAAAGCTTTTGACCACATTTAGACAAAAAAAAAAAAATATTGGCACTTGGAACTTTGCATATTAGGGCATTCACAATGGTTTATCCCATTCTATCCTAATTTTACCATTCTAAAAAATTATTTTATTAATTATATCATACCATTTTACAATACTCCTAGCATCTTAACTTTTATTTTCTTGTACAATACATTAAAATATTATATTTATACAATAAAATATATTTATGTCTCTCTAATTTTTGTCTCTCTTTCCCTTCTCTCTCTCTCTCATCACCTCCATCACCACCGTGAAGACGCAAAACCCCAACACAGTTTATCAAAAAAAAAAAAAAAAAAAAAAAAAACCAACACATAAACTCATCCCAAATCCCAAGCAAACCCACAGCCATTGACCCAGTCTTCAAGTCGCCACTGCCGCCACTGTTGCCATCCCTTACTTCTGCTGTTGCCTGTCGCTGTCTCTATTCATCCCAAACCCATCTGTTCTCACCAACTCTTCCTCATCATCATCACCAAAACCCACTACCAAACAAACCCAGCAAACACCGAAACCCACCATCAAACCCATTGGAACAAATCCCCCAACCTATCGGAAAAAATCACAATCACCGGACCTAAATCCAACCACCCAAGAGCCAACCCAAACACCACCCAAATCCTACCCAAATGCCGGAAACCAATGAACAAACCCACAGAAATCCATGAACAAACCCACGCCGAAAACCCATGAACAAACTCACGACCTCCACGCCTCTACCACAGAAGCTGATCGAGCCTCCACCCCATTGCCTCCATGCCGTTGAAGAAGAGAGAGTAGGAAGAAGAGAAAGCTGAAAGAAAGAGAGAGAAAGATATTGAAAATTATGAAATAATGAGAGAGGGGAGAGAGGACCAAACCGATTAAAAAACAATTTTTATTTTTACCATTGAGCTACGGTGCGATTCTACATTTAGAATCGCACTATAGCACAATTGTATTTTTTTTTTTTTTTTGGGCAATAGTTACAATTTACCACTTCTAATGGAGTGGGAATTTTGGGCATAAATAGTAAAATAGGCTTACATTTGGCATTCTCCCTTTCTGTTGTTGATGCTCTTAAGAAAAGCTCGTGGAAACCCAAAAGAACTCCTATTTTAAGAATACGTCATAAGGATACAAAAACACATACATCACTTGCTCACAATCACAACTAATGAATGAATCTTAGAATGACATATGTATCACAAGATTCATTTAATATCATAATTATATGCAACAAATACAATCTCACTCTTAACATGACTGCCAGTCACCAACCCATAATCTACACTTCCAAGCACCACCACGCCTAACTTACATCAAGATCACTCGCTAACGCTATGATACTAGTACACTGGCATTGCTCCAACACTCGGTCGGATGCTCATACCTCCTCATATTACTCCATGTTGCTCATTGCAAGACCAATTTAAAAATTTACTTGTATTGCGGCTGAGTCGAGTGCATTTTTTCCTTGAAGCCTTTTTGGAATCTAGCCCAGCCTAGGAATGGCAACGGGTCGGGTTCGGGCCGGGTTTTTTTATACTCGGACCCGACCCGCGGGTTTGCCCCAGAAACCCCGACCTGACTCGTTTATTAAACGGATTTTTTTCTTAGCCCCAAACTCGCCCCGTCGAGCCTCCGCGGGCCTCGTCCCCTCATGCCTAGCCAAGCCCAAAATCATAAATACAAACTTCAATGTATGATTTTTCGACCCAAAATCACAACTCCCCTATCCAGAACACTTGGGCCTTAATACAACAGGAGGCAGTCCAACCCAAAAGGCCCACCACACTTGCCTAGGAGCTTTTCTTGAAACTTCAAGTGGCCATCGCCTCCACATTGGTCTTTTTGTTTCTAGGGATGGTGCATTTAGACCAATTTTGACCGGTTTGTACCCACTATTGCATCTATCTTTAAATTGGTGCTGTTTGTTGTGTGAAATGTCTGTGGAAGGGGGAGGGAGGTCTATTGGTAGGTCAAGTGAGCTAGAGATGGGTTTATCATCTAGTGATAAACCTGTGTAAGTGGAGATAGATATTGTCGCTTCAAAACCTTTGTCCTCCAAACACTCTTCTTCAAAACCCTCATCTTCTACTAAGCCTAGTTCCTTCCATGCCCTTAAAGAATCGTGTGGTTTGGATGAAGAGACGCTCTTTAGATTTAGGGATAGTTTTCAATTTCCAAATGAAACTAAGATTCGTCTTTCTTGTGAGAACAAAAAAGCTTGTGCCTTTACTCATAGCGAGGTTTGTTTTTATGAAGCTACTTTTTTGTGCGGCCTTAGGTTCCCCGTTCACCTTTCATGATGGAGCTCTTTCACCGTCTTAATATTGCTTCGGGGAAATTCATGCTGAAGTCATGGCGGACCGTCATTAGTTGCATGACAATTTGGTTGATCGTAAATGACAGGGATATGATTAGGATGAACGAGCTTTTACACTTGTTCAAGAAAGACTTTTAGCCCTTGAGGTTCACTTTCATCCTACAATTTTCCTCTAGGCTACAACAAAATCCTACAAATCCTCTCTGCAACTTGGAATGGATTACAGAAGGAGAAATCCTTAGCTACAAAGAATGAAGCTTTCTGAAGAGAGATGCCAACTATAAGGCAAAGTGTAAGATGTAAAACAAAGGGCTTCAAGTCGTACTTGAACATTTCTAACTGGCAGACTAAGAATTTCACCAAAATTTATCATTAAATTTATTCCATTCCCATTAGTTCTGTCTAATTTGTGTGAAACAAAAAATTGATATTTTAAGGAATGAATGTTCCCTTATCCCACTCCTTCCAACAAAACTTCCAACCAAATAGATACACAATTTTTTTCTTCTTATTTTTTTATTTTTATTTTTTCTCAGATTTCTATTCCATTTCTTTCCTTTTCTTCTCTCCTAAACAAATGGTCAATCATACAAGAAATACATTATCCAAATACATAAGAGATGACAAAGTGAAAATATCTGATAAAAGAGCAGCAACTTGAAGTGTAGTGTCAAAACTCAAAACCATTATTCACAAACAAAAATTCAAAGAAAACTAAATGTAGCTGCTGTAATTACAACTTTGGTCAAACAAAATGTACCTTAGGAAGTAAACTATGACAACTGATCCTGGTTTTCATAAGCATTGTTGGAAATAATTCAGAATGGACAGCAGATAAATGATCTTCAAATCCAGCTTCAATTTGCCAGGTGTCACTTGTTAAGGTAGTCAAGGACAGGTTCACAGACAGAAATCACCTCTCACCTATCTCATTTCTCCAACACTAGCATTTTGAAACTTTTTCTAAAGCATCAAAAACACTTTGTAAAGTTACCTCCTCAACAATCACAACCTTGTCTCTTGATTTAGAACCAGAACCTACAGATACTTGCCTTCTTTTCACCCCTAAAACCTGTTATTCAAGAAGAACAAAGGCTTAGGAAGTTTCTTTGTATATAACATCATTCCACTTCAACTATGCAAGCTAAACTAAGAAGTAATGTCATTTGATCAAAATAACAAAACAAAAAGAAAGAATTCCACAAAAGAACATCACGTAAAGCTTTTGACCACATTTCAGAAAAAAAAAAAAAAAAAATTGGGCACTTTAAACTTTGCACATCACAATTTGCGCATGCCCATGGAAGCCCAAAAAACAGCAACAAAAGAACTCCTATTTTAGAACACATCATAAGGATACAAACACACATACAGCAATTGCTCACAGCCAACAAATATTAGAATGACATATACATCACAAGACTCATTTAATATCACATGCACCAAATACAATCTCACACAAGTATGCCCTGGATACTCTATTCACTCACTTAAGTCTCACTCTTAAAATGACACCCATCCACAATCTATACTTCCAAACACCACCATGCCAAACTTACATCAAGATTGCTCTTATAACCTCACTCACCTAACACTAGGATACTAGTAAACTTGCATTGCACCAACATTTGGACACAAATGCCTCCTGATATGACTGCATGTTGCCCGTAGCAAGACCAATTCAAATTTCCTTGTACTGTAGCTAGATTTCTAATCATTGAGTAGGTTCCCTTTTTTCCTTGAAGTCTCTTTGGAATCTAGCCCAGCAATGTAATTTTCTACGTGTAGATGACGGTGAAAAATAAGTAAAGAGACTAGACCAGTTTAAGAAGTTTCCACAGAGAGAGAGTGAGAGAAGTTTTCTTTTGGAGGAGGAGGTTTTTTTTTTTGTTTTGTTTTGTTTTTTTTTTTTTTTTTTTTTTGAGAATGACTGGTTTGTGGAATGGTGATTATCTTGAACTCAGAAAATAAGAAATAGATTCTAGAAGCTAAAATAGGGAGTCCTGACTATAAGTATAGTATCAGATTGGCAGTTACTTACTTAGGACTCCAGGTGCATGTAGGATGCTATCATGCACACTTGGACTTCTTGTGATTTCAGCGATTCTTGATCCAAATTCTCATCCGTGATTATTCAATTAGTGTTCTTTAATCTTTTGCCTGGATTTTTTCATCCATGAAGAAGTCTAGGGAAGAGGAAAAGGTATATCTGGATGTTCTTCAAGGAATGGAGTAGTAATGGGCTCCAAAGCTATGCAAAAAGTCCGAGTTGCCTGAGACTCATTAAATATGTAAAATATTGAAGAATGATCTGATTCAAGATACTAAAGAGGAGGCCTAATTTATTTATTTTCATGTTAGGGGGATGATAAATCTCTGGACGATATTGACCTCTATGGGCCAGAAGGAATATCTAAGATGGCTGAGCATTTGGATGGTGAAAGGGATGTTTTTGCAGATGGAAAACAGGCCTAAGCAGGAAAGTGTAGACTCTAGAGCCTGCTCATTTAGTCTCTGATTGTAATGCTCTGCATAGAAGTCTGGTGGAATTTCTATCAGAGATAGTTTGGTATATCAAAAACAAAATCCACATTGGCTAGGATTGCAGATGCTCATGAGTTGGATAAAGGCCAATCTCAGGAGCAAAATATAAAGGCGAAATGGTCCCAATCACGAAATTGGAATTCACAGTTCCAAGTAGACAATTGGGAGGGTTCTCAACTGCAATTTCATACCCCACTGAGAAATAATGGGAGAACTGTATTTAAACCTCCTATAGAGGTTGTTCAAATGTTATTTCTTCCTCCCATAATAATAGGACAGAGGGTGAGGTTGTGGGTTTAAACCCACTAGAAAGTGCCATTTGAGCCTTGTCTACAAGGTTCTTGGCTGTTCAAGATCTCATCAAGAAACCTAATTTAGTGCTAAATTCTTAAATATTCTACATCATAATCTTCCAACCTACCCTAGTCCACATACAAACACCACATCAGATTTTCTAGAAAAAAAGAAACATTATCCATGTAGGAGCTAAAAGATATCATCTATGTATTTTTTTTTCATGTAGTAAAGAAAGGTATCAGTCACAATGGTCTTGTCATGAACATGGAAGCTCTTTATCTGAACTGCTTGTTCCAACAATTCTCATTCACTCCAACAAGAGTTGTCTCCTCTATCTCAATGGATGTCATTTCAACTTACTTCATTCAATTGATTCAAATTACTCTGGCCTTTTAAACTACTCCTAGAACTTTTGTTCCTAACTCTCAAGCTACGTTATGTTATTTACCGATGACCAAAATTTAGTTGCTTGACAAATAATCTAAAGTTCGGACTTATCTTCCTTCAAGCATAACTTTGATAATATTCCTCTTCAATGACAAACCGTTTTTGATAGTTTGAAAGTTGGGGGAGGGGAGATTTAAATCTTGGATGTCTTTGCTTAATGACAAACCCTTAGCGCAACTCTCACATACTATGAAATCATGGGATTAAAATTTTTGAAACTTATTGCCTTGTCGAGTTAGCAAGTACTAATTTGCAAGTAACATAGCAAAGTCATGTTTTTCATACCAAAAAATGTAAAACTAATAACGGTTTCTAGAAGCAATTCTTAGCATTCAGCAACTCTCCTCTAACTTCAATTTCTGAAACTCCTGATCCCAACTTTTTTTTTTTTTTTTTTTTTTTTCAAATTTCACATTATTAAACACTCATTAATATCCTAGAGATGAAATTGAAACCTATTACTGAAAAATAAATAAAATAAAAGATGAGAAGAAGAAAGAAAGAAAGACTGACGGAGCTAATGAAATCGAGAAGGGCCGCGTTAGCTTCTCCGTCTCTTGCCGGCGCGTCTATTTGCACTCCCACTGCCTCATCACTGATATCTACATTTCATATTCATCCAAAACAGAAAAAATCCAAAGTATCAACACAGACCCAAAAGACAATATTGTGTGTGTATGTATATAATAATGGCGGAACCTGTGATGGAGGAGGATTTGGAGCCAGGCTTGGCGTGGATGGTGATGGCCACAGAGGACGGAGGGATTGACCGAATACAGGATGGAAAATTGTGGTTGGGGGGTTTTACGGAGGATGACGACTGAGTTGGCTCCGCCGAGTTGGAGTTAGAATTGGCCTTCGCTCCTTTGCCCTTCTTGGCCGGTGGCATATTGTACAGTTTCACTCTCACTAACAATTTCTTTCCTCTCTTCTCTTCTCTTCTGTAAACTCGATCTCTCTACTTTTGGTTTTGGGGCGGTCAGACTTTAGACTCACTCACTGAAGTCCCAAGCTATGAACCAGGTTGGTTTCTTGAAGGCCCAAGCCTGAAGCTCTAATGTTTTTTTTAAAGAGTTTCTGACCCACTTTTAATTGGGCTGGCTGAATCTGATTAGTTGGATTTTAATCTTTTTTTCTATTTATTATGGAAGCATAAAAAGCCCGTACGCCTTTGGGCCAAGGGACACATCTACCTTTTGAATAAGGTGGTAGGTAATAAGTAGGTAATAAGTATAATAATCTTTTGATCATTGGTTTTTTTTTTTTTCAAGGTTTTCATTAGAGAAATGCTACTATCTCCTCAACATTTTTATAATATTTTTACAACAAATTTTAAGTTGTAAGTTGTTATAAGTTGTTATTGGTACGTAAAAAAGTAATTTCAATTGTGAGCTCATTTTAGAATCAATAACAACTTACCACCTATGAATTGTTATGAAAGTCTTATGACCATATTATGGACGTAGCGATTCCTTTTCCATTATTGCACTCACCTTTCCCTTTTAGAATAATACACTCACCTCTCATAAAATGCATAATATTTGCACTAACCTTCCATAAATGACTAAAAACAAATTTTTAAGAATCTTGAATTTTCTATTTTACCATTGATTTAAACTATTATTCACATCCCATATGATAAGAAAATTCAAGATTTACTAAAACCCAATTCTTATAGGATTATTTTTAAGGCTTTTTTTTTCAATCATCTATGGGAAGTTAGTGTAAACAGTTTTCATTTTAGGGAAGTTGAGTGTTTTATTTCAAATCAAATGCAACGTGAGTGTAATAACGAAAAACCTAATGAAGGTTGTGGGCGCAAGCGCCCACCCGCACGATCACCATGTTCTAAGGAATACGCCTTAGTTAAGTGAACCCAAAAATGAGGTTTAATGAACTTGCTACCTAGATTAGGTTTAAAAACCATATTTATGCCCTTTGTAGAGGGCCTGATCTATCCAGAGTTTGTGTCTGAATTTAAGGTACATAGATGAGAAGGTGTTAGACACCCAACTCTACTTGACTCGTGAGTTGGCCTCTACTTATTATGTTCCATATCCAAATTTTACTTAAGAGTCCTCTAATAGGATATCCTATACACAAACAACAAGTCCTACTCTATCATACATCTTGATATTCATCTAATCAGGACATAGCATACACAACATCACATTTAACCTCATTGCATCACATAACATCCAAGCATGAATACTAACTTCATCTAAGCATGTTATGTCACATCATATCCCATAGGTCCTACTCGTTCATCTAAACATATCATGGCATCTCATCACCTCATGGCATAAACAGATAGCATCATACATTATAATCACATAGACAACAAGCATATTACACCACATGGCATCAACCAATCATTATTCATCATGTTTATTCCTACACATCACATCCATAATCACAAGTACGCATGTACATGTTCATGCATGTACATGTTCATATGCATGACTTATCTTACAACATCATCACCATTGCACCAATGCATCAATGCATGTTCATGTGTTCCTCTAAGCATTCAAACCCTAATATTTAATCTAAACTAAAAAGCTATAAAACTTGTTATCTCAATGATCCTAAGTTCAATCATGCATATATTGACTCAAACAAAAGTTATCACATGTTTGTAAACTAATCAAAACACAAAGAAAGCAATAACAAACAATTATGGAATTCTGGGTTGAACATGCGTGCGCATGCATAAGCATGTGCACCCATGGTTGTGGAGTTTCATATGCATACACAAACACATTTATGCAACCCTACCTAGGAACGCTGCATACAACAAATAACCAAAACTAACCTAGCATGCTTCTTACTATTAAAAGAGTAAACCTAAACTATAAAGCAGGTTATTAAAGAAATTAAAACAAAACAAAACTTAAAGAAATGAAAGAGAAAAAGGCTAGAACCTTACCTTATACAAAGAGCTTTTGGAGCTTTGATTTTAACTGTTCTCCCTTGATCAATCTATTAAGACAAAAACTAACTAGAAACTAAAGGGCTTAGACCAAAAATGGTCCCAAGCCAATAAAACTTTAATTTGATGATAATTTTAAAGAAAATCTCCCTTTTTGAATAACTATTTTCTAGTGAATTCGGTGTTCTTTTTGGGGAAAAAAAAAAAAAAAAAAAAGACTTAGGGCCTTTTATAGTGTACAAAGAAGGGTGCAAGGCTCTTCCCAAGCGATGTGGGATCAGCTTTGCACTCGTTTCCTTAAAAAAAATTTCCTTACATAGCTTTTACAAACCCGTATATGCGTGCATAAGGGTGCGTATGTATGGTCGATGCATGCATACGTCGGCAGTGTACCTGTGCACGCATGCTTAGAGTTTATGCAAGTTTTTTCTTTTCCAAAACATCCTTCATGTTAAAGAGTTTTCTTAGCTAAGCCCTAGACTAGTCATGGCCCCTTCTAGTGATATCATCATTGGAGAACGGGGATTCAAGTTGTAAGGGTACAAAATGAGGTGTTCATAGAGGTTAATGCAATTTTTCCATAAATATGCATACATACCTATTAAAATAAATTACTTATCATATGAAATAAAAATATTTTCAAAAATACAAGTCTTCAATAATTAAATGCATAAATCATATATTAAACATTTTTAATATTATACATGTAAAAAAAATACTTTTAATTGACTAAATTTCAAAACGTTTATTGATGGTCTAATTATATATTTTGTTATGGTAGGTTATTATACACAACAATGAAATTATTAAAATAAATTAGTAATTATAAAAAAAAAATTAATATTTGCGTTCCATGTTTTACTATTTTCATTAAACATTATATTTTTATTATAATTTATATAATTTGAATTTTTAGATTTTATTGGATGATTATTGTGAGGACACAAATAGTCTGGACCTCAGTTGTACCTTCGGAACCAGCCCAAAGGGCCCCAAACAATGATTTTATAGAGAGTGGGTTTCGAATTTAGGTCTAGGAGCACTAGATAACATGAAAGTTCAACTAGGTCACAAAACACATGCATAACACTTATACGTAGATAAATTCTCTTGTATATTGATGCCGAGGATAGTCTTTCATTCTCTCTTACAGTTCTCTCCTGTGTCTCTCCCCTCCTCTTTTTTCTTCCCTCGCCTTTTATAGGAATTTTTTCTTCTCCCTCTTTTCTCCACGTGTAGATCAAATGCTTCTCCTAGATGCTTGTCTCATCACACCTTTCTACTAAAGTCTTTGGCAGTAGGTATAAGGCTGAACTCCAATACTCAAGCGTCACTTCCCCATTTATGCGGCTAGAGAGGTAGGTACAGAGCCTTCAATGCGGTGATGACAGCTTTATCCTTGATATTTCTTGTTACTTCTCCTCGTCTCCTATCCCTGTTTTCCTAGCCTTTGGGTTCAAGGTCTTTAGTATTGATGCCTTTTAACTGCTAGATTACTCTTCTTGTCCTCGGTTACCTATGGCCGAGGATGTTACCATCCTCGGACATCATGCCTCAGGATGTTTTGCCCGGATATGACTTCTTTCTTCTACCATGTTACTTCACAGGCGGACCTTTTCATGTCCTCAGACCTCCAATACCGTTAGGTTGGGCTTTCAACCCCATAAGAGCTCTTGGGCCGGCCCAACACATCTTTTGGACCCATTAGCCTTATAATAGCCTCTCGAGATTCTCGTTTCTACTTCTTTGGGAGGAATGAGGATTTCGACACACGTACCCTGGACAGCACGCTACTGACGTTTTGGTATGCAAAACGCACTCCCATTAAATGTTGGCGGCTCCTTGTTCCCTACTTTCAACCATGCGATGCCCATTCAACGGATGAGCGTTGCGTAGGGGTATAGGCGGGAGATTTCTCGCTTTACGACTTTTAGTGATATAAATATTGTTGATTTAAACGTTCTCTGTTTATTTCAGAATTTGCACAACGAATCTAGCCACCTTTGCACTCTACATGCGTCTTACTGCCTTCCAAGATCTAAGCCGAGGTGACCTTATTACTTTAAAGTAAGTTTTTCCAAAATTTTTTCTTGCTATGTTGTTGTTCTTTCTTTCTTGTCATTCTTTTTTTCTCCTCGGCCATCTAAACTTCCCAACCCTTTCACCATATTTCCCCTCTCCTCTTAGAAAATGGGTAGATTCGCACCCCTAGTAGACAGTGCTGAGAAAATAGAGCAGTTTAAGGCTACATATGGAATCCCACAAGGAGTGTCTATTAAATATTGCGAGAAGGGAGGGTGGCATACTTAGAGAGATATCGGTGAGGTAGCGATTCCCATGATAGCCTTCATAGAGGGGGGGATGAGAATTCCCATGAGACCGGTTACTAGGAATTATCTTAGAGCGGTTAGGTTATCTCCCACACTGTGCGCACCAAATATGTTTAGAATTTTAGGTATTATAGATGCCCTGAATGAAAAGATGGGGCTAGGGCTCACCCATCACGACGTGAATTGGGTTTACAACCTCCACAATTTGAAAGGACAAGGGTACTACTTAAAGTCTAGGTATGCAGAGGTTAGGCTAATTTAGTGCCTTCCTCACTTTAACAAGGGTCTAAATAAAGACTTCTTAATAATATCTGGGGATTGGCATGATGGCCTCCCCTGTTCGACGAGGGAGGGGGAACTTGGTGAGTACCCGTGTAGCATTAGCTCTATTTTTCTTCTTTATTTCCTTGTTATTGTTATATTTTTCTTTGCTTTAACCTTACCATTTCTTTAAACAATTGTGCAGATCACGGCGCGCTTGCTCGTCACGCTTACCTCGTTGACTTTACTCGCTTAGACAAAATTTTGAAAGCCGAGATGTTTGCTCATTCAGACTGTCAGCTTTGAGCAGCACACCTGATCCTTGGATACGATTCCATTTCAACAGCCTTTTCAAGCACCAAAGTGTGTGATCAAGGTAAGGGATCCCCGACTACCTCGGATCAGCATTGCCATCGAAGGTTTTCTGCTTCCTGAGGGTGCTCCCATCCCCCAAGGCACTCTCATCACCGAGCTAGTTCGACTCGTCCCCGAAGGTGTTCCTCTCGCCACCTCCTCGGCACGACCCCCACTGGGCGAAGGCTCTTCCTCTCAGCCATTTATAAAGGAAGAAGAAGAAGAGATTATTGAAGTCTCGAACTCTGGAGGAGAATTCGAGGTTTTTGATCGGCTTCCGTCACCTGAAGCCCAAACTGTTGTCCTCGGCTTGCTCCTACTAACCTCTTCGGACACCGACCCCCAACTTGAAACTATGGGTATCCAACGTAGGCCAAAGCAAAGCCTTAAGTATGTGCTGGAGGCTCAGGTAGGAGCTCAGGATCCTCTTAAAGCACCCTAGACAAGGGCCAAAGATAAGGGCGCTGAGAAAGTCCCTCTGCTTAAACTTTCTCTCCCTCCCTTAACCCAATCCCAACGTGTTGATCTTGCTGACTACAAAAGAAAAAGGGACCATCAGAGAGGGAAGGATGCAGTCGAGGGAGGAAGAGATCTTCCTATCAAGGACATTGAGCACGAAAAGGGGGGAAAATAAGCCCGTGTTGCACAGACAAGGTCAGACAGGAGAATCGAGCCTCCTGCAACTTTGCATGCACCCATCTGGGCCCCCAAGGTGACCGTAGATGATTAAGTAGTCACTGTTGATGCCTCTATTAGGAACATTGATGAGGGAACGGCTGCATACATAACAGATGCCCTGGAGCAAGCTATGTTGCTACCCGAGGACATGGGTGAGCTTAGGAGGATGAGTGACCAGAATGTCTTCATGACATTAAAAAAAGAGCTCGCTATGGTAAGGATAACCATTTTTCTCTTCTCTACTTAAAACTTTAAGATTTGCATTATTAATTTGTCATACTATACTTGTAAGCCGTTTAATCTGCTTACAGGGCGGAGGAAATAGCTGCCAACTCCTACAAGTCCCTCAGGGCCGGGGAGATGAGGCTAGATAATACCCAAAGGATCCTTGAATTAAAGAAGAAAAAACTACAAGAAGTCACTGCCAGTTTGACTAAGGCAGAAAGTGAGAGATCCGGCTTGGAGGCCTAGCTGAAGACCACTGAGAGGCAGGCTGAGGAACAAAGGCTGCAACTTAGGCACGCCGATGAGAACTTTGCTGCGGCGAAGAAGTTGATTGACGGCCTTAAGCTTGATCTGAAGAGGTCTGAGGAGGCTAGGCAGGAAGCCATAAAGGCCAAGGAAGAGGCTATCGCCAAAGCTCAAGAGGCTGAAGAGGCAGTAGACCAGGCTGAGCAGAGTGGATACGAGGTGGGGGTGGCAGAAACCACTGAGACCTTTAAAGCTCAAGTGCCGTAGGTATGTAAGGATTACTGCCTCCAAGTGTGGAAGGAAGCTCTATCCCAAGCTGGGGTTGATGCTTCCTCTCATCTTTGGAAGGTGGAGAATGCCTATGTACCCCCGGCCATTCAAGTCTCCTCTTCTGTCCAGGCCAGGGATGATGCCGGCTCCTCCGCAGCCGGAGTACAATCAGGAGAAGCTGCTGCTGAAACTGTTGTTCTTGAGCATTCACTTCCAACGCAAGGTGAAGGGGCTCAACCTGAAGATACGCAGCTTCTCGTTGAACTTAAGGAGCTACCCCCCAACTCAAAGGCCTGTGGTACTATGGAGATCGTTCTGGCAACCATGCCTATAGTGCCAAAGGGGGGTCCCAAAGGCAAAGAGATGGTTGAAGGGTCCTTGGCTTCAGTGGTGGCTCTTGCTGACCCCACAAACCAAACACAATCAAAGCATTGATGGCCCTTCCTTCTGTCATTGTAGTTTCCTTTCCGTTTTAGTTAATTAGTTTTTAGTTTTTAGTTTTCTTTTTTTATTTTAGCTTTCTTTCCCTTTGGTGTGGTACAATGGTTTGATTGTGAATGTACTTGCAAAGACTTTCAGTTAATGAGAAGAACTTATGATTTGAATCGTAGTTTTGAGTTACATTTGTTATTAGCATGCCCTTCTATTTATTATTTGTGCAAAATGACAAAGTAACAGCTCATATTCACTATATTCATTAATAGTTCTGTGTCATTAACCAAATAAAGACAACAAAAATTTGTAAAACTTATATACTTGCAAATGCTTTAAGTGATGCTCGCGAATTTTTATTCAGTTCTAGTGACGACTAAAACACTTAAAAGTAAATCATATGCACAGGACCAATTCAGCTAACTATTCAAGAATTAATCATCGTGCTAACGCACAAGAGATGTTAGGATGAGGGACACTAAGTTCCCTGATGTGATTTGTATGTGAACCAAAGGTAACTCAAATGCCATGCCCAATAACTAGTAAATGCCCACAGTTTAAAGGACCCTTTGTGATCACGTATCTGATGGGTACTTGGAAAGACACCTACCTCTCTAAGGCATGTGATCCGAGGAGTCCACGTATCCCAATTCCTGCTTAACACCTTGCGATGAGGTGCCAATTTCCCCAAGGTAAATGATCCGAGGATCTGGCATAACCCTAGTTCTGCTTAACAATTTTAATCGACACACTAATTTCTCCAAGGTAGATGATCCGAAGATCAGGCGTAACCCTGGTTTTGTTTAACAATTTTAATTGGCATGCTAATTTCTCCAATGTAGATGATCCAAGGATCAAGCGTAACCCTGGTTTTGTTTAATACTTGATATTGATATGTTAATTTTCCCAAGGCAGAGGATCTGAGGATCCGACATAACCTTGGTTCTGTTTAACAAATGATATAGACATGTTAATTTTCCCAAGATAGAGGATCCGAGGGTTTGACGTAACCTTGGTTTTGTTTAACAAATGATATAGACATGTTAATTTTCCTAAGGCAGAGGATCCGAGGGTCCGACGTAACCTTGGTTCTATTTAACAAATGATATAGACATGTTAATTTTCCTAAGGCAGAGGATCCGAGGGTCCGACGTAACCTTGGTTCTGTTTAACAAATGATATAGACATGTTAATTTTCTCAAGGCAGAGGATCCGAAGGTCCGACGTAACCTTGGTTCTGTTTAACAAATGATATAGACATCTTAATTTTCCCAAGGCAGAGGATCTGAGGGTCCGACGTAACCTTGGTTCTGTTTAACAAATGATATAGACATGTTAATTTTCCCAAGGCAGAGGATCTGAGGGTCCAACGTAACCTTGGTTCTGTTTAACAAATGATATAGATATATTAATTTTCCCAAGGCAGAGGATCCAAGGATCCGACGTAACCCTGGTTTTGTTTAACAAATGATATTGATATTCTTGAACATAACCTTCAGTGTGTCATGATAACAATAGGACAAAAGTGGTAGAAGTACCTTTCATTAATAATAGTATCTCCGCAAGTTATTTACATTCCAAGGATGTTTTGCAGCTTTTTGCTCTAGATCTACCAGATAGTAAGCCCCAATGCCAGCTATTGAAGTAATGCGATACGGTCCTTCCTAATTAGGTCTCAATTTTCCCCATGCTGGATTCTTGGCCGTACCTAGGACTTTCCTCAATACCAAATCTCCAGGAGCCAGTGGCCTTGACTTCACGTGTGAATCGTACCTTTACTTCAGTTTTTGCTGGTAATAAGCCAATTGGACCATAGCATTCTCCTTCCGTTCTTCGACTAGATCTAGGCTCCTTTTTAGTAACCTGTCATTATTATCGGAAGTGAAAGAACTTGTTCTTATCGTCGGGAATCCAATTTCTAAAGGACTCACAACCTCGGTGTCATAAGTCATTGAGAAGGGTGTTTCTCCTGTGGATCTTAGTGACGTGGTCTGATACGTCCACAGAACATGAGGTAATTCTTCCACCCATCTACCTTTGGCGTCATCCTGCCTTTTCTTGAGCCCATTAACAATGACTTTGTTGATTGCCTCGGCCTACCCATTTCCTTGTGGATACGCTAGATTAGAATACCTGTTGGTTATGCCGAGGTCACAGCAATATCATCTGAAAGCTTTACTATCAAATTGCAAACCATTATCCGATATGAGAGCACGAGGAACTCCAAATAGGGTGACAATATTTTTCCAAATGAACTTTTTCGCATCAACATCTCTAATATTGGATAGGGGTTCAGCCTCTACCCACTTGGTAAAATAATCAGTGCCCACAATCAACCACCTCCTATTCCCAGGCGCCTTTGGAAAAGGTCCCACAATGTTCAAGCCCCATTGCGTAAAAGGCCAGGGACTTGTCAGAGGATTTAGCTCTCCTCCAGGCTGATGGATGTTGGGTGCAAACCTTTGGCATTGATCGCACTTCTTCGCATAGTCTTAAGCTTCTCGTTGCATATTTGGCCGCCAATACCCTTGTGTTAGAGCTCTGTGAGCTAAAGATCTCCCCCCTGCGTGACTTCCACATATTCCTTCATGCAATTCCTCTAAAAGCAGTTCTGTTGCTTTAGGATGTACACATAGTAAGTATGGCCTAGAAAAAGATTATTTGTACAGTTTCTGATCCTTGGACAACCAAAACTGAGGTGCCTTTCTGCGCACCTTATCCACTTCAGCTTTTTCCTCTGGCAGGACATCGTCCTTAAGGAAAGACACGATAAGGTCTATCCAACTAGGCCTTACCCTGATTTGATGAACCTGGACAATACTTCCAATCATTCTAGCTGGTTTACATAAGTCTTCAACAAGGATGATCAGAGGAAGACCTTGTGCCGAGGATATGGCGAGGTTTTCCAAGGAGTCAGCATGTGTGTTGTTACTTTTAGGAACATGCGACAAGGTAAAGGATTTGAATTTGGACTATAAAAGCCTGACTTAAGTTAGATATTCCTGCATCCTCAGATCTCTAGCCTCTACCTTTCCATATACTTGGCCTACAACTAGTTGCGAGTTTGAGAACATTTGCACTGCCTTTCCACCCATTTTCTGAACCATATCCATCTCTTTTACTAAAGCCTCATCCTCGGCTTCATTGTTAATATCCGAAAATCCTAATCTCAGGGACCTCCAGCATAAGCCCCTCTGGGGTTATAATTACTAACCCCACACCGGATCCCCTTTGATTTGCAGCCCCATCAACATAAACATTCCATAATGAAGGTTCTTTGCACGTGATCACGCCAACTGATTTCTCATCAATGTCCATGCTTTTGACATTATCTTCTGTTGTGGGCTCAGCGAATTCTGCGACTAAATCAGCTAACACTTGACCCTTTACTGATGTGCGGGGCATATACTTGATGTCAAAAGTGCCCAAAATGGTTCCCCACTTAGCAATCATACTTGTATAATCCGCACTCCGGAGCACAGCTTTAAGAGGAAACTGAGTTAGGACTACCATCGTATAAGATTGGAAGTAATGGGGGAGTTTACGCGTACCATGCACCACAGCCAGAATTGCCTTCTCCAATGGTGAATAGCGCACCTCGGCTTCATGCAAGGAATTACTCACATAATAAACTGGCTTCTGTACGTTTTTATCGACCCTTATTAGCACCAAGCTAACAACATGGTTTGCCACTACTATATACGCAAATAGAATTTCATCAATTTCGGGCCGAGATATGATAGGAGGACGTGATAGATACTCCTTAAGCTGCTGAAAAGCAACGGCACACTCTTTTATCCATTCAAATCCCTTTCACTTGTTCAACAGTTGGAAAAATGGCCTACACCAATTAGCAGACCGTGAGATAAATCTGTTGAGGGTAGCAGTCATTCCGGTTAATCTTTGCACTTCCTTTGGATTTCGAGGTGGCTGTAAACTATTGATTGCCTTGACTTGAGCGGGATTGACCTCGATTCCCCTATGCGTCACCATGTAGCCCAAGAACTTACCACATCCAACCCCGAAAGAACATTTAGATGCATTAAGATGTAACTTGTGCTTTCTCAGTATTTGAAACGTTTCGACCAAGTCTGGTATATGAGTCAAGATAGTTTTACTCTTGACCACCATATCGTCCACGTACACTTCAATTGTCTATTCCAGTTAGGGTTCAAACATCCTCGACATCATTCTCTGATAAGTAGCCCTAGCATTCTTTAGGCCGAAGTGTATCACCTTATAGTGATAGTTTCCTGAGGGGGTAACGAAAGCTGTCTTCTCTTGGTCCTCTAGAGCCAAAGGTATTTGATGGTAACCTTGGAAAGCATCTAGAAAGCTCATCCGAGGATGCCCTACAGTGGCATCCACCAATTGATCTTTGCAAGGCATTGGGAACGAGTCTTTGGGATAGGCCTTATTCAGGTCTATGAAATCCACACACACTCTCCACTTTCCACTCTTCTTTATCACTACCACTGTGTGTGCCAACTACTCTGGGTAAAACACCTCCTTGATAGCACTCGCCTTTTTGAGCTTTAATACCTCTTCCTTAACAGCATCAGCATGCTTCTTGGACGAGCGCCGAGGTGGTTATCTCCTTGGCACTGCCGTTGGACTAACATTCAAGCAATGGCAGATGAAGTTTGGGTCAGCCCCTGGAGCTTCATAAGCGTTCCATGCAAATACATCAATGTTCTGCTTCAAAAACATAACTAGTTTCTCTTTTTCTTGAAGTGGCAATTGACTTCCCACCTAAAAAAACTTCTTCATGTTATCAGCAGTAAGTATTTTCTCCAACTCTTCACACACAGGCTCTTCGACCTCGGCCACCTCCTGCCTAGCCGAGGACGTTAGCTGCTACAAACCTCTCCCATCCGAGGCCTGGGGTTCCTGCCTGGCCTGATGTGTAATTGTCGCTGTTATGCATTGTCTTGCCATAGACTGGCTTCTGATTATTTCTTCAATTGAATCCCCATACGGGAACTTCACCTTAACGTGCAGGGTTGAAGAGACTGCACCCAAGGCATGCAACCACGGCCTTGCCACAATGGCCGTGTAAGGGGAGTAGGCATCTACTACAATGAAATCTACATCCACCACCACTGGTCCTGCCTGTACGGGCAATCGAATTTGCCCCTTTGGAATAACAGCTTTCCCTTCAAAACTTATCAACGGTGAATCATAGGCTGTGAGATCTTCGGGCTTCAAGTTAAGCCATTTAAACAAATCCGGGTACATGATATCAGCCCCACTCCCTTGGTCGACTGTCACTCTTTTTACGTCATAACCCCCTATCCTCAGCATGATAACCAACATATCGTCATGTGGCTGAATGGTTCCAGCCTTGTCTTCTTCGCAGAATCCCAAAATGGGGGGAGGGTTCTCCTTGGTCCTCTTCAGCTTAGAGTTAAGGTCCTCGGCTGGAAGTTGCGATACTGACATTACCCTAGTAAGGCAAGACCCAGTCCGACCTGGAGCAATAGAAATGACGTTTATCGTGCCCAATGGAGGCCTCAAAGTGTTGCTACCCTGATTTACCGAACCAGATTGTGTGCCTTGCCTATTAGGCCGGTTCATAAACTGCCTCAATTTCCCTTCTTTGACCAACTGATCCAGATAATTCCATAAGGTCCTGCAGTTTTCTGTGGTATGACCCTTATCTTGATGATAGTTGCAATGGAGGCTCTGATTACATTTTATAGGGTCTCCTATCATTTTATTAGGCCACCTAAAGTATGGTTCATGACAAATTTTTTCCAGCACCTGTTGCACAGGCTCGCAAAATATAGCATTCACTATCTGAGAAGAAGCTGACCCAGATTGGCCAACAAAATCCCTTCGTGGCCATTTGTTATTGTACCTTTCTAACCTGAAATCCCTCCTCTCCTGAGGGATAATCTTTATCTTCCTTTTGCCATGCTGCTGATCTTCCTCAACTGGCTTATATTTGTCAATGCGATCCATGAGCCGACGAACATTTTTTACCGGCTTCTTGGTCAGAGATTTCCTTAAATCGTGCTCAACTGGAAAGCTGACCTTGAAGGTGTTAATTACCACCTCATCAAAATCACCATCAATCTCATTAAACGCTTTCCAGTATCTATCCGAGTAAGTTTTTAGGGTCTCGCCCTCTCTTATGGCCATGGATAATAACGAATCTAGAGGCCGAGGTACTCTATTACAAGTAACAAAACGAGACCCAAACGTCATCGTGAGTTCCATGTAGGAATCAATGGAATTCGCCTTCAACCCATTAAACCACCTCATCGCAACAGGCCTCAAGCTCGAGGGGAAAACTTTACACATCAAGGTTTTGTTCTTAGAATAAATTGCTATGCGTTGGTTAAAATGACTCATGTGCTCCACTGGGTCTATTCTGCCATTGTAAATGGTGAAATTTGGTTGTGTGAAACGGCAAGGAAGTTTTCCTTTCTCAATCCGACGCGTGAAAGGTGATTTGGAAAGTTGGTGCAACGCCTTTCCCATGGCATCACTGCCCAAAACCCTGGAAGGAGACTTCTTGCTCACTCTGTCATGAAGATCTCCCGCTTGATATGAGAAAGCTTCACTAGGAGGGGTTCTTGACCTGGGCCTATAACCACTACTCTAGGAGTCGTCAGAGGAAGGATCAGACACAGAAGGCGTTCGTTTTCGTTTCATACAACGTAATTTCCTCTTCAAGTGGTCAATCTCTCTCTGCATGGCCCTAGCATCACCTTCACGGAGTACTCTGCTTTCACCCCGCGAGTGATTTCTCACAGTGCGTCCTGTATGTACACTGCCCTCTCGGTCTCTTATCTGTTCTAAGTGCTGGAAGGGATCTTCGTGTTGGGACCCTAAGGATTCTGCATGGTGTGGACCTAAACTTTCCATCACGTTATCTGCGTCAGAACAAAAGAATTCCCATAGACGGCGCCAATTGTGAGGACACAAATAGTCTGGACCTCAGTTGTACCTTCGGAACCAACCCAAAGGGCTCTAAACAATGAATTTATAAAGAGTGGGTTTCGAATCTAGGTCTAGGAACATTGGATAACATGAAAGTTCAACTAGGTCACAAAATACATGCATAACACTTATACGTAGGTAAATTCTCTTGTATATTGATGCCGAGGATAGTCTTTCATTCTCTCTTACAGTTTTCTCCTGTGTCTCTCCCCCCCTCTTTCTTCTTCCCTTGCCTTTTATAGGCCTTTTTTCTTCTCCCTCTTTTCTCCACGTGTAGATCAAATACTTCTTTTAGATACTTGTCCTATCACACCTTTCTACCAAAGTCTTTGGCGGTAGGTATAAGGCTGAACTCTAATACTCAGGCATCACTTCCCCATTAATACGGCTAGAGAGGTAGGTATAGAACCTTCAATGCGGTGATGGCAGCTTTATCCTTGATATTTCCTGTTACTTCTCCTTGTCTCCTATCCTTGTTTTCCTAGCCTTTGTCAAGGTCTTTAGTATTGATGCCTTTTAACTGCCAGATCACTCTTCTCGTCCTCGGCTACCTATGGTCGAGAACGTTACCATCCTCGGACATCATGCCCCAGGATTTTTTGCCTGGATATGGCTTCTTTCTTCTACCACGTTACTTCACAGGCGGAGCTTTTCATGTCCTCAGACCTCCAATACCGTTAGGTTGGGCTTTCAGCCCCATAAGAGCTCTTGGGCCGGCCCAATACATCTCTTGGGCCTATTGGCCCTACAATTATATATATATATATATATAATATGTATGTATTAGATTTTGATTAAAAAATATTAAATTATAATAATGTGAGCTGATAAATAATTTTTAATAATTTGTTTTCTTTTTTCCTAAGTAAATGTATGAAGGAATATGTATTAAACATGAAATTTTGAATTCTCTTCCGGGGACTATTTTAGATTAGTTACCAAAACATAATATTTCAAGACCAATATGTACTAGTGAACCTTTTGGGGATTATACATATTAATCACAAACTCGTGTTATGCATGGAATAGTTTAACAAGCATTTAAGGAAAATTAATCAATTGTATATCAATTACAAAAAATTGTAGAAGAATAAAAATTATATAATAAATGAAAGCTTCCTCTATAATAGTAGTTGATTAACCATTCAATGCAAGAGAAAGTTTAACATGAGTCCACATCTTCTGTCTCACTTTTTTTGTTCCACTCTATACTCCACAAATAAAAACTTGCCATGTGTCCACCAATTTAATTAGATTTTAACTTTATGTTTTTCTTTTCATATACCCAGAAAAATAAAAATAAAAACCCAAAACGTCCCCTACTACCACCGATCCTCCACCACCACAACTACACCGCTAATCACCACTATCCACCACCACCAGGCCCACACGAACCACACCACCTAATTCAACAAACCCAAACATTTCTCTTAACCCTCCATTAACTCCTTTCTTTTATGACTCACTGTTTTCACCAGATTTGCATCTTTATGAACCATACCAAGCCAAAAATAATTCACTGATTTGGATTAAAAGTCAGAAACCATGCTTGCTGTGGTAATTTAAAAGATAAGTATGAAAAAAGAAAAATAGTTAGTGCCATAAAGATTGAAGAGGAAACAAAAGAAACGTAAGGATTGAAGAGAACTTTTTGATTTGAGCCTTTGGTCTCCTCTGTCATGGATGGCCGTTGATGTCATCAATAAGCCATTCATAGTGGCATCGGCGACGGTTGCTGGTGAGGGTGGAGGTGGAGGACCAGTGGTGGTGGCTGGGAGTGTTTGAGTTTTTTATTTTATTTTATTTTATTTATTTTAGGAAACTAAATAAGGAAAGGCTGAAAATTATATTTGAATTTAATAGATGTGCATGTGGCAAATTTTTATTGGTAGAGTATAGAGTGGAGTAAGAAAAATGGGAAAGAAGGTTTGGACTCGTTTAACATAGTATAACTTTGCTTTTATTTTTTTAATTAAAAATGATATATGATAATTTTTAATAGACATTTATTTTTTATTATTATTATTATTATTATTATTATTATTATTATTATTATTATTATTATTATTATTATTATTATATAGAACTATATATTCTAAAATAAGTAACCATATTTATTTTATTAAAAAAAAAAAAATCTAGGTTCTTTATTTTTGGGTAAATAAACTAGCATGTTGGGGCATTTACAAAGTAGGAACCTCTCAAGAAGATTCCTTTCAACTCACTTTCCATATTTCCACTCAATCCCACCCACTTGATTTCTTTCACTTTCCCTTCTAATACTTCATATACATAATACATACATACATACATACATATATATATATATATATATATATATGGTGAAACAAAAAGCGCTTAGGAGGGGAAAGTGACACCAATTGCAACTTTTGGACCAAAATATGAACTTTTCTAGGAACACTAAAATCTCACCCTGACTGGTACAGGTTGGAATTTGGAGTGAGATGGAACATAGGAGTGTTGACATCCCATTTTGTAACCTGCATTTAACCTTACATGGAGGGTAAAAGGGTAATTTCATCTTGAAAATAGGCATCTTAATTTTGGCCACTAGATCCTTAATTTCATTTCATCAAAATAATCTTGATATTGTAACGATCAAATTGATTGGTCATAAGCCTTAATCGGATTGTCAAATTGAAAATTATCATCAAATCAAGTTTTAATGGCCGAAATGCACTATCACAAATTGAGTATGACTATATATGATTATGAACAATTAATTCCAATTGATTATAATTATAAGTAATTTGAAATCAATGACGAGTCATAATTTGATTGGCTAGGTCTACATCTTATTGTAAGGTTGCACTCACTTGATTAATTATATAATTTAACATTAATTATTCAATTAATAATTTGTGTAATTATCTTTTTAATTGGGGTAAATTTGGAACTGATTAAGTCTGAAATGGAAGTGATTAGGACCTATAAATGTTAATTGAAAACTAATTTGGAGCCTACTAATGTTAATTGTGTTGAAATTATTTTCTAGCAAATGACCTCTGCTCATCATTTCGTTGATATCTCTTAGAGTATTTTGAATTTGTGAGTGAGATTAATTGTCCAAAAACTAGACATTTGTGGCTTTAATTTAAGCACAAGAATGAGACAATTTCGATCAAAATTGAGTAAGATACGATTTTTTGAATTTGACTTTGTGAATTGTTACATGAACTACGAGAAAAACTAAATTCTTAGTCATTTTGCTTGCTCATCACTCCCACCAACCTCCAAATTTAATGGTCCAGCTTTCTCTAAATACTAAAATAGGTCTAGGTTTATGATTCTCTTTAATCCTTTGTCAACCTTTATTAATTTCCCTTCCATTCATATTTTGTCCACCATTACTGTATTAAACCTCCATCTCCTCCATTCCAAGACACAGATGCACCCTCTCTTCTCCCTTATTGAGTTGTAGTGAAGTAGAGTAGTTTTGTTATATTTTGGTTTTCCTAAGACTTAAGGTATTGAGTGAGACTCACTCTCCCTCTCCTAATTCTTCTTTTCTACTCCACACTTAGGACCTCCACCAAAAGCCTCTTCCTCTATCGTGTGGATCTCGCATGCAGGTATAATCCATTTCCCTAACTTGTTTTTTATATTGCCATGATGAGAATTTAATATTAAAGCATACTAGTGATTATTTTAATCCATTGAATATGTTTGAATGTTCTTAAATGTTCATACACGTTCTTCACATGTTCTTGGTTGTTCATTAGGGTTTATCACATGCACACACATTAAATTCAACATGCAAATTGATTGTAACATATTGGATGATATGATATGCATGCTTGGCCACTATAGTCTAGAAGACTAGTTTCATCGGGCAAGGTGGGTGCCTAACACATTCCCACCTTATAACATAGCCTTTGAGCTTAGATAAAGGGTTGATAGATAAATTCTTATCCATGTAATTTTCAATCTTTAGATTGTAACTAGGAAACAAAATCATGTATTTTATCGTAAATTGTATCTAGGACCAAAGCCATGTAATTTCCTATGATCGATGTACATTTCCTCTCAAATCATTAAAATAAGTGTAGACACCTAATTTTGCACCCATGATTTAACTAAGGAAGATGACTGGAGTAACCATTTGTATCCCCAAAATTCATGTTTGCATTACAAACATTAATTCATTCATTGCATATCATAAAATGATCTTGAGGTTCTAATGGTTGTGACGGTATGTCCGGTTTTCAAGTCGGATCGTCGGATCGAAAGATATCACATGATCAAGTTTGCACGGTTAGCATGCATTGTGTCTAGGTAGAGTTGACCACGCATGATTAGTTTAAATTAATTCTGATTGGTTAAACAATTAAAATTAAATAATTTTGTGATTGGTTGATAATTAGTGTTTAAAATAGGATTGCTTGCATATGATTAAAGGGGATAATTGGATAACAATAAAATTATGGATAATCTGAACTTTAACAAGATTTATTTTAGAGTATTTATGTACAAGATAATTATTGCTAAAAAGACTTGAATTATCTAGAAAAGAGTTCAAAAATTAGAATACGGATTGAGAATGTGTCTAAGTGCATGTCCTGACGCAAGAAAACCCTAAAAAAGGAGTCCAAAAGGCACCCAAACACAAAAGCGTGATTGGCATCCAAGAATGACATTTTGCACTTTTGGGATATCGAACGGCACTTTCAAAGTGCCGAATTGCACTCTTTTGGGTTGTGGCCCAACTCTTTTCAGGTGAAGATCAAACACATCCTTTTCAACTTTTTTTGCAGAAGGACGTGTCCTGATTCGTATTCCAATCACCGTGGCTTATTTTTCATGCATTCCAATCTCTATAAATAAGGACTGAATCTTAAAGTTCAACACACTTTTTGACACATTTTCTTTGGGGGAGGGATACACATTTTTACACTCTCAAATTACTCATATTTTTGACTCCCCTTTCTGATATTCTTTCTTAAAGCTAGGGTTTTTAGGTTTCAAAGATAATTGCATAAGTTTCTTTGAACCCTAAAATATCCACTTAAGAAGAAGAGTGCTCCATGCAAGAGGTTGTTTCTAATTACCCTTTTCTTTTCTTATGTTGCTTTTATCATGATGATGCATGTTTGTATATTTCTTTCAATTGAATTGTTTTAAATATCCATAACATGAATTGTCAATTCATATTGTTAAAGCATGTTCTTGTTTATTTATTTATTTATTATTGTTGTGATCTCTTTCTTGGTTCAAACATCTACATGATATGAATTCTTTTCTCAAATAAAAACAGATTTACAATTTCATTAAATGTAGATCTAAATTTTTCTTAAAAAAAAATAAAGATCTACATCTTCATTAGATGTAGATCTGAATTTCTCTCAAAATAAAAAAGGATTTACATCTTCATTAGATATAGATCTGAATTTTTCTTAAAATAAAAAAGGATCTGCATCTTCATTAGATGTAGATCTGAATTTTTCTCAAAATAAAAAAGGATTTGCATCTTGATTAGATGTAGATCTAATTTTTTTCAAAATAAAAATGAATCTGCATCTGCATTGGATGTACATCTAAATTTTTCTCAAAATAAAAATAGATTTGCATCGTCATTAGATATATATCTATCCTTTGTATTTTACATTTTTGCAAAATATATATATATATATATATATATATATAAAGAAGTTTTTTGACCTTAGATATGATGTCTTTTCAAAATGCACTTATAAAAAAAAAAAAAAAATTTATCTTCAACTTTCACCATATTGATTCCCTTTATTTCTTGCCTATAATAATAAATTGCATAAAATAATGTTTCGCTATAATCATCTAGAAATGAAAAAAAAAAAAAAAAAAAACTTAAATCATTTTCATTTTCATTCTACTATAATCAAAATCTAGATTTTCTCTTTGTGATATTCTTGTGTTAGAATTTTATTATCTCTTCCTTGTGTGTATGTGTGTTTGTTTGTTTGTTTTTTTTTTAATTAAAAAAACTTAATGACCATATCTTTTCTATGGAACGATGTTAGGGATATTACCAATTTTGCCATATAAGTTTTCCCAATTAATGTGTCACCTATTACAAAATAGTCATCAAATATTTATTATTATGTTGTTGAAGTGGCATCAATTACATTGATTACCATATTAGTTTGTAATTTTTTTAGTAGCATTAATAGAAATTTTAGCATTTTTCTTCATATCAAAGCAAAATATAGCACACCAGTAAACCAAGAACTATTGCTTTCAGTAATTATTTTTAGTCTCCACTATAGAAAATAGTTTTTACTATTGACTATTGAGAAAGCTAACAGCTACACTTAAGATCATATGAGTTCCTCAGATGAATAGAAAAGCAAACAAATACACAAAACAATAAAAAAAACTACATAAAACAAAAATAAAACTTCCCTTCGAGAGGAGAAAGTTTATGTGGAGGCACTAGTTGGACATGGAGGAACCACTACATCAGTGTTCCCTTCTAACATCAATACAACACTTTTCATGGAAGGATGAAAAATTGGTTCATCTTGAATGCACCACAATGCCACCTTAACCATATTCTCCAAGGTTCTCTTATCTACTTCTTCACTACCCACAATCTTATCCAATTCTCTAGCAACAAAGCAATTATATACCCAAGTTGAAAGAACAATCTCTTTGGACTTCGATACATTAATGTCCATATATATATATATATTTGCAACATTAAATCTCCGGAAGCACCATTCCATAACTATAAACATCTGCCTTTATTGATATTGGGGTGTTCATTTGCCACTCAAGTGCCATATACCCCTTAGTCCTTCCGACCATTGGGAAGGTCGTTCTTTGATCCATGTTGAGACTCATTTTTGAAAAATCCCACCAGTAGGAAGAAGCCCAACAATATGGGCAAGAAGAGAGTTAGCGGATTGATAAGAAGAAACCATTAACGGCAGGAATAATGGATCATAGGCCCATAAAACAGATAGATGGGTCTTGAGAAAAGCAAATGGGCCTAGAGGAGCCCAAAGGAGGAAGTAGTAAACCATGGGCATTAGGTAATGAAGAAAAGCAAGAATGGACCACAGTAGGCCTGATGTAATGAAGTAAGAAAGAAAGGGGTTGATGGAAAGCCCATTAGCCCCAAGGATGAAGGATAAACTAATTGGGCCAAGAAAGTCTAAAAGAGTTAGCAAAGTGCCCATGAAAATACAGAATTAGGAAATGAGTCGAGAATGCCCAAGGAAAAAGAAATGGGACAAAAGAGCCCACAAGCAATGTAACGGATTGGACAAAACAATGTAACATGAATGACCATACGGAGTCATTGAAAGGAGGCTGGGCAGTATGCCCAAAGAGGCCCAACAAACACGGGTCCAATAATACCGTGACAAGAATAGCAAAATGGTGTGGCAGAAATGACAACAAGACAACGGGGAAGCAAGGAATGAGAAACCCAAGCAAGGCCTAGCCCTTGGAAAGAAATAGACCAATAAATAATGAAAGACCAATAAAGAATGAAAGACCAGAAGACGGCTCACACCATAAGAGGTCAAGGGTAGGTGGCAGAATGCACAGACGAACCCCAAACCGCGACAAACCCATGAGTAGCAGACAGGTTTTGGACGTACACGAGAAGTGGAGCACGCGCAAGACCCAGGCCCTACCAGCCTGTACCCAGCTAATACAAGAGTGGTAGGTTATGGGTCAGAGGTAAGAGAGGGTATGGTCTGGCGGTGGGGAGAAGGGGAAGCCTATTCTGGGGTTCCTACTCAAACTCTTTTGGGAAAAATGTTCTGTTGGGATGACATACCACCCAAAAGAGGGAGGATAAGCTGGAACCACTAAGTGCATGCCATGAGGGATAGGAAGGGAGAACACTAACACCGTGGCAAATAAGAAGATCACGGTGAGCAAACAAACAAAACAACCTTCTTTGTCTAGTAATGGGGAGTGACACAGCCAGCACAGGTAAGTGGTAGTGGCTGGGGCACTAACAGACCGGTGGTGGTTGGCAAGGACACCCAAGCTAGACAAAGGTTGTTAAGAGGTAAAATGGTAAAGAAACAGTTGCGGCAGACAATATATAAAGAGCCTTTGCCGTGCACAGTAGAGGGGGGCAACTGTAGCAATCACCATAAGAGTGATCACCATTACGCCGCATAAGAAAGCACTAAAGAAAAGAGAGAAAGCAAAAGGGAGAATGGAAATAGTAGAATAGGGGAAAGAAACAGAGAGTTAAAAGAAAAAAAGCAAGAGAAATTAGAATGATAGGCATGCACCAATGGGTTTTCTCATTCTCTCCCTCTTAAAGCCTATCCCCTGCTAAGAAATACTTTCGGGCACAAGCCATTCAGGTATGCTCCTTCAAAGTGTGTAAATTCTGTGGCAGGATGCTTCTGCGAGGTTACCTACATTGAGGAAATGCTTCCCTCCTTGGCCACAATCCTGTAACTAAATTAAATGCGGCAAACTAGCCATATTCTTCTTTAACTTTACTGATTATTACTATATTTTCTTCTCCAGCCTTTATTATTACTCTTACAACTTGTTCTTTTCTTTTATTTTTGCGAAAGACTGTTTACTTAGTTTCCCAAACAATAACGTATTTGATTATCAAAAAACAATAACGTATTTTATTATAAAAAAAACAATAACATATTTCCCTTATCACTGTTTTTGTTGTACCATTCCGTCACAACCTTCTTCTGCGGCAGTTTCGTCTGCTGTGGGCATGTGACAATAGTGTTGGCAAATGGAGGCATAGTTTGCGTGCAAGCCGGACCAAAGTGAGTTGCAGTTGGGTCGGTCCTGACTCTCTTATCCAGAATACTTGGGCCCAGCGCAGTAGGAGACAGTTCAACCCAAAATCACAAAAAAGGCCTACCACAATCCGACATTAACAACTTCGCCAAACCAAAATTAGAGATTTTAGCAGTCCAAAACTCATCCATCAAAATGCTTGAGGGCTTTATATCACAATGGATAATAGGAGTCTTGCACTTTTCATGTAGATAGAAAATTTCTCTTGCAACATCCAATGTTATTCTTATTGTTTCATTCCAGTCTGGATGTCTTATTCCTTTTAAAAAGAACATTGGCAAGGGAGCCATTGCTCATATATTCATAGACAAGAAGCCTCTTAGAACCCTTAGCACAATAATCTAGCAATCGAATCTAATTTTTGTGGTGAGTTCTCCCTATTGCTTGCATCTTTGCACGAAACTCTTTTTCACCTTCTTCCACCAATTTCTCTAGCCTCTTCACCGCAACACATTTTTTACCTTTGTATAAATTATCTTTGTAAACTATTTCAAAAGAACCATTAGCCAACTCATCTTTGAATCCATTTGTTGCTCTTTTGAGCTCATCATATAAAAAAATATTTAAAGTCATGCCCAGTGTTTCACTCTCTTTCAAATCTTTAAATTGATGTTTAAAAAACTAAATATTATTTAAGTGATTTAAATATAAAAATGGCCTGTTAAAGTTTTTGCCTTAAGCCTTAAATTGTATTAAGCCAGTATTGGAAGCAAAACATTAATTTCAAGACAAGTTCTCATACAAGTAAAGGTATTCTTGGCTACACTGATTTAGACATTTTGGTGGGCCTTTTTGTGATTTTGGGTTGAACTACCTCCTGTTGAATCGTGGCCCAAATATTCTGGATAGGAGAGTTGGGATCGGTTCAGTTATGACTTGCCTTGAACTGGCTTGTGCGCAAACACTATGCCTCGTTTGCTGAAACCTTAATCATGTGTCCACGGTAGACATAGTTGCTATGGAAGAGCCATGGCAGACAAATATAATAAAATAATAATGAGAGAAATAAGTTATTGTTAAGGCAAGATAAGCAAGAAATCCTTAGTCAAAATAGGGAAAGAAAACACATTTTGAGTGAGGATACAAAGACAAAATGAGAAGTAATAACAATAAGTGAGAAAAATTGAAGAACGAAAGATCAGTTTGCCACGTTTGATTGCGCTACGGGGGTGAGGCCAAGGAGGGAAACCACTTCCTCAACGTGGGTAACTTCACAGGATGATCCTGTCATGAAAATTACCCACTCTGAGGGAATGGACCTGAATGGATTGTGTCCAAAATGAGTCTCCTTTTCTCCTTACAGAGGGTAAGCTTTTAGAGAGAGAGAAGGAATTAGCCTATTGGTACATGTTTGCCATTCTACACTCTCTGTTTTCTCTTCCTGACTCTCTCTTTTTTCTCTATTTTTGTTATTTCTATTTTTTTTTCTTCATCTTTTCCCTTTCTTGGTGCTTACTTATCTAACAATGTTGTGATTCTCTCTTAGTGGTTATTATTGCCCTGATGATGATCCCACTGTGCACAGCAAGGGTCCTTTATATACTACCTGTCGTGACTGACTTTTACCATTTTAGCCTTTAACTACTTTTTTCTGGTCTGGGTGTCCTTGCCGACCACTACTGGTTTGTCAACTGTCCAACCACCACCACTTACTTATATTAGCTACGCCACTCCCTAACACCAGACAAAGAACATTATTTTGTTTGCTTGCTCATCGTGGCATTCTTATCTACCACGGTGTGGGTGTTCTCTCTTCCTATCCCTCTTGGCATGCATCTAGTGGTTCCAACTCATCCTTACTTCTTTTGGGTAGTATGTCATCCCAACAGGACATTTTTTCCCAAATGAACCTGAGCAGAAACCCCAAAATAGGCTTTTCCTTCTCCCTACTGCCAGACCATACCCTCTCTTATCTCTAACCCATGACCCACCATTTCCTATATTGGCTGGGTACAGGCCGGTGATGTCTGGGCCTTGCACATGCTCCATTTTTGTGTTCGTCCAAAACTTGTCCACTGCTCATGCGTTTGTCGTGGTCTGGGGGTTCGTCAGTTCTCTCTGCCACTCATCCTTGACCAGATATGGTGTGAATTGCTTTCTAATTTCTCATTCCTTATAGCTTGCTCTTTCAAGGGCTGGACCTTGCTTGATTGTGGGCTTTTCTTCCTTCAGCCTATTCTTTGCACCTTTCGTAATCTTGCTGTTATTTTTTATCATACCACTTTGCTGTCTCTGCTGTGGTGTTATTTGTATTGTACCTGCTAGGCCTCTTTGGGCCTGCTACCTATTCTTCTCCCAACAACTCAATATGATCATTGGTTTTATACTCATGCTAATTTAGGCTTTTCTTGACCCATTTCATTGCTTGTGGGCTCTCTGGTCCCTTTTCTCTCATCTTGAGCATCCTTGACCCATTTGCTTTCCTTGGGCATCCTTGGCCCATTTTCTAATTCTCCATACCCATGGGCTTTTACTAACTTCCTTGGGCCTTCCTGACCCAATTACCTTATTCCTCATCCTTGGGGCTCATAGGCTTCCCATTAGCCCCTTACTTTCTTACTTCATTAATTCGAGCTTGCCGTAACCCATTCTTACTTTGCTATATCACATAATGTTCATGAGTTTTCTACTTCTTTTTCGGGGCTCCTTTAGGCCCATTTGTTTTCCTTAAGGCCCATTTATGTACTTTATGGGCCTACAAACCATTGCTCCTGCCATCCAGGCTTAATGGTTCTTCTAACCATCCACTAACTCTTTTCTGCCCATATTGTTGGGCTTCTTCTTGCTATTAGGCCTTAAAATGGTCATCAACAGACATTTACGAGGTAGTATCAATAGATTTTCATAGTAGTGTTGTTCAAAAAACATCGTACATCCATTGCATGAAATATTTAGGGGAAATAAATCCAAGATTTACTTCATATTTTGCATAAACACATCATCTAAGCATGAATTTGAATTTTGTAAGAGAAAGAAGGATCCCTTTATTGCATCTAATTTAGAGAACACGAACTTACCAAGAACTTGAATCTTTACGAAGCTTTGGTCAAATTTAATACCTCTTGATCTTTACCTTATTGACAATAGACTTAGTTGAGAGTGTGAGCTCTCTTGATTAACCTAGCCCTGTATTTACTAGAAAGGAAGAGGAAATCTATTTTTCTCTTCTTATTTAATCTAGCTACCACAACCTTTAGGGCTTCACACTATTGGGCTTGTAACACTTAGGGTTTTATATTATGGCCAGTCACTATGGGCTTTAGTATATTTGGCTTGAGGTGAGACCAAAGGGAAATATAAAAGTCTAGTTCTAATGGGCTTTAGATTCTTGTTATCTCATAATTAGCCAAAAGTTACCATCAATTATAATAAGTTCCGCTGTAAAATATAATTGCTCTCTAGGTTATATTTAATTACACAATGAATCCCTTGACTACTTATTATTGTAATTTAAATACTTCATGAAATCATCCATAGTGAAATAAAGTCATATGTTATTGTCACTTTATTAACACTATATCTTGATTACTTGAGTCCTCATTTTAATCTCATGATTATTCTTATACTTTTGGAATCTAATTTCATTTTAAATTTTAGTAATTCCTTATTAAATGATTAGCACTATACTCTACATAATCAAGTCCCCATTAAATCTATCTTAAAGGGATGTTCCTTGTCTCTTATCAAGATTATGAATTCCATATTGAAGAATTGTATTCCTAACATATTATATGTGATTACCCAATGTACTAAGGTATTGACCGTATGATATCTCACTTCGATATACATTTAACCTACATTTCATATTTGAGTTTACATTCCTCTCATGATTGAGAGTAAAAGTCATGAGGTCATTTATTTAAGTGGTAGTATTTTATAGAAGAACGACTCACAATGGTCCCAATTCAATTTTTTCAAATACATCAATAAATCGATCAAAAGCCTCCACTTTCAGGATCAAGATAGATCATCATGATTGATTTATGGTCTTATTAGAAGAGATGCCTAATCTCATCACAATCTACAAACTAAAACATTCTAAGTTTTCAAGTGTTAGTGATTTAGATCTTCCGTATACATAAATCCCAACAAGTACTAAGTAATTTGTCAGTTACATTGATGACTAATTTAGGAAGGTATAAGGTGACTTTATAGAACACAAGTTTGAGGTATGTAACAAATTTAAAATGTAGATTAGTAATGGAATTTTTGGAATTTTTTTTAATCATTAGATAATGCTCAGTAGTTCATAGTTAAAGAACTCCCAACAAAATGAAGTTGTATAGAGATTGCATATGCTGGGTGTAGAGAATGGAAACGAGATTCAAAGTCAAGAAACTGCATATTTCTTGGTTTTGAGAAAGGTGTTAAAGGCTATAAGCTTTGGTATCCGATCTCAAAGAAGCACATGATTAATAGAGATGTTTGATTTAATGAAGTCGTTAATTATTTTATTTTTTTGAGTAAATGAATTTGTTGTTTATGACAAGAATGATTCACTTGCTGATAAGGGTGATGATAAGATTTTCTTGCAATAGTAGTGTAGTAGCAAGAAAATCGGTATTCAATTGCTAAGGAAGAGACTATTGGGTACAGAAATCACCACAAATATACGACTTCAAAGATATTGTTATCAATATATGCTACAAACAATAAGGACAATAATAAACAACTTGTAGCAATTTTAGAAGAGATGACATCACTGTGGAAGAACATGACCTAGAGATTGGTGAAATTGCCTAAGGTAAAGAAGGTTATTTGGTTGCAAAGGGGTTACCGCAAGAAATATTGTTAGAAAATGAATGTGAAAAATACATGGAACTCCAAGTTGCTAAAGATTGCCCACAAAGATAAAGTATTGGTTAAAATGAGATATTTTCACTAGTTGTGACACACACTTCAATTCAGG
Source organism: Castanopsis chinensis (assembly GCA_032878915.1). Lineage (NCBI taxonomy): Eukaryota > Viridiplantae > Streptophyta > Magnoliopsida > Fagales > Fagaceae > Castanopsis > Castanopsis chinensis. The sequence goes on from JAVQMG010000122.1 coordinate 22,482,835, forward strand.
TAATTGTATGATTGTGGCAATGCATGATATGGTGTTGGAATAGCTCAATGCAACTCCATTAAGTTAATTGTACAATTGTACCATTCTTGTTCAATATATTGGTGATATGTTGGTTGCTACAAAGAGTAAGAAAAAAATTCTTCAATTGAAGTCTTTGTTAATTAGTGAATTCGATATAAAGGATCTTGGAGTTTCTAAGAAGATCCTTGGGATAGAAATTCACCACGATAGAGGGGTTGGAAAATTGTGATTATCTCAAAAGGCCATCTTAAGAATGAGTTAGAGAGGTTTACCATGCTTGTTATAAACATGATAGTACAATACTTGCTATACATTTCAAATTGTCCTCAAAGTTATGTCCAAGTTCAAATGAGGAGTACTCATAATATATACCAAAGTGCCATATGCAAATGCAGTTGGTGTCTCATGTACTTGATACTGTGCATTAAGCCTAATATTTCTCATGTAGTAAACTTGGTCAACAAGTATATATCTGATCAAGGAAAAGAGCATTACATGGCAAACCTTAAGATATCTTGTGGGTACTTGTGACTACGATATCCCGTTTGATTAGTGAACTTATACATAAACTATAGGCTGTGTAGACGTCGATCATGTAGGGGACTTTGATTCTTGGTGATCCATGATAGACTATGTGTTTATGCTTCTTAGTGGCGCAATTTGCAGGAAGCTTACTCTATGGGAATATGGGATGCCATCGCTTTATCCATCATAAAGGCAAAAAATATACAACAGTGACAGAGTAACCAAACAAAGAAATATGGATTAAAGATTACTAAGCTTACATTCAAACGAGATAGCACGATTCTGGTTAGACAATAATTCACCAAAAAACCTATCAAGTATTGAAGTATATCATGCACGAATAAAGCTTATTGATATGTGATCTCACAAGATCAAAAAATGGATTACTTTGAGAGATGTTTATGTTTTAAAGATTCACACTAATAAGAATGCCACTGACATGTTGACAAAGCTAGCTTGTAGAGACAAGTTCAAGCACTGTTTGGACTTAACTGTTATCTATAGTTTGTGATAGCCCTTAAGGGCTTTAGTGAAGAAGGTGTAGGAATTTCTTTTGTGTAGCTTAATTGATCCAATTCAAAACCAAGGTGGAGATTTTTTGACATGACACGTGTCTTGAATTGCATCACAAAACTACAGCCTTTTGAAAATAAAAGCAATGCATTCATGTTTTCTTTGTATGTGCGCCTATTGATTTATTTTTATCTTTATTGTTATTGGTTTGAATACTAGGATGCCATTACAAAACATAGAGAAAATGAAAGAAATACATCCTATATAAAACTTACCTAAAATGGCTATATCACACATTATTTTGTGGCCAAAGCAATAGCATTTCTTTTGTGAAGTTTTTACTCAATGATACAATACTGACCTATAGGAACCATATTGTGAATGGTAGTCAAGACTGCCGCATTAAGGAGGCCACGTGTTAGTAAATTTGTTGCATCAATTAATTGAGTTGTATTATAAATAAATATTCTTTACATTTGATTAAAGAACATGAGATATTACTAAAATTCTTATAACTATATTGACACATTTTAGTGTTTTTCACAGAAACATTTAATATTTAAATTCTCCATCACCAACTATTAAATTGTAAGAAAATAAAAATAAAAATAAAGTGAGATATTAATGTATTGGTCAAGTCATATATACCAATACTATTTGTATTTTGATTAATATTACTATTACAAAAATTTTAAATACATGTCATGTAGCATTATTCAGTCAAATGCATACATATCACAAAAGAAACATTCATATTATTTATTTTGTGTATATTATATTATATCAGTAATTGGAATTACTTAGTTATTTTTAAATTTCGGATCTAACATGTACAAAGATAGTCAATCATTTTTAGGCCAATGGCACGTCTACTCGTTGTAAGTATAAAGTCATGACTAATGTTGAAGTTTAGAATACATTTGGTATGTGAATACACTTTTTTTTTTCCTTAAAAAAAAAGAAACAAGAAAAGAAAAGAAAAGAAAGGACACCTACAGAGATTAAGATGATAAACTATAGGTAAGAGATGACTAGAATTAGAAGTCAAGAAATGATGAGCTCAACCTTCTGTACATCTAAAATCATATCTACTTTGCACTAACAATGTTGTCAATGACTCAATGGAGTTGTGCCCTGTGAAAATGAGTGAGATGGTGCTTGCAAATGTATTGTTAAGTTAAGGGGTCTTTTTCTGGCCGACATTCTTGCAATTTGTAGATACTAGAAGTGATGCAAGACTAATTTGTTGGAGCATGGGATAAACTAACTTAATTACAATTGCTGATTTGTTTTATTAGGTTGCTAATGACAATTAATGAATGTGACAAATGTAACTCGCTTACCTGTAATATGAATGACCCAATCATTGATTACAAAGCAAAAAAACAGCTTAAAATTCATTTGAGCTCTGATTGCTTCTGTACTTATTGACCTTTGAATGTATCCAGGCGCTTGGGCTGAATACAAAGGCGGGATATAGGCATAAAAAAGAAAAGGCGAAAATGCACTTTTGGTCCCTACATTTTGGGCCTATTCTCGATTTGTTCCCTAAATTGATTTAGCTCCTAGGTCAGTCCCTGATTTTTAAAAATCGTTTTTAAAATAGTCCCTACCGTCAACCCAGTTACAGAAAACGCTGACGTGTCAAACGGAATGCATTGTTTGCTGACGTGGCTAATAAAATAATAATAAAAATATATATTTAACATTTTTTAAATGCCATGTCAGCTTTTTTTGAATTAAAAAAAGCCACGTCAGTTTAATTAAAAAAAAAATTTATATTTTTCAATTTCAATTTAATTCAAACTAAATTAAAGAAACAAACTTTTAAATCTAATTTTATTATTATTATTGCTTTCATTATATTTTAGGTAAGAACACAACAACTTGTTCTTCGTGTTCTTCCTAAGTCCAAGAACAATCAAACCCAGAATAAGAGCACAATCAAACCCACAAGAATGCAACATTTCATACAAAATCCCTATTCTCCACCGAAACCTCCAGAACATGAAAAAATCATCAAACTCAAACCCACATGAGAAAACCAACCTAGAAAAATCATCAAACCTCCAACCCAGAAAAATGTCAAACCCAGAAACCTCAAACCCAGAACTTCACCACCGAATGACCCACCAAAACCCAAAATCTCAAACCTCAAACCCAGAGAACAGCACAAAGCTCAAACCCAGAATCTCAAAGAACAGCACAAACTTCACCACCGAATGACCCACCAAAACCCAAAATCTCAAACCCAAAATCTTAAAAATGTCCAACCCAGAAACCTCAAACCTCAAAACTCACCCATAGCACAACAGCCACCGTGACCACCTAAAATCCAACAACAACACCACCACCACCATTGCCAAATCCATGCCCACAAACCTTAACAGACCGGATTCTACCACCAAACAAACCAGACTCCACCACCGAATGACCCACCAAAACCCAAACCCACACAACCCACTCACTGATTCCATAACCCAGTCACCGACTCCACAACCCAGCCATCGATTCCCACAACCCAGCCATCGATTCCCACAACCCAGTCACCGATTTCCATAACCCAACCACCGATTCATCAATTCCATAGCCCAGCAAGCACCGTGACCTACGCCTCAACCTCGACCTCGACCACGCCGATTTGAGAGAGATGGACCAAGACAGAGAAAGGAAAGAACAAAACAGAGAGTGGGGAGAGAGGAAGATATGAGAGAAAAGATATGAGAGAACAAAACGGAGAAGAAGGCTGAGCGAAATTAGTTAGGTTATGAATTTTTATTTGTTAAGAAATTATTTTAGTTTAAATTAGATTTTAGGTTTTTTTTTTAAATTTAATTTACTTTTTTTTTTTAATTTTGTTAGCTGGCTTTTATTTTATTAATTTAAATTCTGACATGGCATTTAAAAAATGTTAAATATATATTATTATTATTATTTTATTAACCACGTCAGCAAACAGTACATTCCGTTTGACACGTCAGCATTTTCTGTAACTGGGTTGACGATAGGGACTATTTTAAAAACGATTTTTAAAAATCAGGGACTGACCTAGGAGCTAAATCAATTTAGGGACCAAATCGAGAATAGGTCCAAAATGTAGGGACCAAAAGTGCATTTTCGCCAAAAGAAAACGATAAATGAGACAAATTTTAGTTGGTTGGGTGCTTCTTGACTAATTTATTTCATTTGTTGTCTATCTTAACTAAACGTTAAACTTATACAGCAGACAGCGAGAGAGTTTCCTAGCCAGCAAGTTTTGACAAATGAGTCTCCAAAAAGATTTTTTTTTTTCTTCAGAAGATTCCCTAACAAAATTAAATACTAATCATGAAAAGCATGATTCATTGTTAGTTAGCGAATTGTTAGTTGATGCATGGGATGGTAAACTTATCGGATGTTCTGCATTGTTTACCATAATACCATTTTTGAATTTTTAATTGATTATTTTGTTTAGGCCACATACTTACATGCTTATTTTAGTATTTACATGAATAAGAGCAACCACATCAGCTTGTGTATAGTCTTCTAAAATAGAAAAATGTACCAATTTTACACATTTTGACCCAAAAATGCTCCACATCAGTACTTCTAAAAATGTGCATAAATACACAATTGCTACAGTAACCGTGCATATACACAATTGTTACAGTAACTATACATATATGCACAGTTATTGTAGCACTTGTATTTACTATTTTATTAATTTTTTCTCTCTCTTGTCTCTGGTTGCCAACTGTTTTTTTTTTCTTTTTCATTTTTTCTCTCTCTCTTGTCTTTGCTTGTTTTTCCTTCTCTCTTCTCTAACTGAAGCTTTAGGCCAGAGGCATCAATTAGTGCTCAGTGCTTAGGCCGGTGTCGCTGGATCTTATTGCTCAGGCCGTCGCTCGATCTCATAGCTGCTCAAGTTGGCGTCACTCGATCTCGTTGTTGCTCAAGTCGTCACTTGTTGTTGCTCAGGCCGTCACTCGTTGTTGCTCGCTGTCCCTCACTCTTTCTAACCTTTACTGCGGTCCTTCACTCTTTCTAATAAATGGGTTTTTGGATTTGGGTAGGTTGATGATGGTGGCTTGATGATGGTGGCTCGATTGAATGGGTATGTGAATTTCATTGATGGTAGCTTGGTTGAATGGGATGGTGGATGGGTTGTTGTGTGGCTTGATGATGGTGGTTGGGTGGTTGGATGATGGTGGTTGTGTGGGTTGTCTTGGGTCTATGAGAGAGATGAAGTGGGAAAAAATGAATATTTTATTGAATAAATGGGTAGAATAGATAAACTGATGTAGGTGTTTTGTAAAAATGAGTGTGTAAAATAAAAAAGCAGGTTTTAGATGTGTAAATTTACAAAAATTTTGCATCAACTGATGCAAATGCTGTAAGAGAAACAAAGTTTTGCGATCAACAAAGCCACCTAGAAGAAAAGAATCATGATCTAAGTACACAATCAAACAAGGTTTGAATGTTACATTGCCGGCAGTTGCTACAACTTTATTAGTCATTAGTCAGCTATCAACATCTTGTATCATGGATCAATCATTGGCTTCATGCCATGTCCGTCAACCTTGGTTGGGCCCCATAATAAATAATGAGGGGTACTAAGGGCACAACTTTTTTCACATTTACATTTAAGTGGCAAAACTGTTACTTGTTCTCGTATATTACCATTATTAATGTCACTTTTTTTTTTCGGTTCTATTAACAATTATACAAAAAAGCTTAAATTGCAAGTTGTTAAGAAGTCTTAGGTACTTTGATTACATGATGGCTACAAACTTCAGTGGTTTTTTCTTTCAAATCTTACCATTAGGTGAGTCCTAGGTTCTATAAATTCATATTAATTTATAAAATTTCACATTTGAGTGTTCATCTACTGTAGGTTTGTCCAGTTCCTTCTCACTTGCTCCTCAATTTTGTTTCTGTATATGTTGATCCTTAACTTAATGACCTAAGTGTACCAATAAACCTTTTTCCATTCTCTCCCATGAATGCAATGGAAAATGAGCCATTTTGGTGCACCTTCAGCCCAATTACAATGACGAAGTCCTTGCTTGTAGCTTGGAACACTCATTTTCCTTCGAGAGAAGAGATTCATTCTCCCCAAACTCCATCCCAGACAGAATTCTTTGATGGAAATATGCATGTACACAGCAGAAAATTAACGGATCTACTTCAATCGCAATTGATAACATGTACTATATAAATTTCAGAATTCTAGAACAAGAGAACATACCTTGGTGCGGAGAAATTCAAAACCAAAGATTGAACTACTCGAGAACACTTTTAATCTTCACTCCATTCCATTTTTCGCCCAAAATGTGTGGTCTTTCAATAAGTTTTCAAGGGAGAATGATAGAGTGTCTCACTGTTACATACACACCATTTCACAATGATATCTCTCGTTTTCATTCCTTGTATGTTCTTAATGAAAACCCTTATGAAAAGAGACTTCTGAAATTCTGTATGTTTTTCTCCTTATATATATAACTAATTATCTAATTGGGTTAGCCTTTTTGGTCAATCCAATTGGGCTCTTGTGTGTGACTTGGAGTGGGACCAAACAGGATCAATAAGGCACTAGCTCTAATGGGCCTTGGGCTTTTCTGTCAACTCTTGATAATTCCAAACTCACCATTAGCTATATTTAATACTACCATACAAATATAGTTGCACTCTAGGCCTTATCTATTAATTATATCCCAAGACTTTATTATACATGCAATCCCTTCATAAAATATTCGTAATAATATAAAGTCATGGATGTAGATTGTCACTTTGAAGATTACTACATCTTAATCCTTGAGTACCCAGTTTTATCCTTTAAGTTATTTATTATATATTTATGAAATCCAATTCCATAAATATATACTTTAGTAATTCCTTACTAAAGTGGTTGGGCTCAACTCTTTGAATAACCAAACCCATTAAACTTATCTCAAGGGAATGTTTTGTATCTTTAGGGAATATTTTGTATCTTTGTTAAGAGACTATAAATTCCATCTTCAGAATATATGTTCCATCAACACTGAATGTGGTTGCCTAACATACTGAGGTTTTGACCGTAACTAATAAATCTCACTCCTAATATATCAAAGCAACTTACATCTCATGATCAGGTCATTATTCTATCAGGATTAGGAGTTCATGTAAATAGAAGTCGTGAAATTTATTATTCATTTGACAGTCGTTAGGAAAATAATGAATCTCACAGCAGTTCAATTCAATATGTCACAACTCTTAAAATATATCAACATACCAACTAGAAGCCTCCACTTTCATGATCAAGATAAATCATCTTAGTTGACATGTTATAGTCTTTGCAGATGAAATGCCCAATTTTATTACTAACTACGAACTAAAATTCTGAGTTAATAAAGAACTTGTGATTTATATCTTCTGTGACTTTCATATGAATCACATACTATGCATCTCATGAACTCAAATAATGTCCCATTAGTTCATTTATAGATAGTCTCATATAATTAAACAATTTAATTATTTATGACATGCCAATAAATTAGATTTTTAGGGCATAAACCCCAACATTCTTGACTATGAGTGCATGGAAAGATTCCTCCAAATAGAGAGTGAAGTGGGTCTAGAAATTGTTGATTCCATTTGTCAAGATGCTGCAATGGAAGAAATTGTTGTAGAAAGTGAAGTATGAAGAAAAACTAATAAAAGCTTGAAAAAAGAATTGAAACAAGTAATTCTGGTTTACAAGAATAAAATGAAGAACTCAAAAAGAGAGAGAGAGAGAGAGGAAGAAGATGAGAGAGGAAAAGAAAATTCTAGAAGAAAATGCTTTGCTTAAATTAACTCAGTGTACACCATGATCCTATTTATACAATAACTGATCTAATAACTATATAATTATAGGTCCTTAATTCATGGAACTAATCCCTCAAAATTAGAGGAAATCTGGTAAGCATTACAACTGATTTTCCTGCCTAAATATAACAACCTCTAAGGCTCTAGAAGTGACAGCGTGGCACATGATCAATAACCCAAAACGGTGTCATCTAAGGGTCTCTGTTTTAAGCATTAAATGAGAGAGCCGTTAACTAGCCGTTGGGTGAAGCATTGTGAAGTGACTTTAGCTTGACTATAGGCTGTGATTGAGTCTTAGTCTCAACATCCCCCCTCAAACGCGAGGTGGAATCAGCCAAGAGTTTGCCATGAAAGCAGAGAAAGGGAGGCCCGGGTAAAGGCTTAGTGAGAATATCAGAATAATTATCCTTACCAGGAATGAATTTAACCCCCAAATCATGTCTCACAACCTTTTCCCGGACAAAATGAAAATCCACCTCAATGTGTTTGGTCCTGGAATGAAAAACTGGATTGGAAGCCAAGGCAATAACCGAGAGATTATCACACCAAAGAACAGGAATGTGATAAAGAAACAAATGTAGCTCCTTGAATAAGATAAGAAGCCAGGACAGCTCAGCAGCGTTGGAGGCTAAGGCACGATATTCTACCTCGATGGAAGAACTAAAAACTGTGGACTGTTTCTTAGAGGACCATGACATGGGATTGGAACCAAGGAACATCAACAGGCCTGTTGTGGATTTTCTATCAGAAGGGTCTCTAGCCCAGTCTGCATCGGAGAAGTTTGATAGTGTAAGGGGACTAGGAGAAAGATGGATGCCAAAGTGTAAAGTGCCCTTGACATAGCATAGGACACGCTTGGCAGCCTCCAAGTGAGCAATGGTAGGACTGTGCATAAACTGGCACAACTAACTGACACTAAAGGCCTAATCAGGACGAGTGAAAGTCAAGTATTGGAGTGCCCCAACCATGCTTCTGTACTCAGTTGGATCAGGTAAGCAAGTGCCATTGTAAGGAGTAAGTCTGGTGGAGGAACAGGCAGGAGGCTTGGTAGGCTTTGCATTTTCCATGTGAATTTGTGGAGAATGTCAGAGGCATACTTGGACTGACATAAGGTAAGTCCATACTTAGAAGGCACAATTTGTATCCCAAGGAAATAAGAAAGAACACCAAGATCTTTCAATTCAAAAGAATGACGTAGAGCTTCAACCAGATGAGAAATTTGAGAATGATCATTCCCAGTAATAATAATATCATCCACATAGACAAGGAGATAGAGGGTTATGTGAGAATGGTGGTAGGTGAAAAGGGACGAATCTGCCAAGGAGGCAATGAAGCCCAGATGAAGAAGCTGAGAAGTGAAACGTTCAAACTAGGCTTTAAGGGCCTGTTTGAGGCCATAGAGAGACTTGTGCAGCTTGCAAACATGTTGGGGAAATTTAGAATCAACATAACCCTATGGCTGTTGCATATACACCTCCTCTTGAAGAATGCCATGAAGAAAAGCATTGGAAATGTCTAACTATCTGAGAGGCCACCTGAAGCTCACTGCAATAGAAAAAATCAATCTAACAGTGGCTGGTTTCACTACTGGACTGAAAGTCTCAGTATAATCAATTCCAGCCTATTGATGAAACCCTTTGGCAACCAACCGAGCTTTATATCAAGCAATGGTGCCATCACTGTTCAATTTCAATTTATAGACCCATTTACACCCAACTAAATTTACACTAGGTTTAGCAGGAACCAAGGACCATGTTTGTTGTCTTTGTAAAGTAGCAAATCTTCATCCATGGCTTGAAGCCATTGAGGATATTGGGAGGCTATTTTATAGGATGGAGGTTCAGTGTATGTGTAGTCAACCATGACCTTGTAACAAAGCTTAGGTTTGGTAATACCATTCTTAGATCTTGTAGTCATAGGGTGTGTATTGGGGGTAGGAGGTATGGTGGTAACATTGTCTGTGGAGGAATGAGAAGTGGGAATGGTCTGTGAGTGAGTAGGGGATGGAGGATGTATGTGAGAGGTAGGGAGGTTGGATGAGAGAATTGGAGCTGTATCAGAATGGGGTATAGGACTAGGAGAAGCTACAGTAGGATTTGATTGTAGTGAGCTATTTGGAAGAATAGAAGCAGGGGGCCTATAAGGACCTAACACAGAAGGGAGGTTAGTAGAGTGAAGATAGAGAAGATTAGAGAACCAAGGATCATGGGAAGGTTGTGAATTATTATTAGGAGCAGAGTTAGAGGCAGTAGAGGATATAAAAGGAAATTTTGATTCATTGAATAGAACATGCCGAGAAGTATACAAATGATTAGTGGTGAAGTCAAGACACAAATATCCTTTGGAAATAGTAGAATAACCAAGAAATAGACATTCTTTAGTCCTGTGTTCTAGTTTGTGATGAGTGTAAGGTCTAAGTAGGGGATAGCAAGAGCAGCCAAAGACTTTGAGATGTGTTAAATCTAGATGGTGTCCATATAATTTGTACCAAGGAGAGACAAGACCAAGAGTAGTTGTGGGAAGAAGGTTAATAAGACTTACAGCTGTTTGGACAGCAAATGACTAATACTGAGAAGGTAAAGTAGCTTGAGATAGAACAGTAATGGTGGTTTCTATCAAATGTCTATGTTTCCTTTCTACTAGGCCATTCTGTTGAGGGGTGTATGGACATGATAGTTGGTGAGTAATACCATGAGATGCAAGAAAAGAAGTGAATTCTTTAGAGATATATTCACCCCCACCATCAAATCTTAGAGTCTTGATGGTGGTTGAGAATTGATTTTCAACCATGGCATTAAAAATGAGAAACTTAGAGTAAACCTCAGATTTATTCTTGAGCAAAAATAACTAAGTAAAATGATTGAAATGATCAACAAAGAGTACGTAATATTTGAAACCATTAACAGAACTTTGAGGTGTAGGACCCCATAAATCTGTGTGAACAAGCTCAAAAGGTGAAGTTGCAACAAATTTGGAAATAGGAAAAGGAAGCTTATGCATTTTGCCATGAAGATAGTGTGTACAAGTATTTACAAGAGGCATACACTTATTGTCAGACAAAGACTTATTGGGAAAAAGTAAACTAAGAACATGATTATTGGGATGGCCAAGCCTACTGTGTCACAGAAGCCAGCTAGGATTATGTGTGAAAGTTGAATTGCAGAGTTTAGGAGAAAGAAGCAACTGAGATGCTTTGTGAGGGTAAATTGGATACAATCCACCTTCACTCTTGCCCTTGTAAAGCACTTTCTCCATGGCTAAAGCTTGGACGGACAAGATGTTTTGATCAAAGTAACACCAACAATTATTATCTTGACATAATTTGTGGACAAATGCAAGGTTAGTAGCAATTGATGGGACTCTTAGGACATTGTTAAGCTGAATAACAAAGTTTTATGAAGGAATAAGAGGATTACCTATATGTGAGATTGGTAGGTTTTGCCCATTCCCCACGGTGAGATGCTCCTGTCCATTGTATGGTTTTGGAAAAGAGAGATGATTAAGGTTGGAAGTAACATGATTAGTGGCTGCACTATCTGCAAGCCAAGGTTGTTCTTGTGCAATCATTGAGTTGTATGAAGTAGCCATTGCTGCCAATTTTGTTGGTGGATGTTTGCCTCGATAGGCATAATCCATTCGATGGTAGCAGTCTATAGCTGTGTGACCAACTTTACTGCAAATTTGGCAGATAGGTCTTTCTACCCTTGAACTTGATGCTTGATTTGGTGAAAATTGATGAGTGGAAAACTAATTTGGAGTAGGACCTCTGCCTCTACCTCTATGAGAACTCCCTTTGCCTCTACCTCTATTAGAAGGTTGATTGTAGGAATTATAGCCATTGTTATTACCTGGCCTAGGTGCAGTGTTAACTGCCATAACAAAAGTGGAATCTTTGATGTCCAAGCCTTCATTCAGTGATTCTTCCTCAGCATTTAGCATAGTAGCTAATTCATCAAAGCTTAACTTTGTGCTCTTGGTTCGAATTGTAGACCTGAAGGCACTAAATTCTCTAGGAAGACATTTGATTGCAACATATAGGAGTTCCTCATCATCAAGTAAAACATCAACAACCATTAACTTATCCCTAATGGCCTTGATTTTCTGCAAATAGACATCTACAGAATCAGATCCTTTTCAAACACTGTGCAATTCTCCCTTAAGATTCATCACATGAGATCTTGAAATAGAAGAGAATCTATTTTCCAATACTCTCCATACTTCTAAAGCTGAAGAACAACCAACAGTCAAAGCAAGAACTAAAGGTGTTAAAGTAGAGCTGATGAAGGTGAGCAATGCTTTCTCCTTAGACTTCCAGGTGAGATAATCTGGATTAAGAATCGTTGTAATTAAACCTGAGAGATCCTTAAGAAACTTCTCTAGCACAAATTGATCTTCATCAAGAAGTTCAATCATTGAGTAAGTTTCTAACACCATTGAAATCTGGTGCTTCCAAACTATATAGTTGGAATTGTCAAGTTTGACTGTCATCATGTTTGACATGTTTGATAACAGCAACAGTGGTTGATTCACCAATCTGAGAGGTTGATGTTGATGGAGACATCATTGAGGATGAATTTGTTGAAGTTGAAGCCACCATTGTTGTGCTTGTGCTAGCAGGGATCGTTGATTGCTCTGATACCATGAAGAAAAACTAAGCAAAGCTTGAAAGTAGAATTGAAGCAAGTAATTCTAGTTTACAAGAATAAAATGAAGAACTCAGAGAGAGAGAGAGAGAGAGAGAGAGAGAGAGAGAGAGAGAGAGAGAGAGAGAGAGAGAGAGAGAGAGAGAGAGAGAGAGAGAGAGAGAGGAAAAGAAAATTCTGGAAGAAAATGCTTTGCTTAAATTAACTCAGTGTTCACCATAATCCTATTTGTACAATAACTGATCTAATAACTATATAATTACAGTTCTTTAATTCACTAAACTATTCCCTCAAAATCAGGGGAAATTAATCTAGTAAGCATTACAACTGATTTTCCCGCCTAAATATAACAACCTCTAAGGCTCTAGAAGTGACAGCGTGTCACATGATCAATAACCCAAAACGGTGTCATTGAAAGGTCTCTGTTTTAAGCATTAAATGAGAGAGCCGTTAACTAGCCGTTGGGTGAAGCATTGGGAAGTGACTTTAGCTTGACTGTAGGCTGCGATTGAGTCTTAGTCTCAACAAAGTGGGCAGTGAAAATATTCGAGAAACACAAGAAACTGTGGAGGTGTTGATAGAAGGGAATTCCAATTTGAAGGTAGTTGAAGAAGAGTTGATGGAAGATAGCGGCTTAACCGACTTATTATTGATGGGAGCTGAAGCCGTAGAAGCACAAAACTGGCCTCTTGCTTCAACCATAATTGCAAAGCTCAACAACCTCCTTTTTGTTCGAGAAAAGAGAGGCGACAACATTTTTGACAGGTTGGCTAGGTTCTTCACTCAAGGCCTGCATTACAAGACTATGGACACTCTTGTAATGCAGCATGAACCTCTTTCTAGACAATCAAGCTCCATTTCTGCCATTCAAATGCTCCAAGAACAAACCCCTTATTTGAAATTTGCACATTTCACGGCCAACCAAGCGATCCTTGAAGCCACACAAGGTGATTCGGAGGTTCATGTCATAGATTTTGACATCATGGAGGGGATACAATGGCCAGCTCTGATGGTTGATCTTTCAAGGAGAAAGGGTGCTTCCCTTAGAGTAACAGCAATCATAGCAGACGAGCAAAATGTAGATATTGTTCACCAGACGGGAAGAAGGCTTAAAGAGTTTGCGGACTCAATCAATTTGCCATTCACGTACAACCTGATGATAATGGTGAAAGAAGAAGATTTTGAAAGAATTGAAGTGGGTCCTAATCTAATAGCTAATTGTATGATGCATCAAACCTCAATCAGAAATTTTTCATTGGTTAACACTTTCCTAGGTGGAGTCAGCAAATTATCACCTAAGATTGTTGTCTTAGTAGAAGAAGAACTATTTAATTTGGCTAGAATCTCATCCATGTCCTTTGTAGAGTTCTTCTGTGAGGCCCTCCGTCATTATGCTTCACTTTATGAATCACTAGCAAGTAGTTTATGTGGTGAATACAAATCGGGGTTAAGACTAATAGAAAAAGAGTTTTTGGGAATCAGAATTTTAGATAGTTTGAGCCAGTTCCCTTGTGAGGGGGAAACAATGTCATGGCAAAATGTCTTTGCCTCCTTGAAAGGATTTAAGGCGATCTCTATGAGCTTTTATAATGTTTCTCAGGCCAAGTTCCTAGTGAGCTTGTTCAGTGGCGGGTATTGGGTGCAACATGAAAAGTGCAGGTTGTCCTTGTATTGGAAATCAAGGCCTTTGACAACAGCTTCCATTTGGGTCCCATTAAGAAAATTAAAGGTGGCAAGGTCAAATTGACTTGAATTGTTTTCCTTCAAGTTTATGATCGATTCTTGATGGATTATCGTATGCATGGATGATCTACATGTTAATACAGAATCTACAGAGGCGACCATCTATTCCATGTATAGTACATTATGTTGTTGTGAATTTAGATTTATAGTTAATTCATTGCTTCTATTGATTTTTACTTCAAAAATTTCTTACTTTTATGATCCTTTTCAGCGTCGCATTGGAGGATTATGAGTCTCTACAGGAAAGGTTAGAATACTTAGAAGTCAGAAGCAATCATTATTTAGTGAAGAAAACATACAGACATGCCTACTTATGTTTTGGCTGCTAGGAAGCAACCAATAGCCAAAAGAGTTTTTAGGGACACAACTTTTGCAAGAATTCTAATATGGATAACTGTGAATGGTTGATTCATCTGAAAGTAATTGTTTAACACTCACAAGCGACTACTTCAATAAATTATGCCAAATTTATGACAAATGAAATAATCCTAAAGGAACATTAACCAAAAAGTAAGGGCATGAAATTTTCATATTAAAAGAATTGGAACTTTAATCTGGATGATAAATAATAATGATCAGAGTTAGGCAAGATGTTTTCTTGCGACATATATATTAAGTACTAAGGCTAGGTTTAGTGTGCATTTGGCTCCAGCTTAATAAACCAACTTATTTTACTATTCAGTTAATTTTTTGCAACTATTCATGGCCCCACCGCACTTTTTGTTACTATTCATGGGTCTCACTATACTATTTCAGCTAACTTTTGCCTTTATTTACAGTACTTTAAGCAAAAAGTTTTTAATTTCAGCAAAATAAAAAGATCTCAAACATCCCTTAACCTTCAAACATTAAACAAATTAAGGTGGAAGTACAAAGTTTTTTATAAATTTATTCAAACAAATAAAGGTAGAGGTACAAAAGTTTTCATAATTTCTTTCATAACTCTTGAAGTAATGTATTGTGATTATTCTTAACAAATATGCAAAGATTGGATACAATTTTCCAGTGCAATAGATTCATTGTGATGATAACATGTGCCTTCTTTTGGCCACATGTCACCATCACAACATATGCAATGCACTACAAAAACTGGATACAAACCAAGTCATAAAAATATGGTTTTAGTAATGAGCCATGTAAAAGTTAAATACGTTACTCAAACTGCAACTTATCATGTTCATAGCTAGGAAAAATATGTGAGAAATATGAAATTTATGTAATTAATATTACTAAAAGTTGAATAGCCGGACTGGATTTTAGTTCCTTATTGTTAGATACATTATGGATCAAGTGACTCAAACCAATTGTAGGCTCATGTACTTATAGAACAAGCATATTAACCTTAAGTTAGTTTATGGTTAACCTAAGGTTAATCATATATTCTCTAGTATATGAACCCTACATTAGGTTCATTGTAACACAAGTGCTTAATAGAATATGTACTCATCAAAGGTTTTATTAGTGTGGACGTAAGCCGTTAGGCCGATTCACATAAACCTTTGTGTGTGCTCTCTTTTTTATACTTCCGCTCATCATTCAATCATCATACACAATCATACAACAACTTTCATGTGGTATCAAAGCCAAAATTCGATTTTGGCCAAGTCATCGTCAACAACCCCACAGGATCATCACATGCACTTATCATAGAGTTGTGCTAGGACCACATAAATGGCCACAACTCACCATGTGGGCGAGTTATGGCCAATGTTGTGGCCATTTATGTGGTCCTAGCATAATTTCTTATCACAACAGCAACTCCAAGATCTAACTCCTCAAATGAGTTGACCACTAGCCTTCACATTAAGTTTCACGCATCTTAAATAAAAAAATAATAATAATTAAAAAAAAAAAACGCAATAGTGTTACAGGTTGTTCACATATAATTTGTCTTTTATGTGGTGTAATTATATGGAATGTATTGACACATGATCCTATTCGCCTCAGCAATTCTACCGTGCCAACAAGATGTCAACTTTGTCATTAGTACCATGTCAGCGACACAAGATCTTGCCATGTCAATAGAGCAGTATAAGTGCCACATCAAGCTATACATTCAAGACCTTCCAAACTTAAGTTTTCACCTTTAGTTTGAGGGAGGTTGTTAGATATATTGTGGCCCAAACTAATTATATGTCCATGTACATGTAAAACAAGCATATTAACCTTAGGTTAGTCTATGATTAGCTTAGGGTTAGCCATATATTTTCTAGTATATAGACCCTACATTGGGCTCATTGTAACACAAACACTTAATATTAATATGTAATCATCAAGAACTTTATCAGTGTGAATGTAGGCCGTTGCGAATCCACATAAACTGTTACGTGCTATATGGTATTGAGTGGGACAAATTCAAAGTTGGCAGCAGTTGCATAGGATTAGAATTGCTACAAGCGTGTTCTATTAGGAGTATTAGTTGATAGGTTTTATTATTGAATAATTATCCTCTGTTTTGTATTTTCAAACCGAGCATTAGTTTAGTATAGGTGTTATCTTATCTCTTTGTTTAATGATAGCTTAAGTTTATCACTATCTCATAGTCATGATGGAATTTTTATCATGTAAATGTCCTATATAAGAGCCACAAATAATAATAGAATGTAAGTAGAAAATTAGTCAGCAGTAATCTTATTGCTTCCGCTCATTATTCAGTCATCACACACAAACAACAACTTTTACACTTACGATGGCAAATTGTTAGAACTATGAACCAATCGAAACACAAATTTATTTTCTTTTTCTTTTTTTAATTGAGTGAGGGGGGAGGGGGGGGGGGAGGGTGTATTGTCGAGTATTGAGTATGTGACATTTAATGCATCAACACACGTTACTCTACCCTAGTTTATAATAATGCTAAGCATATCACAATTTTTTTTTACAAATTAATGTATAGTAAAATCTTAAACAAAAAAAAATATTTATTATGTGATTTCTTTAAAATATCGACATCCCAATACGACTAAATTTAGAGTCAAAATCTTCTATTTCAAATTCAGAAAATTATTAGATACTCTTGGAATACCATAAATGCATACTTTTTCCTCTCGTATAAATGGCGGGACTCATCATAAATTTAATTAGTAGAACTCACCATTCATGTGTGAGGTGAGAATATGCATTTATGATAATCTAGAATACACAATAATTTTTCCTCAAACTCCCTATACTACTTTATACTCCACCAATTAAAATATAGCACGCTTCCACTAATTCCTAAATTCATGCTTCTTATGTCACTTACCAAAAAGAACTTTCTTTAAAAGTAAATAAAAACACTCACGTTATACCGTCAGGCCATCGCCAATCACCACCGTCTACTCCGGCAACACCACTACTAACAGACAACCACCGCCAACTTCACCGGCACGCCGGTTTTGTCTTCATACAGGATGTGCTTCTCGGTGGCATTGATGGCAAGAAGAAGAGGAGCAAGTCAGAGGTGGTGGTGGTGTTTCTGAGAGCAAGGCAGATTTGACAAAGATGGGGATGGGACTGGTGTTGATGACAAGAAAACCAAGAGGCTGAGGTGGTGTCAGTGGCGGGGCAAGCTGTTGTACCTTTCTGAGAACAAGGCAGAGTGAGCAGTGATGGGTTCGTGGGGTTTTCAGACCAGCTTTGATCCACGTGAACCTGGAGGCGGAGTGTGACAGCATCTGATGGCGTTGGCAAACTCATGTCAATGGGGGTGAGATGACGTTGGGTGTTTTTTTTTTTTTTTCATTTTTTTGGTAAGTAAAATAAGAAGCATAAATTTATGGATTAGTGAACACGTGGCATATTTTAATCCGTGGAGAGTATAGTGGTACAGAAAGTTTGAGACAAAAGATTTCTTGTCCTAAATTTGTGGGATCAGATTAGTTGACATTAATGGTTAGAAAAAAAAAAAAAAAAAAGTAATTTCCATAACATTTTTACAATAATTTTAAATAATAAAATTTGTTATAAAAATATTATAGAGTTACATTAGTCTAAATTGAGCTTTTGAGAAAAGTGTTAAATAGTTTTCTGCGTATGCGTAGGTTATGCAAAAGAGAAATGATATGTCCACAATATTTTCACAACATTTTTACAACAAATCCTATGTGGCAGGTTGTTACTGGTTGTTATTGTTGGGACAAAAAAGTAATCTTAGTGTTAGGTTCAAATTTAAACCAATAACAACCAACCACTTATGATTTGTTGTGAAAATGTTGTAAAAATATTGTGAATGTAGCATCTCTCCAAAATGCAGTATCCATGAGTTCGTGGGTCTTGTAAGTGCTCCAAATCGATTTGCAAGCTTCCCCCTTCTGTCCAAAAATAGATGAAAGAAAAGCTTAAAACCCTTCTTTACCCTCCGAAGTCCAAACTACATCTCCCCATATTTGACATTGACTTTCAATGCAGGCCTGGGCCACATGGAGAAAAAGAAGGGCTAGAGTAATTGGCTGAGCCCATTATGCTGATAGGCTTCAATTTGGGCCTCCTCTTGTCCTATTTGTTTCTATTAAAATGGCCGCTAACAGGTACTGATAACAATTGGAAAAGACGTCGAGAAAGCATTGGCTTATTGTTCTAGATTTTTCGACATGATTCCAAATGAAATTATGGTCCTTTTGCAGATGGATAATAAGTATTCCCATCAAAGAATATATATATAGAAAAGGATTCTTTTTAGTTTTCAATTTTTGACGTATGAAAATATCATTGTACAAATTTTAAAATAACATACCCTTTAATTTAATTTTTTCATCCTACAAAAAAAAAAAAAAAAATGTTAAAAAAGTAATACTATTTCATGTACAAAAGGGGAAAAAAACCATTATTCTCATTTCTATTCAAATGTTTGATACCTATCCGTATTTGTTATTTATTTGAATTCAAATACATTTATAAAAAAAATACAAAATTAGTTCTTCCAAAACAAACCCACTACCTCACGTAAAACTATCCATTCTTATTCTGTATTCAAATGCCTAATTCCTATATGTATTTGTTATCTATTTGAATTCAAATATTTCAATTATGTTTTAGGCCTTTTCCTTTATCTTCTTCATCCTGCTTAAAACTTAAGACACTATCTCTATCTCGTTTTTAAATATTATTCTATTTTATCTTACCTTTCTTTTTAAAAAAAAATACAATATATCATTTTTAAAAATTATAACACTAAAAAATAAAAGCACATTATTATACAAGTAAAGCGCATGTGATGAGTCTAGTGTGTGTATCACATCATATACTATATAATAAAAGTTGGGCTTAAAAGTCGTGGTTGCGCTAAATGGCTTCGCCAAATTGTAGAACTTTTTTTAAAAAATTTAGATTTAAAAAAATATATATATATATATATATAATTTTTCTTCTCTTATAATTTCTAAGTGGATAAAAATCTTAATTTGATTACAGTTAAATTACACTTGCCAAAGAACTAATATAGTTGCTTCCCGTGTATGTTTAGTGTTTTGCTAAGAAACAAGCATGTATTGGACACAGTGCTAAAAAGAAGGAAAGATTTTGATGAACACAAAAACTTAATAATTTAATAATATATCAATCTCTTCTTTCGATAGAAATAGATTTCTCTTAAGGGAAAAAAACAATTTGGATAGACACAAAAGCCTAATATTGTATTACACCTAATTAATTATATTAAAGATTCTAAAAAGATTGTTTCTAATAAATTTTATTGGAACGCCATTACAATATGATAAGCTTTAATTGATATCCAAAACGTAGTGTATTATATAATACTTCTATAAAAATATTTTGTAATTATAACCTACAACCTTACAAGTACATATTTGTTTACTCAATTTTTTTTTTTTTATCAAATTGAATATATTTTGTGTATTTGTTTGAGCTGATTTCCTTAAGTTTAATCTAATTTAGAGAATTGTTACAAATTATCAATTGAATTATTATTTTTATAATGTTAGTTTGATTGTTGAGAAAATACATAAGAAATTGAGCTTTCATGTCTAATTAACTAAGAAATTAATTTTTGAGTCCAAACACGATAAAACAAAAAAATATATAGTCAATATTTTTTTTTCTTTTCTAGGGTTTTCTTTTCTTCTTGGCTAATAGAGCTAATATTTAGGCTTTTCTTTTCCTTTTTGTGTTTTGTGTGTATAGATGTTGAATGTTTTTTAATTGCTTATATTTATATTTCTGTTTTTTTAATCTACTTTTTTTTTATTTTTTTTTAATTCTCAAGAAGCAACTATTTTTAGGAGCATTTGAGTTTTCATTATATAGAAATCGTATTTCTTTTGTTTTTAGCTAAATGCTATTTTTTTGTTTATATTATTTTATCAGAATGGATAGACAAAATCAAAGATATAATCTCTTGGATGAAATCGACACTGAAAAAGACAACTAGAATATTAGAGTAAGAGTCACAAGAATGTGGGAAGTACTTAATATTAAAACAAATAATGAACTTATGAGTGTAGATTTGGTGCTGCTTGATGAGAAGGTAAGTTTTGAAATAAAACAATGAAATTACTTTTATGTCCTCAAATTCAATTGAATTTTATTTTCTTGATAAGTACATGATAATATTTTATGCAACAACATCTATGAAGTTATTAGAAACAGATGATGAACTTATTGCAAAACAAAAATTTAAATTGGTTCCATTTGATGAGCTGAAGTATCTTGCTGACAAAAACACAACTCTAATAGGTAATTTTGATTATACATTTATACTTAATCTATAGTTATATACTATTATCTTCATAATTCGTGGTTTCTGATTAAGCAATTTATTGTTTGTAGATGTAATAGGAGAAATCGTAGGAATTCCTCCCATGGAAAAGATAGTGGTGCATGGGAAAAAATTGAACAAAAGGCTAATCAAAATCCAAGATAACAGGTCAGTTAGATATTGATGAATATGTTACTTAGATTCATACATATTTTCAAGAGATAAATTTTTAATTTTCTAACAAAAATGTTTATGCAGGAGGGAAAAAATTAGAATTACATTTTGGGATAAATTTGCAGAGGTAATTAATGAAGATTTAAGTTTTAATAATTCTCTATAGCCTATTATTATTATCCCATCAACTACTGTTAAAACATATATGAGTAAGCAATTCTTTCTTTTGATATACAAAGAGGTGTTTAACAATCTCCCAAAAATACAAAATACTCATTAGAACACAATTGGTATTGGTCCCCCCAACAGGTATGTTACAAAATAATAATTTTTTTTAGGTGTTATCATTTTATATTTGATAGTTATTATGCCAATATATTTTATTACTTTTGTTATTACAATAATTTCTAAGTTGATAAAAATCTTAATTTGATTACAATCAAAATTATTAATTTAATTCATCTAATCCTTATTTGGCACGTGTGTTATAATCTAGATTCTTCATCTAATTCTTATTTTTTAGTATTATAAAAAAAACAACTTTCTTATTTTTTTAATTACTACACTACTAATTTTAAAAATATATTAAACTTAGTTGGTATTTTTCTTTGAGAAGTAAATTTAGTTGGTTGGTGCCATACAACTATAACCTACAATTGTGCCATCTAAATATTATCAACAAAGTCTAAAATAATAGGATAGAAAGCCAAAAAAAAAAAAATCCAAAGCATAAAATATTAAAATGTGTAGTTCAGTAGTTGTGTATGTAGAAGATTAACTAATCCCATGAATTAAAAAAAAACTACCATCATTGGTAGGATATATACAGAGGGAAGAATTGATAATAAATTTGTTATCTACTTTTTTCATATATATTTTGTTTTTATATATTTTTTTGGATAAATATTAATTTTTTGGATAGAAAAAAAAGAAGAAGCTAATACTGTTAACAACTTGATATTTTATGGTATAACAAACAAAAGAAAAAAAAAATTTAATCAACTTTAACAACTTGATTTTTATGGTCTTTGTTTTTAAATAAATTCCTTTTTTTATATATATTATTTCGACTTCTTCACAACTTAAAATCATTGTTTTAAATAGAAACAACTTCTTATCAAAATTTTTTTTTTAAGTTTATTGTGATTGAAATTTTTTGTTGTTGGATAAATATATGAATGATTATGGATAATAGTTTCATTATACCATGACTCTCATCTTTGGATTTTCAGGTCATTATAAATAATAAGGCTAGATTCATGATTTTTTTTATTAATATTTTGAAATCCAAGTATCTATCATTTTTTAGCATTATTTATTATTTTTCTTTTCTCTCAACCACAGTCCCTCTTCACTTCAAAAAATAAATTCCCAATTTTTTTTATTATTCATGTTGTTTTTAATTTTTTTTTTTTTTTTCCAGAGAGTTTCCTTAAGGTATTGAAGCACTCAATCAAACAGTACTCTTTTTATTGAGTTTTTCTCCAAAAAAAAAAAATTCTTGAAGTTTATATTTATGCATTTTGTTTTGATATGTTGAAATTTGGTCCCTCCCTCACTTTCAAAAGAAAAAAAAATTCAATTCTTATATAAGTTTATCTACTTTTTTTTTTTTATTGTTTAGTAATTTGGGTTTTTCGTAATTCCTAATTATTACATTGAGGTTACCACTTAAATATGCTTTCAATTATTATTTTTTAATTATTGAATTCGAGGTTTTTCATTTAAATATGCACTTGAGCTTTAATTATGCAAACTCCTTTTATATTTTTTTTAGGCATCTCCTTTTATATTAGTTGCATAGCTATCTATCATATTCCATTCAATTAATTTTGGACTTTTTTTTTTTTTTGAGAAGGCAATTAATTTTGGGCTTATATTTGATTTTTTTTTTATAAAAATTTAATTTTACACCATTCATTATAAAATTTAAAGTAAAAGGTAACTTCATTTAAGAAAAATAGAGTAAAAGAATATTTATTTTTACTATTTATTTAATTTTAATTAAAATAAAAATATTTTTTCATTAATTTACATATGATTCTTGATTAAGCCATGTATCGCACGGACATAATACTAGTATATATAATAAGTAGGTGGATTATTCGGGAACAAAGTAGGATTTCATTGCGTTAGGATAAAGGTTATTATACCTACATATTATGGCTTTTTCTTCATTTTTCACTTGTCTTTACCACCGGGTAAAAGTAAAACGCCTATGCGTCACAAAAAAGCTAATATTAATGAGAGAGAGATGTCTATTGTGGTACAGCGTAATTGACAAGGGTACTCATATTTCTTTTCGTTTTCAATCATGATTACAACTTAGGTAGAAATCATATTTCTTTTTGTTTCTAAAAAAAAGAAAAAGGTGGATTTGTAGATTTCTTCTCAAAAAAGAAAAGAAAAGAGAGGTTATTTGTAGCTAATAGTTTCCATAAAAAAAATTATATCAATTTATACAAATTAAAATGAAACAAGAAATTTCATAATTATTAAGATAACAGGTTGTAATTGATACTAGCTTCTGATGCAGATTATTAATGTTTAGGTAAAAATTAATAATTTGCATCTATTATAATTTAGAAATATATATTTTTATTTTTCACACAAATAAAAAATAATAAATTTTAGAGATAAGCAATAATTGTGATTTCTTTTTTGAACATGAAGGGAAAAAAATCATAAGTTTTAGGAATTCTCTTTTTGAATTCAAAATGAAAATTTTTATTTAACATTTATGACTTTATTTTTAAATGAAGTTACTCTTCGTTAATAAAGGCAATTTTTAACCACACAAAAATCCAGTTGAAGGAGGAGAATCCTCTTATATATAATATAGATATAATAAAAATGATGTTAAAAATAAGAGAAGTGCTACATCCACAGTATTTTATAACAAATCATAAATGGTTAGTTGATATTTGTTCAAACTTAAATTTAACATTGAGATTACTTTTTTAACCTAACAATAACAACTTACTATTTAAAATTTATTGTTAAAATATTATGTACATAATATTTCTCTAAAAATAATTGTGTAAAAGTGATGTTTAATCAATTATACTTATTCTGATAAGCTGTGAAATTTGTTGTAAGTATTGAATTGTAGGAATATATTAGCTGTCAACAAATTATCTATATAATTATTTTTACTTTGATTCCAAATGGTTGTAATCACTTGGTATTTTATGATAGTAATTACCCGCTCGTTCCCTATTTATTAGATTTGTGAAAACATCAATCATTTCAATTATTGCTAAAAAAAAAAAGAAAAAAAAAAAAGAATCATTTCGGTTACAATTAGAGCAAGCATACAGCAATACCTAAAACTTATCCTCCATTCAAACGTGTATTTATTTTTTATTTTTTCCCTGCCCCAAAAGAATACGTGGAAACCTTCTGTTGACACAAGCAGAGCAATATTAAGATAATGGCAGCTAAAAAAAAGTAGTACGATACTATGATTATTGATTATTGATTATCATCCAAGTCGATAAATAGACGTGGGGCCTCGGGTTAAGTAGCTTATTGGTAATTATGTCATCTTTTTCTTTTTCTTTTTCTTTTTCTTTTTCTTTTTCTTTTTTGAGAGAAAAGTAATTATGGAATCATCTGATGAATGCAATTACGTCAAATCATTTTTTCGTGTCATTTACTGAGCGAGCGTGCTCTGGGTTTGTGTAATGAATAAGCACTAAGCAAAGCAAAGCAAAAGGCCGAATTCTCCGTTATAAATTGGAAATTTTACATTATTCCCTACAGCTTTTAGATGTAAAGATCATGAATCCATTTCTTTTTATAACTGTTAACATTATATTATCAATCAATATAATTCATTATTTTTCTCCTTTTAACGACAAACGTGACAAAAGAAAGTGTCTGAGGTTTCGAAACTCATCATTAGTATTACATAATTCATCGATTCTTGCAATCCATATAAATTGTTGATCGGAAGACGTTGGCCCCGCATTCCAGTGCAGTCTTCATCAATCATCATTGTTTCTCACTTTCTCTAGCTTTTTCAAAATTGATCAGAAGTTTTTTTTTTTAAATAATAATAAGAAGAACTTAGAAAAAGAAAGAAAACCCTTCATTTAGAAACTTTTGGTTCTTTAATTTATTTTTTGCCCTGAAACAGGGATCAATAGAGTGCTACTTTGGCCTTGGTCAAAGGAGTTCCAAAGAAAACATTTCCACAAAGGGACCTATCAGAATTTTAAACCAGCTTGAAGGAGGAAAAAAAATTACGAGGAGCATCAAACGAAGTGAAAATATTATCCCAAAAACAAAACTTTGTCTTCCATTCGGACTGTTCTATTTTACTCTCCACGAATTAAAACATGTGACACATCATTTTTTTTTTCCGTAATAATAATAATAATAATAATAATAATAATAATAATAATAATAATCATAATAATCATAATAATCAAACATATAGTATACAATATACTACAATTAGTAGAGCATAAAATGATGCACTAATCAAACTTGTCACTTTGTTTGGATATCATTTATTTTACTGAAATTAAAAACTTATTGTTAAAAGTACTGTAAATAAAAGTAAAGGTTTTTTTTTTTTTTTTTTAGAATACTAAATATTTTTAACACACACATACATAGGGAGAGAGGAGAAGACTTTTTAAAAAAAAACTTATAGTAGTGTATATCTAAAAGGGTCTAAATAAAGGTAAAAATTAATTAAAATAATATAATAGACTCATGAATAATATCAAAAAATATAATAAGACCCATAAATAATAATAATAATAAATTAAATAATAAAATAATTTATAATTTTCATTCAAATCTAATCGCACACTAGAACTATTTACAGCTAGTACGTGCCTATTTGTGATATAAAGTTTTAATTGAAAAGCTCTTTATAAAAAAGAGTTCTTTAGTATTTTGAGTATTTGACAAATTTCAGTAAATATTGTTAAAAAAATTTATAGAGAATGGACAATAATTCTATATAGTGAAATTGTCAAACACTTTATAAAGAGTATTTGATACACCATCTCAAATAAAAAATTTTAACTTTTAAATAATATTAAAAAAAATTTATATATTTTTTTACTACACATATTATCACATATATTTTTATATAATATTTTTTAATTTTTAAATACACGTACTAAACTTCACTTAATTTACGTTAAAAGAACTTTTTAAAAAGCACTTTAACATTCTGACCTTATCTCTTTACATAAAAAGTAGAACAAAATCGATTTTTACAAATGACCGAAAATCAAAAAATCCCTTCACGTACGTCACACACCGGGCAGAGTATAACACAGAGCCCCCCATAATTCAAAGGAAGGTTCTTAATTCTAATGATTCAACGTTCAGATGAATGGAAAATCTTTTTTGTGAATTTGACTAAACCAACGTGATTTCCAATTTCTGTCTCGCCAGTTTTATATAGATGTGAGTTGTAAATGAAGTTAGTATTCTTGAAGCTTGTAGTCTCGCCAGTTTAAAAGGTATATATAACCAAAAAAAAAGGAAGGGTTAAATTACGGAAAACCATTTATTTTTATTATATTAAAATTACTTTTAAACCCAAACTCAATTTAAGGAAGAGAAAAACACCAAAAGATTCTTAAAAAAAAAAAAATTAAGAAAAAACCAAAGCCTTCTTTTGTGCATAAAACATTGTAGTAGTAAGTAGTAACAAATGTGTCAAAATTTTTGTCACCTCCTCTGGCCAAAAAAAAAAAAAAAGTATCATTCTTTATTTTAAATATTTTCTGTCAATATACAATATGTCACAAGATAAAATTCGAACCATGAAATGGGTAGAACATAAATAAAATCTAAATCATGAAATAGACAGAACTTGAAATGAAGAAAATCTTGTATTCTAAAGTGACCCACTTTGAATGGAGATACATAAAATTCTTGATATCATGAAAACTTGCAACCACTTCTGATTTCCAGTCAAAGCTTCTTATCTTAAGACTTAAGATTTTGACTTTTTGGTTAAGGGAGTTTTTTCCGAACTGTCTTGTTAGAGAAGCTTGGACTTTTTTGGCTACCGAGGAGGGCAAATGGGCAACACTTATTTAGCTTGTTGCAAAGCTTGTTTTTTATTACCCTATGTGAACACCACATTTTGTACTAATTAAAAATATTTAGTTGCCGGCTTCAATAAGGAACTTGAGAAATGTCAACAAAGGATAATTGTGATACTCTTGATAATTTTGAGAGCCCCCAAGAACCAGATTCCTTCCAAACTGTCTAATTTTATTAATTAAAGTTCAAACTCTAGTTTTTTAGTTTGATTCTAATTCCTTTTGTTGGGTCAATTGTATGGCAAAAAAGGTCGCACATGCAGTGGGTAGATGGCTTTGTTTCTAAAACAACCCACCCCCCCCAAAAAAAACACACGAGTGTTATTAATGTTAACTCGAGAGTCAACTTTGTAGCTGTGTTCTTTCTCACTTCTAATAATAGATTTGTCATTCATCCCAAGAAGATAAAATAGATAAATAATTCTATCGGAAGGAGGTAGATATATAAGACATAACTTATTAGTTTAATAGTTCCTAAGAGCTTATAATATTTATGAAATCTTGAATTTGAAATCTTCGTGAGATAGGAATACTCGAAAAAGTCTAAATACTCTCGTTTGTTATAAAAAAAAAAAAAGTGAAATGATCTCATTCTCATTTCTCATATAGGCTTGAATTTTTTCTTTTTCCTTTTTACCTGGGCATGTTCAATACGAGAGAAAATAATTGCTAAGCTCTCTAGTATCCTAATGATCATTACCATCCAGCTAGCGCGGCACTATAAAGGTAGTAAATAACGGAATATTTGTGATGATATCGTGTTCTTTTTTTTTTTTTTTTTTGATTAACTGTGATGATATCGTATTGAAATAAAAGGATCTACTACTTCATAAAAATAAAAGAATCTACTAGTACTACACTCTACACAATTTGAATTGGGGCGAGCAATAATGAAACTACCACGTAACATTATATGTCATCGACATCAAAATCATAATATATCATATACCCCATTTTTGATAGTATAAATGGTGTATCCTTTTCCCATAATTTCAAAATTTGATCGAATCCAAGGGAGATTCAAATTATAGCCAAACTTGATGTCCGTGAAGACAACCATTGGTGACAATAAAAGGAGTAACTTTGGTTGATGGAGGCTTTCAAGTTCGTTGCTGTTGTTATGATAACCTGACATGATGGAAAAAGGGAATGTTTTAAGCCGTTAATTGGGCAAATTCATTTCCTTTATTTTGCTTATAATTGATTTACACACGCTATACTATATTACTCTACTTCTATCTTCATTATAGATTAAATCATAGGTAATACTAATATACATCCTTTAGGGTGGAAAATTATAAACGAATTGGGTGATAGTGATACACTTCTCGTGTAGTAGTCGTTCATCACAATTTGTACTCAAGTAGTAGATTCCAACCAAACAGTATAATAAATCTAATTCTGTTATATTTATTATTTTATTGAGATAGTAAACAGTGAACTTTTACTAGAATTATAATTGTTAATGTTGTAACCTTATTTTACTTTAATCAAATATTCAAATCAATGAGAATATTTTACCTTACCATATTATAAACTAGGTTAACAACTGTAGGATTGTGACTTGATGATAGAAGTTTTTAAATTGCTTCACTTAATTAACGATAACTCCACAATAATTCCGGTGATATACATTGTATTATCCATTACGTCACATGGTGTACGTCGATAAGTCTATATCAAAGACTTCTTTTTTCATTCAGCAAAACAAAATATTTATAAACTAGTTGGTATCCTATGGAGTTTTCAACATAGATATTTAAACTTTAAATTTCCCATTTTCCATTATAAAATTATCAAAAAAATTAAGTCCTTTCCCAATAATACAATGTCATATACATCTTACTACTTTATTACTCATTATTTTGTATTAGATAAGGATTCTCTTCTCTCAGACTCAGTCCTCTCCATTTGAATTAGATCATGGAGATAAATATTATAAATATGTATGTCAAATGTTAAATTCTTTAATATTTTGAATATCGTGACTCGTGGCAGTCTCTATGTTGTTAGATCCACAAAAATAAAATCTTCATTATGAAAAATGAATCTCTATTATAAGTGAAATGATATTTTCATTATAATTTCCTGATTCAGTAGCAATTAAAAGTTAATGAAATCCAAATTCAAAAAGAAAAGGCAAAAAGTTTATCAAATCCCCCTCCCCTTGGTGTGGCACTGGTATCTATCTTTTTTTTTCTTTTTTTGAGTTTATTATGGAAAATTTATACTCCCTGAAGTTGTATGACGTCCTTTTGTCTTAAGTAGATACAGTAGAAAATGGAGAGGATCAGAGGAAGAGGAAAATATATAATCTTAACTTGATAAAGGAATGAGGAGAGCTTCTTTACAACTGAATTTTTGCATATGTATTAATCTTTCCTTTGCACAAGTTTCTA
Source organism: Castanopsis chinensis (assembly GCA_032878915.1). Taxonomy (NCBI): domain Eukaryota; kingdom Viridiplantae; phylum Streptophyta; class Magnoliopsida; order Fagales; family Fagaceae; genus Castanopsis; species Castanopsis chinensis. The sequence goes on from JAVQMG010000122.1 coordinate 22,512,452, forward strand.
CCCTCACAAACAGAGAGAATGTAAACGAGAAATACAGTAATTAATTAGAACTTCTGTCAAGCTGTTCATTGCCTACACTTGATGCACACCCAAAAAAAATAAAAATCAAGATTAAACCAACTGGTGCTTCTCCTTGAGTATAATGGAGAAACAATACAGACCCAATATTACATCTCCTGAACAAAAAAAATACATTGTCATCAAACCTCCAAGAAAGAATTAGCCATCAAGAACCCCATGTACATAGCCCACCAACTCTTCTTTGATTTATGAAGAAAATACCAGGAAGGAAGAAGAAAAACAACAAAAAAGGCGGTCACCTTTTGTCCAAAAACTGTGATCTTCAGGGTGACCTCCAACTCTTTAAGCCAATGTCATTGTGTTTCCTTGATGGACCAGAAGCAGGAATAGGTATTCTTCTCGGCAAGAACCCCAAGAAGTGACCTGAATACTGAGACTTTGGCTTGAATTTGAAGACATTTGTGACTCTTGAGCCATGACAACTGCCAACAATGAAGACCAACAACAAGAACAGCCAAATGAGTCGAACTAAAGGCCTTCTACATAAACCCATGTTGAAAAACTAAGACGGAGAGAGCGATGGCGTGGAGGGTGAAGTTGGAGTGGGATTGTGTTTGAGGGTTTTGATTGGCAAAAGGTATTGAGGGCAGGAAACATGGGCAATTGAATACAGATTTTTAGTGTATTACATTGAAGCTTTTTGGGGTGTCCTTGTCCGTGTGTGCAGTGTAAAAGCTGATGGAAGTAAAAAAGAAATATGACTTTAAGAACTCAGATATACATCTACAAGTAGAACTGTAGAAGTGATGTTGGACTTGGAAGGTGAAAGTTGGAAAGCTTGGGAGAAGCTTTTTTGAATGGGTCTTATGGGTTAGAGTGAGATTGTAATGATATAACTCAACCAAAAAAAAAAAAACCTTTTACTATATGTCAAATGCTAAGAAAAGCAAGAGATGGAGCAAAGTGAAGGAAGAAAGGCAGTGTCATCTTTTTCAGGTTAGGTGAGTGTTTGGTCCCACAATACATTAATGGCCGACTAAGGAACTGCGTGGGGCTGTTGTTTTAGACCCCCATAACAGGAAGACTTGTCCCTTTGCCACAGTACCTTTGGTAGGCCTTTCATATGATATAATTCTCTCTCTCTCTCTCACACCCTCTCTTTAATTTGTCAAGCAGTTAACCCATTAGCACAAGCAAAATTTATTTTTTATAAAAAAAAAAAGTACTCATAACCACTCCCCTGATTAAAGGAACTGCAATGCATATGCACCGTCAGTCTACTCAAACAGTAAGAACAAATCTCACTACGTACAGCTTACCTCAATCTATCGCCATTCCCTCACTGTTTCATTTTTACCCTTCCATTCCATACTTACTGTTTCAGTGCTTCTCATTTCCATATACTTGCTGTTTCAGTGTCTCTAATCTCTATTATGGGGACATGGGGGGTGATGTGGAGGCTTGTCCTGTATAACTCCAAATTGTACACAAGACAAGATGTAAGATTTTGACAATTCGGAATTTGAAAGAGACTGTCATTTCCCCGTTTGCAATGATCCCGCGTACATGACAAGAGGGATTCACGTATTAAACTTTATTTTCTAACAAAAAGTGTTTCTCCAAATCTCTCACAATGTTTGACCATCACTCTTCATATCAGTATCATATCGTAATCGTCTTATTGGTGCTTTATTTAAAAAACAAAGGGGAAGATTAAAATCTATAACAACATTCGCATCAAAGAGGTGTTAAAAATTTAACTTTAAATATCTTAAGAAGTTAGTTTATTCATTTTAAAAACTCACTTTGCAATACATCATATATTAAATATTCTATTTTTATATATTTGATATAGCATATTAAAATAATATAAATTACTCATTAAAATATTATAAACAACCCATTAAAAAATATAAACTGCCCAATATATTAATTTTTTTATAATCTCTCTCTCTTTTTCTCCGACCCATAAAAATAAATGAATTAAATATTAGCAGTAATATGCTACTATGGTGTTTGATATGTGTTTGAAGTGCTAAAATTTGTAATTTTAGCATCTTTAATTTTATTTTTCTTTTTTAGAATACTAAATATCTTCCATGTGATTTCTATGCAAGTTTGTGGAAAAGAAGGAATATCGTTAACCTAATACATGAACAACACGTGCTACCAATAAAACAATCAAGTTCGTACATAATACGGTATAAATTGTATCGAATTTCCTACTTACTATGAACTTTAAACCCGATACCAACACTATTTAATCAATACGTATGGGAACATAAAAATACTGAAAGATGCAATTTTATACCAAAAATATATATTATAGATTAACATAGTAATTAATGTATTTTTTTTTTAATAGATAAGGTAGAATTTCAACACATGATGTCAATTTCATAATGATTGTTCTTTATCAACATGCCAAAATATCAGTCAATTTTTATAGTAAATGGGATTTGAACTCTCAATTTATTATTCAATGCCAAAGATTTTACCAATTAACCTAATTAGAACTCACAATGAATGTAATTAGTACTATAGCAATAACATAGTAAAAAATTTACAATCTTGTTTAGAAAAGTTGAGGTGAGATGTAATTGGTAGGATTTTCAACCCCTAACTGATCGAGAATTGACAACACCATCCCACCTAGAGCCACCCAAATCAAAATCGTCTAATTCAAGCATAGAGGCAGTCAAAAGCGGATCTCAGACTTCAATAATGGATGTCAGCAGCTTAACTTCGACTGAGCTCGACCATTGTCCACCTAAGTGCGATCCAACTTGACTGGTGGTTATTCGTGGTCAGTAGCTGGTCTTTCAGTCGAAAACTTGATGTCATCCGATTAGTTGTGGGTTGAGCACAAACTTGACTTAGACCGACCCATGGACACTCGTAATAGTGGTGTCAAGAGCCAAACCACCTTTAACTTGGGAGGTCCAAAATATTTCTTAATATCTATAGTATTATATCTTTTTTAAATATTAGACACTAAAATTAAGAGTTAAACTCTCAAAAAATAAGAGATACCCCTTCCCTAAATCATAAACAACTTCCACAATTTTTACAAAAATTTTTTAGACTTCTTGATTTCTTTGTTTTTAAAAAAAAAAATATTTTTTAATGGTGTGTGATGAGATGGTAATGGTTGTATAACAAAGCAAATCTTAGATGGGTAGAATGAAACTTTTCAAACCATGGATAGGCAACATAAAATCGGCCTAAACCACAAATAGATAAAGTGTAATTAACCCCCTTTTTGTGTTAAGTAATAATTAAAGACAATGAGAGAAGTAGATGAAAATCCTTTAAAGGGTCTCTTCTCCACATTATTCTTTTTGAGTTAAGACTTTGTCCCATATTGTTAAAGATAGAATCGAATGTCACATTTCTAAGTGTTTAATCTACCTTGCAAATTAGAGGACTTATTTTATGTGGTGTTTGGTACTGGAGAATCCACATTACTCCTAACATTCAGATTCTTAGAAATGTGATTCATTGCAATTTGGATACCTAGGAATGTAGCTATTCCTGTGTTTGGTTTCATTGAGAATCTCTTAAGATTCCTAGGAATGTGAGATGATAATATTTGGTTTATTCTCAGAAATCTTCAATGAATTATTTATTTTTCCCATTCTATCATTAGATTTAAATATGTACTACCAAGTCTTTTAAAAAAAATCTTCCTCTAAATAAATAATGAAAAACAAAATATAAACTATTAATAATTTGTTGAGCAACACACACACAACAATAAAAGTGAGTACTTTGTAATAATGGAGGATCCCTTTCAAATTTTTTTCCCCACACATGAAACCTAAATAGAACTTTGTTAAATAATATATCAACAGAGTTATCTATCCTATTTATGTTATTTTGGCGGGAAGAGATAAAGATAAGAGAAAAGATATTGATGATTTGTTTATATTTTATCTTAATTGCTTAAATGATAAGAAAAAATGGTTAAAATTGTTAATTTATAAAAAAATACAATTTCCTTTAGGTTTGAAAATTTGGATATCTACTTGTTTGAAAGGAAATCCACATTCCCACTGAGAGAGGTTTAAATGGGGAATCCAGATTCTTTTGGTATTTGATTCCCTAGCATAATTTGCTACTAAATATGAAAATTTTCAAACATTCATGAGAATTATAAAACATTATCCTGTACCTAATGCCTTATTAGAGTAAGAATGGGGTTTATATGTCTTATAAATTGCACTTGTAGTTTGATTTGATGTGTTGTTATTTGTATTTAAAAAGTTGTCACTGTTGTTGTTTTTATTTATTACTAGCCACGTTAATATTTAAAAAAAAAAAAAATTTCCATGGCGCTTATCTTTAAATAAAAAATATAATAATCTAAGTTGTAATTAGAATCAGTTATGATTTACATATAAAATGTATGGTGTGAAATCTGAACTTTAAACTTTTCAATTTACCTTTTTAACCATAATTTGTTCTATTATTTATAAGAGGTGTTACGTCCACAACATTTTTACAATAAATCGTAGGTGGTTAGTTATTGCTAGTTCAAATTTGAACTTAACACAAAGATTATTTTTTTGCCCCAACAGTAACAACAGATAACAACCTGCCGCTTATGATTTGTTGTGAAAATGTTATAAAAATGTTGTGGATATATCATTTCTCAATATTTATAGTTTAAGTATAAAATGCATGTCCTAATCTTATGAATTTTGCATTTTAAATTTCTCAATACATGTAATTTTCTTATTGTTAAATCATTTTTAATTATATGGCAGGAAAATTTTGAAGTATACTATAGTGGGCACTGAAAAGTTCTATTCCAATTATATTATTATCATTATTTTTACTCAGCAAAAAATAATATTATTATCTAGGTATGATTAGAATAGAACTCTTTGTTATCTACTTTTTCTCTATTTCCAAAACTACCCCTATTGTTGTTTAGTTCAAATCAATTTTGTAAAAAACACATGTCAAATGGTTAAAAGACAAATTATAATAAAATAAAATAGATAACGAGTGAAACAACCAATTTAAAGAATAATAATAATAATAATCTTTTAAATATATCTAACTCTTTCGCTTTTTCTTTTTGGCAAGAAAATGTTATCAATACTTAAATAAGCCATATTTTTTATTTTGATCAAAAATAGTTTTTTTTTTAAATTTATTTTTGTGATTTTAATAAATTCTAGAAAATGCAAAAAACTAATTTCACAAAAGATTTTTTTTATAGAAACAACAGAGCATAAAGAGTACAAAATACAATTCTTGTAGTAAAGTAACCAGACACATCAAAATGAATACAGTAGTCAGTGGAGAACTCCTTAAGGGAATGGGGGAGGGAAATCTATGTTGACATGCTTAACTAGTAATCAACTTAAAATGACTTAATTAAAATAAATAAATGTCATTTTTCTCTAGAATAAATTTGAATATTCTAAATATAATTAAGAAATTGGTGTCTTGTGCCTGTTGATAACGAAAAATAATCATGAAGCGGACATTATAAGTTGAAAGTCTATTGCATCTATTAAAAAATTACCCTTATAAATTAAATGGTTTTCTTTTCTTTTCCTCTTTCATTAGAGAACTAATGGATTTATGTGCTACCCCCCCCCCCCCCCCCTGATATGGGCCAAAATCAGTCTTAAATCTCTTAATTGACAAAAGAAACTTTATTAGTTAATTAATAAAATCTTCATAGCTCAATGCTTTTCATTTTGAATGATGGAAATAGATCATCTGAATGGTGGGAGTGAGAGATGACATGTTTTTAGTGGAACAATATGATACCTATTGTTAGAAATTAACCTAAGTGTTGGGAATATACACGAATTTTCAAATTTGTGAGATACATAAAAATAAAAAAAAAAACATACACAAAGGCAATCATACAGTATAAGAAATTACGTGATTTAACAATTTGCCTATAGTTATAGAGATGGAGTGATTTCACTATTTTTAGAAAAATTATTTAAAGCGCTGTAGTACAGTTTTTCTCTCTAAAACAACACGACCAAACTCTAATTTGAAGCAATAATATTTATATTCTGCACAATTGATCAATAATGGGTTAAAAACAAGCAAAAAAAAAAATATATATATATATATATATCATTAAAAATCGTAATACTTTTATATCGTGATAGGTGATAATTCAAATTATACAAACTAATAACCTAACACCCTGATCCACTACCAGCAATAATTTATTAAGATGACTAGATGAGGAGATCATATTGTTTAGCACAAGAAATGGACAATTCATTTCAGATTTTGTACAAAATCATCAAAATCTGGTGCCCCGCTTTGTAGAGACCCGGCTAAATGGCTATACGAATATGAGCACATGACCCCAAGGGAGGGGAGGGAGAACAGTGTGAACACAGTTACTTGACTGAGGGATTGAATTTTTGAAGCCTAGGTTGTCCCACTGATTTGATAGATGGTTAGATTGAATCCAATGCCTACGTTATAAAAGCTTAAAACCTGTTGCATCACATGTTCTTCTTTTACTTTTATGATGTATGTTGCATTTCTTGCTGAGAAGGTGAGAAGGTTCAATGATTCGGCCGTGTCTTCCGTTGAGGCTGGAATACTAGTCATGGGGTAGGTTATCAAACTTATTGAGATTGGAGAAACTCTCAAAAGTGAAATATTCTTACCGATTGAAAAGTAAAACGAGTATAAAGTCAAATAGTTCAATCTCAAAAAAAAAAAAAAAAAGAGTAGCAGTCAAACAGTGAATTTTATTTTATTTAAAAAAAAAAATCTTATAGTTTTATTTATTTTTTTATTTATTTTATTATTTGGAAGAGATTATATAAGATGAAAATAACGGTTATTATGTTTAACAATCTATAAATATAAATATATATATAGTATATAGTATACACTTTTAAAGTTTATATAATAATATTATAAGGAAAAACAAAATTTAGTTACAAAATTGGTTGTAACTTTAAACCTTACTCAATATCTTTTTAGTAGAAGTGAATTTTGATAAATTCACTATTGGATTATATCTTCTTCTTCTTCTATCCTTTATACTTGCAAATTTTCAAAAATATTAAATATCAATAACTATGTTATCAATAATTATAGATTATATAGTAAATAATATCTGATTGACACAAAATTTAACATGTATATTAAGAATGTAAAGAACATGCAATTCAACAGTTAGATTTTTAAAATATATAGTAATATTTATTTTATTGAATGAGTTTGTACTCTTAAACTATAACCAATTTTGTAACTATATTTAAATTTTGTCCTACAAGAAATCAATAAAAAGAGAACTATTTTATATTATTACTAGTTAATATAGGTGCAAGCACCTGTCCATGTGTTTCAACTCCCCTTGGTGTGCACGATCCCAATTCTCTAGGGAATATGTTTCAATCGAATGGATTGGAGAGTGAGAGTCACCACCTGGTTTAGATTTAGGAATCAAACATTGGCCCCTTGCAAAAGGCCTTGTATATCCAGAATCAAGGTCCAGGGTTGAGGTACATTGGGTGGAAAGTTGTTAAGCACCTAATCCTGCCCGACACATGGGTCGGCTTCCACTCATTGTGTTTCATATCCTAATTTATTAAGAGTCCTCTAATAGGCTATCATATCATACAAACAAACACACAGTCTAGTCTTATATTCATCACATCCTAACATTTATCTAAACATACACCCCAGCATTCTTCTAAGCATGACATACATCCACATCATCACATGGGATCTCATATTATATCGCATGGTATCTCATATCATATACCACAAGACAACAAGTATCATCATCACATCATCACAAAGCAGCAAACATGTCATCATATTATCTCATGGAAACAAATATATCACATGGCATCAACCATCACATTATTGCATCAACACATGTTCATATCATATTCATCTCATCTCATTTATGCATGTTCATGTTCATATGCATGTCTTACCTTCACTTACGTCGCTGAATCATCACCACTGCACCCATACATTGATGCATGATCATATTCATGTGCATGTGCATGTTCATGTTGGCATCCAAACATATAAACCCTCATCAGGATCCAATCAACCCAAGCATGTGAGACATGTTATCTACTGATTGACCTAAACATATGAAAACTAAACTAAAAAGAACCTAAAATATGTATTTAACTTAGCAAAGTAAAAAGAAAACAAGAAACAAACAGGTTATGGAATTTTGGGATGAGCCTACTTGTGCATGCAGAAGCATGCTAGTGGAGTTGCATGCACAAGGACGACCCTACATATGTAACCTGAGCCAAAACCCATACATGCATTAGCCAAATAAACTACATCCTAAGCTATCCTAACATGCTCCTAATTATCAAAGCAATAAACTTAAGATGATCAAAGCTATAGAACAACAATAAAACTAAAAGAAAAGAAAGGAAAATGTAAGAACGATACCTCAAACAAAGAGATTTTTGGAGCTTGATTTTGACTGTTTCTCTTAGTCAATCTAAAAGACACAAAAACAATGGGTTAGTAAGCTTTAAATAGAGGGCGTATACCAAAAATTGTCCTAACCAAGAAAACTTTAATTTAGAAGGTATTTTAAAGAAAACTCCTCTTTGGATCACTATTTTCTAGTATATTCGGTGTGTTTTGGGAAAAGAGTGGTGCATGGCTCTTCCCAAGCGATGTGGGATTATCTTTACACATGTTTCCATAAAAAATCTTTCCTTATATAGCTTCTGCAACCCTACCTATGTGAACATACCCAAAGGCTATGGGCACATGTTTAGTGCCTACGTGTGTGGGTTCTATACCTGCGTGTGCAATAATAGGGTTTCTGCAAGGTTATTAAACATCAAAATGTCCTTCAAGTTAAAGAGTTTCCTTAGCTAAGACATAGAACAATCATGGATCCTTTTAGTGATATCGTCATTAGAAAATGGGGGCTTGAGTCGTAAGGGGTATAAAATGAAGTGTCTATAGTTGCCTTTTTTGATCTATTAACTTCGCTGATGGAATTAAAGTAAAATGAGACAAACCATTTTTGTTTTAGCATATAGCTTGGAATCGCCCATGCACTCAACAAACAACATGCATACATGGGGCGAATGCGACTCTATGAGTCGCGTGAGATTCATATGTCTGAATTCCCAACAGGTGCTACTAGGGAAGCAAGTAGCAACATGCTCGCAATTCTTGAGCCTAGTTGCCAATTGTCAAGAAATTGGTGAGTGACTCACAATCCCTGAGTCACTAAAAAAGAAAAACAAGCATGGCCAACGGCCTCAAGATAGGGAAATCCCTCCACCACCTACAAACATCATACAAGTCAGACATGACATGTAAAAGAAAAGGGTGCTTTTACAAATGAGTAAGAATACTTTCTTGGGAAGGTCAAACTATTACTTTTGTCTCCATCGTATCTCTTTGGCTCTCACCTCTTTCTCTATCTTAACTCTGTGGCTTTTGCCTTTGTCTCTAACTTATCGCTATATCTGAATTTTGGTATCATTCCACTAGGGATTTTTATTTTTTATTTTTTATGTTCTCTAGAGGCCTGTAAGGATTTTTTTTTTTTTTTTTTAACATGTTCAACTTTGGAGGAAATATGTGCACTAAACCCGAGACTTTTATATGATCACAACAAAAATCTCACTCTTGGGGGCTTTTCCTAGGGTTATAGGGGTTCATCTGCAAATTCCAATTTGAAATAGTGAATCCACTCTTGGAAGGACCAAATTGCAAACTTTGACATCATCTGAGTAAAGTTCACTCTGAAATGGGCTAAACTGCAAATTTGGGGCAAAATTGTGAAATTTCCACTCTTTTAGGGACTAAACTGCAAATATTAGAAAATATTGCTCCATTGGGGATTAAATTGTAAAATCTGAGAAATGTCCACTTTAAACAAACTAAACTACAAATTATGAGAAATATCCACTCTGGAGGGACTAAATTATGAATTCTAAAAAATATCCCCTTTAGTGGGACTAAACTATAAAAATCTTGGAAATGTCCACTCTAAACTCTCGAGGGACCTAATTGGAAATTCTGAAATCTGAAAGGTTTAATTTATTATTTTTTACATAGGGGTTGATACGTTATACCTGGTAGCACGATGTCCCTCAAACGACTTGTTGATGAATTTGATGGTTGAATTTACTCGTTATAATGATTGGCTTTCCATAAATCTTTCGCGTGACTTCCAGAGGAATTTGTGTGTGTGTGGGTCCATGTGAAAGGATGAATGTTGTCCTATAGCTTTCTTGATGTGATGATGAAGAATTTGATGAGTGACAATGTGTGTACGTGAATGTGTTTGGTGTTGTAGGAGCAAACCAGTACGCTTGATTCGCTGTGATATTTACGCAATAATATTACGTTATTGTAATCTTACATTAATATAATTTCAATACAACATTGCATTGTTTAGGAATGTGATCAGATTAAGATGATGTAATATATTTTGTAATTTTAAGTTATGATAATGTTAGAAAAAATAAAATAAATCAAAAATTTTAGTGTCACACCATCGTAATGTGCATCATATCAAGAGCACATCATAACGAACCAAATGCCCCCAAGGATGTAGGGGTTTGTCTGCAAATTCCAATTTAAACAGGGTGAAGATATGGTGAATCCACTCTTGTCAGGACCAAATTTATGCAGTATGTCATTGCTCCCAGTTTTTTAATAACTTCAATGGCTGCAAAAATTGTAACTATGGAATCAAAATCTTTTAATTGGATGGTGGGAGTGTTCTTTATAGAAGAGGAATGGAGTAGATAACTTAATTTTTACCCCGATTATTTCCCTTTAGGAGTTTTGAACTTCTTTTTATCCTCAACACATTCAAGTTTGGTTTCAAGTTGATGAAATACACCAAAAATTGGATTTAGTGGGAAGCAAGAAATGTGTGATGATTGACGTACACCCATGTCTTAGGCACATTTTGGCTCAAATTTCGGTTTTTTGGCAAGTTTTGCTTGACTTTCGAACTTACTTAAGGATAATTACGAATTTTTAATGTATTTTAAAGTTACTAAATAATCATAATATTATCTTGATGATCCTAATTCTTAATCTGTATCTTAATTACCTGTCGGTCTTAGAAAAATAGACACATGATATTTTGACATAAAATTAATCTTAATTAATCCAATTAAGGATCACTCAAAATTATTCACTGGTAATCACATGGTTTGTGGAATAGCAAATAACATTCGATTAGCATAAATTTTGGCATGCGTCATGCACGTTAAAGAACATAGCAAACATATAATTCAATTAATTGTAAAATTTTCAAAATATTAATGAAATAAAAAATTATACAATGGTGTAAAATTGCTTATAATTACACCACTTAGAGCATTCCCATCCGAGAATGCAAAATGCATTTCAGATCCTATTGTAGCAAAAAATCACCCAAAACACACCTACATTCGAAGCTTTATTACTACTCAAATTTTGCATTCTTGCTATAGTAAGATCTAAAAATAAATCTTACTATAGTAGGCTCTAAAATTCAAAAAAAATCTTATTTTATTCAAAATTTCTAACCTCTCTCTCTCTGCTAGACAAAAGCATGACTCTTTATCTCTCTTAGTGGTGCCTTCATGTCAATAGCGGCGGATTTTAATTTCCTTTCTAGGTTTCAGCACATGATTTGGGTTTGGGGTTTGTGATAGTGGTGGTTAGGCTGGGTTGGAGGTGAAGCAACCACTCTGTGGGTTGTGATTTGGGTTTTTGTGGTGGTCAATTTGAGATTTTATTGGGTTGTAGTTTGGGGTGTGTAGTGGTCGATTTGAGAATTTTGGGTTGTTGTAGTGGTCGTGGTTGTAGGCTTCATTGCAGTGGCTTGGTTGTGGTACTAATTGTCATGGCCGTGGTGGGTTGTCGGTACCGCTATTGGTAGGTTTGGTTTGGGTTTTATGGTAGTAACAATGTTTGGTTTTTTAGTGTTTGTCATGGTTGGGTTGGGTTTGGCTTGTTAGAGCACTACCATCAGGTGTGTCAAATGCCAAATATTTGGCATTTGACACACCAAACACCATTATTCAAGTCCCATGAGGTGTTCTAAATGTGCCAAAATTTTACAACATGCTACAGTAATATCATAAGTCTGGCACAGTACGGAGAAATTTAGCACATCTGTTTATTATTTTTTTATTCGTCTTTCTCTCTCATCCCATATAAAATATCTCTTTCATCTTCTCCTTCAGCCAAACATTCACCGATCCCTTTCACCCTCCCTCACCCTTAACGATCTTCTTCAGATCAAATTTCCTCCTCACCAATCCTCTGACCCTCCCTCACCCTCACCGATCCTCTGACCCTCCCTCACCCTCACCGATCCTCTCACCCTCCCTCATCCTCACCGATCCCTCATAGATCAAGCTGCCGCCATCGCCTTTGGCTTGAAGACTCCATCGTCGTTAATCTAAAGCCGCCATCGCCGCCGCTGATCTGAAGCACACCTCTGGTTTTATTCAACTTTTTGATGTGCATCTCAGCCACACCACCGATCTAAAACTCGCTAATTTGAAGCTGCGTCATCCTCCACAACTCTCGCCGCTGATGGTTGATTGAGTTTGGTCATTGATTGATCTATTCAGGTTGGGGTTTTGTTGAAGATTTTGAGTTTCTCTCTCTCTCTCTCTCTCTCTCTCTCTCTTTTGTTGAGGTTTTTGGATTTGGAATTTGTTGGAAGAACTGGTTATTATGGTTGTAGTTTGTGGTGATGGTTGTAGCGGTAATGGTTGTTGTTGTGGCAGTGGTTGCAGCAATGGTTGTTGGTTCTTGGGGGTGGCGACTGCCACTGGGTTGTGCATGTGTATTTGCTGGGTTTTGGGAAAAAATATCATTTTAATGTGTTGTAAATATTATTATAATGTATAGAATTGAAGAATAAAACATCTGATAAATGAGATATTGTAAAATGTTGTGGTAAAATGAAAAAAATAAGCTTTTGATGTGTCAAAATGGCATTTTTTATAGAACAGCTGATGGTAATGCTCTTAGTGATGGTTCTCACCACTTTGGTGGATGTCACCAATTTTGGTGGCTTAGATTTAGAGTTAAACTCTAACCATTGGATCATGCTTGTGTGTTGATGCTCTTAAGTGGAAAATAAATATATTTGAAGTGGTTGCCAGTTAAAACCAATAGATCAGTCATCTCCCCTCTTCCCACAGTTGCTCCAGGTATTAAGGTGAGCTCCCTAATTAATCCGAATTTGAGAGAGTGGAATTCAAACTTGGTAAACCAACTCTTCCTACCCCATGAAGCTACTATCATTTGTGGCATGCCTATAAGCTTAAGGCTTCCCCCTGACCGAATCATATGGGGCCTCACTCCCTCAGGTAAGTTCACAACTAAGAGTGCTTATAAGCTCCTTGTGCCATGTAATTCCACTAACCATGCAGGCTCCTCTTCGACTGATAACCAAAAGCGGTTCTGGAGAAGTTTGTGGCAGCTGAGAGTGCCAAACAAACTCAAGCACTTTGCCTGGCGTGCATGCAACGAGGCCCTACCCACCATGTCCAATCTGGTTTGGAGACACATAGCCACATCAGATATATGCAGCGCCTGTCAAGCCCAGCCCGAGGACACTCTCCATGCTCTTTGGTCTTGCACAACACTAGAACCGGTCTGGAGTTCACTTTCCTGGTCCCAGCCCCCTGCTAATGCCCACATGACAAGTCTCCAAGGCCTTCTCGACCAATAGATGCAGTTCAAGGAGGATTACAGAGCCGAGATCTTCATCACCATGGCATGGATGTTGTGGAACCGCCGTAATGCACTGAGACATAATCTTCCAATCCAACCTCTTAACTGAATTAGTGCTTTGGCTGGAAGCTACCTACAAGAATATCTGGAGACAATAGAACAGACCTCAGTTGCTGCAGCCCCTCCTCTGCCTCAGCAATGGCGTCCACCTGATGAAAGTAAGATCAAAGCCAATTTTGATGCGGCTGTTTCCAAGTCTAGCAACCAAGCAGGGATAGGTGTGATCATTCGAGACTGGCGTGGTGAGGCCATTGGAGCATTATCCATGCCAGTTCTCGCAGCCCAGTCCGTTGTAGAGTTAGAAGCCCTTGCCTGTCGCCGTGCGGTGCAGTTTGCAATGGAACTAGGACTACAAGACATTGTATTCGAAGGTGATTCTCTCCAAGTGATCCAAGCTATTTCCCAAGATCATTCGGACCACTTGACTTATGGCCACATTATTGAAGACATTCGAAACCAAGTTGCTGCTCTTTCTTCTTCTAGATTTAGTTTTAATACTAGACACTGCAACTTTGTAGCAGATGCTCTAGCTAAAAAAGCCAAGATTTCTAGGGAGACCCAGGTGTGGTTTGATTCCTTTCCTGAGGACATTATCCCCCTTGTAGAATTTGACATTCATTGAAGTTTGTTTTCCTTGAATAAAAGCCCAGGCTACTAACAGTCTGGTTTCTCAAAAAAAAAAAAAAAAAAAAACTTTCGTTACTACTTTTATTTTATTTTATAACTAATCTTCATAATATTTTATTATATTTTAGATTTTAATTAGTCGTCTCTAAAAGGGAATATATATAATATATTCATACTTTTATATTTCAATAATTAATTATAACTTTTAATGTTCTTTTAATGCTTTATTATTTTATTTTTATTTCTTATTTAATTTGTAAAAATATGCTTGAAAAACATTTAATTTCCCCCATATATATATATATGTATATATTAGTCAATTTTGCGAATTTTATTAATTTAATATCTATATTTGTATTTTAATTAATTATTAAAGTAGTTATGACAAAATTGTGGTTTGATCTTGGTCGAACTTTAAAAATCTTGAACTTCTTTCCTTATCAATTCTTTGAATGGTCCGGGTCTAAAAATTATGGTTAGGGCTTACGTGTATTGTTGGCTAGGTTTGAGCCATTTGGCCTCTGTTATGGTGTTGGTGTGGTATGGGTTTAATTTTTTTTTTTGATGGGAAAAACACACTTCATTCAAACAGAAGAAAACTAGATTACATCATGGGCACACACGTGCTCAATAAAGCTAGGGCATTCCTCTAGCCATGCGAAATAGTCCACCACATGCAAAGCATGTTGGGTGAGTAAATGGGCAAGGGCATTCCCCTGCCTTTTAAAATGTGACACTTCTGTAGCTCTAAAAGTCTAAAGTTCCTATATAATGCCGCAGACAATGTTTTGGATCGAGGAAGGAACATCACCAATGTCTTAGATTGCTCCACTCACAATTAGAGAGTCACCTTTGAAAGTTGCTTCCTTTATCCCCACATCCTTCGCGAACTAGACAGCCACTTCGATCGCCTTCGTCTCCACTTTCACCGCTTCGGTAAGACCAATCCCTTTCTTACTTAAAGCAGCAGTGACCAAACCAACATAGTCACGGATGATCACGCCAAAACCCACCTCCCTGCTTCTGGTGTAGACCTCCACATCGCAATTCACCTTGTATTGGCCTTGCTTCGGGGTTGTCCACTACATCACCTCCTGAGTCTGTGCTTCCTACCTGCTCCGTACCTCATTCACCATTTGCAACTCCTTTAGTAAATAGCGTGAGCACTTAATCACAGCCTCACCAGTTTTTCATTTCCTACCATTCTTTACTTCGTTTTTGTTCCTCCAAATCCCCCAGCATATCATTATGGCCCTTTCCATAATATCTGGGTAAGCATCCCTACACTTCACAACTGACCCACAACATCAATAAACTCCCATGACTGTAAGATGGTAAAAGGTAGGACAAGCTTATTGTGAGACCACACTGCCTTCGCTTGTTTGCAAGACCAAAAGAGATGGGACACCGATTCAATCGTATCACCGCACTCGTCGTACAGTCCTTCTTGAGGGACCTTCCTTCTCCATAAATTTTCCTTTGTGGCCAGGATGTTCCTACATGCCTTCCAGGTGAAGTGCTTCACCTTGTTGGGGACCTTCATGCTCCATATACCTCTCCAAATTTTCCTAGCCATAAACTGATCCGAGCTTGTCACTTGGTCACCTTCTTCCTGCACTGTTTGAGCTAGACGATAAGCACTACGCACCGAGAACTTACCATTTCTTGAATCTGTCCAGATGAGTCTATCCCATGCTCTATGTGCACTCAGAGGTATACTAAGTATGGCCTCCATGTCTTGAGGTATAAACCATTGTTTAATGAGGTCCACTTTCACTCTTTGGTCGCATTATCAATAAGAATGGACACACTCGGCCCATATGGAAGATCACACTTTGGGGAGATGACCATGTATGTGTAAGGACTGGGGATCCACTTGTCTCGCCAGATATTTATTTTGTCCCCATCCCCCACCTGCCACCTCACTCCATTTTTTATCAAGTTCTGCGCAGCCATTATGCTTCGCCACCCGTAAGATGAATGTTTGCCCATTTTTGCATCGATAAAGTCATACCCCAAAAAATACTTTGCCTTATAGACTCTGTAGAAAAGAGAGGAAGAATTGGTCTATAGTCGCCAACCCTGCTTCGCTAACAAAGCAAGGTTAAATTTCTCTAGGTCCGTAAATCTCATACCACCTTGATCTTTCGAGAGGCACATCTTCTCCCAACTCATCCACGCCATTCTCCTTTCATCTTTCTTTTGACCCCACCAAAATTGCCTCACCATCCATGTAAGCTCTTGAGACAAAGCCTAAGGTAGTAGAAAGTAGCTCATAGTGTACGATGGCACTGCTTACGCTACCGTTTTAATTAAAATCTCCTTCCCGGCATTAGAGAACATTTTCTCCTTCCACCTAGCCAGCTTGTTTGTAGCCCATTCCTTCAGCTGAGCAATAGAGTTCCATTTTTGATCTACCCACTAAGGAAGGAAGACCCAAATAATACTTGTGTAGCTTAATGAGTTGGGCTCCAAACATGGTTTTGATTGACTCTTTTGTGGCATTATCATTGTTCTAGCTAAAGAAGAGGGAGGTTTTACTCCAGTTTAATTGCTGACCCGAAGAGGCTTCATAAACTTGCAAGATTCTTTGGATTTCCTGACATTCCTTGATGGTGGCCTGACTGAAAATCAAACAGTCATCAGCAAAGAACAAGTGTGACACTTTTGGACCACTTACGAATGCTGCCAACCCTTTCAAGGTTCTGTTTTGGATTGCCTTATGGATTAAAGCTGACAATCCCTCTGCCACTAGGATGAAAAGATAAGGCCACAATGGGTCGCCTTGACGCAGCCCCCTGGTTGGCCTAATTGCACCACATAGAACCCTATTAACTCGAATAGCTTAGGTGATTGGCAACACACACCTCATGACTAGCTGAATCCACCGCTAATGAAAACCAAGTTTTTGCATGATTAATTGGAGGCATTCCTACTCCGCTTGGTCGTATACTTTGCTCATATCCAGCTTTAGTGCCATCTCCCTATACTTTCCTTTCCTTTCCTATGCATATGATTCATGATCTCATAGGCCACTAAAACATTGTCAGTGTTAAGCCTTTCCGATACAAAAGCACTTTGGGTTTCCCCAACTACCTCTTTGAGCACCCCTTTTAGCCAGTTGGAAGCCGTTTTTGAGGCAAGCTTATAAGTAACATTGCATAAACTATTTGTTCTATAATCCGTAATTGTCTCAGAGTTCTCGTTTTAGGAATTAACACTATATGAGTTTCATGGAATTTTGGCGGAGCTACTCCATTGTTAAGAAATTTTAGGGCAATTTGAATAACAACAAGACTAACTTTAGGCCAGAAATGTTGATAGAACAAAGGAGGCATACTGTCCAGCCCCGGAGCTTTCAATGAGTGCGTTTGTTTCAGAGCTCTCTCCACCTCAGGTGCTCTAAATTCCTGCAGCAGCATAGCATTCATTTTGGTCGTCACCTTGGTGTGTATAGTGTTTCACCGACTCGCCGGCCTCCACTTTGTGCAAGATCAGCAGGTATTTGTCACATACCTGCTGATCTTTCTTTTAGGTTCTCCAAGTCGTCTTTCTTTTCAAATTGGAATAAGGCCCTGTTTTCACCCAGATTGCATACCTCAAAGTTCCGTTCTATTTCCCAGATTGTTTTAAGGACTCGTGCCACTGATTCCATATTTATCATCCTTTTCGTGTAGAATTTACCAGCCAGAGTAAACACAGCGTTTTGTATCGGTGACGCAATGTCAATCTCACTGGACTCTTTATCTGACAGCTTCAGTCTAGCACACATGTTCGAAATCTCCTCCATTGTGTTATCCAATCAGTCAAACACAAAGGCAACTTTCTACCTTCTAAGCGAAGAGAGGTGTTTGCCCTACAGCAAGAAGGTTTTCACCACTAGCGTTCATGAGGGAACCTAGTGAGAAAAATGTTATTTGGGTTTAATATTAGATATAGTGAGTGTTTGGATAGACGTTTGTGTTTCCTTTTTTTTTTTCACGACAAGTTTTATTGTTACGGCTACTGTTCATGAACAGTAACCGGTACTGTTCATGCATGTGATTATATTATGCAAGAGACAAAGTTACTGTTTGGCACTGTTCACGGGACTTACAAGCACTTTATTCAGAAAAAATATTAAAAATGAGTCTCACGATACTATTTACACATTTAAAAATTAATTTGTTACAGTGTTTTCAATTTTTAACAATAAATTTTATTCAAACGGATCCATAAGATAATTGTTGAGTAGGAATGTAAAGTAAATATCTCAACAAAAAAGAATGTAAAGTAAATAAAGTGGTGTTTTAGAAATGCAAAATGCACATTTACCTGGTAATGCATTTATAAAATGATGGACGGATCACGGATGTTTCACCAAAATAAATAAGCATTTAATGAAACGAGTATCTATACACGCAAGGCTTTCTGGCTTGGAACTCCTGGAGTTTGACTACTGACACAAAAGAGTGCTAACAACAAACTTTGACACTATGTGGTCCTTGTCCTATACTCCTATGGAGTGATGGTATTCAATAAATGAAAAACACTTTCACAGATATTGGAGCAAAGTTTGCATATGGATTTGCCCGAATGATTTTCAAAGCAATAGTGATTTTGATTAAGTATGATAATTTTATAGTCGGAATAATCGGTTTGCACATAAATAATATTCAATTTAAGTTCTACGATTTTTGTAGGGATTACAGAGAATTAGGATTTTTGTTTTGTTTGTTTATACATATTGGATT
Organism: Castanopsis chinensis; assembly: GCA_032878915.1. Classification (NCBI taxonomy): domain Eukaryota; kingdom Viridiplantae; phylum Streptophyta; class Magnoliopsida; order Fagales; family Fagaceae; genus Castanopsis; species Castanopsis chinensis. The sequence goes on from JAVQMG010000122.1 coordinate 22,531,600, forward strand.
CAGAGTTCGAACTCTCGACTTCTACTCTATAATTATTTATCATTAAAGGTCTATCTAGTTGGAGAGGTGGAAAATGAGATTATAGAAAAGTTAGGAATCCTCTTGTTATGATTGGTTTGGAGGTAAAAAAGTAGAAAGATAAAAAAAAATTTTACTATGATAGAAAATATTATTCTTAAAAATTTATACTCTTTTATTTATTTATTTTTTTTTAGGTTTAAAAATTTATACTCTTGACCCTATTAATTTGTTTATATATAAATATTTTTTTAGGGAAAAGAAACTAGGGTTGGATATAATAAAATGGACACTACTTGTGTTTAGTGCATTAGACATATTAGGATGTGAACATGTGTCCAAAACTAGATACATGTCCACATCATTCTATTGTGTCCAATGCAATTGATACACGAACAGAACCCAACTTCTAAAAAAATTATATCAAACCTTAACAGCCTTTTTTGTTGTTGTTGTTGTTGTTGTTTTTGTCCATTTATTTTGCTTCGTGACCAGCCTTATGCTAAACAAGGCCTAGGTCCAACTAGTAATTAAATAAAATTTTCGGTTAGATAGGAAAACAAGGAATTTCTGTTGAATAGGAAAACATGCAGTGACGCAAATCTCTAATCTTTAAGAATCATATCCCTTGTTTGAAGCAATTTTTCTTTTTGCTTTAACCATTTATGCTTATATCCAACTTCAATTAATTCAGCAGTTCACAACGATGAATAAAGTTTTATTGTAGATGACACTTTTGATGCCATTTGCTTAATATTTTCCTTTTAAAAGGAAATTTTTTTCTCATAAGAACATTCTACTACTTTTTCTTTTTCTTTTTTTCAAAATTGAAAGAAAACAGAAATAATGAGAGAGGGTGAAAAGTGTTTGTATATATATATATATCGGCTGATGAGTTTTTAATCTTTTTCTGGACTAAACTGAACTTGTCAAGCAAAAATACATTGAGATAGTATTGCTCAATACATTGATACACGTAGGGTAGGAGCACACGTTGAAGTATATATTTGTTGCAAGTGCCTAATCTTCTTCCTCTTACTTAAATTGCTTTACATCTGTCTCAAAACGTATATGATTGATTTACTTATAACCCAAAATGATTACAAAAACCCAGCATATATAGTGGTGTGCAACTGCAATGCACTCGATCGGTGATCTTACTCTCACTCTCACACTCGATGTTGTTCTGAGTGACTTACAAGCTACAATTTCAATCCTTGCTCAAATTCCCTTTCTTTTTTTTCTCTTTTTTTTGGGCTTTTAAGAACAGGGGCCGTGTAAGCAAAGGTCTCATTTATTAGAACCAAAACTTGCAATTGAAATTGAAATGATGACTGTCTATTTCGAACACTGATTGGGAATGGGGTGGGTAACACGACAAACATATTTTTATGAATCTTTTCTCGTTCAAACTTACGTCATTTCTGTCTTTTCTTTCCTTTTCTTTTTTCTCTTTAATTTTTTTTATAACCACTTTCAACCCTAACTTTTTTTTTTTTTTTTTGGAAATATGTTCAAACCAGTTATTCAAAATCTTAATTATTATCCAACCAATAATAGCTTAGCAATTTTTTTAGAGTAAGAACAATCGTGTCAGACCAATATATAAGTTATTAGAAGATTTGTGAAAGTTAATTAAAAGTTGACTAAGCATCTATTTTGTTGGAGGAGTGGAAAAGTGAGAAGATAAAAAATGATGAGAGAATAGAAAAATTTTTAATTTTCCTCATTTTTATTTGGTTGGAAGTGAAAAAATGGAATGATAGAAAAAGTGAGTTTGTATAATTTATGTGTATACCCTAATTAAAAAATGATGTCCAATTAAAACCAAAAAAGTGATAAACAATCAAAAAAATCAATCACCTAAACTTATTAAAAAATAAAAATTATTAAAATCACATCGAAACAAAAAAGAAAGCAAAATAAATAAATAAATAAAAAGAGGCAGGCAATGCTTGCCCAGTAAATCAGAAAAAAAAAAAAGAAAAAAAAAAGGCAGCAATGTCCAGTGGAAAAAAAAAAGGTGTGAAGAAAAGTAATGTGGATGAATTTATAGCACATGGGCATTTTCGTCAAAAAATTATGCACAATTTCTCTCTTCAGTTTTCTTTTCATTTTGAGGAGAAAACTTTTTGATGGATTCGAGTAGAAAACACTTATACCCTACCATTTATTTTCATTCATTTCCACTCAACTAAACACACTCAAAAAAGTTTTCATTCCCATTTTCTCTCTAAAGTTTTTCATCTGCCCTATTTCACCTCCAAACAAACACACCCGGGTCCGTTTGGTTAGAGGAGTGGAAAAGTGGGAGGATAGAAAAGTGAGAGGATAAAAAATATTTAGTTTTCCCTCTTGTGTGTTTAATTGGAGGGGTGGAAAAGTGGGAGGGTGGAAAACTCTTTTGTTCGATTAGAGAGAAAAATGGAAGGATGAAAAATGTAATTTATATAAATTGACTATTATACTCTCGTTACATAATATGTAAGAAATAGATTTATTTGTATTCATTACATAATATAAAATTTATCACATTATATATATAAATTTTTATTATTATTTTTATTATAATAATGTAAAAATTAGATTAGGTTATGTTGAAAAAAAAAAAAAAAAAGAAAGAGAAAACGTTTAGGTAAGGTTAAAAAAAAACGTTCAGATAATGTTGAAAAAAAAAAACGTTCAGATAATGTTGAAAAAAAAAATGTTGAAGATCAGGTCCGTTGGAAGAAAAAAAAAAGAGAGAGAAGAGAACATTGAAGAAAAATAGGTGAAAAGAGGGTATTTTTGTAAAAGTGCTACCATAATACTTTTCTCTCCAGATTTTCCTTCCGATTTGGAAGGAAAAAAAATGTGGGTCCGAAGATAAAACTTTCTCTTCAGTTTTCTCTTCTTTATATTTTCCTTCTCCAAACGAACAGTGGAAAACAGTATTTTTCACTCTATTTTCTTTCATCTATTTTTCATCTTCCCTATTTTCCACCCAAACGGACGGACCTTAAGGGTCTGTTTGAAATCTGCTTATTTTGCTGAAAGTGCTATAGATTAAGGTAAAAGTTGGCTGAAATAGTACAGTAGGATCTATGAATAGTTACAAAAAGTGCAATTAGGCCTATAAATAGTAGCAAAAAGTATAACGAAACTTATAAATAGTAATAAAAATAAATTAAATAGTAAAATAAGTTAAATAGTAAAATAAGTTAATTTTTTAATTTAAATTAAAATACAGACTAATTGTCTAAAGTAGTTTTTTTTTTTTTTTTTTTTTGGGCTGAAAATTTTCCACAATACTTATCTATGATGGACAAGTTAGACTGTCATCTATGGTAAAGATCCTTCAAGAATATTTTATAGAAAGTGCCCCCCAATACTTTTTTTTTTTTTTGGGTCTAAAATTATTCTGCTGGCAGCCTAGCCTAGCCTGCCGAGTAGTGTTCAGACCGGACGAAATTATTTGGGTTTTAGCGTGTTTTAACCTAACTAGGCCTGACTAGTCAAAAGTTTGGAGCTTGAATCTTCCAAGTTGAAACACCACTTGGCATGACTGCGATGTCTTTGTTTTCTAACATTTAAAATGACTAGGACTATAGGACATCCAGCTATCCAGGCTGGTTACTTGTGTGAGTAACAAATTCAGATCAAATGGGTAAGCAATTAAAGAATTCTTGAAATCTTACATTATTCCTACTCCTAATTTAAAGGTTCAAACTTTCCATACAATTAAAAGTAAATGAGTGGGAAGGTGTGGCATTGAGTGTGTGGTTTAAATTTTCCCTAACCAGGTGGAGGAGAAAAATAATTTACAAATTTGATTTTCTTTTTGGATGACTTTCAAATTTTTGGTGTCTAGACTTTAGACTCTAGAATCCATACCACTGAGGATGAGGATAGAAACAAACATGTGTAGTCAAAAAGCATAAAAATTATAGACCCAATTGCTACCATTTAAAATCACCTAACCCGGAATATTTGCAAAATTTGGTCAAAAAGAAAAACTCTTGGTCTTGGTGTATGGTTATTAGATAATTTTCCAAAAATCGGGTATCTTGTGTCTTCGACAAATCCTAATGCTTTAGTCTTCCAATGACAGTTGTTACTCCTGAATTTGAAGTTTGGAAATTTCCCAAATTTGACTTTGAAACCGTGAGCATTGCCGTAGGGAGCTGATATACCAAATTTGACTTTGGTAGAATTACTATAAAATAAGCCGACAGTGTTTGGTCGGTCAATTGCTTATTTGTTTGTCTTTTGAAAATTTGCTGCAAATCGCAAGCACGGGCAGACAAAAAGACCCGCGTCTATTTCATGCAAATCTACCTACTTTGACGTTTGACGTTTAAGTATTTTAGGAAGAAGATAACGGAATACTCTAAGATATTAATTTATAAAATTAGAAAAATTTAATTATGCTTTTAGGGTATTAATTAATAATTTATTTTTAAAAAAAATTAATGTTTTAACATTTTTTTTTATTTTTCATAAAAGTGGTGCTAAAACTTTCCTAAAATAAATTGTTAATTAGTGCCTTAAGGGCATTCATTAGCACAACCCATCAAATATTTTTAGAAACTTTTTATGAAAAAAAAAAAGAACAAAAATTAAATTTTTTGTAAGCTTTTTATATTTCCCAAAATAAAATTGTGTCAAAATTTTTTCTAAAATTGTTTATTTACAGTTATTTTAAGAGCACCAGTTAACATAACTCATCTTAAAAATCAAATAATAAATAATAAATAGGGCAGGTTTGATATTGGAGATGTGATTATCTATTAATAGATAACTAAGTACTACTATCAACTAAAACAAAATATAATTAATAGAATTTGTCTTCCGTTTAAAATTAATCTGAGAAATCTTTTAAAAAAAAACTTTATAATTCTATCATTGTGACAAATTAAATCACATATTTGCAAATATGTTACTACTTTAAACCTCTATTATTTTGCCAATAAAACTCCACATGTGATCCCTAGTGTTTTATATGATTTCTAAATGTTTACCAAAATAGTACATGTGTAGGATTTGAAGTGGTACATTTGAAAATATGGAATTTAATTTGTCATAAGAATAAAATTAGAGGTTTTTTGTGGACTTTCCCACACAAAAAAAGGACAGCATATAATTGAAAATTTCACTTGCTTGAATATCTTGATTACATAAAAAAAATATGTATGAAATAAAAAATACATGTTCATAAAAAGTTAATACATATTTAAATGTTTTAAGTAAATTTTTTTTTTGGAAACCTATTACGAATCCTATATGTATAAAACTATGTTGCCCTATTATGAAAGACTATATATGGAATCAATAATTACAATATACGATAAAGACTACGTATAATTAAAAATTTTATCTTTTATATATACGCCACAAAAGGATACCGTAGAGGCAATCAATAATTACAATATAGGATAAAGACTTTTTTATTTTTTTTTATATTAGATAAAATTTCTATTCTAGCTTAATTTAAATATACTTTCTCTTATTTCATCCTCCTTCTCTTATATATGTGTGTGTGTTTCTAAAAAAAAAAAGTGTATATGTGTGTGAATCTCCGTACTGGAGACTTGAACCCTGACCATTGTTTCCCACATCCCACAAGCACTTATACTTGTAGTATGACCATTGCATCAAGGGTGTGCAGTGGTATATAGGATAAAGACTTAAGTATATAATTTACAAATTTTATCTTTAATGAATACACTAGAGAGGGAATCAATAATTACAATAAATATGAAAAAGGATTATTGAAGCATATAATTACAAATTTGATCTTTTTATATATAAACCAAAGAGGGAATCAATAATTACAATATATGATAAAAACTATTGAGAGCATATAATTACAAATTTTATCTTTTCTATATATACCAGAGAGAGAATCGATAGTTACAATATAAAGACTATTGAAAGATATAATTACAAATTTTATCTTTTTATGTATATGGTAGAGAGGGAATCAATAATTACAATATACAATAAAAAATATTGAAGCATATAATTACAAATTTGATCTTTTATATATACGAGAGAGAGAGAGAGAGAGAGAGAGAAAAGCAACAAAAGGGTTCAAAATTAGTTGAGGGAGACCCGTAGATAACGAATTATTTGTTTTGTGTACAACCTTTCTTGGCTAGGTGTTTGCACGCTTATTCGCTCCCATGAATTTGTAATCAACTGTGCTATGTTGAAACATTTAGAGGAGTTTTTGTAACCACTATTATATGGATTTTTTATTTAGATTTGGAGAGAACTTTGGCATTCACATAGTCTTACCTCTGTAGGTGCCATTAATCTCCAGCAAAACCAATAGTATCAGTTGCAGAAGCTCCATCAAATGAAAGCATTTTAATTAATTCATCAAATCTAAAAGTTTTTTTTTTTCAAATTAATATACACACAAAATCTTGCATTTCTACCTTAACACTCAGGTAAGTGTTTGCATCAATCCTAACAAAGGGACCTATTTTAAATCATAGCTTTTTTAAAATCCGTACATCATAGAATTCTATATGTAACCCCAAAAATGTAGCAAAGGAAGCTTTAAAATCCTATTCTCGATGATCCAGGAAATGTTGCCCTCCGTTTATCTTTATAACTGCTCAATGAAAAATGCTAGAACTTTACCTAGGAATCTTTAAAATCCTAACCTATCCAAATAAATAAAACCAAAAAACAAAAGGAGCTCTTAGGGTCCATTTGATTGGAGAGATGAAAAAGTGGGAGTATGAAAAGATTTTAGTTTCCTTCATTTATGTTTGATTATGGTGTAAAAGTGGAGAGATGGAAAAAATGGATTTGTATAAATTTACTCATAAGCACTTATTAAAAAATGATGTCCAATTAGGCTACGCTTGTTTTGGCTGAAAACATTTTTAGGAAATTATTTTACATCGCAGTGTGTGTTTGGCCCCCGTTGAAAATACAGTCAAACTGGAAATAGAATTTAGTTTGATTATAAAATAGGCCTCTCAAGACGGAAATTCATTTCCGTTTCTATTTTACCTTTAAATCATTTCCAGGAGAGAGAGCGAGAGGGAGAGAGAGAGAGAGTCGCCCAGCCAAGCTCTGGCCAACTCAGATCGTGCCTCCCCCACCGCCCAGATCACGCTGCCCCACCGCCCAGATCATGCGCCGGCCAAGCTTCTTTTTTTTTTTCCTTTCTTCTTCCTCAACTCTTCTTCTCCTTGTTGCTCAACGTCACCGATCTTGCCATCACCAACCACCAGCCCACCCCTCCTTCATCATTGATGCACAAACACCCAAGACCCACCTCTCCGATCTCCAACCATGCACTGACGAGTACAGGTTGAGCTCCGATCTTGACAACTGATGGCAGGCAGTGCTCCAACATCGTCACCATTTAGATCGGAGCCTTGCATCTCGTTCTCGTCGCCACCGCTGAAGACCGATATCTCTTTCCCTCAATCTCTCAATCTTTCCCCCTTTGATCTCTGATTTTTTTTGTTGTTGTTGTGGTGGTGTGGGTGGTGGTGTTTTGGTGGTTTTTGTGTTGTGTGGTGCTTGTGTGTGGGTCTTGGTGGATTTTCTGTGGGTGCTGGTGTGTGGGTATTGGTTGATTTTCTGATATAAAATTTGTTTGGAAGCTGAGAAAATAATAGAAAATGTGAGAAATTAGTAGAAAATTTACATTTCAAAATGTTACCAAACACTTGAAATTATTTCCTAATATAATTTTTAAAATGCAACCAAACACTAGAAATTATTTTCCTTTCTCGAAAATATTTTCATCTGAAATTATTTTACACCGAGAAAAAATTTTACACTGAAACAAACGCAGTCTTAAACCAAAAACAAAGTGGCAAACAACCAACAAAAAGGCAATTACCCAAATTTATTAAAAAAGAAAAATCGTGCTCAAACAAAAAAAAAAAAAAAGAAGAAAAGAAATACAAAAAAATTAATAAAATTTCTCATCCAGTTAAACCCAAAAATATAAGAAAAAAAATAAATAAAAGAAAAGCAAAACAAAAGAACCTGTATACATGCCCAGAACGCACAAGAAAATATTGCAAGACAAAAAAAGGTCTAGCACGTAAGATAAGAACAAAACAAAATATATAAGATAAAAAAAATTAAAAAAAAAAAAAGAGAAAAAGAAAAGAAAACTAGCAAGTCTAGCACGTAAAGAAGAAAATATTACCCAAAAAAAAATACTAGCAAGGCTAGCACATAAAAAGGAGGAAGGATAATTTAGTCATTGACTGTAACTATTTTTCTCCCTCTATTTTTTCTTCAAATTGGGGAGATATAATTTTGTGAGCCAAGGTGATTGGCCGCACCAATTTTCTATCCTCCCCTTCTCACCAACTAAATATTCATAAAATCAATTTTCTCTTCACTTTTATCTCCACCATTTTCTATCTTTTTTGTTTCACCCCTAACCAAACAAACCTTTCTGGTATGTTTGGTTGGGATGATTTTGGGGAGGATAAAAAAAAAGATAAAGAGGAAAATAGGAGAAAAAATGGTTGAGATGAGTGTTTGGTTGGAAAGGGAATGGGGAAGAGAAAACTAGTGGAGCTTGGTTGTTTTCTTCCTAAGCCCATCAAAACTCAATCTCCCCAAATTGGGAAGATTATAGAAAAGAAAACAATGGGCAAACCCTCTACCCAGTAGTAAGCTTCTAGATGTGTTGGCTTCTATGTTTGTTTGTTTTTGTTTTTGTTTTTGTTTTTTCTTTTATAAATTTTATTTTTTGTTTTTGGGTCTACTGCTTCTAGATGTGTTGTCTTCACTCTCTCTTTTTTTTATTAGTATTTAATTTCTTTGGGTCTTTGTCTAGCGTTTAGAACCCATTTTCTCCTCCTTTAATTAAAAAAAAAAAAATTGGGTACTAATATGTTTTTTCTTATCAATCTTGGTTGGTTTTTCAATTTTTTTTAAGAAAACAATTCTAGGTTAATTTCTTATGCTCTTTTATTTTAATTATTTTGATGAAGTGCACATCTATACACAATTTTTTTAAGATAACAAATTGGGTCAAGAGTTGGCGCAAAAGAGCTGTTTTACGCCAACCAATCCTGACCCGCCACATCAGCATAACAACATTTTTTTTTTTTTTTGAGGCAAAAGTTTTCACTAAGAAAAATTAGGAGAATACAACACAATTTTCTCGAGTTGAGAGTAATCAAAACTTTACACATAATACCAAGTATTTATCTTTACACATTCAGCAAAAAAGTAAAACTTTACATCACTATCTTTCCTCAAACAAACAAAAAAAAGAGAGTAAAATTTAATTCGGATTGGCGTTTTTTCTTGTCCCTGTTGTTGAGTAATTTCACTATCGGATACGATTTACATGGGAAAAGGGCTCAGGGTTTGCTTTTGGAGCAGGTTTTGCTCTTGGGGGGCTCCAAAGACATTCCAAAATTTGAGTGTTTCATCTGCTACTGCTGATGCCACTGTTCAGCCATCTGGGCTCTAAGCCATAAACGAAACAACGCATTCAAACTTCTGAAACCTAAGCATAAAATTAAAATATCCTCCTCCTCCTCACACTGGAGCTCCACCCCACCACAGTCGTTGACAGAGTTTTTGCTGGAATCATTATTTGGAGTTGAAAAAAAAATTCATAAGAACCTAGGCTAAGCAGTCAGTTTTATTTTTTTGGGGTTTGAACCTGCCACTTAAGAATCCAATCAAATCCCATGAAAATACAAAAAAAAAAAAAAAAAAAAGCCACAAAATCCATACCAAATCAAGTGATTGCTATCCAAAAAATTATCCAAATCCATTAATATTTCAAAATCTAAAATTTGGGGAAATAACAAATCATAAAAAACACACCATGAGTTGCGACTCCACACTTGCAACGGCTCCAACAGATTTCGCCAGCTCCAGAAACGACGTGGGTGGTAGCATTTGTGACAGGGTGGAGCTCTGGTGTGAGGAGGTGGAGGAGTAGATGAGATTTGGGTTTACCATGCACCAAGTATGAAGTCTGAAGTCTGAACATGTTGTTGTGTTGTGTTTGAGAGGGGCTGATGGGTTTTAATTGGGTAAAGCTTTGTGTTTTGAGTGTATTGAAAATAAATTGTTATGCTGATGTGGTGGTTAGGATTGGCTGGAGTAAAACAGCCTTTTTACGCCAACTCCTGACCCAAAAGTATAATGTGTTACTTTTTGTTTCATTTAATAGGGACATCGATGATAAATTTATATAAATTCTATTTTCAATCTTCTTAACCAAACAAATTTTTTTTTTATCCCTCCACTTTTCTACCCTCCTAACGAAACACAAATGAGAGAAAAATGGGAGGATAGAAAATGTAATTTATATAAATTGACTATTATATCATTGTTATATAATATATAAGAAATAGTGGAAAAGTGAGAGGGATAGGTGAGTGAAATAAAGTGAGGGTATTTGTGTAAATTACATCATTTATCATCTTTTCCTCAAAATTGGGAGAATAAAAAAATGTGGGTTCGGAGGAATTATTTTCCTCCCTATTTTCTGTTTCTCTTGTTCTCTCTCCTGAACCAAACAGTAAAAAAATATTATTTTTCACCCTTTTTTCCTCTTTTTATTTTCTATCCTCCTTGTTTTCACCACAACCAAACATGCCCTTAGAGTTCACGCAGGAGATTTTAATCTTCATTGTAATTTATGTAAGGAATATTCTTCTTTTCAATAGTCTTACTAAGGCTGTTCACAAAGTTACACTCAATATTTCATAGATATAAATATCATCATATATCTCATAATTCAAATGCAACCAAACAATTGAAATAACTATTCCAATTTTAGACCAATCCTTGCGTGTTAAATGTTCTCTAAAAGTGTGTTTATTATTTGGGATTAATAGAACATAGTTTGCCTAGCTAGTAACATCTCCAACAATGAAAGGAAAAATTCTGCCAAAAAATTAGGAGACATATCGGAGAATTGAATTAAATTCTTTTCTAAATCTATGTTAATCTTTGAAGATCACAAGAAAAAAAGGAAATTATGCACTCCTGCTGGATGGATCCTTTGTCCTCTAATCGGGGTCTGGCCCCCCCGTATAGGACCCATGATAGGGCCTACAGGCCCTACACCTTTTTTTTTTTTTTTTGGGGGGGGGGGGGGGGGTGGGGTTTGGGAGATAGAGACAAATTAGAGAAATAATTAGCAATAAACCAATTAGAGATTGAAATAAATACAAGTGTAAACATGTAAATTGGAAATTATTTCACTATCTTTTTTTTTTTTTTTGGAAGGTAAATCTATAGAGATTTGTAATGCTATTTCAAAAATAATGGTTCCCCATTATATGTGAAGCTTTTTAATTTAATTTTATTAATTTGATAGTGGGAGAGGAAATTTAAATTCTACACTTTTAAAACATAAAAAAAAAAAAAAAGAAGTTATAAGACTCTAGGGAGCGTTAATAGAAAGAAGTTTTCTAATATAATCCTATTATTTAAGTGTTACTTTTAATACCATTTTAAAAAGAAAAAGAAATGGTTAAATGCCATACCAACCATTATTCTCCTCTTTTCTTTTAAATATTTATTTAAATTCACTATTCAATAATTTATTGCAATTTACACAATTAAATATAATATTTTAATTTCATTAAAAACAAATCTCAACGTAACAAAATAATTTAAACTAAGTTCCAAAATTCAAAGTAAATCATACAAATAAACTTAAAATAATTAGATATTTTAAACTATTTATAGAGTAAGCTTCTTTTGGACTAAATTTATAGAGTAAGTTAGTTTGATTGAAAATTTTGTCAACCTCAAACCGACCCAATCCATTCTTCAAGAAAAAAAAAAAAAAAAAAAAAAAAAAAAAAAAAAAAAAACTCAACCAAATCAATCGACACATAAATGTAAAATAAATAAAAGATAAAACTCTTTTCATCGGATCAAGTCAGATTCGTGTTGCATTTTTGAAAGCAGATATAGTTGCAAGCCTCTACCTCTAACACACAAAAATATAATAATAATAATAATAATAATAATAATAATAATAATAATAATAATAATAATAATAATAATAATGCTAGAGATATAAACTATTTTACAAAAAAATTTACAAAAAACTGATGTGATGAGTGATTATTTGTAAATAAAAATGTGATATTAATGGTGAGTCTAAATGAAAACTAATAAGAAGTTTGTTACATCAACATTTTGTAAAAATGTTGTAAAATAGTTTGTGGTTGTAGCATTACTAAAAATAATAATAACAACAATAATAGTAGTAAATACGATAGAACTACATTTTTCAAAGGTAGATTATGGATAATTATAAATATTAAATACTTTTTTTTTATACAAGATAAAAATTCTACTCTAACCTAATCTAAGTGTATATGTGTGTAAAGCTCCCTCCTAGAGACTTGAATCTTGACCTTTGCCCCCCCCACCCTACAAGCATTTATATTTGTGGAGTGACTACTGCACCAAGGGTCCGCGGTGGTAATATTAAATATTGAATTGTCATGAAGTTACATATCAAAAAAAGAAGAAGAAGGAATTGTCATGAAGTTAATTACTTAAGCTCACATTGAAATTCAATGATTTCTGAATTTCAGTTTTTCATGGAGTCACTGACCATTAATAAGAGTATTAAAGCTGTCACTCATGATTTCTGAGTGTCTTACTTTTTTATTTACTTAAATTTTTTGGTTATTTTGTTTTGTTTTTATTTTTAAATTAACTTGCACCTAACTTATGTAAACGCATGGATGCATCTAAAATTAAACACAATTTTTATTATAAAAACATAAATAGTTAGTCAAATTATTATAAAAAATAGCATGTAACTCATGTATTAATGCATACATGTAAATACGTTTAAAATTAAACACAATTTTTATCATAAAAATATAGATAATTAGTCAAATTATTTTTTTAAGTAAATGTAATTAATTACATATTAAAATTCTTAGCTAAATTTAATACTACTTATGATCATTTTTTTTTCTAATTTTTAATAAGATAGAATGTGCGGTGATTTTTGTTGAATACATATGATTTTTTTTTATATTAAATTTTATAGTTCACTAATATTGTATTAGATTATTGGTATTTTACACTCATTAACTTACTTGACATAAAGATTAAAAAACTATATATATATATATATATAGAGAGAGAGAGAGAGAGAGAGAGAGAGAGAGAGAGAGAGAGAGAGAGAGAGAGAGGGTGAAAAGATGGATTTATTGATGTATAATTTAGAGCTAGTACATGTCTTACTCTTTTGAGAAAACCAGTGTCTTACTTCTAACTTCTAAGAGCAACCACATCAGTCCATTTAAAATTTTCGTCTATTTTACCTTAAAAATCTTATTTTTCTATTTTACACTATTACATTTTCAAAACACTCACATCAGTTTATTTATTTCACACATCTAGTCTAATTAAATAATATTATTTATTGTTTTTTTTATTATTTATTAATACTCACTCTCTCACCGGTTCCTCTACCATTTTACTTTTTCAGCTCTCTCAAATCTCACCCGTTCTGTATCAAAAAATAGTCTCACCCGTTCCTCTCCTTCCCTCACTCTCTCCCTCACAACTGCCTCACCTAGCCCGCCGTCGCCGTTGATCCAGCTCGTCACCTTAGCCCTCCACTGATTCGGCCTCCCTCTTTCCTTTGCCATTCCCTCTCTCCTCCACCACTGACCCTTCGCCTCCTACCCCCAACTGACGAGCACTGATCTCTCACCCCCAACCGACGAGCATCGATCTCCCACCCCCAATCGATGAGCATTGATCTCCCTAGCTCCGATCCACAAGCCCCGATCAGATCCGAGATCTCCCTAGCTTCGATCAGGCAAGACTCACGAGCTCCGATCCAGTCAAGCACCGATCGTTTCACATGCACCAATCGTTCCGATCATGCTCTGATATGTGTTTGTGTATCTTTGTGTTTTGTTTTGTTTTGTTTTGTTTTTTTTTTGTTTTGTTTTGTTTTGTTTTTTTTTTTTTTTTGAACAAGTGTATCTCTGTGTTGATTGTCTATGTGGATGTGTTTGTGTGTGGGTGTGTTTGTGTGCATCTGAGGAAAAAGAAGAAGATGAGGAGAGACGTTACTGAGGTTGTTGAGCACGGAGAAGAGAGAGAAAAAAAGCCAGCAAATTGAAAATTGATAAAATAATGAATGAACGAGCTACAGTAGCCGTGTATATTTACACGGTTATTGTAGCTTGTGGATGAATTTTCACAATTTTGCACAGCTTTATACCCACTGATGTGAGTGTTTTTTTGGCCAAAATGTGTAAAATAGAAAAATTTTTGTATCATAGAAGAGTATTCACCAATTGATGTGATGTGAATGCTTTAAGGAATGCCGACAGCCTGACACTTACATATTGCTCTAGAAAGTCTCTAAAGATTTTTTTTTAGTTTTTTTTAAAAGATTGGGCATCTGCAAGAAAATAGTAAAGCATTGTCCAAATCCAAGCAACGGTCATTAAGTAATTATCATTCAAAAGGGTCATTAAAATTAAATGTACAAGACGAAGGAAGTAGGCTAATACTGGCTAGTATTTAAAAAAAAAAAAAAAGTTATGCTAACAGGTGTTTTTAAGTAACGGTTAATAATCTATTTTAATAAAATTTGGACATAATTTTTATAGGAAATAAAAAAATTATTAAAATATTAATTATTTTTTTTAAATAAAAATTTTCTTTGGACAAATTATTACTCATTATTTTTTTTTAAAATAAAATAAATTATTACTCATTATTCTAAGCCCATCCGTTAACATTTCGTGAGCATTTCCTTTTAAAAAGACATGACTAAATACACAGAATAAACAGCTCAGCCTTAGTCAACAGTCTTCTGTATTTAAAATTAGGCTACAGTTGTGATGCTATAGAATGCAACCATATCCTCAGAGTAGGAAAAGGTGTACATAGTTGAAAATTTTGTTGCATATGAATATAAGAATCTATTGCATCATCCATCATAAGAAAAAGGAGTTTTTGTAAATAAACAATTCAAAGTTTTTAAGAATCACTCAAAGTGTCTTGTGACAAGCCCATTAGGAGAGACTAGAGAGCACTTGTTTCTCCCCCCCTCCCCCAAAAAAAAAAAAAAAACATTAATCCAAAAAAGAAAATAAGAAATAGAAAAAAAAAAATAGTGGCCTTGTTGCCAATAAATTAAATACTCCACCCAAAAAGAAAAAGAAAAGAAGAGAAAATCAAAATCCCACTACCACAAAAAATCAGAACTAACTCTCCCTACTACATTGATTTTGATATATATTTTTTCCTTTGCTTTGGTCTCCAGCTCTTAGTCCTAACTCCTAACTCTCCTCAACGTACCAATGATGTAACCGGACCGACCAACCGAACCACATGTAGGCCCCACCCAAAAACAAAAAAAAAAAAAAGAAAAAAAAGAAGAAGAAGAAGAAGCTATTCATTGCTTTGTGGTCCCCACCACCCCCACGTTCTCGTTCCCATTAT
The DNA here is from genome assembly GCA_032878915.1 of Castanopsis chinensis. Lineage (NCBI taxonomy): Eukaryota > Viridiplantae > Streptophyta > Magnoliopsida > Fagales > Fagaceae > Castanopsis > Castanopsis chinensis. The sequence continues at coordinate 22,547,068 of JAVQMG010000122.1, forward strand.
ACGCATTTATTTTCAGCCTTTAACGTCCTACCCTCCCACGTGTACCTCTCCCTCCAATTCCTAGCCTTATATTATCCCCGAGATTTCAGATTTCTACGAGAAAATGGAATCAAACGGTGGAAAACAAATAACGTAAGTTATAGGAAAACACACGCAATTAACACCCCAAAACTGAACTCGGAGTAAAGAAACAACCCATCAATCCGTCATTGACCAAAGACCAAAGGCCTAAAGAATAGAATAATACCATGAAAAATTCATATGAAATAATTAATAAAATAAAAAAGTTAAATACTGACGTCAGCGTACCTTTGACTCATTTCTCGATCTCCTTTAAACCCACCAGTCTCTTGTCATCTGCATCTCCCCCCCCCTCTCTCTCTCTCTCTCTATCTCTGACTTCTTTGTCTCTTTCCTTTGTTCCAAACTTTCTCGGTGAATTTTCTCGCCCTCCAAACAGAATTGTAAAAGCTGAAAAAAATGGTGAGGGATGACTTGTACATAACGGTGCCGAGTTTCTTCAGGTGTCCGATCTCGCTGGACGTGATGAAATCACCGGTGAGTCTGTGCACCGGAGTTACTTACGATAGGTCTAGTATCCAGCGGTGGCTGGACAACGGTAACAACACGTGTCCGGCCACGATGCAAGTCCTTGACAGCAAGGAGATCGTGCCCAACCGCACACTACAGCGCCTAATCGAGATCTGGTCTGACTCGGTCCGAGTCGACTCGGCCGAGTCACGTCCTTCTGTACCCTCGCTAGACCAAGTGAAGGACCTAATCAAGGACCTCTCGAGCCAAACAGAAAATAACAGTTCCTTGGAATCCTTGTCGAAGATTCTTTGCTTCGCCAGAGAATCGGAGGAGAACCGAAAGTCTCTGGCGAGAATGGACGGCTTCATTGTCACGCTCGTTGAATTTCTTGGCAATGCCGGTGAAGGAACGTGTAGAAACTATAACCACCATTTTCTTGAACAAGTGGTTATGGTTTTGGAATCGGTACTGAGCAAAATCGAAGAACAAGAGCAGCTGAGGGATTTGTTCTTGAAGAAGGACCTCGATTCCTTAGCCTCAATTCTTCAGGTTTTACAGCAAGGAAGCACAGAGTCGAAAATCGCATCGGCTAGGATATTGGAAACAATCGCGAACGACGCCGAGTCGAAGCTCATAATCGCAGAAAAGGAAAACTTATTGCAGGAATTACTGAAACTAATATCTCCAGAAAACGAATCATCTGTAATCGAAGCAGGACTGTCATGCTTGATCCGAATCTCAATGCCGAAACGAGCGAGATCGAAACTGGTCCAACTCGGGGCAATAAAATCGGTGGCGAAACTGATTTCGGGTCCGAACCCGTCGTCAACAGTGTCGATAACAGAAAAATCGCTGAAGGTGATGGAAACGATGTCGTCGACTAAAGAAGGTCGGTCGCAAATATGCGATGACGTGGCGTGCATAGCGGCAATAGTCCAGAAGGTTCTGAAAGTATCGAGGGCAGCGACGGAGCACGCGGTGACGATACTGTGGAGCGTGTGTTACTTGTTCCGTGACCAAAAGGCACAAGACGTGGTAGCCAAAGCCAATGGCTTAACCAAGATTTTGTTGCTAATGCAAAGCGATTGCTCGCCTTCTGTTCGCCAAATGTCTGCTGATATGCTCAAGATCTTTCGTGTCAATTCCAAGTCTTGCCTTTCTAGTTACGACACTAAAACCACGCATATCATGCCGTTTTGATGTCGTACTGTGCCTGTGCTCGTGCCTTTGCCTTGGCCTTCGCCTGTGGAGCCCCTTTGTAATTTTTTCTTTTTTCTTTTTTAGTTTTAGTTAGGGAAACTAGCAAATTTCTCTTTCTGTTTTAAGAGATGGAAAGGGGAAAAAGAAAATTTTCATTTGTAAATCAAAAGGAAATTTTGGTTTTTAGTAGTTCAATGCATGAGTTATTAAAAAAAAAAAAAAAGAATTCATTTGATTTAGAATTATGGGGGTTTCGTTTCTTTTCTTGTAAAAATTTGTATTCTGACCCTGATTTTTTTTTTTTTTTTAATACATTGAATACTGCAAATTCAAGTTTTTAAGTTCTGTTTCTTGTATAGATGTGAGAAGTTTGGGATTCCTCAAGTCACTGTAAATTGTATGAACACAGGATGTTGAAATATAGAGAGAGGAACAATTTTATAATCATGAGCAAAATTTCTGGTCTTGGAGAAGAGAAAATTCAACAACAATTGTTACAGTGGAAGAGGAACAATATTGTTAATGCAAGCAAAAACCAAAATAGTTTTGGTAAAAATTTCTTTTTATCTAAACCAAAACATCCTCAAAATCAAAATTCTTTTTGTTTTTCTTGGGTTTTCGGAAGTATTGGATTTTTTGTTGTCTGGAAACGTCACTCGAAAAAAAAAAAGAAAGGTCAATGAAATGAAATAAAAATAAAATTGAGCAAAAAACATAGATAGGATGAGTAACTTTGAGAGCAGAAAATGTTGGATGTTTATAAACATTATCATCTGGGGATATCGAATAAACATGTGATGGTCGCGGATAGCAAAATCTTTGAGCTGGCTTTGCAATGGCAAGGAATGCACAATTATTTGTTTACTAATTTAAAAAAAAAAAAAAAAAGGACCAATCAGCTGGAGAAGAAAAGGCTGGAAACTTAACGACAGAGAGTACCAACTTTGGGTAGATCTTTGGTTGATTAATTAGAAATAAAGCAAACAAATATTTAGAGCAAGACAGGGAGACAGAGTGCCGCATTAGCTGAAATGGGTTTTGCTTTGCTGACTGTAATGTTAACTTTCTCTTTCGCTTAAAAATTGTTTGATTGCACGAAGGAATGAAAGTGATCGGAATCCTAATCGAAAAAGAAATGTCTTAAAAGATATACAAGTTTGACCATTCCAATTCCATGACTACTATAATAAGAAAATAAAAATAGGCCATTGAGAATGCACACCCTTTTCATCAGCAATTAGATTAATTCAACTCCATCATAATAAAATAAATTGATAAACATGTGCAGCCAAACCTAGTTTGTTCTTTACTGAATTTTTTTTTGTTTCTTTGTCTTAGAGGGGATTGGAAAGGTGGGGGGAAATTGGTTTCAACTTTCAACATGCAATGAAAAAGTTGGGGAGGACGGTTCCCCAAGCACTTCAGAGGACCTCTACTTTTTCTTTTTAATGTTCTCATTCTTTTTTTCTTTTTTAGCATTATAATATACAATATATATATATATATATATATATATATAGGATCATGCTAACGAATGCTTTTAAGGCATTGGTTAACAATCCATTTAAGAAAAATTTTAATACCGTTTTTATGGAAAATGAAAAAAGCTGTCAAAATATTAATTGCTTTATTTCATTTTTTTCATAAAAACTTTCTTTAAATGGATTGTTAACAAATGCCTTAAGGGCATTCGTTAGCATTTCTCATATGTGTATGCAGGTCGTATTTGCACATTGGATCATGTGTGCTTTGATGACCACTATCGTAATATGTTTATTGGAATGCAAATTTTCGGTCGTTTTTAGTGGATGTGTCATGATTCCATGGGGGGTATCATGTTGGGACATGGACATCTCACGTGACCTTCGCAATTTTGATGAAAAAATGCCCATGGGGCAACTTCGTACTGAAGCCCTGATCGGGGAAAAATAAATTATTATATATAAATTTTAAAATTTTTATGACTTTTTTAGCCTTAAAAGAATGGACAAAGTTTAGTTATAGATTAAGGTTAAAATTTTATTTAATATCTTTTTATTAGATGTAAATTTTGACAAATTTACAATTGAATTAATTTTTCTTCTTATTTCCTTTATGTTTGCGAACTTTCTAGAAAATTAAAGATCAATAGTATATTATCAATTATTTGTTTAAATTATAAGTTTTTGTAGTATTAAATTATGCATAAAAAATAAGTTTATAAATCATATAGTAAATAATATCCGATTGGAATTGATAAAGCTAAATTCGTCAGTTGATTGGATTGTCCAGACCGAATCTGATGAAAATGACCTCGCTCCATGTAGAAGTATAATAAGAGGGTTTCTCTCTAAAGGGTCACGGGCATGGTACCAGCTATTGAATCTCTAATGATAAGGTTAGATGTTTGATGAGAGAGTGGGAAATGAGAATACTATAATGTATGTTGTTTGTAAATTTGCTTAGGTTTTAGGTGATTTATATAGGTCTCTGCCTTTTTATCTGTTGGAGGTTTTCAATGGTGGCTTAAATGCCTTCTCGTAACACCTCAGTGATTTAATGAGGTGATTTGAAGACCCTTCCAATGGCCATGTTTGCGGGTTCGTCGATGTGTAATGGTTCAAGCATTGAATGCTTTTTTTATGGCATTTTGGTTGGTCAGTGATCTCTTTGGATGATGGGAATTTCTAGGTTTATCATTTGCCCCCTATTCTGTGGTCATCATTACATGATCTTAGGAATGCAAAAGGTCACCCCATGCCAGGTGTGGCTTCTGAGATTTCGTTTCTTTCGCAATTGATGTGATGTGATGGCATTGCACGCATCGTGGCCATGTGTTACTTGTTGATTGGTTGGATGTGGTGTGCCTCTTGACGAGACCTTTGGTTTTCCAGCGATTTTTCGTTTTTTAGAGCAATTTTTTTAAGAACCTTTGCTTCTCTTCTCTCTTCTTTAATTTTTTTTGTTTCTTCTCCACTTCTTCTGCAAATTATTTTCCTTTGAGCTTGAGTCTCTTAGCTTCCTTTCTCAGGTATGATTTTTCCTTTTTTTGTTTAAGTTTTGTTCCTTTTCATGCGTTAATGGTTGACTACTTTGAAATTAGGCATATCTATCCTTCTGTTTCTTTCTTCTCTGCTTGTCTAAGGGCTTTTCTTGAGTCTTTGAGTGGTCATCTCCCCCATGTTGGTCTTTTTGTCTCTAGGGATAGTGCGTTTAGGCCTATTTTGACTGACTTGTACCTCCTATTGATTGTTCCCTAAATTGGTATCATCTATTGTGTGAGATGTTTGGGGTAGAGAGGGAAAATTATATGGTCAAGTCGAGTGAACTAGAGACATGTTTATTGTCCAATGATAAACTCATGGAAGTAGAGGTAGATATCGCTGCTTCAATACCTTCATTCTTAAAATCCTATTCTCTAAAAGGCTTCATCCTCTTCCAAAGCTGGGGCCTTTCATGCCCTCGAAGAGAAGTGCAATTTGGACGAAGAACCCCTTTTTAGGTTTAGGGATAGGTTCCAATTTCTAAACGAAACTAGGATTCATCTGACTTGTCAAGACAAAAAAGTTTGCTTCCTTGCACACGATGAAGTGTCTTTTTATGAGGCTGTGTTTTTTAGTGGTCTTAGGTTCCTCATCCAATAATGGAACGACTCCATCATTTGAATATAGCTCCTGGACAACTTATGCCAAACTCATGGAGGATCTTTATTAGACTTACGGAGATATGGTTGATTGTCCCTGAGGAGGATATGATTAGGTTGGATGAGTTCATACACCTGTTTGACAAAGTCCAAAGAGTTTAGGTATTACAAACTTGTACCTTGGGATAAGCAGGCTAGCCTCGCTGTTGATTTCCCCTCATCCTTTCGTTATTGGAAGTCTAGATATTTTTTTGTTTCTTGTGGTGGTAAGGAGACTCCCTCTAACGACCTTTGGGATGATGTTCCTAGGCTCTTGCGTAGAAGGGGGACCCCAAAACTTGGTGTGTTGTTTTTCGTGAGAAATCTTTTGATGTTTTTTTATTTTGTTTTCCAACTATGGTTCTCCTTTTCAATTTTTTGTCATTTCTTAGCTAAAGCTCGTCCAAAGTTGAAGAGTAGGTATAAGGAATGAGTTAAGGTAGCTTTTGACTACGTAAGGACTATTAATGACTTTGACAACCTTATTGATCCTCAAACTCTATACTGCCATTTCTTGGGTCCTAAGCCTTCTCCCTTCATCTTAAGAGCTATAGAGAAAGAGGAAAGAAGTAAGTTTTGTTGAAAAACTTTCTCTTTGAGTATAGTTTTATCCATGTGTTTTGTGCTAACTCTTCTTCATATTGTTGCTTCAAAGATGATGACTAGGTTCAACCAGAGCATGCATGCACGAATAAAGGCCAAGAAGAATGAGCCTTTGTCTAGCATTAGTCTAGAAAGGCCGAGGGTGGCTGAGAAGGAGGCTGCTGAGATGACCTCGTCTATTTTGGTTCCTCCATAAACTAGGGTTGCTTCCCTAATAATTTCCCTTGAAGAAATCACTCCTTGTTAAAAGAAAGCTTGTGGTGGTGATTAAGGAAAAAGCAAGATTGAGCTGGCATCTGGGAGAAAATATCTTTCTTGTCCCTATATTTTGGGCTAATTTCCATTTTGGTCTCCACTTTTTTAGAGCTCTTATTTTGGTCCTTACAATTTTTTAATAGTTTTCAATTTAGTCCTTAATGTCATCTCCCTAATGAAAAGTGCTTATGTGGCACATAGAATGCCTATGTGGCCCCTTAAATAATAGAAAGTTAGCATTTGATTTTAATAAATTCATTTATCAATTTTAACAAAATTAAGAACCAAAAAACACATGAATTCAGATATGGGCTCATTGGTTCTTACCTTCAAAATTACTAAAATACCCTTGAAAACTTATAAACGTCCAAAAAATACCCCTAAACTTAAATTTTTTCTTTAATCAAATACCCAAGAATGCTGCCTGTCATCTTAGCAACCAACATGAGTGCACGTAAAGCCCTATTTGGTTTTAAAAAGTGGTGTATTTACTTTTCATTTTCATTTTCATTTTTTTTGTATTCAAATTCTAAGATTGAATATAGAAAAAAGGACCCATTTTTACATTTGAGAGCGTTTGATAAGTTATTTTGAATACATAATTTGGGTATGAAATTCATCATACATGGCTTGGTATTGTTTTATATATTTTTTTAAACAGTTACTTTTTTCACTTACACACACTCACGTTAATCAGGCTGGGCCCTTTGCTTTTTCACAATATTAATGAAATTACTACTGTATTCGTTTTCTATGAGAATGAAAACACTAAAAATGAGTTTTCATTTTTTGCGTTCAAATTCAACTTTTAGGATACTGAAAATGAAAACTAACTACAAATTCTAAAACCAAATAAATTTTTTATTTTATTTTTTTTTATGTACCCATTGAAACTGAAAATGAAAATAAAAATAAGGCGAAAACCACATTTTCGTCCCTACATTTCACCCGATTCTCATTTTGGTCCCTAACTTTTATTTCCACCACTTTTAGTCCCTATTCTGGAAAATGCGTCTCGTTTTCGTCCCTACCGTTACATCAGAAACGGAAAATGCACACATGGTAAATAGAGTGCACTGTTGAGCTGACGTGGCTATTAAAATAATAAAAAAAATGCCACGTCAACATCTAAATTAAAAAAATTAATTTATTAATTTTAACTAAATAAAAAAAATTAAAAACAGAATTAAAAATTAGAAATCACATGAATGAAGATCTATAAAACAAGAAAAAAGGCACATCAAAACAAGAAAAACAAGAACACAAACCCAGATAAGGATCCCAAACCCAGAAATTTAAAAAAAAAAAAAAATCCATCAAAGACTGTTGAGATTAACACGGTTGAGATTAACACGAACCGACTCAAGAGAGAAGACGGTTGTGGGCGTTCTTCTAGTTTCGCTTTGGGGCTCGGCGAGAGAAGACGGTTGTGGGCTCATCACTCTTAGGTTCGTCGAGGCTCTTGTCATTCTTTCTTACCCATCTCGAACAGACAAAGAAAGTCACAAAGAGGCTTATTGAGAGGTGTGATGTTGGTGGTGGTCAAGATAGCTTTTGGGCATGATCTGGTTGCGGCGGAGATCTTGTGGGTTGGTTATGAATTGGTTTTTTTTTTTTTTCTTCTGAAATAGAGATCTAATGACGGTGTTTGGGTTTGTTTCGTCAGTCTTGGGTGTTTGGGTTGTTGATGATGGTGGCTGATTGGATGGATAACAGTTGGTAGGTGGATGATGGTGGCCGATTGGATGAGATTATGGTGAGTAGGTGGATGATGGTGAGTGTGGTGGCTGGATTTGGGGCAGTTGGCGGCTGCTGGTTTTGCAATGGTTGGTGGTGGCTGGGTACAGAGTGGTCAGTGGATGATGGTAAATGTGTTGGTTGGGTTTGTGGTGTTGGCTTTGTAATGGTTAGTGGTGGCACTTTATGTGGTAGTTGGGTTTGTGCTAGCTGGCTTTGCAACGATGAGCGGTGGTTGGTAGTGGGAGTCAATAGTGGCGGCGGTGGCTTTGGGAGAGAAGAGTGGGGTTTACAGAATCATATGCATTTACAGAATGGGTGAAGGGTTAGGGTTAGTGGGGATTGGGGATCATGATATTGTTGATCTCGCGGATGGTTTGGATGAGTTTGATTGGTTTTTTTTTTTTTTTTTTTTTTTTTTTTTAATTTCTGGGTTTGGGATCCTTATCTGGGTTTGTGTTCTTGTTTTGTTTGTGTTCTTGTTTTTCTTGTTTTGATGTGCCTTTTTTCTTGTTTTGTAGATCTTCATTCATGTGATTTTTAATTTTTAATTCTGCTTTTAATTTTTTTTATTTAGTTAAAATTAATAACTTAATTTTTTTAATTTAAATGCTGACGTGGCATTTTTTATTATTATTTTAATAGCCACGTCAGCTCAACAGTGCACTCCGTTTGTCACGTGTGCATTTTCCGTTTCTGATGTAACGGTAGAGACGAAAACGAGATGCGTTTTCCAGAATAGGGACTAAAAGTGGTGGAAATAAAAGTTAGGGACCAAAATGAAAATCGGGTGAAAATGTAAGGACGAAAATGTGGCTTTTGCCTAAAAATAAAATACAACATTTTTTCTAGCTAAAAAAATAGGCCCTAAGATTTTTTGTTTTGATATGAACATAAGCGCGCATTATTTGCTCTTGGCTCCAATTTTGTTTTATGGGCGCATCATGTATGTAATACGCACCTATACTTTAATTAATTGAAGTTTTAAAGTTGAAGATAAAAAGGCTCATTGAAAGGATTCTACATCTACGCTGATTTTTGAACCCGAGTTGTATAACAGTTCTACTTTAAAATGTATTAATGTAATATCTTATATCTTTTTTTAACAAAGCAAGGAAATTTGAGATTTCTTTTTTGACTTCATTTTAGAGCTCATTGTTATGATTGACGTATTATCCTTGCCAAAATAAAGGTTATGGAGTTTATCAAAAAAAGAAAGAAATAAAGGTTATGGATGACATGTTTGAAAAGAAGAAAAAAACACCGAGATGTTTGATTGGACTCTGTCTATACTAAGGTAATAAGACCAGGACTGTTATGCATTTCTGTTATATATTTAGTACCATACTGAAAAAAGAAGTATATTTTCATAGAAGTTATACAAATAGATGAATGAAAAATTAAAGAACAAAATTATTAATAATTTAATATGGATTTCTTTATTAAGTTATGGAAAATGTTAATTATAAAAAAAAAAAAACCAAACAAACGATATGGAAATATGGAAATTTCAATTCAGTAAAAGAATCAATGAATAAAATTGCATTTATTCTCCCCCCCCCCCCCCCCCCCCCCCTCAAAAAAAATTGCATTTATTAGAGCATATACATTGGTCTCTTTAAAATTTTCTTCATTATTTATTATAAGAATCTATCCGTTTTGTTTTGTTTAATTTTTTTTCATCTACCTACGTTTCTCCCTACATTTTTTTTTTCATTTTACTACATTTCTCCCTACTTTGGGAGCAGAGAACTTTCCCAACACGTACATCATAGCATTCACATTGGTCTCCCTAACCACTTCTATCCCTAAATTTTGGTCCTATCCAATTTTAGGGAACTCAATGAGATTGCTCTTATCATCTAATCTAAAAAAGAGATAGATCATTCGGTGAGTCTTTCACGAGCACCAATATATAAATTGCCATACAGCGTGCATAACTTATAGAGGAAGACTGGAAGAGAATCATGGATTCACTTAGAATTGTGGTTGCTCTTGTCACATTCTATGTTTTATCAAATGTTATCTTGCCATGCAGTTGAAGCAATTAGTTTGTCAAAACAATTAAGGAGAGAGAGAGAGAGCAATTAGTTTGTCAAAAGAAGAACATGCAAAATTGAAGAGAGAGCTCAAGAGTATAAACAAGCCCTCTGTCAAAACAATTAGGGAGAGAGAGAGTATTTTAATAGATTCCAAGTAATAGAAGGTATTGATCCTAAAATTATTGATGTTTTCCTTTTCCCGGTCTAGATCATCCATTACTCAAGAATCACAAAATTCAGGTACGGAACTGCATGTTCTAATCTTATTTGGAATTAATTAATTTGAAATCATATCTTCTCAACAATCGATGCATTGACTACAAGTAGACATTTTTCATCACAATCTTGTTGGTAATTGGAATATTATTTTCTGTTACTTTTGATGATATTTTCATAATTTTGTCTCGAGACATAAACTAATTATTTCCTTTTCCTTTCTTTTATTTTCCTAATTAAACAATTTTCCAAATAGATATCACCAAGTTCAGCTCTGTTGAGAAATTTAAGAGCATCCAGCCATAAACCTTCTTCAACAGTTAATCTTGTGAAAATGGGTGCCCCGAAGGAACAGTCCTCATGAAAAGAATTTCGAATGAAGAGCTGATAAGAGCTAAATCTCATTTTAGGAGACTCATCAATGAAGATGATGATTCAATCAAACCAGGCGGCACTGGGTATGAAGTATTCTTATATGATGTAATTTACTAATTATTTGGATATGAATAATTTTGTTTAATTTGTTCTTGGTACCCTTAGATATATTTGTGATGTTTCCATGCACTTTTGGCCGAAAATCAATGAAATAACAATGCAGGCTAAACAATGTTAGAAAACGTGTATATACCTATAGGATTGGTTCAATTCTCTTATCAAATCATCAGCAAATGAATTGATGGTTTTGCTCGTATTGATGTTTGCTATTAGATAGAGACACATGAATCCACTTGACCACAACCTACCTTCCACACAGAGTTTAAATATGGAGAGAGATATGTATATTCCAACTTAATAAAAAACTTATGTTATCCTAATATAATTTTATAAGAAATTGTCAGAAATCAACACAACTATGATATTAGTCAGCTATTTTGATATATTAAACAACTATTTTTCCAATTTTCTTATTTTTGTACTTTCAAGGAAAAACTGGGAAAAAAAAATACATAAAATACATTTTCTTATATTATAATTTGATATCATATCTTTCATTCTATTCGAAATGTTTGGGATATATTGAATCTTTTCACCCTAAACTTTCCACACATTTATATTGCCCACCCACCTTTCAATTTGCTCAATTAATACCCCAATTTAAGATAATTATATCAATATCTCCCCTACCATTTAAATTGAAGGATGATAATTTTAATTTTTCATTACAACAAATGAGGGTAATTTAGTAACTATATCTAATTTTCATCCCATTTAACACCCAATTTAGACAATAGAGGACACATTGATACAATTCCTTCAAATTGGGGCGTCAATCAAGCAAATTAATTTTTTTTATTTTTTATTTTATGGGAATACAGAGAATGATATTATTAAAGCACTTAAAAAGTTACATTGTGGGTAAGAGCTTGCTTTAAAAAGCAAGGTGCCTCTTCAATCCATGCAATAAATTCAACAATGCCATGCAATAAATTCAACAATGCCAAAAGCATGTTTTGCTAATATGTGAACCGGCCTATTCCCTTGTCTTTTAACGTGAAAGAATTTCACCCTATGGAAGCCCTTGCTAAGATCCATGATGCCTTGTATAACTATTGAGACTGTAGAAGGTGGAGCAGAGATTCCATTTACAGCTTGGACCATGATTAAAGAGTCACTTTCCACCACAATGTACCAGATACTGATATCTTGTGCAAACAGCAACCCTGCCTTAATAGCCTTGGATTCGGTCTCAATGGTGCCTAAGGGCCTCCACCCTACCTAACTCCTCTCTAGAAATCACACCCACACTTGCCTTCCTTGTTGCTTTAGCTACCGCACCATTAACATTTATTTTAAACAAATATCGTGGTGGTGGGGACCATGTCGTGGCTCTCTGCATGATGGGCTCCAAGTTTGTTCATGCTACAGTAGCAGCGCTATATTCCTCAATATAGGTTGCTGACCAACTTACCAACACGTTGCTTGGTCTTCTCTAGGCTCCCAGTCTTACTTCGTTCCTATGATACCACATTACCTATGCTAGAATGATCACTCAAGACACCATATCCACATCTACTTGGTCAACCATAAGCATCTTCCACATAAGATCATAAAAGGAATTCATAGAGAAAGCTCCACCTAGCAACACTATTTTTGAGCATGCCCACACCTCACGTGCCCTTGGACACGAGATGAAGGCGTGCCCCATTGTTTTGACCTCCATCCTACATCCATCGCAGAGGTTGTCCTGCACTACCTTACATTTCAGAAGGTTTATCTTGGTGGGAAGTATGTCGTGGCATGCTTGCCATGCAAAGTGTCTAGTCTTGTGTGGGAGGGAAAAAGCCCATAACCTTTTCCAAAATTGCTGACCTAGGCTCATATTCGAGCTAGTGCCATTGTTGGGGTTTAATGAGAGTCTCATCACTACTGCATATGCACTATGAACGCTGAACTTTCCATTTAATGATTAGGCCCACACTAGCTTATCTTTTGGAAAACGGGAACTCAGGGGTATGCTCTGTATAATGTCAACCTCATGTGGAAGAAAAAAGGCAGCCATGACTTCTGATTTCCATCTGACATTTTCTTGGTTAATGAGCTCCCCCACTAGTGTATCCGGGTGCAAAAAAAACCTAGGAGAAGCCACTTTGTGAGTTGGGCCTGAAGGTAACCACTTGTTACCCTATATCCATATATTTCTACCATTGCCAACTCTTCATTTGATCCCCTCCCTAACCATGGGTTGAACAGCCATGATGCTTTGCCACGTAAATGAAGGGTTGTTTCCCATAGACGCTTCAATGAACTCACATGTGGGGGAAATATTTGGCCTTGAGTACCGTATAAACAAAAGATGTGTGATCCATTTGCAACCTCCACCCTTGCTTAGCTAGGAGGGCCAAGTTGAATTGTTTCAACTTCTTGAAACCCATACTGTTAGGATGTGTGCCCTTAAATCCTATTGTATGATCCTATGTATGACATTATGTATGACTTAATGTTGTGTTTAATAAAGTTGTTTTATTATCATTTAAAATAATGGTAACATGAATATTAGGACATTATCATATAGTCCACGAGATGCATAGTATGTGATTTATGTGAAAAGTCATAGAAGATATAAATTACAAGTTCTTTGTAAACTCAGAATTGTAGTTCATAGTCGGTGATGAAATTGGGCATTTCATCTGCGAAGACTATAACATATCAACTAATATGATTTGTCTTGATCATGGAAGTGGAGACTTTTAGTTGATGTGTTGATATGTTTTAAGAGTTAAGACATATTGAACTGGACCACTATGAGATTTATTATTCTCTTAACGACTGTCAAATGAATAATAAATCTCACGATTTCTATTTACATGAACTCTTAATCCTGAGAGGATAATGGATCTAATCATGAAGTGCAGATTGTTTTTATATATCAGGAATGAGATCTAAAGTAACGGTTAAAACCTCAGTATGTTGGGCAGCCACATTTAGTGTTGATGGAATATATATTCTCAAGATGGAATTCATAGTCTCTTGATTGAGATATACAATATTCCCTTGAAATAAGTTTAATGGGTTCAGTTATTCAGAGAGTTAGGCCTAACCACTTTAGTAAGGAGTTACTAAAGTATATATTTATGAAATTGGATTTCATAAATATATGATGAATAACTTAAAGGATTAAACCGGGTACTCAAGAATTAAGATGTAGTAATTTTCAAAGTGGCAGTCTATATTCATGACATTGTATTACTACGAATATTTTATGAAGAGGTTGCATATATAATAAAGCCTTGTGATATAATTTATTAATAATGCCTAAAGTGCAATTATATTTATATAGTGGTATTAATATAATTAATGATAATTTTGGATTTGTCAAGAGTTGACAAAAAAGCCCAAGGCCTATTGGAGCCCAAGGCCAATTGGAAAGGCCCAATAGGCCAACTCAATTAGATAATTAGTTAGTTATAAAGGGAGAAACATACAAAATTTTTTATTAGAGAATGAAAAAAAGAGGGATATAATTGTGAAATGGTGTGTATGTGTGAGTGAAGCCACTTGATAGTTCTCCCTTGGAAACTGATTGAGAGACCACACTTTTTGGGCATAAAGTGGAATTGGAGTGAAGATTAAAAGTATTCCCAAGTGCTTCTAATCTTTATTTTGAATTTCTCCACACCAAGGTACGCTATCTTGTTATTAAATTCTAAAATTTGCATAGTGTATGTTATTAATCATGAATGAAATAGATCTATATTTGTTGCTTCCGCTGCGTGTTTTTATATGAGATACAAAATCGGATTTTCCAACAATTGGTATCAGAGCTAGGTTTTCATCTCATGATTGTATAATATGTGATTGAATTTTAGAATTTAAGAAAACTGTTATCTTTATGTTTCAATTTTCTGCATCAAGTTATGGTGCTGTGTCATGGTTTTTAATTTTCATGGAATCCGTATATATATATATATATATATATTGCAAGTGGGATTGAATAGTCTCGTATCTTGATATGGTTATTGAATGGAATTCGTGTAACTGTCAAATGTGCTTGAATTTAATGCACCGCTTGGCCTATATTTTCACGGCTTGGATTTAATGCATGGATTTCATGGCTTAAATTTATTGCACGGCTTGGCTATTCAAGCATTCAATTGTCTAGCTTGCATTAATATAAAAGTTTCCATTTGCATGTATCATTCGTATATAAGATTACATATAATAATAATATATAATGTAATAATTATATATTACATATATTAATTCGTACATTGTATTATATATAATATAATATGGATTTTTAAACGTAATATGAGTTTATACATTATATATATTTATATATGTTAATGCTAGTTTAATGAAATTCATTCCTAATGAGATTAGGATTATGTTTTCAAAGTTTCTAGCATTATTATGATTCTTGATCTTAAAATCCTTTAATTTAAAATATCTAGTGGGAGAGAGATACAAGGGTTGCATCTCACGGCCTCCATTGTTGGTTCATAGTAGTGTGAAATATGTACTTTGTTTTTGCCTTGAGCTTAGCATTCTATGCGGAGAGTATTTATTTCATGGTCCTACAAGATTGAATTTCCTGGTTTATATTGGTTTGATAAACACCTTGTCTTAACTTTGAGTTTTGCATTCCATGTGGAGGGTGTTTTTATCATGGTACTACAAAATAAGCTTGTTAAAGGGATGAAATGTGGCTACACATGATTCTAGACAATGGTATACACTAGACTAAGTATTATAGTATCGTCTATGCTGAGTTCTTACTATTATTACTTCGAGGCTAAATGTAAAACAACATATTATTAGTATTTGATAAGAGTTAACATGATAGCACTAATAATGAGAATTGTTCTCAATCAATCATAGTATTTAATGTTCACTCTATGCCAAGGGATATTGAAAATGAGATTGGGTTGTCGTTGCATATATTATTTTATGGTTTTATTAAGGTTCCATATTATATGCTTATATGCTAAATTGATAATGTCCAGTTTACTTATTATATTCATGTTTATTATTTTCATATTTAAATCATGGCATCATTTAGCCCACTTGTTGCTATTCTTAACCAAAACAACTGACTGGATCCAACTATGTTGACTAGAAAAGAAATTTGGATATTGTTCTTACTGCTGAAGAGTACAAATATGTGCTTGCTCTATTCAGTTGTTGACCTGAGGCTTTCTTGTACAGTTATAGGACCTTTTGAAGCGCATCACATTCTTCAAGGGACGCTTTACAGAATATGAGGCTATCATCTGCAAAAAATAGATGAGTTAAAATGGAATCCCCTTGGCTCATCGAGACTCAATTCATGTTGCCTTTAGCCATTGAAGCTTTTATAAGAGCTGAAAGTCCTTTTGCACACAACAAGAACAGATATGGTGATAAATGGTCACCTTGATGGATGCCCTTTGAAGGAATAATATGACCCCAAAAACTACCATTGATTTTGATAGAATAAGTAACATACCTCACACACGTCATAACCAGCCCCCTCCACCTCTCATCAAAGCCTAACTTCTCAATGATTTTCTCCAAACACTCCTATTCTACCCAATCGTATGCTTTATTCATGTCAAGTTTAAGTGCCATCTCCCCCACTTTTCCTGTCTTCTTATTGCTAATGTGATGCATAGTTTCAAAAGCAATGAGTACATTGTCGGTGATTAAACTTTTGTGCTCGGAAGCACTTTGGGTTTCACTAATGATAAAGGGTAGGATCTTTTTCAGCCTATTTGCAATAACTTTTGATACAATCTTATAAACAACATTGCATAGGCTTATAGGCTTGTAGTCAGTCACTTTTTTAGGCTCCTTAACTTTTGGAATTAGCATAATACAAGTTTCATTAAAGTTGGGCAGGGAGATACCTTGGTTTAAGAAGTCAAGAACCATTTTAAAGACCACATTACCACAGGTAGGCCAAAAGTGCTGGAAGAATAGGGGGGCATCCCATTTGAACTTGGTGCTTTTAGCAGGTACATTTGCTTTAGAGCTGCTTCACCTTTTGCTTTGATGTGAATGCAAAATTTCATATTTTTCTCCCTTAATGCTTTGTCTTTTATGCTTATTTGGTGCCTAAATGCACTCATTATTCTTATATTTTGATTTAGGATGCAAATGGAGGCATTAAGTGCAAAACCTAGCTAATTGGGCGATTTTGGACAATTTTGACATCGCTTCGTAATCTAGGCATAACTCTCTCATCAGAGCTCCAATTGAGATCATTCAAGATGCTATGGAATGCTAGGACAAAGTTCTACAACTTTCATGTTTTGAGTTTTGAAAGATACGAGGATGCATCATGGTCGAAATCAGGCTTGAAATTGCTACACTTGCATTGCTGACGTTCTGGAATATTCCTTTGCTTGAAATTCTAATACTTGATGCGGTTTATTTTCAGAACTTCCAGATCTGGTCCACAAAAATTACAGGTGAAAAAACACCACTTTCTTAGTTATATTAGGACTTAGTTTTATGTTTAATATTTTACTTAATTAGTCAAATTTGGACATTATTATTTAGAATATTTTTAGTCGATTTTGTAGGTTTGGGAAAGGGGGTGATAGGCCATAAATGCGTAGACCCCTTGTGATGAATTAAATTGATTAATTAGCAAAGTTTTTAATTAATCAAGTTAACATGCAAATTTGCATGACAGCACAAACAAATCACCAATAAATTAAAGTATGCAGTGGAAAATAAATGACACGGTGATTTGTTTACGAATGGGGAAAACCTACACGGCAAAAACCCCACCGGGTGATTTAAGGTCACCACTTCTAAAACTCCACTATTATCACAACAAGCGGTTACAAGTAAAGAAATCCTAATACCTTACTAACCTACAGTTGAACCCTTACCCCAATACCCAATTGGACTTGTTCTGTAGTGACAGTTTCTCCTTTTGATGCACGGCTCTCAATACGTGACTAACCAATTGCGCGGATCCCAGTACGCGACTTCAATTCACCAACTAGAGAGAGAGTTGTTGGCTGCAAAGTTCTTTAATTCATCCACACGATAAAGATCAAGAAGATGCTTGGTTACAAAACCCTACAGTGCACCTACAGAGCAACTTCTTCACAAGAAAGATGAACTAGGGCATGAACTTTGTCTTGGATCACAAATTGCTTGAACAAAGATTTCTCAATACTTGTGCAATTTGCGTACCTGTTGACGGCTCTTAAAATAATTCTTTTATATGTCTAGGGTTAGAAGAAAAGAAGTCTCAAAGACATATCTACGGATTGGAATCAAAACAGAATTTGGTATCTATTTTCCTTAAATCTCGACAGCTAGAGGTGTCGAGGAGTTGTTGAGAAGTTGTTGAGCCTCGAGGTTAAAATAGCTTCTTAAAGCTTAATAGATGCAGGTGTCGAGTCTAGGTTTCGAGCTTTAATAACTTACTCTTTCCAGCTTGTTTCTTGGACAGACTTGATGACTTCAACACTTGATCTTGAAACACAAGTTCTTGAAGCATTAAACACATCCTAAATCTACCTAATTACAAGTAAAATGCATTTTGTCAAAGGATAAGCCAATTACATAAAATAATGACATATGTTCAAAATAACTTGAACCACATATGTCCTAACAATCTCTCATTTGTCAATCCGTGACAAAACCATAACAAACAAATGAAGATATGAGAGAAGCCATAAATCACTTAACTCATATTTACTTGTTGAATACAATAAAATCTATCTTAACATAAACTCTTGAAAAACTTTGCAAGAAGAGAGTTTATGGCAAAAAGACTTTGACAACCTGTATTTCTGAAACACTTTCAAACAAAACACATCAAGGCATCTTTGTGTGAAGCAGAAATAATAGATTGCATACAAATAAAGAAACATGTATATAAAGACAGAAAAGAAACAACACATGAAAAGGTAAGCGAAAAAAACATACATCAACATATATATATATATATATATATACACATATATATATATATATATATATATATAGAACAAGTAAGCACAATGTATGTAAAACTGGTCACAAGACCGGAGTACATGAACAATGTATCTCTAAAAGGAAGAAAAGAAAGGAAATACATGTAATCCTCACTACATCTCTTATAGCAACACTCCCCCTATCAAAAATGTACTCCCCTTAACAAAAATGTCTTATACAAGCTCTCCTCCTAAGTATGACTACTCTCATAACTCAAAACTACTCCTTCTTTTTGTCACGAATGACAAAGGGTAGAGTGTCAAGTAAAAATCTCATCGGTAGAGCTAGCATCTCCATCATCATCATCCAAAGCATCATCGTCATCACGATCATCATCCTCAGTCTCAGAAGCCATATGAGAAGGTGGAGGAGTACCCTCAAAAGCAAAGCCGCCCAAGGTCGCCTATCGCCTGGTAATGCGACCTACATGAACGTTCACCTGATACAACTCCGTAAAGAGCGTCTCGAGGTGAGCATCCATGTGCTGAAGTTGCGCCATGATGTCTTCAAGTGACACATCACTCGAGGAAGAGGAGGGAGCAGATGTGGCTCTAGCAGATCTGGATGGAGTCGGACGAGAGGAAGGAGCTGCTGAATCTATCTGTCTCGACCTAAACTGCACCTCACTACGTTTTACGGTAGCGGCGTCTATGGTAGCTATGACATGGAAGGGGTCGAATGAGGGAAAAGGGATAGAGAAATGGCGTAGAATCCTCGTGATAGAAGAAGGGAAGATGAGCTTATCACGGGTAGCCGTATTCCTATGGATATCTATGATAGAAAAGATGAAGTGTGAAGGAAAGTTTATAGTGAGGTGCTCTAAAAGAGATAACAAAAATCGAGCACGAGGCTTTGTGATGGAGTTGTAGTGAGAAAGAGGGTGCAAAACAAAAGTCAATACTATGTTCAAGAAACGAGGACCTTTAGCAAAAGGCCTACATAATGTGAACTGACGCTTACCCTAATCAGAGGGGCACTCACAAAAAGCTGTCATCATCTTGTCTTTGTACACAGTCCATAGACGCTCACATCCGGGGTAGTCAGGATGATTAACTCTCGGAACATGAAGCACCTCGGAGACTAACTCCGGAGTGACGACAATGCATGTACCTCGAACGCGAGTCTGAAAGAGAGGTACTGGAGAATCAATTCCGTGTATGTTGGAGTAAAACTCCTGGATCAGCACAGAAGGACAGGTGATCTGGACGTCACACAGTGACTCTCAACCTTAACTATGAATGACATCGGGTAGGTCGGTGTCGGCAAAGTCTGCTAGAATAACTTGGCGTTCCGAATGAACACCTCGTTTAAAAAAGTTCTCCGAAAAGTCCTATTGGGCTTTCTCATCATGGAACTGAGCAGAAAGAGGAGTAGGATCAGAAGATGAAGAGCCCTAGAACGAAGTTGGTTCTAGGACAGAATGGATTTACATTTTGGTGCCATAGACACTATTAATGCAAACAGAAAGAGAGGGAGAAAGAGAGAAACAAACAGA
Organism: Castanopsis chinensis; assembly: GCA_032878915.1. Taxonomy (NCBI): domain Eukaryota; kingdom Viridiplantae; phylum Streptophyta; class Magnoliopsida; order Fagales; family Fagaceae; genus Castanopsis; species Castanopsis chinensis. Next base: position 22,567,229 of record JAVQMG010000122.1, read on the forward strand.
AAAGTCCCAAAATAGTTCAATATATGACAAGTATATTAAAAAGAAAAGAACGTATGCATGAGAAATGCAAGAACATGTGACATGCAACATGAACAATATCATGGGCTCAGCCCAATCCAATCCTACCAACACACATCAAGATTGCACGCATGTAAATGCATGAAAATATTATTAGAATGCTAATGTGATGCAATGCATGTAGTTTTTAAGAACAAATTTTCAAAAACTATCCCAAAGTTTCAACAAAAACTCAACAATTTTGAAAAACCCCAAAATTTTTCAAAAACCCCAAAACGTAGATTTCAAAACATGAAATGCATGTAGAAGAGAGATAAGAAGCTTACCAAGTGAAGAAAAACTTGAAGAAAGCTTGAAGAATCCTTAGGAAGAGGTTTGGAGTGATTGAGAGAGGTTTTGGAAGAGAGAAAAAGAGAGTGTCAAGAGAGAGATTGAGAAAAATGAGAGAAAAAATTGCGAAGAACCTATATATACACCTTCAGTAAATCTTGACAGATGCAGGTATCGGGAGGTATCGAGACATCTGTCGAGGTAGGTGTCGAGAAAGTCAGCTTCGACAGATACAACTATCGAGGAAGGTGTCGAGAAAGGAGGATCAAACACCAAAGGAATCTTGATCGATCCATCAGCTGTCGAGAAGCGGACAGAAACTTTCTCTATCGATCCACAAGGTGTCGAGAAACTGTCGAGATTGCGATTAAAAAAAGCTGAGAAGCTCGACAGATAGCCAAGTATCGAGGAGGTATCGAGGAAGTCTCAAGCTAGCTTTAAAAAGCAGTTTTTCGAGAAGAGAAAAACACAAATGTGAATGCAATCACACATGCATCTCAACTAATGATCCATTCAACATATTAAGTTCTCAAAATCATCTCTCAACAACAAATTTTAAGCACATGGAACCTGAAACACACACACACACACACACACACACACACACTAAACAAGTCTAACCAATTTTATATTTCAAAGATAATTCAAGACAGTTTAGTGAACATACATTAACGCATGTAAACCTTGTGATTGCCAAATCACATTGTACTTGCACATGTATCAAGAATAGCAAAGAATATTGTGTGTTGTGTGTGAAAAATGCAAGATTGCATAAGTGTCCCAAAGTTATGACGATTTGAGATATGAGAAGATCACTTTAACTCATATACAATCATAACTGTTTGATGGGGACTATCACCTTTGAGGTACATCCTATAACTCCCACATCTCCTAGAATACATGCATGCAATCATATTTTTAAAGCATTTTGATCTTTTTGCTTTTTACTTCTTTGCATATTTTTCTTTTATTTAGCATATCATGCATGGGCATATAAGAGAGAAAAGAAATACCCAAGTATGTTAAGATCTTGACATTGCACTTTTGCTATGCCGAAACATACAGATGTCATTTCATGATTGGCGAGTAACAGCGGTGAGATAGTTATTTATGCCTTTCTCTTAGGATTTTCTAGTCCTACCCGTCAAAAAGAGTGATACGAGTGTTAAGTACAAGAGATCACTTAATCTTACTCATTACAAACAAAAAGCCACAAAGCTTACTTGCTCAGTTATGTATAAGGATGCTCATTTAAGGTACAAGAGATATAAAGTTTAGAAAACTCTATTTCAATGGCCATTTTAAGGTTCACATGAACCAATGTACACAGACACACACTGTTTTTGTATTTTTCAATTTTTTTATTATTTTTATCAGAAAAGCAAAAATAAAACACAAAACTAAAAACAACCAAACAAAAACATGTTAATGAAAACAAAACAATGCATAAAACTAGATGCAGATGCATGAGGAGGAAGAAGAATAGAAGGAGATCAATCCATGGAGATGATATTGATGTTTTGACGAAGGAATTCAAAACGTTTACTATCTAGAGTTTTGGTGAACAAGTCAGCCTTCTGGTCATCAGTGTGAATAAACTCAAGGGTGAGAGTACCATCTTCGACAAGATCCCTAATGAAGTGATGTCGAATCTCTATGTGCTTAGTTCGAGAATGTTGAACCGGATTCTTAGAGATATTGATGGCACTGGTATTGTCATAGTAGATAGTGAGATGTTCTTGAAAAATACCATAATCATGAAGGAGTGTTTGTATCCATAGAAGTTGGGTGCAACAACTACCAGCAGCAATGTACTCAGCTTCAGCAGTGGATAAAGAGATGGAGTTTTGCTTTTTGCTCATCCAGGAGACAAGATTATTACCCACATAAAAACAACCCCCTGAAGTACTCTTTCTATCATCAACATTCCCAGCCCAATCAGCGTCAGAATATCCAGCTAAGACATCATTTGTGTCTTTGCTGTACCACGCACCAAAGTTGGTAGGAATCTTGACATACTTTATGATTATTTTCAAAGCAATCATATGTGATTTTTTGGGATTTGCCTGATATTTAGCACACACTCCTACACTGTAGCTAATGTCAAGTCCACTAGCAGTAAGGTAAAGAAGATTACCTATTATGCTTCTATAAAGTGAAGAGTCTACATTTTTACCTAACAAGTCAGCAGTGAGTTTAATATTCGGGCTCATAGGGGTTCTAACAGAACCCAAACTTTTTCACAAGATTCTTAGCATATTTAGATTGAGAGATGAATATACCTGAATCTTGTTGACGAATCTGCAATCCAAGGAAGTGAGATAGCTTTCCAATCATGCTCATCTCGAATTTTGCTTGCATGAGTTTTGAGAAGTCATGAGCAAGTTCATCCTTAGTTGACCCAAAGATGATATCATCAACATAGACTTGAGCAACCACCAACTCGTTATCTTTTCTTTTGATGAAGAGAGTCTGATCAGCCTTTCCTCTTGTGAATCCATTGGATATCAGGTATTGAGTTAACCGATCATACCAAGCTCTAGGTGCTTACTTTAATCCATAGAGTGCCTTCTTGAAATACAACACATGATCCGGAAAGCGTGGATCAATGAATCCTTTAGGTTGAGCCACATAGACATCTTCTCTAAGTAGTCCATTCAAGAAAGCTGTTTTTACATCCATCTGGTAAAGCTTAAGCTTCAAGTGACAGGCTAAGGCGAGGAGAATTCTAATAGACTCCATGCGAGTAACTAGAGTAAATGTTTCATCATAGTCTATTCCCTCCATTTGAGTATATCCTTGAGCTACAAGTCGAGCCTTATTGCGGATCACATTGCCCTCCTCATCAGTTTTATTGCGAAATATCCATTTTGTGCCGATGACGTGCTTGTCCTCCGGTCTAGAAAGTAAAGTCCACACATCATTCCTCTAAAACTGAAGTAGTTCATCATGCATTGCTTCAACCCAACTTTCATCTTGAAGAGCTTCCTCAACTTTAGTGGGTTCAACTTGTGACAAATAATAAGAGTAAGACATAAAGTTAGCAACACATTTATCAACTGTACTTTTCTGTAATGTGAGTTCATTCATGTTTCCCATAATAACTTCTGGAGGATGGTTTAATTTAATCTTGGAGGAAGGTCCTTTTTCTTCATGAGATTCAGAATCTGGTGATGTAGGCATATCTGTTGGCTCTTCTGCAACACTTGGAGTACTGGGAGTACTTGGGGATGTGAACTCTTGTTTAAGAAGTTTTGGAGCTTCCCTAGGTTCATGAGGAATGATTTCTTTAGGGAGTTCCTCATCAATTTTCTGAGAACAAGAGTCTGAAGACTCATCAATAACAACATTCACCGTTTCCATAACCTTCATGGTTCTTTTGTTATATACTTGATAAGCCTTGCTTGTAGAGGAGTATTCTAGAAATATCCCTTCATCACTTCTGGAATCAAACTTTCCCACATTCTCTCTATCCTTTAGGATGAAATAAGTACTTCCAAAGATCCTGAAACACTTTACATTCGGCTTTCTTCCTTTCCATAACTCATATAGAGTTTTTTTGGTACCGGGTCTGAAATACACTCTATTCACCGTATGACATGCAGTGTTGACGACTTCTCCCCACAAATTTCTGGCCACATCCTTACTGTGCAACATGGCTTTTGCCATTTCTTGAATAACCCTGTTTTTTCTTTCTACTACACCATTCTGCTGAGGGGTAATAGGAGCAGAAAATTCCTGAGATATACCTGATCTCATGCAGAAAGACTCCATATATGAGTTCTCAAATTCTTTACCTTGATCACTTCGAATTCGATCAATTTTCAGACTCTTTTCATTCTGCAGTCTTGTGCACAGTGCTTCAATGTGCTCAGGAGCATCAGACTTGGATCGTAGAAGAATGACCCAAGTGTACCTAGTGAAGTCATCTACTACAACCATGATGTGTCTTTTACCTCCAAGAGATTCGGTTCTAGTTGGACCCATGAGATCTAAATGCAGTAGCTCCAATGGTCTAGATGTAGCTCATATCTGAGTGCCTAGATACTTAGCTTTCGTCTATTTCCCAAGCTAACATGGTCCACATACCACATTGCTCAGTCTATTAAGCTTTGGCATCCCTAAAACTGATTCATGCTTAGATACAATAGAGAGATGTTTTTAACTAGCATGTCCCATTCGTTTGTGCCACAAATCTTCGTTTGGCAACCGAATGCTATTGCATAGAATATCAGCATCAGGAACCAATCCATAACAGTTGTCTAGAGTACAAACACCACTTATGAGTTTCTTTCTAGACTCATCCATGACTAGATACTTCTCTTTGGAGAATAGCACCATGAAGTCTTGATCACATATCTAACTTATGCTTAGAAGGTTCACTCTCAGGCCTTCCACATATAGAACATTTGCAACGTCCGGTAGTCCAGGTAGAGAGATAATTCCTTTCCCTTTTATCTGTGATTTGCTCCCATCACCAAAAGTGACATTTCCACCTTTCTTAGACTCGAAGACTTTGAAGAGGGATCGGTCTCTAGTCATGTGTCTAGAGCAACCATTGTCAAGGTACCACAAGCATGTGTTCATCACTTTAAAAGTAAACTTCATCATAAAACATATTTCATGCTTAGATGTCAAATTAGTGGGAATTGTGGTTTCTCTCATCTGCATTTTTCGAGCTAGGCCTTTTTCGAGCTAGACCTTTTTCGAGCTAGGCCTTTAATTTTTTCTTTTCTTAGACACACATTTTCACTTTGAGACAGTCTAGTTCTTTTCCAATAGTTATCACAAGAGAAATCAAATAACTTTTAGACTTGTATTTTCTGAGACACTCAAACAAGTAGAAATTAGAAAAACAAGATGTATTTGATAACAAGGATCTCTTCAAGCTGAATAATGACCACTATCCATGACAAACAAGGGTCAATGGATCACACACAAGGATTAAACCCTAATCAGAGTGTGTTTACTCTGATACCACTTGATAGGCCACAAATGCGTAGACCCCTGGTGATGAATTAAATTGATTAACTAGCCAAGTTTTTAATTAATCAAGTTAACATGCAAATTTGCGTGGCAGCACAAACATGCAGCGGAAAATAAATGACATGGTGATTTGTTTACGAATGAGGAAAACCTACACGGCAAAAACCCTACCGGGTGATTTGAGGTCACCACTCTCGAAACTCTACTGTTATCACAACAAGCGGTTACAAGTAAAGGAATCCCAGTACCTTAGCAACCTACAGTTGAAACCTTACCCCAATACTCAATTGGACTTGTTCTGTAGTGACAGTTTCTCCTTTTGATGTACGGCTTCCAGTACGTGACTAACCAAATGCGCGGATCCCAGTACGCGACTTCAATTCACCAACTAGAGAGAGAGTTGTTGGCTGCAAAGTTCTTCAATTCATTCACACGATGAAGATCAAGAAGATGCTTGGTTACAAAACCCTACGGTGCATATACACAGCAATTTCTTCACAAGAAAGATGAACTAGGGTATGGACTTTGTCTTGGATCACAAATTGCTTGAACAGAGATTTCTCAATACTTGTGCAACTTGCGTACCTGTTGACGGCCCTTAAAATAATCCTTTTATATGTCTAGGGTTAGAAGAAAAGAAGTCCCAAAAATATATCCACGGATTGGAATCAAAACAGAACTTGGAATCTGTTTTCCTTAAATCTCAACAGCTAGAGGTGTTGAGGAGCTGTCGAGCCTTGGGACTAAAATAGCTTCTTAAAGTTCGATAGATGCAAGTGTCGAGCCTAGGTTTCGAGCTTTAATAACTAGCACTTTCCAGCTTGGTTCTTGGACAGACTTGATGACTTCAACACTTGATCTTGAAACACAGTTTCTTAAAGCATTAAACATATTTTAAATCTACCCAATTACAAGAAAAGTGCGTTTTGTCAAAGGATAAGCCAATTATATAAAATAATGACATATGTTCAAAACAACTTGAACCACATATGTCCTAACAAGGGGAAGTAGCGTGTAAAAGAGGGGAGGAGAAATTAGATTGGACACACACGCCTCTCTCTCCCCTTTTCTCTAATTTTCTCCTTTGAGTTTTCATCATGGCCTAGCTTGGCTAAACTTTTATACTTGGTTGAAGGAAATGGAAACCTCAGAATCAATAAAACTGTGAGATCTAATTTGTGTTTATTGTTCGATTTTATGCTTTGAGTATCAGATGTTCTTCTATGCCTATTTTCATGATTGTCTCGTTTAATTACTAGGAGGTCTACTAGTTTATTATTCGTAGCAATCTACTGCTAGGTTAGACATCAAATTTGTAACTGTTTGATCCATCTAATTTCTAAAGCAGCCAAGATTTAATGATTTGCTGCGTTAGAAATTATTAGATCTTAGGAAGAACACTCGACTAAATTAAATACAACTGCTTATGCTTGTGTTGTTTAGTTTCATCGATCTTTCTAATTCTTAAGACTGCTACTAGATTAAACCTTTAGCGCTTTTCTTGGGTTTTTTAGTAGTTAGGGTTGATTAGATCGCTTGTTTTCTAATTAACTGCAATTAAGGAGAAATAGGAAAATAGTTCCAATGGTGAATATTCAAAGTGTGAATTGATATATACTTACATCGATGATCAGTTGTAAAATTCCGGTGGTGGATGTTGACTTAGACCAAGGTTTGTTCTTTTGATTGATTTTGATATTTTAATTAAAATTGTTCCTTAATTGTTTTTCTTAAAATTGTTTTAGTTATGCTCAAACCCCCCCCCCTCCTTGTTCACGTAGCATAAAACTAGGCTAGATACTCTCCGTGGAAATGATCCTTACTTGCACTACTATATATATTTTTAGGAGTATAGATTTTATTTTTGGTTGCCTGCGACAGCACACCATGCTCACTGTATTCTCTGGTGAGCTGTTAATTCATGACAGGGGTAACCTTTCTTTGGATGGTAGCTAGCAGCTCCATGAACTCCGTAGAATTATTTGTTTGGAAAAGGGATTGGTAATATCCCAATACAATTTCCTCAACCTTACCCTCCTATTCCTGCCACATCTCCTCGTCATCTAGCAAGCCCATAATGAGGTTCTTTTTTTGTTGAGAGGAAGCCTTTGCATGGAAAAAGCTTGTGTTCCTATCCCTAGCTTGGAACCAGTTTAGCCGTGATCGTTGTCTCCACATTGCATCCTCCTTGTCAAGCCAGCTGTTCAGTTCAGACCAAGTACTTCTCAGAACCTTATTGGTCTTAGTTGAGGAGGGTTAAAGCTCTAACCATTCTACTTTCGTTTGGAGCTCAGCCACCTTTTTACCCACACGTCCAAAAACCTTTTTTATTCCAATCATCTAGACTAGACCTACATTTCTCTAAGAAGTTCTGTAGAACATTGCCTTTCGCTAAAATTAGCCCTTTTTCCCTTGTGTCAGTCACCAATTGCTCACATCTTTGGTCCTTCAACCACATTAATTCAAACTAGAAAGGTTTCTTCTATCTCCTACCCTTCGGTTTTGGTGCCATACGTAACACTAAGGGAGAATGGTCTGAGACCAATGATGATAAGTGGTATAAATTAGCCAATGGAAATAGTTGAACCACTCAGGAGTTGCAAGCGCTCTATCCAACCTCTCACGTATCCGCAAACCATCTGCCCACTTGTAGCTCCTTGTAAACTTTGGTCTAGTGTACCCTAAATCATGGAGACCATAGAAATTTATAGTCTCATTGAAGTTCATCATCTGTTGTCTCGGTCTGTCGCTACCACTCTCCTTCTCCGAAGCCCTGGTAATCTCATTGAAGTCTCCAATTGTAAACTAAGGCAAAGTTGAAGTTCCTTTGAGATATTTAAGTTTTGCCCAAGACTCAGGGCATTTGGCTATGTCTAGATTCCCATAAAACCTAGTGAAGTGCCACCACCCAATGTCTGCACCCCTATCCACTAATGCATCAATGTGTGTTTGAGAGCAGTGGCGGCGCCACGTACATTTCAGGGTGTTCCCAGGAACACCCTGAACTGAAATTTTTTTATATATATATATAATAATTAAAAAAAAATTATGTGTTTACCCTTTAAAAAAAAAAGAGGAACACCCTCAATCAAAGGTAGGAACACCCTAAAAAAAAATTGTTCTACTTTCAAGCAACAAAAAAAAAAAAAAAAAAAAAAACCAAAAAAAAAAAAAAAAAATTGAACTAAAATCTGAGAAAAAAAAAAAGTGTAACAGAGCAAGCGGCAAGCCCACGGATTCTCAAAAAACACAACGGATGACAAGCCCAACAGCAAGCCCATGCCAAGCCCAGCAGATGGGAGCAAACCCAGTAACCCACAGATTCTCCAAAAAAAAGAACCTAACCTAATATACTGAAATCAGATCAAGCCAAACACTTCACACTTCACAGACGCCAAAAATTTCACAGACACAACAACCAACGGAACGGACGACGGAGTAGGAGATCGCCAGATCAGGCCGGCTCAAACTCGATCTCCCAGATCAGGATGTGCTGCCTTGCCTGCTCGATCGGTCTTCCTCAGTTCCTTTCCTCGCCTCGCCTCTGTGCCAGATTGGTCTTCCTCGGTTTCTCACCTCGCCACTGTGGCCGACGGCGCCGTCCCTCAGGTATTTCATCTCTGTGACTCTGTCTCAGTCTCTTTGCTTTTTATCTGAAGCGTGAAGAGGGAAAAATGAAAGTGAAAAAATGAGACTGTCTCTCTGTCTCAAACTCTCTCTCTCTCTCTCTCTCTCTTTTAAGACTTTGAACTGAGAACTGAACTGTGATTGTCTTCCTTTTTTTTTTTTTTTTTGGTGATTGTCATTTGTCTGCTTTTGCCTTTTGGTTAGTATACTTTATAAGTTTTTATTAATATTTGTACTGTTTTTGGAGTTATTCGTTGCTGTTGATGTGTGTGTGCTAAGATAAATTAATTGTCTCTGTTGGTGTTGGTGTTTTTTTTGGTGAAATACAATTAATTGACTTTATCTTATTGACTCTAATCTTGTGATTGGGGCCATGGGGTGGGGCCTGTTGAATTGGGGGTGAATGGGGGGTGTGGCTGTTTGCTAGTGCTGCAAATAATAATTAATAAATAATTATTTAATTAATTAATAATTAATTGGAGGAAGCAACTAATAAATAATAATTAATAATTTAATTAACAAATACATTATAAAAGACAAACAAATTAAATTATGTTACTCTGATAGGCTAAACAACAATTAATAATTTTATAATTAATAAAACAATAATATAATAAATTATAGTTTATAAAAGACAAAAAATTAATGAAACAACTAAATAACAATAATTAATAATTTTATTAATATTTCAAATGAACTTATAGTTTATTTTTTATTCTTTTGCTAAAATTATGGACAAACATTTGATAAGAAAATCATGTACCAAAAAAAAAAATTCCTAGGAAAAATTTTTAAGAACACTCTGAAAAAAATTCCTGGAGCCGCCACTGTTTGAGAGTATGTTTGAACCACCACTGGTACCTCTTCCTTCCAGAATAAAGCCAGGCCCCCACTCTTCCCAATGCTCAGAACAAACAAACCGTTCTTCATATTACATTTATCCTTGACCATATTCATCCAGTTCTTCTTATCTGTCTTTGTCTCTATGAGGAAGACAAGTTTGGGATCTTTTCGAACAACCTTTTCTATGGCATTAACTAACTGGAGGTTCCCAAGCCCCCGGCGATTCCAACTTAGCAGACTCATTGTGCCCGGTGCGGTTGCCCAGCAGCCTCTGCCGATCCCAAATGTTTAGCCAACAGGGCACTAAGTTGCCTAGTTTCCTCCTCCATACATATCTTCTTTTTTATCTCTATACTTTCGTCATACCACGTGCATGCATGCACGTGTTTTACTTTTGTTACGTACTCTTTATCTGAATGCATGGCGCCCTCCTACTCACGTGCTCCATCCTGTGCACTTAAGAGAATACCTTTGCTTGGACTTCTCTTCATGGACGGTGTGGGCTTGCTTGGTGAAGGCCCAGTTTTGTTTTTTAAGGTCCCTTTGCTTTTATTTTTATTACGATTGGGCCTATTCAAGCCCACTACATTCTCATGTAAGTTATCAACCCGGCCTACCACGAAGGAAGTTTCTAGAGAAGCATTACCATCTTCTTTGATGTAAAGTTCTCCTTTATCACTCTGTAAATCATGTACACTAGATTCTGAATTCAAAAAATGAGAAGTGTTGCCGTTGGTGAGTAGATACTTTCCTAACTTGATAGCATGGGAATCGGGATTATCACCAACTGAGTGCGTAATCATCAGGGCAGAGTTTAGTGCGCCATAAATGTCCTTGATACAAGCCTCGAAATCTGGGATTTGTTGCTGTGTCGTTATCTCCTCAGGCCTCACCGTTCCACTGCCGGACTGGGGGTCACCACTGCTTTTGACATCCATGGAGGTTTCAGCGAGCTTCTCCTTACTTTCGGTCTCAACCCCTTCTACACTACCCATCACACTATTTCGTGATTTCACTGTAACCGTGACCGTGGTGTTTGTTCGGCGCTTTGACGATAGTGCACTTTGAACTCTTCCACTCTCGGGTTTGTCAAAACCCAAGACCTCCACCACTGCTTTCTTTGCTCCATTGAACTGAGGAGCTCGAAGCCACAGTCTGTGCTGCTGGTCTTCCGTGGAAAGAATACCTCTACTATTGAGCCATACCACGCAGTCTTTGTCGTCGTCAGTGAGGCTACCACACTAATAACACAAGTTTGGTAGTCTCTCGTATCGATAGAAGACCCATCCTTCCTTGTCTTGGTCCCATGACACCCGCCGGCCCTTACTCAGCGTCTTAGAAGTATCCACCACTACACGTACTCGTACGAAGTTTCCTTCTTGCAAATCGGAATTGTTCGCTGGTTTGATCACCGTGCTCAATGTGTTGAAGAAAATAAAGCCACTTGTGAATCACAGATCAAAAACGACAGAAGTAAAATAAAAGCCTGCAGTACTGCAGTACACAAACTGAAACGACAGAAGAAAAGAAAGACAAAAGAGGCAAAACAGCAAAGGAAAGAAACAGAAGAAAGAAGGATTAATGAAATGGAGCGTTTTGGTTCGTATAAAACACACGAGACACCGTGCGGAAGTTCCAAGTTTTCTGTTATGGGTTACAGCTGTCAATTGGTAGTTGGTTGTTAGTTAATTTTCAGTTATTCCTCCTTGCTTCGCGGGATGTACAGAGCTGAAGCTCCCTTGCTTGTATATAAGTAGTTTAGGTGTTAATTTTATCAGTTAGTCAATTTCTGTATTTTCTTCAGTAAATGAAAGATTAGTTCCAATCTTCATTTCTCTGTTTTCTTCTTCAATCTCTGTTTTTTCTACATGGTATCAGAGCAGGTTTTCCTGCATTTTCTCTCTTACCAAACAGAAATTTAGGTTTAATTTTCTTCTTTTTCTTGGTTTCCATGGCTTCAGATTCATCAAATATGCCATTTCCTTCGACTGCACCAATTGGAAATGCAACTACAGGAGATGAATCTGCCAATAACCCTTTCTTTTTACCAGCGAATGAAAACCCTGGATTGATTCTAACATCTCAGCCTCTCACTGGTCCTGAGAACTACATGACCTGGGCAAGATCAGTGTTTCTAGCATTGAGTTCCAGAAACAAATTTGGATTTGTTAATGGATCAATCTCTGAACCAAATCCAAGCTCACCTTTGTTCAATTCATGGAATAGATGCAACACCACAATCCTTTCATGGCTGACCAATTCGCTCAGTGCTGATCTGAAAGCTAGTGTGATGTACATTAATTCAGCAAAGGATCTATGGATTGATCTCAAGAACAGGTTGTCTCAAGACAATACTCCAAGATTATTTGAGCTTCAAAAGGAAATTTCACATTTGGTTCAAGGATCACTCTCCGTGAGCTCCTACTTCACCAAATTCAAGACTCTATGGGATGAGTTTGTGAATAATCAACCTTTCACAACTTGCAATTGTCCTTGCATTTGTGGCTCTAAGGCATCTCAGCTTGATGCACAACAAAAGGAACATGTTTTCCGATTCTTGATGGGCTTGAATGATTGCTATGGAAATTTGATTGGGCAAATTCTACTCATTGAACCTTTTCCTCCTCTTAGTAAAGTGTGCTCATTGGTGTTACAGGAAGAGAAAAGAAGGAATATAGGTAGCACAGTTAATGTGGTTCAACAATTGGTGGATCCTGTTGCTATGTATGTGGCTGGTAACAAACCTTTTCAAGGTAATGCTAGAAACAATGGAGCCAAAGGTGGTAATTTCAAGAAGGAAAGACCAGTTTGCACTTATTGTGGTTTCACTGGTCATATAGTAGATAAATGCTATAAACTTCATGGATACCCTCCAGGTTACAAACCTAAAAGTGGACATAAAGCTATGGCCAACCAAATCACAGGGAATTTTGGTTTCAATGGCCCTTTTAATGTTCAATCTTGTGATCTTAATCAGTCCAATGTTGGATTTCAAGCTTATGCTGGTGCTTCCCAATCTGGTTTTCCTGGTGGTTTTGGTCTTCAAGATAGCCAACAAACCAAAACCATTCAGCCTCAATGTCCTATTTCTCAAGTTCAGTGTGAACAACTTCTTCATTTTTTGAAGGCACATTCTGCTTCCAGTTCTAGCTTTGGCACTCAAAATGGCATCAGTAATCAGTCTGCATCACAGGTTGCTTCAGTAATGGCACCTGTTCTTCCTTTTGCAGCAAATAATTCATCCCCCACAGCTGTTCCCACTTCATCATCCTCCTCTAACTTCTCAGGTAATCATTCTTTGGTTGTCCCCACCTTATCTCATTCTATTTTTTCAGCTCAAGTCATAGATAGACACTGTTTCCAATCGGATTCTTGGATTCTTGATACTGGTGCCACTGATCACATGGTACATTTAGTATCTCAGTTAACTACAATCAATTCCATTGTTCATTCTTATGTTTACCTGCCAAATGGAGAAAAGGCTGAAGTAACACACATTGGCACTGTGCAAATTTCTGCTACACTCACACTTACAGATGTTTTATGTGTTCCATCTTTTAGTTTTAATCTCATTTCAGTCAGCAAACTCACTAAACACAATCTTTGTTGTCTTGTTTTTCTTGGTGATTGGTGTTTTATCCAGGACCTTGCTCAATGGAGCATGATTGGTCTGGGTAAACAAAGCAATGGTTTGTATTTGCTTCAGCCTTCTGCTTCCTCATCAAGATCAGCTGCTGCCCTTGCCACTAATGTCAGTCCCATTTCTGCCTTAGATTTGTGGCATTCTAGATTAGGTCATATATCTTTGTCAAAGCTTCAATTGTTGAAGCCTTTTGTAAACATTGATATTCCAAATAAAGCTACCTGCTGTGATATATGTCACTTTTCTAAACAGAAAAGACTTTCTTTTCCTTCTAGTTCTCATGTAACCACCAAACCTTTTGAATTGATCCACTGTGACCTATGGGGTCCATTTTCTGTTAGTACTTTGAATGGTTACAACTATTTCTTGACCATTGTGGATGACTTTACTAAGTGCACATGGGTGTATTTGCTTAAGCATAAATCTGAAACTAAAATCTTGTTTCCTAAATTTGCTTCTATGGTCCTAACTCAATTCAATTGCAAAATCAAAACCATTAGAAGTGACAATGGAACTGAGTTTTTCTTAAAAGATTTTTTCCATTCCAATGGCATTTTGCACCAACTTTCATGTGTCAGCACTCCTCAACAAAATGGCATTGCTGAGAGAAAACATCAGCACATCCTTAATGTTGCAAGGGCTCTATTGCTTCAATCCCATGTTCCTTTATGTTTTTGGGGTGATTGCATCTTAACTGCTGTCCACCTCATTAACAGAATACCTTCAAAACAATTGGGAAATAAAAGTCCTTATGAAAAGCTTTTCAACTCTTCACCAAATTATAATCATTTAAAAACCTTTGGCTGCCTATGTTTCATTTCTACTTTAGCACACAATAGGCACAAATTTGCACCTAGGGCCAGAAAGTGTGTGTTTCTTGGCTATCCTCATGGCATTAAAGGTTACAAAGTCCTTGATCTTCAGTCTAATTCAGTTTACATCTCTAGAGACATTATTTTTTATGAAACATTGTTTCCTTATGCTGATTGTTCACAGCCTTCTATATCCTACTTAAATGAATTTGTGTTTCCTCATACTACTTTGGATTCCAATGATTCCATTCCTATTTCTTCCTTTCCTCTTCCTACTCCTAGTTCTTCTTCACTGCCTATTGATTTAATCTCTGCAGAACCTACCACTGCCTTACCAATTTCTGCAGAACCTACCACTGCCTTACCAATTCTGCAGAACATATTTCTGCAGAACCTGTTTCTGCTCCTATTTCTAATTGTGATCAAATTTCTGTTCCTATTTCTCTTTGTGATCCACTCCCTTGCCATGCCAATTCTCTTGCACCACTTAGGAGGTCTAACAGAACTCATAAGCGTCCTCCTTACCTATCAGACTACTCTTGCTCCTTTGCTAGTGCCAAACCTAGTCCTGGTATGCCTTATGACCTTTCATATCATGTGAGTTATTCCCACCTTGGTACCACCTTCCATTCCTTTGTCATGGCTGTTTCTTCTGCTCCTTCAGAACCAGTCTCTTTCCATCAGGTAGTCCAATTTCCTGAATGGAGGGCTGCCATGGACAAAGAACTTGAGGCATTGGAAATTAACAATACTTGGACCTTAACCCCTTTGCCTTTTGGTAAATCTGCCATAGGTTGCAAATGGGTTTATAGGGTTAAGTATTTGCCTAATGGTACTATTGAGAGATATAAAGCAAGACTTGTAGCAAAGGGGTTTACACAAAAGCATGGCCTAGACTATTCGGAAACTTTTTCCCCAGTTGCTAAGTCTGTTTCAGTTCGAATTGTGTTGTCCTTAGCTGCTGTGAAAGGGTGGTTTCTCCATCAAATGGACGTAAATAATGCCTTTCTTCATGGAGAGTTGCTTGAGGATGTTTACATGTCCTTACCACCTGGTTTTCACAGCAAGGGGGAGCCTAATTTGGTTTGGAAACTCAACAAAAGCCTCTATGGTCTCAAACAAGCATCCAGACAATGGTTTGAGAAATTTTCTTCCACAATCTTGCAGATGGGATTTGTACAATCCAGATCAGATTACTCTCTATTTACTCACACACAAGGAGATTCTTTTACAGTGTTATTAGTGTATGTTGATGATATACTTTTAACAGGGAACAATATTGCTTGTGTTGATAACTTAAAGAGAGTTTTGGATGCTAAGTTTGGTTTAAAGGATCTTGGTTCACTAAGATACTTTCTTGGTTTAGAAGTAGCTAGGACTGAAGAAGGAATCAGCCTCAATCAAAGAAAGTATGCCTTGGAGATACTCAAAGACACTGGTTTTATTGGTAGCAAACCAGTCAAGTTTCCTATGGAACAAAACTTAAGATTGTCAAAATATGAAGGCAAGTTGTTGGAAGAACCAGGGCAGTATAGAAGACTAATTGGGAGACTCCTATATCTCATCTTAACCAGACCAGATTTGACTTATGCAGTGCATAGGTTAAGTCAATTTGTCTCTCAACCAAGGGAACCACACTTACAAGCAGCTCATAGGGTACTTCAATTCATAAAAGGATCACCTGGTAAAGGCATTTTCTTTCCTAGCAATACAGAATTGCACATCAAATCCTTTTGTGATGCAGATTGGGCTGGCTGCCAAGATACAAGGAGATCTCTCACAGGTTATGCATTGTACTTGGGGGACTCTTTGATTTCTTGGAGATCAAAGAAGCAGGGAGTTGTTTTCAGGTCTTCTGCTGAAGCAGAGTACCGAGCCATGGCAAGTGTTGCTTGTGAAATCACTTGGGTATTGCAGCTGTTAAAGGATTTGAAGATTGAGCATACAAGGCCAGCTATGTTATTCTGTGACAACCAAGCTGCATTGTATATTGCAGCAAATCCGGTTTTTCATGAGAGGACCAAGCACATTGAAGTGGATTGCCACTTAGTGAGAGACAAGATTTTGGAAGGCATGATCAAGACTTTTCATGTGGCTACAAATTCTCAAGTGGCAGATATTTTTACAAAGGCATTGGGTTTTTCTTCCTTTGTAAAGTTGTCAAATAAATTAGGATTGAAAGATATTTTTCAACCCCAGTGTTTGAAGGAAAAGCTGAAACAATTGCAGGTGGATTCATCGGTCCAAGTCACAGAGTCTGCTTCTCTGGACTTGAGGGGGAGTGTTGAAGAAAATAAAGCCACTTGTGAATCACAGATCAAAAACAACAGAAGTAAAATAAAAGCCTGCAGTACACAAACTGAAACGACAAAAGAAAAGAAAGACAAAAGAGGCAAAACGACAAAGGAAAGAAACAGAAGAAAGAAGGATTAATGAAACGGAGCGTTTTGGTTTGTATAAAACACACGAGACACACGTGCGGAAGTTCCAAGTTTTCTGTTATGGGTTACAGCTGTCAATTGGTAGTTGGTTGTTAGTTAATTTTCAGTTATTCCTCCTTGCTTCGCGGGATGTACAGAGCTGAAGCTCCCTTGCTTGTATATAAGTAGTTTAGGTGTTAATTTTATCAGTTAGTCAATTTCTGTATTTTCTTCAGTAAATGAAAGATTAGTTCCAATCTTCATTTCTCTGTTTTCTTCTTCAATCTCTGTTTTTCTACACAATGTCGCCCTTAAGCTCAAAGCGACCTCCCTTGTCAACAAAGAAAAAGGAAGGTCATGGATCTGTATCCAAAATGCTGTGTTGCAGAAACTGAGTTCATTCACAGGCTTCCGGCCGTCGTACCGCTCCAACGCCACCAGATGCCTGTCATATGTCCGCGGTTCTCCACGCAAAACCTTCTCCACGTCCGCTTCTAACTTGAAAGCGAAGAGTGCTATATTATCGCTTACTGCCCTTATCTCGAAATTTCATCGTGTTCTCCACAAGGGTCGGAACGTTTTTGCTAGCGTCAATGTTTTTTGTTCTTCGGGTGAAGAACTTCCCCGCAAGGATGAATTCTGGTATTTGCTTTTTCTTAGACAAATCAAACTTGTCTCCCTCCGTACCTATTAGAGAGAGTTTTTGCCACATTTTGGAAAGGTCCTCCATGACAAATGTTTCCCTATACTCCTGAAAAAATAAACCCACCAGCCTTCTAGCGACTGTTGCTAAGAGGAGAAAACACGTCCTCCTCCAAAGAAAAGGGACTCCTATGCTACATGTAGAGAGCTATTTCCCTACCTGAGAACACCAAGCAAATTAATTGTTTGGTGGAAAACATTGTAAATGAGGTGAAAGTTTACTGTATAAAATTGTAACTTCTCTTGATTTTTACACATAAAACATCATATATTACATTTTTGATGTATATATTTTACATTAAGCTATCATCCTCCTATTTATTTTATATTTTTGAAAAATGGTAGATAAAAGAAAAATAATGCGGATTTAAATATAAAATTGTAAAATTTTCTTACCTAATATAAATAATAAACATGAGGAACATATCTATGAAATTCATTTTTATGAAATTCTATCTAGAATGTGCCTATAGTCCTATCAAGGATGATAAAGGTAATTACCCACTTTTGTCATACTAACAACAGCCCAGAGAGGGAGACTTGAGCCATGGACATCTCTATTAAAAATACCGAAAAATGTCAATCAAAAAGTTATATTAATAGTATAAACATTTTATTTTGTTGGTTCTATATACTGGCACTGACACTTTTTTTATATATAAGTTTATAAGAGTTTTGTAATTTAATTGACACTTCTTAATATTTTCAACAAAGATATCTTTATTAAAAATATTATGGGGTGTTATTTTTATCATTGACACTAGAACAAATAACCATTGGCATAATAAGATCATATTGTCAGAATTTCATAATACCTACATATGAGAATACATGCTTCTATTTATGTCAAATTGCTAATCTTTTGGAATCCTTCTTTTTATTTTATTTTTTTCTACACTAGAATTGTTATGCTCATTTTCTCATAGAATTTAATCTAGTAGTTTGCCGGAATTCGAGTCAAACTAGACACCAATAAGAAATTTTATGGCATTGGAGCATGCCTGACTATATACCAGCCAAGTGTTGAAAGTCAGCAAATTAGTGAAGCTATATTAAGCTTCAAACTAGGGTCCTGTTAGTAGCGTATACTATATGTTAGGACATATGTGAATCATGTTATGAATATATGTCAATTTAGAATTGGCCAATCTTTTGACAAAACAAACTTTACTTGTAATTTGGTAGATCTAGAATGTGTTTAATACTTCAAAGAATAAGAGTTCTAGTCTAGTATTGAAACCATGCAAATTTGTCCAAGAAACAAGTGAAAAAGTGCTGATTCATTAGAGCTCAACAGTTGCTCAACCGATACTATCTATCGAGGCTCAACAAGTATCTCAACAGTTGTATCTTTCGAGAATTATGAAATTTAGATTTCTAGATCTGATTTTCAGCCTATGTTGACATGTATGTGTAGGGTTTCTTTTCCCACAATCCTAGACATATATAATGTCTATTTTAAAGGCTGTCACATAAGAGAATTCAAGGAGAACACATGCAAAATGTGACTGATGCCTTATTCTTTCTGTAGAAACTACTGCATCTTTGCGCCTTAGGGTTTTGTAACCACATACTTCTTGATCTTCATCGTTAATGAAGTGAAGAATTTTGCAGC
Organism: Castanopsis chinensis; assembly: GCA_032878915.1. Taxonomy (NCBI): domain Eukaryota; kingdom Viridiplantae; phylum Streptophyta; class Magnoliopsida; order Fagales; family Fagaceae; genus Castanopsis; species Castanopsis chinensis. The sequence goes on from JAVQMG010000122.1 coordinate 22,586,225, forward strand.
CAACAATCTTCTTCAAGTTAGTGAGTTAGTCACGCACTAGGAGCCATGCATCATTGGTTAGTCACACACTAGGATTTGTGCAAAAGGGTGGCGTTTATATATTGAAGAGTTCAAAAGTTCTGAAGCGGTAGAATGTTTCTACTGTAAGTTCATCTACGAGAATTGTAGAGTCTAGAGACAAAAGTTTTGTACTAGATATGAAACTTCTCTTTACTATAGTAAATTGCTTTTCGGGAATGTTGCCCACAAGTTTTTTTTACAGTGAAACTAGTTTGTTTCAATGGTTTTCCTAGGTCATCATATCTTGTTTTATTTAATTTTCTACTGTGCATGATATTGACATGATATTAATGTTTTTTTTTTTTTAACAATGTTTATTTATAATAAATCTAATTAACAATTTGGATTTAAAACTTGTTAATTCTCTCAATCGGGGTCTAAATTTCCCAACACCATATTCAAACGGGATGGATGGTATTGCCCATATTCTTATTTCCGTCTCTATATATGTCTCCTAGAATTAATATTAGTCTCATTTTTTTATATTCTCTATTATAGTATATTCCATTTCTAGGTAAACCAAGATTTATACAACTACATAATGTTATGCTTGTCTCTCTCTCTCCTCCTCATTATTGTTATTGATTGTACTCTGCATACTGACTGAACTTCATGTGTTCTACAACAGCAAGTAAACAATGGGCTTGTCTCAGGTTGTTACAATCATAGTTTTTAAACCTGGACCGGATCGTACGATCTGACCGGGAAACCCATGAACCGTTCAGATCTACGGTTCGTTTAAGGTGAAGAACTGTTCTATGCGAAAAAAGCATGGACTCGTGTGAATTGTGGTCTGACCGTATGGTTCTGTGAATCGTAACCGGTTCACACAGGTGCCTTGTTTGAAGCCTGAAAACGGCGTCGTTCCATCCCTTTCTTTTTGCTCCTATACGGCGTCGTTTGGAGCATACAGATATAACAAACTCAACCCTTTCTCGCCTCACTCTTTCAATCACTCTCTAAGCTCTCTGCCACGCCCTCACTTTCTCTCAATTACATCTCTCTTCTCACTCTCATCTAGTCGTCGTCACCATCGCAACCTAGATCGCATCTCAGCCCAGATTGTAGCTCTGCCTCTCTCTCTCTCTCACTGTCATCTCATCGCCGTCGTAGCCCAGATCGCGTCGCAGCCCAGATTGTGTCGCAGCCCATATCGTAGCTCTTCCTCTCTCTCTCTCTCACTCTCATCTCTACCCTCTCCCTCGTCTCTGTCGCCGTCGCCGTCGCAGCTCACCATCTGCTCTGTTGCTGTCGCAGCTCACTGTTTTTCATGGCACCATCACAGGTCTCTCTCTCTGGTTTTGTTTTTATAATTACAGTTTTGTTGCTGTCGCAGTTTTTTTTTTTTTTTTTTTTTTTTTTTAATGTGTATTTTCTTTTTGATTTTTTATGGTCGTTTAGTGAGTGGAATTATTGGCTTGAAACCCTAGCAAATTCTGGTGTTTGATTTTTGCTAATGGGGAGTTTAGATTATTAGTACTTGAACCGAATATAGAGGTTTTGATGAATGGAGCTTAATTGGGGTTTCTGTGGTGTGGTTTTTTAAATAAATAATGTGATGAATGTTGTAATTTTACAGGGTTTATTAATGTGCATTGAAATTTAATCGGGTTTATATTAGTGGTTACTGAGTTTCCAATAGATTTTTGTTTATTTGGTGCTGGTGATGTGTGAAAGAATTTTGAGTTTTAACTGAAAAATCTATGTCGACAAGTGGGTCTTGAGAAAAAAAATTTGAATTTAGTTTTGTAATTGATAGTTTTCTGGTGCTGAGCATAACTAGGTTAAGTTACTTGTTCCATTTTTATTAGTTTAGAACTGTTGGAGAAGAGTTTATTAGTTTAGAACTGTTTTTATTGTTCTATTTTTACTTGTTCTGTTTTGTTTAGTTCTCTTTCTAAAAGATTGTTTGGAATACGATTGAACTAATGCTAAGTTGATTATTGTTCTGCTAAGTTGTTTAGTTCTGTTTTGTTTTACAATTTTTGTTTGCAAGCACCTATTTCAAAAATTGATGGGTCTATGCATGTTTGACTGGTTGTTTAGTCTTTTAGATTAAAATGGAAACACAGAAACTGGGTCTACTCCATCACATGAAGTTGATTCCAATGTAGTGGAGTCTAGCTCAAGAGTAAAGGAAAAGGTTGATCCGGCTTGGGAACATTTTGGCTTTGGGTTGGATGAGAAGGGACGGAATACTTTTACATGTGTGTATTGTAGGCAAACATATAAAGGTAGGGGTATTAATAGGATGAAACGACGCCTTGCGGGGATAAAAGTTGATATTGGATCGTGTAAAAAGGTTTCTCATAATGTGAGATACCAAATGTTGGAATATTTGAAAGAGTTTGAGTTGAAGAAAAAAGCTGTGAAACAACGTCAAAAAGAAATGTTTAGTGTGTTTCCACAAATAGTGATTTGTAAGAAGATGAAGATGTTCAGGAAGTATTTAGTAGTGGGTTGCCTAAAAAACCTGTTTCAGGTAAAAGAAAAGGTACAAAGCTAGTGGATAATTACTTTCCTCCAAGAACTACTCTAGGAGCTCAACCTGGTCTTAAAAGTGTGTTCCAAAGCAAAGAAAAGGTAAGGCAAGCTGATATGGCTATTGCAAGGTGGATGTATGACACTTGCATTCCTTTTAATGCAGTGGATTTAGTGTACTACCAAAGGATGATTGATGTCGTAGCTACAGCTGGTTTTGGTTACAAATGTCCAACTTATCATGCTGTATGGGTCCCTTTGTTGAGGTATCAAAATAAAGAGGTTCAGTTGTTGGTTGAATCACAATGTAGGCATTGGGCAGAAGTTGGATGTACACTTATGGCTGATGGTTGGACAGATACTAAACATAGGCCATTGATTAATTTCGTTATTTATTGTCCTAGGGGAATGGTATTTGTAAAATCAGTTGATGCCTCAGATATTGTGAAGAGTTCTAGAAACTTGTTTAAATTGTTTAATGAAATAGTTACATGGGTTGGTCCAAAAAACAAGTTCACATGGTTACTGACAATGCTTCCAATTATGTATCTGTTGGTAAATTGTTGTGTGAAAAGTATAAAACTATTAGTTAGCCTTCTTGTGTAGCACATTGCTTGAATTTTGTGTTGCAAGATACGGGAGACATGCCTCATGTGGATAGACTCAAAAAACGTGCATCCAAAGTTAGAGTTTTTAATTATAATCATGTGGCTTTGATTGATTGGTTGAGGAATAGACTTGGTTGGACAAATATTGTACGTCCGGGAGCAACAAGATTTGCTACTACTTTCCTTTCATTTGGAAGCCTTCATGTGCATAAGCATGACTTGCAAGCCTTAGTGACTAGCAAGTTCTTTGTGGACAATAGATTGGCAAGTGCATCAAAGGCCAAAGAAGCAATTTCTATCATTTTGGATAATTATTTTTGGGATGATATTAATGTTCTTGTCAAGATTTCATCGCCACTCATTCGTTTGTTACGGATTGTTGATTCTGATCAAAGGCCTGCAATAGGATATGCGTTTGAGGGCATCCATAGAGCACGGTTGGGAATCAAGAAGATCTTCCGAATGAGGAAGCACTTGTACAAGCCATACACCTCAATTATAACAAACTGTTGGGACAAACATTTGCTTAAAGATCTTCATGCTACTGAATATTGGTTAAATCCCACTTTTCAATATGATGAGGAAAATTTTTGTTGGAAACCAGCAGTAAATATGGCTGTTTTGGACTACATTAGGAATAAATATGATGGTCACCAAGAAAAGGTAATTAAGGAAACCCAATATTTTCGAGACCGTATTGGGAGCTTTGATAGAGATCTTGTATTGTCAACAAGCAAGACCACTCATCCAGGTGAGAAGTAATTAGTTTACTTTAATGCTATAAACAAATCTTAGTTTTTTTGTTCATGTTGAAAGTTAGTTTTGTCATTATAGTTAGAATAACTAAAGTGATTATTCAATTGAAAGTTAGTTTGTTTATGTTGATTAATATTAGATTACGTTGTGTTATGAAAATCAGATGAATGGTGGAAGTTGTGGGGTGTTGATGCTCCAAACTTGCAAAAATTAGCAATTAGAATCCTTAGCCAAACTTCTGTCTCTTCTGGATGTGAGCGTTGTTGGAGTTTATTTGACCAAATACATTCTAAGAGGAGAAATAGGTTAAAGCATCAAAGGCTCAATGATCTTGTGTTTGTTCATCATAACTTGCGATTGAGACATAGGTAACTAAATGTTATATCTTGTCATTATATTAATTTTTAAGAAGTCATTTATATAATGTAATTGTTAGTTACTAATTATGTTCAAATTCCAATGATGAGCATGACATTTATGATGCAAGCTTTACAACAAAAAGTTTAATTTTGACCCCATTGATTATGCAAGTATCAACAAAACTGATTTTTGGGTATTTGTGGAAGAGGAAGACCCATATCTTAATTATGAAGAGTTAGAAAATGCAATTTATGAAGAGGGTGCATATCCAGCAAGTGCAGAACCTTCTAATGCTAAAGGTTAGTTTAGTTTATATGTAAACAATTTAATAACCTATAGTGATTTCTCTTTTATTTTTTTCAAACTTGTGTAAACATTATAATGAATTTTCTTTTTATTTTGTTCAGACTTGTGTGTAGATGATAGCAGTGAGGTTGAAGGACTTGATTTGGGAACATTTGGACAACCTATTGGCCCTCCTCCTGGATTGCCAGGGAATGATGAGCATGATAACTTTCATGACATTGATGATTTATGATAGTGTATAAATTCTGTTTGAACTTTGAAGTTCTATTTTGTATGTTAGAGATAATTTCTATGTCTTTTTGTAAGACACAGTGTGTAACTTGGAGTTTGAAGTTTTATTATTGTTTTTTAGAAATAAGTTTTATATATTTTTGTAAGAAACAATGTGTAGTTGTGTACTGTAACTTGGAGCCATGGAGGCCTGTTTATGCATTTTTACTTTGTACTTTTATGGATTGATTGAGTAATTCATATTTATGTTTGCTAAGGGTTTGACATTTCTTATTTGTCTTGAAAGTTATGATATAAAAAATATTTAAAAGATAGATCTCTAAATGAATTGGACTATTTTAGTTAATTTTTATATTTTTTTTACTAATTTAATATTTTTATATATATTTAAAATAATTATTAAATTAATTATGACGTCATCACAGTTTGACCCCGGTTCGACCTCGGTTCGAGCTTAAAAACCTTGAACCTCTCTCTTTTACGGTTCAATAACGATCCGGGTCTAAAAATCATTGTTACAATGCATATTGTCCAGGTTTCGTGGTAACAACTACAACTATAGCACTTAATGCGTACTTCCCCAATGCATCTCAAATTTAGGGGCAGCAATATGAATATAGAACTCCTATACTTCAGGTAAAGTTCAAATACTTTTAATAATTTACATCTTGCCTTGCACGAATTATAATACATTTTCAAAAATGTATTTTGGTAGGATGTATTTCTTTAGAAAAGTGTGTTTGGTTTGATGTAGAAACTTTATTTATTTATTATCTTTTATAATTCTATAGTGACAATGAGGCTAAAGGGATTTAGAACCTTAAATTTATTCATTATAAACACCAAGAAGTGCCAACAATTTGAGTTACAAGGCTCTTGGAAATTCTTTAACTAAAAATAATTGTTGTTGATAAAATTGTTTTTGGTTCGAAGAAGTGTAAGAATGCAATTTTTTCACATCAATCTTTTTTTTTTTTTTTTAATTTTTGTGTTTGTTTCTAAAAAAACAAAAAACGATGGACAATTGTCCCACATTGCTTCAGAGAGCGTAGTATCACTCTTACTAAAAAAATTATCATGAATACATAATTTGAAAATCTAACTGTTTAATTACATATTCTTTGTATTTTTAACACGCATATCAGGTTTCAAATCAATCGGGTGTTATTTATTATTCAATCTCTGAACTTTTTTTTATATATAATTTTATACTACAAAAACTTGAAATTTAAAAATTTGAATGATGACATAGCTATTGATATTTGATTTCCAAGAAATTTTGCAAATATGAAAGATATAAGAAGAAAATGTAAATCAATGGTGGATTTGTTAAAATACAGACATAACATTTAGGTTGTTGTGCTTGTGTCTGACACAACATGGAAACAAGACACATGTTGGATACGGTTGCATGTGTGGCCTAGTCTTTTTTTTTTTTTTTTTGAAAAAATATGAACACTACGGGGAAACAGAGAGATATGGTTGGGACATGATCCTAGGGAAATAAAATAGGAAAAAAAAAAAAATAGAAAACCAAAACCTCTTAGTGCTTTCACGCCAATCTCCTCCTCCTCCTCCTTTTTCTTCTCACATTGATCTCCTCCCTTGTCTTCCTGTTCTCAAGCGATCTCCTCCACCTTCTTTCTCTCACACAATCTCCTCCCTCTTCTTTCTCCCATGATCTCTTCTTCTTCTTTTCTCAGGGCAAATCTGTTTCTCTCAAGGATTTTCCTCTTTTTACCTTTTCACTTGTTTTGTCTTTGGGTGTGTTTGCGTTTTATCTGTGTGTTTATCTTTATTTTGTATTTGTCTTCTCCACCATCCCACACATGCTTCTTTTCAAAAATTCCCCTCAAGCCAAGTAATTATTACACCCGCACCCATTTATATATATATATATATATATATATATATATATACATATAAAAGGGTTTAAATAATTGTTAAAAATAATGTAAAGTGCTTTGAAATTTTATTTATTTGCAGAATAAATTAATTAATATACATATTCCCGTGGTACATGTGTCATACTTTTTAAAAAATTCTCTCTGTACCTTATTCATATTCTCAACATCTTACATGCCCAGCCCTTTCTTCTTCTTCTTCATTTTTTTTTTTCTCTCCCTCATATTTTCTTTCCCTTTCTCTCAAAAATTTTCAAAATGCAATTTTCTTATAGATGTCAGTCCAAAGATACCTTGGAAGTTTAGACTTCTTTTTAGGGTTAGGGTTTACTTTACGCCTATAATGTCTTCATTTAATCACCTAGGAAAAATGATAATATTTCTATAGGTGTTTTTGGCAAGGATTGACTTGTCTTCCTATTAGAGTATATTAGATTATAGGTTTATATTTAATCAGTTCTTGGTATAGGCGGGAATTGAACCTAGATCTCTTATTTAATCATTAGAAATTTTAACAATTGAGCAAGTTGGAACCCACCTATTATACTTGATTTGTTCTTCACATTACTTGTTCAACATTCATAACATTTGGACACATTTATCACATTTTATCACTTGTACATTTTTATGCATAGTTCAATAATATGCAATTATTCTTGATCTTTTAGAGTTTGAATTACAAAAAGGCCAAAATATAAAACTAATTCTACAAAATTTCACCATTTTTTACTTCAGACTTCTAAAGTTTGAAACTTCTCAATTCAGTCTTTCGTTAAGCAATCATTTATTGCTGCCATTAACAACCCAAAATGATGCGGTTTTAGCTTGAGTTTAATTTTTAAATTTTATTTAATTATTTTTCTTTTTTAAATGTTACTTAAAAATAACCCGATACTCCATATCAAAGCAAAACCCACCCACCAAAATCCCTAGCCTAGGCCATCGAATATTCTAGTATTGTTTCACTTCTTCACTCCCTATTTACTCTTTATCCTCCTAACCTTACTGGAAGAAACACACCCGCCTCCGAGCACCAAGGTATTGGTAAGTGGTAATATTAGTGGCATATTCTTCTTAAACCCATCATCTAGTTCTTCATGGGCCTCATGGCTTCCCCAAGGAATAAGGAGAGAAAGAATTTAGGTTGCATTTGGGATAGCTTATATTGAATAAATTTTTTTACTATTTAACTTATTTTTGCTATTATTTATGGGTCCTACTGTACTATTTCAGTTAACTTTTTGTTTTATCTTATCTATAATACTTTCAACAAAAAGTTTTCAGTTTCAGCTAAATAAACTATTCGCAAACTAGACACGTTGAAGAAGGGTGGCTTGGAAGATTTCTGAATGTTCACAGTTCACACCTTCGTACACATCAACTAGTTTACACAGAATTATTTTCCATCACACATTGACCAATCTTTCCATTTCTCTTAGTTTTCTTAGGTTAGGGTAGGGGTTTTGGTGGGTGGGTTTTCTTTTGTGTTTTGCTGATACGAGTGTAAATACTTGATTTTGCACCCATGATTTAATCAAGGAAGATGACTGAAGCGACCATTCATATACCAAAAAAAAAAAAAAAACATTTTTCTTTGCATCAATTCATTCGTTGCATGTCATAAAAATGATCTTGAGATTCTAATGATCACAACGGTATGTCCAATTTCTAAATCGAACCATCGGATTGAAAGATATCGCATGATCAAGTTTGCACGATCCATATGCATTGTATCTAGGAAGAGTCGACTACACACGATTGATTTAAATTAATTCTGATTGGCTAAACAATTGAACTTAATTAAATAATTTTGTGAGTGGTTGGTAATTAGTGTTTAAAATAGGGTTGCATGCATAGGAATAAAGGGATGATTGGATAACAATAAAATTGTGGATTATTTGAATTTTATCAAGATTTATTTTAAGGGATTTATCCACAACATAATTGTTCTTAAAAAGCCTAAATTATCTAGAAAAGAGATAAAAAATCATGGACGGAGGATGAAAACACGTTTAGATACAAGGATTGGTAAAAAAATCCTTAGCTTAGAAGGAGAGTCCAAATGGCATTCAAACATGGAAGTACGTTCGGCATCCAAGAGCCAATTTAGCACTTTTGGAGTGCCAAACGGCACTTTGAAAGTGCCGAATTGCACCTTGTTGGGCTTTGGCCCAATGGCCTCCGGGTTACGATAAGGGACACCCTTTTTAATCTTTTCGCAAAAGGATGAGTCTGGATTCACATCCTAATCTCCTAATCATCAGTGTCTATTTTTTAGAGATTTCTGGCCTTTATAAATAGAGTTTGGGTCTCATAAATTAGCACTTTTTTTTTTTGCACTTTGAGATGCATACGTTTTGAGACTCACAAATTACTGATATTAGTTGATCCTCTCTGAGACTTGCTACAAGAATTAGGGTTTTTAGGTTTCAAAGATAACTGCATAAGTTTCTTTGAACCCTAAAACATCCTCTCAAGTAAAAAGGGTGCTCATGCAGGAGGTTGCTTTCTAACCCTTTTGTTTTTATGTTTCTCTAATCAGATGGGGCATGCTTTCTTGTTTTAAATATTCATATTCTGATTTGTTAATTCAGATTATCAAAATATATTCTTGATTCTTTTATTGTTACTATAATCTATTTCTTAGTTTTAGAAATCTGCATGTACTGAACTAATTTTTCTTAAAAATAAAATGGATCTACATCTTCTTAGATGTAGATTTGAATTTTTCTTCAAAATAAAAACAAATCTACATATTCCTTAGATGAAGATCTGAATTTTTTTTAAGATAAAAACGGATTTGTATCTTTTTTAGATATAGATATGATTTTTTAATGCATGCAGATTTTTGAAATAAAGAAAAAATCATGAATTGTTGTTTTGTTTGAGTCATGTAGCATGAAATTATTTTGTGAGAGAGATCCTCTACATAAAAAACATACCCTTTTCAAATATAAAAATAGATCTAATTTTTCTGTTATATAAAAAAAACATTTTTTTTCATCATCACAAAAACAGATTTGATCTTTTGCAAAACTCAAAACCATCTTTTTTATCTCTTAAAAAATCAGATTTGAATTTTTTAACAAACCAAAAGACTTGAAGTTTTATTAAATAAAAAACAGATCTGAATTTTTTTTTCAAATATCTTTTTTTTTTTTTTTACACATACAAAACAGATCTGATCAGAATCAGTTTTTTTTTCCTAATCATTAAAACAAGTCAAAAATTTTTAAACAAAAGAGGATACATTCATAAATGGTTTGGTGTTGTTTAGTTTATTTCACATATTCAACATATCATTCATGGCATGCATAAAATAATACATTGGTGACAAGAGTCTAGAAGACCAGACCTTGTCTGAGCGGAATGGATGCTTAACACCTTCATATTCCGTAACCTAGCCTCCGAATTTAGGTCTTTGGCTAAATAGATCTAGCTTTATCTTTATATTTTATTTTGGGTAGATTGTAACTAGGACCCAAAGCCATGTAAAGTTCAAATTTTCAAATTTGTATTTTTTTTATTCAATCAATGAAATGAAGCAATTCAGTCATGTATTTGTATATTATTTTTTCTTATTTTTTTGTACATAAAAAATAAGTAGCGACTCCACACCATTTACCTAAAAAGAGAGATGCCCTAAAAAGCACACCACAAAAATCCCTACCTCTTTTTTGAGAGGCAACCCAATTCTAGCGAGGCCTCTCACAACGGGGTATTGTTTTTTTTTTTTTTTTTTTTTTAAATTCTGGTTTTTTAATTAAGAAATAAATAATTAAATAAAAAATAAAATTTAAAATCCGGCCAAAACAGCATCATTTTGGGGTGTTAACAGCAGCAATGGAAGGTTGTTTAACACAAGACTGGATTGTGGAATTTTAGAATTTAGTCTTAGAGAATTACATTAATTGAATGCTAACTTAGAATACTGAAATGAAAAGTGGTAAAATTTAGAAGATAAAGTTTGTATTTTGGCCTAATTTGAATTACATCCCCGCTTGGTTCTTTCTTTCCTTCCATGGCAATATATTTTTAAACTCTTCAAATTTTCTATTTGCCTAAATTTTACTTTATTGGTTTTTTTTTTTTTTTTTTTTTGAGAAGATAATATACATGGTTTGATTTCTTAATTTACATAATTACATAATTCTAAACACAATATGATAAAATAAACAGTACCGCACATATCATTTATGCCATTACCTCTTTGTTTCTATATAAGATATTCATGATTCTCGCTCCATTTGTGATATGATAAATTGAGGCCGTAAAATTAACAAGGCAAACTAAATAAATTATATGATAATTTTTTTTTAAATACTTCGGTGATTCATGTGCAATTGTGCACTAAGAGAGGTATAAACATAAGTTCATAATTAAGAATTGTATTAAGTTAATTTATTTAATCAACTTAAATTTATCTCAAGGACTTAATTAGAGATTCAAAATTGCTTTATTTGGTTTTATTTCGAGTAGAAACTTAGCTCATGCTCAAACTTGTTCATAAACTAGTTTGTTAATTCATTCTTTACTCACATAAAATAATTACTACAACAAATTTTTTTATCCCATAACAAATCAATGCTAATTATTAAAAAAAAAATTATAGTTGAATTTTCTTTTTTTTTGAGAATAAAGAAATTTTATAATTTGAGTTAATTAGATTGGTTACTTTTCATTATGAACTTATATATTAAATTAGATAAACCAACCTTGTAGGTTTAAAAGTCTCTCTCTCTCTCTCTCTCATACATATATATATTAATTATTAAGCCTATATGAATATACTTTGTTCAAATAAAATATCATACTCACAAACTTGTTTACAGACAATGTTAAATTTGAAATTTGCTTCTTCAATAATCAAGTTTAATATAAGCTTGAACTTGGTTTATTTGTTAAATAAATAAACATAAACAAGTTCTATATAAAATCAACTCAATAAATATTATATATATATATATATATATATATATATATATTTTGGTATTGTAACACCAGTTTTATATAAAATATGACAGGATCCATCCACTGGGAGATGGTGCAGACAAGGTATTTTGGGGTGGTGACAAGACTTTGGAGCGGTTTCGTCTATAGCAGCATTGATAAGTCTCCTCCAAACGGGAAGCGGTTTGTTTAAGAATGGAAGATATGATAGGACTTGTTACATGGCCACTGTCAATGCTATAACAGACAAAGGATCACCATTTACTAATATTGATCCTTCACTCATTCAGAATAAAAAGTCTCGTTGTTATAGAGCCAATGATTATTCTTATATAGATACTAATTGGGGTTACCGATTCAACTTTGGGGGAAGAGGTAGTAATCTTAAAGTCTGCGTCCACTAAATCCGTAGAAGAAATATTGTTGGTCTAAGCTCTTTTTTTTTTTCTTTGGGACAGAAAAGCGGTAGAATTGGTGTAAGCTTTAACTTTGCATTCTTCTACAAATTCTTGTTGATTATGGTTTAACATAATAATAATAATGTATAATTGATGACACTTTGGAATGAAAGAATTGTGAGGAACCATAATTTCATCCTATTATTGTTGGACTACAAATTCCTGTTGATTATGGTTTCAGAGAATAATTATAATGTATAATTGATGACACTTTGGAATGAATGAATTGGGAGGAACCATAATTTCATCTTATTTTTGTCACTGCCAACTCTTTTATACTACCAATTATGAGTTAGTTTAAGTTTAACTAATAGTAATTTTTTCTTTGGATAATAAATGGGGGATTCAATACTATACTAGATATTTGAGTCTTTAGAATTAGGAAATAGAATAGATTTTGATCTGTTCTTTAGAATTAGGAAATAGATTAGAGTTTGATCTAGAGAAAAAATAATAATTTTGTAATAAAAAAGTGAATTAGAGTATAATAAAAGTTTTTTTTTTTTTCATTTTTTAATTAATAAGTGTAGTGGCCTTTTTTGTTACCCTCGACACGTGTTTGCTAGGTGATAGATATTTCTTTGGTCTAGGCTTAAGCTGGTATAATTTAATACGGTTCAAGGGGCTTGTCTTGGTTCTCTCTGCTGAATGGGCATTGTAAACCAGATTGGCTATGACGTTTGAAACAAAAGATCAGCACAAAGCTATGAAGTTTGAAACATAAGCCAGATTGGCTATGAAGCTCAGAAGAGATATGATTCATAGGATTGAGAAACATATATCCTAGTGGTGCATGCCAAACTTTCTACTCTACCATGGATATTCTAAGTTTCTCTTTCTGCAGGAATGCTCACTTTCTTTTCTCTACTCTTTTCACTAAAGGTTTTCTCGTGGGATTACCGAAATTACTGGGTTTCTTAGCTGTTGTGTTGATCTGGGGGATGGGATTAACTCCCTTTTATACGTGGATTTTGTTTGGGTGCAATACTGTTTCTAACCTTTTCCCTTTGACCTATTTGAAATTGCTCTAGGTAACAATATTGACATGCCCCTTTCCCACTGACTTTCTTTCTTCTTTTAGGTATTTAATGTAACCAAAGGGGTCCTAACTTCATCCCCAAGTGGGAGATTAGTTTATTTCAGGATGGGTTTTAGTATGCAGCATGGTCAGCAAAATGGGATTCCAAAGCTTAAATGATGGAATATCATAAATACTATTTTCTTGAAGTTTGGGCCGGTTTTCCCTAGACATGCACCTTTGAGACCTAGCAATACTTACCCTCTTTGGCATAGATGCTTTCCCCAATGAAGGCATCTCTGAAAGAGGCCATGGCAAGACATCAAAACTAGGATTTTCTCCTCTTTACCAAACTGTACCTCTTAAACTTCAATAGTAACAAGTCTTGAATCCTCTTCATACTTGGGATGTTTAGGTGGCAAGACCCATGCTACTCACTACTTTACCCATTGCTTCCTTAGGTTGCGTTTGTTTTATTGTAAAATATTTTCTGAGTGTAAAATGTTATCAGGTGAAATTATTTTATAGAAAAGAAAATATTTTTAGGTGTTTGGTCTCATCACAAAAAATGTTTTAGAAAATATTTTAAGGTATTTGGTTGTATTTCTGAAAATCCTCTAGAAAACACATTTTCTCACATTTTCTTAGCTTCCAAAAAATATTATAATAGGAAATCTGAATATATAAACCAAATCAACAACACAACATAAAAAAAAAAAATTCAGTCTTTCTCAAAAATAAACACCGATCAGACTGGAGGGAGAGGGAGAGATAGATTGAGAGAAAGTTAGACATAAAGGACCACAGATTGGTGGATGGGGCTAAAGAAGGCGAGATGGGCGGATGGGTTTGACAGCAACGAGATTGGCAAGTGGGTTTGATAGTGGCGAGGTCGGTGGGTGGGTCTGAAAGAGGCAACAACGAGGCATGAACCTGTGGCGCGATCAGACCAGCAAAGGTTGGGTTATCTACTTCACTTTCCGTTCTAGCTCTCTCTCTCTGCGAACGGGTGTGTGAGTCTGCGTGAAGGTCTTGGATGTTTGTGGATTGGTGATGAGGGAGGGGTGAGCTGAGATCTTCAAGTGTGTGATGTTTGTAAGGAGTGGGCTGGTGGTTGGTGACGGCCAGATTGGCGACATTGAGCAAGAGGGAGAAGAAGAGTAGAGGAAGAAGAGAGAGAGAAAAAAAAAAAAAAAACTTGGCCGGCATGTGATCTGGGTGGTGAGGGCGGCAGTGGGGGCGGCACCTATGCTCTCTCTTCTCTCTCTCTCTCTTTCTCTCTCTCTCTCTCTCTCCGAGTCCTGGAAACCATTTGAAGGTAAAATAGAAACGAAAATGAATTTACGGCTGAAGAGGCTTAATTTTACTGTCAACGGAAATGATTTTCCGTTTGACTTAGTTTTCCGGCCAAACCAAACACCCCTGGTGGTAGAAAATATTTTTCGAATTCTGTTTACACCAGAAACAAATGCAGCCTTAATTGCATAACCTGGAATTTGTGATCTTCACTTAAGTTATCCTTTTCCTATTCTGCAACTCTCCTTCCTTTTCTCGTTTCTCTCGTGAGGTCCCTTAAGGGTTTCTTATTCCATTATGCCATGATTTTGGGCCTTGATGGGCTTGTTTCTCATTACTTCCTCATAAAATATTTTCTTTTGTCATTCATGAGTCCTTTACTCTAATACCCAAGGCCATTCTATAGAAGGCCTACCTTGAGACATTTCTCACATAGGCATTTGGGCCTTCTCTAGCCTTGCCCTTTATGAGCTACCTTTAATAGATGCTATTCTTTGTCTCATACCCCATACAAGGGAGGTTAGGCTATCCTTCGTTCCCACTCCTCATTCTAAGGTATTTTTGCAGAAAGAGTCTCTCCTAAAATTCCTCTTCATTACTCACTTCGGTTTAGACAAAGGCTAAGTGCTCTATTAGGCTTTTGGGCTTTATTTGGTGGGCTAGGAAAAAAAATGAAAAAAGTCATGCGAATTTCAAGACCTTATTAATTATCAAAACCTTATTAATTGCCCTAAAAAATCTAAGAAAAAGCTAAGGTAAGAGGATCAATTTCTTTTTCTTTTGTGCTTCCTCATTGTTTGAGGAATGACATAAAGGTTCTTTTTGTTCTAGTGTTGCTTTTCTCGAGGCTTGATTGTGAAACGTCAGATCTTATGGGAATTTTCTTAATTCATTTGGGGTGGTGTTATTATTATTATTTGCTGGACAGCGGGTGGTGTTCATTATTCATTAAGGATGGATGAATGCACCTGTACATCATGCTGTAGAAGAAGGCTATAATAGAATGCAGACTTACTCAGTTGTGCGAGTAATGTAAGGCCTTGGGTATTCTGTAGGTTGAGAGAGGGTTATTAGTCTTAATAATGTATGTTGTTTGTCCTCAATTTGTGTGCCAAGTTTTGAAAATTCCCCAAAAAAAAAAAACCATACTTTCTTTGGGAGATTGTGGGAACGCCTAATTCATCATGGAGTATTTCATTTAGGCATTAGAGCACTCAAAATGGCAATGTAGGTCAAAATGCCCCTATTTGACTGAGAATTAACCGAAGGTCAAATTTGCTAAAAACTCCACCACTAATTGGCTAAGAGTCAATTGTAGGTCAAATTTTCTTAAAACTCCACCAAAAGTACAAATTTTCATGTTTCTATATCAAATCCAGCAATTTTGGAGCTTTTTGTCAACTTTGAACAAATTTGCCCTGAGAACTTAATCAAAGTTTGACTGGAGATTAGACTAGCCGATCATAGTACAACCAAGCTCATATTAAATTATATTGAATTCCCTTTAAAACGATTGCTCAAAGGTCAAAGTCGGAGTAAAATGGTTGAGATATCATGAAAATAGTGTCGAGCGCGTCAATTTGCTTTCAGGGCCCTTAACTTTTTGGTCCCTGGTCTGATTTTTCTCAAGTTAGATGTTATGGAAACTAGACATCTGTATCTTTCTAATTCCACTAGAATCAGGTCAATTAGAGTCCAAAAAGGCTATCAAACAGGTGCACTGTTTGTGCCCAGAAGTGTCAAGCACCTCATTATGAAGCACGGAGTTACTTAAGTTACGATTTTCAACTAGCAGGCCACACTCTAGGCGGCAGCTAGGAGGGATCAATAGACCAGCAGCCGGACCAAACAATGAATGTGTAAGGTGATTCCACACTAGATGCGCGCACGCACACACACACATACACACATAGTTATAGAAGTGCTAGGCAGACAAGCACACACATACCTTCCTTGAGTAATTAATATAAAGAGCAAGACTTAGGTACAGTACCTTGATGCAATTCCTTAGGTTCCCTTTTTAAGATTCTTCTATGTGGATTTTTTCTTATGGGATAGAAGCATATTTCTTAGTTAAACAGGTGCACTGTGTGTGCCTTCAACTTTTTGGTCCCTAGTATGATTTTCCACAAGTTAGATGTTATGGAAACTAGACATCTGTATCTTTCTAATTCCACTAGAATCAAGTCAATCAGAGTTCGGAAATGCTATCAAACAGGTGCATTGTGTGTGCCCAAAAGTGCCAGGCACCTCCTTATGAAGCATAGAGTTACTTAAGTTACGATTTTCAACTGGCAGGCTACACTCTAGGCGGCGGCTAGGAGGGATCACTAGACTAGTAGCTAGACCAAACAATGAATGTGTAAGGTGATTCCACACTAGACATGCGTGCGCACGCACACACACACACATAGTTATAGAAGTGCTAGGTAGACACGCACACACATGCCTTCCTTGAGTAATTAATATAAAGAGCAAGACTTAGGTACAATACTTAGGTGTTGTTCCTTAGGTTCCATTCTTAAGTTTCTGCTATATGGATTTTTTCTCATGTGATAGAAGCATATTTCTTAGTTAAGTAGCCATATGTTTGAATCTTAAGAGGGGAACTTAAAGAACAACACTTAAAGTATTGTACTTAAGTTTTGTCTTCATATAAAATATAAAGACATTTTAACCCAAAAGTTCTCAGCCCAATTAGAATCTACTCAATTATGTTATATTAACTACCAATTCTTATCATTATTTAACATGGGACTTCACTCGCATGTGTATACTTAACAATATCCTTATCGCTATTTTGCTATGGAATTCTTGAAAAAAAATGTTGATTGATAGAAAGTATATCTTAGACAAAACAAGTTGTTTTGGAAAACTATAGTGTTTTTTGATAACAGGAAATCAACGGAATTGGACTCCCTCTAGCAACAAGCTTTATTGCGACATTTGTGATGAAATTGTTCCACCTTGGGACTACCGTACGTTTAATCATCAATGTGCTAATGTGATTAACATTGGTGACATTAAAATGAGTAATGTTTTGCTCTTATTGTGTTGTGAAGGTGAACATTAAAAAAAGTAATGATTTGTTCTTATTTTGCTATTGTCATTTTTTTTTCTTTTTTCATTTTTTGTTTGCTTAGTTCAAGATGTGATCTAGATTTGGCATGTTGGTACTATTGTGTGTGTGGATGCTGAAACAGGTGCTAAATACAATCTTAATGGACCTGTTGCCTAGAAAGTTGTTAAAGAATTGTTTTTAGCTGAGGTAGAGGGTAGAGCTAAACTTCTTTGCTAACCGTTAATTAGACTTTTCAATTCATCAAACGGGTTATATGTGACTCAAATAATATACCTAGATGGCCTATTAATATACTGTGATCAAATTAAGTGTTGGGTTTTGGTACACCTTGTTTTATTGGGCTTATGCCATAGCTTGATGTGAGCTAGAGTGTAGAGTTTTTAAGCTTGATTTATTATGGGTAGATGTTTATTTTATATACTATATAATATAAGGCTAGATTCCCTCTTCACTCCCAACATTAGACAAAACCCTAGATCTCATCCAGAGTTGGCCCTAGGCCTAGGCCACTTAGGCCAATGCCTAGGCCCCCTACTAGAGAAAGGCCTCCAAATTTTGGGGCAAAAATTGATTGTTTTTAAATATTTTTTGGAGATATAGGGGGAAAAAAATAGTTTTACATTTTCCCTTTTCTTTTAAGAAGTTTCAACTTTTTTTTTTTTTTTTTTATACAAGATAAAATTTTTACTCTAGCCTAATCTAAGTGTATCTGTGTGCGAAACTCCGTCCTAGAGACTTGAACCTCGACCCTTGCCTCTTACACCCCACAAGTATAAATACTTGTAGAGTGACCACCGTACCAAGGGTGCACAATAAGAGAAGTTTCAACTTTCAAAGAATTGAGTAATAATAGAGATAAGACAACTTTAAATACATCGATAGTTCAAATTTGTATCACTAATAACAAGAAGTGATTCAAATAGGAAAATGCAAAATACTATAAATTTTACTTCATAGCCTTTACAAATTAATGCGATAATTAATATGATTTATAAACTTCAAAAACCTATTAAATGCATTTTTGAATTAGTTTTTGTGATTTGTGATATATCTTTATAAGCTTTATAAAATTTAGAGTAAATTACAAAATTAGTCTCTATCTTTTACATTATGTTTCATTTTGGTCCATTTCCTTTCAATTGTGTCAATTTAGTTCATAACCTTTTAGTGTTGTGTCAATTTAATATCTGTCATTATCTTTTGGATGAAAAAAATTGATGTGTCAATCAAAATAATAAAAAATTATTTTTCATTCCATATCATTTGCTAATTGTACTGCCACATCAATTCAAGGAATAAAAACTAAATTAAAATATGTAAATGTGAGATAAGTTTGGGGAAACTAATAGGTTCTAAAATCTCTAAAATCAGTACTCTTATCTCTTCTTCCTCATCTCCATCCCTAAAATCCCTAAAGTTGCAGACAGAAAAGTTACTTTGCTTACTTGCTAGAAGTCGATCTTGTTTGCTCCTCAATTTCTCACAGATTATGCTGTTTGGTTGGGCGAAATAAAGCCATTATCCTAAAAACTAAAAGGTAACCAATGAACTCAACCACCATAAACTCAACCACCATTTTTTTTTTTTTTTTTTTTTTGAGATAGCCATTGAAATTTTAGATCTAAATTTCAATGTAACCAATGAAACGACGACAACCAAAGAAGAGAGAGAAAGGAAAGGTTTACAATCTTCCACCAACAAAATCAGATCTTTGACCCATTGCCAACAAATTTGAAGATTCAATGCCCCCGCCGTTGTGAGGAAGAATTTTGTTACCATCCATCTCTCAACACCGAGAGGAAGAGTTGAAGAAGAAAAGATTTCTTGTGAGCTCATGTTTTTCTAAGGAGTTGGACAGCAAGTAGTGGCGAAAAGGATGTGTTTATTATTTTGCAATTTGAACTACACAGTGCCAGTGCTTCTGAGATTGCTAATAAACTTTGCCTATACTCACTCAAATCAGCGTCCCTAGGAAGCATTTGCTTTCCCTATACCCATCAAAATCCAGAACTTGGATGGGAACAAAACACCTTAAATTTCTTTATTTTTTGAGTTTTTATTTTTCCTTATATTTTTAATTAATTTGGCAGTATATATGGCATCCTAGTTGGCATAAATGTTAATATTTAAAAGTCATCGTTTGACAAATTAGCTTTTTCCGAATAAGGAATAACGATAAATACCAAATTGATAAGACACTCAAAATGTTAGAGACTAAATTGACACAATTGAAAGGTTAGAGACTAAATTGAAATATGGTGTAAAAGATAAGAACCAAATTTGTAATTTATCCTAAAATTTATAATATCCTCATTATTCATTAAAATACTTGCTTATTATATCATCTTAAAGTGTCACTAATCACATTTATTACTACATCGTTTGTTAGTTTTTTGTAATAAAATTTGATATAGCTTTAGCATTTTTTCCAAAAGAAAAAAAAAATTGAAAAAAATAAAAAAGAATGGATTTGAAAAAAAAAAAAAAAAGATATTAAGCACTAATTTAATATTATTTAAGTGATAACAAAAATGTTCATTTGAATATATCACCTTAGATTTCTAAATTTGTTGGGCAGCCCTCTCTCAGGTGGCTTGCCCCATCAAAAGAGGAGCATGGAGAGAACTATCTACGAGGACCATGTGCATGATGACTATTTCTATTGGTAATGTATTGGTAATATATATAAATATATATATATATATATATAAAGATAAAAACAATTTAATGTAAAGATAAAAACATAAAAGTAGTTTGAGATTTTAACAAAATATAACTTTGATAACAAGATAAAACACTTACAGGATAATAGTAGTTATAAAGTTACAATTCTTGAAAGAGATAGTAGTCACAGAGTTCTAAGTGAGAAAGGAAAGATAGGAAGCAAAAAGATGCTCTTCACCAAAGGGAGGATTTGGATCCTCTCCATTTCCCTTTGAAATGGAGAGTGTCCATTTCACGGACAAGATCATTTTGAAGAAAGATCAATGCTAAAAAACGTGCCACGTCATAACTTAACCCAATTCACACTTAACAATGGTTAAACACTCTTTCTCACTCTCTTCTCCAATGTTCAACTTTCTCTCTCTTTCTTAACCACCATCACGACCACCATCTAAAAAAAAGCTCAACCACCTAGCCACCACTTCCAACCCAGCCACCATCAAAACCCACCACCAAACAACCATCACTGAAACCCACCCAAACAACCATCACCCAATTCCAACAAGCACCGATCCAAATTCTTCAAATTCTAGAAAGCACTGATCCAGAAACCAAACCAGCAAGGACCGAAACCCACCACCTAAATTTGACCCAAACACCACCTAACCCACCGATCATCGCATCGAACCACCACACTGGGCACGCCGATCTCCACTTTCCAGCCTGAGCTACCCCAGGCAGGCCGATCTACACTGCCGTACTCCTACCAAACCCCACAGCCCACAACCGACCACCTCTCTTTCTCTATTCTACACCACCGCCACCACCACAAAACCCACAACCCATGTGACCCACAGCCCACAACCTCCATGGCACCACTGCACTACCTAAAACCGAGCAGCAACCCACAAAATCTCAACCCACAACCACCCAAAATCAACCACAAAATCACACCAAAATAGGTTGAGAAATCGGTGGCATGGTGATAGGAAGGGATCTCGTTGGCATTAAGAAAGGAATTGAGACTGGTGGCAGCATGGGGAGAAGAAGAGACCGGCGGCAGCAGGTTTGGGTGGTTGATAAGCAGCTCAAGCGATCCTCGCCCTCCACCTCTGTTTTGTGCACGTTTTGTTTTCAGTTTCCCTTCCTAAATTTTCTTTTTTGTTTTCCAATAGCTTGTCCGGTGAGTTAACAGAGATGTGGCTCTGTTTTGTGCACGGATAGGTTCTCTTGAAAAGGTGTTTTTTTGTTTTCCAGTAGCTTTGGTAACCCTCTAGTTTAAGTCTTTAACCATAGTTAAGTGTGAGTTTACATTTTAATTGAGGTGGCATCATTTTGACCCTTGATGATTTTTAAACAAATTCTGACCCTCAAATGGACACTCTCCATTTCAAAGGAAAATGGAGAGGACCTGGATCCCCAAAGGGACATCCCCCCTTTATAGGCAAATAAAAATACTATTTAAATAATAAATAGTAAAATTAACTTTTTTACTATTCATTGCAGGACAGCAGGATTCTCCTTATGTGCTTTCTGGAGGGCAATTATTCTCCTTGGGGAGCAGCCACAGCAGGAGCCCATACCTCCAACAGGGAATCAAAACAACTTTAACTTTAGCAGGTAATCTGAAGTTTTGGTGCAGTTTTAGTAGGAGCATTATTCAGGCAGTTTTGGCTACTTGTGTTGCTAGTGCTAATTTTCCCCTAAATCTGGTGTGGAATCTTCATCATGGCCAAATAACTCCTAATTGTAGGGGTAATAGGGATTATCCTTTGAAACAGAGGCCGTAGAGGATGCTTGAGAGTTTTCTTCTTCCGAGGTAGCATTTTCAACCTCTTATTCCTCCTTCCACTTCTATTTGAGGAGGGCATAAAAAGAAACCTTGCTAAGATCATCAAGGGGAGACTTTTTCTTCTTAAACTTGGCAAAGGATTTAGTAGATGAAGTAGCAGATGCATTTGTTATGAGCTGAGGTATAGCTGTTTGCACTGGAGGCCGGACTTTAGCATAGGAAACTTCATTAGCAACTGGGAATTCCCTCGTAACATTGTCAATAACATTTTGGGTGTGGGAAAACTTATCCCACCACTTAACATAGCAATGGCAAGTAAGAACATCACCTTCTTTACCATATTGCCATTTCAAAATCCAAGGGACCTTGTATTTTTTAACAAAATGGAGCGAAGCTGGAAACTTGGATCCATGAGAATCAACTTTTAAAACACTTGAGAAATACTTGAAGGAACCTATTAGTGGTCCTGGAAATATTTCAGTAACAGGGCCAAATTGAGTCCACCAACGGCTAGACCAAAGAGGCAAATGAGCATTGAAATTTTTATTAAAATTAACAAGCCCAGAATGGATCATATTGTCATCTTGGTGAAGCATGAATCTGAACCAAGCAGTGATATAATCATGATAGCAATAAGGAATAGGAGAATTTGGTAACATTTTGGTGGGGGCAGGGCTAGAGCCCACTTTTCTTTAGAAATAATATCAAGCACTGTGGGAAATAGTTTTTGAAGCATTGACTTTATCATGTATGGGTTTAATAAGGATTGATTTCTCAAATTGCAAGATAGCAAAGTAATATCTTAAATTTTTCTTAGCTTACTCAGGATTCCAATGGAAATTCCGAGAAAAGTAACTTTTAGCAAGTTTCAGAGGATCAGTAATAGAGGCTCTGTTGGGTTCAATAGAAAACAAGTTTTGGCAATATTGTCTTGAAACATAATGAGAAGCATTGGGATTTCTAAGAAAAGCAACCTTAATAGGTTGGTTAACAAGGGTTAAAGCATAAGGGTCATAAGATGATGCTAAAACAGAAGAGTAGTTTGGTTTAGGAATGGTCCCTAAAGGGGTAAAACGGTTAGCAATATCTAAGGAAAAGGCAAGTTCTGTTTTAACAAGTTGTTTAGCAATTTCTGTAGCAATAGGGTGTTTGTCTTTCAATCTTCTACTTGCCATTGTGGCACTGCAGAAATTCATGAGTAAGGAAATCAGGGATAGCATTTTGTGATCCTTTAATATATTCAATATCTCGTCATCTGGCAAAAATATGTTTTGAAGCAATATTTTCAACATCTTTTACTATAACATATTTAGCACTTTTGCAATGAATCTATAATAGAAACTTTTGGTTTAATAAATCACTTTGAAATTTTGAAATACATAGTACTACAGATAAAATCTCCTTTTTAATAGTACTATAATTTATTTGTGCATTATTTTAGACTCCAAAATAGAAACAAACAATTTGTTCAGATGAGTCTGGTGAAACACGCTGTTTCAGGTTTCAGAATGCCTCCATAGCCAATGTCAGAGGCATTAGTTTCAACAATTGTGAAAGCACTGACAGTAGGAATACTCAAACAAGGCAAAGTTTTAACATGAGACTTGATTTGATTAATAAGGGAAGTATGAACATTTGACCAAGGTGGGGGATTACTTTGTAACCGATCAAAAAGGGGTTTACATTGTTTCTTCAAATCCTTGTAGAAATTAGCAATATAATTCAGTGACCCAAGAAATCTTTGGTGCTGAGTTTTTTCAATAATAACATTAGGGAATATATCAGCAAACTGAATAGCTCTATCAATGGGATGAATTTCTACTTCAGTAATTTCATAACCAAGAAAACGTACTTTTGTTTGAAAGAGTTTGATTTCTTAGTAGAGACAACAAGACCATTCCATTTGATAATTTCAAGAAATGAATACAAATGTTTCCAGTGCTCATTAATGGAGTTAGAATAAACGAGGGCATCATCAATGTAAACAATGGTGAAGTGACTGAATGAATTGAAGATATCATTCGAAATATTTTGAAACTCGCTAGGGGCATTCTTGAGACCAAAAGGCATAACATTCTACTTATAATGTCCAAAAGGAGTGGTAAAAGCAGTTTTATACTTATCATTCTTACTAATCTAGACTTGCCAAAATCCAGATTTTATATCAAATTTTGAGAATACAACCGCATCACTTAGCCTATGAACAAGGTCATTCTTATTGGGGAAAGGATACCTAATCCATTCTAAGACCTTATTAAAAGGCTTGTAATTAATTACTAAGTGAGGAGTTTTTCTCTCAATTTCAACATTTTTTTGAACATAGAAAGCAGCACAAGACCAAGGAGACTTACTATACCTAATCAACTTTTTCTCTAGCAAAACATGAATTTCTTTTTTACAGAATTCAACAGTTTCAACATTCATTTGAATAGGATGAGCTTTAGTAGGATTTTTTTTTTCATTAAAATCTTTAACATAAGGCAAGTTAACAATGTGTCTTTTCCTATGCCAAAAAGCATTGGGAATATTAGAACAAACATCATTGACCAAGACTTTTTGAAAATTATCAATCTTGGACTGTAGCAGTTTATCAAAAAGTTGTTCAGCAATCTTTTTATATCTAACTTCTTGCTTAAGAAAGTTTAGATGCTTGGTTTTAGCATGAATCAGGTTTAAAGCACTATCAATATCAATTTCAAATTTTGAAGCAAATTTAAATTTAACTTTTTGCCCAAAAGGGTCAATAGTTATCCCATTATGTTCAGTAAGGAAGGGGTATAAGGCATTTATAAAGGGAAGACAAAGAACCACTTATCAGTCATGTTTTTAACAAGCATAGAAGGAATCTTAAAACAAACATTTTCTTGGCAAAACATGGGCATTGTTTAATTCATATCTAATTTTCATTTGAGTACCATTAGTAGAAAATAGTTTTTTAGTGGATTTTTCATAATACTTGGAAGGAATCATTCCTTCTTGAATGCAATTCATATCAGTACCAGAATCGATCATAGCAATAACATTAAATTCATATTCATGGCTAAGCTTGTTATTAGTAGAAGCATAACTAGAGAGAGGAGCCTGTTGTCTGGAAGCATCATCACTTCCTTGCTCATTCAGTTCACTATTAGCTTGTTGGTTATCAAGTTGTTTATCAATTTTGAAAAGTAGCAGCTCTTGTTTCAAATTAAATTTATCATTTTTAATATTTTTGAATTCATTTTTTAGCTCAATGATCTCTTCTTTAATAATAGCAATTTCTTATTGTAGCTCATTAACAGTTAATTCTTTGGATTTATTTTTATTAAATCTTTCCAGAGTTTTATCAAGACTTATCTTTGATTTTAGTCTTTTATCATTTTGGTCTTTTATTAGGGTTTTCTTGAGTTTTTTAAGATATTCTTCTTTTAGCTCAGGGTGATCAATTTGACTTATCAAATTTATTAACAGGTCTTCTTGTTCTTCACTTTTGGTTAGAACATTAATAGCTTTATTGGTTTTGGAGAGAACATTAACAGTATTGCAACAAGAATCTCTGCAACCAAATTTAATATTAGGTGAATCAGAGGTTTTAGTAGATTGGTGATCGGAATTAGATGATGAAGAAGAGTCTTCTTCACAAGAATCAGACAAAGTAGTCGATTCAAGGATTTTAAACAAATCTTCTTGATCTTCATCATTAATATTTAACATGTTAAGCTTATTCTTCAAATTACCAGGTTTTGGTGACAGTCTGTACTAAAGTGACCAGGTTTGCCACAATTAAAACATTTTCCTTTACCATATTTTTGCTTATCATATTTTCTTGAAGCATGTTTCTTTTTAGCATAAAAATCATTAGGTTTAATAAAACTTGTTCTATATTTTTTGTGTTTTTTATGGTTATAATTTTTGTGAATCTTAATATGTTTCTTTTCCCCTTTTTGCCTGGAAGAGGCAATAGGAGGTAAACCATATTGTTCATAGAAATTACTCATTTCATATTTAGCTTTCCTACTATTTTTTTGTTGGGGACATATTTTGTAATTGGCATATCCTTTGACAAAACGCACTTTACTTGTATTTGGGTAAATCTAAGTAGGTTCAAGTTGATCATTACAAAGTGGTTAAATTGAAGACATGAAGATTACTCAAGAACTGCTCAAGAAAAGTGCAATCTGTAGGTCTCGATACCTCCTCGACAGAAGCTCGATCTGTCGAGATTCATTAAAGCTCGACAGATGTCCCGATCGATCGAGATTACGGGTTTCAGATTATAGCCAGTAACGTTTTTATTCTAAAAGGCTAATTGTTTATGGGTTTGTATAATTCTTATTGGACTAGGAAAACCCAAGGTTTGTGTAAACCTATTTGGAATAGGAGAGCCCATTAAGCTCCTATTTAAAGGAGGTTAACCCTAGAGAGCTTCATAAGGTTTTCTTTTTGAAACCCTAGCCTCCTCCTACAGAAGAAAGAGTTCTTGCTGCGTTTCTTGTACGCCTTAGGGTTTTGTAACCAAGCAAATCTCTTGCACCAACATTGAAGATCTTATTGGTGATTCTATGTGAAGCTGCTGCAAATCAACTACAACAATCAAAGGGTTGCTGTGGAGTTAGTCACGTATTGGGATTCGTGCAAAGGAGTAAGCCGCGTACTGGGATCCGCGCATCACATTGGTTAGTCACGTACTGGGAGCCGTGCATTAAACTGGAGAAATTGTCACTACAGAACAAGTCCAATTGGGTATTGGGGTAAGAGTTCAACTGTAGGTTGGTGAGGTACTGGGATTCCTTACTTGTAACTGCTTGTTGTGATAATAGTGGAGTTTCGGGAGTGGTGACCTTAAATCACCCGGTGGGGTTTTTGCCTTAGGGTTTTCCCCATTCGTGAACAAATCACCGTGTTATTTATTTTCCGCTGCATATCTTAGTTTGGTGATTTGTTTATGCTGCCATGTGATATTATCTGTTAATTTGATTAATTAATAACTGGGCTAATTTAATTAATCTAAGTTATCACAAGGGGTCAACGCATTTGTGGCCTGTCATTTTTAACTGTTGTTTTAGCATTTTTTGATCTTTACACACGTTAATATCAAGTTTTTAATAGTGCTGAAAATCTCACCATAAGTCAGATTATCATAATCAATAGCATCGTTTTTTCCAATTAATTCATCTTTTACCTTATGAGCAAAGAGAGGAGGCAGTCCAACATTAAACTTCTTTCCAATAAGGCTTTAAGCAGTCTTTCCAAAGCATGACCCTGGAAATAAAGACATCTTGATACCATCTGTAATCAGACATAGTAGAACATTTTAAATTGTTTAAATAATCACTAATTCGAGATGAAATATTAGAAGGAGTACCAACAAAGTGTTTGACAATAGTATAGATTAAGGTATTGACTCCATCGAGAATACCTCGACCAATATTTTCATCAAAGATGGGTAACCCTTCATCATCTTTTTTAATAGCCTTTTTAATGGACTCTCTAGATTCTTTTGTGAGATATTTTTCCCACCATCCACGAAGAGTTCCAGAAAAGCTAGTAGTAAGCAAATCAACAATTTCCAACATGATCAAGATCATGGTTATTCATATAGGCAGTGGCAAACATAGACATATGACCCATTTTATTAACAATTTCCAGCATGGTCAAGATCATGGTTGTTTAGATAAACTATCAATATTCCACTTATAAAGTTTATCACCAGAAATAGAAAACCGGGTTTGAAAAATTCTTTCTTCAAACTGCATATTAGGAGGAGTAGGTTTTGACAACCAGTTTTTTGTAAAAGACATGGGATTAGGTATTCCAATAAATCTTTTAACTTAAGGTAATTTTAAAACAGTTTTATCAGAAGCAGAGGATGAAGAGTCAAAATCTGTGTTTTCATCAAAAATAGTTTCTTTTTCTTTTCTTGAAATAGCGTGAGCAATACTGGTAGAAGTATTCAGCTCAGTTTTTATCTTTAAATCAGATAGCATTTGTTCAACCATTTTAATAGTCTTAGCCTACGAGGTTTTTAAACTCAAATTTGTTCTTTGAGTAGGTAAATCAATCAAAGGTTTCTAAGGTTTTGAAGAAGTAGGTTTCTCAATAATTTTCTCTTCAATACTATCAAGCTGTTGGCCAATACTATGCAAAGAATTATTAGTAAAATTGTTTTGTTTAATAATTTTTAAAATAGGAGTATCAGCATCAGCAATTTTGAAGGGGGAGTCCTTTACTTCAATCCCTTTGCAATCTATAAGAATTGTCTCAAGGGGCAAGTGGCTAGACTGAGCAATGGTTTTGTCTTCTTTAACAAAATTTGACTTCTTCATCATTTTCAATTTATTTTTTGAAACATTTTTGAAAACATAGTAATTTTCAAGGAAATCTAAAAACAAAATGTGCTTTTGCAAACCATTCATTTTTTCTTTCCATTTTCTTTTAACACGATCTTTTTTTTTTTTTTTTTTATCAAAAGTAGTTTGGTAGGTCTTTCTTTTGTCTTTGTTTTTTAGCAGATTTAAATTCATTAAACAAAGCAACCATGCCAATTTCAAAGTTTTTGTTTAAAACTTGTAGTTGACTATCAATAATAGGAGATTGGAAATCAGAAGCAATTGAGGACCCGGATTCGGTCTTGTCCTCTTCTTCAATAGCATGTTTGCTATGTATAGAAGGAGGTTTTGTTTTTGTAGAGTAAAAAGCAGTGCTAAGTTGAGAGTTGTTACTCGAAACTCCTTTTAGCTTTAAATTTGGTTTTTCAAAATTCTTTTGTAAAAATTCATTGAGATCTTGATCTCTTTGAAATATCTTTAGATCCAGCAAAGGAATGTCTTCCTTCGTTGATCCTCAGAGGTTTATTATCATGAAAACTTATCTTAACAATTCCATCAAGATATTGTTGGTTATGATCAAGATTTAACTCATCAAAAACAGGTTTAGTAGGGGGAGTTTCTTTTTCCAACAACCATTCTTTGGGATGACTAATATCTTGCCATTGAATCATTTTTGGAATTTGAACCTTAGCATTAGTGAAGAAAATTAACCATTGAAGAAGTTCGAAGCTGTTTAAGAAACCCAGTTCAAAGCTACTCCACAAATTTATTCTTTTTATAAGTAAAACCAACAAAGTTTCCATCATTAATCTACACGCATAAGCTTTTCTATTGCAAAATACTATTATCGCTAGAATCTTAGTAAAAATTCATTCGGTACAATTGTTACAGTCATTTTTAGTTGATAGACTTTCACGTTGATAGTGAAATCTCCGCTGGTTTGATGGTTGAGAATTTGAGATGAGCTAAAGCATATGCTCTTGGAATTTCCATTTCTTAATTTGTTTATGTGCTACAAGGTCTTTGTACAATTGCTACAGTCATTTTTGGTTGACAGATTTGTAGGATGATAATAATTTATTTACTGGTTTGATAATTGAATTGACTAAAGCATAAGCTCTTAGCATTTACATTTCTAATTTGTTTGCGTGCTATGAAGTCTGTGTATGTTCAAGTTTATAAGATGACTCATAGTTGTTGGACGGCCATGATTAAAATATGCTGTTGCAGTTAGTAAAGAGTTAAATTTCATTTAATATTAATTAGCTGAAGAGAAAAATATGTGATGGGGCTTGTCATCATGTGTTGGGCTCCAAGGCCTTTTATGCAAACCTGGTCGCGGCCCATTTGGGTTACTGTGCCCTTTGCTTGATCCACACGCCTAGGCCCAGAGGATAGGGTACCCCTACGTACCAAAAGGCTCACTAGGTCTATGCGACTATAAATACTCCAGAACCCTCACAAACCAAGGTACGCACAATCAGTTAAACTCTAGCGCCTTGACTTATTAACGAGGTTCCTAACTTGACCTTCGGAGGGTTCTGGGCCGGCACCACACCGGTGTCCTTTCAAGGTCCTCTCTTATTTTATCGCAGGTCCTTATCCCCCACCATATTAGACCGTGCAGCTCACTGGTGAACTTCGGCATCATCATTAGCCATTCTCGCTCTGAGTTGTTGGATTTTTGCTATTTGAAAGATTAATTTGATTTGTCATAGTTGGAACTTGCGTTAGAGGATGAACTAACCTCGCTGTTTATTTGGGGCAAGTAGCACTGAAAGGAAGGCCTGATATTTGCAATCTGAACTAATCCATTATTGGTTATGAGTTATTTTACATATTTATGTAAGACTTTCCTGTGCATTGTGCGGGTTAAAGCTTGGCTTATTTGAATAAGAAAGATGTTACGTCCACAACATTTTTACAATATTTTTACAACAAATCATAGGTGTTTTGTTGTTATTGGTTCAAATTTGAATCTAACACGAAGATTACTTTTTTGCCCTAACAATAACAACCACTAACAACTTGCCACTTAGGATTTGTTGTAAAAATGTTGTGAAAATGTTGTGGACATATTATTTCTCTTTGAATTACGAAGAGCGTCAAATATAGTCATAGTTTCTTAAGTGCATGATTTAGTAAGTTTTCTGTTATGTAATAAGTGTAGGAAAGAGAAATAGAAATTAATGACTCTGATTACGAACTAGAGATAAACACCCCAGCTCTTGAGTGCTTTAATTTTGAAGGTGATATGCCTGACATTAAATTCGATGAAAAAGTAGAAAACCTAGTTCAGGCAGATGTCTATATATCTACATTTGATTCATTGGAAGGTGAACATGAAGAATTTTACAGAGAAAGGGTATTCAGGCTCTTTCCATTCTCCATCATCCAGAAAGGCAACAGATTCCTGAAAAAATGAGGAACATCAGCATTCATTGTCGCAGGTGAGAAATTGCTCCAGATTAATTACTCTAATCAACATCTAATATCCAGGTTTCCACAATTTCTAAGAGCTTTTCAATTTTGAGGTACAAAACTAGCCTAAGAAGATTGACTTTGGAGATCAGACTAAAAAAAATAAAAAGTGGACTGTATTATGAAAGAATGCAGGGTATTCTTGTTAGAAAGGCATCCCAATTGGTGTTTTTGAATGAGAACATCAAGTGAAAAAAAATATATTATATAGCTTGGCCACTAGTCTGAATACAGGTAATAAGGGCGAAACCATTAGAGGAATGAACGAACCATATTCAAAGGATTCTAAAGTATAGGATGTTAGGACATATGTGGTTCAAGTCTGTGAACATATGTCACTATTTTATGTAATTGGCTTATCCTTAGACAAAACGCACTTTACTTGTAATTGGGTAGATTTAGGATGAGTTTAACACTTCAGTTCAAAGTTAAGTGTCGAAGCTGTCAAAGTCTGTCCAAGAAACAAGCTGGGAAGTGCAAGATTTTAAATCTCGACACATACCTCGACAGATACATCTATCGAGCTTTAAAGGAGCTGTTTTGCCCGAGCCTCGACAGCTATCTCGACACCTCTCGACACCTCTATCTGTCGAGAATTAAAGAAAACAGATTTCCAGGTCTGTTTCAAGTCTAATCCGTGAGTGTGTCTTTGGGACTTCTTTTCTCCTAACCCTAGACATATAAAAGGATTATTTTAAGGGCCGTCAAAGTAGAGATCACAGTAAACAAGTTGCACATTCTTTGAGAACTTGTTGTTCATGCAATTTGTGATCTGACAGACAAAGTTCGTGCCCTAGTTCATCCTTGATGATTTGAAGAACTTTGCAGCCAACTCTCTCTCTCTCCATAGTTGGTAATTGAAGTCGCGTACTGGGATCCGCGCATTTGGTTAGTCACGTACTTGGGAGCCGTGCATTAAAAGGAGAAACTGTCACTACAGAACAAGTCCAATTGGGTATTGGAGTAAGAGTTCAACTGTAGGTTGATGAGGTACTGGGATTCCTTACTTGTAACTGCTTGTTGTGATAATAGTGGAGTTTCGGGAGTGGTGACCTTAAATCACCCGGTGGGGTTTTTGCCGTAAGAGTTTTCCCTATTCGTGAACAAATCACCGTGTTCTTTATTTTCCGCTGCATAACTTAGTTTGGTGATTTGTTTGTGCTGCCACGTGATATTGCATGTTAATTTGATTAATTAAAAACTGGGCTAATTAATTAATCTAAATTATCACAAGGGGTCAACGCGTTTGTGGCCTGTCAAGTGGTATCAGAGCAAGCACACTCTGATTAGGGTTTAATCTATTGTGTGTGATCCATTGACCCCTGCTGTCATGGATAGAGGACAATCTCTCATTATACCTCCTTTATTTGATGGCACTAACTATGCATACTGGAAAGTACGCATGAGAGCTTTCTTGCAGTCTTTAGATGAGAAAGTGTGGCAAGCTGTGGAGATAGGCTGGACCAAGCCTACAGAAGCGCCGGCCGACTAGGATGATGCTAAGATCAAGGCGGCAAACTTTAACAGCCGAGCATTGAATGCCTTATTCAGTGCAGTCACCAATGAGGAGTTCAAGAAAATTTCCTCAACTGAAACTGCTAAGGAAGCATGGACCATCCTCCAGACAACCTATGAGGGCACCAAGGCTGTCAAAGATTCAAAGCTGCAGAGGCTCACCACACGCTTTGAAGAAATCAAGATGGAGGAGGATGAGTCGTTTGATGAGTTCTATGCCAAGCTCAAGGATATAGTGAACTCAGCCTTCAATTTTGGGGAGACCATCCTTGAACCCAAGATAGTAAGGAAGGTGCTTAGATCGCTGCCCGAAAGATTCCATGCTAAGATCACGGTGATCGAAGAGTCGAAGGATATTGACAGAATTCCTTTGACTGAGCTGGTTAGAAACTTGCAAACCTATGAGTTAGGGCTAACTAGGTTAGGCAAGTCAAGCAAGGGCAAGAGTTTGGCACTGAAGGCCAAGAGCAGTGATACGGATGACTCGTCAGATGATGAAGATTCCAAGATGAAGTCCTACATCACAAGGCAATTCAAGAAGTTTATGAAGAATGCCAACAGAAAGGGCTTCAACAAAGACCGTAGACAATCCGGTTCTTCACAATTCAAGAATTCAGATAAAGGGAAGAAGGATGTCAAGGATGGCGATCAGTACACTGTTCCTGCTGGGCCAAAATGTTTTGGGTGTCAAGGCTTCGGACACATGAAACAAGAGTGTCCTACGTACCTCAAGAGCATAGGGAAAAGCAAGGCACTTGTTGTTACCTTAAGCGACACAGAGCCCGAGGATGATTCCGAAGATGAAGACGACGGAATCTTGAATGCCTTCACTGCCACTGTTAATCCTACTGATGGGGTTAGTGAAAAAGTGGATGAAGAAGAAGAATTGGTGGATTCCAAGTGTGAAATTATGGATGATCAAGATGATATCCATACCGCCTATGAGAAGCTATACAAGCTTTCTGAGAAGCATGAGAAACTATATAGGCTGGCCACCAAGAAGCTCAGTGATGTGGAACTCAACCGTGAGGAGCTGTCCACAAAGGTCGATGAAGCGAATCAAACCATTGGAGCACTGAGGTTTGAAAACAATTTCTTGGTTGAGAGGACCAAGAAGCTTGAAGCAGAGCTGTTTCAAGTCAGAGCACAACTGGAGAGGACGTCAAGTGCTAAACTGGACGAGATGCTGAGTGCTCAGAGATATTCTTCAGATCGTACTGGATTGGGGTATGAATTCTCTATCTCTAATACTCCTTCTGCTAGTACTACAGTCTTTGTTCCACCTGCTAATAACATTAAAACTGAGGAGAATAATGTTAAAACTGATTTAGCTAGTGTGAATGTAGACAAGGGCAAGTCCATCCTAGGAGCACCCCCTAAAATTGAGAAAAGGGAAGCTAGAAACCCTAGGAATAAGAAGGCTAACTCTCAAAAGGCCAAACAAAAGAAGCCACATCTCTGTTATCATTGTGGTGTTGCCGGTCACACTCGACCAAATTGCTACAAGTGGCTTGCCACTCAACAGAGCAATGGCACAATAGCATCTGGGAGCCAGAATCAGCTTCAGTCTTCTCTCGCTCCTCTTGGAGACATTCTAAAAGCCCTCATGTTCCTTTCGAACTTGAGCGGTTCATATTCTTCACCCTCTTCACCGGTTCAAGAATCGACCAAAAGGAAAGGATCTTCCAAAGTGTGGAAGGCAAAGGGATCTAAGTGATTTCAGTCACTTCTTCTTCTCTCTCCTGTTTTTGTGTGTGTGTTTCTTTACTATTTTGAGTCAGTCTAGTTCTATGCATTGTTTTGCATTACATGTTTTTTTGTTTGTGTGTTTTCAATTTTGTGTTTTATTTTTGCTTTTCAAAAAAAAAAATATAAAAAAAAAATTGAAAAATTGAAAAATACAAAAACAGTGTGTGTTTGTGTGCATTAGTTCGTGTGAACTTTTGAAATGGCCATTGAAACAGAGTTTTCTAAACTTTGTATCATCTATAGCTTAGATGAGCATTCTTTTGCACAACTAAGCGTATGCTCATCTAAGCGAGTGAGCTCTGTAGCTCTTTGTTTGTGATGATTAAGGTTAAGTGATCTCTTCTCTTAACACTCGTATCACTCTTTTTGATGGGTTGAACTAGAAAATTCTAAGAGAAAGGCATAAATAACCATCTCATCACTGTTACTCGCCAATCATAATATGACATCTATATGCTTCGGCATAGCAAAAGTTCTTTTCTTTCTCTTGTATGCCCATGCATGATATGCTTGTTTAAAAATAAAATATGCAAAGAAATAAAAAGCAAAAAGATTAAAAATGCTTTAAAATATGGTTGCAAGCGTGTTTTCTAGGAGATGTAGGAGTTATAGGATGTACCTCGAAGGTGATAGTCCCCATCAAATGGTTATGATTGTGTGTGAGTTAAAGTGATTTTCTCATATCTCAAATCGTCATAACATTGAGACACATATGCAATCTTGCGATGTTTTCACACACGACACGCAATACTCTTTGCTATTCTTGATACATGTGCAGGTACAATGTGATTTGGCCATCACAAAGTTTACATGCTTTAATGTATGCTCACTAAACTGTCTGGACTTGTTTTTGAAATATAAAATTGGTTAGACTTGTTTAGTGTGTGTGTGCGTGTTTTGAGATACATGTGCATCAAAATTCGTGTTGAGAGATGATTTTGAGAGCTTAATGTGTTGGTTGTATCTTTGGTTGAGTTGCATGCATGATTGCATTCATGTCTGTGTTTTTCTTCTTTTGAAAAACTGCTTTTAAAGGCATCTCGACACCTTCTCGATACCTCTCGATACATAGGCTATCTGTCAAGCTCCTTAGACCTTTTCTTATCGCAGTCTCGACAGATACCTCGACACCTGCTGGATTGATCGAGAAACTTTCTGTTTGCTCGACAGCTTCTCGATAGCTTCTGGATCGATCGAGGTTCCTCCTTGTTTATTCTTCTTCCTCGATAGCTGATCTTGATAGCTACATCTGTCCATGTGTAATTCTCGACACATACCCTCGATAGCAGTCTCGACACCTCCCGATAGCAGCATCTGTCGAGATTTAATGGGAAGCTATATATTGGATTTTCGCGATTTTGCTTCTCATTTGCTCGATCTCTCTCGCTCGAAACTCACTGTTCTCTCTCAAAAACTTTTTTTTTTCTCTCCAAACCTTCTCCCAAGGCTTTCTCAAGAGTTTCTTTGCGATCTTCATCTCTTGGTAAGCTCTTTGTCCCTCTTTTTCATGCATTTCATTGTTTTAAAACCCTAGGTTTTGTGTTTTTGAAAATTTTTGGGAGTTTTCACAATTGTTGGGGTTTTCATGAAATTTTTGGGTTGTTTTTCTAGTTTTGATCTTCAAAACCACATGCATTGCATCACATTAGCATTCTAATTGTATTTTCATGCATTTAGATGTATGCAACTCTATTGTGTGCTGTTAGGTTTGGATTGGGCTGAGCCCATGATGTTTTTATGTTGCATGTCACATGTTCATGCATTCTCATGCATACGTTCTTTTCATTTCAATATTATTCTGCCAATATTGAACTGTTTGGGATTTTTCTGTGTGTTTTCTTTCTCTCCCCTTCTCTATGGTTGCGTTAGCTGTGTCTATGGCACCTAAGCGTAAGTCCATTCCATCCCAGAACCCTCTGCGTTCTAAGGGACATTCTTCTTCTGATTCTACCCCTCTTTCTGTCCGGTTCCGTGATGAGAAAGCCCATAAGGACTTCTCGGAGAACTTTTCTAAACGCGGTGTTCATTCGGAACGCCACGTAGTCCTGGCAGACTTTGCCGACACTGACCTTCCCGATGTCATTCACACTCGGGGATGGGAGTCACTGTGTGACGTCCCGGTCACTTGTCCTCTCGTGTTGATTCAGGAGTTTTACTCCAACATCCACGGGATAGATTCTTCAGTACCTTCTTTCTACTCTAGCGTCCGAGGTACGCGCTTCTGTGTCACCCCAGAGCTGGTCTCTGAGGTTCTCCATGTCCCTAGGGTGGATCATCCCGATTACCCTAGCTGTGAGCGTCTCTGGACTGTGTCCAAAGACGAGATGATCTTGGCATTCTGTGAGCGTCCTACCTCTTGGGGAGATCACATGTACACACCATGTCGACCTTTTGCTAAAGGTCCTCGTTTCCTTAACATGGTGATGACTTTTGTTTTACACCCTCTCTCTCACTATAACTATATCACCGAGCCTCGCGCTCGATTTTTGTTGTCCCTCTTAGAGGATCTTTCTATAGACTTTCCTTCATATTTCATCTTTTGTATTATCGATGTCTATAGAGATACGGCCACCCGTGATAAGCTCATTTTCCCTTCCGCTATCACGAGGATTCTGAGTCATTTTTCCATCCCTTTCCCCTTGTCCGATCCTTACCGCGTCATGTCCGCCATAGACGCCGCTACCGTAAAACGTAGCGAGGCACAGTTCCGATCGCGACAGACTGACGATGCCACTCCTTCCACCCGTCCGGCCACCTCCAGATCCGCTCGAGCATCTGCTTCTACTTCTTCGAGCGATGTCAGCTTGGGAGACATCATGGCGCAGCTACAGCACATGGATGCTCGCCTAGATACACTCTCCACGGAGTTGTATCAGGTGAACGTTCGTGTTGGTCGCATCGCCAGGCGACCATGGGCGGCTTTGCTGCAGAGGCTTCTCCTCCGCCACCTCATATGTCGACTGAGACCGAGGCTGATGATGATGGCGATGATGATGATGCTTCCGATGATGATGATGGAGATGCTAGCTCTTCAGATGAGATGTCTACTTGACACTCTACCCTTTATCACTCGTGACAAAAAGGGGGAGTAGTTTAGTATGAGAGTAGTCATACTTAGGGGGAGTGTTAGCATAGGACATAGGACATTTTTGTTAGAGGGAGTGTGCATTGAAGGATGTAGTGAGGTGATCATATGTATTTTTTTTCTCTCATCTGTATACATTGATCATGTATTGACATACATTGTAGTTATTCTCTTCTTATATATGATGATGTATGTTTCTCTTTCACCTACCTTTCATGTGTTGTTTCTTCTCTATCTTTATACACATGTTTCTTTACTTGTATGCAATCTATTATTTCTGTTTCACACAAAGATGCCTTGATGTGTTTTGTTTATAAGTGTTTCAGAAATACAGGTTGTCAAAGTCTTCTTGCCATGAACTCTCTTCTTGCAAAATTTTTCAAGAGTTTGTGTAAGGATAGATTTTACTGTATGTAACAAGTGAATATGAGTTGAGTGATTTATGACTTCTCTCATATCTTCATTTGTATGTTGTGGTTTTGTCACGGATTGCCAAATGGGGAGATTGTTAGGACATATGTTGTTCAAGTCTGTGAACATATGTCACTATTTTATGTAATTGGCTTATCCTTAGACAAAACGCACTTTACTTGTAATTGGGTAGATTTAGGATGAGTTTAACACTTCAGTTCAAAGTTAAGTGTTGAAGCCGTCAAAGTCTGTCCAAGAAACAAGCTGAGAAGTGCAAGATTTTAAAGCTCGACACATACCTCGACAGATACATCTATCGAGCTTTAAAGGAGCTGTTTTGCCCGAGCCTTGACAGCTATCTCGACACCTCTCGACACCTCTATCTGTCGAGAATTAAAGAAAACAGATTTCCAGGTCTGTTTCAAGTCTAATCCGTGAGTGTGTCTTTGGGACTTCTTTTCTCCTAACCCTAGACATATAAAAGGATTATTTTAAGAGCCGTCAAAGTAGAGATCACAGTAAACAAGTTGCACATTCTTTGAGAACTTGTTGTTCATGCAATTTGTGATCTGACAGACAAAGTTCGTGCCCTAGTTCATCCTTGATGATTTGAAGAACTTTGTAGCCAACTCTCTCTCTCTCCATAGTTGGTAATTGAAGTCGCGTACTGGGATCCGTGCATTTGGTTAGTCACGTACTTAGGAGTCGTGCATTAAAAGGAGAAACTGTCACTACAGAACAAGTCCAATTAGGTATTGGGGTAAGAGTTCAACTGTAGGTTGGTGAGGTACTGGGATTCCTTACTTGTAACTGCTTGTTGTGATAATAGTGGAGTTTCGGGAGTGGTGACCTTAAATCACCCGGTGGGGTTTTTGCCGTAAGGGTTTTCCCCATTCGTGAACAAATCACCGTGTTCTTTATTTTCCGCTGCATAACTTAGTTTGGTGATTTGTTTGTGCTGCCACGTGATATTGCATGTTAATTTGATTAATTAAAAACTGGGCTAATTAATTAATCTAAGTTATCACAAGGGGTCAACGCGTTTGTGGCCTGTCATAGGATCATTCATAGCTGCTGGTTTTACAAATCCCCTATCCTAAGGACTAGGTTGCACCGACACGCCATTTTTGGCGACGTGTCGGTGTTGGACACGTGTCGGACACTGGTACCGGTACGACTCGCCGAACTCCGGTGTCCAAGCAGTGTCTTCTTTTTTCTTTTTTTTTTTCTTTTTTTTTTTCGCTTCTCTGACACGGCACCGACACGTCCGACACGCCAGCAGAACAAAAAAAAAAAAAAATCACAGACCTCCGTCGGCATCTCAAGTTCTCAACCCACCCTCTCTCTGACCTTTGCTTGCTGCCGCTGCCTTCTGTCTCTCGCCGGAGCTAGATCAGGCCGATCGGCGAGCTCCATAGATGTCGACGCCGTTCCCTGTCCCTTCCGATATCTCTGTCTCTCTCAGCATGGACTGTCCGACCTCTTCTCTTCTCCCTCTTTGTTTTTTTTTTTTTTTTCCAGATATTTTGGTGAATGGGTAACACTTAATACAAGTTATAACGTGTTTCTATTTTTTTTTTAACCCACTCACACTGTAACAGTGTCACTGACACTGAGTTAAGCTTTTTAAACTTTGGCTTTTTTTTTATATTTTTAGTTTGACGTTGAACGTAGCACATTTAAATTCTTGATTTGTACTCTAAATATTTTGTGTATTATTACACTACTTTAGGATTAGTTTCGTTATTTATAGTTCTTATATAATTTAAATTTTAAACATAAACATATTTTGTGTTTAAAAATATTAAAAAATATGCTTAAATATAAAATTTAATTAATTATTTAATTGCCGTGTCGTGTCCTTATTTTTCAATAATTGCCGTGTCGTGTCCTTATTTTTCAAAAATTGCCGTATCGCTGTGTCCGTGTCCGTGTCTGTGCATCATAGCCTAAGGACTTCAATCTATTTGTGTGTGGGTTACACAGAAGCCTTTGTCACTTGTCGGTTTCAAACATGAGTAGCCTTCACCATATCAGTGACTTCTTAAACAACCCCATAAAACAGGGAAAAAATGAACTCCACAAATATGAAGCTTAACATGTTACACAATATCTTACATGCCCAAACAGAAAAGAAAAGAATATTATATTGTCAGAATCAGGGAGCTGCTGAAGCCTATTTTAAAGCCAAGGTATCCCACTATCAAATCATGGTAGAATATTATCACCGAAGTAGAGCCTCTCCTAAAAATGCAAGAAAAGTAATAAAGAAAGCAAATGGTGCTGATAATATACTATGAAGCACGGGTGCATTTTTGGATTTGGGTGCGGGTGCGGGTGCGGGTGCGGGTGCGGGACTCAATAATTTTTGAAAAAGTAGAGTGCAGGTGCGGTGATTAAAAAATTATTAAAAATATTATTATTTATATTTTTAATATATTACTAAGCATCTTTTTCACATTATATAAAAATATACCAAATTTAAGAGTAATAGTAGATAATAACTAAATCATAATGTTCATAAATTAAATACAATCCACTTAATACCCTTTTTCAAGACAAAATTAAATTAAATCCTTAATACCCCCACTTAATAAAGCCACCTTCACGTGGGTTCTACCAAATTCTAAACTAAAAAAAACTCTCCAAAATTGTATCAGTCTTATCCACCCATGTACCTCGGGCCCTTCACGTGGGTTTTCTTCGAAAAATCGTTTTTTTTTTCTTTCCCTTTTTGCCCTCAGTTACTTTTGTTTGAAAATCATTTTTTTTCCTTCACCTTTTGCCTTCAGTTAGCACACAGAGAGACACAGGGACTTCTTTTCTTCTCCGAGTCTCACTGTCTTTTCGTCTCCTACTTTCTTTCTTCTTCTCCTAATAATTCTATCCTCTTTCCTCTCCATCTTCGCTGGCTCAAAAGACAGTCAGTCACAAGTTTTTATCCTTATTTTGTTCAGTTTTCATTTTCTTGTTCGACGTCGGTACAATGTGTTTTGGCGATTTCGGCCGATACAGACCGATTCGGCCCGAATCGGCACGAGTCTGGTTGAGTCTGAGCCGTGTCGGCACGAGTCGAGCCGAGTCTACGCCGCGTCAGTGTGAGTCGTGAAACGACAAAAAAAAAAAAAAAAAAAAAAAAAAAAAAAAAAAAAAAAAAAAAAAAATGGACACGGCACCAACTCGCAGGCAGCGGCGTCCCTCGCGCGTCGCTGTGTCAGACGCGGGTGCGGTGGGCATTTTGCCTTGTCCATGCTTCATAGATAATATATAGGCCAAATCTAAGCATTATAACTATACATATAATCAATGCTTAACTACTTGTGCAACTAGGTTTCTTCAATGAAGCTCAAGAAGCCTTGGGATGGTTCAATCCAGATGTTTTCAAATGGATCTTGCCCTCCCCCAGTCATGACACAGCTTACGTGGATAGCATCTACAATTGTCAAGAGAATATGATATGCAACGCCTCCCATAGAAACGGACTGTTTCTTATTAGTCCAGAATGGTCAGTTCTGGAATGAGATGGCAAGAAACTCGCAAAAAGTTTGACACCATCATGGGCTTTCATCTCTTCCCATATCATTTTGTCCAGTCCAGCTTAAAATTAAAAATAAGGGGGTTTTCACTGGAACAAGTTTGAATAACTAATATTTCTCCATTATGCTCAGCCATAAACCTGCCCTTTCACAAACTTTAGGCGAAAAAATTATCAGGGCATTTGAACGGTGGTACAGAAAGGACGCTTCAAGTATGTTCCAGTGGGTCTTAACACCCCAAGCCGACCAATGAGACTCAAACAATAAAAAAAGTCCATTGCAGAAAACAAGCTTATTCCAAATACTACTAAGAAATGGCAAGCTATTTGGTAATTAACATTAACCAACTCTGTTTCCTCAGGATAGCAGGTGCTAATAGCAACGACTTTGGACTGACATTAAATTAGGATATCATCAAATCAAGATCAATGGTGATGAAATTCCCAAGATTGCTTTTTGATCACTTTTTATACTGGTGAAGGGGAGTATTGCCTATCTTGCTTATGTTTCTTGGAGCAAAAAGGAGAGCATATGTTGATTCAGTAGTTTGAGAGTTTCCTGATGTATTCCCCACGGAATTACCTGGATTGCCACCGAATCGATAAAATGAATTTTACATTGATTTACACCCACTAACATCCCCAATCACTAAAACACCCTATCCAATGGCACCCAAGGAACTTGAAGAACTTAAAAAGCAACTATAGGACCTCTTAGATAAGGTTTTCATCAGGTCTAGTTAGTGTATCAGCTTTGGGTGCTCCAATATTATTTTGCAAAAAAAGAAAGATGGAACAATGAGGCTGTGAATAGATTAAAGGCAGTTAAATCTTGCGACAGTGAAAGATAAATACTTATTGCCTAGAATTGATAACCTGTTTGACCAACTGCAGGGGGCACATATGTTTTAAAGAATTGATCTTAGATTAGGATATCGTCAAATCAAGATCAAT
The DNA here is from genome assembly GCA_032878915.1 of Castanopsis chinensis. Classification (NCBI taxonomy): domain Eukaryota; kingdom Viridiplantae; phylum Streptophyta; class Magnoliopsida; order Fagales; family Fagaceae; genus Castanopsis; species Castanopsis chinensis. Next base: position 22,628,229 of record JAVQMG010000122.1, read on the forward strand.
GGTGATGAAATTCCCAAGATTGCTTTTTGATCACATTATGGCCATTATGAACTTTAGTCATGCCATTTGGGCCAAGCCATCGATGCAAGACGCAGCAGGTATTTTTGCTCGAAGTCATGGGCGAAGGAGAGATTGATGGTCCAACTGTGACAACTGAGGAAGAGCAAGACCTAACCACCACTCCTAAAATCTCACTACACGCCTTAGTAGGGTATCTATCCCACAAATTATGCATGTGACCGAGATTATCAATGGGAGGCCACTACATATTCTTATTAATAGTGGGAGCACCCATAATTTTGTTAGTTTGAAATTTGCCAAGCGGATGGGGTGTTGCAAAACGGCGTCTCTAGCCTTTGCGGTGATGGTGGCCTATGGCAAACAGCTAACATGTGAAGAAATATATTTGGCTGTACCTATGGAGATCCAAGAGTACCAATTTCAAGCCAATGTATAACCCTTAAGACTTACAAAGGTCAGATGTGGTCTTCGGAATGCAATGGTTGCAAGGCTTAGGTAGAGTTTTGCATGATTGGAGTAATCTCACAATGGAATTGAATTTTTTTTAATTATATGATTATGTTTTTTATGGTTTATTATATTGGACTCCTCGTTTTCTACACTAAATTAACTAATTTGACACAAAAATTTAAAAATTTATATTAGATGGGACACATAGTGCAAAATTAAACTCTAATTAAAATTTCATTTTTACACTAAATTATCTCACTTGGCACAAAATTCTAAAATTTAGATTAGATGAGACACATAGTACAAAATTAGACTCTAATTCAATTCCAATTTGAAATTTAATTGGATTTTCTCTCTGCTTTACCTATTATTATATATATAGATTATAAATTTATGGGAAGTTTGTAAAGTTTCCTTCCATATTAGTTTGGAGAAAACTTAGTTTGTAAAGTTTCCCTCCTCATTTTCTCTCCAAAGTTTTCCATCCAATTTATTTCACCTCCAAACAAACAGACCCCTAGCAGGCTTGTGATGCTTAACCTCTTCTCATCTTATACCTTAACTCTGGACCTAGTCTGGTAGAAAGAACTTCATGATATCATGTTTTGGTTCTTGGATTTATTGCCAAGTAACGGCTCCTTTGCCTCTTTTTAAGAGACTCTGTGTACTCCCAGACTCATGCCAGTTTTGAGTCTAAATCATTTTTTAGGGAGATTGAGTATCGCACACCTCGCCTTTGTGATAAGGAATTGACATGCTAATATGTCAGAAAAGGGGGTAGGAATCATGGAACTTACACTAGAAATGTTGGTATTCGAAGGTTTGCTATTGAGGGGGATTCTCTTGTGGTAATGAATGTTATTACTGGGAAGTCTCCTGCCCCATCCTCTATAGCTTTATTTATTTATGGTATTTCTTCCTTGGTTTTAGAGACTTGTAGCTTTGAGGTGTCTCATACTAGGAGAATGGTAACCAAGAAGTACAATTGTTAGCAAAACTTGCTCAATATGTTGAGCACTATATTAATTGGATTGAAGAGAGCCCTTATTTCTGTGATCATGCTCTCTCAAATTATGTAAGGTCTTTTCATTTTAGTTAATGAAATTTCATAATTCCTATAAAAAAAAAATTGTCTATAATGTATAAAAGAAGTTTTTTTTTTTTTTTTCAAGGGAGGGTTCTTGATTAAATTTATCTTTTAAACTTTTTAACATTATAAATTTTAATTAGATATCGTCCTTTTTATGTAACATTATATAAAGCTTAATAAAATTTGATATACACCATATATTGAATATTTAAGACATTTCACTTTTGATAGTAAATGGACATTTGTAATTTTTTAATGATAAATTTGTACATGTATTCTCATTTTATGCGATAAAATTTGTTTCTTTGAAAATTTTAACGTCATTATTATTTGTAGAAAATTATAATTTACCTCCTATGGTTTGACACTAATACACTTTAGTACATAAATTTTCAATTGCTACATTTTGACCTCTTAAGATTTGGACTGAAATGAAATCATAAACAAAATCTCAACAACTTCACTTTAATACAAATATTATGGATGAAAATATAGAATTTGAAAAGTTTGTGCACTTAAGTGACATGAGCAAATCACAAGAAGGTAAATAATTTGTCCAAAAAGGCACAAAAATCTATTAATTTTGACAAAACACTAACGATTTCATTTTATTTACAAACCTTAAGTAATAAATTAAACAATTGAACAGTGTGGATTACTTTGTAATAGGACCAAGTAACATGAGACAAATTGTTATGTTTCATTCAAATTAAGACATCTAAAGTATTCTTTTTAGTGGAATAAGAGCAACCACATCAACTTGTGGAAAGTTTTGCAAAATAGAAAAAACTACACTTTTTACACATTTTGGTAAAAAAAAACACTCACATCAATGGGTGTAAAATTGTGCATTTATGCACAATTGCTACAGTAACCATGCATATATGCACGGTTACTATAGCATGTGCATTTATTATTTTATTAGTCTTTTCTCTCTCCTTCTCTCTGTCTCTCTGGTTGCTCACTCTCATTGCTGCCCGATCATCAGAGAACACCACACCATGCATCAACAGAGAACACGACATCAAAAAATTTCTTCCAAAATCAAGTAAAACAAGAAATTAGTATTACACAGGATTTGTTTGATTGTCGAGAAAAACACAGAGAAAACAAGAAATAAAGAAAATTAACCAAACACAAAGAAAATCAACAGATCTTTGGTTGCCAATCGTCTTTCCTTCTATTTCTACACTTTTCCACCACTTTCTCACCAACCAAACAAGAAATAAAGAAAATTAACAACAAAAAAGGCTTGAAGGACCTAGATCTTCAGTGATAAAAGGAGCATCAGAAGACCGATCTAGTTTTCTCTCCGTTTCGATGACCAAACCACTAGAACCGAACGCCGACGAAAACGACAGAGCTCTCATGCCAACGAAAACAACTACTACTTTCCTTTGCGTGTTGGGTCTGTGAGAGCATGTTTGGTCTATCAGAGAGAGGGGCGGTGAGGGAGAGTTGGGTTTGTGAAAGAGAGGGCAATGAGGGAGAGTAATAAAAAATTGTAAAAAAATGAATATTTTATTGAATAAATGTGTAAAATAGATAAACTGATATGAGTGTTTTGTAAAATTAAAAAAAATAATATTTTCTGTGTAAAATAGAAAGAAAATTTGCACTTCCTAATGTGGATGCTATAAGTCATTTATATTTATGCAAATGAGTAAAATATTTATAAAAATTTCATGGCCACCAAGCCTACAAGTAGGCAGTAGCTCTGCCCATGTTTGGCAGGTTAGGATTCATAAATTGGAAAAGATATTGAGTAGGTAAGCAAAATATACAATCACATGCTTTCACTGATCCTTCCTGGCTATGGTATCCTAACGATAACTTAACTAATGGACGATCTTCGTATCTCGAGGACATCTCTAATGATGAATTAATTAGAGGTTAATCTCGTAAATGGACCAGTGATATCTCCACCAAGACACTTAATGCCAGTGGAGCAATTCAGGGAATTAATATCAAAATAATTTAAACATGAATTTTTTTTTAAGGTTGTCGATGAGCCACATCATCCGAATGGGATAAGCACTTGAGCTTTGGGCAAGTTTTAATGAGTGAGGACATGGGAAAATTAAGTTGCGTGCAAGTCAAATTCTATGAAAGTCAAGCGAATGGTTAAAGTATACGATATTAAAAGTAGTCTGATTAACGATTGTTTTAATGAATCATTTTTTAAAAAGTATTAATACAAATTTTATGGAAGATATAAAAAACTGTAATACAAATATCAGTTTTTTCTTATTTCCCATAAAAAAAAATTAATTAAAAGCATTTCCTAAATGAAATACACTTCCAACATTTGTTAACAAAATCCTTAATCAAATTAATCGGATTGAAAAAAAGTGATTACATATAAACCATGCAAGGCCCTAGATATGTGACAGGCATGCATGCTTCATGGTTTAAAATAAAAATATAGTATTTTGTTAATGATAAAACTTAATTAGTTACAGCTTTTTAAGCTTACTAAAATAGTTTAAAAGGTATAATTGCATTGAGTCTAATTGTTCTTAAAAAAATAATATAATTTATGTTTTAAGAGTCAATGTAACTGTGGGGGGTAGAAACGTTGGAATGCCATGTGGGCCCAGGGCCTGGTCCGAGGACATGGATTCTGCTGGAGGGGTCGCGAGTCGAGAGCAGGGCCTCCTTACACTGGGGTCCAATGGCCCGCCGATCAGACCGCCAGCCTGTCGGATAGGGTCCGAGGAGAAGGTCTCCTCGGACGTAGTCTTAGGAACCGAGCAGGATAGCAAAACGCCCGGAGGGGGCTCCTAAAACTCGGCGAGTCATCCTAAACCCCAGCGGGATGCCGAGATGGGAGACAAGGGAAACGTGCATTGCATAAAGCTGCTGCCACCGCATTAAAGGTCTTTCACCTACCCGCCTGGCCGCATTAATGGAGAAATGACTTCTAAGAGGACGGTGGACAGCCTTAAGGGCATTGGGGAGGGTTTTCAGGGAAAAGACAAATGGGAACCAGGGATGGGGAGTATAAATAGAGAAAGAGGAACCACTAGAAGGGGATCCGGATTTTTCCCAAGAAAGAGAAAGACGCTCTCTCTCTCCCCTCCCAAAGAACAGAAGGTCAGAAGCTCCTCGGCTCACGTCCGACGAGAGAGATAGGCTACCCATCGGCCCGCTACCTGCAAGAAGTTGACTTGGTCCTCACCCTATAACCTCCTGAAGCCCCAAGTAGTCAAGGCTTTAAGCCCATTCTCTACAAATTCTATTGTAAAGGCCACTTGGGCCGGCTAAGCATTTGGGCCCAAGGCCGACTTTGTGCCCTTATAATTGGCGCCGTCTGTGGAAAGCCTAGACAAAAGGGACTAGAAGGATCATGGAAGGTTCAGGTTCACGACATGCAGAGTCCAGGGGGTCCCAGGGCGAGGACCAATTTGCACGATTAGAACGGGAAGGAGAGCGCGAAGCCAGGTGCGCACTGAGCATACTCGTGGGAGGAGCCACGCACGCGACGGAAGTAGAACCTCCCGCGAAAAGAGCATCGAGACCCTGCAAAGGGAGGTTGATCATTTGAGGAAGAAGTTGCGCCGGGAGAAACGAAGGCGCACACCATCCCCTTCAGACCAATCCTCGACGGATACTAGCAGTAGCTCCGATAGTGCCAGGTCGAAGACCCCCCATTGCGAGTCCTCTTCGCAGGAGGACGAACACCGTCGCCAACCTAAGGATAAGAGGACGTCCTCTAGAGGCCTAGCCAACAACGCACTGAGCAAGGCGCTCCACCATATTTCCAAGTCACCCTTCACGCGGAGGATCGAGAAGGGAAAGCTTCCAAGGCGGTTCACTCAGCCAACTTTCACGATTTACAACAGGAGAACAGACCCAATGGAACACGTGAGCCACTTCAGCCAAAGGATGGCGGTGCACTCGAAGAATGAGACCTTGATGTGCAAGGTCTTTCCTTCCAGCTTGGGACCCGTCGCGATGAGATGGTTCAACGGCCTAAAGGCGGGCTCCGTCAACTCTTTCGCGGAGCTCACCAGGGCATTTGGCTCGCGGTTCATCACGTGCAGTAGGATCCCTCGACCTCTGGATTCGCTGTTGTCTATGGCCATGAGGGAGGGAGAGACCCTCAGAGCATATACCGACAGATATTGGGAGATGTACAACGAGATCGATGGAGACTTCGATGAAGTTGCCATAAGTACCTTCAAGGTCGGCCTTCCAAACGAACATGACCTGAGGAAGTCACTAACCAGGAGGCCCGTCAAGAGCGTGCGTCGTCTCATGGACCGCATTGATGAGTATACGCGGGTGGAGGAGGATCAGTTGCAAGTGAAGGCCAGGATGAAGGTTATCCCCCAAGAAAGGAGGGATTTCAGGTCGGACGGGTACAGCAACAGTAGGCCGAGGAGAGAGTTCGTTGGGCAACCTTGTCGGATGCCAACACAGGTGGTCGGCGTTGTGTTTCGCGAACCCATACAGCGGGTATTTGAGAAAATTCGCCACGAGCCCTATTTCAGGTGGCCCAGCAAAATGACAGGAGACCCTGCGAAGCGAAACCAAAACCTCCACTGCCAGTACCATCAAGAGCACGGCCATACGACCGAGAACTGCAAAAGCTTACGGTACTACCTAGAACAGCTGACGAATGAGGGAAAGTTGAGGCAGTTCGAGCATCAACACGAAGGGCATAGAGAGCACCCTGGGCCGTCAAGCCAGAGCCATCACGCCCCGAGGCCCCCTCTGGGAACCATCAACCTCATTCTCGCCGCCCCTGGGAAGACTGGCTCGCGCCCGTCCAGAGTGATGTCTGTGGCGCGAGCCCATGTTGAGGGCCTTGACTCCGAGGCGAAGAGGATTAGGGGCAACGAGCCCCCAACTTTGGCCTTCTCGGACGCCGACAAAGAAGGGACCATTCAACCCCACGACAACGCCCTGGTCATAATGCTGAGAATTGGAGGCTACGATGTAAAGAGGGTGATGGTGGACCAGGGAAGCGGCGCAGACATCATGTATCCCGACCTGTACAAGGGGCTAAACCTGAGGAAGGAGGACCTCTCGGCCTACGATTCACCCCTGATAAGCTTCGAGGGAAAGGTGGTGATCCCCAAGGGGCAGATAAGATTGCCCGTACAATCGGGGCCAGCAGTGGTAGAAGTGGATTTCATAGTGGTGGATGCCTACTCCCCGTACACAGCCATTGTAGGGAGACCTTGGCTGCATGCCCTAGGGGCTGTTTCCTCCACCCTCCACGCCAAGGTAAAGTTCCCTTTTGGTGGCCAAGTCGAGGAAATTATTGGGAGTCAGTCCGCAACAAGGCAGTGCCTGACCGCCACGATTTTATGTAGGCCGGACCCCGAACCTGCGGCTCTGGCTGCTCCGACCTCATAGCAATTAGCCTCTTCTGCCACTCCCGGAATAACAGTGGTGGAGGAGTCCGCGTGTGAGGGGTTAGATAGGGTCCTCGTGGACGACGACCCAGAGAGGTTCTTCCAGATTGGGGCCCAGTTGCCGACCGAAGAAAATGAAGAGTTGGTCGCGTTCTTGAGAGGGAACCTCGATGTGTTCGCATGGGATGAGCATGAGATGCCTGGAATCGACCCAAGCTTCATATGCCACCATCTGAACGTTAACCCGGCGGCAGTGCCGAAGAAGCAACCTCCTCGGCGTTCCTCCGCGGAACACTCCGAGGCCGTGAAGGAGGAGGTCATCAAGCTCAAGAGGGCTGGAGCTATCAAGGAAGTGTTCTACCCCGAATGGTTGGCGCACACAGTCGTGGTGAAGAAGAAAAACGAGAAATGGAGAGTGTGCGTAGACTTCACAAACCTCAACAAGGCCTGTCCCAAGGACCCATTCCCAATGCCACGCATAGATCAACTGGTAGATGCGACGATCGGCCACCTCCGCATAAGTTTCCTGGACGCCTTTCAGGGGTACCACCAGATACCCTTGGCTTTAGAGGACCAGGAGAAAACCGCTTTCGTGACCCCCACTGGCAACTACCATTACAAGGTGATGCCCTTTGGCTGAAGAACGCGGGGGCTACCTATCAGAGGATGATGACCCGGATGTTCGAGGCACAGTTGGGAAAGACTGTCGAAGTATACGTAGACGACATGGTTGTCAAGAGCAAGGCCATATCAGACCATGTGGCCGACCTGAATAGCACGTTCCAGACTTTGCGGAAACATAAGTTACGACTGAACGCCTCCAAATGCTCCTTCGGCGTGGGGTCTGGTAAATTCCTGGGATACATGCTTACTCACAGGGGTATTGAGGCCAACCCCGAACAGATCTCAGCGATCTGTAACCTGCAACCGCCTCGAAACCCGAAGGAGGTCCAGAAGCTAGCCGGAATGACGGCTGCTCTTAGCAGGTTCATCTCTCGATCTGCGGACAGATGCCGGCCATTCTTCCAGCTGCTGAACAAATGGAAGGGATTCGAATGGACCGAGGAATGCTCGTTGGCGTTCCAGCAGCTGAAGGAATACCTCTCTCGACCACCCATTATGTCTCGTCCCGATCCAGACGAGGTGCTGTTCGCATACCTAGCTGTGGCTGCCCACGCGGTGAGCCTAGTTCTGATACGGGATGACAGCGGCATACAACGGCCGGTCTACTACGTCAGCAAGTCTCTGCAGGAGGCCGAGATCCAGTATTTACTGTTGGAAAAGGCAGTCCTAGCCATAGTGCACGCGACGCGCCGGCTTCCGCACTACTTCCAGTCTCATACGATCGTCGTGCTAACCCAACTCCCACTCAGGTCCGTGCTGCGGAGTGCTGACTACTCTAGTAGAATTGCAAAATGGGGAACCTTCTTGAGAGCCTTCGACATCAAGTATTTACCTCATACATCCGTGAAAGGGCAAGTCCTGGCCGACTTGGTGGCAGAGTTCACTAAGCCTTCCCGGAGGAACACGTGGGGGGATGGGGCGCAGGTGTAAAGCCAGTTGGTGTAGTCTCGTGTGAAACACCTCCGGTGTGGAAGCTCTACGTGGATGGGGCAGCGAACCAGAGGGGTTCAGGCATGGGAATAGTGTTGATGTCCCCCGAGGGAATCATCGTGGAAAAATCCTTGAGGCTAGCATTCTCGGCTACCAACAACGAAGCCGAGTACGAGGCTTTGCTGGCAGGAATGGACGTGGCTCATAAAATGGGGGCAAGATCGGTGCTAGCATTCTCAGACTCGCAGCTTGTGGTCAGCCAAGTTCAAGGGAAGTTGGAGGCCAGGGAACCGAGAATGCGGGAATATTTAGCCCGCGCCAAGTACCTGCAGGCAAAGTTCGAATCCTTCACTCTATCGCACACCTCCAGGAGCGGAAACACCCACGCAGATTCGCTGGCTACTCTGGCAACCTCCTCGGCACAGGGCCTTCCACAGGTCATCATTGTAGAAGATCTGCTCAGGCCAGCTGGTTCGGGCTGTTAGTCCGTCTGGGTCCAATAAGTCGGGGCAGAGCCCAATTGGATGGACCCCATAGTGTCATTCCTCAAACACGACACGCTGCCGGAGAACAAGACTGAGGCTGACAAGATCCACAGGAAAGCTCCCCGGTTCTGGTTATCCGAGGACGACAAGCTCTATAAACGGTCGTTTTCAGGGCCCTACCTGCTGTGTGTGCACCTGGAGGGGACGGAGCAGCTCTTGGAGGAGTTGCATGAGGGAATTTGTGGTAGCCACACGGGCGGCAGGTCTTTAGCTCACAGGGCCCTCACGCAGGGGTACTGGTGGCCGAACATGCATAGAGAATCACAGGAGTATGCGAGGAAATGTGACCAATGTCAAAGGTTTGCGCCCAATATCCACCAGCCTGGGGGTGCGCTTAATCCGTTGGCCAGCCCTTGGCCGTTTGCACAGTGGGGATTGGACATAGTGGGACCCTTCCTGAGGGCGGCAGGCAACAAGCGGTGGCTGCTTATCGGGACAGACTATTTTACTAAATGGGTGGAGGCCGAGCCGCTAGCAAATATACGGGACGTGGAAGCGAAGAGATTCCTCTAGAAGAACATCATCACCCGATTTGGGATCCCACGAACTCTCGTATCGGATAATGGACTGCAGTTCGACGGCAAGGCCTTCAGGAGGTACTGTGGAGACTTCGGCATCACAAACAGGTACTCCATCCCGGCCTACCCACAGGGGAACGGCTAAGCTGAAGCAAGCAACAAGTCGATAGTCAATGGGCTCAAGAAGAGACTGGATGATAAGAAGGGCAGATGGGTGGACGAGATACAACATGTGTTGTGGACTTACCGAACCACGCCGCGAAGGTCCACGGGGGAGACTCCTTTCGCGATGGCGTATGGCGCCGAGGCTGTGATTCCTACAGAGATGGGATTCCCGACGACGAGGACGCAGTCTTTCGCCCCGGCTGCTAATGACGACATGCTGCTCAAGGGGCTGGACTTGGTGGAGGAAAGGCGTGAAAGCGCTATAGTTCGACTGGCTGTCTACCAATAAAGGCTCAAACAAGGGTACGACTCCCGCGTGCGATCTAGACCTCTCGCTCCGGGAGACCTAGTCTTAAAAAAGGTTGTCGGAACCGCTAAAGACCCCTCGTGGGGAAAATTAAGGCCAAACTGGGAGGGGCCTTACCGTATAACCTCAGTGGCCGGCATAGGATCATATTATCTAGCCGACCTGAAAAACAAGCGTGTAAAACGACCATGGAATGTAAATAACCTTCGAAGGTATTACTACTAATGAAAACCATGTCTGCCCTGTATTCGGATATCCTTATGTTATACTGGTTGTTAATGCTATAATTTCAATCAGTTTTTTTTTTTATTAAGTGTTAATGTCAACCTTGGTTAAGCTAGGTCCTCGGACCTTCTACCTTGGGAAAATTTAACACGGTTCAATCAGTTTTTTATTAAGTGTTAATGTCAACCTTGGTTAAGCCAGGTCCTCGGACCTTCTACCTTGGGAAAATTTAACACGGTTCAATCAGTTTTTTATTAAGTGTTAATGTCAACCTTGGTTAAGCCAGGTCCTCGGACCTTCTACCTTGGGAAAATTTAACACGGTTCGATCAATTTTTTATTAAGTGTTAATGTCAACCTTGGTTAAGCCAGGTCCTCGGACCTTCTACCTTGGGAAAATTTAACACGGTTCGATCAATTTTTTATCAAGTGTTAATGTCAACCTTGGTTAAGCCAGGTCCTCGGACCTTCTACCTTGGGAAAATTTAACAGGGTTCAATCAATTTTTTATTAAGTGTTAATGTCAACCTTGGTTAAGCCAGGTCCTCGGACCTTCTACCTTGGGAAAATGTAACACGGTTCAATCAGTTTTTTATTAAGTGTTAATGTCAACCTTGGTTAAGCCAGGTCCTCGGACCTTCTACCTTGGGAAAATATAACACGGTTCAATCAGTTTTTTATTAAGTGTTAATGTCAACCTTGGCTAAGTTAGGTCCTCGGACCTTCTACCTTGGGAAAATGTAACACGGTTCAATCAGTTTTTTATTAAGTGTTAATGTCAACCTTGGCTAAGCTAGGTCCTCGGACCTTCTACCTTGGGAAAATTTAACACGGTTCAATCAATTTTATATTAAGTGTTAATGTCAACCTTGGTTAAGCCAGGTCCTCGGACCTTCTACCTTGGGAAAATTTAATACGGTTCAAACAATTTTTTATTAAGTGTTAATGTCAACCTTGGTTAAGCCAGGTCCTCGGACCTTCTACCTTGGGAAAATTTAACACAGTTCAATCAGTTTTTTTTTTTTTTTATTAAGTGTTAATGTAAACCTCGGTTAAGCCAGGTCCTCGGACCTTCTACCTTGGGAAAATTTAACGCGGTTCAATCAATTTTTATTAAGTGTTAATATCGACATATGCTAAGCCAAGTCTTCGGACCTCTTGCCTTCGGAAAATTTAACATATAAATTGTCTACACCTAGTGTTAATATCGACCTAGGCTAATCAAAGGTTGCAATGCCTTCGTGGTGAGGCCGCGCCTATCCTAATTTCGAACATGCCCGTGGGCACTAACCTATCGCCTCGGATGTTGAGTTGCATAGCATTCACATACAACACGTGGTACAATAATGCAAGCAACACCGCAATGAACATAATGCATTAAGAAATCACGCTGTAAAGGTAAGATAATGAAATCCATAGATAATAAACTATTCGAGACAAGGCTAGAATAAGGGTGTACAAGTAAAAACAAAAGAACAAAACACAAAAAATAACCGCTACACTAAAATAGCCGATGAGAGCGAAAATCTGCGCGAAGTGACGAAGGGAGCCCGAGCCCGCCTACCCCTTGATCTTCAATGGAGGTTCCTTTGACAGCTTAGAGTGGGTCTCTTTGTCTTGACCTTCTTCTTCCTTTGCCGCAACCTTGGACGGGTCTTGGGCCTGCTTCCCCTTATCCTTCGGCATGGGTGGAGGCGGGACTTGGCCGGCAGGCTCGTCCGACACCTCCTTAGGGATGACAACCCCATCGGGGGGCGGGACTTGCCTCTGGGAGGATAGGGGCTGCGATCTCGGCGTCGACCAAAGTTGGAGCAACGTCTTCAACAAATCTGATATCCTCTGGATACTAGATCTTCTCAGCTGCCCTCAACTCGGAGCCGGCAGGGACTCCCGTAGCATTTAGGGCCTCGGCCCAAACCTACTGGCAGTACTCCCTGCACAGCTCGCCTAACTCCTCGGTCAGGCGGTTCTCGGTCGTCTCGACCCCGTCATTGAAAGCAGCCCTGGTAGCGGCCTCCACCATCTCCTTGATAGTGCGAGCCGCCTCCTCAGCCTACGCGAGCTCCTTTCTCAAGTTGGAGACCTCTTGCCCCGCCTGGGCCAGGGCCTCCTCCCTTTGCTGCAGGAGCTTACGCTGGGCTTCCGCCTGCGCCGTCGCCGACTTCAGGCCCGCGTCCAAGCTCCTCCTCTCTTTCTGCTCTGAGGCAAGTTCGGCCGCCAGCTCCGCCTTCGCCGCCTCGACGCGGCCTAACTCCCTTTCGACCTCCACCTTAGCGGCGTTCTCGGCCCCCACTCGGTCCTGGTAATGTTGCACCAAGGCATCGGCTGCGAAGGCCTCCTGGGTGGCTTACAAAGATAAGTCAAAGAGTATGTTGGTTCCCAGGCACGTAGAACGAAGTAGTGGCAAAAGGTTTGAGAGGCAGCACTTACCAACGCCAAGTTCCTTTTGAGAGAAAGGAAGAGGCGTGTCCGACCCATCCTCCCGAGATCCTCCATATCCCTGGGCAGGAGGAGGGGCTGCTCCAAAGTGTTGGCTAAATATAAAGCGTGGCCCCTCTGGTAGTCCCGGATACTCGCGTTCATGGGAATCGGAGCCCCGTCTACCTGGAGAGCGGGGAACCAGCTGGACTCCCCTCGGCGGACCTCGGCTTGTCCGCGAAATTCCCCGCTCTCGACGGACGAGGCCTTTACTCCACCCTCAGCAACCTACTGCTACTGCTGCTGCAGTTGCCTTTGGTACTTCTGTTTTTTCTCTCTCTCCTTATCGGCCTCCTCGTTCTCGTTCCTCCTCTTCTTTGGGACGTTGGGAGGAGGAGGGAGTGGGTCGGTCGGAGGGGGAGGTGGAGGTGGGAGTATCTTCGGCTAGGACCCGGAAACGTCACCCTTGAGGACTTAGGTCCCTCTCTTCTTGGCAAAAAGATCCCTTAAAGACGTCATATCGTCGTCTTCTTCAGAGGAGGCCTCCGGTAGAGCGACAACTAAGCCCAGGATGCCGGAATGCCTGTCCGAGGCGCTCTCTTCCTCGTCCGAGATGTCAACCACGTTGCCCCCTAACGGCCTTTCGGCTTCCTCTAGGTGGAACCGATCGATCTCCTCTCCAAGGGACGAGGCGGAGGCTGCAGGCTCTTCCCGGACGATCTGGTCCTCTCGCTGTGCGGCCAAAGGAAGGGCTTCCACGGGCTGACCGTATAGGATGGTGGAGGGTGCGTCCGGCAAAGCGCGGGGAGCGAGGAACTCTGCGTAGCGAACGTCTATCCGCGCTCGCCTCTTGTGGCCGGCAAGAATGGCGTCCTCAACCTCGCCGAAAGCCTTCGAAATGGGGTCGTACCCCAGTATTAGGTGGGCAGCCCTCACTTGCAGGTCGTCGTTCACAAAGACCTCAGATCTCAGAACCTTGTTAAGGTCCGAGACATTGACGTTTCCCAAGTGGGGAGATGTGTGTTGCTTATCTGCAAGAAAGAAGCAGAGGAATCAAACGGAGTTAGATACACGCCGCAGAACAAGTAAGAATGACAACAAGTGACAGCAAAACTACCAAGGGAATTGAAATGGGGCAAAACTTCTCAAACTAAAACTCCTAAATCCTAGGGAGTCACACCTGGTTGTCCCTCCCTCACTGGGCAATGGAGACCATCGTACCACCTCCCTATAACGAGGAGATAATCATCCTTCATGCCCTTATTGGACTTTGGCAGACAGGAGATGAGCCGGACCGCGCTAGACCTCGACTTGAGGTAGTAGCCTGCGTCTTTCATCCGGTGGCACTCATACATGTAGACGACGTCGTGCCATGTGAGGTGGAGGCCCATTTGCTCGTTCAGAGCATCGACACAACCTAAAATCCTAAACATATTGGGTGTGCACTGTTCCGGACATAACCTATGGTTGTGGAGGTACTCCCTAGTCACCTCCTTCATGGGGAGTGTCATCCCGCCCTCTAGGAAGGCAATTATGGGGATGACGACTTGCCCCACTTTGCTAGAGTCCGCTACCGCCCCGGGGGGACAGTACTCCAGGCCCACATCTGAAGGGATGTGATATTTGGCCCGGAATCCTTCCATGTCGGAGGGCGTATCCACTAGACACTTGAACCTACCCATGGAATCGAGGCTAGAGACATGGATTCGTAAAGAGGGGAAAGAAAAGTTGAAAGCCGAGGAGAAACTTACACAAGAAGAGGCGTGCGCACTTTGGGAGCTTGTTGGGAGAGAGAAAGAGGTTGGATGGCTCTGCAGTAAGTTCGCTCTTTGGAAGAAATGATGAATATCACGACTACCGAAGTGTTTTAAGAGATTTGGAGGCGGGGGTTCGTGGGAAACATCCCGCTCAAATTTTCGGGGACAAATCCAGGCCTTTGGATCCCCATCTCATCGTTAAACGTGCGCGACAGGGAGTTACTCAGCACATTTAATGCGGATGTTGCGTGTTACGAAGCTTCAAGGAGGCGTCCAGAAGGCACGGGCGTACTCCGCACGTGCGACAATCTAAAAATCTTGTGGAGGGGAGATTCGTGGGTCAAAAACCCGTCTGCCTCCTCGGCCCGGAGTCAAACGATTTTTTGAGGGGCTATTGTGGGGGGTAGAAATGTTGGAATGCCATGTGGGCCCAAGGCCTGGTCCGAGGACATGGATTCCGCTGGAGGGGTCGCGAGTCGAGAGCAGGGCCTCCTCACACTGGGGTCCAATAGCCCGCCGATCAGACTGCCAGCCTGTCGAATAGGGTCCGTGGAGAAGGTCTCCTCAGACGTAGTCTCAAGAATCGAGCAGGATAGCAAAACGCCCCGGGGGGGGCTCCTAAAACTCGGCGAGTCATCCTAAACCCCAACGGGATGCCGAGGTGGGAGACAAGGGAGACGTGCATTGCATAACGCTGCTGCCACTGCATTAAAGGTCTTTCACCTACCCGCCTGGCCGCATTAATGGAGGAATGACTTCTGAGGGGACGGTGGACAGCCTTAAGGGCATTGGGGAGCGTTTTCAGGGAAAAGACAGATGGGAACCAGGGATGGGGAGTATAAATAGAGAAGGAGGAATCACTAGAAGGGGATCCGGATTTTTCCCAGGAAAGAGAAAGACGCTCTCTCTCTCCCCTCCCAAAGAACAGAAGGTCAGAAGCTCCTCGGCTCACGTCCAACGAGAGAGATACGCTACCCTTCATAATATAAACTTTTATTTAATATTTAATCATCGGCTTTAGTTTCATTTTTGATATTTTTTTTAATATTAAATAAATACTAGTTTGTATAAAAAGAAAATAATTTTATTTATATTTAGACCTTCAGTAGGTTAAAATTTTGATTTCGCACACGGTTGAAGAAAATATTATGCCCGTTAATAATAGACTACATACTTCCTTCTAAAGTCGATGATTGTTTTTGAGTAAAATATTTGAAAGTCGATGAACTTTACCAACTCCCCTGAGCGCGATCGTTGGACATCTAGTTTAATAAGACTAATATAATCCTATCTTTTATAGAGCTTAATTACAAGGCAGTATATATATAACTCTGATTTTTAATTTGTGGTGCGAGGAATTTAATTTGGACGAGTAGACCATGGTCTGGTACGACTATGGGGAGGGTGCCGAAACTCCAATTTTTATGTGTATTGACTTACTTTTTTTTTTTTTTTTGTGAGAAGAAATACCTTGAACTTTATTTAGAAAAATCAGCCAACAAAAAGTACATGAGAAAGGTGCGGGGAGACATCCTCCATTTACACTGAAAAACTTTTAACATGTCTAGCATATTTAGCTAGGATATGTGCTATAATATTATCAGTTCTACAAACGTGAGATTACCTAATGCTACTGACTGCCACCACCATGGATTTTGCCAAGCTGAGGATATGACCAAAAGTGGAGAGGGATTCTTCATCGGACTTCAGTGCTTTTATAATATTGGTAGAGTCCCCCTCTAATAAGAAAGAGGTGAAGCCGAGTCCCTGTGTAAACGAAATTGCTCTAACTGCTGCCATTGCTTCAACTATCTCTGGAGAGAATGGAAGACTGGCTTGCTCCGAAAGTGAAGCAATTGCTTGTCCTCTGCTTTTTTGGATGACGACCCCCAAACCTGCCTTTCCAATATCTCTGAACTGAGCTCCGTCAAAGTCAACTTTAATTTCACCTGCCGGCGGTGGTGACCATCTAACTCGAGATTGAATAGTGCTTATGGATTGCAACGAGATAGTGGAATTGGCCTGTTGAAAATCTGCCAGCGCTTGCGAAGCTGTTGGTACCACCTGAGAGAGCGGATAGTCCTCAGCTGAGGTTCGAACCTGGTTCTTGCGATGCCAAAGAGTCCATATAATCATAGCCAAAAACTTCGGATTTTTCTGTTCTTCGTTAGTATAAGTGAGAACCTCTTTGATAGAGGAAAACGTTTTTGTCTGTCGGAATGAGAAAGAAGGAACTGAACCCCAAACCTGTGAGAGCTATGAACACCCCCAGAGAGCATGGAGCACTGATTCTGTCTCAAGCTTGCATAGTTCATAGATATCCTCGGTCAAGATATGTCTTTGTCGCAAATTTTGTTTCACCGGTATAGCATTGTGACAAGACCTCCATAAAAATTTTGGACTTTGCTTTGCACGAAGAGACCCCAGATTATTTTCCACACACTATTATCGGGCTGGGTAGATGCTCCGGGTTGACATGGGGTTTGATCAGAGGTGAGGAATCTTGAAATCGACTTCACCGTGTAGATACCTGATGGGGTAAAAAGCCAAACTATGGCATCCTCCACTACATTAGGACATAAGGGGATGCTTGAAACCAACTCTACCTCCTGGCGGGGTGAATAGTCCATGCAGAATGTTGGAGCCCCACTTCTTTGTGACTGGTTCTATGAGGTTTGATACTTTCATATCCTCAAAACCTAGTACCACATGAGATCTGATTCTCGGATGAGCTGTGGAAGGCAGCAAAGCATCATTCCACACACTTATGGAATCACCACATCCCACTCTCCACCGAGCACCCTTCAACAATAGATCTCACCCTTTCAAAATGCTATGCCATGCCTATGATCCTATACTTGAGTAAGGAGCTTCTAGGATGGAACAATGTGGAAAAAAACCTCGCCTTAAAAACTCTATGAAATAGAGAATTTTTTTGGTGAAGTAATCATTATGCCTGCTTGGCTAAGAGTGCGTCATTGAAGCTGGCCAAATCTTTGAACCCCATGCCCCCTTCTAACTTGTGTTGACAAAGGGTGTCCCACTTAATCCAATGAACCTTCCTTCGGTCACCTTTTTGGCGCCACCAAAATTTCCTTATGAGGCTCTTAATATCTCCACAAAACCCCAAAGAGAGTTTAAAGCAGCTCATTTTGTAGGTTGGAATTGCTTGAACTACTGCCTTGATGAGGATTTCTTTACCCGCTTAAGACAAAAGCTTTTCCTTCCACCCTTATATTTTTTTCCAAACTCTCTCCTTAATGTAGTTGAAACTGGCCTTTTTTTATTTTTCCCCACCAAGGATGGTAACCTCAAGTACTTCTCATATTGTAAGATCACCGGTACATCCAAGGCAACTTTGATGTGATTTTTAACTTCCTCAGAGGTGGACTTGCTGAAAAAGATGGTGGTTTTTTTTATTGATTTGTTTACCTAAGCACTTGCCATAAGTCTCAAGGATATTCAAAACTTGTTGGCATTCCTGGATTGTGGCCCTGCAAAATAAAAGACTATCATTTGCAAAAAAGAGATGGGTTAGTCTGGGGCTGTTTCTGCATAGGGCATAACCCCTAATATCACCTTTACCAACTGCCTTATGTATGAGACCGTGTAATCCTTCTGTGCAAAGCAGAAAAAGGAATGGTGATAATGGATCTCCTTCACGGATACCCTGAGTAGGGTATATCATCCCTTTTGGCTCTCCATTAACCAATATAGAATAAGAGACCGTCTTGACACATAGCATCGAAAGTTTAATCCATCTCTCAGTAAAACCCACACGTCTCATGACTGATTCAAGATAGGAGCATTCTACCCTGTCATATGCTTTGCTCATGTCTAATTTAATGGCCATAAAATCTTCCTTTCCAACATGTTTCTACATACTATGGAGAAATTCAAAAGCAACTAGAATATTGTCAGAAATTAATTTGCTTTTTGTAAATGCACTTTGATGTTCAAAAATAATATTTGGAAGAATTTTTTTAATTCTATTTGCCAAGACCCTTGAAATTATCTTATATAAAACATTGCAAAGGCTAATGAGTTTAAAGTCTGAAACATATTTGGGAGAATTTTTTTTTTTTTTTTTGGATGAGAGTAATAAAAGTGTGGTTGAGATTATCTGGAAGATATGCAGCATTAAGGAAACACAGTACAAATTGAGTAACATCATTACCAATTGTGCCCCAATAATGTTGGTAAAACAAAGGAGGCATTTCGTCTGGTCCTAGGGCTTTGAGAGGAGCCATTTCTTTTATTGCTTTCTGGACTTCCCAAGCAATGAAGTTCTGTACAAGCTGATTTTTCATATAGAGCTAATAATCTTCTCAATAGACACTGTGGCTATATCGCATAGGGACTAGTCGGCCGAAGTAAATAGCTCATGTAAATAGCCTACAAGTATCTCAGCTACCTCCTCATTGTTAGTGCTTCAATGTCCACTTAAAGACTGAAGCTTCTAAATGGTGTTCTTGCACCTTCATTGAGTGGCCCTACAGTGAAAGAACCTTGAGTTTTGGTCTCCCTGTGTGGCCCAAAGCACCTTGGACCTTTGAAACCATAACTTTTTTTCTTTGTCCACCAGAACTGAAATCTCCTTCTTCAACATCTGTAATCAGAAATTCTGTCCAATGCTAACGCCTGCCTTTCAACTTCAGCCAATTCCTTCCTTTTTTTCTTCAAGGTTTTCCTGACATTGCCGAAGTGGTTTCTTTCCCAACTTTTTAGTTCCCGGCCACACTTGCCAATTTTTCAAATGACTCTAGATGCTGGATCGTCCACTTCCTTGCATCCCAAACTACTTCAACAACCTTCGAGCATGTATGGTCCGACAACCACATCTCCTCGAATCTAAATGGCTTTGGGTGGATTGAAATATTAGGCCCTCCATGTCAATCCATATTGGGCTGTGATTCGAGGATTCTAACTTGAGATGCTGTATTTTAGTATCTGCAAATCTCAAAAGCCAATCATTAGTTGCTAAAGCACGATCAAGTCGCTTCCATATCAAGTGACCTGCAAAAAAGTGTTTCTGCCATGTATACTAGGGGCCTAAGAAACCAAGATCGATAAATCCACATTCATCCACCACATCCCGGAATAATTGTATTTGTGTTTGGCTTCTACTACTCCCTTCCAGTTTCTTGGAGCTTCAAATGATTTCATTAAAATCCCCGGCATACAGCCAAAGGAGATTAAATATTTTATGAAGATGTCAAAGCTTATTCCATGAATCAATCCTTTTATGCGTCACTGGTTCCACATAAAAACCGGTGAATCACCATACCTCTTCCTTCCCTTTATTGATAATGGAGTCTATATGGTTTGGTGAGAAAGAATCAACGTGCAAGTCAATTGAATTTCGCCAAAAGATTGCTAGACCACCACCCTTATTATTTCGCTCAACAAAAAATAAGTTATCAAATTCAATCTTACGTTTGATCTCTTGTAGCCTAATTTCGCCCTTTCATGTTTCACCTATAAACATGACAAAGGGATCTTTAGCTCGCAGTAGCTCATCTCAAGCTCTTTACTTGTCCGCAAGTTTTCAAGCCCACAGTAGTTCCATACTTCAAGCCCACGGCAGTTCCATACTATGATACTCATGGTTCTTGGCGGGGCTGCTTGGTAGCCTCCACCAATAAATATTTCATATTATCATCTTTCGAAACCAAGATTTTCTTTGTTGGTAACTCAAGATGGGCACCCTCTTCAAGCTCTCTGGCTCTTTTGTTGGCAACAGGAAGGTGGATTGGAGTCTCTAGTGATGGGTTGCTACGTGCTAACCTCTTCCACATACGAAGTGCAATTGTGTCATGTGGGGTTTCAATGATTTGGTTGGTCAAGTGAGTGGTATTATTTTTTTCCTTATCTCCTAAATTGTCCATAATTATCCCTGATCTGTCTCCAATAGGATTCAAATATGTGGGGGTGACAGTTGGCAGATTGATTATAGAGGATGTGTGGGTGTCAAACTTATTCAAAGCCAAATCAATCTCCTCTATTTGATTTTCAAAATCTTGTGGACTGATATGGGAGGGAGAAGAATTTGGAAAGGAGTTTATTACCCAAGATTTTGGAGATAAATTTGGACGTGGATTCTGCACAAAATCCTCCACAAAATCCGCGGTATCCATGTAAGAAGCCTGAGGAAGATCCACCTTGGATTGGACGTTACTGAAGTGTTTTGGGGCAGGTCTGCCTTGTGGGATCACTGGCGGTATCTCCTCTGCTGCCCTGGCCTTGTTCTCAAAATTCTGAGTGGTGACACCCCCAAGCCCATCGCCAAGACCTGAGACAATCGTGTAAAGGTCTTCCTTGAATTGAAAGGAATAGCCCGTAGCCATGCTCCATATTCCTATTTTTCTTGAGGATTTGATCCTTTCCCAGTAAGCCACTTTCCCACACTCCTTCTCATTATGGAACACCATACCACACCAATAGCAAAAGTTGGTAAGCTTCTCATATTTAAAAGAGACCCAAATCTTAGCAACTTCATCCAAAACAACTCCTTGACCTCAGCATAAAGGTTTTGAAATATCTATTTTCACCCTAACCCCGTATGAAATCACCCCCCACCATCTCCTTCTCGACATCCTCGTATGAAACCTTTCTAAGGGATTCCCCTAATTCTATTGCTGTCTTGGGGTCAAGCATTCTCATAGGTAGACCATGTATTTGCACCCAAAACATGATCTTGGTAAAACATAGATGTTTGGCCATAACAGAATAATCATAGCGATGGAAATGAACGAGATGCTTATCAAAAGACCACGGTTCTTGTGCTAGTACGCGTTCCACATCTGTCTCAAGTTCAAAAACGAAAAGTAGGATGTGGTCCCCTACTTCTCTGATCTTAAACTCGTTTCTGGCCCTCTGTAAGGGTTTGAAAGTTCTAACAATTGCAACCACATTGAGGGCACGCTTTGTTAAGAATTTCGCAAGAACATATTCTTTTCTTCTCAGGTTTTTGGACTTTGTCAGACTAAGCTTCCTCGGCAGTCAGGGATAGTTTTTTCCATTCACTAAGGACTTCGTCCATTGTCGTGGCTGGGTGTTAAACGTATTGGTTAAATGATTAAATTTACCATATCCCAATAACTTAAGCTTTTAGGACAATCGGTAATTTAACATGGTATCAGAGCATGAGATCCTGAGTTCAATCCTTGTCTCCTCCACTCTACCTCCCATTTAAATTCTCACGTGTTGGGCCTCACCTATTCAAAGGTAGTTTCGGCCCACACATGAGGGGGAGTGTTAGAAGTATTGGTTAAATAATTAAATTTACCATATCCCAATAGCTTAAGCTTTTGGGACAATCGGTAATTTAACACTGGGGTAGATGGCGTGGAGTATGGAATAGAAGAAAGAGAGAGATGTGTTTACCTAAACCCACGAAGGAGAACCCAACAATGCCCTACTGCTAACAGTGTTAATAGAGGGAGGGGGGTATCATTCTGAAGAAGATAAAAGAGTTTCTAGAAGCCTATTTTCTCAGAGAGAAAAACCAGGCCGAGAAAATTAAACTTGTTTATGTGTATTGACTAGAAGGAATGGTTACAAAAAATTTCTGGGTCTCTTTTGATTTCTCACTATTAAGGGCACGTTTGGTACACTGTAATGATTATTACATGGGAATAAGAATAAGTATTACAAGGAATACATTAAGTTGGAATGTAATAAGTATTACTATTCATTAGTTTGGTGACCATTTAGGAATAAAATTCTAAATATGTATCCACAATTTAGTAGAGTATTAAAAAAAGGTGTAATTAAATTATTTTTAAGTCAAATTCCTAAAATGCACTTATTTTAGGGTGTTCAAAATAGAGCTAATAATTAACAATAAGGAAAATTTATTTTCTTTCCTTTTGAAGATGTGGCAACTAATGGCTTTTTAGGAAATTTTTTAAAATAGTTATTACATAAAGTGAAGGAATAGATATTCAGCACTTTTAATAAGGAATAGTTATTCCTCATTTTGAAGAATAGCTATTCATAAGGAATAACTATTCTTTATAATAAAAACATAACCAAACAACCGAATAGTTATGCCATAGGAATATCTATTACATTACAGTGTCTATTACAGTCTACCAAACATGCCCTAATTGATAACATTTAGCTATCAATATCGTTGCTAGATTATTACTGGACTCATAATTAGTTCAAATGGTATCTTCCCATGTATATGAGAGATCAGGAGGGCTTAGGTTCGAGCTATATGTATGGAACGTGACATAACCTCTTTTCCCTTTATAGGAGTATCAAATTACCCCAAAAAGAATATAAACTAAAAATAAAAATGAGACTACCAAGTCAAGTAGTCTCACAAAAACATTTCGAATTCTCATATAGGTTTTAGGTGTTCAAAATATAGGTCGAGACTGAGTGAAAATATATATAACGTTGGCGAAAAAATAGAACCAAATGAAAAGAGTATGATGAAACTTCCATAAAGAAAAATAAAAAGAGTATGATGAAATCTGAATAGTGAATATGCTTCTAAATCTAAGACGTTATCAAAGATTTAAAAGGACACCTTTTTAGTCAGAAGTCAGAACTTATAAGAACATATAAATAAATATATTGCACCTTTTTTCGTTTTGAAATGGAGGAAAGTAACTGCAGATTTTCTGGAGATATTCACCCCCTTCCCTCCGAAAAAAAAAAAAAAAAATGAGAGAGAAGAAGAGGAAGACCAACTGCTCTATAGTCTATGTTGCCCGTATTATGGCAAAGATTTTCTCAATCTTCCCTTTGTGAATCAGGCAAAAGTAACTAGAAATGAAAACGTGCATTACATTTACATCACATGAAAATATATACACACACACAAGAAATTCTTCACATCAAAAGTTAAAAACCTTTTGCAACTTATGTTTTTGGAATATGTATCTTCAACTTCAAGAAGCGACTAAAGAACACAATCAAGGAGAAATACTCAAATTGTTTAAATACAAATAAAAATTGACCAATTAATATCTTAAATTATGCATATATACATTTATTAGTCCTTCAATGTTATATGGTAATTTTAAAGTTTTGTCTGGATTTCAGAATCAGAAAGTTATGTGGAATAAATCTGAATAGTGAAGAACAGATTTTATCCAGTGTAAATGCAAAAATATTCCAAAACATTTTTTTTTTTTTTTTTTTGAGAAGGAAAAAAAAGTTTCCAAAACATAAATTTGAAGTATGAAGTATGAAAAATTAACCAAAAAAAAAAAAAAAAGTGGGCTAGCATAGAGGGTCGTAAATTACATTACATGCAAGCATGAGTGAGGGTATATTATATATACTAGTATGTAACCCATGCTAGTGTGTTACTGTGGGTACTCAGGATTGTGGGTACTTAGGATTTCACCTCAGACCAAGGGCTTTTTGCCTTATAGTCTCGTCGGCTTGACACCTTTGTGTCCCACATTGAAGAGAACTTCCCCCACTTTCTACCTTATAAGCTATGAAGCGAAGGAGTAGTGTACCATCAGTAAAGAAAGGATGAAAGGATAGAACAAAGAAAGGATGAAAGGATGAGGATGACAAGGACATATCAAGACAGCAGTTTCTTGGGACACAAAAGTGTCAAGCCGATGAGACTACAAGGCAAAAAGCCCTTGATCCAAGGTGAAAATGCTGAGTACCCACAGCTATGATTAAGTTGCTTTATCACAAACCATTTTTAGCAAAATATTTTAATTAATTAAATATGAATCTCATAACGTGCATCTCATAATAATATATAACAATAAAATAACATAAATCTCATAAAAAAAATTTAATCAATTAAAAATCACTAAAATTATAAGTATAAAACGTAAAAACAAACAAATAAGATGAGTACTAATTCCTTAAAAGAAAATTTACAGTGAGTTGAGAAAACTACACAAATAATCTTTGATGTTTGAAGAATAATGAGATTACAACTTCCTTTCAAAATTAGATAGAGACTCGTGCTGATAACGTGTTATGAAAAAAAAAAAAAAAAACATGTAACATCAATGATAGGAAAACAAAACAATTTTATAATTAAACAATAAAAATTATTGACAAAAAGGAAAGAAAGTATAGGCAAATAAAAGAAAATAAACATGCAATATCAATCATAGGAAAATCACAAAATTATACAATTAAATAATAAAAAATTTACACAAAAAGGAACGACAGTATAGGCAGATGAAAGAAAGTAGTAATCAAACCTTAGGAATGATTAGAATTCGTTTTGCAGAACATAAATTAGGACCATGAAAATTGTAAAGACAAGTACAATCGAAATATTTAAAGAACTTCTTCTTATATAAGATACAGAAATACCCAAATACATGCATCATTGATACTAAGAGATTCTTTTGAAATTCCATAGTATTAATTGAAGAAAAGGGGAGTTGTATATTAAGGTGCTTGAATCGTTGTGAAAAAAGGATGTGAACCTGAAAATACGTGAGTGTGGAAAAGGGAGGTGAACCTAAAAATACGTGAGTGTGGAAAAAAGAGGTGAACCTGACAATGGGTGTGGAAAAAAAAAAAAAAAAAAAGCACATCAGAATTACAACAGATAGAGGAAAACTAAACTCCAATTTTATATTTACATTGACACGCGGCACAATATAGACTAGAATTCTAATTTAAAATTACAATTGAAGTTTTTCTTTGTTTCACTTATTATATATAATATCTATATATATATATATATATATATATATATATATATATATATATAATGAGCGTGCACCTTTTGGCTTTAAATGAGAGGAAATCGAGGGAAGATTGAGCCGAGATAAGCTGCTCACTAATGTTGTTTGTATTAATATTCTATGCTGCTAACACCTATGCAGCTTAGGTGTCTAATTCACTATCCCCATATAATTAAGGTGGCTCAAAAAGTTTCAATATTTAATTTTATTTATTATATTTTTAAAAAATGCTAGGTTCATAATATTTTTACAATAAATCATAGGCGGTTAGTTGTTATTGATTCAAATTTGAACCTAACACTAAGATTATTTTTTTGCTCTAATAATAACATGTCATTTAAGATTTGTTATAAAAATATTGTGAAAATGTTGTAGACATATCAATTCTATTTATTTTTGTGCATATATATATATTCAATGAGAACATTAACTATATATATTCTACCAACTTGGTTGCAGAACACATAATTAATAAGCAGGCCTGCTTCTCTCTCTCTCTCTCTCAAATCAAATATATATCAGACACAATCATATTGAGGATTTGCTCTTGAGTGTAGACTTTGGCTCAATTCACAGGGTTCAGCTATTAGCCGGCCAAAAAAGCTGCTGTTGTTTGAGGTTAGTCTCCAAATCCGAGCATAGCATTTTTTTTTTGAAGTTGATATTCTTGGATGTCTCTAAATCTTAGTTTCCGAACATCTACGCTTATCTTTCACTTTCGTACATTTCATGTAGCAAAGCTTTTGGTTTAGTTTGGTCACATTCATGTCATGAAAACAACAATTATGGAATTAGAAATGTGATCTCTGTTACACGCGTGCGGCAAGTTGTGCATCTTTCTCTCACTCTCACTCTCACTCTCTTGCTTCTGGGTGTCTTATGTCTGTTTTTTTTTTTTTTTGGCTTCAGTCTTATGTTTGTTTGCACGGAAAACGAAAGCATGGAATCCTTGAGTTTTGGGTGATGATTAATAAAATTTGGATCACACTCTGGGCTTCATTTTCCTTGTTTTGTTACATGTGACGTTACTATAGACAGCAATAAAAGTTATGACGTTAGAAAGATTCATAATGTCAAGGAACCAATTATAGAGTTATAATAATGAGTAGATAATTCAAAGTATATATGCACGATCATTGTTCTCCAACTTGGAACATATGCACAACGAACTTGCGTGACGTACAAAAATATTGGCCATTTGTTTTGAAGCAAAACTATATATATGCATATATATATATATATATATATATATTTGCATGAGGCCTCAAATTTAGATTTTTTTTTTAATTTAATTTTAGAATCGAAGTAATTCCTAGTATTTCTTTTTTTTCTTTTTTTTGCTAAAATTATTAGTATTTCTTTTTTTTTTTTTTGAGGAAGAACTAGTATTTCTTTTTTTTTTTCTTTTTTTGATAGGAAGAACTAGTATTTCTTAGTTTAACAACAATGAACATAAATATATATATATATATATATATACACACACACTAGTAATAAAATAAATTTTTATTTTTATTGCTGTATTATACAGCTAAAAACGGAGATGCTTTGTTTGACCCCAAAGCTGTGAGGAGTTTAAAAAAGAAATCTTTTGTTGAAAATGCGCGCAGTTAGATGTGCTAAATTAAAGCCGAATCCCGTACAAAAAATTTTGATTTGATCAACTGTAAATTTGACAATTCTCCTTCGTAATAAGAGACAACTTTAATCATGGAATTGCTTTCTCCTTTATTCCACTTTCTGTCTGTATTTTTCTTAATTTCTGAACATTTTTGTTTTCGTTTTTACTATATTATATATTAATCAGCCCAATTGTCATAATATATTATAATATTACAAAATTGTTAGATCCCACACGCCCCGATAGTACCGCTCTTGCGGTGCCATAATATCTTGGTAATTGAATACAAACAAATATATGCATTTGCCAGATAGAGTGCTTCAGACTTGACACCATCATCTTTAGAGTCGTATAACCATACAATTATTAAAACAAAAAAAAAAATACTGTTATACTTGAAAGGATCAATAATATATATATATATATATATATAAGAGTCACAGAATAGTTGATGAATAGGATGTAGAAAATGCTATAACATTCTATCATGGTAGGCTGGATTAAAAAAATGGAGGGATGATAAATAAATAAATAAAAATTAATTTCTATTGGTTGCCAATGAAAATTTGAGGAAAGAAACTATATTTATACTCTTATTATTTAAAAATCATTTCATTACTATTTTTCATAGTAACCATAAAAAATTGTATTAAAAATTAATATTATGATAAGTACACCTAATAAATTATGGGGTAATAATAATAAAAATAGCTCAATTACCATGATAATCTCATAATTAATTTAATAATTTTGTAAAATATAAATAAATATAATAAAATTTTAAAAATTAGCTATATGTTGAATATAAATAAATATAATAATAATTTAAAAAATTAACTATATGTGGAATAAATTCAATAAAATGATCAAAGAAATTTGAAAGACTTATTATATATAATAACTTGAATTATATATCAATAAATAGCATGTTATTCAGTTTTTGTACTCACAACTAAATTTTAAAAAAGTACATTTAAATTTATTATGCATTTCTTCTCTAAAAAAATTTATTATGGATTTGTTGCAATATATGAGAATAATGTATATTCATATTAAAAAATTATAACTCTATTCATGACTCATGAAATTATTAAGGCACTTTTTTTAATAAAAGTACTTATTAAGGTACTTTAATGCATTACACTTCATCCTACAATTCTAAAAATGATAATGAAGTATACATGTACGTAGGCACTAGGTACGTATTGGAATGCTTAAACAGTTAAACCTAAACCGTCCTTCTGGACAATTCCTTTCAATATATATAGATTTGAATGACTCTTTTTTCTTTTCTTTTTTTTTTTTTTTTTTTTTTTTTTTTTTGAGGAAATAGATTTGAATGACTTTCTATAATTATTTTGTTTTGTTATTCTAAAAAAAAAAAAAACCATATTCTATTAAAAAAAGGGGTATTTTTTGCCGCTTAACTCGGTTTTCCTTTTTCTTCTTCAGCATTGTCTCCTTCCTTCTTACACAGTTGTTATACATTTGTCAATATTGTTCCTCATAAAAAATCATGGAATTTGCTATTGAACAACCTGAACGCTAGCTCGAGACATATATTCCTTCTTTTTTTTTCTTCTTCTTTTTCAGTTGTATGCTAGACATATATCACCAATCATTTAGCACAAACATAGCATAGATTTTCGTTAGTCATAGAGAAGTTTACCATATATATACCAGTCGTGTCAGTTAACTCATCAAAAAAAGTTAACTCATTTTATAATTTTCTAAAAGAAATGCACTATGTGGGGGCAATGGGCATTATTAGTCTAAAAGATTCCAATAATAATAATTTATCTTTATTTTCTTTTTTACACTAAAATTCTAATTCGTTGGTTGAAACTTAAAAGGAATTTATAACCATGTATAGTGATCAATTCAAATATTCTTATTTAGAAGACCTTATGAAAATTATTAGATACTCCCAGAGTACCATAAATGCGTACCTTTCGTCTCATATTTATGGTAGGTCCTACCATAAATTTAATTAGTGAGACTCACCATTTATGTGAAAGGAGAAAGTATACATTTATGTTAAGTGCTTTATATTACAAATTAAAGTAAAGGGATCGGTTTGCATTTGAACAGAATGGTAGGAGGTCACATATTAATAAATTTCTTAAAAGATATTAAAAACCCTTGAAGACTTTATTCAATGTGGCTCTGGCACTATCCATGTGATTCTTTTTTCTTCTTTCTGTTGTGTCTTTTTTGTTTCTTCTTATTCCTTTAATTTGTTCCTCACAAGGTCATTCTTGTGCATATCTTACCCCACTAAAATGGTATGAAATCAATGGTTGAGAATTGAGAAACAATGCTCACAATCATGGCCATTGGCCATAGTCCATAGACATAGTATTTGTTTGGATTGCGCTGAATGCAGATGTCATTGGCCATAGTCCATAGACATAGTATTAGTTTGGATTGCGCTTTCTGCGTTCAGCGTTTTTCTTCTTTTTTTTTGGTTACGCATTTCAGGAGACAAAGTTGCTATACATGCATTGTTTATGTACTGTTCACGCACTTTTCAACAACTTTTTATTAAAAATTGGTCTCATAGTACTATTCACACATTTTAAAATTATTTTACTATAGTATTTTTAGTTTTTAATTTTCAATTGTATCCAAACAGACCCATAGAGTGTTTGACACCGAGAATTTCAGAAGCTTCGAAACGATAGAAGCAAGGAAATAATATAATATATTTCTATGTTCCAGCCATTGATAAAGATGTGGACGACTATGATCCATCTTATCAAATCTCTCTCTCTCTCTCTCTCTCAACCACACACATTAACACTGAACCGTCCGTACATCTATCTCTTAAATTCCATGTTTCTACCGAATGGTTCCAAGGAAGCCATAACCCAAAAAAAAAAGATGTTGTGGTAATAAAATTTTTGCAATGGCAAAGATACACAACTCACTTTGCCAAAGGTTTTTCAGTTATACCTTTGCATAACGTGGGTTACTTCATCTGGGTATATTGAATCATGTAGTCAATATACTGTATGATATTTATTGATTCCCAAAAATCTTCACCAATAAAAGACAAACTCATTTCCAAAATATTTTCCTTTTAAGCGAAACCCATTACAGAAAAGAGCAAAATGGGATTGCATTGGATTTGAGGGAATCATAAAGCAAACAAAAGGCTGTGGTATGATACGTATATGTAAACTTTTTTTTTTTTTTTTGGAGAAGCACGTACATGTATACTAGGAGATAGAAACATAGGAAGCTTAGCTGAATGAGGTCTATCCGATCCAATTTATGCCTCTTCTCATTTTGATCTCTTTCTGTGTGTTGAAAAAAAAGTAAACTTCTTTAATTGCTTTGGTTTAATTAATTATTTACAAAAACGTGAGCCCCCAAAATCCGGAAGTCTGCTCTCTAAAGACACAAAAAAGAAGAACAAAACCATAACAAAGAGATTTTAGCTTAGCATAACAGCCTAGATAGCTAGCTTCATTAAACAACCTGTATTTTTAATGGCGAGGCACAAAACACACTCTGCAACACAAAGCCCAATATATTTTTTTGACAAATCAGAACCGATTCCATGCGGCCCACACACAGAGTGAGAGTGAGAGTGAGAGAGAGAGAGAGAGAGGGCTAAGAGTAAGCCCCTAAACTCCTCACCTAGAAAAAACGATTTCTGGCACCATTAATATGACCTATGAGCCACAAGTGCCACCCCACTACACCAAAGTCTCGCTCTCTCTCTCTCTCTCTCTCTCTCTCTCTCACATTTACTACCACTTGCTTTCATAATGGTGGTGGTAATTATACCTGTGGGTGCTAGTCTAGTAGTGTAGGAATGGTATCATGAGAGAGGGGCTTGCGTTGTTTTTCTCACAGGCTGTCTGTCTGGTTCGTTTTCCTCTTTGATGCTTTTCGTTGCAATTCCATTGCCATTAATGCTTTTTTTAAGGAAATTTTCAAAAAGCTTCATAAAATGTCAGCACAACCGACTTTGTTTTATAACTTCACCACCAGGCCTCCAAAAGTTCATACTCTTCTACTACTCCATTAAGATTAAAAAAGACATATCTTAAGTTTATTTTAATAATAAAAAATTATTTTTTCCTAAACTTGAATGATGTTGAATGGGTTCAATTGGACATGTGGATCGAAGCTTATTTTCTTTTTATTTGCTAATCGGGCCGGTCTGTGAATTTCATTATAATTTCTCCATTAGATTTCTGAAAAGTTACATTAAGCTCAACATTTCCTCAAGTGGGCCTCAAAAATATTGATTTGTTTTTCAATTTCTTACTATGGGTTATTTTAACTTCAGGAAGATGTGTAATTAAAAACAAAACTTTAGGGACATGTTAAAATTTTCCTTATTTGGATATGTAAGATTCATTATTAAATTATTGATGTTGATATTTTGGTTTTCTATGTTAATTTAATTGCTAGTACTATAAAACTTAAAACAAAAATAAATAAAGAAAGAAACTAACTGGGTATCTGAAATGAATATTAATGAAATTTTCATTCCCATTTTTATGTCACAGAGATTGGTGGTGGGCTAAACTTTTTGAGGACCAAAAGACAGCAGTAGTAGAGTAGAGTGGTTGCAGAAACACAACACTCTAGCTTCTTTTGTTTCCCGGGAAAAGTCCAATTCTTGTCTCAGTTTGTTAATTGTTACTACATACTACATTCCAAAACCCAGATCTCGAGGTTTGTTTCCTAAGAAGTGCCATTTGTCACAGCCAAAGTTATAATCTTTTTATTGCACACCCTTTTTATCTGTTCCCACCTTTCCTTCTTCCGCCAATCTCTCTTCTATAAATTCTTATATACTTGTACCTCTCTCTATGTGCCGACCTCACAATGAGTCTATGAGGGGTTCAATACAAAGCACTTGGAAGAGTTGAAAGTTGAAAAGTTTATTGGTGTTGTTTTGTTATGTGCTTAAAGGTGTTGAATTTGACCTTTGAGGTGTTGCATTGGCCACAATTATAGGAGGGTCGGTGATAGTGTTGAATTTTCACTGTTGCTTTCCACTGAAGCCGAGGTACAACCTTCGAACCTTGCAGCTTTGATCTTTGTTTCCTGTATTTCATTATACTTTCACTTCCGGGTTTTTGGGTTATGGCTATTGTTTTTTAATGCAAATCTTAGTATTGGGATTCATATATTGGAGCTTTAGAACATGTGAAAAACGGTTTTCATTGGTGGCCTCTTGGGTTTGGTAGTTGGTTCCTAGTATTTGTCCATGCCTGTATAATATTTATAATTATATATAGAGTTCAATTACAACCGGTGGATACCTATTGTTTTAGTGTAATTAGCTAATAAAACTCGGTCCGTGAATTTGGGCTTTGTTGGGCATTTAAGGGATTCCAACTTCTGCTTCAAGAGCATACTAGAGGGAGTGTTTAGGAGAGTGGTTTTGATGTGGAATATTGGTCTTAAGTACAAGACATGCTGAGCTCTGAGGAGGGAGAATTTGATGTGTTCTTTGACTCGGTGGATCATTTGTCGTCTGAAGGATCAATCGTAGGCAAAGAAGAGTTAGATTCTGTAAATCTAGAGTATGGTATTTGGATGAATGAACCGCTAAGTGTTAAGGACAGACGAGAGAGTTTTCTACATGGGATGGGTTTAGCTGAATTTGGTGCTGGTAGGATATGTGGTGGGGAGAATGAAATGGACATTGGTGGCTCATCAGAGATGATGGGATTGGACAGGCTTACAGAATGCAGTGGAGCAGTCTCAAGCTCTAGCATTTCATCTATTGATTGTGCGGAGGAAAATCTGGTTTGTTGTAGAAATGAGAGGGGCAATGAAGCAAATGCCATGTTTGATGTATTGGAAGGAAAAGAAGAAGATGAACAGAAAGTAGTTCTCAATGGCGAGGACACTTTGCTTTCAACTTCTGCTAGAAAATGTGTAGAGAATGATACTCTTGCTAATGTACAAGCATATAATATATTAGATGTGGGTAAAAGGAAATTCAAAAGTTGGTTAAAACACTTTGTCAACAAAAGGAAGGGAAGAGGAGATACATTTGTAACTGAGTTATCAAAAACAAATTATGAAACACCTAAGATAAAACGAGCGAAGGTGGCGCAGAACAAGAAGAGGTACATGGAGCTTACTGCTCTTTATAATGGGCAAGAGATTTGTGCACACAAAGGCTTAATTTGGACAATGAAGTTTAGTCCAGATGGCCAGTATCTAGCAAGTGGTGGTGAAGATGGGATTGTACGTATTTGGCATGTTGCATCAGCAGATGCCTCTTACAATGATTTAATTATTGAAGGCAATTCTAGTATAAAAGTGAAACGAGACAAGTTCACTTTTGGTGGAAAAAAGACAAGCCATGCCTCCATTGTCATTCCTGATAAGGTTTTTCACATCGAAGAGTCACCCCTGCAAGAATTTCATGGCCATTCTAGTGATGTCTTGGATCTGTCTTGGTCCAATTTAAATGTAAGTCTCTTGAGTACTTGATTATCTTTGAATGTAAGTCTATAATGTGTTTAAAGCTAATCTAACCTTTTTGCTGCAGTGTCTTCTTTCATCATCCAAGGATAAAACCGTTCGTCTCTGGCAAGTGGGTTGCGACAAATGTTTAAATGTTTTCCGTCACAATGATTACGGTATATATGAGAAACAGAAGTTTTTATCTCTGTCTTGTATTCATAATTAATAGATTGAACATATTGTTTCTCCTCCATTGAGAATATGATCCCATATTTTTTAGTTCTTGTTTTCCTTTGCTTTATTGTGTCAATCAATATTAATATAGTTGTCTTGTTTCCTTAATGGAACCAGTGACATGCGTTCAATTCAATCCAGTTGATGACAATTACTTCATCAGTGGCTCCATAGATGGAAAAGTTCGAATTTGGGGAGTGTCTGAGAAGCGGGTTGTTGATTGGGATGATGTGCGAGATGTAATAACTGCTATTTGTTACCAGCCAGATGGAAAGGTATGACCTGGATATCTTGATCTCAGTATAATTTATATAAACTGCTTTGAAGATTACGATTTTGGGAGTTCATGCAATTAACCATATTTTACATTGTTATGCAAGCAGGGGATCATTGTTGGTTCAATTACAGGCACCTGCCGCTTCTATAATGCATCAGGTGCATCTTTATGTTGGATAGAGCCATTAATTTGTGTTGAGTCTTGTTCATTTTGTTTTTAACCTTGGAGTGCCTAAATTGGTCTTATGATGGTGCAGGCAAACATCTTAAGCTGGATGCTAAGATACATATTCAAGGTAGAAGAAAATCTTCTGCCAACAAGATAACTGGCATTCAGGTCCAATCTGCTCTTGCTATCTTAAATTCTTATTCTTGCTATGACATGATTTGCTAACATTGGGTATCCTTTCCTCCTTGCAGTTCTCACAGGAAATATCTCAGAGAGTTATGGTAACATCAGAAGACTCCAAAATTCGTATATTTGACGGGATTGACATCATCCACAAATACAGAGGTAGAGGATTTTATAACATTAAGTTGATACAGATATTGTGAAATTTTTTTTTTATTCACACAAGGCATCATTCGATTTTATTCTTGATGTTACTTACAGCATTAACTTTGTTAAGAGAATAAAACTGAGATCTCAAAGCTGAAGTTAAATTTACTACAATATACCATTAAGTTAATATTGTGCTATAGTAGGATTAAAAATGCTGCATTTAACAAACTGTCATTCATTCCAGCATTCTAAACTTCCCTGTTATATTTAATTCTCTGTAATTTAATCTTTTTATTTTACCCATAATTCCTTGACTAGTATTTGCTTATGAGTTTACGTTCTAAAAGATCGTATGTCCTACGATGTATCTTTCTCATGTTTTCTTGATAGAGTTCATAGTTTAATTAAGTACTGTTTCAAGTGATTGTGTGATTTGGAAAGTCGGTTGTTGCAGCACATAAGAGATCAGTTTGTTTTAGGAGATGTACTTGTAAATTGAACCCTTCCATCATATGGGCTACATATTAGGATCAATTATTATGAATTGTTTGCATTCTCCACAATATATATGTGTATTGTAATGTGTTTCCGTGTTATATGGGAGTCTTTTGACATCTAGGATGTTGTGTTTGGCAATCCTCAGCATGTGTGGCCTGATATGGTACTGATGAAGGGATCATGTTAATAAGATGTTTAGGAAATGTTACACACTTCCGCACTGCCTTTTCTGTAATTATAGTTCAGATCTGTCCTTTTAGAATGTTTGAGGATTGTTTTTTTTATCTGAGTTTGGAAATCTGTAGCAGTTAAGTTGATCCCTGTTAGAACTCAATGAGGTTACATTTAGCTATAGAAGTTTATCTTAATGGACCTCCAATTTTAGACGCAATACTGATCCTTTGAGTTTCATAAGCCTATCTAGTATCTACCTGTTAGCACCACCCCTCATTTATGGCCAATTTATTCATTGTATTAGTGTGGAGAAAGTTGCCATGCACATATCCACATGCATGCTCACTTATATAAACCTTAACCATGAAAGCATGCCCCCTATTCTATAAAATTCATTGTACACATACATTGCATTTGAATACCTTTATTAAGCAGCCTCTACAGCTGTACTCGGCTTGGATATTGGTAGCATATGCCTGTTTGCACAATTTTCTATTCCTTGGTTAAATTAATGATTTCTTGTCTCAACTTTATGCATTTTTACCCATAAGATTTACCATTTACCATACATGCATGCGTCTCCAATCTGAGATACTTATTTGTTTTTTTGTCAATCTGAAGTCCTGAATTACTGCTGATTTCAACAGGTCTTCCAAAGTCAGGAAGTCAGATGTCAGCTTCAGTTGCTTCAAGTGGGAAACATATAATCTCAATTGGAGAGGACTCTCGAGTTTATGTCTGGAACCATAATGGGTTGTGCATCCCTTTGGAAAAAGAAACAAAATCTGTCCGTTCCTGTGAGCATTTCATCTCTGAAGGTGTGACTGTTGCAGTACCTTGGTCAGGTTTGGGAATGGAACCAAGGAGCTCAGGGAGTGGTAGTCCCAAGTATTGCTCACAAACACTGGACCAAATAGAGGCTGCTTCTCGGGTCAGAGATTCAGAACGTTTTTCTCTTGGTAATTGGTTCTCTGTGGATGGCCCATGCAGGGGCTCTGCAACATGGCCTGAAGAGAAACTTCCTCTGTGGGATGTTCTAGGTTCAGAAGATGAATCTCATCATCAGCACCACCTAGGCCATGAGCTGGAGCACAACAATAATGCCCACAAACACATGGCTGTATCAGACACATGGGGGCTAGCAATTGTGACTGCTGGATGGGATGGAACAATCAGGACATTCTACAACTATGGATTGCCCATCAGGCTCTAGGAGTATTCGTGGATCAGCCTTGATGAAGAACTTTTATTTGTGACTTGTGAGCCACCTCACTGTCTGTCCATAGAGAGTTTCACTAGGATGTAAATGTGCGCAAGTTCTTGATATTCAGCCTATATATTTTCCTAACCTTATCAGCATACTCAAAATTAGTAGAATGACTACCCTTATAACATGTTTCGTAAGTTTGTAGATTCTCACTATGTCAACTTGCTTACCTAATCTCACTCAAGGAGACAGGCCATGCAATTTTTCATTTCTTTACCTTTTGTAAATGATACCTGATGTACACGGCACAAAAAATATATACAATTGAATTTTTGGTCTGCTTTACATTCTTCACTAAGAATGTGGGTGTCTGATCTAATGCAAATAATAAGCTTTTGTTTTATTTTTCTTTTTTTAACTATATTAGTTTGGTGTAAGCTTGTTGTGCCAGGTTTAAGGCTTGAGGGTTGAAGTAAATTATCTATACTTTTGTTTATTTTTTTGGTAATGCGTCTATACTACTATAAGCTATAAAGATCAAGTTTTGATTTATTAAAACATGGACGGATCCAAGATTTTATCTTCGGGGATCAAAACATAAATTAAAAATTGACTATTCAAAATAAATTAGTACATGAGAATAGAGTAGCATCTATTTATTCCGTTTCCAAAAAAATAAAGGAGTAGCATCTATTTGGTATTTAATCTAATATGAAAAAAAGAAAGAGCAAAACAACTATTTATTAATATTTTTCAATTTAATCACCTATGGTATAGTAAAATTAAGCCCAACATTATTTTAAATCCTGAAAATCATATATAATTGAATCTATATCAAAATTCATAGCAGGTTCCCTCTTAACATATAAAATCAAAACTTTCATTGAAAAATATAATTTTTTTGTTACGAACTCTAATTTTGACAATATTCATAGTTAAAACTATTCATACACAATAGAAACTAGAAGAATAAATATAAATACAACAGTTTTACAAGTAAGTTTGTAGACTATTGATTTTTAAATTCTTACTAATGTATTAATTTAAGAACTCTAGAGATTCTTAATCTTACCCAAATGCGTTGTTGTCTTAATCACAAACGCAATTATTTGAATAATAGTAAAAACAAACAATAACACTAAAATCACAGACACAATTATTTGAACAATAATAAAAACAAACAATAACACTAAAACAATGAAAAATAGTCAAGTATGAGATTTGTTTTTGTTTTGCTCCTAAGATGATTTTTGTTTTTTTTTTTTTCTAATTTTCTTTGTTTTAGGAGGAGGCCACCAATTCACCAATCACAAATATGGCCTGGTGGCCAATTTATTTTTGATGATTTTTTGAGCATTGGGTGAGGGAGTTTTCAATTTTAGGAAGCAAGATATAAATGATTTGAACCTTTTTTTGGAGAAAGAAATGTTTTGAACCTAAACTTTCAAGTCTAATTTATATTTGATATTAAAATTTTAAAATTTCTCCACTTTTTCTTAAAGTAGTCCTGTCTAGGTAAGGATCAATCTTTTCTCTAAACCATTTGATGATTTGAAACTAATAAATTTTTCATCATAGACAATATCGTTGCGATGAATCTATTACCTTTCCCTATCCCATTGATGTCCATGAGACGAGTTTATTGCAGCTTATTATCAGCAAGTATTCTATTTACTAGATCAATCTAGTTATTGCATATATAATTCAGTCATTTTTACACTAGGAGAACGTTATATTCACCTGATAATTGACCGATTTTAAATGATTTTGCATTATGTTCACTTTATTCATTGCATATACTTCAGTCAAATCTTTTTATTAAAAAAAAAAAAAGTCTTTCCCGAATCCTGATTGAGTCAGGTACCCAGCAGGGCAGAGTCAAGGCATGAAATGAAGTGGAACTGGATTTCGGGCATTGAGTATTAGGGTTTGGGTCGGGTCCATATCAGCCTGCCTCATTCCCGACCTGTGGTTATCCATACTTGAGTTAAGAAAAGTAGTAGGAAAAGAAAACTATACCCCTTTTGACTTCTTCTAAGAGCACCCACAGCAGATGTGGGATATGTGGCAAATGGTAAATATTTGGCACATATCTCACACCAAACACCATTTGACCCCATTTTTTTTTTTGAGCTCCCATTTGACCCTATTTATCAGATGTTATATATATCATATATTTTATAACATGCTACAGTAGAGTCACAAATTTGTAACGGTACGATAAGATGTGGCATATAGATTTATTAATTTTTTATCCCTTTTTTTCTCTCATCTCTTTCAGATTCTCCTTCGGCTATTCAGTCTTCACCGCCTCCATCTCCATTCTCCCATACTCTTTCTTCTTCCTTCTTTCCTTTTGCTCTATTATCTTCCGATTTTTTTTCCCCTTTTGTTCGCTCTCTCCTCTCTGTTCTATCTCAGAGTCGCCTATCGGCGTAGGTCTGGTTGTGATCGGCGTGGGTCAGGGTTGTGGGTCTGGGTTGTGACTTCAGATTGTGATCGGCGTGGGTCTCTGGGTTGTGGGTCTCTCCTCCGTTTCTATCTTGAGTCGCCGATTCGCCGTTCTATCTCTGAA
Organism: Castanopsis chinensis; assembly: GCA_032878915.1. Lineage (NCBI taxonomy): Eukaryota > Viridiplantae > Streptophyta > Magnoliopsida > Fagales > Fagaceae > Castanopsis > Castanopsis chinensis. The sequence goes on from JAVQMG010000122.1 coordinate 22,666,872, forward strand.
GGTTTCATCTTTGAAGGTTCACTGTTCGTTGAGTCGCCGATTCACTGTTCATTGTTCTTAGAGTCGCCGTTCGTTGTTCTTAGGTTCGCCGTTCTGAAGGCTCTCTCCTCTCTGTTGTAGGAACAAATATTACTGTTATGAACAAATAATAAAGAAAGAATAAAATAAGAATTAAAAAGAATTAAGAAATAATATTTAAATAAAGTAGTAAAAATATAGAACATCTGATAAATGAGATATTGTAAAATGATATGGTAAAATAATAAAGTAGGCTTTTGATGTGGTAAAATGGCATAATTTTTGCAACGGCTGCTACGGATGCTCCAAACAGTAATGCATATGAATACTAGTATTTTCCTCTCCTTTGTGTGTGTGTTTGTTTCTCAAAAAAAAAAAAAAAAATACTAGTATTTCCTTATGGTGATAAAGAGAAGCTTATATATTATTCATCAAAAATAAATAAATAAATAATTGAAAAAAAAAAAAAAAAAGAGGAGAACCTTATGTATTAACTAAACCAGTGTGAATTTGAAGTTGGCCCTGTAAACTTGATTCTGAGGTCCTTCGAATTTTGATAAGGGTCATATGGGTCAAGGTCAAATGCGTACCTTATTCCCCTTTTGTATGAATCATTGGTTTGTCATTAGTTCAGAGTAAATCAGCTTTCAGCTAGTCCATGAACTTTCTAAATTAAATCGTATCCTCTAGAATAATGTTAGAACTTAGACGGAACAGTAAAATAAATTAAAGTTGACTTCTACTCTCTTGCTTCATATCAGAATATATAATTTATTTTCTGGAAAGAAACTTTAATTTTTCTTCTGGAAATCATAAGGTTAAATTTGGCACTTGTTCCAGTTTTTTTTTTTTTTTAATATATGAAGTGATTCTCTTTTTCTTTTTCTTTTTTTGTGTGTGTTGCTAAGAGTTTATTTGTATGAATTGACGATGTTACTACAATAGGAATTCTTTTGCTTCTTATTTGTCAAAATGAAATTAACTAATTCACTTTTCTTTCCATGTACACATGTTTACTATATTTCTATATATTGTCTTTCTTTTGTGTTGTGTTGTTCTCTCTGTGTGTGTGGCACTTCACATTTTGCTTCAAAAGAAGCTTTTGTGGTTGTGTTCTCTAAGCCAATGCAAGCATAAGTAAGCCTCCAGTTCTCTGAAACATGCCGAAGTCATTGTGGTCAATAATGATAGCTGAATGGAATCAGAAAAGGTATTTTCATGGCTCCATTGATGGTAAAGACCAAGAAAACAAGAATTGTATTTGTAACATTTGAAGAAATAACACAATCAAGCAAATGAAATTCACTTTTCTATTCAGTGATTCGTAAGGCTCAGACACTGCTCTGTGTTTGAAAAGTCCATGATTTGAAAAGTTAAATAATAAATATATATTAAATATTTAACACCCATGTATACTAGGCTCTTTTTTTGGGTTTAGAATCATAATTTTTCATTTATAACCCCTTTTTTTTAACACTTTTCAGTTTCATATAGTTCACGCATTGCAGAATGTTATAGAGTTACTAACTCAGCAAAAATATATATTGAAAAAGTAGAATATAAATTTTGTTCAGAGGCTTAACAATTTTGAATCTTTGATCGAAAGACGTCTGGCTATTGAGAAGAATTCAGTATATGAAACAGAGAATGCAGAATAAGATAGTGGTAGTTAGAAATATGATAAAAGAATGAAGAAGAAATTGAATGAATATTGTGAATTTGCAATTTAAGGGATTACTGATATACCATCTTTTGTAGTAGTAATAGAGAACCATGGATGAGAAATCAATTGGAAGTGAAAGGGAGAAACTTATCTAAAGTGTGACATGGATTACAGAAATTGCATTTTTTTTTAAAAATAAATTAACTAAAATTTAGTGGTTTTTAAATTAATAATTTTATGTATCTAACTTTATTATTTAAACATATAAATTTGAGGGTAATTTGGCATCTACAATGAGGATCTCAAATAAGGGAAAACCATTTAGATAGTAGTGTGTGTATTTACACTAGCCTCTTAACTCTCTAAGCACATGCGTGTGGTTAAGTCTCTTCTATTTTTTTTTTTTTTTTTTTTCCTAAAGATTAGTAATGTTCATTCATCATAATTTGGAGTTACTGCAATTTTCAATCACAAAAATACTTAAAAGTGTGTTGAGATTTATGCATTTGTCAGTGAATTAATTTTTAAGTATATAAACCTAATCACAACCCTAACTTTTTTTATCTTTTTGTTTAAAAATGTCATGATAAAGGTTGTTGTTCAGAATTACATTTTTTTTTTTTTTAAGAAAATGTTGATGTTGGGTTCAAATTTTTATCTTAAGGAGGTGAAAAAAAAATTATATGTACATTTTTTGTATCCCAAGTCACGGGGTTCAAATATGTGGCACTACGACTGAAAACCTCCGCTTCCAACTCCTCAGAGACATTTCCAAAACCTTGAAAAGACGTCAAATAGAGTGAGATTCATCACCCGCCCCTTTCTCTCTTTTTTTGGCTTCCACTCTCTGCATCTCGTTTTCCATTACTTCATCCCCTTCAACAAATCATTATCTAATTCTCTCTCAAAAAAGAAAAAATGTAATTTGTGAATACACATTTTGATGTAGAACAAACTATCTAGACTTTCACGCATGCCTAAAATCATCGCATATAAACAAAAAAACACTACTTAAAATCACGGGCGAAACGGTCTTCTGAGCAATAGTCGTAGCTTTGTCATGAAGTACCCCTTGAAAATGGTGAATTCTTCCATTTAGGCTCCGAAAATTGTGATTTTACCGTTTATAATAAATTTTATTCCCTTAATAACTTTTCGCTCAAAAGTTAGAATAAGGTTCTGCTTGTTTTTGGGATAGCCTTAAGGTTAGCAGTTGTTTTGGGAAGCATTGCCATTGCTAAAAGCAACTCTGGTGTCTTTTCCCCCATGCAAAGGCAGCTCCTACATCCTTTCTAGGCTCCTTAGAACCACCGTCAGCTTGGAGACAGTGGTTCTAGGGAGGGGATTTTTAATGGGACTGATCCTCTAAAGTATTATATGCGGTAGGGTTTATTTAGTAAATTGTGAGTGAAATGCATATGTTTTTCAGTAATTAGACGGGTTTACACCAACTTCTTATTGAATTTACTCTCTGTTTGTTTCGATGTAAAATATTTTCAAATGTAAAATATTTTACATGTACTGCTTTGTTTGTTTCGATGTAAAATATTTTCAAAAAAATATTTTCCAATTTTACCGTGTTTATTTTACAGTAAAATATTTAGTTAAAAGTAAAATATTTTCAGTCAACTAAATCAACCTAAGCAAATTTTTGTAAAATATTTTACGCTTAGAATTTTGGTAAAACATTTTCCATTTGCTCACTCCCTCACACCCCAATACTTATCACCATCTTCACTTCTACTCACTTTGTGCTTGAACTCTCCCAAATCAAATTTCTCTCCAAAAACCGAGCCACCTCCGGTCCCCTCTCCCACCAATCTCCAGCTCCAAGTCTGAGGCACCACCGGTCAACTCTAGCTTCCATCGGCGCCTCCATCGTCAGATCTATCTCCCTTCTCTCATACCCATCTTGCACAAAAAAAGAAAGTCACGAGGAGGCTTCTTGGCTGGGAGCTGTGATGCTGGTGGTGGTCAAGAAGCTTTCCGGCATGATCTGGATAGCTGCGATCAAAGGAAGGTGCTACGGTTGTGATCTACCATCAACGTCTGGAAGGTGCTACAGTGGCGAGCAAAGATAAAACGAAACTATGTACTGAAATTGGTTTTTATTTCGTGGGTTTCTTTTTTGGGTGGTTATGGAGTTGTTTGATCGGATTTGTGGTTTAAAGCTCGTTATGGGTTGCTAGTGGTTTGTGCTCAAATTTGGGGTTTAATGCTCAGATTTTTAGGTGGTGGCTGTCTTTTTCCTCACTTCCAGATCTGGTTTTTGGGGTGGTTGGGGGTGGTTTAATGGTTTATGCTCATTTTGGGATGGCTGTTGGTGGTTTTTGCTGATTTGGGGTGGCTGGTGGTGGGTTGCATTTTTGTGTGTTTTGTGGTTCCAAACACTTGAAAATATTTTAAGGTCAAATATTTTACATTAAAATTTTTTACATGTAAAATATTTTACATCGAAACAAAGAAAGCAGTAAAAAATTTTACTATAAAATATTTGACCATAAAATATTTTCAAGTGTTTGGAATCACAAAACACACAAAAATGCAACCCACCACCAGCCACCCCAAATGAACAAAAATCACTAACAGCCACCCCAAAATGAGTATAAACCATTAAACCACCCCAAAAACCAGATCTGGAAGTGAGGAAAAAGACAGCCACCACCTAAAAATTTGACAATTAAACCACAAATCTGAGCACAAACCACCAACAACCCACAACGAGCTTTAAACCACAAATCCGATCAAACAACTCTATAACCACCCCAAAATAAAAACCCACGAAATAAAAACCAATTTCAGTACACAATTTCGTTTTATCTTTGTTCGCCACTGTAGCACCTTCCAGACATTGATGGTAGATCTCAACCGTAGCACCTTCCTTTGATCGCAACTATCTAGATCATGCCGGAAAGCTTCTTGACCACCACCAGCATCACAGCTCCCAACCAAGAAGCCTCCTCGTGACTTTCTTTTTCTGTGTGAGATGGGTATGAGAGAGGGAGATAGATCTGACAATGGAGGCTCCAGCGGCAGCTAGAGTTGACCAGTGGTGCCTCAGACTTGGAGCCGGAGATTGGTGGGAGAGGGGACCGGAGGTGGCTCGGTTTTTGGAGAGAAATTTGATTTGGGAGAGTTCAAGCGCAAAGTGAGTAGAAGTGAAGATGGTGATAAGTACCGGAGTGTGAGGGAGTGAGCAAATGGAAAATGTTTTACCAAAATTCTAAGCGTAATATATTTTATAAAAATTTGCTTAGGTTGATTTAGTTAACTGAATATATTTTACTTTTGACCAAATATTTTACTATAAAACAAACACGGTAAAATTGAAAAATATTTTCCTAAAAATATTTTACATCGTCTTTATGTATATCTTGACAAAAATATCATTTTAGCCTTTATATTTTAGTTTCTAGTTTCTAAATTTTGGACCAACTTACTCCTACTAAAATGAAAGAACCAAATTGACAATGACCTATTATTTTCATGTGTGTCCTAATATGTATTACTATTTCCTCAAAAAAAAAAAAAAAATAATAACAATGACCTATTTTCACCAAATTTCTTTATTTCTCATAAGGCCAAACTGCAAACCCACATCTATAAACACCATTATTTATTCCGTCATACATCCATCCATTAACCTCAGCGATTTGAACTTGTATGTGGGAAGGTCCTGTCCAGAGCTGCATTTTCCGGGCAATATCATCCTTTTTTTTTTTTTTTTTACTTGTCGGTATCATGCAGACATTTAGCAGAAATTTCAATTGAATTTAGACGTTTCACAACAAATGATGAAATGAATGATTTTCAGCCAATAATTAGCAAATTCAAGGAGTTTATTTGCTAGCCATGCTTGAATTTCAAAACACAAAGGATTCTTATAATAATAATAATAATAACACAAAGAAAATACTGCATTAACCTCAGCAAAAACAAACAAACAAACAAACAAACAAACCAACAAAATACAGAGATCGTACAGTGACAGTCACATCACCCTCATTATAAAGTACATTCATCTAAGATAATTTGAACAGACCTTTTAGAATCTATTTTTCCCCAAGGAAAAATCTTATCGACTTCACGATACATACAATTTATCTTATGATTTGCAATTATATACAATCTATGTCGAAAACCTCTCTCTGTCGTGAGGAGATGAGTAATCAATATCTGGACCAACAGGAATGATCCCAAATGGATTTATAGAAGGATGGCTCCCATAGTAATGCTGCTTTATGTGTTGCATGTTGACTGTACTACTCATTCCAGGTATTTGAAATATATCTTTCGTGTAATTAAACAGATTTGGGTACTCACGTAGCAGTTTCTTGTTGCACTTGAAGTGGACAACATAAACCTGTCATTATACAAGCTCAAGTTTCTAAGATACTAGAGGAATCTGATAGAGATAAATGCCAAAGTTTCATACAAGACCAAGATGAACAAACAAAGCCAATACCCTGACTAATCTGAGCATGGCCAAACAGATCTAACCTATGTGTCTATAGTTTTCTCTAGACCCAGCATAATAACAAAGGAACATCACAAATGCTTCCTTATTTTCAGAGTTAACTATGTTTGACTCTGTCTCAAAATTGCCCCATGAATTTTCCCATAAAAGCACAAACAAAATTGCTGAAACACTTTAAATAAATGACAGTTTCCAAGGCATTTTGGACAAACCATTGCAATAAAATGCAAAAGGCTATGTGGAAAAAAAGATAAGATTTTCTTTTGGGTAAGTAATTAAATATAATAATTTGCAATGACATACAGCTATATATGGAGCAGCCATGGTAAATTTACATGTGCAGCTTTTAATAGTTCACAGTTACAGGGAAAAAAAAAAACAAAAAACAAAATTAGTCAAATGATAAGTCAAGTGTGATCTTTTAAATTCAAAAGGTGGTGAAAGAGGGCCATAAAATATAACAATTAAATAAAACCTCACAACATGACAAAGAGGCAAAATTTGCAAATATATAACAACCACCTATAGTTATGCAGGAAACAGAAAAGATGCGTGTTGGCAACAATTTGAAGGTGTTTGTACTGACCTTACATCAGAATGAGTTCTAATGATCCATACTAGTGACTTTTAAAATTGCCCCCAAAAAAAAGACATGAAGCAACAAACATACAATTCTTTGAGGCAGCTATTCCTACAAAATACTTCTCTTTCAAACTTCAAAAGGGAACATTTTCACTTACAAACTAAAAGGCAATTCTTTCATGAATCATTTAAAGTGATCACTAAGAAGAAAGTCTAAAAACTAACATGACATTTTGTTTCTCAAAAGATAGAAAATTAGGAAAGATGCTAGTCCTATCTGAAAGTCTAACATTATTTGAAGTTTCGTGGAAACAAAATTCTTGACCAATATTATGGATTTATCTTCTTGAAGCTTTACAATTAAAATTATCCACACAACTGTGACATTGCTTGATATTCCAAAAAGGCAAAATTCCTTCCTTAAAATGTAAATATCAATACCTCATCAAATCTTATGAGAGTGACAAACAACCGAATATCTGCTTCAGACAGTGTATTCCCACATATGTATCGTTGCCTGCCAAGTATCTCTTCACATTTTTCCAATGCTTCATACAACTGTTTCAGAGCCTGCAGAAGGAAGGATCATTAGGATGCTTAAAGCAGCTTAGCCATTGAAAGAATACTTTAAAAAGCCAGCTCCCATTTAGCTTTAAGCAACTATGGCCTGAAAAATTGCATACCTCTTCATAAGGTCCTTGCTTCTTAGCAAACCCACATTTATAGACACCGTTATTTATCCCATTGTATATCCATTCATTAGTCCCGTCAATTTGGGCTTGCAAGTGAGGAGGATAGAGGTCTAAAGCTGCATTCTCTGCTATATCATTGAATTCGGTGTTGAACATGCGGATAATCTCTGAACTCTCATTATTAACAATTGTTTTGAGTTTCTTATCCCACAGAACCTATTATAGAGGAAAAATCTAGTAAATAGCATTGAAGATTCAAACTTAGATAATTACTGTAAAAAGGAGGAAAAATGGAATGGAGAATGAGAAAAGAGTTGGGATGGAGTTGTGGGAAGGAGGACATGTGATAACATACAGGAACTGTGTACTTTCCAGCATAGTTTGTACTGGCAAGCTCATATAGTTCTCTGACACTTTTTGCTCCATTCAAAGGGTCAGGTTCAGCTCCTGGTTCCTTGGTACCCAGAGCAGAAAAGACCCATCCCGTATGCTCATCAGTTTCCTTTGTTCTTTCCCACTTGGGTTTAACAGACTGAGTAACAAACAGACAATATTGATTTGATCATAAGATTTTGATTTTACCTCTAAGAAATACTAAAAAACTTACTGACCGTAAAACTGATGGCTTTGTCAAGCCCTTTAATCTTCAAGTACGCAAGGCACCTGGAAGCCCAAGGGCAAGCATATGATATATACAGATGATACCTTCCAACTTCTGCTGGAAATTGGGAGCTTGGATCTCGTGAAATAAAGTTACGGAATGTTGAAGCAGTTCTGATGAAAGCACCAGAATCTGACATCTCATCCAATGCAGATCGGGCCATTTGAGCGAAGTGCTGAAAATTTTATAAATTAAAATTTTATCAGTGTTTCCAGCTGTAAATACAGTCAAAATTATAGAAACATGCAACTATGGTTAGAGTAGCATAACTAATTAATATGTAGTTGAGACTTGAGATGACTAAAAAGATATATTTTGGGAAAAAATAAAACTAGAAATACAAAATTACAAGCACGCACACAACAATTAATTCCAGAGGAAGTTGATTGATAGATTTCGCTATCTCATTCCAATTTTTCTTCTATGTTTTTAGCACTAGTAGACTTCACAGCTATTGAGTGGTATAATATTGCAATAGCTAATAAGTTACATACAATTAGAACCCAACCCTACACGTATTCAAGTATAGCTCTACAGGGTATGTTTTTTACATGCTTGTTTAAACAATGTCTTCATGATTAGCCAACGAAGTTATAAATATTCTCAATGTGTCAGTGAACATAAGAATCCATGAAACCACAAATACATAAAGTTACAAGGAAGAACCCACACGGGTATGTGTTGTTTTCTTTGCAACAAGCATTCCCAGTTAAATTTTGCACGCCATGTCAGCACACGAGTACACGATTCTCAGCATCCACCTCTATTTGCAATATCAGACTATGTTCTTATGTGGGCATTAAAGTCAACAACCACACTTTCCTTTGTTTTGCAAAGATCACATTTTTTTTCAGTAAAAGGGGTAAAATTTGAGGTTGTGAGCCCATCATCAACACCAAAAAAAAAAAAAAAAAAAGAGATATACCATGTTCATGTGAAAGTTATCAGGCAAATAATTTCTCACCGAAACAAAGTATCATACCAAAATTGATACTTTTATCAACTACGTTCACAACTACAAGACTTTGAATCCAGAAATACCCCATGAGTCAAGAATCATTTTGTGAATGAGATCCATAATTCATGAAAAACAGTAATCACAGTTGTAGGATTAATTAGGAAAGAGAATTCCAATAAAAGAATTCCATTTTCTTTAAGGAGATGCATTAAATCCCAGAAGATAGACTGGTTAGTATAAGACAACATTACAGAGGGAACGAAATAAAAAAGGGAATTTGCAGACTTTGCACCTTGGAAATGGAAGAAGAGAATCGCTGGATGTTCTTTGTGCCAAATCCTAAGATGGGTTTGTGTAGAAGAGAGATCATAGAATAGAAAGCAGCCGAGTGTGGTGAGATCGTTTATTTAGGAGTATTTATTTACTTTTGAATAGTTTCTGTTTGACCATGAGATAGGAATCTGCAGTAAGTACTCAGTTTGTTGTTTTTAAATTTAAGGTAAAAATGTAAAATTAACCCTCTAACTTTCAGCTTTTATCATTTCAGTCTTCTAACTTTCAGTTTTGTCATTTTAGTCCTTTATATTTCATTTTTTGTCAATGTAGTCTTCCGTTAGAACTCAGTTATCTTTTTCTGTTAAGTGATCAAAACTACACCGTTTCGACCTTTTTTTTTTTTTTTACTTTCATAGTTTAAAGAAAACTGAAAAAAAAAAAACTGTAGTCAGAAATGGCGAACGCAAATCAACGATGGAATCTGCCCCTTCTGTTACTCAGATCTCTATCTCTCATCGCGAAGATCAAACACAAACTCACCAAAACTCATCACCTTCTGCCAAACCCGACCTCAATGCTGACGAAACCCATCATCTTTTTTGCCTAGGAAATCTACGACAAGTCCATCGCCATTGCCATCGCTGACAACTCCGTCTCCAACTCGCTCCCAAACGACTTGGATCTATTTTGGCTCGGCGTTCGCGCATTTTTGTGGTGCGCTGAGGAGCGCAGCGAGTCCAAACACGAAGCCGGCGAGACTGATGAGAAGGCAACTGGCGAGGATAAGGACTGCCAATCTGCGCAGGGAGGCCGGCGAAGGGCGGTCTAAGCGTGAAATAACTTGGGCGATGAAGGCATGGTGATGTCTGGTCTAGTAGGAGTGGACGGACAAGGGGTTGAGTTTCATTTCGTAAAATCAAAAAAATCACTCACCGACTTCGGATAAGCTTTCCTCCTCCTCCTTTCTTTCTTTTGCGTTCGCCATTTTAATAGGTCAAATCGAAAATTTAATTGTTCAATAATGAGTTCTAACAGAAGACTATATGACAAAAATTGAAACTTAAGGACTGAAATGTAGAGGACTACTAATTTTGCCATATCTAAAGAACATTGCACCACCTAATAACTTGTTATTGAATTAATATTTTAAAAATTCAATTGTTGAATTATATGTTCTATATGTTCTTAACATGTATGCCAATTTTTATATCAATCGGATGTCATTTACCATATGATCCATAAACTTATCTTTTATGTATTATTTTAAAGTACAAAAATTTAAATTTTAACAATTAATTGACGATATAGCTATTAATTTTTGATCACCTTAAAATTTTGCAAGTATAGAGAATATATGAAGATAATATAATCTAATGGTGGATTTGTTAATATTCGAATCCAATTAAAAAATATTGAGTAGTGTAACATTGCTTAAAATTACACCAAGTGTAACTTGAACCCAACTCATATATATATATATATATATATATATATATAGGGGAAGGGGATGAGATAAATGAATACACTCACACGCCAACACCAAGGCAGTTAGTGTCGCGGAGCAAATGATAAACCTCTTCTCAATATCACACTTTACCGATGAGGGATGACTCAACAACATTAAGTGTTTTTTTTTTTTTTTAAGAAAAACACACACACACATATATATATAGGGGAAGGGGGATGAAATAAGAAAATACACTCACACACCAACACCAAGGCAGTTAGTGTCGCGGAACAAATGATAAACCCCTTCTTAATATCACACTTTACCGATGTGAGACGACTCAACAACACTGAATATCTTTTTTTTTTTTTAAGAAACACACACACACACACATACATATATAGGGGAAGAGGAATGAAATAGGAGAATACACTCATACGCCAACACCAAGGCAGTTAGTGTCATGGAGCAAATGATAGACCCCTTCTTAATATCACACCTTATTGATGTAAAAGGACTCAACAACACTGAGTATCTTTTTTTTTTTTTTGAGAAACACACACACACATATATATAGGGAAAGGAGGATGAGATAAGAGAATACACTTACACACCAACACCAAGGCAGTTAGTGTCGCGGAGCAAATGATAAACCCCTTCTTAATATCACAACTTACCGATGTGGGATAACTCAACAACACTGAGTATCTTTTTTTTTTTTTTTTTTGAGAAACACACGAAGTAATCCAATTTTATTATTTTAATATTGTCGTGTAATTTTGTTTGTGGGACTTGATTTAGGTTCAGTGCATCTGGTGCACTGGACCCGATCAGATAGTGATATGTGTCTGAAAGTAGACTCATGTCTATACGTAGTTATATGTCATCATCTTAACGAATCCAGTACGACTGAACACTCGTAAGAATATTAGTTTGGATAACTTTAAAAAGTCAAAAACTAATCCCAATATCAATGTACTAAGTACAAATGAGAGTAAGGTGGAATATTTGGAGGCTAGTAAAAAACTGGATGATCTTTTGTTGAAATAAGAGATTTACTGGGCGCAATGGTCTAGGGTTGCTTGGTTGAAACATAAGGATAGAAATGTTAAGATATATGTAGTTCAAGTTGTTGACATATGTCATTATTTTATGTAATTGGCTTATCCTTAGACAAAATGCACTATACTTGTAATTGGGTGGAGTTAGGATGTGTTTAATACTTCAAGAAACAATGTTTCAAGATTCAGTGTTGAAGTCATCACGTCTGTCCAAGAAACAAGCAAGGAAGTGCAAGTTACTAAAACTCGACACCTGGTCTCGACACATGCATCTATTGAGTTTTAGAAGCTGTTTCAGCCCCGAGGCTCGACAGCTTCTCGACAGATCCTCGACACCTTTATCTGTTGAGATTTAAAGAAAACAGATTTTCAGTTCTGTTTTAATTCCAATCCGTGAATATGTCTCTGGGACTTCTTTTCTCCTAACCCTAGACATATAAAAGGATTGTTTTAAGGGCCGTCAAAGAGATGCAAGTTGCACAAGCATTGAGTAATTCATGTTCATGCAATTTGTGATCAAAAAAACAAAGTTCATGCCCTAGTTCATCTTTTGTGAAGAGGTTGCTGTGTAATGTGCACCGTAGGGTTTTGTAACCAAGTATCTTCCTGATCTTCATCGTGTGGATGATTTGATGAACTTTGCAGCCAACAACTCTCTCTCTAGTTGGTGAATTGAAGTCGCGTACTGGGATCCGCACAATTGGTTAGTCACGTACTTAGGAGCCGTGCATTGAAAGGAGAAACTATCATTACAGAGCAAGTCCAATTGGGTATTGTGGTAAGGGTTCAACTGTAGGTTGGTAAGGTACTTGGGATTCCTTGCTTGTAATCGCTTGCTATGATAATAGTGGAGTTTCGGGAGTGGTGATCTTAAATCACCCGATGGGGTTTTTGCCGTCAGGTTTTTCCCATTCGTAAACAAATCACCGTGTCTTTTATTTGTCCGCTGCATACTTTAGTTTTGGTGATTTGTTTATGCTGCCACATGATTTTGCATGTTAACTTGATTAATTAATAACTTGACTAATTAATGAATTTAATTTATCACTAGGGGTCAACGCGTTTGTGACCTGTCAAGTGGTATCAGAGCAGGCACACTCTGATTAGGGTTTAATCCTTGTGTGTGATCCATTGACCCCTGTTGTCATGGATAGAGGTCAATCTCTTATTATACCTCCATTATTTGATGGCACTAACTATGCATACTGGAAAGTACGAATGAGAGCTTTCTTGCAGTCTTTAGATAAGAAAGTGTGGCAAGCTGTGGAGATAAGTTGGACCAAGCCTACAGAAGCGCCGGCCGATTGGGATGATGCCAAGATCAAGGCGCCAAATTTCAACAGCAGAGCATTAAATGCCCTATTCAGTGCAGTCACCAATGAAGAGTTTAAGAAAATTTCCTTGACAGAAACTGCTAAGGAAGCATGGACCATTCTCCAGACAACCTATGAGGGAACAAAGGCTGCCAAGGATTCAAAGCTACAGAGGCTCACCACAAGCTTTGAAGAAATTAAGATGGAGGAGGATGAGTCATTTGATGAGTTCTATGCAAAGCTCAAAAACATAGTGAACTCAGCTTTCAATCTTGGGGAAACCATTCCTGAACCCAAGATAGTAAGGAAAGTGCTCAGATCGCTGCCTAAGAGATTCCATGCTAAGATCACAACGATAGAGGAATCAAAGGATATTGACAGAATTCCTCTGACTGAGCTGGTTGGAAACTTACAAACCTACGAGTTAAGGCTGACTAGGATAGGCAAGTCAAGCAAGGGCAAGAGCATGACACTAAAAGCCAAGAACAGTGATACAGATGATTCTTTAGATGATGAAGATTCTAAAATGAAGTCCTATATTACAAGGCAATTCAAGAAATTCATAAATAATGCCAATGGAAAAGGCTTCAACAAAGGCCGTAGGCAATCCAGTTCTTCTCAATTCAAGAATTCAGATAAAGGGAAAAAGGATGTCAAGGATGGCGGTCAGTACACTGTTCCCGCTGGACCAAAATGCTTTGGGTGTCAAGGCTTCGAACACATGAAACAAGAGTGTCCAACGTACCTTAAGAGTATTAGGAAGAGCAAGGCACTTGCTGTTACCTTAAGCGACACGGAGCCCGAGGATGATTCCGAAAATGAAGATGACGGAATCTTGAATGCCTTCACTGCCACTATTAATCCTACTGATGGGGTTACTGAAAAAGTAGATGAAGAAAAGGAATTGGTGGATGCCAAGTTTGAGACTATGGATGATCAAGATGATATCCATACCGCTTATAAGAAACTGTACAAGTTTTCTGAGAAGCATGAGAAACTCTATAGGCTGACCACCAAGAAGCTCAGTGATGTGGAATTTGACTGTGAGGAGCTTTCCACTAAGGTTGATGAAGCAAATCAGACAATTGGAGCACTGAGGTTTGAGAACAATTTCTTGGCTGAGAAGACCAAGAAGCTTGAAGCAGAGCTGTTTCAAGTTAGAGCACAATTGGAAAGGACATCAAGTGCAAAGCTGGATGAGATGCTAAGTGTTCAGAAATCTTCTTCAGATCGTACTGGATTGGGGTATGAATTCTCTCTCTCTAATACTCCTTCTGCTAGTGCTATTGTTTTTGTTTCACCTGCTAATAACATTAAAACTGAGGATAAATATGTTAAAACTGAATTAGCAAGTGAGAACGTAGACAAGGGCAAGTCTATCCTAGGAGCACCCCCTAAAGTTGAGAAAAGGGAAACTAGAAACCCTAGGACTAAGAAGGCTATCTCTCAAAAGCCCAAACAGAAGAAGCAGTATCTTTGTTATCATTGTGGTGTTACCGGTCATACTCGACCAAATTGCTACAAGTGGCTAACCACTCAACAAAGCAATGGCATGATAGCATTTGGGAACCAGAATCAGCTTCAGACCTCTCTTGCTCCTCTTAGAGACATTCTCAAAGCCCTCATGTTCCTTTCAAACTTGAACGGTTTAAACTCTTCCCCCTCGTCACCGGTTCAAGGGTTGGCAAATAGGAAAGGTTCTTCCAAGGTGTGGAAGGAAAAGAGTTCTAAGTGATGTTAGTCACTTCTTTTTCTCTCTCCCTATTTTATTGTTTTGCATTACTTGTGTGCTGCTTTACTATTTTGAGTCAGTCTAGTTTTATGCATTGTTTTGCTTTCTTTAACTTGTTTTTATTTGTGTGTTTTCAGTTTTGTGTTTTATTTTTGCTTTTTTGATAAAATAAAATAAAATAAAAAAATTGAAAAATTGAAAAATACAAAAACAGTGTGTGTTTGTGTGCATTGGTTCTTGTGAACTTTTAAAATGGCTATTGAAACAGAGTTTTCTAAACTTTGTATCACCTGTAGCTTAGATGAGCATTCTTCTGCACAACTAAGCAAGTGAGCTTTGTAGCTCTTTGTTTGTGATGAGTAAGGTTAAGTAATTTCTTCTACTTAACACTCGTATCACTTTTTTTTACGGGTAGGACTAGCAAATCCTAAGAGAAATGCATAAATAATCATCTCACCACTGTTACTCGCCAACCATGATATGACATCTGTATGCTTCGACATAGCAAAAGTGCAATGTTAAAAGCTTAACATAATTGGGTATTTCTTTTCTTTCTCTTATATGCCCATCTATGTTATGCTTAATAAAAGAAAATATGCAAAGAAATAAAAAGCAAAAAGATCAAAATGCTTTAAAATATGGTTGCAAGCGTGTTTTCTAGGAGATGTGGGAGTTAAAGGATGTACCTCGAAGGTGATAGTGCCCATCAAACAGTTATGATTGTGTGTGATTTAAAGTGATTTTCTCATATCTCAAATCGTCATAACTTTGAGACACTTATGCAATCTTGCGATGTTTTCACACACAACACGCAATACTCTTTGCTACTCTTGATACATGTGTAGGTACAATGTGATTTAGCCATCACAAGGTTTACATGCGTTAATGTATGCTCACTAAACTGTCTTAACTCATTTTTGAAATATAAATTTAGTTAGACTTGTTTAGGGTGTGTGTGCGTGTTTTGGGATCCATGTGCTTTAAAATTCTTGATGAGAGATGTTATTGAGAGCTAAATGTGTTGTTTGGATCTTTGTTTGAGTTGCATGTGTGATTGCATTCATGTCTGTGTTTTTCCTCTCTTGAAAAACTGTTTTTAAGGCATCTCGACACCTCCTCGACACCTTCTCGACACCTAATTGTCTGTCGAGCTTCTTAGTGTTTCTCTAATCGTAGTCTCAACACATTCTCAACACCTGGTGGATTGATCGAGAAACTTTCTATTTGCTCGATAGATTCTCGACAGCTTCTGGATCGATCGAGGTTCTTAAGTGGTTGATCTTTCCTTCTCGATTCATGTTCTCGATAGCTGTATCTGTCGAAGTGCATTTTCTTGACACCTACCTCGATAGCTGTCTCGACACCTATCGATACCTACATCTGTCAAGAATTACTGAAGGGCTATTTAAAGGTTCTATCGCGATTTTCTCTCATTTCACTCGATCTCTCTCTCTCGATAGTTGGTGTTTTCTCTCCCAAAACCTTTCTCACTCTCTCTAAACCCCTCCCTAAGGATTCTTCAAGTGATTTTCTAGATCTTCCTCATTTAGTAAGCACCTATCCTCTCATTCTTCATGCATTTCATGATTTACAAACCTAAGTTTTGAGGTTTTTGAAAATTTTTGGGTTTTTCAAAATTATTGAGAGTTTCATGAAATTTTTGGGTTGGTTTTATAGATTTGATCTTTAAAACTACATGCATTGCATCACATTAGCATTCTAAGTGTATTTTCATGCATTTAGATATGTGCAAACTTGTTGTGTGCTGTTAGGTTTGGATTGGGCTGAGCCCATGATGTTTTTATTTTTGCATGTCACATGTTCATATATTTCCCGTGCATACATTCTATCTTTTCAATAATTTTCTTCCTATATTGAATTATTTGGGACTTTTCTGTGTGTTTCTCTTCCTCTCCCTCTCTCTATGTTTGCATTAGCAGTGTCTATGACACCTAAACGTAAATCTATTTCATCCTAGAACCCTCTGCGTTCTAAGGGATCGTCCTCTTCTTCGGATTCTACTTATTTGTCTATCTGGTTCCGTGATGAGAAAGCCCATAAGGACTTCTCGGAGAACTTCTCTAAATGAGGTGTTCATTCGGAACGCCACGTTGTCCTGGCAGACTTTGCCGACACTGACCTACCCGATGTCATTCACAGTCGGGCTTGGGAGTCACTGTGTGACGTCCCGGTCACCTGTCCTCTCATGTTGATACAGGAGTTTTACTCCAACATCTACGGGATTGATTCTTTAGTACCTCTCTTCTATTCTAGCGTTTGAGGTACACGCTTTGCTGTCACTCTGGAGTTAGTCTCCGAGGTTCTTCATGTTCCGAGGGTGGGTCATCCTAATTACCCCAGATGTGAGCGTTTATGGACTGTGTCCAAAGACGAGATGATCTCGGCGTTCTGCCGACGTCCTTCCTCTTGGGGAGATCATCAGTACACACCATGTCGGCCTTTTGCTAAAGGTCCTCGTTTCCTTAACATGGTGATGACTTTTGTGTTGCACCCACTCTCTCACTACAACTCTATCACAGAGCCTCGTGCTCAATTTTTGTTGTCTCTTCTTGAGCATCTCACTATAGACTTTCCTTCACACTTTATCTTCTCTATCATAGATGTCTATTGAGATACGGCCACCCGTGATAAGCTCATTTTCCCTTCCGCTATCACGAGGATACTTCGCCGTTTGTCCATTCCCTTTCCTTCGTCCGATCCGTTTCATGTCATGTCCGCCATAGATGCTGCTACCGTAAAACGTAGCGAGGCACAGTTCAGATCAAGACAGTCGGATGCTGCTGCTCCTTCCTCCCTTCCGACTACATCCAGATTTGCTCGAGCGACATCTGCTCCTTCTTCTTCGAGCGATGTCGCTCTTAGAGACATCATGGTGCAGTTTCAGTGCATGGATGCTCGCCTCGATACTCTCTCCACGGAGTTGTATCAGGTGAACGTTTATGTTGGTCGCATCGCTAGGCGACAGGCGACAGGCGACTTTGGGTGGCTTTGCTTCAGAGGCTTCTCCTCCACCTCCTCATGTCACTTCTGAGACTGAGGATGATGATGACGGTGATGACGATGATGCTTCGGATGATGATGATGGAGATGCGAGCTCTTCTGATGAGTTGTCTTCTTGACACTCTACCCTTTGTCACTCGTGACAAAAAAGGGGAGTAGTTGTGGTGTATGAGAGTAGTCATACATAGGGGGAGAGCTAATATAGGACATTTTTGATAAGGGGAGTGTTGATATGAGGGATGTAGTGAGGATTACATGTATTTCTTTTCTTTTCTATCTTTTCAGAGATACATTGATCATGTATTGACATACATTGTACTTATTTCTTGATATATATGTTGATATATGTTTCTTTCACCTATCTTTCCATGTGTTGTTTCTTTTTAGTCTTTATACACATGTTTCTTTTACTTGTATGCAATTTATTATTTCTGCTTCACACAAAGATGCCTTGATGTGTTTTGTTTATAAGTGTTTCAGAAATACATGTTGTCAAAGTCTACTTGCCATAAACTCTCTTCTTGCAAAGTTTTTCAAGAGTTTGTGTTAGGATAGATTTTATTGTATGTAACAAAGGAATATGAGTTAAAGTATTTTATGACTTCTCTCATATCTTCATTTGTTTGTTGTGGTTTTGTCACGGATTGCCAAAGGGGGAGATTGTTAAGACATATGTAGTTCAAGTTGTTGACATATGTCACTATTTTATGTAATTGGTTTATCCTTAGACAAAACGCACTTTACTTGTAATTAGGTAGAGTTAGAATGTGTTTAACACTTCAAGAAACAGTGTTTCAAGATTCAGTGTTGAAGTCATCACGTCTGTCCAAGAAACAAGCAAGGAAGTGCAAGTTACTAAGGCTTGACACATGGTCTCGACACATGCATCTATCGAGCTTTAGAAGCTGTTTCAGCCCCGAGGCTCGACAGCTTCTCGACAAATCCTCGACTCCTCTATCTGTCGAGATTTAAAGAAAACAGATTTTCAGTTCTGTTTTAATTCCAATCCGTGAATGTGTCTCTGGGACTTCTTTTCTCCTAACCCTAGACATATAAAAGGATTGTTTTAAGGGCCGTCAAAGAGATGCAAGTTACATAAGCATTGAGTAATTCTTTTTCATGCAATTTGTGATCAAAAAGATGAAGTTCATGCCCTAGTTCATCTTTTATGAAAAATTTGCTGTGTAATGTGCACCGTAGGGTTTTGTAACCAAGCATCTTCCTGATCTTCGTCGTGTAGATGATTTGAAGAACTTTGCAGCCAACAACTCTCTCTCTAGTTGGTGAATTGAAGTCACGTACTAGGATCCGCGCAATTGGTTAGTCACGTACTTGGGAGCCGTGCATTGAAAGGAGAAACTGTCACTACAGAGCAAGTTCAATTGGGTATTGGGGTAAGGGTTCAACTGTAGGTTAGTAAGGTACTTGGGATTCCTTGCTTGTAATCGCTTGCTATGATAATAGTGGAGTTTCGGGAGTGGTGATCTTAAATCACTCGGTGAAGTTTTTGCAGTCAGGTTTTCCCCATTCGTAAACAAATCACCGTGTCTTTTATTTTTCCGCTACATACTTTAGTTCTGGTGATTTGTTTGTGCTACCACGTGATTTTTCATGTCAACTTGATTAATTCATAACTTGACTAATTAATCAATTTAATTTATCACTAGGGGTCAACACGTTTGTGGCCTGTCAAGAAACACCAAATTTTTCCATTCAAAGGCATCACAAAGGCAAGGAAGGAATCATATCAAGGGTATTATGAATGCACCGAAGCATTGGGCGGAAGAGGAGGAGGATATAACCAAGGTAGCAGTTTATTATTTTGATAGTCTTTTTTGTGCAGGTTCATGTAATCAAATAGAGGAGTGCTTAAGTACAGTTTCGGCCAAAGTAACACTAGATATGCAGGGTATGCTGTCCAGGGATTTTACTCCTGATGAAATCAAAGTAGCTATGTTCCAGATGGGACCAAAAAAGGCACCTGGACCTGATGGTATGAATACTTTATTTTTATCAAAAATTCTGGCATGTTGTGAGTGGTGATATTGTGAATGCTGTGTTAGATTTTTTTTTGAATGATGGACTTATGTTACCTGCTTTAAATCATACAAATATTGTGTTTATTCCTAAAGTGAAAAATCCAAAGAAAATGTCTGTTAGCCTTTGTAATGTCATTTATAAGATTATTTCCAAAGTCCTTGCAAATAGGCTTCAATAAGTGCTTCTTGATATTATCTCCCCCACCTAGAGTGCATTTATGCCAGGTCCACTTATTACAGATAATGTTATAGTGGCATATAAGACTCTACATGCTATACATGTGAGGAAGAAAGGCAAGACAGGTTCTTTGGCTTTAAAGTTAGATGTCAGCAAAGCCTATGATCGGGTGGAATGGCTGTTTTTACAAGGCATAATGCAGAAGTTGAGTTTTCCAGAAAAGTGGATTGATGGAGTGATGACTTATGTCACCACCCCATTATTCTCTATACTACTCAATGGAAAACCTTATGGGAATGTGCTTCCGTCTAGAGGAATCCGTTAAGGACACCCTCTTTCACCATACTTGTTTTTGTTGTGTGCAGAGGGATTTACATCTTTGTTGGCAAAAGCAGAGAATGATGCAAAAATTCATGGAGCTTCTATTTGCAGAGGGGGCATCGAAAGTTTCTAACTTAGTGTTTGCAAATGATTCCCTTTTGTTCTGCAGGGCAACACAAAATGAGGTGGAGGCAGTTTTTGAGGTTCTTCAGACCTATGCCAATGCTTCAAGATAGTGCATGAATTTGGAGAAATCTTCGGTCTTTTTTAACAGTAACACTTCAGCTAGTCGGAAGCAAGATATTTTGAGGATTTTGGGGGTTCAAGAGGTAAACCAATTTGACTCATATTTGGGGCTACCTACCTTAGTAGGGAGAACTAAATATTACACTTTCTCATACTTCAAGGACAGAATATGGAAAAAATTGCAGGGTTGGAAAAGAAAGATGTTGTCTAAGGCTGGAAAGGAAATACTTATTAAAGCGGTTGCTCAGTCTATTCCTACTTAAACCATGAGTGTATTTCAACTCCCTATGAAACTCTGTGATGAACTAGATGCAATGTGTGCTAAATTTTGGTGGGGTCAAGTGGAGAATAACGAAAAATTCATTGGGAAAGGTGGGAAAAGTTGACACTCTCTAAGAAGGATGGAGAATGGATTTTAGGGATTTAGGGGCATCTAATTTAGCTATGTTAGCTAAACAAGCGTGGAGGTTGCTACATGACAATAATTCTTTAGTGTATCAATGCCTAAAAACAAGATATTTTCCAAGATCTCATTTATTTGATGCCAAGGAATCCCCAAATTGTTCCCTTGTGCGGAAGAGTATTATGGTAGCTTTACCTATTTTGAAGTCTGAGTGTTGTTGGAGAGTTGGGAGTGGCCATTCAATTCGGATTATAGGGGATAAATGGATACCAAATTATCCAACAAATGCGCCTATGCATTTAGTCAAGGATGAAGTTAGAAAGGTTGTTGTTGTCGAGTTGATTGATCAAGAATTGTATGCATAGAGGTCTGAATTTATTATGGACATGTTTAAGAAAGAGGATGCTAAGGCTATTTGCAGAATCCAACTAAGCCGAAGATATGTGGAAGATCTTATAATCTGGTTGTATCACAAGAAGGGGTTGTTTACTGTTAAGTCAGCATACAAGGTGGTGAAAGAAGTAATGAGAGGAGGAAATGTGGCCGAGAGCTCAAAGGGTTGTGTTGGGAAGAGAATTTGGATTGCACTTTGGATGCTTCGAATTCCAAATAAAATTAAAGTGTTTGGGTGGAGAGCTTGCAATGATATTTTGCCAACAAAGTTGAATCTGACAAAGAGAAGAATTATTGATGATGTTGTGTGTCCAATATGTATAAGGTTCCCGGAGTCAACTATCCATGTTCTATGGGAATGTGATGCGGCTCAGGATGTTTGGGCTGGAAGCTTGAAAATTCTGCAGAAAGGAGTTTCGGGTATAACTGATGTGCTTCAATTAATGGAGTACTTGTTGGATCGAGTAGAGTCACAAGAATTGGAGGTAGTGTTAGTCCAAGCATGGTTGATATGGAATCAAAGAAACAGGTTTATTCATGGAGGCAAGTTTCATGATCTGAGTTGGTTAACAATCGTGAAAGGGATTATCTAGAGGAGTATCGGACTACAATAGATCTTCTAATCCGGATACTTGGCAGCCTCCTCCACATTCAATCTTCAAGCTTAACTTTGATGCAGCATTGTTTTCGGGCCTAAATAGATCAGGCTTTGGAGCAGTCATACGAAATGAAAAATGAGAGGTTATGGTAGCCATGGCAGTTAGGACCTGAGGTGTTCTGCAGTGAGGAGGCCAAATTACTTGTAGGTAGAAAAGCCATCAAGTTCGCAATGGATGCTAGCTTCTCTGAGTTAGTCATTGAAGGGGATAATAGCTTTGCAATGAAAGCTATTTCAGCTCCAAAGGATGATCAATCAATGCTTGGAAATGTGATAGGTGATATTCAACATTTTATTAGAAATTTGCATTGGGTGAGTATTGAGTATACTAGGAGAGGAAGAAATAGGGTGGCTCATGTGTTAGCTCAATTTGCAAGAAATGTTATTGATGATATGTATTGGATGGAAGATTTACCTCCAATAGCTAGGAAAGCTTTGTATCAAGATGCTAATTTTTCTGATTAATTGAATGGAATGATTCTGTTTCCAACAAAAAAAAAATACTAAGTTTTTTTTTTTTTTTTTTTGTTTAAAGGACGTCAATATAATATATATTTTTTTTGATAGGATAAATAAAATAAGTTGTTTATACTATATAATGGAAAAAGTATAGAGAATTAGGAGCTTGTAGTTTAATTTCCTCAATGAATTACATTGCATTAAATATCCTCTTAAAATTTTAAATGGCCTAGCACTATGTATATGTATATGTACACAAAATCTTTCATATCGTTTTAGACAATAAAGTATAGAGATTGTAAAAAAATTCCCACTTAAATTTATTGTATCTTCATAAAATCTTCAGTTTAATTATTTTCCCTCAAAAAATAAAATAAAATAAAGCCTTCCTTTCTTCAAACAACATAGTTATTTTTGCAATCATTGGATCAAATTCATCTGAATGACAAATCCAGTTTCAACGAAAATCTTTTGCCCACGATGATGATATTTGGAAAAAAAATAAAATATGTATTAGATACATGAGTTCTCCCTCTGATATGGGGTTCATCTCCTATGAGAGGGAAAACTCATGTACCCAATACATGTTATACCTTCTCAATATTTGGAGTTGTTTATCTCTAGTTGTGTCCAATTTTAAATTTTGGCAAGAATATAAGGAATGTAAATTGAGAGCAATCATTGGTGCCATCCATCTCAAGGAAAATACAAGGTAAATTGGGCTATGTCTTGTGGGGCTTCTTTTAACTTCTTTTTTTTTTTTTTTTGGGTTTGATGTTGTTATAAGGTTGGCTCTATACAAATATCTAAGGCTTAAGGCAAGACTTTCAAATAACATTTTACTTATATTAATTTTTTAAAAAATATTTAATTTCTATATTATAATGTTTTAATTGATCTATATTCCCATTTTTTAGATGCAAAATAATAATGAAATTTTGTATTAAAATTTCATTAACATCTTATTTTCAATTGATTATATTTCTTATGGTATAGTCTATCTTAAATATGATTTTATTAATTTTAATTTGAAATTTCTTCATTAAGTTTTTTTTTTGCTGATAATACTAAGTATTTTAACACATACACACAGGGAGAAGAGAAGAAGGTTTTAAAGAAACTTACAATAGTGTATATCCAAAAGAATCTAACTTTTCGATAGACAGCATATACTTTAAACCTCTTTAACTCACTCATTTTTCAATGTGGGATTAACTAGCTGTTTTTCTTTTAAGAATACTAAGTATTTTAACACACACACACACACACACACACAGGTAGGGGTGGCAATTCGTGTTTACATATCGGGTTCGTATCGTGTTGAGTCTTAAGTATTAGACTATATGGGTCAACCCTAACCTAACATGTTTATTAAACGAGTCAAAATTCTTCAACCCTAACACACCTATTTATTAAATGGGTCAGTCGTGTCGACCTATTTATCAGATTTTATCAAAACGAAAATAATAATAATAATAATTTTAGTATTAAACAAATTGATATGAATTATGAAAACCTAAACAAATAAATATTTTTATATGAAATTTAGAACTAACAAGTAACTGCATCACAAGTAATAATTCAAAATTAAAGCATATCTCAATATCACATATAATCAATCATAATATATCAAAGAAAATAAATCACAACAATTGACAAGTTTATATACCTAGGGTTTGAAGGTTATATTGGTAAAATGTCATTTAATTAAACAGGTCATACAGGTCAAACGAGTTCCATGTGATGAACACTAGTCCAACCCATTTATTAAACGGATTAGTTGAGTCAACCCGAATATGATACAAACTCATTAAGCATCAACCCATCTTTTGGAGAAACACGTGTTTGTATCGCATACAAAACATCTGCAGTGGAAATTTAACGGATCTACTTTATACATAATTGATAACATGCACTATGTAAGTTTTAGAATTTAAGAACATGAGAACGCACCTTGAAGCAGTGAAATTCAAAACAATCTGAATAGAAATGCTTGGGAAGACTCTTAATCTTCATTCTAATTCCACTTAATGTCCAAGAAGTATGGTCTCTCAATCAGTTTTAATTAAGGAGAGAATAGAAGAGTGTCCAACACTCACATACAAACCATTTCATCCTTGTATGTTCTTCATGAAATCATTCATGAAAAAGACTTATGAAAAAACTTCTTTTAGAAATTCTATATGTCTCTCTCCTTATATATAACTGATTATCTAATTGAGATAGCCTTTTGGGCTATTCTAATTGGGCTCTTGTGTGTGGCTTAGAGTGGGATCAAAAGGGACCAATAGGACACTAACTCCAATAGGCCTTGAACTTTTCTGTCAACTCTTGACAAGTCCAAAGTTACCATTAACTATATAAATATAGTTGCACTCTAGACCTTATCTATAAATTATATCCCAAGACTTTATTATACATCCAACCCCTTCATTAAAATATTCGTAATAATACAAAGTCATGAATATAGACTGTCACTTTGAAAATTACTACATCTTAATCCTTAAGTACCCAGTTTAATTCTTTATATTATTCGTTATATATTTATGAAATACAATTTCATAAATATATACTTTAGTAACTCCTTACTAAAGTGGTTGGGTCCAACTCTCTAACTAACCAAACTCATTAAACTTATCTCAAGAGAATATTGTATATCTTCGTTAATAGATTATGAATTCCATCTTGAGAATATATATTCCATCAACACTAAATGCAGCTGCCCAACATACTGAAGTTATGACCGTGACTAATAGATCTCACTCCTAATATATCGAAACAACCTACATCTCATGATCAAGTCCATTATTCTCTTAGGATTTAGAGTTGATGTAAATAGAAGTCGTGAGATTTATTATTCATTTGACAGTCATTAGGAGAATAATAAATCTCACAGCGGTCCAGTTCAATATATCTTAAGTTTTAAAACATATCAACATATCAACTAGAAGTCTTCACTTCCCTGATCAAAACAAATTATCTTAGTTGATATGTTATAGTCTTCGCAGATGAAAAGCTCAATTTCATCACTGACTACAAACTGCATTTTGAGTTTATAAGGAACTTGTGATTTACATCTTCTGTGACTAAATCACATACAATGCATCTCATGGACTAAGATAATGTTCCATTAGTTCATTTATAGATAGTTTCATATAATTAAACAATTTAATTATTTATGACATGCCGATAAATTGAACTTTAGGGCATAAATCCCAACAATCTCCCACTTGCCCTCAAAGACAATTTACCATATGTCTGACACTTATCTCCCTTTAGAGTAATTCATAGTCACTCTAAGGCAAGGTTTGGAAACAAGTTTTAACCAAATTTATTGCATAAATTATCTTTTCTACTACTACTTCTCATGTACTCATATCTCTCTAATGAGATAATACTTACACTTAATGTGTATCTTCACCACCTAAGATGAACACATATCTTGAAGTCCAACTTTATGATGTGTATCTTCATCACCTAGGATGAACACATATCTCGAAGTCCAACTTTATGAATCACAATCAAACTACAAATTAGTATTTGTACATCCAGTAATAATCAAAACCTCACTTTGGCAGACAAGCATATAATCCTTCATTCTCTTAAGATATTTAAGTATATGCTTTACTCCCACTAAATTAAGTGATCTTTGATTCAATTGATATTTGCTTATTATGCCCACCGCAAAATAGATATTTAGCCTAGTATTTAGCATAGCATAAAGGCTTCTTAACGATATGATATAAGGAACCATCTTGAAGCATTACATGCTATACTTGGCTAGAATCTAATCTATTTAAGCAGTATGAGATAGATCCAACATCCTAATTTTTGAATTCTAACAAAGTTAAATTCTTAGGATAACTAGCCTTTTCCAAGTACTTTATATCAATCTGGATTAGACAAAAAAAAAAAAAAAAATCTATTGATGACAATAACTCTACATCATTCTAAATGATTAGAATGTCATCAACATACATTAAGAAATTTATTATTCTATATAGCTTTACACACATAAGGCCTTTTAATACTTGATCAAAATCAAACAATTTGATTTCTTGATTAAAAATGATATTTTATGATTTAGATGCTTGCTTTAGTCCATAAATGGAATATAAGCAACTTGCATTCTAAACATTACTATTTCTTTGCTATGTACAAGTTTAGTTACATCATATAGATGTCTTTCTCAAGATTGCTACTAAAAGAAGCTTTCTTGATATCCATTGTCATATTTCATCCAAATGAAATATAATGGATAAGAGAATCTAGATAGAGTCAAACTTGACTATTGGTGAAAAAATCTTTTCGTAATCGAACTATTTCTTTTTGAATAAATCTTTGTGCCACTAGTCTTGACTTTGAAGGTTTGTACCTTCAAATTTTAACTTTGAAGGTTTGCACCTTCAAATCTATCAATCTCAATTTTCTTGTGAACCTATTTGAGAACAATAGGCTTAATGCCACTAGGCACCTCTACAATTTTTAGACTTTAAATAGAATTTAATTCTATTTACATAACGTTGATCCAGTAATTCATATATATATCATCTATTGCCTCTACGTAAGACCGATGATCAAATTCATATCCTTGTGGAATGACTTCAAAATTTTATTCCAAAAGTATGAATTTATCTAATAATTAATAATCCTCTCACTACGATATTGTACCGATGTACTAGCTATATATATAGAATAATGCCTTATGGTGTTTCTAATACAACCATCTCATTTCTAAATGTATTTTATAGTTGTCTTATAACAAAATCTGACATTTATCTTCTAGAACAATCTAGGTTTAGCTTTAAGATTATTCATATAGTCATCATCAAGAACTTTGTATTTATACTTTACAAACATCTTGTACTTTTTATGACTACCAAAACAATCTTTTATAATTCCTTTTGGATACCCAACATAAACACACATTTTTCTACCTTTTGATTTCAATTTGTTAGACTTCCTTTCTAACATAAATGCTAGACATTTTCCAAAAGTGGAAGTATCATATACTAAGTGTTCACCCAATCCACAATTTGACAAATGTCCTAGGAACAAACTTTTGAAATCAACTTTAGAAAATGTATAATAATTATTAGAGTATATCTCCAAAAGAAATAAGCAAATGGAAATACTTATCATGTACTTTACTATTTCTAAAAGAGTCTTATCCCTCTTTCATGTATGCACTGACTTAAAGAAGTCATTGAAACTATATTTCTTTTACAATAAAGGAGCCCTAGATAATATTATCCTCTAAATAAAATTCATATATTGGGAATTTTACAAAACAGTGGTTCTAAAAGCCCATCAGTCACCAATCTTGAATACCATTTAGATTAATAAGATCTAGATAAATGCCAAAACATACAATACCAAACGATGGAAACTTTCTCTTTAAAAAGTAAAACATGTAAATCTTCATCTAGAAAATAATCATGGACAAAGCTTAGCATTACCAAAACAGAAACACTTTCTTTTGGTCATACTTTTGAGTCTAATTCCCTTTTGGCAACTACTAGGGCAACTAGCTTGCCCAACTGATTGGTATTTTAATTCCTCTTCTTACCACCTTTACCTTTTGGTCTAGGCTAAGAATTTGAATTAAATCATATTGATTCTAGCCTTAGCTTTTAGAATGTCTTCCGTTGCGTAGAACTCACCCATCAATTCAGATAATATAAAAAATTTATTTATTTTCAAAACAATCTGAATTGACCAAATGATTCTAACAAGATCTTGTGGATCATATCCAAATGAGATTAACATTTAATCTCTTCATCTAAGATTTCCAATTCCTTTTAAAAATAAAATGATTTCATAAAATGATATATAATTGGAACTCCTTAAGCTTTTTTTGGCACTTAATATGACTTATATTGAATTTCGTCTAGTTGCACGATATTCTATACCAAAACATCTCATTTAGACTTACTATTAAGTCTAAGTCTAATCTAATACTAACTCTTACATCTCATGCTGTAGCACAATTGAGATAGAAGCCAATGAAACATTATAGCATTTCAATGGAGACTATGATCATATCATAAGCAATCTTCCATCAATGCATCATACATAGGAAATTATGACAAAGTTGAATCAAAACATATTTATGTACTTCAGCTCCTTTAAGCACCATGTCCAAAATTATTTCTTAATTAATGTAATTCATTTAAAAATAGTAGCTAGAGAACAAAATTATGACAACTTTATTTTAAGACTATGAACATAATTACAGGGACATTATATTTTGCATCAATAACCATATAGTATAAAACTCGAAAAACATACTATACTAGGTGCAACGACAACCTAATTCCGCAATTAATATTCCTCGGTAGTGAGTTTATACCAATCACTATGATCAGGCGAGAATTATTCTTATTATTAATGCCATCATGGCAACTCTTACCAAACAAAAATAATTTGCCGCTTTTCCTTTAGCCTCTAAGTAATAATGACATAGCTCCTTTAGGAGGTTAACATTACACTTAGTCTAGTGTACACCATTATCTAGAATCATGTGTAGCTATATTTCATCTCTCTTTATAGTGTTTAAACTTATAGTACCATGAAACAAAACACCCTCCTTTGGGATCACGAGGCATATATGCCAAGACGAGGTACTTGCTCACACTACTTTAAACAGGTAAGTTCAATATTGTAGTATTATGAAGTAAACACCCTCCTTTGGGATCGCGAGTCATATACGCCAAGACAAGGTGCTTACCCCACACTACTATGAACCGATAATGGAGGCCGTGAGATCCAACCCTTGTATCTCTCTCCCACTACAAATTTTATAACAAGTGGATTGTCATGAAATCCTTGTGATCTAATCACAATTTTAACCCTTCACATCAAATGTGTTTAATTGTTTAAATTCAATATGATGTAACTAAGTCACGTCACAACAGCGTAACGAACATTCACGCAATCACAAAGAAGTTGAACCTTGTAATCCGTGAAGTAAATACCCTTTGCATGGAATGCAAGACTCGAAGTCAAGACAAGGTATTTATTCACATTACAATAAACTTAACAAAATGGTTATATCAACACTCCCACTCATTATTTGGGTTTTTCTTAAATAATTGTGATCCCATCACAACTAATAACATTGCACTTGTTGAAGACTCTAATCTCACTAGAATCATTAACTAAAATGGAAGTCCTAATTTCCTAAACTATTTAGGATTCCTTAAACACTAATGAATCAAAAATTAGTTATATAGAACTCTATCCTTAATTTACTAGGTAAAGTATTCTAATCTCATTAGGAACTATATAACTTTAATTAGAATTTTAATCTCATTAAAAACCTTTAATTAAAATAAATTAAGGACTTTCAATCATACTACAATTCTAATCTCATTAGAATGTTTCTTAAAAGACAAGTTCAAAACTATTTAGGACTAAGAGTTCCATTTAACTAATATCTTTGATCTTATTAGGTCTTTTAGTTAGAAGCATGTGTAATCTAATCACACATAGCCCTACTCTTTATACATGTAAAAAAAAAATAGGTGTCTGAAATTTTTGGCTACTCATTCTGGCGACTTGCCCAATCACGAGTTTTGGCTACTCATTTTGGCGACTCGACCAGTCGCGAGACCTCAGTCACAAGTTCATCCAAAAGTTCTCGCGACTCACTCGTGACTCATCTCGCGACTCACTAGTCGCGAAAATGCCCAGAAACAACCGTTTTTCTTTTAACCGTTTTTAACGTTTCCAAAGAACAAAACACATTCTTAATGATCAAAAACGATAAGATTAAGATTAAAACTTGAATTTCATTGATGTTAAAGTGTTAAAAATCAATTTTACATGGTTAAAATCAAACTTAAATATCATAACATCAAAATCAGTTTTAATCAAACAATAGTTTCAAAACTAAAATATGCAAAAAAATGACTGCATAATCTTCACAACTATGAAAATAGTTTCCTTGAATTCTAAAACTCACTAAACATGTTATATAGATTTGAAAATGAAGACCGTTTTGATACCAATTGTTGGAAAACACGTGTTTGTATCGCATACAAAACATACATAGAGGAAATTTAACGGATTTACTTCATACAAAATCGATAACATGCACTATGTAAATTTTAGAATTTAAGAACATGAAAGCATACCTTGGAGCGGTGAAATTCAAAACAATCTAAATAGAAGTGCCTGGGAAGACTCTCAATCTTCACTCTAATTTCACTTAATGCCCAAGAAGTGTGGTCTCTCAATTAGTTTTAATCAAGGAGATGATAGAAGAGTGTCCAACACTCACATACAAACCATTTCATTCTTGTATGTTCTTCATGAAATCATTCATGAAAAAGACTTATGAAAAAACTTCTTTTAAAAATTCTGTATATCTCTCTCCTTATATATAACTGATTATCTAATTGGGTTAGCCTTTTGGGCCATTCTAATTGGGCTTTTGAGTGTAGCTTGGAGTAGAACAAAAAGGGACTAATAAGACACTAGCTCAAATGGGCATTGGGCTTTACTGTCAACTCTTGACAAGTCCAAAATTACCATTAACTATATTTAATATCACTATATAAATATAGTTGCACTCTAGGCCTTATTTATGAATTATATCCCAAGACTTAATTATACATGCAACCCCTTCATTAAAATATTCGTAGTAATACAAAGTCATGAATATAGACTGTCACTTTGAAAATTACTACATCTTAATCCTTGAGCACCTTGTTTAATCATTTTTGTTATTCATCACATATTTATGAAATCCAATTTCATAAATATATACTTTAGTAACTCCTTACTAAAGTGCTTAGGCCCAACTCTCTAAATAACCAAACCTATTAAACTTACCTCAATGGAATATTTTATATCTCCGTTAAGAGATTATAAATTTCATCTTGAGAATATATGTTCCATCAACATTAAATGCAACTGCCGAATATACTGAGGTTTTAACCGTGACTAATAGATCTCACTCCTGATATATCAAAGCAAGGTCCATTATTCTCTCAGGATTTAGAGTTGATGTAAATAGAAGTTATGAGATTTATTATTCATTTGACAGTCATTAGGAGAATAATAAATCTCACAGCAGTTCGGTTCAATATATCTTAACTCTTAAAACATATCAACATACCAACTAGAAGTCTCCACTTCCATGATCAAGACAAATCATCTTAGTTGATATGTTATAGTCTTCGCAGATGAAACACCTAATTTCATCACCGACTACGAACTACATTTTGAGTTTACAAGGAACTTGTGATTTACATATTCTGTGACTAAATCGCATAAATCACATACAATGCATCTCATGGACTAAGATAATGTCTCATTTGTTCATTTATAAATAGTCTCATATAATTAAATAATTTAATTATTTATGACATGCCAATAAATTGGATTTTAGGGCATAAACCCCAATACCATCACCTATTAATTTCATATCGTGTTGTGTCAGATTCGCAAGTCGTGTCCAATTTGCCACCCTTACACACAAGAAGAGGAGGAAAAGGTTTTAAAGAAAGTTACAATGGTGCATATCCAAAAGGGCATAACTCTTGGATACACAGCACAAGCTTAAAAAAAATGCATTTGAAAAAGAAATTCTCTTTATATGGTTTGATTTGCCAATTGAAAATATTTTCTTTTATTTGTAATACTTCTTTTAAAACATCTAATTTCGAAAGCAAATAAAAATCATAAATAGTTTTATTAAATTTTTTGTTGCTGCTTCTTATTAATAACAAATTTATTAATAGAACCATTTTAAGTTTCAATTAATTTTTCTATTATTGTTTTTAAGTTATCCATATCGAGATTTATATTGTTCTGGTATATATTTATAATTTGAAAATATATAAAAATAAATAAACATCAATTACAATAAATAATTATAATATGATTAAAATAAAATAGTTTTAAAGCATAGAACAAAATATCAAAGGCACCATTGTAGTTTACTTAAAAATAAGATCATTCATTAACCTTGTTATTCACAAATAACGATAAATTCACTTAAAATCAAATTATGGGTAAAATAAAATAAAACTATTAATACTTGTAGGAATGGAGGCCCAGGTATGGGTATTGGGCCCTGGGCCGTGTCTGAATATATCAGATAGCCCGAGGACTAGTAAATACTAATGAAGGCATACGGGTTAGTGGGCCGTAGAAGAAATCTGGTCATAAGGAGTCGGAAATGTTGTCCGAGGAGAAGTATCTCCTTGGCTAACAAAGAAGATGTCAAAGGTTTAACCCTTCATCCAGAACAAGGCACATTAGATAAGGATAAGACAAAAAAGAGTTAGGAAATATATGAGAAGAAAAGTTGCTACCACCGCATTGAATGCTCTGCAGTTAACCCCCTGGCCGCATTAATATGGAGGTGATACCTTAGCAGTAACATTCTACATTACAGCTACCCACAAAGACTTCAGGAATGTGCTAATAGCACAAGTATCAAAACCAGCAATCTGATTTACACGTGGAGGGATGAAATTAAGGAAGGAAGGGGAATATAAAGTAGAAAAACCCCATTAAAAAGGGGATCATCAGAAAATCAAAGAAAAAATCACTATAGACTCAAGAACTGTAATTTTGTATGAGTTTAAGAGAGATATATAAGAATAAACCATCCTCCGACTTTGTCGAGGAGAACTTTTCTTGAATAAAACTGTTTTTCTATTCTTTGTAATAATAGCTAACCTACTGTGATTACTATCTACTTAACTCATTGAAAGTTCATTTTTAATCCCACTCTCTAACAAATTCATTGTTTTGGACTCTTTGGGCTATTGACCCTCCATTTGAGCTTTAAGAGCAACTTGTGTCCTTACAATTGGTGCCGTCTATGAGAATTTGAACAATCTTGAGTTCATCCAACCATGGTAAGTTTAGGGCCAAACCGCGAAGAATTCGTGGGATCCCAACATCAAGATCAATTTCTTAATCTTGAACGAAAGAGAGACTGTGAAGTTAGCATACACACCATTCATACAAGTAGAAGTCATTCTAGAAGTAAGAGTCATGCGTCCCGTGGAGAAAGCACCAAAAACTTGCAATTGGAGATAAACCATTTTCGGAGGAAATTACGCCATAAGCAACGAAGAGGGATTCCTTAAAGCTCAGAGTCTCCTTCTGATGGTGATGATGATAGTTATTGGCCAGATTAGGGACTCCTTCTAGTTAATCTTTCTCTTGTGATAAGGATCGCCATTGTAGGCGGAGAAGTAGAAGCCCACCTCGCAAAAGTCTGGGCAATGATGCTATGAGCGGGGCTTTGCACCATATTTCTAAATCACCGTTTACACAGAGGATTGAGAGAGGAAAGCTTCCTCAATGGTTTACTCAGCCAACCTTCACCATTTATAATGGTAGGACGGATCCTGTGGAGCATGTTAGTAAATCAATCACAAAATGGTTGTTTACTCAAAGAATGAAGCCTTAATGTGCAAGGTGTTCCCCATCTAGCCTGAGGCCTGTAGCAATGAGATGGTTTGATGGATTGGGGGAAGGATCAATCAATTCATTTTAGGAGCTTACTAAGGCTTTTGGAGCCCGTTTTATTACTTGCAGTAGAGTTCCTCGTCCCTTGGATTCCCTACTGTCTATGGCCATGCGAAAGGGGGAGACCTTGAAGATGTATTCAGACAGGTATTGGGAGATGTTTAATGAAATAAATGAAAATTTTGATGACATGGCAATAAAGATTTTCAAGATCGGCCTACTTGCCCAACACCATTTAAGGAAGTCTTTGACAAGAAAGTTTGCCTAAAGCATACGTCAGCTCATGGATCGAGTTGATGAGTACAAACGGGTTAAGGAGGATCAACAACAAGGAAAGGGGAAGGCTAAAGTAGTTCTCCAAGACTGAAGGGATTTCAGATCGGATAGGTACAACAACAATTAGCCCTGGAGAGATTTTGCTGGGTATACTGGACCTGCTCCTACCCAAGTAGTTATTATTGTGTTTAGGGAGCCTGTGCACCAAATCTTGGAGAAAACAAAAAATGAGCCATACTTCAAATGGCTAAATAAGATGGGAGGAGACCCCACGAAGCACACCTAAAGTCTTCATTGCTAGTACGACCAGGATCGAGGACACACTATAGTAGAGTGTAGGACTTTATGGGATCATTTAGAGTAGTTGGTCAAAATTGAGAAACTGAGACAATTCTTGTATCAACCCAATGGATAGGGGAGCCAAGCAAGGTCAGCACATCAGAGGGATGCTCCTTCAAAACCATCCTTGGGGACAATTAGTGTTATTCTTGCTGCCCTAGGTTGGACTGGTTCCCATCCATCTAGGGTGATGTCTATAGCCTGGCCACACGTTGAGGACCTAACTCATAATTCTAAGAGGGAAATAATTGAAGTTCGACTAGCTCTGAGTTTTTCTAATGAGAATAAGGTGGGAACCCTACAGCCACATGATGATGCCCTTGTGGATGCCCTTGTGGTTACCATCAGAATTGGAGGGTATGATGTGAAGAGGGTTTTGAAAGATTAAGGCAGTGACGCAGAGATCATGTATCCTAACTTAAACAAAGGCCTTAAGCTGAAGCCTGAGGACTTAGCCTGCTATGATTCTCCTTTAATGGGATTCGATGGGAAGATAGTCATCCCAAGATGCTAGATCAGATTGCCTGTTCAGACAGGGTTGGAGGTCGTGGAAGTAGACTTTATTATGGTAGATGCATATTCCTCCTACACTGCTATTTTGGCGAGACATTTGTTTCATGCCATGGGGCTGTTTCTTCCACCTTACATTTAAAAGTGAAGTATCCTTCAGGGGACCAAGTTGAGGAGTTGATCAGAAGTCAATCTGTGGTGTTTGGTTGCTGCAAATAGATATCAATCTAGAGGTGAACCCTCGGCTTCTACAAAAAGGGATTTATAGCAATCAAGGAAAACCATCCTGTCCTCGGACGTTGTGGTAGAAGGGGCCAAGTATGAAGAGTTAGAGAAATCATCATTGATACGAGGAGAAGTTTTTCCAAGTGGGAGTTCAGTTGCCTCCTTAAGAGAAGGAAGAACTGGTTGTTTTCCTCAAGGAGAACTTTGATGTGTTCGCATGGAGTGCTTATGAAGCTCCAAGAGTGGATCCAAATTTTATTTGTCATTATCTAAACGTTAGTCCATTTATCATTCCTAAGAAGCAACCACCTCGGCGCTATTTCAAGAAACATTCAGATGCTATTAAAGAGGAAGTGATTAAGCTTAATTAGGCAGGAGCAATAAAAGAAGTGTTTTACCCTGCATGGCTGGCCAGTGGTAGTAAAGAAAAAGAATGGAAAATGACGAGTATGTGTGGACTTTATAGATCTAAACAAGGTTTGTCCCAAAGATCCCTTCCCGATACCTCGGATAGACCAGTTGGTGGATGCAACAATTGGTCATCCTCAGATGAGCTTTTTGGATGTCTTTCAAGGGTATCATCAAATACCATTGGCTCTGGTTGATAAAGAGAAAACTGTTTTTGTTACCCCTACTGGGAATTACCACTACAAAGTGATGCCCTTTCGACTGAAGAATGTCAGATCCACTATTTAAGGATGATGACTAGGATGTTCGAATCTCAACTTAGCAAGAATATTGAAGTGTACATAGATGATATGGTGGTAAAAATTAAGGTAGAGTCCAAGCAAGTGAAGGACCTCGGAAGTATTTTTAAAGTGTTGAGAAAGCACAAGCTACGCCTTAATGTTTCTAAGTGTTCATTTGGCATCAGTTCAAGCAAATTTCTAGGTTATATGGTCACTCATCGTAGAATTGAAGTTAATCCAAATCAAATTAAGGTAATCAATCATTTACAACCTCCTTGGAATCCCAAGGAAGTCTAGAAGTTGACAGGAACGACTACAACCCTGAACCGATTCATCTCTTGGTCCCCAAACAGATGTAGACCTTTCTTCCAATTTTTGTACAAATGAAAAGGATTTAAGTGGACAGAAGAAAGTGCTTTGGCCTTTCAACAATTGAAGGATTATCTTTCTCGACCACCCATTATGTCCAAGCCCAAGGAGGAAGAGGTTCTTTTCACCTATATTGTTGTGGCTTTCCATGCAATTAGTCTAGTACTAGTACGGTGGATAATGGATTACAATAGCCAGTCTATTATGTGAGCAAGTCACTACACGAAACAGAGATCCGTTATTTGCCTCAGGAGAAGGCTATTTTGGCTGTAGTATATGCTACACGAAAACTCCCTCATTATTTCCAAGCTCACACAGTTGTGATTTTAACCCAACTTCCTCTTTAATCATTACTCCGAAAGGCTAATTATACATGGAAAATTGCCAAGTAGGGAACAATTTTAGGGACCTTTAACATTAATTATATGCCTCGGACCTCTATTAAGGGCCTAGTTCTTATAGATTTAGTGGTAGAATTTACTAAATCTTCAATAGAGACGGAGGATGAGGAGCAAAACTTGAGAGGAAAACCAGTTGGCGCAATTTCTCTACAAGGACCCTTATCTTGGAAATTGTATGTTGATGGTGCAACTAATTAGAGAGGATCTGAGGTGGGGTTAGTTGTGGTATCCCCAGACAAGATCACTATTGAAAAATATTTAAGGTTGGGTTTCTCGGCTACAAACAATGAAGCCGAGTACGTAGCTTTGTTGGTAGGGATGACCATGTTTTAGAAAATGAGAGGGAAGGCAGTGGAAGTGTTCTCAGACTCAAGGTTGGTAGTAGGGGTGAAGGGAGAGTTGGAAGCTAGGGATTCGAGAATGCAAGGATATTTGAATAAGGCTAGGCGTTTGTAGTCAAGTTTTGAGTTTTTCACTTTGCAATAAATCTTGAGAAGCAGAAATACTCATGTTGACTCTTTGGCTACTTTGGCAACCTCTTCTGGATAAGTTTTACCTCGAGTTATACTCATTGAAGATTTGCATAAGCCTACCGAGGAGAAGAAGGAAAAGGTCCAGGTTCATCAGGTCATGGTTAGTCCTAGCTAGTTGGATCCTTTGGTCTTGTTTCTCAAGGAAGGTACTTTTCCTGATAAGAAGGGAGAATGTGATAGAGTACGAAGGAAAGCTCCTTGTTTTTGGATGTTTGAGAAGAAAAAGTTGTACAGACGTTCCTTTCTAGACCATACTTGCTCTATGTCTATCCCGAAGCAGTGGAGCTAATTTTGGAGGAGTTGCATGAAGGGATCCGTGGAAGTCATACAAGGGGTACGTCACTATCCCATAGGGCCCTCACC
The DNA here is from genome assembly GCA_032878915.1 of Castanopsis chinensis. Taxonomy (NCBI): domain Eukaryota; kingdom Viridiplantae; phylum Streptophyta; class Magnoliopsida; order Fagales; family Fagaceae; genus Castanopsis; species Castanopsis chinensis. Next base: position 22,704,671 of record JAVQMG010000122.1, read on the forward strand.
CAAGGGTATTGATGGCCAAGTATGCAGGAAGAAGCACTGAAATTTGTAAAGAAGTGCGATCAGTGCCAAAGATTTGCTCCAAACATTCATCAAGCAAAGGGAGTCCTCAATCCTCTATTTAGTCCATGGCCATTTGCTCAATGGGGCTTGGACATTGTAGGACCATTTTCTAAGTTTGTAGGAAACCGAGAATGGCTTTTGGTTAGAACTGATTATTTCACAAAGTGGGTGGAAGTTGAGCCACTGTCTAATATTAGAGATCTGGATACAAAGAAGTTTGTATGGAAGAACATTGTCACTCAGTTTGGGATTCCTCACACCCTCATCTCAGATAATGGGCTTTAGGTTGACAAAAAAGCCTTCAGGAGGTACTACTACGAATTAGGCATTAGAAACAGATATTCAACTCTAGCTTATCCATAAGGAAATGGGTAGGCTGAGGTAGTCAACAAAATTATAGTGAATGGACTTTAGAAGATGTTGGACGAGGTAAATGGTAGATGGGTAGAAGAGCTGCCACATGTTTTATGGACATATCAAATTACTCATTCTCGATCAATAGGGGAAACATCCTTCTCAATGACTTATAGGACCGAGACAGTGGTCCCTTTAGAAACTAGGTCCCAACACTGAAGACGAGCATGTTCACCCCTAACAGTAATGATAAGTTATTAGAAAGGAGTCTAGATTTGGTGGATGAGCGAAGGGAAGCAGTCATGGTTCAACTGGTATATTATCAATAGAAGCTTAAGCAAGGATATGATACAAAGGTGAGGGAAAGTCCCTTAACCTCAGGAGACTTGGCATTGAGAAAAGTTGTGGGCACTGCAAAGAACTGTTCTTGGGGAAAGTTAGGATCCCATTCGAAGGGACCGTATCGCATCACCTCGGTGGCTAGATACTTATTTTTTGGAAGATCTAGATGAAAATATTGTACCACGCTCGTGGAATGTAAATAACCTACGAATGTACTATTATTAATGAAAGACATTTTTGCCATATTTTTTGTTTCTATTGTTATATACTGTTTTCTTATTCCTTTTAAGTGTTAAACAAAACCTTGGTCATGCTCAGTTCCTTGGACCAAATACCTTGAGTAAATTATTGCTTCTTATTCCTTTAAGTGTTAAACAGAATCTTGGTCATGCTTGGCTCCTCAGATCACATACCTTGGGTAAATTAATATTCCTTATTTCTTTAAGTGTTAAACAGAACCTTGGTTACGCTTGGTTTCTTGGACCATATACCTTGGGTAAATTAATTGTTCTTATTTATTTAAGTGTTAAACAGAACATTGGTCATGGCTGATTCCTCGGACCACCTACCTCGGGTAAATTAATACTTCTATGGTTATCTAAGCATTAAATAGAACCTCAGTTATGCGTGATTCCTCGAACCACATGCCTTGGGTAAATTAATGTCTACCTACTAAACTAAGTACTAAATAGAATTTCAGTCATGTCTAGCTCCTCGGACAACATGCCTTGGGTAAGTTAGTGTCTAATCTATCTATAATGGATAACCAATACTTTTATTGTAGTAACTTAACTCAATAAATGCTCCTAAGCATCACTTAAAGCATTTGCAAGTATATCCATGATATGGTCTAGGATAGTAAACCTGATTTTGTGAGGACGTGCTCCTTGGACCAAGTGCCTTGGTTAAATCAATGCTTCACATCTACTGGAAGTCATTGATGGAGATTCAAACCACACATAATCTTTTGAGCCATACACCTCAAGTATGTAAGGCATGTATTTAAGTTAAATTGCAAAATGTTAAGTGTTAGTGGCCTAGAGGGTTAATTTATTGCATTACCAATTGCATAAAATGTAGGGGTTAAATTACAAGTTATATGGACATCTGTCAAAATTAAGGGCAAAGTTGCATTTTGATTAAAAGGAATTGTAAGTTATGTCAACATCAATTAAACAGGGATCATGAACGAAATAAGATTTTGTTTCACATAAACACAATGAAATATAAAGGAACTTAACAACTATTCATTAGATAAGGCCTTGAAAAGGCAAAGAAAATACATGTTTAAAAACAAAAGATAATAAATACATGTAAGAGGAACACTTAAAAAAAAGGGAGAAAACTACTACAGAGTCTAAATAAAATCCTAGGTAGTCTTGGGAGGAAGGGGATTGGCCTTCGCTGCAATTTGGGCAGGCACCTCTGGCCCTTTGGTCTGAGTAGCACTCTTGCCCTTGGGGTTGTGAGAGATCTCGCCGAAAGTGCCTCTCAAAAAAGAGAGATTTTTAAAGTGCTTTTTAAGGCATCTCTCTTTTTGGGTAAGTAGTGTGAAGTCGCCACTTATTTTTTATACAAAAAAATAAGAAAAAAATATAAACATAAAATACATGACTGAATTGTTCTTCTCATTAATTGAATAATAAAATACATAATTGAAAAATTGAAAATTACATGGCTTTGGGTCCCGATTACAAACTACCAAATAATTACATGGCTTATTGTCCTAGTTACATTCTACCCAAAATAAAAAAATTAAGACAAGGCTTAGATCTATTTATCCAAAGACCTAAATTCAGAGGCTAAGTTACGAAATGGGAAGATGTTAGGCACCCATTCTGCCAGACAGAATCTGGTTTTCTAGACTCTTATGACCAATGTACCATCTATGCATGTTATGAAGACATGTTGTATATATGAACACAACTGAATCACACAAATTTATTTATGAATGAATTCTATTCTTTGTTTAAAAAAAATTCAGATCTATTTTGGTCATAAAAAATTGGTTTTTTAATTTAGAAAAATCAAATCTGTTTTTGAAAATAAAAAATGATTTTAACTTGGTAAAAGATTAGATTTGTTTTGTGGTGATTAAAAAATGGGTTTTGATAACAGAAAAAAAAAATTATATATGTTTTTATAGGTTCAAAAGATATGGAAGAGATTTTTTACGAAGAGAATTTCATTTATAAGATAACTTTATGCTACATGAACTAAATAAATAAACAACCATGAATACAATCATGCATGATCTTTTCTTTGTTTCAAAATCTACATATATTAAAGAAAAATCATATTTGTATCTGAGAATGATACAAATCAGTTTTTGATTTGAGAAAAATTCAGATCTACATCTAATAAAGATGCAAATCCGTTTTTTATTGAGAAAAAATTCATATCTACATCTAAGAAAGATGCATATCCGTTTTTGTTTAAGAAAAATTCAGATCTACATCTAACAAAGATGCAGATCTGTTTTATTTGAAGAAAAATTCAAATCTACATCTAAAAATATGCATATCTGTTTTTGATTAAGAAAAATTCAGATATGCATCTAAGAAAGATGTAGATCTGTTTTTATTTTTTTTAAAAAAAATTAGTTATATGTAGATTATTGAAATTAAGAAAGAGATCACAACAATTACATATAAAAAATTAAAAAAAAAAAAAAAAAACAAGATCATACTTAAACAATGATTAAAAATTCATCTTAGGGATAAAGGAAAACATGTATCATCATAAACAAGAAGCATAAAAAGAATAGGGTTATTGAAAACAACCTCTTGCATGAGCACTCCTTGTTCTTAAGAAGATGTTTTAGGGTTCAAAGAAATTTATTCAATTATCTTTGAAATTTAAAAACCCTAATTTTGGCAGCAAATAGCAAAGAGGATCAGAAAATATAAGCACTTGGAGAGTATAAAAATGTATGCCTCTCAGAGCCCCCAAAAAGTTCCCTAAATTATGAGATCCAGCCTCTATTTATAGAGGCTAGAAAACTCTAAAAAATAGCTATGATGTGTAGAACATGAATCGAGACTCATCCTTTTGCAAAAAGATTGAAAAGGGTATGACTTATCGTCACCCGAAAGGTGTTGGCCAATTCGGCACTTTTAAAATGCTATTTAGCACTCCAAAAGTGTAGAATGGTACATTTGGACACTGAAAGTACTTTTGTGTTCGGGTGCATTTTGGATTTTTTTTTTCTAGGTTTTTTTGATCTAGTCCTTGTACCTGGACGTGTTTTCATCCTTAATCTATGATTTTTTTTTTATCTCTTTTCTGAATAATTCAAACTTTTTTGGAACAATTATCTTGTAGATAAATCCCTAAAAATAAATCTTGATAAAGTTCAGATTATCCACAATTTTATTGTTATCCAATCATCTCTTTTATTCCTATGCATGCAGCCTTATTTTAGACACTAATTATCGACCGATCACAATATTATTTAATTAATTTTAATTTTTTAACTAATCAGAATTAATTTAAATTAATCGTGTGAGGTTAATTCTTCCTAGACACAATGCATGTTGACCATGCAAACTTGATCAAGCGATATCTTTCGATCCGATGGTTCGATTCAAGAATCGGACACACCATTGCGACCATTAGAATCTCAAGATCAATTTTATGATATGCAATGAATAAATTGATGCATGTAATGCAAGAACAAATTGATTCATGTAATGCAGGAACCAATTGATGCATGTAATGCAATCATGATTTTTAGGGTAAATGGATGGTCATTTCAGTCATATTCCTTGATTAACTAATGGGTGCAAAATTGAGTGTCTATAGGGGTCCTTCTTGGTCTGAGCTACACCCTTACCCTTAGGGTCCTCCTTAACAGTAAAGGGAAGTGTGGCTAGTAACAATTCCTGGCTTTAGGATGCCCCTCTTTTCCTTGGAGGGGTCCTTGGGCGCTTATAGAGGCTTAGCTAGTTCCTTATCCTTCTCCACTGCACCAGTTTGGTCAACCTCATTGGGAGGAATGGTTGGAGTAGGGAGAGCACTGTGGGAGCAGATTGGCTTGGCTTTGGAACTTTGGGATCAACCTCAATGTGAGAGCATAAGGGGATAGCTACTTTGAGGGCTGGGGGATAAAAGGCATTTTCTGGCCTCCTCAATGTGAAAGAGGCATCCACCCCAGATTGGTCTAGGGCTTCATTCCACACTTGGAGGCAGTGGCCCTTGCAAACCTTATTGACCTAGGCCTTAAGGGTCACTTTGGTCTTTGCCACCCCAATATCATACTCTTCCTGCTCGGCCTTAGCAGCAACTTCCTCAACCTTCTCTAGCTTCTTCTTTAGAACCACTATCTGCTCTTTAGCTATGGTAAGTTGATTCTCAATCTGGCACAGCTGTTGGCACTGGTTCTCTGCCTATTTCTCAACCCCCTCCAGAGCTCCCTTAGCACTCTTCCGGTCACGGGTTGCCTAATTCAACTTGACATTGAGGTCTTTGATTCTTTGCTCTACTAGGCTAAATGCATCGACAACAGCTATGCGTCGAGCCTCATCCTCCTTCATCTGCTTGTGGGCATCATCTACCTACTCCTCGGCGAGATGCGTAGCTTGGATAGCCTTCAAAAAAGGAAAGAAAGAAGGTAAGTTAAATTCTTCAAGGGAAGGAACAGTATAAGTATTTTTTTTTTTTTTTTTTTAAATATGAAGAAAGACTTACCAAAGCTAAATCCCTTTTCAGTGTTAGAAACAGCTCATGCTTCTTGAATGTCCTCAGGTCGGCCATATCTTGAGGTAGCAGTAGTGGCTGTTCCAAGGCATTGGTCACAGAGCCTGCCTTTCTTTTTTGGAAATCCCTTATAAAGGAGTCTAAGGGAAGAGGGGCTCCATTCAGTATCGGGGGGGGGGGGGGGATCCCAAATTTGGACCCTGGGACGACGGTCACGTTCTCTCTCTACAAGGGCTCCCTTACTTGAGGACCTCGTCTGTGCCCCCTTAGCTATTTTGGCCCCCTTTTTGGGGCTCAGGCTCTTTGGAGGGGGCAACCTCCCCATACTACACCACATTTTTTCCTTTCCCCATTCTATTTTCTTTTCTTTTCTTTTCTGCATTTTTAGGCTAGGAAGTGTGGGCAACAACAGGAGTAGGGGGTCGGGTTTGGATAGTTAGATCAGGGATCAACCATCTTACGTGAGTTTCGAGGAGGGCGAGTAGGTTTGGGTTGGACTTCCTCTATAGCACCATTGTGTTAGGTATGTTGGGGGTTTCTTGAACGCAATTAACTTGGGCAAGAGGAAGGTGGCTAAAGTTAACGTCTAAAGGCTCTGGAGATTGAAGTTGGTCAAAAACTCCAGAATCTTCTCGGAGTCAGAAACCTCCACCACCCTCGCTGTTTCTTTAGGAGCTAGTTGGAAGGAGGTTGCTTTTTCTTTGGTGCTGCGCTGGAAAGGTAGTTCTACCAAATGAGTGCCTTCGGGAGGAGGACCAGAGAGGAAACCGTGCATAACAATGTTGATTTGGTGCAACCGAGGATCCTTTGCCTTGATCACATACTTGGGGGCTTGGAAACTAGTGGATATGGGTGTGTAGCCGAGAATGATATGAGCTACTCTTAACTGTCCGTCGATGTGGACGAAGATCTCGGCCTCGAGTATTTTTTTCGAATTGGGCTTGTTAACAAGGTTAAAGTTTGGGATTGCAGAGTACTTATCTACAAATTCGTCAAAAGTAAAAACATCATTAGAACAAAATGCAGGTAGATAAACGAGAACTAATTTACCAGTTGGAACAGAAAAAGTAAGCACAAAAGTGTTAGTGAGAAAAGGGGTATTGTTAGAGTAGTAAGCCTAAACCTAGACACCCCACTTGGTGTCCCATCTCGTGTTGAGCAATGAAGTCCATCATGCCACTTCCTTGAGACAATTAAGAAGTCCTTGTCCATACCTTTGTTAGTATTAGGGAGACACGATATAAGCCTGATTGCAAGGACCCTAGTTTTCAGATAATATCCTTGACCTTTGAGGCATTGACGATTATAAATCAAGTTAACGTCGTGATGGGTAAGGTTCACACCCATCTTCTCATTAAGGGCATTTACACTACCTAGAATCCTAAATACATTAGGGGCACACTAGGTAGGACAAAGTTTGTGAGCGATTAGGTAGTCCTTAGTCACTCTACCCATGGAGATTCTCATCCCTACCTCTATAAAGGCAATCATAGGGATTACTACCTCCCCTTCTTATCTCATGGCGTGCCAGTCACCTTGGTGGAAATACCGGATTGAAACCCTAGTTGGAATACGGTAACGGGCTTTAAAACTCTCTATACCCTCTAGGGTGTCTACTAAGCTAGCAAATCTACCAATTTGAAAGGCAAGTGAAGGCATTGGGGTGACGAGGTGTAAATTAAGGAGGCTGAGGAAGAAGAGCTCCTAAAATTAAGAAGAAACACTAAAGGTAACTTGTGAAAGTACAGAAAGGATCCTCGAAATGATTCTTGAGAGTTAAAGATGCAAAAAGTAAAATAGCTAGAGTTTGCAATCAATGTATATAGGAGTGGAAAAGTGTTGGAAAAACACATGGAATAACATATTTGTATCTTATACAAATATACGTAGCAGAATATGAAGGGTTGTACTTCATTCATGATTGATAACATGTACTATGTAAATTTTGGAATTTAAGAACAAGAGAATGGACCTTGGTGTGGTGAAATTCAAAAACCAAAGATTAGAAGTACTTGGGAACACTTTTAATCTTCACTCCAATTCCACTTAATGCCCAAGAAGTGTGGTCTTTCAATCAATTTCCAATGGAGAATAAAATAGTGGTTTTCACTCACATACACACACTTTCATTCTACACAAAAGTGTCTCTTACAAAATTTGTATGTTTCTCTCCTTATAACTAACTGATTATCTAATTAGACTAGCCTTTTGGGCCATTCCAATTGGGTTTTAGTATGTGGCTTGGAGTGTGACCAAAAGGAAACAAATAAGACTAGCTCCAATGGGCCTTGGACTTTTTTGTTAACTCTTGACAAGTCCAAAGTTACCAATAATTATATTTAATATTACTATATAAATATAATTGTACTTTAGGTCTTATTAATAAATTATATTCTAATAATTTATTATACATACAACCCCTTCATAAAATATTCGTAAAAATATAAAGTCATGAATGTAGATTGCCACTTTGACGATTTCTACATCTTAATCATTAAATACCTGATTTAATCCTTTAAGTCATTCATCACATATTTATGAAATTCAATTTCATAAATATATACTTTAGTAACTCCTTACTAAAGTGGTTAGGCATAATACTTTGAATAACCAAACTCATTAAACTTATCTTAAAGGAATATTTTATATCTCCGTTAAAAGATTTTGAATTCCATCTTAAAAATATATGTTCCATTAACACTAAATGTGGCTGCCCAACATATTGAGATTTTGATCGTAACTTTAGATTTCACTCTTGATATATCAAAGTAACCTACATTTTATAATCAGGTTCATTATTCTTTCAGGATTAAGAGTTGATGCAAATAAAAGTCGTGAGATTTATTATTCATTTAACAGTCGTTAGGAGAAAAATAAATCTTACAACGGTCCAGTTGAATTTGTCTTAACTCTTAAAACATATCAACATATCAACTAGAAGTCTCCACTTTCGTGATCAAGACAAATCATCTTAGTTTATATGTTATATTCTTCGTAGATGAAATGCCTAATTTCATTATCGACTACGAACTAAAATTTTGAGTTTACAAAAAACTTGTGATTTATATCTTCTATGACTAAATCATATGCTATGCATCTTATGGACTGTATGATAATGTTCAAATATTCATGTTACCATTATTTTAGATAATAATAAAATAGCTTTACTAATCACAACATTAAATCATACATAATGTCATACATAGTATTGTATAATAGGATTTAAGGGCACCAACCCTAACAAAAAGTATGCAGAAGAATTCCCGCCCAAATCCCCATAACACTTCTCCACCATTGGATCTTCATCATACCATAGAATGTGGGGGACAAGGCACCATATGACATAAATGCTAAAGCGTCCTAGATGCTGAAGTGTCAGGAGCGTGCCTTTTTGTAATTGAAAAGACACCTACACAAAAAGAAGTGATATAAGAGTGGGAAGGGTGATTGCCAAAAGATCGAAATCCCCTTTTTTCCTGAGGAGCAAAAGAATGGAATTTTGAATGGCTATTGTAGAGATGGAGGGCCCAGATATGGGTATTGGGTCGTGGGTCGTGCCCGAGGACATCAGATAGCCTGATGATAGGTAAATACTAATGAAGGCATACAGGTTAGTGGGTTGTAGAAGAAATATGGTCACAAGGAGTTGGAAATATTGTCCGAGAAAAAAATACCTCCTCGGCTAACAGAGTAGATGTCAAATGTTTGACCCTTCGTCAAGAACAAGGCACCAAGCAATTGTATTGGTAAGGATAAACATCAGATAGGGATAAGACAAAAAAGAGTTGAGAAATATCTGAGAAGAAAAGCTGCTATCACTGCATTGAATACTCCGCAGCTAACCCCTTGGCTGCATTAATGTGGAAGTGATACCTGAACAATAACATTCAGTCTTACAGCTACCAACAAAGACTTCATGAAGGTGCTGATGGGACAACTATCAAAATTAGCAATTTGATCTACATGTGGAGGGATGAGATGAAGGAAGGAAGGGAAATATAAAGGAGAAAAACGCCCATTGAAAAGGAGATCATCAGAAAATCTAAGGAAAAATCACTGTAGACTCAAGAATTGTAATTTTATATAAGTTTGAGAGAGATATATAAGAACAAACCATCCTTGGAGTTTGCCGATGAGAACTTTTCTTGAATAAAACTGTTGTTCTATTATTTCTAATAATAGCTAACCTACTGTGATTACTATCCACCTGACTCAATAAAAGTTCATCTTTAAGTCCACTCTCTAACAAAATTCATTGTTTTGGGCTTTTTGGGCCATTGACCCTCCATTTGGGCTTTAGGAGCAACTCGTATCCTTACAATACTAACACTAGTTTAAATTTGTCTTAATATTATCAATTTGAAGCATTTTTTTTTTGGTACTATACACCATTTTGAGAAAGACCAGCCTCCCACAGTCCCACGTATCATACTATTTTTATACTTTAAAAGTTGAAATGAGTCCTCCGAAGTGCAAGAAGTACTAGTAAACTCGGCCAGAAATGTCAGTATAGGAGTTGATTTTAGTCCTCTTATATATATAATTTTATTTTAAAAATCAGAAACGAAAATGAGAGAGTCAATTTCTTTTAATTGTCCTTTTCATTGTTGTTAGCAAAAAAAAAAAAAGTCCTTTTTTTTTATATATATCATATTTCATGTTTAGTAAACACTAAACAAGGACAAACGGTGAAAAAAATTATGGAAAAAGTATCGTATCTTGCCAAAACTTTGTAAGTTAGGAACTGGCATCTTCAAAAATCAAAATACAAAAAAGTTTATGTTATGCTTGGCTTGTATATAAGAATTAGTGTGTAAGAGCATTAGTATTCAGTATCTACAAAAAATCTCATTTTACCATCTCGAAAGCTATTTTATTTATTATATCATATCATTTTACAACACATCAAACATCCCAAATTTTTTTTTTATCACTTTATTTAAATTTTTTTTTTTTTACTATTTCTCTTTCTTCCTCTTCCTCTTAAGCAACCAACAACCACCACATCACAGTACCATCGCTAGACTAACATCTACCATATCATAGTGCCACTGCTAGACCACCAAGCAAACCCACCAGGCCCACAAATAAATCCACGCACACAACACTCAAACTCATAAACCCACCATTGTCATTCAACCACCATCTCGCCAAACCCACCACCCACCCAACCATCATGGCAACAACCCACCCCACCACCACGGCAACACCCTACGACTAACACTATGAACCTACAAATGCACATAAACCCACAAAAAAACGAAGCAAAATTTTACACAACTGAAACAGACAAAATCTGAATCCAAAAGGCAAAATCCATCCCACAATCCATCAATAAATCAAAACCCTTAGCAATTTCCAACCCCAAAACCCATCAGAACCCACCCTAAATAAAAACTCATGAACCATAAATCAACCCATCATGACCCACGCTGGACTTGAGAGACCCAAAACCCACGACCCACACTAGACTTGAAAGAGCCACAACCTACGACCCACGCCAAACTTGATGCACCCATGACCCTTGATAGAGCCATGATCCACGGATAACATAGAGAGAATACAAGGCCATATGGCTTGGTCAAGTGGCTTGTGGTGGCCTGTGTTGGTGGTGGCTTGCGGTGGGGCTTGTGATTGTGGGGTCTAGCCATGGTGGCTTGGTGATGGTGTTCATGTCCACCATAGGTTTTAGGTTTGAAGATGAGAGAGCAAAACAAGACAGAGAAGGAAGAAAGAGAAAATGAAATGAAATATTGAGAAAAAGGAGAGAGAAGAGAGAAGAGAGAAGAATTAGATAATAAAAACAATAATTTTTTATTATACAATCTTCTTATAGTACCATCTTACATATAGGATGGGACTATGGTAACATTGTAAAAAACTTTACCATTGACAGTCCTGGTAATGCATCATTTTAGTGGTTTAATGCTAAAATATAGCAACATATAGCATTCCCAAGACTAAGTAATGATGCTCTAACCACGTGCTTATGCAGGAGGACAATTAAAGACAATCATAATTACATAATTCAAATCATATATTTTTTTTAGAAGAGGTTCAAATTATACATGATATTACCTTATACTACATTTTATAAATCATACATTTCTAGAACATGTAATGATTTCTCATTATATATATTAGTATGTAACTCATGCTACCGCACAGGAATGAATATAATTTAATAAAACAATGGAAATAAATATATTGCATTTTATTATTTAAGTGATACTATTGGTTTTGTTTTTTTTATTTTTATTAATCATGAGTTTAGTCATGTTTAAAAGACTAAGTTTATTCATGTTTAATAAATCTTAGCATTATGTAATTTGTTAACAAATATTTTTATCATACAAAATTCTAAAGAAAAAATGCTACATAGACATATATATTCAAGGTTGATTCATACACGGTACATATAGTTATGATTAAGTTGCTTTATTACAAACCATTTTTAGCAAAATATTTTAATCAATTAAATGTGAATCTCATAACATGCATCTCCTAACAATATATAACAATAGAATAACGTAAATCTCATTAAAAAATTTTAATAAATTAAAATCACTAAAATTATGAGCATAAAACGTAAAAACAAACAAATAAGATAAGTTCTAATTGTATATATGATCTGCAAAATAGCTTGAGTTTATATCTTCGCCAATTGTATATAAGTTTGAGTTTTGAGATCCAAGATATATGAGTAAAGATCTAAGAAGACTGTGGTTCAATCTTGAGAAGATTTCCATATTTAATAATTAAAAAAAAAACTATACATCCAAAGTCTACCTTTGCAGTAAATATTATATATCTCTTTAACACTCTAAAGAAAAAAAAAAGAGCCCATCATCAATCCTTTAAACCAAAAATTTTTAAGAGAAAGTGATTGAGAACATAGGACGAAAATAAATAGATCTAATGAAAATAGAGAGTGAGAGCTAGATTATAAACCCCATAAAACTTGCAAACAAATAATAATAATAATATTAAAAAATCATATATAATTAACAATTACCTTGCATATGAAGCTTGTCTTTGTAAAGGAGATCTATAATTGATATGCAAAATAGAGCGAGAGAAAGAGAGATTAGATTGAATTTTGCAGAGATGGAACAAAACAAAAAAAAAAAAAATCTTAATAAAACAGATTTAGTAGAGAAGTAGAAATTGAATTTTGCAGAGAGAGGAGGTTCGGATGAATATGAGTAGTGGAGGCGTGTTTCTTCTTTTCTTTTTTGAAAAAAAAAATACATGAAATCAAAAAATTACAATGGGAATCTATGAAAAATCTTTTCTTATATAAGATACAGAAATATTCAAATACATGCATCATAGATACTGAGAGATTCTTTTCAAATTCCTTATCAAATTTCATAACATTCATTGAACAATAGGAGAGTTGTATTGGAGAAGGGTAGATGACCCTTGAAATATGCAGATGTGGGGAGATGAACCTTGAAACACGTATGTATGATGAACCTTGAAATACGCAGATGTGAAAAAAAAAAAAAGAACACACCGGAATTACAACTGATCCACTTAAATTTAGACAAATAGAACCACATGATTCTTGACACATGACACAAAATTAGGATTCTAATTTAGAATTGTAATTGGAGTTTCTCTCTGCTTCACTTATTATATATATATATATATATATATATATATGAGATGGGTTTAAGTTACATTTGGTGTAACACTTATAAAGTCACACATTTTTTACATCGTAGATTCATAAGAATTCTAATGGCTAAAAAAAAATTTATTAAATGCTATTAGTTTCCTCCTTATTCATAATTAATACTAGCATTTTCTCTCTCTCCTTATTAATTGTTTTTCACTTGATTAAAGAGCATATTGCCATTTTTTAACAACTTGCAGAGATTTTTCCTTAAAATCTTCCAAAGCCATGAGGTATTTCTCAACAGTTTATAATTTAATTAATTTTTTTTTGGGAATCATAATTTAATTAAATTTAAACTTTTTAGTTTTTGTACCAAATAATACACTTACAATAAAAATTAAAAAATTAGATGGACATGTGGTGCAAATTTGATAATCCAACTGAAATTTAATTGGATTTTATCTGAGCTATATATAGATATAGATTGGAAAGTACCATAATCAACAAATTATAATTTGCACACCTTTTCTATATCTATATCTATATTCTATACTATTGTGTAAGCCGTGGGCTTTGTCTTAGATATCCCATAATATCTTTTCTTTGTTCACTTATAGATTTTCAATTAAGGGGGACACATTCGTAAAATAAAAGCTCTCATAATTTAAAACTTTCCACTAAACCCTCATTCTCAGCCGTTTACAATTTTTTCTTTTTTTGAAATTTAAATAAACACACAATATTTTCCTCCACAACTTTTATCATTTTTTAAAATTAAAACAGTTACACTCTATTTTTTTTTCCTTGCTTAGCATACCCAAACTTGAAACTTGCCACAGATTTTCAATGCACAAAAAAAAAGTAATAAACGAAAAATTATGATACTAAACCAACAAAAAATAGAAGCCGTATTTATTAAAAGATAGAAATAATTTGTACACTTTCATATTGAAAAAATTACAGTTTTCAGTAAAATTCAACCCAACCAACAGAAAATGCCATGTGAGATGGCCAAAACTCCAAACCCCAGAGGTGATGAGTGAGAAATTCAAAAAAGAAGATACAAAATTTGGATTCTTTTTTTATTTGGCACGAGATATTTACAGGAAAAAATGTCATTTTTTTGAGAAAATGATGTTATCTTATTAACCCCAAAAAAAACAAAAGCCAAAACAATAAAGAATTAAAAAAAAATATATTATCCTTCGTGAGAAACATAGCAGGGGGTGCTTGGCGGCAGAGCTAAAAACACCTTCTTGTTTCAGTTTTAGATTCTGATGGCTATCTCCACTTCCTTTGTTCCTCCTCTCTCTTTCAATACCATTACTTCTTCTTCTTCTTCTTCTTCATGGTCATTTTCTTTGTCATCTCTGACCCCATTCAGGCCCCATTACCATGCTTTGGTGGTGGGTAATCCCAGCTCAAATGGACGGTTAATGGTTCAATGTTCTTCTTCTGAAATGGGTTCCTCTTCTGACCCCATCAATATGAGGTATGGATAGTGACTGATGGATCCTCTTTGTTTCTTTGTATAATAGGTGTTGAGGAATTTTGGGTTGTCCTTGAATTTTGGAAAGAATTTTGGATTTTGTGTGTTTCAGATTGTCTTTGTGGTATGGTGGCAATTGGGTTGTTCTTTTATCTTGATTTTAGTTTGTTCCACGTTTAGGATGTTTCATGTTTTTGCATTGTGTTTCTTAATAATTTTATGTACTCCCAGTTTGAATAAATTCATGTTTTATTTGGGTATTCTTGATTACAAGATGGTAAAACACTGCCAAGTGTTTTACATATAATGATGATTTGGTTGTGTGTGTGATGACATTTATGTTTGTTGTTAAATAATTGAATTGTTTTGTTTTGTATTCTGTGATATGCATGCGGACAAAATTATGTTGATGATGATGAAAAACTGATTAAAGGCCAACCTCCTTAGACCATATATCATGCAAAGTTCTAACCTTTCTACCATTTCCTAGTGCAAAATTAATAAAAACTGGAAATCTCTCCCATTCATTCCAAATGCCTTTTCATGTGCCGTAGACTATAGTTTGTGGGGGGGGGGGGGG
Source organism: Castanopsis chinensis (assembly GCA_032878915.1). Lineage (NCBI taxonomy): Eukaryota > Viridiplantae > Streptophyta > Magnoliopsida > Fagales > Fagaceae > Castanopsis > Castanopsis chinensis. The sequence continues at coordinate 22,719,818 of JAVQMG010000122.1, forward strand.
TTGGAACCATTCATACAGATCTAAAATAAATATGAAGATGATGTATCGATGCTTTTAAATGAGTTGCCTTTCAAGTGTGATTGAGCCATTGGGTAGCTATATGTTTCTAGATGTACTTACTTCTGAGAAGAATAAGGCATACAGGTGGTATGCCATTCCTGTTTTCTAGAAAGATGAATTTCAAGAATAAAAGGGTAGGCACTTTATTATATTCTTTTGATGAGTTACATTTTATTTTTTTATATCAACTATTCTCCACCATATAGGTTCTATGACAAAGGAAAGCTCTTTATCTATTTCTCTGGAAATAAATTTATAAATGCCTTCCAAAATAGCAACTTTCTTTGTTGAATTAAGATTGAGTTAATATGTCTAGAGCATAAGAACTGTTTAAAACTATTTGACTAGAGGAATAAAATGGAACTATTTTGCAGTTTAAGTCCAGCTTGCATTTACCGGTGGTACACTTATTTCTTTATGAACAATGTTTATGTCTCCTGATATATGGGAAATCTCTTTTACTCAATATGGTAGTGTTAAAGTGTACCAGATTCATAAATGTAACCAGATGAACATTTATATGGATAGAAAAGGAGGTTGGTCACAGATTTTTTAAGTTATTTCTGAAAAAACTTCAGTACATAGTATGGCAATTATCAAGAATTACCAATACTGTTTAGGTTTATGATTGGTTTCTAATCTAGAGTTTATAAGCCTACATTATTGAACTTTGGTCATCTTCCCCCTCCCTCCTTTCCTTTATTTTTGCTGGCCATATTTTTCCTGTTTCTTAGCTGCATACTGATAACATGTTATCTGAGTTCGAAAGAAGTATAAGGAGGATTACTTGATTACTTTCCCAAATAGTTGCTGCTGGACTCAAGCAAAAATAAATAACAAAGGACCAAAAAGGGCTTGATTCAGTGTAGTCCTCCTTATATTACAATTAGATGATGTAAAAAATATTTGATATTTTTCAATGATGAATTTTCCTCAATATCAAAGGAAAAGTTTTCTAATATTGTTTTATTAAAAAAGAAAACAGTGTTTTGCTCCTAAATAGTTTCTTGAATATTTTTTCTCTTGCTTGCTTTCTAAATGCAAATAGAGATAGGAATGCCAACCACTGGAACACATTTTGTACAATATCTATTACAAATGATCAATCTTTTCTTTAAATTTTTTTATGACGTGGAATCTCACCAAGGCAAAACCTTTTGGACTCAAACTTGAGAAATAAACCACGGATGCATGAATCCATTCACCAGAACTGTGTATGGGAAACTCCTAGTGGGGATCGAACCTAGGATGTTTTGGGTCTACAGCTCTTCCCTATTATAAACCATCATCGCTAAGGGGAAACCAAAGAATTATATGCATCATCACCACAGGTTTCTAGAGATACCCCAGTGGTTCCAGCACCTGTTGTGGTGTGTGGGAAGTGGGGTTCGAACCACAGCATCCCAAACCCCCCCCCCCCCCCCCCCCGCCTCCCCCTATTTACCTAACCATATGTGTGTGTCCATGCCTGCATCATCACCATCATAACAATTATATGCTGGATGTGGCTCAATGCATGACCCATTAATCCCTGGTTCTAAGGGGAAACCAAAGATGATGTTGCAGTTCATGTGAAAAAATGAATGTAGCTAATTATTATGATGATGACCTTTTATTTATCAAATATATATATATATATATATATATATATATAAAACTTGTTATTGAATTAATATTTTAAAAATCCAACTGTTGAATTACACTATGCCAATTTTCATATCAATCGGATGCTATTTACCATTTGATCCATAAACTCTTTTTTTATGCATTATTTTAAACTACAAAAATTTGAATTTTAATAATTGATTGATGACATGGCTATTAATCTTTGATCACCTTGAAATTTTACAAGCATGAAGAATATACAAAGATAATGTAATCTAATAGTGGATTTGTCAATATTCTCATCTAATTAAAAAATGTTTAGTGGTGTAACATTATTTAGAGCTACACCAGGTGTAACTTGAACCCAACTCATATATATATATATATATATATATGATGAAGATGATGATGATGACCTTTAAAAGGTTCGCTACTGGAGTCTGACTATTAGTACTTCATAGTCTTTATCAATATCACCTTTAATTCCATTTCAACCATCCAAAATATGGGGATTCCTTTGATGGATCTTTAAAAAAGAAGAAGGAATTTCCCACTTGTGAAAGCATATATCCAGGAGATATTTGCTTCATCATTAGTATGTAATTATGAAATCGGCAATAAAGATCTCCAACATAAATATTATAGGATATTTTTTTTTTTTTGGATAAGTAATGAAAATTTTTTACATGTAAAAAAATAGTCACCCAAGCATACAAGGAGTATACAATTGGGGACCATACAATCAATCACAAAGAATACATAAATCAATAACAGCCTATAGGGACTTACTATGCAAAACTACTATGCAAAACTAACATCCAATCCAACAAAGTTCTAAAGAAAAATAATTTAAGATCATGCATAGATCTCTCTATATCTTTGAAATTTCAGTTGTTCCTCTCCCTCCATAGACACCACATCAAGCATTGTGGGGTAGCCATCCACAAATGACCATTTCGATTATGCCAAAAACGACCTGGCCAACAAGCTAACAACTCAAAAACAATCTTTGGTATCACCCAACAAACTCCAAATAAACCCAACACCATAGATCATAATTCTGTTGCAATAGGGCAATGAAGTAAAAGATGGTCTACTAATTCCCCCTTGAATTTACACGTATAACACCAACCCAAAAGCCACACATTCTTTCTTTGTATTGTCAATTGTCAAAATTTTAACAAGGGTTGCAGTCCAAATATAGAAAGCAACTCTAGAAGGAATCTTTGATTTCCATATGCTTTTCCAAGGAAAAGGATTGGTCTTGGTTGCAAAGTAGAACCCAGTAGTAACCACTCATCGTAAATCACTTTTTCTCATCTGGTATCCAGCACACTAGATCCTCCCCCTGTTACTGATGTACCATAAATCACATCCTTGAAATTCGACAAGAACTCCAACTCCCAATCCTGCACAGCTCTCTTGAAATTCACATCCTGATTGAGGACCCTATTAGTGAATTACATTAGATCTGCTACATTGCCTCATTCTCACGACAAATCCTGAATAACTCTGGAAAGCACATGGCAAGCGAATTATCCCCACACCATTGATCATGCCAAAACATCACTCTAGAACCATCCCCTACCTCAAACTAGAGATAGCTTAACAAAGTATGCCAACCCCGTCTAATATACTTAAACAATATCACCCCATAAGAACCAGACACTGAGTTAGAAGACCAGCCCCTCCACTCACACCCATACTTCACCTCTATCACTCTCCTCCGTAACACAACCCCTCAAGCCCAAACCTCCACAGCCATTTACCTAGTAATGCTTCATTAAATTCCTAATAGCCAAACCACCATAGGGAAGAGGAGCACAAACCTTGGCCCAATTCACCAAAAGCAATTTAGCCTCATCCCCAGACCCATCCCATAAGAAATTTCTGAAGCTATTCAATCTGATTAGCCACATCAACTGCAATAGGGAATAAAGAGAGGAAATAAGTAGGCTAATTGGATATTATAGGAAATTTTGTCTATAATACTTCAACTTGCAAGTCTCTACTGACTAAATAACCAACTGACCTCACTTTCTTCCAAATGAAGTGGACATGAATTTTCAAAATGAATAATGTGAAATTTCTCAAATACTTAGAAAGGACACACACTTTTATATTAGGATTGAATTGCACTCACTAAACCAGTATTTATATTCTTTTCTTGTGAAAATAGCACCTATTTGGAGGTTTTCCCTTTTAATCGTATAAATTAGTTCAGGGCATATTTGGATATATCATTAGGAGTGATTATAAAAATCAGTGGTTTAAAGGTGATGTGGATTTTTGCTATGAAAACTTTAAGATTAATCATAGACCATTGCTTGTATGATGACTTTCATTTCCAAGAATGTTGTCTCCCCCCCCCCCCCCTGCGGGGGGCAGCGCGGCATGCAGGGGGGCTGTTCAGGTTCAAAATAGCTTCCAACGGGAGGGATCCAAACTTTTTATTTATCAGGGTTCTCAGTCATGACTCATGAGCTAAAGATTTTGTCCTGTAATGTACATGAGCTGTTTGAATCTGGCATCAGTGAAAACTTGTAAGGTTGATTTTCCTTGGAGGATTCACTTCCTTACTAGGAAAAAGATTTGGTTTTTACTTGCATTTTTGCACAAGGTTAATGAACCTAAGATTCAGCCAAAAAAAAAAAAAGAACCTAAATATGGATTCTTTCTTGTTGTTGTTGTTGGATTGTGAAAATATTTTGAAGGTTCTTCTTTCTGTAAAGGTAATTGTAGTTTCAGCATTGTGCGTTTTAAGTACTAATATGAAGTATCTGCTTGGTTTACTGGGTTGTTTTAAAAGGCAATCTCAGATGTCATCTATGGCTCCTTTTGGAGTGACGATGAATGAAGGTGTCATGTCTAAATCATCGTATAAATGGCAAAGGGTGTTGCTTAAAGTAAGTGGAGAAGCACTTGCGGGAGATCACTTACAAAATATAGACCCGAAGGTTGGGATCTAAAAAGTACATTATTTTTTTCCAGGCCAAAAAGATATACACACCATTTTGAACTTATAATTATATTATTCTCTTTGAAGTTTTGAAGTATGACTTTTTTGTTACAATATAGGTTACAATGTCTATTGCAAGGGAGGTTGCAGCTGTGACTCGCCTTGGCATTGAGGTAAACCTTCAACACTTGCCTTTAGAACTATGAGTTTAACGTAATCTTTCATTTCTTTGAATAAGTTCAATGATGTGATGCTTGTGGTTACATTGTCATGTTATAATCATTTTTTCGCTTGTGGTTACATTGTCATGTTATAATCATTTTTTCATATGTGTTTATAGTCATGGCAAAAGCTATGGGGATGCAGATTTTCTTACATGCTGCAAAACTTGTGCAATTCAGGAACCATTAGGAAAATATCAAAATATAGTTTGGAATGAATTTGAGTGGGAGAGAACACCTATATGTTTAAAGTAAAGCATAGATTTTGTTTTTGTTTTTGTTTTTGTTTTTTTTCTTTTTTTTGCTCCGTAATAAAATCCATAAAAGGAAAAAGGTGCTGAAGGGGTGGAACCTTAGTACACAGGAAGTATACAAATGAAAAGCCCAAATGAATAGAAGCATAGCTTTCCATTCTTGAATTATTTAGAATAATCTGAGAATTTCTTGAATAACTTGGGAGTAGTTGAAATGTTTGCAAGTCAACGGTTTTCTGAATTACTGTTTTCTTGAGTCTGATATAGGTTTTCAATGCATGATGTCTAAATCATCGTAGGCAAATGTTTCAGGTTGCAATTGTTGTTGGTGGGGGAAATATCTTCCGTGGTTCTTCCTGGGCAGGAAGTAGTGGCCTTGACCGTTCATCTGCTGATTACATTGGGTAAATCCTTTATCTGGATTGATCGAATATGCACATATTAATCCTTTCAGTTGTAAACAGAAGATCTATTTTCTTTTTTTAAATAGGTATAAAAGTTTTATTGATAACAAAAATGCAATGTGTTTACGATTGTGAACACTCGGCAAAGAAAGAATACAAACAAATCAAATAGTAGATCTAACAGAAAGAAGGAAATCAGACAAGGAAATACAATGCGTGAGACCCCAAATACAAGACCACTCAAACAAAGTTCTAGCTAGCAATGTCTTCAACAGTTCAATAGGTCTCTGAATGTCCTCAAAAGTTTGGGCATTGCGTTCCTTCCATACTAACCACATAAGACACGCCAGTACCATATTCCAAACATTTGAAGAATAATTCCCCAACCAACTCCTACAAGCAAAAAGAAGAGAGGCAACTGTATATGGCATCACCCACTGAACCCCAAACATAAGGAAAACCTCACTCCACAAAGCATGAGCAAACTTACGATGGAGTAAAAAGTGATCCACAGTATCCTCATCACACCAACAAAGACAATACCAATTAACAAGAGGCATGTTCTTCTTAACAAGGTTATCTATGGTAAGAATTCCATCCCTACAGCAGTCCATAAAATAATAAAAAAAAAAATAAAAAAAAAAGACACCCTTTTGGTACCTTAACACATCAAATGCTCTGCCAAGGGAAAGAAATGGAAGGGGCTTTTAATAAAGAATTATAAAAGGAGTTGACATAAAAAATTCCACTACGATTCAACTACCAAATCATAACATCATCACCCTTCCGCCTTGGTATTCTGGCAGAAACATGCTCAAAAAAAGAGTAGAATCTCCCCTTTTCCCAATCATTAAATTCACGACGGAAAAGTAAGTTCCAACTCCTACCTCCCCCATCTGGTGCATATAAAAATCATATCAGAAATCAAAGCTTCTTGAACCATAGCACAGACAAACAATTCCGATATAACTCTTTCAAAGAAGTTGGACCACTCCAAGTTTTGCGCCAGAACCAAATGTGACTACCCTCTCCCGCTGCATACACCACATGACTAAACTATCCGCATCTTTTCTAATACTCTTCCACAACTCACAGCCATGAGGTGTGTCCCTCTAACAACTATAGTGCACCAAATGACTAAAGAAAATAGATCTTCTTTTCTAACAGAAGATCTATTTTCATGTGGTTAATGTAACTTTATGAATCTATGAATTTGTTACTACTACTGGGCTCTTTTATTAATTTATTTTTTTGATAGATAATGAAAATTTTTATTAAAAAAGCAGCCAACCTGAGTACATTGGAGACTATGAGGGCAAAAATCAAGAATCAAAATTACAATGATCAAGTAAAATAGGAATGGAAGAACAAGTAAAATGCAATAGAGCCACACTCCAAACAAGGAGAGTATGGCAGAAAAGTGATTTAATCTCTAGCAATGACCGTTCACATCCCTCAAAACATCTAGCATTCCTTTCACTCCAAATGCACCACATCAAACAATGCGGCACAAGTCTCCAAAGGCCTATATTGTGGTGATGTACAAACTTACATTGCCAAGATTCAAACAACTCAATTACCTCATGTGGTATAACCCAATGAATTCCAAACAAACAAAACACCAAAGACCACAACCCAGACACTATGGGGCAATGAAGAAGAAGATGACCTACTGACTCCCCACACCTCTTACACATATAACACCAATCAAGAACAATAATACGCTTTTTGTGAAGGTTATTTGTTGTAAGAATTTTACCTAAGGTAGCAAATCATGAGAAAAAACCTACCCTTGGAGGAACTTTTGATTGCCACACCATTCTCCAAGGGAAAGAAGTAACCTCTACTCCTAGCTGGTTTTCAACAAACTTTGTCAGGGCTGACCCCCCTCACAGTTGAAGAGTAGACAATGCCCATAAACCGATCAAAAGATTCTTGCTCCCAATCCTGAGGTGGACAACGAGATTGAACATCCCAATGAATCCTCCAGCCAGACCAACCCATAATCTCTGCCATTGAAGCATCCCTTGCCTTACTAAGACAGTAAAGTTTTGGAAAAGCCTCTTTGAGGGTACAATCCCCACACCACACATGCTTCCAAAACTTCTTTCTAATACCATCCCCCACCTCATACCGTAGGAGTTTAGAAAAGATCAACCAGCCACTTCTAATAAACCTTAAGAGGCTAACACCATACGCACTTGTCACATTTTTTGTGCACCAACCACCCCAAACATTCCCATATTTTGCCTCTATAACCTTCCTTTATAAAGCGTCTGTCTCTATGCCATTCCTCCACAACCACTTGCCTAACAAGGCAAAGATAAAACTTCTCAAATGTCTTATACCTAGCCCTCCAACTTGCACAGGCATACAAACCTTAGCCCATTTCACTAGGTGTAATTTAGAATTACCACTCCAAAGAAAATCTCTTTGTAATTTCTCCATGCGATTAGCCACCTTCTTAGGAATAGAAAGAATGGAAAGAAAATAAGTAGGTAAGGAGGTTTGAGTACTTTTAATAAAAGTTACCATAACCCCTTTAGATAAATAAAGCCTCTTCCAACCTGCTAGTCTCCGCTCCATCTTCTCTAAAATAGGATTCCATATTGAGAGCTCCTTGAATTTAGCACCTTAAGGAGGGCCCAAAAATTTTAAAGGACGGGAAGAATGCCTACACCCTAATAATCCCACCAGATCGTCCAGATTATGCACGTCTCTAATTGGAACCAGCTTTGATTTCCCCAAATTAATTCTTAAACCTGAAACCTCCTTAAATATAGTCAGAATCTCCCTCAAAGTAACTAACTGATTAGGGTCAGCATCACAAAAAATAAGGGTGTCATCCGCAAATAAAAGATGAGACACCATCATCGAAATACCAGCCATATTGCCTACACAAAATCCTGAAAACTGTCCGGCATTTGCAGCCACATCCAACATATGGCTCAAAGCCTTCATAACAACATCAAATGGACAGAAGCTTAAATTTCTCAAAAGCTTTAATTTGTTTGCCTACACAAAATGAGCTTTAGGACATGGTTTATCAGCAGTTCATTTTGGAGTTATTTGGTAATAGGCACATTGTCTTTTTTTTCTTTTTCTTTTTTGTTTATAAGTAGACACACTGTCTATGTAGGCACATTGTTAGTGTAATTTTTTTTTTTCTTTAAATTCAAGTCTTGACAACAATAAAATATCTATTAAGCCCTTCATAACACAATTTATATTTTTTAAATGGAAAACATAATTTCAGCCCCAAACTCTATCGGCCAATGTGAATAGAAAATGAAAAGGAACGAGAAAATTCTTCGAATTTTGGTAAATACTTAGAAAGAAAAATTGCATATGCCACTTGTAAACAATCATGATCCCTGTAGTTACTATATCAACATCAATCAATCAATTGCCAATGAGCTATAGCTCAATTGGCACTTCCTCATCCCATAATAATGGGATGGAGTGGGAGATTGTGGATTCACAACCCACTAGGTGCTTGTGTAACTTATCAATAAAAGAAAACTAATCAATCATCTAGGGGGGCATGATTTTATAATTTAGTGGGGGATTGAACTTGACCCAATAATTTAGGAGGACAAAGTGCAATTAACCCATAATTTTTATTACATACCTGAAAGAAACTTCTGAATATATCTTTCTAGAAATTGACTTGTGTGCGTATATGTGTATATATATATATATATATATATGTTTATATGCATCTTCCTATAATTTGGGGTGTCTGGTCACTAGGCAGCCAAATAATTCTTATTTTTATTTTTATTGAGTCATGTAGGTATCTCCTTTTCCCTTCCTTTTTCGTTGTCTGTTATCTTTTTTTTTGGCTAATCCATTGTCTGTTATCTTATATAGGATGTTGGCCACTGTCATGAATGCTATATTTCTTCAAGCAACGATGGAGAGTATTGGTATCCCTACTCGGGTGCAGACTGCATTTCGCATGTCTGAGGTTGCAGAGCCATATATACGTCGAAGAGCTGTGAGGCATTTGGAAAAAGGAAGAGTTGTAATATTTGCAGCTGGAACTGGAAATCCGTTCTTCACCACAGATACTGCTGCAGCCCTTCGTTGTGCAGAAAGTAAGTTATATGTTCTAATATTAAGATGCTAGCTTGGCATAGCATTACTAAAGGTCATCTAATTTGGAAAGTTTTAATTTGATAATACTCTATTACACTTAAATCTTGTAATTATAGTTCAAAAGATGCTCCAAGTTATACTCAATTTGTAATTAAAACTTAAGATAGATATTGAATCTAACAACTGATTTATTACTAAAAATGAAAATCAAGTCTAGTAATGACTTTAAAGTTAAAAGTAGGAAGGGAAACTTACTCACCTATGGTTTGGCTGAAATTTAAGTTGCCTACCTATGGTTTAAAATTTGATACTTTACCCACTTGCGGTTAGCTCAGTTAGAGTCTTGTAACCTACAATAGTGCTAAAGTGTTAACTAAGATCAAAAAGAATCCAGTGGAGCACTTGCATCATGGGATTTTAAAGCATCATGAGATTTTAAAGCACAAGTAGGCAACTTAAATTTTAGTCAAACCTCAGGTGAGTAAAGTGTCAAATTTCAAATCACAGGTGGGTATATTGTAATTTTCCCTTAAAAGTAATATCCTCTGTTCTGAGCTAATTGTTTTCATTCAATGGCTCCAGTTAATGCAGAGGTTGTGCTGAAAGCTACAAACGTTGATGGGGTCTATGATGATGATCCAAAGAGCAACCCTAATGCTCGTCTTCTTGATACTCTAACTTACCATGAGGTGACTTCAAAAGATCTTTCAGTGATGGATATGACAGCCATTACTTTGTGCCAGGAAAATAATATTCCAGGTATGTTTAGACAATCATTTCAACATAAGTAAATTTTGCATTTTTTTAATGCAAGCAATGATATATCATTAAAAAGCACAAAAAAAGTGGATGCAACCCTAGTACACAAGGGTTATACAAAAGAAGAGCCAATAAGAAAAATAAAGAGAAAGGAAAGATGCAGTAAAGAAATTAACAAAAATCCAAAACATCCAAGAACTCTAGTAAGTTTGATGTAGAAAACACTATAGAGGCTGAAGTCCACTTATGTAAAGTCTTCAAAAAAAGGACCTTCAGCTTCATTATATGTAACTTGTTCCCCTCCAAACAGCAAGCATTCCTTTATCTCCAAATGCACCACATTCACAATGGACCCATCCCCTTATTTTTAGGGGGTATGGGGACTGGCTCCATATTTTCCTTTCCAACAAGATATGAAGTCCATCATGGGACTAGGCATTTCCCATGAAATACCAAACAAAGAAAATACTAGAGACCTCAATTCCTGAGCTACCACACAATGAAGGAAGAAATGACTCTGATTTATACACGTATGACACCAATCTATAATAATCACTACTTTCTTCCTCAGATTGTATGTCGTCAGACTTTTCCCTAATTCAGTTCCCCATATGAAAAAAGGGGCACCCTTGGAATGAACTTTCCATATGCTCTGTCAAGGAGAGAAAAAATTCCCCTCTTGCTCTCAATAATTTGTAGTAACTCTCCTCCTGAAAACCTTGGTTTTGATGGAATTCATACCAAATTATCTATCTCCTCTCCAAAGATCTTTGTAGAATATTTAATCATTGATCATCCAAAAACTGTTCCATAGATTCTAACTCCCAATCATGAAGCTTTCAAGAATATAATGGATTCCAACAAGAGCAACCATTTTTGTGTTTTAGCTAATCTGTCACTCTGGCATCTTCGCCCCTTGCTATTAGAAAACGTTCAAGATAACTATCCTTAAGTTTAGTATCACCATTCAACAAGTCATGCCAGAAGTGAAATATATAACCCCTCCCCCACAAAATCTTATAAATCATGGGACTTTACTAGTCTCTTCTAATGTGTTTTTCACAGCCTCACTCCATAAGGCCCACTTACCTCATCAGAACACTATCCCCAAAGAAGTACCATACTTTGTATCAATCACCCTACTCCAAAATGCATTCTCTTCAATCACATATTACCACACTCATCTCCCAAATAGTGTTTTTTTAAAAATCAGTAGCTTCTTGATCCCCAAGCCTCTATCACAGTTTGGTGTGAAAACAACATTCTAGTCGACCAAGTGATATTTAAATTCCTCACCCATGTCACCCCAAAGGAAGTCTCTTCGAATTTTCTCCGTTCTATTTGCCACTATAACATCTAATGGGGAAAAAATGTTTGGAAGACTAGATAACATACTTCTGATCAAGGTGAGTCTACCCCCTTTTAACGAGTGCATCCTCTTTCAGCCTTTCAATCTATTTTGCGTTCTTTCTAGAATGGAACCCCAAATGTGCCTTGCCTTAAACTCAGCTCCCAGAGGTAAATTCAATTAGTTCATTGGTAAAGAATATACACAACATCCTAGATTGCTTGCAATTCTGTTGCATCTCTCACCTCTCCCACGAGAACAATTTTGGATAGGTCAAGCCTCGGGCTTGAAACTGCCTTAATGCATATGAGAATGCATCTTAAGTAACAGAGTTGGATATAGGAGTTCTATTCACCAAGACAGAATCTAACTATGGCTGTACAGAATTCTCTCCATTTCAGCCACTTTTCCCCAAACCGCACCCTTTGTAACAAATAAATCATAAATTCCAAGTTGACATGATCATATTCCTTCTCCCTGGTAGCCAGGTTTCTATCTACTATCCAAGCATTTATCCTCCATTAGGACAGAGTTCGGTATTCATCTATCTTGAAAAAATGCATTGTGTGTATCAAACACCTTCTCTTCCAAAACCCCCCTTCAGTCTATTTGCTATTACTTTGTTCAAAAATTTTTAAATGCTGCCCACAAGGCTAATGAGCCTAAAGTTCTTCACTTCAAGTTCTCTCACATCAACAGGTATCAAAGCCACACCCCAGTGCACAAATTCCCCCCCCCCCCCCCCCCCCAAAAAAAAAAAAAAACGTCTTTAGTCATGGAAAATAAAAATAGTAATTAATAGAAGTGCCGGGCGAAATGATTCTGTGTTTTTATAAGTTTGCACTTTCATCTCTTAAATAAATAGAATTTCCCTGTATTAAGATGAGTTTCTCTCCCATGATGCAGTTGTTGTCTTCAATCTAGGCGAACCGGGGAACATCTCAAAAGCCATAAAGGGAGAGAGGGTTGGCACATTGATTGGAGGGATGCGCAATTCACCAGTGGCAAGAACATGATATCTTACCCCTGGTTCTAATATAAGTATGGATTGTGGAGTTGAGGATAATTTATCATTGAACCTGAAAATTTTAAGTTGCGGCTCCAAAAGCAAAGTGGAGTTTGCATATGAAGGTCGAGGATGAACTTGGTTTTTTGTTATTTGGGAGCAATAGAGATAGGAGTAGTTGTAAAAGATTATATTTGTAAATAACTTTTTAAACTATTGGACTTCTTTTGAACGTTCACTTCTCAAGATATTGTAGCAACTATTAGAGCTGGACAATTCAATGCACTTAGGGCACGTTTGATAGACTGTAATAGATACTATAATGTAATAGATATTTCTATGGCATAACTATTTGATTGTTTGGTTATGTTTTTATTACTATTAATAGTTATTTCTTATGAATTGTTATTTGTCAAAATGAGAAATAACTATTCTTTATCAAAAGTACTGAATATCTATTATTTCATCTTATATAATAACTTTTTAAAAAAAAATTCTTAAAAAGCCATTAGTTGTCATATCTTCAAAAAGAAATAAAATAAATTTTCCTTCTTGTTAATTATTAGCTCTATTTTGAGCATCTTAAAATAAGTGTATTTTAGAAAATTTGACTTAAAAATGATTTAATTACACATTCTTTTTATACCCTACTAAATTGTAGAAGCATATTCAGGTTTCTATTTTTAAATAATCACTAAATTAATGAATAGTAATATTTATTACATTCTAATCTAATGTATTCTTTGTAATACTTATTCCTATTCTTATATAATAATTATTGTAGTATACCAAAGATGCCCTTAGATATGTAACAAGCGGTTACAGTCAACAACACCAGCAAGCATGTTGGCACGCATCTTGCTTGTTAGGTCAATGAACCTATTCTCATTTAAATGGCATTTAGGTAGTCAACACCTGCAAAGCTGTAAACATCCATCTTAATGCCATGTTCGTAGGAAATATAGTTATTATTTATTTATTTAAGAGATTGTAGGAATTATAGTTAGAAAATTCAAAATGATGCAACTTGATGTGTTGGAATCAAACTTATTGGCTTGCAGTTAACATGTGCACGCTTATTAGACACGCATCTTGCTTGTTAGGTCATAGTCTTTATTGTCATATAAAGTGTCATTTTTGGAGATCCCAGGTTTAGGTTTAACGAAGAGTAGAATACCAGTTAGATTCCTGATTCTTTCATTCTTTGCTGGAGAATTTTTGGAATGATTTTATCGGAAAAAATCTAAATTCGTCGTAGCAGCTGCAGATCTATGGCAGAATTTTGGCAAACTAAAATTGTCCAGGTTTCTGTTCTTGAATTTCAGCCCAAATCAATGTAACACTGACATCATTTTGTTAACCTACAATTCATCAGTAGATATTCCCCCAGAATTTGAAAGATTTAACAATGCTTGAAATAAATTTGACTTTTTACAAGTCAAAAACAGCTTTTCTCCCGAGAATTCATGCCTTCTTGCTCTTGGTCAATTCAAAACTTTTTATTTGACATGTACGCAAGCTTTGTTCAATAATTGGACAAGATAGTCTTCTTTATGAGTAACCTTAGGAAAAAAAAAAGGGGGGGGGGGGGGGTGGTGTTGCATTACATTGAATGTCTGGGATTACTCTAATGAACCAACAATGGAAAAGCTTATTATTTCTATTTTATTCTTTTGTAATTGTATTTTGTTAATGCACGTCTTAAAGGCAATTTTTTTAAGAAATAATTTTAGAAATTTTTTATGAAAAACAAAAATTTTTGACCATTTTTTTTATATTTTTCAAAAATCGTATGATAAATTTTTTTAAATATTTCATTAACTAAACTTTTTTTTTTTTTTTTTTTTAAAATTCAGTTCTACCCAAGTCCTCTGCCACCTCAGGTGAGGTGCTAACTATGACAATTGATGAGGTAATGAGAGCTGACTTTTCCTCCTCCTTCTTCCTAAGAGGCACATGCTTTGACAATTATGCAAGATCATCATCGAACGTCAAAAAGCAAGGGCTAGTGGGCACAATGTGATTTGATCCCATGAAGGAAAATCTGCGACCAATTTTGTATAAAAAAATTCTACAGAAATGTTAACCAATGGCATTGGTTTATGAGCTATTTTTACAAATACTTTATTGAAAAAATAATAAAAGAATAAATTTTGTTGGCAACTTTTTATATTTTCAATAAAAGTCACGTAAAAACTTTTTTATTATGGTTAATTAATAATTGTTCTAAGGGCGTTGCCAAAAACCAAAAAAAAAAAAAAAAACAAAAAAAAAACAATTGTTCTAAGAGCATCGGTTAACATGACCTAAAAATTATAAATTAATCTCGGCACTAAGATTTGGTTTACTAGATATTTGCTTTGGCAACACTCACCTCAAACTCTATATTCTTTAAGTTGTTGTATAATTAAATGTCTCATAAATGTTTTTTATAATGTTATAGTTGAATTATATATATATAATTGTTACAACAAAGGAATGAATGATTGTAATTTTCCTTACATAAAAGACTATGTAATACCACTAAAGCACGTGACTAAGAAAATTTCATCTAAATCAACAAAAAATTGATTAAAATACATAAAAACATTTGTAACATTTTACTTTCTCTTTCTTTTTTTCCTGTAAAACATTTAACTGTTTTACGACTCCAAAAAGTCACTTTATCTAGGAGTATATATATATAACTAATTTAATAATACACACTACATTTCCTTCTTCATTTTACAATATAGGATAATAAAATAAACTTATATAGCTATTTTTATATTTTTCTTTTTCACCAACAAAGCAACAATTCAAATCTAACACCCATCTAGCCCCATCTCAATTCCTTCGTCCAAGCCCAAACCTAGCAACCCTTGATGGTAAGGGCGCCCAAACAGTTTATCAAAAAAAAAAAAAAAAAAGGGCACCCAAACCAACCCAATTCAAAAACTACCCATAAGGTTGCAGATTTGAGACAACACCTACCACCAAAATCCAAACCCACACTAAATCAAAATCTTGGCACCGCCATTGTCAAAAACACATTGAAACCCACCATCATTGAAACCAAGTCATCACTACCATTGAAAGCGAATTGAACCCTATCACCATTGAAACTAGACCCCCACCTTTAAGTTCTTTTGCTAATTCAGCACCTATGTCATCGACTTGAATTAATGACTATTCATAGCAACTAGGGGTGGTAATTCGTGTTCGTGTGTCAAATTCGTGTTGTGTCAACTCTTGAGTATTTAACTATATGGATAAACACTAACCTGACATGTTTATTAAACATGTCCAGATTCTTTAATCTTAACATGACCTGTTTATTAAACGGATCAGTCATATCGACCCATTTATTAGATTTTATCAAAGCAAAAAATATATATACATATTTTAGCATTAACCAAATTTATCTAAATTATGAAAAACCAAACAAATATTTTTTTTTTAATATAAAATTTAGAACTAACGAGTAACTGCATCATAAATAATTATTCAGAACTAAAACATATCTTAATATCACAAGTAATCAATCACAATATGTTATAGAAAATAAACTACAACAACTAATAAGTTTATATACCTAGGGTTTGAAGGGTATATTGGTAAAATATTATTTAATTAAATGAGTCAGATTAGTTAAATAAGTTCCATAGGTTGGATACTAACCTGCCACATTTATTAAACAGATCAGTTGTGTCAACCTGAATATAACACTAACCCGTTAAGCCTCAACTCATAACT
This sequence comes from Castanopsis chinensis, assembly GCA_032878915.1. Taxonomy (NCBI): domain Eukaryota; kingdom Viridiplantae; phylum Streptophyta; class Magnoliopsida; order Fagales; family Fagaceae; genus Castanopsis; species Castanopsis chinensis. The sequence continues at coordinate 22,736,270 of JAVQMG010000122.1, forward strand.
TACTAATTTCGTGTCATGTCGTATCGGGTTCGCGGGTCGTGTAAAATTTTGCCAGCCCTAATAGCCGCTCCCCCCCCCCCCCCCCCCCCCCCCAACCCACCCCACCCCACCCCACCCCACCCCACAGATGATAGAGAAAATAAAATTTGTGGAGTTTTTAATATGTGGACATAAAAGGGATGAAATAAAAACTAATAGGACAAAGGAGTTATATTGAAGTTGTATATTTACCAATCAACAATAGCATTTGTATAATTTTTTGCTAAATTCATAACCGGATGTAGCAAGTCTTTCCCCTCCTTTTAGCTATAGTGTCTTACATAACAGCAAAAACTCTAGTTTACACATTACACCACTAGATGAGAATGCTCTAAAGTCTTAAATGTACAACAATCCGTCTTGCTCAAATTTACCCTCCATCACTCCCTAAGTTTAAGCCTTCTTCCTTTAAACAATAAAAAGCAATGGTGGGCCAATATAGTTATGTTATGATGGGATTATGGTATTGGGAAGGAAGGGATTTTAGGTCCGAATTCATAGTCAAACTCCTATAATCAATCAAAATGTTCAACATCATTGTTAAACCAAGATCCCTAGTGATCTGACATACAAGTGAGTCTACCAAAACTGACTAGGCTAAGATTCTGAACAATCATAATGATGTTGTAAGGGATGGGGTTGATTAGAGTGAATAGATTTCTAGGGTTATTAGTGGCACAGACCTAAAAACATATGTCAACATGGCCTTAGTGAGATTATCGAAGATATCTGAGTATGTTGTCAAGAGAAAGTAACTCAATCTAAAGGGAGAATCATATATAGACCAAAGTGCCCTATATTAAGGTGTCAAAGGAAGGGGAATGAGGTTATCAACTTTGACTAGGGGCACCACTGATTTGATCCCATTTTATCTTGTTACCATCTCTAACTCCAATGATGTTGATGTCAGATTGAAGTCGTTTATGATAATTTTTCTTAGAGAGTAATGCTTTGAAGAGGTGTCCACATGTCAAGTCAGATCAAGTTCGAGGTGCACTTGCCACTCAACTTGATAAGTTCAAGTGTCGAATTGCACCACAGTCTTCAATTGCCATAGATTCAGTATTGAGACGGCTAGATCGGTTGAAATTATCATATCTAGTTGACATCTCATCGAATTTGGTTCTGGTTGAGATCTCACTAGAATCTCAATCAATCGACAATGATTGATAGCACACGATGACGAACAATAGAGATCAACAAAGGTAGAAAGGATTTGTTGGTCGAATTGGTCTTGTCGAATTTTGAAGGAGGAAAACCACCATCAACAATTGCATCGATCGAATTGGTCAATCTCTAGTTTTGGTTTAGTCAAATCCACCAATTTTGTCAAGTATAATTATAACCCTTTGCATGAAGGAGAAGTTGGGGGTTGTCTACTCAAAGTTATGTTTTGAAGGAAGCAAAATAAAATAGCCAAGGGAATTTTAGCAATAAGGTCTAAAGAGAAGGAATTCGTAATCGGAATTTAAAGTCCTTAAATTCTGTCTAAAATTTTCTCTTGAAATTTTTTCTTATGACATATCTAAACACTTATATTTTACCGCATTTTTAATTTTTCTCAATTGCCCAAATTCTCCCCAAAAGCATAAAATTTCTTCTCTCTATTTCCTTTTCTTCACAGTCAAATACTACCCGCAATTAGATTTTTTTTTTTTTTTTTTTTTCTCGTCTTTGTCAATTCATCCCTTAAAATCATCGATTTTAATCGATTCCCAAAGAAGAATACAAGGACAAAAGTATTCTACCCAAGACTTGTGTCGTGTAGAATGGGAATATAACACCAATTACATTGTGCAAAGTAACAAAACAAAATAAGACAACCATTGGGTCATCTTCTTACAATTCACACCCCAAAAATTGAGCAATATTTGGATAGATGACAAACAATTCCGACCACATGGCCTACTTTAAAATAAAATAAAAAAAGATTTTATTAAATACAATCTCATTTTCGGCTGCCTCAATTAAAGATCAATACAACAACAAAAACACACTACAAGAAATAAAATTCCCCAAATTACATTTGTTTTACATTTATACTAAATTGGAACTAACCCATTTGCCAATTTCCATCCAAGACCCAAGTAAAGTAAGTTCTACGTCCTAACGACTACAATAAATTACAAAAAAAAAAGAAAAAAAAGAAAAAAAAAGAAAAAGGTTGCTGTGGAAAATTCTTCCTCCAAAACCAAAAGTCAGTCAATGCAAAAACTTTACCAATTTCAAAGCAAATTTAGACTACTAAAAGTCCATAAAATGGTTGAAGAGGTCCATGGAGGATGGAGATGGAGAGACCAAAGGAGCTGAGAACAAGCCAGAAGGACTGGCCATGAACGCGTTATGCCAAAGTGGACTCAGCTCATGCATCAGCGAATAACCCTGCGGCTCAATCAACGGCGAGAAAAACCCATCTGGGATCGGAGCTAAAGTCGCCGGCGCCGGCGATAATATCCCCGGATGAGTAGCAGCTTGACCCAATATCTCTCCTACTTCTACTTCTTCTTCTTCCAACATCGCAGTAGTTGTATTAGTACTGTTGGCTCTTTCTCTGTCTCTTTCTGAAGGGCTTGTCTTTTCGATGGAAGCCAGCCTCGCCGCCGGAGAGAGGTCTCCGGCGCCGGAATATGATGCAGATGCAGATGAAGATGAAGTAGAAGAGCCTGTGAGGCGTTGAACGATGGACATGAAGTCACTGGCTGAGGAGGCATGGATGACTTTGGGAGAGACTGAGTAGATAATCACTGGTTGATGTGGTTGTTGTTGATGTGGGTTTTGGAAGGGTTTTAGAGGCAGTTTAGGTGGTGGATGTGGTGGAGGCTTTTTGATCTTGTGGGAGTCTTTGCTGACCCTGAGAGGAGGCGGCCTAGGACCTTGGATTTGGACCTCTTTTTTGGGTGTCTGTGGTGATGATTCCTGTGGATCTGGATTCATTTTTTTTTTTTTTCCTTTTCTTTGGTGCGGGAAAGTAATTGTATGGTTATCGAGAGATGGGGAAGAAGGAAAGAGGGGATGAGGTGCCTTCGGTTTTGGTTTTGGTTTTGGTTTTGGAGATGGGAAAGTGGGGTAAGAGAGAAGAGACCAAGAAAGGAGGGGCTTGGTTTGGTTTCTGAGTTGGGTAATGGGCAATGATTATTATTGTTAAAAGGTATAGGAACTGATTATTTGTTTATTGACTTTGATCAAGATTGTTGACTTCAAACAATAACCAAAAATAAAATAAAATAAAAAGTCATAAAGAATTTGGAGTAGCAAGTTGGCAACTGGCAAATTTTGTTTAGCTAGAATTATTAATTTGATGTTTTTAAAATAAAAAATTTTAAAAAGAAAATTTGATAGGTAGAAGAGAGCAGAGGAGGTTTTGAAAATTAGATTAAAAGTTTTACTTGCTGTATTAAGTTTATGCTCTTTATTTCTTCTTTATATTATATATATATATATATATATTGTTTATTATTCTTGTTATATATCCTAATGATAGGTTCTAGCTGGAGCTTACCTATGAATTTTTTTTTTTTTTTTGAGAATCTTACCTATGAATTAAGTGGTCTTGCATATGTGAGTTTGGTGGTTATCTTGACCTTTACAATAAGTATTATGAGTGATTCACTTGATATTAAAATTAATAAAAATAAATTGGACACATAGTGTAAAATTAGATAAAAATTAAAAATTAATTTGAATTTTGATTGTGATTGTGATACGATTTTAATATAATATATAATTAAAAACAAAGTTAATTTTATTAATAATTTAAAATTTTATAATTTATATCTATAATACATGTAACATCTAAAGTCTTTGTCTTTTTTGTTAATTTCTTCTAACATTGACATTTAAGCTTTTGAAAACCCCAAATATTTTACTTCATTTTCTAATATATAATTTTTATTGAAGTTTGAATTTTATAAATATTTCTTATAAAACATTTCTATTAGAATTTTGCCACATCATTTATATTTTTTAAATAGTACAATAGATAGTTTCATATACAAACAAAATTATAATAAATGCCTATTAACAACTAAAATAATAATCAAGTTCAATAATTTAGAGAGAGAGAGAGAGAGAGAGAGAGAGAGAAGATCATATTTTTCTTAAAAAGTTTTTGTACATTGTACGGATTATTGAATTGTAATTTTGATAAATTAAGAGAAATATATTTGTAGAATGCGATGATAGAACTAGGAACATAATTTCTTTTATTAATACATAATCATGTATACTATTTTCAAGTTTTCATTCAAAAAATTTCATACTTGGCCCCCTCTCTAGTTGAAAATCAATCTCCAAAGACCCAGAAATTAAGGGGCCACTTAACTTATATATGTGGCTGGTGACCTTCATGCAAGACAAAAAATTCTTTTTTACTAACAAGAAAATCCTATTTGATATATAAAAAATAACTGGGTTGAAATGTATTAAAAAATACTTATTTGTGCCCCATTTATATTTTGTTAATATTAAATGGATAATGCTAAGAGTATTATATGATATCTTAACTATAACATATTGGTATAATTTTTAATGGAGATATCCAATGATTAAATTCTCCCACTACCAACTATGAATTATCAAAAATAAATAAACAAAATGGATAATTTTTTTTTTTTACTTTTCATACATTAATTTAATTTTAATTCTTAGTATATTTTTTTATTCTTGAATGAAAAATAAGAATTTTTGTTCATCTTTTGGGTTCGCCAAGGACAAATGTCTGATTCTATCCTCAAACGGCATGTGTAGTAGATTATGCTAAAATGAACAACAAGAACTGATCAATTTTATTTTATTTTCCCTAATAGTAGTCGCCAGTCAACAACAATTGTATTAATATGTCACATAACTTTAATTTGCAGAACTAAAAATCATAAAATTAAAAATGTCATTGTTAGGTTTTTGTATTAAAAAAAAAAGGAAAAAAATAAAAAGGACGTGAAGTAAAGACTATGGGACATCCGAAGAGGGGAGTTCCAAATCCGTGACAATGAGTGAACATAATTCAATTTGTGGTACAGATCAAACCACATAGTAAGTAGTAGTTCAAAAAAAGGCCTGTCTGTCAACGTAAGAGATGGGGACAACGACAAAGTCCCCGACGGTTAAAATATGCCAGAGAGAAAGAGAATGATGCAACAAATTATTGTTACATCCATATCCACTTTAATTATTAGCTTTTGCCATACAAGTCCGTACTTTTTGTTTATAGGAGCTAGCATTGAGAACAAGATTTCTCCATGAAATACATGTACATTAAAAATTGAAAAGCATTAGTCTGGCTCTAATCTAATGATTTGTCTAAATTTGTTCAAAAAGGTAACAAAAGTGCTGTATTTTAAAAGATTAAATGCCAAAAGAATTAGTACAAATGAAATCATACTCAATCAAACAGCCATATTAGCAATTTAAGGAAGAAGGAGAGGAGTTGAGGGCATATTAGCAATTTAAGGAAAAAAGTTAGGCAGGTACATTTATGAGACCCGAAGGTGCATTTATTCCAAATTTATAAACAGCCATCATCCTTGAACCTTATCTATATAATCGCATTAAAACCAGAAGAGCAACAGAAACGAGCACAAATGTACAATGTAGGGGTGTGCAGCCAATCCGCTAAAATCGACTCAATCCAACCCAACCTCTCAGGTTAAGTCGATTTTTAGGCCTTGGTGGGTTGGGTTGGGTTGGGTTACAAAAAAAATTTTGATAGCAGATCGGGTTGGGTTTGGGTCATAAAATTTTAAACCTACCAAACCCAACCTGACCTACCCATATAATTAATAAATTGGCTTTTAAAATATATTATATAATTAATAAATTTTTTAAAACAACCAACTTTTTCTATCCTATATAAAAGCCAATTAGTTCACACAAACTCTAGTAAATTACTATTGTTGTTTAGTCATTAGTGTTGTTTGCCTTTAAGAAGTTATATTGATACTAATATTTGAGTTTTTTTAATATATTTATATTTATATTTTTTTTCTACTCAATTTTTTAATAATAATAATAATAATAATAATAATAATAATAATAATAAAGTGTTCAACCCATGGGGTTCAACCCGACCCATGTGAGTTGGGTTGGTTGAATTTTTTTTGATCCACCATGGTGGGTTGGGTCAAAGATTTCCTTCAACCCGACTCATGCACAGCCCTAGTACAATGGCAAAGCTAACAGAGCCACACAAAATCTTTCTAGGAGGGCTGTGGAGGAGACGGATTGGACCCGACTCACGTAAAGTGGAATACAAAAAATGAGGTAGAAACTTTATATTTTACACAGAACTAAACTATCTATACTATTATTTAAGATGTTTCTCCTGTTTGGATTCCTAATTTTTTAAGTTCAAAAATGCCTCAAACCCCTATGTTTTTTAAGTTCAAAAATGCCTCAAACCCCTATGTTTAAGTAGAGATAAAACTAAGGACAATTTTGTAAAAATGCAACTTTAATTCCCACTAAAATATTGACTAAAAAATAGCACCACTTTCCTGTTAATTTTCAAATTACTTTATTTACTTATAAATTAGATTTTCAAAATAAATAAAAAATATATAAAATAAATAAAAAAACACATTTTTTTTCTACAAAATAGGACTACTAAAAAAAAAGTTTCATGTTAATTTTCAAATTACTTTATCCACTATTCTTAAAAAAATTACTTTACCCACTTAGAAATAAGATTTTCAAAATAAAAATTATATATATAAAATTAAAAAAAAAAGACAGTTTTTTTTTTTTCTCAAAAAAAAAAAAAAAAACTCTCATTGTACGCACTTTGCGCATGTGATGAGGCTAGTTATCATTAAAGTTAATGTTGCGACTAAAAAATCCTCCCAAACGTAAGATTGTCACGAAATAATAATTCGGTGAGTCAGAGGTCGAATCCACGTGAAAAAAAGAATTGATTAGCAAACCATGAGAGAATAAAATTAAAATAATAAAGTTTAATCCAAGAGATTTTGATGATTTGGTAACAAGACTTATTTTATAAATTAACTAAAATTCATATCAAGTATGATCTTAGTTGGATGATTTAACAATAAGAACTCAAAAATTAATTTTCTAAGGAAATTTCATGAAATTGATTGATTTTAGGTAAAACAAAATTAGTGAATTAACCCGCAAAGAATACTAAGCATTTAACGTGCCTAGAGTTTTAAGTAAATCAAAAAATTATACAGAACTAAATACTTTTCTAAATGGTAAGTCAATTAAAAAGACAATAACATAAGCATTAAAATTATAAAATAATTGTTAAGAACATACCAATAAATGGTTGGGTTTCACCCCTTACCTCAACAAAGATTCTTGCAAGTCATAACACCAAATGAAAGTCTAAAAACTGTAAAAAAAAAAAAAATTTAAAAACCCTAAATTTCGTTTTACAGTAGCTGTCTCTTGAATTTTGTCCTAAAGAGTCTTTAAATAGGTCAAGAATCCTATTACAAGTAGAATTCTAATTTGGAGAAAATCTTAGGTTTTCAAGCTTCACTTAATCAATGTTTTTGGCTTATCTAAAGTCATAATTTGAACTTTTGGTAAAATACAAAATTGCAAGCTATTAGGTTAACTTCCCATCCCAACTTGAAATATCTCAATTGCACATCTGAGCCAAAATTTATACCCAAAATACAAATTGGTGCACAGGTTGAAATCTGACTTGGATTTGGTGCAAATTTCATTTAATTACTTGCTCCAATTGGACTCAAATATAATTGGGTTGACATTCTTTAATTTCATTATGACCCTTATAAAAGTAAAGTCTATTAGCCTTCTTCTTTCTACAAGTCTGCCCATTTAATTCCATTCTCCTATGAAAGACATATTCATACATTAAAATTCATTTAAACACAAAATTAATTATTCAACATTATTCCAAACCAAATATAAAATGCATGAATTAACTCAAAATGAATATGATAAAGCTTTCTAATAATGCTATAAATATGTAAAATTATGCTATTATCAGTTACAACACTTAACAATACGATGATCCAATGTACAAGAGAACATATCAAATTAGATTGTGTAATAAATGGTTTGATGGTGAATTTTCGATTTAAAAAAATTTCATTATGTGTATCAAAAAAAGAAAAAAAATTCATTATGGCAATCCAAAATTGCCATAGATGGTTTTTTTTTTTTTTGGCAAAGTTTTGGGAATTTCCTTATGTTATTAGGTAAATGTATGTCTTTTGCATTAAATCAATGCAATATGACACCTAATGTGGATTTATTTAACATGTGCACAAGTCGTCTAGTAGATCCCAGCAGTTTTTCGTGGGAAACTATAGTCAGTCCAGTCAGTCAGTCGTTGTCTCTTTTGAAAGGAATCCATCTGGACTGGACTGGACTGGAGGATCAATGCATAACTTGAGCAACTGAATAATTCGCAAAGTCACCAAAATTTGGAAAAATAAAAAGTAGAATAGAACGAGGCAAAAAAAGTGCATCTTTTTTGGCAAACCTATAAAATTAAGACTACTTTTTTTTTTTTTTTCTCCAACCATATGGATATGGGTATGCTGAACTTTAAAGCTCTTTTTACATTACATCTTAGCTTAAATGTCCCCTCCAAAACTAGTGGAAAATTGGATACATAATTAGTTAAGTGCTGAACATGGTCCTCCACACTTCCATTTGGCCAACAATTAACTGCTTTTTGGTCACTCTTCCGATTTAATTGTATCAAGTCCGCGTGAATTTCAACTAACTCAAAATCACTATTTTTTTTTTTTTATGTTACTTTTAATTTATTTTTTGTTAATTAGGAATATTTTAAAATTATTAAGGAATATAAAAATTATAATTTTTTTTTTTTTTAAATCTCGTTTGAGTTATAGCATGACAGAGACAAGTTTCTCTAAAACACACGACCCTCCTCTCCAATGAACAAGATTTAAAAAGGCTATTTCCCAAAATAACTTTTAAATATTGTTAGTTTGTTAAATGTTTCTTTTTTAAAGTATTATTTAGCAAAAATGAGTGGTAAATCTCTAATCATCAAATAATGTATTTGAAATTTAATCTCACCTACATAAACAATACATTCATTGTGGTATTTGCATGTATATAAACACCAAAATTTAAAATTTTCATTTTGAAAGGGAATGTATTTACAAAACCGAAGGCAAAATTAATTTTAACGAGAAAGTGGAGGCATCGAGACATCTATATGATCAAAGCCTTATTAAGAATTGAACTCAAACCAACACTTCTGGAATCCAAAAAAAAAAAAAAACCAGTTGAAATTACTAAATTTTTTTAGGGAAATATAAAATAAGGGAAACTTAATTGAATTCATAACTGTTTCAATTTTTTTTTACTTTTTATTTAATTATTTTTATTGTCTGAATATTCAATAGTAGAATCAATCTAGTCCCATTTTGAATGAGTTCTTGGAACCAAAAAGTTACTAAACTAAAAAAAAATGAAATATGTTTTTTTTAATTGGAATAAAATTAAATATGTTGTTCTTGGATCGCCTGGTTTATACTTAAACAAACCAACAATAATATCAATAGACAACACAAAGTAACAAAGGGTCATCATCCTCATGGACAATGCTACATGTGCTGGGCCCTAAGCCCAATAATATCAATAGACGACAATACATGGCATTGGACATAAGCCCAATAAGGTCCAAGATTTTTACTATACAATATTGGGCTTTCCAGCGCAAAACATTAATAACTAAAAGATTAAAAGGCCCGGTCTTTCTTGAACACATCATTTGTACAGCGTATTGCGCCTCAAGCAATTTGACACTGCCCATCAGACTACAGAAAAAGTGAGGGGGTTGGTCTTTGAGTTGGGCAATGGGCAATGGTTATTAATGTTTTTTATTTTTTTTAGAAATAATTACAATATGCTGCTAATCTCGCAATTCGAACTCTTTCTTTCTTAGATCTTTAAGCACTTTGTGCATGGAGAAGTGTCAATTCAGCTGCAAGGCATTTAGCTGGTTATTAATGGATTAATGGAACTGTTTATTGTTTATTGACATTAATCAAGGTTGTTGACTTCAACAAGTAACCAAAAAATAAAAATGAAATAAGATTTTCCGATTTTGTTACAGTGACCTAAATTGTATTTTATACTTTATTATATAATATTATATATTTTTTTTAAAAATAATGCTAAACTAGAATTACAAACCTTTTTACATTTTTTTATTTTATAAATTCCTGATATAGTGAGTGATTATTAATAAATGAAAAAATAATGATAGTAGTGGGCTCAAATAAGAACTGGTAAAAATTTGCCACCACAACAGTTTATAAAATTATTGTAAAATAGTTTCCGGTTATAGCTTACTCTTTTTAATCTTTATCTATACCCATTGGTTACGCTAGGACACATTTCTCCCTTATATTACATGTATTGTTTTTTCTTTTTTCTTTTTTCTTTCTCTTTAATTAATTAATGAGACTCTATTGAAGAAGAAAAACTACTAACAAGGTCAGCACCCTTTACATATATTTTTTATTTTTATTTTGTATCATCTCTTATATATATACACTAATATTAGCAACTTAGTTTGTTAAAATCCATCATTTATAATGTATAATATATTTAAAATATTAACGCCTTTAAACTTTTGTTAATTTCGTCTACTATTGACATATGCTTTTGAAAGTCTTACATTTTCACGTCATTGTTACATTATATATTTAATTAAAATTTAACTTTATAAGTATTTCTTATGCAAGCATCTTCTATTTTTACCTTCTATTAAAATTTTACCATGGCATATGTTTTGATGGTAGGATCGGTAGTTTTATATACAAACACAATTATTATAAATGCCTATTAATAACTACCATAATTATCAAGTTCCATAATTTAGAAAGATCTTTTCTTTTGTTTTTTGTTTTTATATAAGACAGAATTTCTACTCTATCCTAATCTAAGTGTATATGTGTGTGAAACTCCCTCTTGAAGACTTGAACTTTAGTCCTTACCCTCCCACACCCCACAAGCATTTATACTTGTGAGTGGCCACCGCATCAAGGGTGCGCGGTGATATAATTTAGAAAGATTGAAAAAACAAAAAAAAAGAAGATTATTGTGGGACACAGAAATTTAATAAGGTAATAGTGCCACGTGTCATATCCAAGGTCGATGAGGTTGATACAGTTCCGATGGGACCATACCCATGGATGGCAAGCTCGAGGAGGCGAGTCTTGGCCACGTCAATGGCATGCTACCAAAGGAGGTCGCACAGTAGATGAATAGATTCAGAGAGGGGGTTAGTCTTGACGCATCTGAAGAGACAACAGCCGCCACCACATTTAATGCACTCCACCAAACCCCCTGACCGCATTTATGTGGAGAAGACCCTTGGACAGTGTTGTCTTGGTTGCCGCAACTCACAAAAGATTTGGGAAGGCGTCTAATGGGACAAGCACTAGAGTAGTGGCCTACATGATCAACAAATAGAGGGCCAAGATCAACGGAAGGAAGATATATAATGTAAGAGATCCTCTTGAAATGAGGGGGAGGGTGAATCCCAGAGAGAGAGAGAGAGAGAGAGAGAGAGAGAGAGAGAGAGAGAGAGAGAGAGAGAGAGAGAGAGATACTGTAACAAATCTTCTTTAAGATCAATCTAATAAAAGTATTTGCCCTCGGATCTTGGCCGAGGACCAGTATTCTTCATTGTTCCTTGTCTTTTTCTTCTTCTTCAACTATGCTAGGTTATTTGATTCAAGTTCACGTCTCTACAAATTCATTGTATTACATCAGCTCATCCATGGCACTTACAATTATATTTTGTTATTATTACTATTATTTTTTACAATGTACAGGTTAGTGACTTATAAAACTGATAAATGAAGCAAAAATACATTTGTAGGACGCATGAGAAAACTAGGAATATAAATTTTTTTATTAATATATAATAATGTATATTATTTGCAAATTTTTATTCAAAAAATTCACACTTGGCCCCTCTTAAGTTGAAAATCAGCCCCCAAAAAACCCAAAAATTAAGGCCATTTAACTCATATCTGTGGCCGACAAACCCTCTATCAAAACGAAAATAAAAATCATCTTTTGAAATAAAAATTATTTAAAAAACACGCACAAATGACTTATGTGTTACAATTATATGTGTTTATGATGTGATTGGCTTACTTGGGATTTAAAATTTTGGTACTACAATGCTGTCTAGCTCCACCTAAAAGATTATCTAAAATTTTTCCCCACAATATGCAAAAGACTTTACAATTGAGTATCATTATTGATTTTAGATTTTTTTAACACTCCAATAACATGTAATTTATACATTTTAGATATAAAACCTTGATTAAAAATTGTTAAATAATGCAGGTTTCAATTAGTTCAACAGATAAAATCTCTTATTGTTAAATAAGGGACAATATTAAAGGATTTAGATTCAAATCTCATCTACACATATAAAAAAAAATGGAAAAAAAGAGAACAACGCTACTGGGAAAACAAGAATCTCACAATTTTTTTTTTTTTTTTTTTATAACACCTTTGTTTTGAATTATGGTACCTCTGAGTATAATATTATTTTATTTTGACCTATGACAGATTGACATCTTATCTTGTGAAAATGTTGTGAGATTTTGGTGTGTTCATAGAAGAACTCAAACAAAGAAACCAATTGATGTTATGGGCTTATGAAAAAGAACAATTATCATTGAAAAAATTATAGCTTTCAAATCCTATTTTATCTATAAAAAAATATTTAAAGAATATTAATTGACATTAATATAATTTAAAGGATACTTATGTAAATGTTTTCTTTATGTTCTTAGACTATAAACAACCATAATATAAATTCTAAAATTTTGAATTATCATGATTTCACAATTACACAAATTAATTATAAAGCTTACCTTGATCCATTGCTAAACTTTTCTTAACATCTAGTCTTAGTATAAAAGGCACTTAATTCTTATAGGATTAGTTTCTCTCTCTTGAACCTCTTTTCTCTTTAACTATTCAGTGTATTTGATGAGGTAGCTGAATGTCTCTTTTATAGGTATAGAGAGGACCAAATTCCTTATATCCATAACATCCACTTACCCATCAAAATTGGAGTTACTTAAGAACATTATTTTTCTATTAACCAATGTTTTAAGAACATGTAACTTCTTATTAAACTATAACATGCATGAAATTATCAAATGAATACATTATCAAATGAGACAATTTATTCTTACAACTTACACATGACATAAAAAAATAAAACACTTGTCTTGAATTATATAAAATTGACTTGATGATAAAATTTCTTATTTACAAGAAAATAGTGTGTGTGTGAGAGGGGGGGGGGGGGCGCTACTATGTATCGCTTTTTTTTTTTTTTGAAAAATTTAAATGGATGTCCCATTAAAAAAGGAAGTAGTAACTTTTAAAAATAAATTATGACAAATAAGTAGAAATGCAAAAATCTTTTATTATGTTTTTTTTTTCCATTTATTTTTTGGTAAGAGTTTCAACTTATGAGTCCGCCCCTGATAATAATTTTTTATTATCAGACCAAAATATTAATTGGTTTTTGGTGTAGACGGTATAGACGGGGATTGAACTCTAGATCCCTTATTCAACTATTTGGGACTTTACCAATTGAACTGGAACCCACTTTTTTTTTTTTTTCTCCAATTTCAAATGTGATTGATACTTAAAATATATATAAATAATAAATAGTTAGATAGACCGGAGAGGGGAGTAACATTTAAACCCCACTACATATAAAAGTGAGAATATAAATTAGAAGGTAAACCTATTGGAGGAAAAGGCCTTAGTGATAATTGTGATGGAGGGGGATGGGGAATGTCTCTTTTTCACCATTGCAAAGTGGCTTCACTCAATCAATGCTACAACATTTTAGTTGAGTTAAAGAGTGTGGTGTTTGCTAATGGATTGGAGTGGTTTTGCCATCCCATGCAAGTAAAGGGCTAGTCCTCCTATTGCGAACATTTCGGCTTTGCTAGAAAGCTTTTATATAGCAAAAAATTAGAAGGCTTGAAATTTTCCGAAGGCCTGAAAAATGGGATTTGTTTTGTCCATTCGATTGACTAATCTAGCTTTCTCCCTTTTCTCTTAGTTTGTGTTTTGATTATCCTTTGATTCCCCCAATTCGTAAAAGGGGCGATCCGCTAGATAAACAAGTGTGTGTATTGGCTTGTCGTCCTCTAAACTGATTTCGTGCGGCAATGCTATGAATGAAGAGATATCTCCTAGACCTAGGGTGTAAGGCAAGGTGAGTATGTGGTGTTCTGTGATAGACAAAGTGCTATGGATCCAATTCAATCCACACTTAAAGGAAGATTGTAAGCCAATGGCTCGACAAAATAGGAAGTATCAGCAATAAGAAACTTCTTGGGGTTAGCAGTGAAAGAAAGAGCCTGACATTTATTTCTTCGTTCATATTTATAGCTCAGTCTACTAAAAGAGGGATCGGCCTCATCGTGGTAATTAGAGGACATTTCTGATTGTTCACCTTAGTGGTCTAGCTCCATGGCATCGAAAATGTATAAGGGTTCAAGTGATTCATTGAAATGACAAGACCTTGAAGGTTCTTTGGTCAAGTGTCAATAGCAAAACATCTGTCGATCAAGGAAGGCTTTTTGTGACAACACCTGGAGAATATTTCTGTAAATGGTCTTATTATGCGTCCTATGCTAGGAAGCATTACTCCTCTTTTCATTCCAATTCAAGAATACAACCAATAAGATTGATTGGTCTGTGTGTGTGCCACTTTTATTAATTTTTTGTATCCCTCTATTCCTCATATATAATTGATATACTTCTACGACCAAATCTCAATTTGCGGAAAGCCTTTGATGGCTTCCTTATGAAAACATCAACTTTTATTTGGGTATAGATGATATTACTTTATTCTTGGTGATATTGACTACATTTTTTTTAATCCCTATTTGCATTTTAGTGGGTTGGTCTGGTCTGAGAAGTTATGAGAAATAGTATTAATGATGCTCAAAATCGTTAATAAGCTACACGGTTCGTACGTGCTTCTGATGACGTACCTGCACAACACAAAAGGTGAAGACCTAAGGAAGGGTATCGGTGTGGTACCGGCCAAACAACCTCCGACGGTCAAGTTAGAGGAATCTTTTGTTCGCAACTCTAAAGTGCTAGAGATGAGGTGAATTGTATGTACCTTGCTTTAGGAGGGCTTTGGGGTATTTATAGTAGTGTTGGGTCGAAATTCATGCCTTGGTCAAGAAGTTCTTTTCCTATTAGGAGAGTGATTCTTGGATCTCACGTATCTCCCAGAATCCTTGTCCTCATAGGAGTCTCCTTAAGTAGACGTGTCATTCAAGAATCATTTTTTGTATGCGTGTTGGTCAAGTAAGGTTGTGGACGGAGCCCAGACTAACTTCTTCAGCCTGTTCCCGTCAGCTTGGCTATACAACTGAGGTTGGTTTGTTGGTGGAGGTCGTCGTCTTCAAGTTTCTGTAGCTTTGAGGTCGTCAGCTTCAAGTCTCCCTAGATTTGAGGTCGTCAGCCTCAGGGTCATCAGTCCTAGGCTCGTCAGCTTTGTATCATCAGAATAACCCTTATCAAGTATATTACAGCATTTTCAATTTGTGAATTTCTAATGATCAACGTGTTCTGCATGCTAGATCCTCTACTAATCTATGTTCTTGAAAGCATAACTCTAACTGATATCAATCGTCTAACTATTTTCATTTTTTAAGAAAAAAAACTCCAATTAATATATGAGCCGAGACTTTTTTTTTTTTTTTAATAAGAATCAACACACAAGATGTTATAATGGAGGCCAGAAGTTCTCTCCTAAAGTAAGAAACTTAAATGATGGTTTGTATTGTTGTATTAAAGTGGCATTCTCATAGGTTAGGAGGGTAAGTGGAAAAGAGGGTATAGTTTCGAGGGTAAGTGTAACTTTTTTTTAAATAATTATAATTAGTAGAAATAATAGAGAAGTAAAGATTTGAATCATGGATGTCTCTCTTAGATATAATAGGAAGTACCAATTGAGATAAAAACACTGTTAGCAGCTATTTAGTCAATTGATTGCATTGTTATTATAAGATTTGTTCAATTTAACTTAAAATGTCAACTTATGTAAAATGTTTAAAACTTTACATCTAAAAATATGTATATATTTAAGTAAAATAAATTAATAAAATAAGCCCATCAAAGCATACAGTAAATTGTAAACCCTTAATAATAAATTATGAGAAAAGTTAACAGATCCTAAGGGTATTAGTTTAGAAAATATTTTTAGAAATTTTTTATAAGAAAAGAAAAAAGTAACTAATTTTTTGGACAATTTTTTTATATTTTTATGAAAATAGTATCAAAAATGTCCTAAAATAACCTATTAGCAAAGGCTCTAAAAATATTCGTTAACATAACCCATAAATTGTATAAGCAAGAGTCCCCACTTTTAGTAGTATCAAGTATGTGCAATTTTTTTAATTGATAAAATTGAAATATTTTTTCTTTAAGTGTAGTATTTTTTAATTTTTTGAGAATGCTCTTAAGTGTAGTAAATTAGTTTTTCCCAATTAAATTTAAAAACATATCCGCGATGGATTTAATAGTCCTCAGATAAAAATAGTAATTTTTATGCTTTATTTGTCAATACAATAATTTTTTCGAAATAAATGAAGAAAGTTACCTAAATTAAAAATTAGTTTTATGAAGGATTGAGAGGCTAGGCTAGGCTAGGCTAGGCTAGGCTTGAGGTGTGTAAGTTCGACTGTGCCCACTAGTACAACTCAGTACTCACCAGTCACTAGTGGTTTTCTTTCGGAAATTTACTAAAACACCGCCAAAAGGTGGTCCGGAGACAGTACCACCATGTAAGGTCATTTTCGTCTTTTGGGAATTCACAAACGGCTACAAATGTAGGAAATGAGAAACTGGGGTGGACTTTACGAGGTGCGCAGGTTACCAAAAGTGCGCACCTTAGTAGAACCAATCACGTAGGTCCACGTCAGCACACAAACCCCCCTCTGTAGACTCTCTCTAGTTCCCCGCGAGCAAAAAAAGGAGAGAGGAGAGAAGAGAAAGAGAAAATAGAAAAACTACTCTCACACCAATTCGCCGGTCTTCTTCATCTACAGAGTTTCTATATATACATATACATATATATATATATATATTATTTTTCCCAATTCCGATTATACCCTTGCCCATAATCCCCAAGCTGCCCCTATGGCTCCAGCTCAACGACTCATCCGATTCAGCGGCACGCTTCGGCGGACTGAGGCACCGCGCCGTCCGACGACTCCGCCGCCGTCTCCTCCGCCTAAGAAGCTGAAGCCGCTATCGGAAGTAATGGCGAAGGCTGGTTTCGCAGTTGTTGAGAAAAACGACTACAGCGACGTGAGCTGCGAGCAATGCGGGTCGGGCGAGCGTGGCGACGAGCTTCTCCTCTGTGACAAATGCGACAAAGGTTTCCACATGAAATGCGTCAGACCGATCGTCGTTCGAGTCCCCATCGGATCCTGGCTTTGCCCCAATTGCTCCGGCCACCACCGACGTTTAAGAAGTACGCGTTTTCTGTTTTTGTTGCTTTTACTTTTAGACTCACCACAAATGTGACAATGTGGTTAATTAATTAATTTATTTTTATATTTTGAAGGTTTTTCTCAGAAGAAGATAATTGATTTCTTTCGGATTCAGAAGTGTAGTAGTGATAAGAAGAAGAAGGACAAATGTTCGATGATTTCTCCTATGCCATCTCCTCAAGGTCTTATTAATCCTTTCTCTCCATCATCAATCATTGTTAACGTCGTTTTCATCGAAATTCGTGTGGCTACTATTTACGTTTTTTCGGATTTTTTTTTTTTTAAATTTTATTTAATTTTTTTAATGTCATTTGTATCAGACTTGTTCATTGTTGATTTAATTTTTATTATTGATTGTTTGTCTTTCAAATTGTTTTCAGGGATTCTTACTGGAATAATTAAATGCAACTAAAAATGTAAGAGATTTGACAATTTTACTAAAAATACTACTTATCAAAAATAAAATTTGAAACTGAGTTTTTTCTTGGGTTTTTATTTATTATTTTTTTGGGGGTGGGGGTGGGGGCTGGGGGGAGGGGAGAGGGTTAATGCTTAATCCTAAATGAGGAGTTTGAAGATAGAGACTGTATATAGAGAGCATTTGTAAACATGATTGAGTTAAGGGGATAGGACAGTTAAAAGCGCCCTCAAAGCTCAAAGCCTCAAGGTCTCAGCGCTTACCTCATTTAATGAAGCACGCCTCAGGCACCCTTTTCTAGCTTCATTTTGAAGAAGGAAAAACCGAAAAAGCACGCTTCAAGCTCAAACTTCAAAGCTCATTTAACGAAACACGCCTTAGACATAGTTTTCTAGCGCTTTTTGAAGATATAAAAGACACGCTTAGGTTCGCTTTTTATTTTTTGCTAAAAAAATATATGAATCACTAAAATCAACTCCTTGATCTTGAACGAAATGACATGGAAATTGGATATATTAAACAAACATTGTTCTCAAGGTGCTCTACACAAACAATTTTTTCTTTACATATCGATAGACATGAACTAGGATAATTTACTATTCTTGTAGTTTTTGGTCTTTGCCTTTTGGATTTATTTTCATTGAACCATATACTTCCTTATGTATTTTTATAAAGCACAAGAGAATTATCCAAAATGTTATGTTTAAACTTTCTATTATTGGATTATTATCATATTTTTTTCGATTAATAATTGTTTTCAATTTTACTGTATGAAAATTAAAAAAAATTGAAATTACTTGTGTAAAATTTGAACTTACAGAGTGTGCAATTGCACCATCCAATTTAGCTAATTAGCAAAATATATTACCATTTTGAGGTTATTAGCTTTTTTTTTCTTATTATATGCTATGTATCTTTTTATTAGAGATTATTATATATTATATTTGAAAAATCTGTGCTTTACTTCAATCATGCACAGAGTTGTGCTTTGCACCCTGGCTCCAAGAAGTTTGTGCACTTAAGTGCACTTGATGCTTTTACCAACAATAGTTGGCACATTCAAAGTGTTTTTTTACTCTTGTTGGTAAGTAGAAAGTTTTATTAAACGCCCCTCTCTCACCACTTCCCCTTCACAACCCGCCCCCCCCACAAAAAAAAAAAAAAAGGATACACAATAACATAGAATGTGCCTCATGGATTCCTAGTAATCCTAAAGCACGCTGAGGTATGCCCTAGGCAAAGTGTCTGTTTAAGGAAAAGCGTTATAATTAAATGTCACCAGCACGCTGAGGTAAGACAGTATCCAAGTCAGCCTCTTAGAACCATAATAAAATGTCGCCAGCACAGTGTATTGATCCTATCTTTAATGCTAGAACAGTGCATTTTATTCATGACACATTTCTAAAAAAATTACTAAATCATCTCACTCCACCTACTTCATCTATGAGTTTTAAAATGTGAGTAGCATGCTCTACCCCTTAAGAAGGTAAAGGGGTCCAGTATAAGTTGGTGAAATGTTCTCATCTAGAATTTTTCCTTGTATGGTTCTTGTTGGCCTTGTTAAGTTATAGTCTTTTCCAAGATAAAATGAAATAAAGTGTTGCCTAATCATTCATTCAATGTTTTTATAACTATTTCCCTCTTTAACATGATCTTTTCAAAGACCATCTCTCACTCTCTCTCTTTGCGTGTTGCATGTGCATGTGTGTACAACCTCTATACTAAGGCTTGGTATCTTGTGTGATAGTACAATTGGTTGGGGACCATGCCTCATTAAGCAGAGGTCATTAGTTTGAATCTCCCCTTCTCCCTCCTCTTGGGGGTGAAAGATTATTTGAAAAAAAAAAGGTGTTGTAATTCACTTACATTACTCTCTCAGGAGGGGTTGATGTATCATTGGAGGCTACAAATATTGCATTAGATTTCTCTCTTTTTTCTTCATGCCTACTTGCCCTTAATTTCAGCGTTGAATGTCACAATTAAATTTCTAAAAGACATGGGAGAACCATGAATCTTCGTTTGATTTTTTTTAATTTTTGAATATATGAGCACTTTTTACAGAGAATGAGATAAATCTAAAACCAGGTAGTTCCTATGTTTGATATATATCTTCATGCATTGATTGTAACTTGATGCTTATGTATATTTTGAACTTACTTCAGATGCTAGAAAGCGTAGGAGACGCTCAGGATCATTGGTGTTGCAAAAGAAAAGAAGGAGACTATTGCCATTTGTTCCAACAGAAGATACTTCCCAAAGGCTGAAACAAATGAGTTCCCTTGCTTCTGCCTTAACAGCGCTGCACATGGAATTCAGTGATGATCTCACTTACATGCCTGACATGGCTCCCAGATCAGCCAACAAGGCCAAGTTTGAAAATGGTGGAATGCAGGTTTGAACTTGAAATTGCTCCTTCAATTTTGTTTCCCATTTGAATTTTTGGTCTTCTTTATTGGGACATATTGGTAGTATTTTTTACCATCTAGCATGTTAGTTAATAGTATGTGGTTTTTCTATTAGGTTCTTTCCAAAGAAGATTCCGAGACATTGGAACAATGCAGAGCTATGTGTAAAAGAGGAGAATGCCCTCCCCTTATTGTAGTTTTTGATTCATGTGAAGGGTATCTCTATCTTGAACTCATTTGTAAAGCTAGTAACTATATATGATACCTGCATATTGAGTAGGTTCATTGTCATCTCGTGATGTAGTTATACGGTAGAGGCTGATGGCCAGATTAAGGATATGACATTTATCGCTGAATACACGGGCAATGTGGATTATCTTAAGAATCGGGAACATGATGATTGTGATAGTATGATGACCCTTCTCTTGGCAACCAACCCATCTAAAAGTCTGGTCATCTGCCCTGATAAACGTGGGAACATTGCGCGCTTTATCAATGGCATAAACAATCATACTCCGTAAGAACCTATCTCTTTTTGTCCACATTCTGGCTAAATTTTTAAAGAATAAATAACTAGTGTTGGTAAAAGTGCGCTTAAAGCATAAACTAGTGTTAGTTTAGCTATTTTTGCCTCTAAAGCGAATCACTTTGCTTAGGCGTGCTTTTTGGAGCTTCTTCATAAGTTTTATGATATGATAAATGGTACACATAAGCCCATCCCTCAACCCCTCGATACAAATTCTAGAAGATAATAAATATATCTATTAGGAAACATGCAATCTCATCACCACACAACATGAGATGGAAGACTCTAGAGCCAAAGACAAAGTGTTCCTTTCCCTTTTACAACTTATGTCTGCTTTACTCTCTCTCTCTCTCTCTCTCCCTCTCCTCTACTTGATCTAAAGGCTAGTTCACCTTTTTTCCCACCTGGTATAACCCCCCCACCCCCCTTTTTCTTTTATTTATTTAAAAAAAAGTCCATTCATACACAAAAAAAAAAAGTTATGATTTATATCTTGGCTATCATAATCGTACTTCAGTAAATTTTGTAAAGCACAAGAGAATTATATAAAATGATATATTTCAATTTTATATGATTAGTTGATTACTTGAGTGTCATATTATCCGCTAATAATTGTTTTCAAATTTACTATGCTATTTAAAAAAAAAAAAAAAAAAACTTGTGCCTTAATTTAATTAGGCGCATGATTGCATTTTGTGCCTAGGCTTCAAGAGTCATTTGAGCTTTAGTGCGCCTCACACTTTTACCAACGCTAACACTATAAATAAAGATATTCTCAATTCTTAGTTTTTCAACCTCTTAAATTGCCTTTGGCTATATTTTTGTCTATCCACAACACTTCTTTTCTACTATAATCTCTAATGAACTTAACATAATTAAAGTATCTGTTTTCCTTGTGTTAAGATTTACCTTTCAATTAAGAATATTTGAGTCCCTTATGCTTAAAATGGATCCGATTCTTTGCAGGGAAGGTAGGAAGAAGCAGAATTGTAAATGTGTGAGATACAGTGTTAATGGTGAATGCCGAGTCTTTTTGGTTGCTACTCGTGATATTGCTAAGGGCGAAAGGCTATATTATGATTATAATGGATATGAGCATGAATACCCTACTCACCATTTTGTCTGAGATACCATAGAGTTAGTATTGTCTAACATTCCTACACAAATGGGATGTAATTTTGGATCCCAATAGATCCTTTTTTTATCCATTTTTTCAAAGCTTACTCAATATTTCTGTGGAGCAACAGTTTTCTTCTACGATTAGCCATGGGCTCTTCATTGTAATTTTTTATGTAGAGCTGGCCCAATATGTGGCCATGAGAGAATAGTTTAGGCAAGGATGATTTTCCTTGAATTTGGCATATGAAGAAAGTTAGATGTCTTGGAATTTAAGAGACAAATCTTTTATGATACAATTTTTAATGGAAATTTTATTGTTTTTTCCTTAAATATTATAATGACTGTCATTTCATTGCCTCCAAGATAATTTATGGATAATTTGTTAGACTACCTTCTTTTATCATTCATTTATCTATTTTTCTTTTCCTTTTCTTCACAAAACTCTGTAGAAGATTAAATTTGACAATTCGCTTTTCTGCTTGATTTGCTAAGCGCTAACCCATTCCCACAAGATATTTGTACAATAATGACTATGAGGAGAAAATGTTGTGAATAATTACTCTCAATTTGAAGTCACACAGTGATAGTGCTGCAGTTTGTCCCTTCATATGGAAAGGACATATGGATGCCTCAATCATGAGAATTGTATTTAGTGCTCAATTGCCGAGACCTTTTAAGATGAAACTTTCATCATCAGGTCATGCTGGATGTTCACAAATGTGGGATTCTAATAACATAAAATAAGGTAAAATCCTTCTCCTAATTAAACTATGCCAAGACTCTATCTAAACTGGTCTTTCTTGTAGTTCTCCTGAATGTTCTGTTTAGTACTCATGGCTTTCATTGAATTGGAAATACGTTCCCAGTTACATGCTTTAGTCTTTTAAATGATTACTCTCCATTTGTGATCATACTTGAAATATACTAGAATTTTTATGATTGTTGCTGGTTCTGGGACAGGTGTGAACTGGTTCACAAGTTAGTGATAAAGACATTGTACTTGCCTCCCCCAACCCCCCTCCCCCTTCTTCTTTTCTCTATTATGTCATACTGCACTTGGGAGGACTATAGATTCTCCTTTATTGGAATCAGTTTAAAACCCAAGGGAGATAACTCTACTGTTGGTCGTTTCTTTAGGGATCCTCTGGCATTTGATTTGTTTTCTTTGGCTGTTGCATTTACCATCTGTTTGCTCTTTGCTAATTCTTTGTTTTGGGTTGCTTATAAAATGTTTTAGGTGTTTCATGTCAAATCTAGGAGTTATTTTGATGCCATGCTCACGTGCGCACACACACAAATTGTTATGGATGCTTAGGCTTATCAGCCCAAGTGTGTTGTATTGATAGGCTATACAATAAGTAATATGCAAGTATTTCTCTTGGATGTTTCCCTCAGTCCGTTCGAAAGTCACGTATTACATTTTAATTATTCTTTGCCAATTTCTTAGAGGTTGGACCTTAGTGTGAGGGTAAGGCTGCCTGCCAGCCTCCTTTCCCAGACCCTGCAGCAGCTTCCTTGCCTTGTGCACCGGGTATGACATTTTTCTGCCACTTTCTTCTAATGTCAGAAATAGGTGATAATTTACAGATTTGAAATACATTATAAATTCTTTCGTGATTCATCAGACTACAGTGGTTTAAATTATCATAGTTTAAGTTGTCAGAGAACACCCATATGACAGTTCCTTTTTTTAGTGAAGAGATTTCAACCATGGGTCTCAGAAATCCCAGAGACAATAATTTATTCTCGCATTCTATTTTACAGCAGAAATGTGGATAAATTCCCATACCTTCTGCATGGTTGGCTGAAAATATCTGGAGACTGTCACATTTGATGTGAGGATAATGTTGAAGATCCAGCAAATTGCAATTGGGGCTTATATGAAAAAATTAGTTACTCAAATCAATTCCAGTATTGCTGTCAGTTAGGAATTAAGTGAGAGTATTTTACCTCCTTTGAGGTGCTTAAGATAACGCTATTGGTTCTCCAACCAAAAAAGATTTTCCCATTGGATGTAATCAATCGTTTTGTTTTGTTTTGTGTTTTTGGTTGGAGCTAATGTATTCTTGGGTTGCTGGAAAATAATTAAGAAGCAGTGTTAGTGGCAGAGGGGATAAGGGGATTTTTATTATTTTTTGTTTAAGTAAGAATGTCAGAAAACAAACATTCAATCATGTATCAGTTAAAGTTTTAAGCAAGGTCTTGGGGGTCTTAGGCAAAGTTGATTTTTATAGATTATATTAATATTACATGCTGGAGTGTTTGATGATTGGGTTGGTTATAACACACGGCAAGATTTTGTATGTTTGAGAATTGGAAGAGAGAACTGAGTCAAAGCTAATTGATGCAAGTTGATCAATAATTAATCTCCTTTGGATTGAAGATTTGATGTACCATCTGGATATTATGCTTTTCATTGTTACACATTTTCTCCAAGACCAAAGAAAAGCCAATGTCTAATTGGGCTTTTACATTTTCTACTGTGCTTGCAATGGTTTTCTATAATGGTTTTCTATAATAAGATTGAGGAAGGATATTGGTGAAAGGTTGAATGCCATCTATCTGGTTCATCCAAGGGTAGGCAGTATTGATTAATAGATAAGTGGTCCAAATTTTATTTTAGGAAGAATGTAGGAGACTACTAGAGTGTTCTTTGTTACAGAGATGTTTCAGCCCAGAAGGTACTGAGAGAGGCCATAGATGGTGGATAACCAAACCATATTCCATTTGCGATGGGTTTTATTAATTTGCACTAGTCTTATATTTCTTTATTTCAATAAGATTCTTTACATTACTCTTGGGGATGAAGTGTGGTGAACAATATTGAGAGCAATTTTTTTTTCCCTTATTTCTATATATATATATATATATATATATATATATATATATATATATATTCAAGGGACCATTGTCGTTAATGATAACTTCTCATTTTATCATGTACTAGGACACGGTACTATTGAGAGCAATTTTTCTAGTTCCCTTTGCAGTATGGACATTCTTTAATCTTTTCATCTTGAAGCTTTGTACCTGTTAACTTACCCCAATCAACAGTTCCTCCATGCTTTTATCAGTAGGCAACTAGCATAGAATGCATCTGCTTGAGCACTTGGCTCCTGATAATTTTCTTGATTCCGTTGTCTTCTACTTCTGAAGCGTATCCCGCTATTGAAGGCTGTGAGGATGCCATTATCCTAAATGAGTTTTTTGCCGTAGGAGGGTGAGAATCAAAATGAGTATCTGCCTCCAGGACTAATCTGTCACCACAAGAAGGAAGATGGGATCAATATGTGCAACTCATGCTAACTAGGCCAATAGCTGATTCGCTAAATTTGCTAGAATATAAATTAGGCTGTGTGACAACATTGTTGTTTATTAGTTTATATAGGTATAAGGTATATACAAGTGTAAGTTGTAATATGTGTGTAATCTACATTGATAGTAAAAGAACGTGGAGAATTTAAAAATAAAAAATTTTGTTTTAGTGGCTCATTTGAGAGATTGTGTCGATCTGGAAACAGAGTTTCCGAACAGGCACTTCAATTGATTCATTATTGAAGAGCTCACCTGATTCGCGTTAGAGAGCCACTCGATTGCAGAATTCTATTGAAAAACGAGGGGAAAAGAGGGGTTTTCACTTCCTAAAGTAACAACTAAGGCAACGTTTTATAGTACTTGTATCAATGAAAGTGACATTTCAAGTGTGTCTTTGCGAAGTCATTCTTCATTTGCGCATCTTTAGAAAAATTCACAGGTATCTCCAAGTTTGATTCTTGAAAAATCCTGGCTTAGCTGTATTCTAGAGACAATTTTACTTGTAATCCTTTAGCAAACTCATTTGAGCAAGGGGCAAATATTTTGTTAAAGATAACTCGAGCCTTTTAGCCTACTGTTCTTGAGTTTAATCTTATTAACAACTAGCCTCTTTGCATGAGTGTTGTATGCACTCAAAGGCTCTTTTATTTTTATTTTTATTTTGTAAAATACAAAATTTTCCATTTATCATAATTCAAATTTGATGTATTTTTCAACCACCAAAATTCCTAGTTATGTGATAAAATATTACACAAAATATAAATACATCCGGACATGAATAAATACCATCACACCTCTAGTTATATTTGTAATTAAAAAATGCATCAAACTTGAATTATGATTAATGGAAAGTATTGTATTTTAGAAAAAAGAAAAAAAAAATGGAAGAGCTTCTGCGTATAGGCTTGCAAAGAGACTAGTTTTTCTAATAACAAAGAATGCATGATTAAATGTTGATGCAATTTACACACACACACACAGATATATATAAATATATATATATATATATATATATATCAATTGTTCAAAATTTGTAGATGGCAAGCTTTCGCCAAGCCTCCACCTAAGTTTGAGAGAATGTTAGAGGTATTATGTTTATATAAGTAGGCTAAAGATGCTTAATTTTGTTATAGGCCCATGTATGCCTAATCCTAACTCTCTTTCTCTATATAAACCAATAAAGAGTTCATTATAAGACTATAGTGAAAATATAAGCCGTTGGGTCAAACAATGTAAACATTGTGTTCTCTCTCTTTTCTATATACTCTCTCTCCACTCTCATAAAATCTAACACAGGAGATGAGAATTAATGTTGCTTGATAGCATACTTCCTGAATAATTGTTGCTAGTTCATCAAAAAAAAAAAAAAGAATAATTGTTGCTAGCTCCTTTTGTCTTGTTTGATATTTGTCGTATTATATATAAATGATTCCATGGCTTAACAAGAGAATGAGTTTTGAAATCGCAAGTACTAAAATTTACTAACAATTGGGTTTATGGCCCCAAACTAATATGGGGTACTGGCAGCTAAGACTTAAGAAGGATGCATGGTGAATTGGATTCATAGTTGCATATATTGCTTAGAAGGGCTTTAACGGTGGCAACTGGCATGGTTTAAGTTGCTATTTTTGTAGGATCTAAAAGAGGGGATTGGCAAATGTGGTCATCATTGAAAAATGATATGATTTTTTTAATATATATTTTAAAAAATGAATGTTGAGTGACAGTAAGAATAACAGAGCCATCCAAACCAATATTTAGCGGAAGCAGATTTACAGATCATGGTGAGAGTTGGGTGAGTAGTGGCAAGTCTTTGTCAATTGAGAAATTATATGACGAATAGAATAGTCTAGGAAAAATAAATATTGACTTTTGTAACATTTTCAAGAACTGATGAATATGGATCTATTCTGTCTTTTCATTTCTCCACCTAGAGCTTCTTGGTTCTTATTGTACATGTGTGAATTGTGACAAACATTTTTTTTCCTTGTAATGCATGATTATGTATGTTTACAGTTGGCTACCACAGTTCAAAAAGTCCCACACAAGATATGTGTCGTACAATAATCTTAGGTATCATATCTCATTTGATTTAACATGTCTCATAATCTCATCAGTACCACTTGTTGGAATGTCTGCCATTACCCCTCATTCTTATTTTGAAAAATCTAGGTTGAGGGATTTGCTCCCCCCACCACTCCACCCAACTCATATCCTAAACGGACCTAACCTTACTCCGCACAAATTTATTCTAGTCTTTAGTTTAAGCTTCAACTTAAAAATTTGAAGTTAATTGCAAATACATCTTTACGGAGAAATTATTCAATACATTCAATGTACTACATCTCTCTCTCATATAGTATCTCGTGTGTACTGAACAATTTCAAGTTTCAACTCTCTCCCTCTCTCTCTCTCTCTCTTAACACAAGCACAAAAGGATATGAGATGTAAAAGCGCCAAGAAACAAAACTCGTTTACATCTAGAAAACAAGAAATAAAACATGTTTACTTTCGAAAATAATCTCGAATCGACGAGTTTTTGAATCTAGAAGGAGAAAAGGTTCTGGAATTCACTAGAGAAACAATAGACAAAAATTTGAATTTTTATTAAGGGTAAAACTTAGATACAATATTTTATGTGCAGTTCCTTAAGTACCTCTTTTAAATTTTAAACATCTGTCCATTTTAAACATCTCTTCACACAGCGTTAAAGATTTTTTTTTTTTCATCTCTCTCTCTCTCTCTCTCTCTCTCTCTCTTAGAACCCAATGGCTTCAGATCTCTCCACATCTCAAAATGAATAAGAAATTTGGCCGACAATCCCTTTGTAATCCTTCAGATCTGGTCCATTGCAAGCGAAATGTGCTAGACCTTCCAATTCGTTGCCTACATCGGCAATTCCTTCAATTCTTATAGCAATCTCAATCAGCAAATATAATAGTGGAAGACATCCATGAGAGGTGGTAACGCAATATTTGTGATAGTTTCTCTTTTGGCATCAATGGGAGCTTCTAGTGTTGAAATTGTCGGTCCAAAGAGAGAATCAGGTGTTCAAGGTCTTGGAAGTTTTTGTGCAGCAAAGTTCATCTCTCCAACCAATAAATCTATTTTAAATGAAAATTGAAGCCAACATGTTTCATAATTTCAAAAACAACCTATGGATTATGGATTTTGCTTAAGAAGTTTTTCATCAGATTGGGCGTGAGAAGTCCGAAGAAATTTGGTCATTGGGTTTTTCAGTTTTTGTGAGATAGGAAGAAAAAAGAAACAAAAGAAAAAGTTAACAAATAGAGAGGATTTTAACGGCATTTGGAGAGATGTTTATCTAAGTTTTGCCATTTTATTAATATCAATAATTGTTAAAACACATTTGCTTCTGAATTAACAAATGTTTTAGTTATTTATTAACATTAGTTTAAGAAATTAAACTAATGTTTTATTTAAGCGAAATTACATTATTGGTTTCTAAAGTTTACCTTGTGAGCGTCATTAGTCCCTTAAGTTTAAAAATTAACAATGTTAGTCTTTTTGTTAACTACAGTTAGTGTTAATGCCTATGTGGCTAACGGAACATTGACATGCCTTCTTTTTAATTGGCGTGACATTTTTTATATATTAAAATGCTAACACTATTTCAAGATTTACACTTTTACTACAAGATCTTTACATACGTGTAACTATGACACATAAGCAATTTTGTAGAAAAACTTACAAATCAATTTTAAGTTGATAATCTATTCATATTTAAAATAAAAAAGTAAAACACCAAAACATTTTGAAAAAAAAAAACCAATTTTCACTGTTGTGTCTCTTCAGTGACCACCCATCTAGGCAAGCTGGACTGTCCATCTCAGACGACGTTCTACCAAAAACTCAAAAACTCTCCAGATCTTACTTTCTTTCTGCTGGATGTTTTTATGGTTTTTTGAAGCATGAAATTCTTTTATATTATTATTTTTAAGATTTGGATCTTTTGGGGGTGATAGATTGTGAGCAAAGGAGGAGCACAGATTACCAAAAAAAAAAAAAAAAAGGAACAAAGTTTTTTGTAGCCTGGTGTGCAGGTGAAGGTAGATTAATTTTTATTTATTTATTTATTTATTTATTTTTATGGATAAATGGAGAAATTCTTTGTAATTCGTAATGGCCACTGTTCATTGGCTTCTAAGAAGCCCATTACTTCTTCATTATCGTCATCATCTCCTTTTTCTCTCTGGTGCTAGTCTAAGTGTAGGTGATCCAAGATTAGAGCTTGAAGCGATACCAATGATAAGAAAAAAGCATTAACGCTGACACTAAACAAAAAAACTAATATTAAAAAAAAAATGCCACGTCAATGTACTATTAGTCACATCGGCTCTAACACTAACGGCAATTAACAAAAAATACTAACGTTGCTTATTTTTTAAACTTAATAGATCAATAACACTCACTTGAAACTTAAGGGACTAATTATACTCATAGGGTAAATTTCAAGAAGTAATTTTGTAGTTTCACCTTTTATTTATTAAAATTTTGATAATACACCTAAAGCCCATAACTTTCATTTCCAATTACTACACAATTCTCTAAAAAGGTTGTTAAATATTGCAAAAAGAATTAAAAAAAGAAGAAGAAAAGTTAGATGCATTAATTTTTTGACAATTGACAGTCTATCCATGTTGTGTACTATACTACCGCCTAAAAAAAAAACGGATGTCCTATTATTAATGGGAAAAGTGTAACCTTAAAAAAAAATGTGAGAGAGAAATAGAAGTGCTTTAAAAAAAAAAAAAAAAAAAATTCTTTTCTTATTTCAAGTGAATTGCAATCGTATATAAAAATGTAATAAAAAATGGAAATTGAAAAAGGGAGAGGAGTTTTTTTTTTTTTTTTTTCCAATTTATTTTTTATTTTTGTAATTTATTGTGGTGGTTAGGATTTAGGACGTAGAACTTACTTTACTTGGGTCTTGGATGGAAATTGGCAAATGGGTTAACCCCAATTTAGTAAAATTGTAAAACAAATGTAATTTGGGGGATTTTATTTTTCTTTGCTTGTAGTGTTTTTTGTTGTTGTATTGATCTTTAATTGAGGCAGCCGAAAATGAGATTGCATTTAATAAAATCTTTTTTTTTTTTTTTTGAGTAGGCCATGTGGTCGGAATTGTTTGTCATCTATTGCATTTAATATGAGATATGTTATGTTCACAATATTTTTATAATATTTTCACAACAAATCACAGGTGGTTAGTTATTATTGGTTTAAATTTGAACTTAACACAAATATTACTTTTTTGCCCCAACAATAACAACCAGTAACAACCTGCCACTTATGATTTGTTGTGAAAATGTTGTGAAAATGTTGTGGACATATCATTTCTCATTTAATATTGCTCAATTTTTGGGGGTGTGAATTGTAAGAAGATGACCCAAAGGTTGTCTTATTTTGTTTTGTTACTTTGCTCAATTTAATTGGTGTTATATTCCCATTCTACACGACACAAGTCTTGGGTAGTATATGCTACTTCGATCTTTTCTCCTTGTATTCTTCTTTGGAAAACGATTAAAATTGATGATTTTATAGGATGAATTGACAAAGACGAGAAAAAAAAAAATACATTTATACTCTGCTTATTTCGTTGGAAAACCTTCTATAAAGATAATTTCTTAGTGTTTGATAGCACCAAAAAAAAAAAAAAAAAAAAAAAAATGGTTAATGGAAAACACTCTTTAATCAACAGAAAATCTAATAAAAATAAGGCTTATTTTCTATAAGTTGTTTTTTACAAAAAGAAAAAAAATTGGAAAACAATCTCTCTCTCTTTCACTCATTGCATCTCCTATAAATATTATATTCTTAGGTAGTCACGGGAAACATAATTTTTAGTATATTCTCTCTCTCATGGTAAGCTCTCTCACTTTCTCTTTCTTCTCTTTGCTTTTTCTCAATCATATATTCTTTGCTTTGAATTTTAAGCTTGATTTTTTTTTTTTCTCTAATAAATTTTCAATTTGATGGATTCTAGGCAAAATTTAATTCTTTTTGCACATAAAAGTGCAAAAAAAATATAAACTAATTATGAGACCCATTGCTTTTTATGCGCTATGTATGCAAGGGCTGATTAATGTATTTGGAGGCTTAATGTGAAAACTGAAATTGAGGTTTTTTATATATTAAAATATGCTTTTTTAAAAGAAATTAAATATTACTTAAACTTTATTGTCTAGTTTTAGATGCAAAAATTACTAAAAATAACATGAACTACGTAGATTTTTTTTACAAAGTCTATACACAAAAAATTTGACAAAACTTTTCACATTTGGTGATGTATTAGATTGACAGCGGTAAGTAAAAAAGTAATGTTAGTGATGGACTTAGATAAGAACTATTAAAAGTTTGTCAACTCAACTTGTGAAAAATGTTGTAAATGTTTTTGTGTATTGCTTTTTATTTATGTATTATTATTTGAGAAGTGCTATATTCACAATATTTTCACAAAAAATTCTAGGTGTTGAGTTGTTATCACTTCTAATTTGAATTCATTATTAAAATTATTTTTTTGTCATTAATAATAGCCTGTAACAACCTATCACTTAGGATTTATTGTGAAAGTGTTGTGAAAAATATTGTGGACGTAACATTTCTCTCTCTTTTTATTTTTTATTTTTTTTATTTATCATTTAAAAAAATTATTTTATTTATTGACTAATATTTGGGTTTAATTAATACTATTATAATGAAAAAAAATTACACTATTAGTTAAATATTTGGGGGTCTCATTTCTACTCGAGCCTTAGGCGACCCCAACATTTGCTTCTAGTATAGAGTAGGCTTTATATATATGTACGGTTCATATATATATATATATATTAAAATATATATATATATATATATATATATATTTGTGTGTGTGTGTGTGTGTGCACGTTACTGTCCATATATATGAGCAAGATGAGTGGTAGATGAAAGCTTGGATTTGTGTTAAAACACAAGAGCTTGTTTAGACCCCAAATTAAAAATTATGGCTCGGTTGATTTTACTCTAACTTATCTAAGTGCGGAACAAGTGTAAATGAAGCACAATCAACCGATACTACTCTAGTGCATAAACATGAACAACAAACAATAAAAGTAAAGTACAAGAGTAAAGGAAGAGAGATGCAAACACAAGATAACACGCCGATGTGTTATCGAAGAGGAAACCGAAGAACTTTGTTGAAAACCTCTCCGCCGCCCTCCAAGTAGTAAATCGATCCACTAGAGAATAAAGTTGAAGTATATGAATAACAAAAGACCCTCCAAGCCTATTCTACCCAATGTACTTGAGCCCTTCAAGCTCTTACTACCAATGGACTTCACGAAGTAATGTCTTTTTTAGCTTTCTAGATCCTGTAATACGCCCGATTGCATCCACCAAGCCTCATCGGCTTCTTTTGGCAAATCCCCAAAGCTTCCCAAGCTCCAAAACACTCTCTACACTTTGAAAAGATATGGATTGTGTTTGGATACAAATCTCCTCTCAAGGTGTGACAATGGGAGAGGAAAGGAGAAGAGGTTACAATGATTTCTCACTAAGGATGGGTAGCTCTCCCTCTAAAAGATGGGTGTG
The DNA here is from genome assembly GCA_032878915.1 of Castanopsis chinensis. Taxonomy (NCBI): domain Eukaryota; kingdom Viridiplantae; phylum Streptophyta; class Magnoliopsida; order Fagales; family Fagaceae; genus Castanopsis; species Castanopsis chinensis. The sequence continues at coordinate 22,769,222 of JAVQMG010000122.1, forward strand.
TGTGTTGTTGAAAACCTATCTAGGGTTTTTCTCTCTGAATGACCTCTCTTACTTGTGTGGGTAATGAGGATATATATAGTATGAGTGAAGGGTAAGAAAGTCACATTTAAAAATTCTCCAAGTAGAGAGTTTTGCGAGTATCTCGCGGGAATGTCTCACTGCGAGACACTCGTGAAAACGATAGCCTAGCATAACTCTTCAGCTTCTGGCATGTGCTCCTCATGTGACTTTTAACTGTCTTGATCAAATCTCCACCACTAATACTAAACCCATTACAAATAAATCCCACAAAAATACAAGGAAACAAATTAAAGCAAATACAACACTTTTTGTCATAGAATAAAGCCAACATTAAACATAGTTGTAAATCACAATTTTACAGTGGAGATTATGAAAATTTGACAACTAATTTTGATTGTATCTATTGTCAAAATTTTAGTATGAAAACCAAATTAATTCTTAGTTATTTATTTATTTATTTATATTGATGACATTAGTTGGTTTTCATAATACACATGTTTTAAATTATACAAGAAATATTTACAAAAAATTTGCATACCACACACCAAATAATGAAATAGTTTTCTGGAAATATTAATGCTAAAATAAACAGAGTGTTAATTGAGATAGTAACCATAGTATTTGACTCATTGACCGTGAAGAAAAGGAAAAAGAGATTGAAGAAATTTTATTTGACCCATTGATTGTAAAGAAAGGAAAAAGAGAGTGAAGAAATTTTATGCTTTTTGGGAGAGGAGTGTTTGGATATGTCATAAGAAAAAATTTCAAGAGAAATTTTAGACATAATTTGAGGAATTTAAATTCTGATTACAAATTCTACCTCTTTAGGCCCCCTTACCCCCTGGTTTCGTCATTAGTTTTTAGCATTACTCAAGCTTTGTAACTCAATTGACACTTTAGCATTTTCAATGAATATGTTCAAGGTTCAAAATTCAAATTCCCCTACTTCCAACTAACAAAATATAAAAATAAAATAAAATAAAATAAAATAGACATCTCAAGATCCTCAACTGGTCTTTTTGAAATTTTCAATAAAGAAGGAATTCAAATCCTTACCCTCCCAATATTGTAACTATTAAATTATCTAGATAATAATAATAATAATAATAATAATAATAATAATAATAATAATAATTGTGGAGACCTAAAGACCGAAGATTGGAAGCATCGCTATAGCCTTCAGTTGTTCCTCATGAAGAAGCACCTGTAGCCCAAGGAGAGAATGAGAAGCGATAAAGCATCCTTGGGGAGTATAAGAGGTGAATATGGGTGCCTTATGGGATAAGCAAGATATTTGTGGGAGGTTTCTTGTAAAGTCTTACCTACTCCTCCGCATTAAATGGCTGGTAACAGTTTTATCAGCTGTATTAATGAGAAAGTAACATGAACAGTAGATCCACAGCTCAACAGCTCCTTCCACCACCTTCACCAGAAGCCTAATGGGACAAGTGTCCTAAGAAAATTTAGAAGGATTGAAGATGGAGGGTTAGAATGCAAGAAGTCATAGAGTATATAAATAAAATGGACTCTTAGATAAAGGGGATCTGAAAATAATGAAGGAAAGGGATTAGAGCCAGAACAATAACTGAAAGAAAGAGAGTAAACGGTGTGTGTAACAACCCAAGAACATTGTTCTCGGGCAAGCTTGTAAAGATCCATCTACACATTTAAATTTTAGACTTTTGCCTCCTCATTCTCTATCTTTGTCCTCGAGCGAAGCATAACTTGCTCATCCCACTCCCTTTACAAATATTTATTAATTTGGGACAGGTTTGGAAACATCAATCTCACTATTCTAAGTCATGGCCAACCCGGAGCAGAATAGGGAAGAGTTTGTTGCTTCACAGAGGGAGAATTCGTTTGTTAATCTGGAATAGAGGAGTGACAGGCACCATACATCAAGTATTGTGATAGAAGGAGCCCATCATCCCCATCAAGTGATGGATCAGGGGGGAGTAGGGATCGCTCGTATCTAGGTCAAGAACTCCATCTAGCGAGTCATTTTCAACATCATCTCACCAGGATAAACTGGAAAAGGGCAAGTACAAGCGCGAGCAAGGGTCATCTCACCATAGCATGGGGAATGACGCAATGAGCAAAGCACTTCAACAAATCTCTAAGTCACCTTTTGTTAGGGGGGTTAGCAATGCCAAGCTTCCCCATCGATTTTCACATCCAACTTTTACCATTTACAATGGAAAGTATGACCTTATGGAGCATGTGAGCCACTTCAATCAAAAGATGGTAGTTCATTCTGGCAATGAGGCTCTCATGTGCAAGGTTTTCCCCTCCAACCTCGGGCCTGTGGCTATGCGGTGGTTTGATGCTTTGAGAGAGAGATCAATAAGGTCCTTTAAAGAGCTAAAAAGGGAGTTTGGTGCTAGATTTATAACATGTAGTAAAGTTCCCAAGCCCTTAGACTCTCTTTTGTCCATGGCAAGGAGGGAAGGTGAGACTCTCAAGACTTATTCAGATAGATATTGGGAAACGTACAATGAAATAGATGGAGATTTCGAGGACGTGCCAGTGAGAACCTTCAAGGTAGGGCTCCCAACAGAGCATGAGTTGAGGAAGTCACTAACCATAAAGCCTGCCTTCAGTATGTGCCAGCTTATGGATCGCATTGATAAGTATAAACGAGTGGAGGAAGATCAGACCCAGGGAAAGGGCAAAGCTAAGGTGTTCCCAGAGAAAAAGGGATCCTCGAGGAGCAAGATATCATAATAACTGTCCTAGAAGGGACTTCCCTAATCAGACATCATTAACGGGGGCTCAAGTGGTTAACTCGTTGTTCAAAGAGCCACTGTATCAAATACTAGAGAAGATAAAAAAGATGAACCATACTTCAAGTGGCCCAATAAGATAGGTGGGGATCTGTCCAGGAGGAACCAGAGCCTTTACTACTATTATCATCAGGAAAAAAGGGCACATAACAGAGGACTACAGGCCTTTGCGAGATCACCTTGGTCTACTAGTGAAGTCTTGCACCAGCCAACATGTCAGATCAGGCATTCGGGAGCCAGGTATTTGAGGCATGTAGCTACTCGGCCAGCTTTGGGCACAATTAATGTGATTTTCACTAAGCTTAGGGGCGATGCTGGGACTTGTTCGGGGGTTATGTTTGTGGTTGTGGGCCCCAATTCAGATGATAGGATTCAAGCTCTTAAAAAGGCCAAGGTGGTGTCCACCCTCACTTTGGGTTTTTTAAAAGGGGATAAGGAGGGAATATTCTAGCCACACAATGATGCCTTGGTAGTTACCATAAGGATTGGTGGGTATGATGTAAAAATGGTATTGGTAGACCGGAGAAGTGGAGTAGAGATCATGTACCCTGATTTGTATAAAGGGTTAAATCTAAGGCCTGAGGACCTAGAAAAATATGACTCGCCGTTGGTGTGCTTTGATAGGAGGATGGTAGTCCCTCGTGGGATGATAAGGATACTTGTGCAAGTTAGAGATGAGGAGGTGCGGGTCAATTTCATTGTAGTTAAGGCCTACTCCCCTTACACAATTATTTTGGCCAGACTATGGGGTCATGCTATGGGTGTGATGTCCTCAACTCTGCATCTGAAAGTCAAGTATCCTACACAAGGAAGAGCAGGAGAACTACTTGGTATCCAAACAATGGCTAGGCAATGTCTGGTGGCAACCATTACATAGCATCCTGTGGATCCTGTTGTGGTGGAAGAGGAGCGAATCCCATAGCAATTAAAGGGTCTCGAAGTGGGACTTGGGACCGAGTTGCATAGAGTGTTGTTTGAGGAGCTTGAAAACGTTGCGATTGGACAAGACGAAGAAAAATACTTTCCGATAGGGTCTTAATTGCCATCCTTGGAAAAGGCATCGTTGGTAAAGTTTTTGGAAGATAACATGGATGTGTTTGCCTGGAGTAATTATGACATTCCTGGGATAGATCCTAAGTTTATATGTCATCGGTTGGACTTGAATCTAGAGGCAATTCCATGAAAGCAACCTCTGCGGCGTTCAACGAAAGAGCATGCTGAGGCAGTAAGGGTAGAAGCGAACAAACTTAAGCTGGCAGGGGCGATTAAGGAAATCTTTTACCCCGAGTGGTTAGCTAATACTATGGTAGTAAAGAAGAAAAATGGGAAGTGGCGTGTATGTGTAGACTTCACGAATTTGAATAAAATTTGTCCGAAAGACCCCTTCCCTGTTCCTCAAATTGATTAATTGGTGGATACAATAATTGGACATACTCGAATAAGTTTCTTGGATGCGTTTCAAGGGTATCATCGGATACTTTTAGCACTATCTAATCAGGATAAAACTGCTTTCCTCGTTCCCACTAGAAATTACCATTATTGTGTGATGCCCTTTAGCCTTAAGAATGCAGGATTCATATATCAAAGAATGGTGACATGAATGTTTGAGTCACAAATTGGGAGGAACATGGAGGCATACGTTGATGATATGGTGATAAAAAGCAAGTAGGTTGTAGAGCACTTAGCAGATTTGGGGGAGGTGTTCTCAGTGTTGAGGGAACATAGGTTGCGCCTAAATGCATCTAAGTGTTCTTTGGGGTCAGCTCAAGAAAGTTTCTAGGCTACATGATAACAGACCAAGGAATCGAAGTCAATCCTGATTAAATTAAGGCCATTAATAGCTTGCCTCCTCCTCAGAACCCTAAGAAGGTACAAAAGTTATCAAGAATGGCAACAGCCCTGAATAGGTTTATCTCTCAATCAGCGGATAGGTGTCGTCAATTTTTCCAGCTCGTCCACAAGTGGAAGGACTTTCAATGGACCGAGGAGTGTGTGTTAGATTTTAAAGAGCCCAAGCAATATTTATCACGCCCTCTAATCCTTTCTAGACCCGAGAAAGAGGAAGTGTTGTATGTGCATTTGGTAGTCACAGATTATGCTGTTAGTCTAGTTTTGGTCAGGAATGAGAGTGGGGTACAAAGACCTATATGCTATGCCAGTAAGTCATTGCAGGAAGCTGAGACACGTTATTTGCCCTTGGAGAAGGCAGTGTTGGCCATTGTACATGCCACAAAGAAGCTTCCACATTATTTTCAAGCACATACTATGATGGTGCTCACCTAGCTTCCCTTGCAAGCACTTTTGCGAAAATCAGATTACACGAGCAGGGTCACTGAGTGGGGAACCATGTTGGGTGCCTATGACATTAGATATATGCCTCGTATTGCCATTAAAGGGCAAGCCTTGTCTAATTTTGTGGCTGAGTTTACAGAGAGTATAGCTGAGGATAGGAATGGGAAAGTAGATGTAATGATGGTCTTGACCTCGGGCGTCGCCACTTGGGAGGTGTACACTAATGGAGCAGCTAAACAAAAACGGTCAAGAGTGGGAATTGTGTTGATAATGCCCGAGAAGCTAGTGATGGAGAAATCACTACGTTTGGGTTTTCTGGTTACAAATAATGAGGTTGAGTATGAAGCTCTATTGGTGGGAATGTCAATGGTTAACAAGTTTGGGGGAGAAGTTATAAAGGTACATTTAGACTCACGGCTGGTTGTAGGACAAGTCAATGGTGAGTTTGAAGCCAGAGACGAATGTATGCAGGGATACCTTGCCAAAGTCAGACAAGCTCAAACTTGCTTCAAGAGCTTCGCCCTAAAGCAAATCCTAAGAGGGCAAAACTCCCATGGATACTTTTTGGCCATGTTGGCAACCTCTTTAGGTGCAAACGTACCTTGGGTCATCCTTGTTAAAGACATGGCCAATCCTAGTCTTGATGAGAAGCTAGCGATTGGGGTGCACAGTGTTCAGGTTGGGCCCTGTTTGGATGGATCCCCTAATTACCTTCCTAAAGCAAGGCCAGCTACCCGAGGATAAAGTTGAAGCAGAAAAGATACATAGAAAAGCCTCACACTACTAGCTATCCAAGGAGAAAAAGTTGTATAAACGATCTTATTCAGGACCATATTTGCTATGTGTGCATCCCGAGGCAGTGGAACCTTTGTTAGAGGAATTACATGAGGGAATTTGTGGAAGTCATACTAGTGGGAGATCGTTGGCCCATAGAGCCCTCACTCAAGGATACTGGTGGTTGAGCATGCAAAAAACTTCCCAAGATTATGTAAAGAAATGTGATCGGTGCCAAAGGTACGCCCTAAATATTCATCAGCCAGGAGAGGACTTAAACCCACTTTTCAGTCCTTGGCCGTTTGCTCAATGGGGGTTTAGACATTATAGGGCCATTCCTTCGTGCCAAAGGAAATCGAAGATGGCTACTCGTCAGGATGGATTATTTTACTAAGTGGGTGGAGGCTGAACCTCTTGCTAACATCAGTGATATGGATGCTAAGAGGTTTATTTGGAGAAACATTATCACTAGGTTTGGGGTCCCACACGCATTGATCTCGAATAACGGGCTTCAATTTGATAGTAAGGCCTTTCGAAGGTATTGTGGCGAGTTTGGAATCAGAAATAGGTATTCTACTCCTACTTATTAACAAGGGATGGGTAGGACGATGCTTCAAATAAGGCCATAGTATCTAGGCTAAAGAAAAGGTTAGATGATGCCAAAAGAAGATGGGTAGATAAACTGCCCCATGTGTTATGGACTTCTCGCACTACACCTCGATGATCAACTGGAGAGACTCCTTTCTCCATTACCTATGGAGCTAAAGCAATGATTCCTATTCAATCAGGATTCCCAATATTGAGAACTGATCAGTTTAATGTTGAGGGGAATAATGGCGTACTGTCCATTAGCTTGGCATTGGTTGAGGAAAGGAGAGAGGTAGCCATGGTGAAGATGGCTCCTTACCAGTAAAGACTCAAACAAGGATATGACAAGGGAGTAAAACTGAGGCCATTGGCCCCAAGAGACTTAGTATTAAAAAAGGTTGTGGAAACAGTGAGGAACCCATCCTGGAGGAAGTTAGGCCCTAATTGGGAAGGCCCATACCGGATAACGTCAATGCAGGGATTGAGGCTTATTACTTGGAAGATTTGGACGAGAATGTGATTCCACGTCCTTAGAATGTAAATAATTTATGTTGTTATTATTATTATTAATAATATGATGTTCTTTTCATTAATTATTGGTTTATTTCTATATTATTAAATAGAACCTTGGTCATGCCTAGTTCCTCGGATCACATATCTTGGGTAAATTAATGGTATTCTATATCTATAAGTGTTAAACAGAACCTTAGTCATGTCTAGTTCCTTGAACCATGTACCTTGGGTAAATCAATGCTTTTATATCTCTCTAAGTGTTAAACAAAATCTTGGTCATGCCTAGTTCCTTAAACTACGCACCTTGGGTAAATTAATGCTTTCCTACTATGGTAAGTACCAAACAGAACCTTAGTCATGTCTGATTCCTCGGACCATATACCTTGGGTAAATTAAAGCTTGATCTATCTACAGTGGATGACTAAGACCCTTGTCATAATAACCTAATTAAAGAAGTGTCCATGAGTATTACTTAAAGCATTTGCAAGTATATCCATGAGATACTCTTGGGTAAATTAACCTTTATGTGGAAGTTTGTAAGCGTAAAACAAAACCTTGATCTTGTTTGACTCCTCGAGTCACAAACCTTGGAACAGTTAAATCTTATGTAAAATTTTCTAAGTGTCAAGTAAAATCATAAGTCTTGCCTTTTTCTTCAGATCATTGGTAATGAGTGGATGGGTTTCCTAGCTTCCTAAATCCAGAGTAAGGTAAGTGTTGCTTGAAATTTTTATTAAGTGATAGAACACTGTTACAAATTGCCCTAAGTGTTAGTTCGATAACTTTCTTCAAGTTTATTCAAGATTGGATGGCATATTGTTAGGAAAAAATTAAGATAATTACAAGATGGCATGCATTAGATAATATTAAAAAAAGGAGATAATAGAACATGTACTCGGATAAATTAGACTAAGATAAATGGAAAAGTGCACAATAAGAATTGAGTATGTTCATTGAAGTTCAAAAGTTGGATTACAATAAAAGAAATATGGGGCATCAACTAAACTTAGGCCCGATTACAAAATTAGCTAAATAGCTCTTAACCGATGACTAAGTCAGGCTGATGCCTCTTTTTCCATCTCTTTTTCTTTTTCTTTATCCTTCTCCTTCTCCTTCTTCTTCTTCTTTTGCTGCCCCACTTCAGCTACCTTTTCTAATTCAACGTCCACAATAGTTAGAGGAGGTGGTTGATCTTGCTTTTTCTTTGTAGCAGGTGTGGTAGCTAGAGTGGTGGTAGGCTAGACTGAGGTAGATGCAGAGCTAGGGTTAGTAGAAGATTGATAAGGGGCAAGATGTAGAGCTGGAGGATAGTATACTTGATCAAGAGCTCTAAGCTCTGATTCAGTATTGACCCCAGCTGTAGTGAGGGCCTAACATCATATCTCAAGGCAAAAGGCCCAAGCAACGTCTTGGAGCTCAGCTGTCAAACTTTAGGCAGTCTTGGTCATGCTCGCCTCATAGGACGCTTGCTTGGCCTCAGCCTTTTTAGCATCCTTGGTCTCCAGCTATTATTGCTACTATTTGACCTTTACCATGGCCAAGGTCAACTGACTTTCGACCTCTTTTGAAGCTGCCAAAGAGTTTGCAGCCTGCTTTTCAAAATTAGTTAAGGTGGACTTAGCATTCTTCCTAGACTTCTCCACCTTAGCCAGATGGAAAAATGTCTTTTTGACTTTCTGCTTTGCCTGAGCCTAGGCCTTCTCAGCTGCTTCCTTTTTGACATCAACATCACGGGCTTCGCCTAGGGTGTGGTCCACCCACTCTTCAGCCACGAAGGCTGCTTGAACTGACTAGAACATTAGCAAGTGTAAGTACATATACTATGGAAATATGAGTTTACCAAAACCAGAAAGTAAGTTCGTACCTTGGCAAGGTCCCTCTTAAGGGACAAGAAGACCTCACTCTTCCTTAAAGATTGAAGTTCATGCATATCCTGAAGCAGGAGAAGGGCCTTCTCAAGGTATTCAGAGAGGATTCCTGATCTTCCTTGCTGAGTGTCCCTCATGGTAGCGTCACTTATCACGGGGTTCCCCGAGCTCAGCACGAATGTTGGTTTCTAGGGGAAAGCATTTTGAGGTTGTCCCCCTTCTGAACCCTTGAAGGTCTCGGTATTGGCGCCATTATTCTGCTAAGCCCTCATTGTTCGGGATGCTTTGGTGGGCGGTTGCTGTGACGAGCGCGTAACCTCCCCCTTTTCAGCCCCCTTGGGCCCTTTTTCATTTTTTGTCAACGATGTCACTAGAGGACGCATGAGTAGGGGCAAGAGTGGGTGGTCAGGGCACCATAGGGACAGCAGGTCAGGGGTTTTCTCCTCTAGCACCATTCCGTTGAGGATCTTAAATCTTCTGGGCTGGTGTTGACTTGGGCAGGTCGTAAACAACAATTAGAGGGGCTGGGAATGTCCTCAAGATCCTCTTACTAATAGAAGACCTTAAAGTCTTTGTCTGTAACTTCTTGAATGGGTTCCGGAGTACGCTCCTCTATTTCATCGGTTGAAGGAATAGGTTGCTCCTGGGAGTAAAGGAGCTTGGTTACAAGCGGGGCTGGAAGTTGAGCGTCTTGAGTTCCTGAGGGAGGAAGCTTTATTGTCAAGAAGCCGAGAACTGCTACGTCAATCAAAGCTAGCCTGGGATCCTTAGCTTTGATTACGTGCTTGGGATTTTGGAAATGTTTGGAAATGGGGTTGAAACCAAGGATGACGTGCACCACCCAAAGCTGACCTCCCTTATGAAGAAAAATCTCTGATTTGAGGATTTGGTTTAGATCGGGAAAGTTCATGAAGTGCTTGTTTGGGGCGGTGTGATGTTCGTCTGCCAATGAACATGCAACATAAGTTATGTATTAGGGAAAGATTCTTATAAATTTTCTTCTTTACATAAATGAGAAAATCCTACATGCGTCTAGTGTCTATAGGAACCCTACCTAGTTCCCCCCTCTTGGGTGGGACGGTGCAATCCATCATGCCAGTCTCCCGAGACGATAAGAAAATCCTTGTCCATACCCTTATTTGATTCAGGCATACACAAAATTAACTTAACGGTTGAGACCCTACATTTGATGTAGTAGTTGGTCTCCTTCCCTTTTTTGCCCTTTTTGACAGGATTATACCTAGTTCATATCATGCCATGTGAGATTGGTCCCTATCTTATGGTTTATCATATCTACGCTACTGAGGACCCTAAATACGTTGGGGGTGCATTGTGTGGGAGTCAACTTATAGTTCATAAGGAAGTCCCTAGTGACCCTATCCATGGGGATTTCCATCCCGCCTTCTATGAAGGCGATCATTGGAATTACCACTGAGCTTGGAGCTTTGTTCATAACCAACCATTCTCCTAACTCACAGTGTTGGAGTACAACACCATTAGGGATCTAATATTTGGCTCTAAAGGCAGCCATGCCTACGGGAGTATCTAATAGCTTCGCAAATCTACCCATGGATGTTTATGGTGTGGGTAACAAAGAATCTAAGTGTAAAAATAAATGAATTTGGATGCAGCTACAGGAAATAGAAGAATCTTTCCTCAGATTGCTGCTTCAACGAAAAATTGCAAAATGGATAAATTGGGCAAAGTTATCTCCAACCCGTCCTTATATAGAGGTGAAAAATGAGCGGTAAATTTTTCACTCATAAATTAGGGTGAACGAGGACTGTAGGATCATCATTTCATCATAGAACGTGGGCATACAAGGAGCCACCTGACATAATAAATTACGCATTATGGATACCAAAGTGTTAGGAGCATGTTAAGGACAGGTGAAGAGATGTTACCACGTGAGAATGCGTTTGGCACTACGGACTATGGTAGTACTACGAAAACCTTACTTTTTACCTCAGGGGCAATAGCCATGCTTTAGGGGGGCTATTGTGGGGGAATTGAGGACCAAAGATTGGAAGCACCGTTGTAATCTTTAGTTGTTCCTCATGAAGAAGCACCCATAGCCCGAGGAGTGAGGTTGCCCGAGGAGAGAATAGGAAGTGACAGAGCATTCTTGGGGAGTATAAGAGGTGAAGGTGGGCGCCTTAGGGGATAAACAAGATATATGTGGGAGGTTTCTTGTAAAGTGTCACCTACTCCTTCTCATTAAATGGCTAGTAACAGCTTTATCAGCTGCATTAATAAGGAAGTAACCTAAACAGTAGATCCACAGCTCAACAGCTCCTTCCACCATCTTCACTAGAAGTCTAATGGGATAAATGCCCTAAGGACGAGGATTGAAAATGAAGGGTTAGGATGCAAGAAGCCATGGAGTATATAAAGAAAAGGGACTCTTAGATAAAGGGGATTTGAAAATAATGAAGGAAATGGATTAGAGCCAGAATAGCAAATGAGAGAAAGAGAGTGAACACAGTGTGTGTAACAACCCAAGAACATTGTCCTTGGACAAGCTTGTAAAGATCCATCTACACATTTAAATTTTAGACTTTAGCCTCCTTCTCTATCTTTGTCTTTGGGCAAAGCCCAATTTGTTCATCCCACTCTCTTTACAAATATTTATTGATTTGGGCCGAGTTCGGGAACATCAATCTCACTATTCTAAGTGGGCTTGGGTTACCAAGAATTCGTGCCCTTTAATATTTTGAGAACATCAATCTCACTATTCCAAGTGTAAAGTTTAAGATGTTACTATTATTATTAATTTTAAATAAATAAAATTTGAATATATGATATCCGCTTCATGATAATTGTTTTTTATTATTAGATTCATACACTAAATGGTTTTTAACATAGGTAGGACTCAATTCAAATCTTATATGCAATAGCATGAAATTTTCTTAGTTTATTTAATTGGAATCCACTAAAATTTGAATGTTACTATTTTTTTTTTGAATGCATGCAAAGAGGAATTGTCTAACTTTCAAATTCAGAAGAATAAAACTTAATAGTACATCATATCCATACAAACTAAAATATAGTAAGTTTATAATAAATGTAGTATGATCTACCAAAAATATCATAGTTGTGACCAAATAGAATAAAATTACATATAATCTATATATATATATATATATATAAAGAGAAAAAATCACAAATATTACCCGACTAATTAGAAATCAAATAAAATGTATATTATTGATTCCAATTACTGTTTACACCAAAACCAGATTGGTATTTTGATATGATGATAAAAAGCATAATTATTAGAAGCGAACGTCATAAGTTTGAACTCTATCAAAAAATAAAATATATATACCATTTAAGATGAGTTCAGACTTAACAAATTATCTCTTTTAGGTTTTAAATTGATAAATTCCATAGCATTATAATAATCAATAAGTCTATACAGTATAATGAATTATACGATTAAACGTGGCAAAAGAGATCAAGACCGAACAACCTAACCCAAAGTCAAAAGAAGATAGCAGACCCAAACTCAAATTTTAGACTTAAAGGTATTGACACTTAACTTGTCCTTTTTTTTTTTTTTTCAGGTCAACCTAACCCGACCAATTTTTAAAACTTTCTTCTTCCTTCCTTTTTTTTTTTTATTTTTTTTTTATTTTTTGTAAAAAAATAATAAAATTAAAACATTATTGGTTTACTAGTTTATTTTGGGTTTTACAATGCACAACTCAAACACAATTGAAAAATATAATGCTAAGTATCATGTGATTATTATTATTATTATTATTATTATTATTCTAAAATCAAGTTTTTAACATTTTTTGGATAAAGCCATTCATATATATATATATATATATATATATATATATATAGACACACACGATGGCCTTAAGAAAACAATTGAAACCTTTATCTAGCTAGTTGCATGCAAGCAAATTGAAAGATGAATGATTGAGGCACATTCATTTTTCTAGAATAACGCAATAATTAAAAAAATTTAGACATCAAATGACAAAGTACATTTCAAGATAATTTAGTTGCAGTAGAGTACAAAAAAACACATATTTGAAATTATAAACATACATGAGAAGCATCCATAGTGTGAAAAAAGTGAAACCAAAGCAATGAAATTAGCATAAATTATGGATATTTAGGCATATTTATTTCATATAGTGTGATCAAAGTTTGAAACCACATAACCAATTAATCTAGTGTGGCAATATCCAAATTTTTAAGAAGGGTCCTTGGAGTCGGTTATGTTAGGACATATGTAGTTCAAGTTGTTGACATATGTCACTATTTTATGTAATTGGCTTATTCTTAGACAAAAAGTACTTTAATTAGGTAGAGTTAGGATGTGTTTAACACTTCAAGAAATAGTGTTTCAAGATTCAGTGTTGGAGTCATCACGTCTGTCCAAGAAACAAGCAAGGAAGTGCAAGTTGCTAAAGCTCGACACCTAGTTTTGACACATGCATCTATCGAGCTTTAGAAGCTGTTTCAGCCCCGAGACTTGACAGCTTCTCGACAAATCCTCGACACCTCTATCTGTCAAGATTAAAAGAAAACAAATTTTCAGTTCTGTTTTAATTCCAATCCGTGAATGTGTCTCTAGGACTTCTTTTCTCCTAACCCTAGACATATAAAAGGATTGTTTTAAGGGCCATCAAACAGATGCAAGTTGCATAAGCATTGAGTAATTCTTATTCATGCAATTTGTGATAAAAAAGACAAAGTTCATGCCCTAGTTCATCTTTTGTGAAGAAGTTGCTGTGTAATGTGCACCGTAGGGTTTTGTAACCAAGCATCTTTCTGATATTCATCGTGTGGATGATTTGAAGAACTTTGCAGCCAACAACTCTCTCTCTAGTTGGTGAATTGAAGTCGCGTACTGGAATCTGCACAATTGGTTAGTCATGTACTTGGAAGCCGTGCATTGAAAGGAGAAACTATCACTACAGAGCAAGTCTAATTGGGTATTGGGGTAAGGGTTCAACTGTAGGTTGGTAAGGTACTCAGATTCCTTGCTTGTAATCGCTTGTTGTGATAATAGTGGAGTTTCGGGAGTGGTGACCTTAAATCACCCGGTGGGGTTTTTGCTGTCAGGTTTTCCCCATTCGTAAACAAATCACTGTATCTTTTATTTTCCGTTGCATACTTTTAGTTTTGGTGATTTGTTTGTGCTGCCACGTGAATTTGCATGTTAACTTGATTAATTAAAAACTTGGCTAATTAATCAATTTAATTAATCACAAGGGGTCAATGTGTTTGTGACCAGTCAAGTGGTATCAGAGTGGGCACACTCTGATTAGGGTTTAATTTTTGATGTGTGATCCATTGACCCCTGTTGTCATGGAAACTCTTGATTGTTTTGATTTGCATGATCTTGTGTTGAATGATGATGATGATATTCATGATGCCTATTGCAAGCTTTATAATTTTTGAATGAAATCTCTTGAGTGTTCTACAAAATTAAAAGCTAAATTTAAAAAGGTCAAGCTTGAAAAAGATAATTTGATTGCAGAATTGGATGAAACCACTAATTTGAATGAGAATTTTAAAAATCAAATTTCATCTCAGGTGGACAAAATTAAGAGTTTGGAAGAGCAACTAGTTGAATTTAAAACTGAAGTTGAAAAATTAACTAGTGTCAAACTTGTTGTTGAGCCTAACTCAAAAGAAAAGGGTTTTTATATTCCCCCATTCAAAAGGAATAATGAAAAGTTGAAGGCTAATATTGCTAGGATAGACAAATGTAAACAATCTGATGTTAACAATGAAGTTTCTAAACCTATGTCTAAAACTCCTCCTAGGTTGAATAAAAATTTTGAATTTGTCCCTACTTGTCATCATTGTCATATTGTTGGTCATATTAGGCCAAATTGTCCTAAGTTGAAGTCTCTATCAACCTCTAAGGTTAGACCTCCTTCTGGGAAGCCGAGTAGTTCTAAAATTGCTCATGTTTGTCATCATTGTGGTGTTTCTGGATACATTCGTCCTAATTGCTTTAAGTTGTATCATCGTAAGCAATTGTCCAAACAGTCACAAGTTTCCTCTCAAGGACTTACATCTTTGTTTGGAGAGTTATTAAAAGTTTTGAGCTTTTTAACTCAATTTCAGAAGAATCTTAATTCTTCTATGACCTTTAGTAGACATACTAGGACACGTGCCTTTTCATCTTCACGGCCAAAGACTCGTGCTGTGTGGGTGAGAAAGGAGCCTAAGACTTAATTGTCTTTTCTATTTGTCCTCTGCTTTAATTCTTTCTATCCAAAGTAGGACTCTCTTTGCTTGATTTCTTATCTATTTTTGGAATCATGCTTTCATGCATCTGCACCTTTCTATCATGCCTTCATGCATATGCATCTTTCTTTCATGCATTCATGTTGTTTGTCTGTTTTTGTTTGGTTGTTTAGTTTTTTTTTTTTTTTTCAAAAAAAAAAAGGGAAAAATCAGAAAAATACAAAAACAGTGTGTGTTTGTGTACATTGGTGCTTGTGAACCTTAAAATAGCCATTGAAACAGAGTTTTCTAAACTTTGTATCACATGTAGCTTAAATGAGCATTCTTCTGCACAACTAAGTAAGTGAGCTTTGTAGCTCTTTGTTTGTGATGAGTAAGGTTAAGTGATCTCTTCTACTTAACACTCGTATCACTCTTTTTGACGGGTAGGACTAGAAAATCCTAAGAGAAAGGCATAAATAACCATCTCACCACTGTTACTCGCCAATCATGATATGACATCTGTATGCTTCGGCATAGCAAAAGTGCAATGTCAATGACATCTGTATGCTTCGGCATAGCAAAAGTGCAATGTCAAAAGCTTAACATAATTGGGTATTTCTTTTCTTTCTCTTATATGCCCATGCATGATATGCTTAATAAAAGAAAATATGCAAAGAAATAAAAAGCAAAAAGATCAAAATGCTTTAAAATATGGTTGCAAGCGTGTTTTCTAGGAGATGTGGGAGTTATAGGATGTACCTCGAAGGTGATAGTCCCCATCAAACAGTTATGATTGTGTGTGATTTAAAGTGATTTTCTCATATCTCAAATCGTCATAACTTTGAGACACTTATGCAATCTTGCGATGTTTTCACACACAACACGCAATACTCTTTGCTACTCTTGATACATGTGCAGGTACAATGTGATTTGGCCATCATAAGGTTTACATGCGTTAATATATGCTCACTAAACTGTCTTAACTCATTTTTGAAATATAAAATTGGTTAGACTTGTTTAGTGTGTGTGTGCGTGTTTTGGGATCTATGTGCATTAAAATTCTTGATGAGAGATGTTATTGAGAGCTAAATGTGTTGTTTGGATCTTTGGTTGAGTTGCATGCGTGATTGCATTCATGTCTGTGTTTTTTCCTCTCTTGAAAAACTGTTTTTAAGGCATCTCGACACCTCCTCGACACCTTCTCGACACCTAACTGTCTGTCGAGCTTTTTAGTGTTTCTCTAATCGTAGTCTCGACACATTCTCGATACCTGGTGGATCGATCGAGAAACTTTCTGTCTGCTTGATAGATTCTCGACAGCTTCTAGATCGATCGAGGTTCTTAAGTGGTTGATCTTTCCTTCTCGATACATGTTCTTGATAGCTGCATCTGTCGAAGTGCATTTTCTCGACACCTACCTCGATAGCTATCTCGACATCTATCGATACCTGCATCTGTCGAGAATTACTGAAGGGCTATTTAAAGGTTCTGTCGCGATTTTCTCTCATTTCGCTCGATCTCTCTCTCTCTCGATAGTTGGTGTTTTCTCTCCCAAAACCTTTCTCACTCTCTCCAAACCCCTCCCTAAGGATTCTTCAAGTGATTTTCTAGATCTTCCTCACTTGGTAAGCATCTATCCTCTCATTCTTCATGCATTTCATGATTTACAAACCTAGGTTTTGAGGTTTTTGAAAATTTTTGGGTTTTTCAAAATTATTGAAAGTTTCATGAAATTTTTGGGTTGGTTTTATAGATTTGATCTTTAAAACTACATGCATTGCATCACATTAGCATTCTATGTGTATTTTCATGCATTTAGATGTGTGCAAACTTGTTATGTGCTGTTAGGTTTGGATTGGACTGAGCCCATGATGTTTTTATTTTTGCATGTCACATGTTCATGCATTTCCCATGCATACGTTCTATCTTTTCAATATTTCTCTTCCTATATTGAACTGTTTGGGACTTTTCTGTGTGTTTCTCTTCCTCTCCCTCTCTCTATGTTTGCGTTAGCAGTGTCTATGGCACCTAAACGTAAATCTATTCCATCCCAGAACCCTCTGCGTTCTAAGAGATCTTCCTCTTCTTCGGATTCTACTCCTTTGTCTATACGGTTCAGTGATGAGAAAGCCCATAAGGACTTCTCGGAGAACTTCTCTAAACGAGGTGTTCATTTGGAACGCCACGTTGTCCTGGCAGACTTTGCCGACACTGACCTACTCGATGTCATTCACAGTCGGGCTTGGGAGTCACTGTGTGACGTTCCGGTCACCTGTCCTCTCGTGTTGATACAGGAGTTTTACTCCAACATCCACGGGATTGATTCTTCAATACCTCTCTTCTATTCTAGCTTTCGAGGTTCGCGCTTTGCTGTCACTCTGGTGTTAGTCTCTGAGGTTCTTCATGTTCCGAGGGTAGATCATCCTGATTACCCTAGATGTGAGCGTTTATGGACTGTGTCCAAAGACGAGATGATCTCGGCGTTCTGTGAGCGTCCTTCCTCTTGGGGAGATCATTAGAACACACCATGTCTGCCTTTTGCTAAAGGTCCTTGTTTCCTTATCATGGTGATGATTTTTGTGTTGCACCTACTCTCTCACTACAACTCTATCACAGAGTCTCGTGCTCGATTTTTGTTGTCTCTTCTTGAGCATCTCACTATAGACTTCCCTTCACACTTTATCTTCTCTCTCATAGATGTCTATAGAGATACGGCCACTCGTAATAAGCTCATTTTCCCTTCCGCTATCACGAGGATACTTCGCTATTTTTCCATCCCCTTTCTTTCGTCCGATCCATTTCATATCATGTCTGCCATAGACGCCGCTACCGTAAAACGTAGCGAGGCACAGTTCAGATTGAGACAGTCGGATGCTGCTGCTCCTTCCTCCCGTCCGACTACATCCAGATCTGCTTGAGCGAAATCTGCTCCTTCTTCTTCAAGCGACGTCACTCTTGGAGACATCATGGCGCAGCTTCAGCGCATGGATGCTCGCCTCGATACTCTCTCCATGAAGTTGTATTAGGTGAATGTTCGTGCTGGTTGCATCGCTAGGCGACAGGCGACTTTGGGCGGCTTTGCTCCAGAGGCTTCTTCTCCGCCTCCTCATGTCCTTTCTGAGACTGAGGATGATGATGACAGTGATGAGGATGATGCTTCGGATGATGATGATGGAGATGTGAGCTTTTCTGATGAGATGTCTACTTGACACTCTACCCTTTGTCACTCGTGACAAAAAGGGGGAGTAGTTTTGGTGTATGAGAGTAGTCATATATAGGGGGAGAGCTAGTATAGGACATTTTTGATAGGAGGAGTGTTGATATGAGGGATGTAGTGAGGATTACATGTATTTCTTTTCTTTTCTTTTCTATCTTTTTAGAGATACATTGATCATGTATTGACATACATTGTACTTATTTCTTGATATATATGTTGATGTATGTTTCTTTCACCTATCTTTCCATGTGTTGTTTCTTTTCTGTCTTTATACACATGTTTCTTTTACTTGTATGCAATCTATTATTTCTGCTTCACACAAAGATGCCTCGATGTGTTTTGTTTATAAGTGTTTCAGAAATATAGGTTGTCAAAGTCTACTTGCCATAAACTCTCTTCTTGTAAAGTTTTTCAAGAGTTTGTGTTAGGATATATTTTATTGTATGTAATAAATGAATATGAGTTAAAGTGTTTTATGACTTCTCTCATATCTTCATTTGTTTGTTGTGGTTTTGTCACATATTGCCAAAATGGGAGATTGTTAGGACATATGTAGTTCAAGTTGTTGACATATGTTACTATTTTATGTAATTGGCTTATCCTTAGATAAAACGCATTTTACTTGTAATTAGGTAGAGTTAGGATGTGTTTAACACTTTAAGAAACAGTGTTTCAAGATTCAGTGTTGAAGTCATCACGTCTGTCCAAGAAACAAGCAAGGAAGTGCAAGTTACTAAAGCTCGACACTTGGTCTCGACACATGCATCTATCGAGCTTTAGAAGCTGTTTCAGCCCTGAGGCTCGACAGCTTCTCGACAGATCCTCGACACCTCTACCTGTTGAGATTTAAAGAAAATAGATTTTCAGTTCTGTTTTAATTCCAATTTGTGAATATGTCTCTAGGACTTCTTTTGTCCTAACCCTAGACATATAAAAGGATTGTTTTAAGGGCCGTCAAACAGATGAAAGTTGCACAAGCATTGAGTAATTCTTGTTCATGCAATTTGTGATCAAAAAGACAAAGTTCATGCCCTAGTTCATCTTTTGTGAAGAAGTTGCTGTGTAATGTGCACTGTAGGGTTTTGTAATCAAGTATCTTCCTGATCTTCATCGTGTGGATGATTTGAAGAATTTTGAAGCCAACAACTCTCTCTCTAGTTGGTGAATTTAAGTCGCGTACTGGGATTCGCGCAATTGGTTAGTCACGTACTTGGGAGCCGTGCATTGAAAGGAGAAACTGTCACTATAGAGCAAGTCCAATTGGGTATTGGGGTAAGGGTTCAACTGTAGGTTGGTAAGGTACTCAGATTCCTTGCTTTTAATCGCTTGTTGTGATAATAGTGGAGTTTCGGGAGTGGTGACCTTAAATCACCCGGTGGAGTTTTTGCTGTCAAGTTTTCCCCATTCGTAAACAAATCACCGTATCTTTTATTTTTCACTACATACTTTAGTTTTGGTGATTTGTTTATGCTGCCACGTGAATTTGCATGTTAACTTGATTAATTAAAAACTCGGCTAATTAATCACAAGGGGTCAACGTGTTTGTGGCCTGTCAGGTTAGAGGATATAATCATGATCAAGGATGCAAATTATGAATAAAAGTGTTCATGTACAAAGAGTTCATAAGGTTTGAAGCTAGTGTGGGGTCGCATCGATAAGTTAACAAGTGAGTAGTTGCTAAGATCAAGGGTTTGGACTATATTGTAAAACTTTTCTTTTATAATGAATTGCTTATTTAGGGTAAGGTATCGTCACAATGGTTTTTCTCTGAACAAAGTTAGCTACAAAACTAGTTGTAGCCTAAAGCTACAAACTGCACTAATAAATTGACATGTGTAAAAAATGGCATATGCATTGCACATGATTACTTAAGTAATCTTAACTCAACTAACCCTAGTTAATTACACCACCTATTAAAAAAAATAAAAAATAAAAAACCTATTACCTATACGTATACTCTCTCTCTCTCTCTCTCTCCCTTTGACTTCTCTGTAAGCTGTAACCCAGTTCCCACCGGTCACCCTAGGCCTTCTTCTCTCTCCACCTTTGGTCACCCCAAATCATCCTATCTCTACTGCCGACCTTCCCAAACCCTCCTCTATCTCCGCCACCAACCCACCCATTCTTTGCAACTTAAAGCCACCTCTTGTTAGTCGCTTTACTACTTCACCGATCAAAACTATAAATTTCCCTTTTTCCTTGATAACCATGATTCCTTCAAGAATTGAAGAGGATTTGCTAGTTGTTTTTTTTTGTTTTTATTTTTTTTAAAGTTCTGTTGAGGTTTCAATATGATTCCTCATCAGGTTTCACTTTCTTCAATTTGGTAAAGAATGATTTAAGTCTTAGACCCACTATTCAGAATTACTGTATTGTTGTTCATATTCTGACTTGGTCTAAAATTTTTTATCAAGCCACGAACTTGTTGTCTGAATTGATAGAAATGGTTAAGGTTGTTTTACCAGATGGGTGATGCTTTTGAAAGTTTGGTTTTCTGCTGTGAAGATTGTAATTAGGATCCAGTTGTCTTTGATATGCTTATTAAGGCTTATGTGAAAGCCAACATGATTGAACAAGGTTTTAGGACTTTTAAGAGGTCCGTGGAGGTTGGTTTTGTCCCTAGTGTAGTTGCTTGCAATTTTTGTTTGAATGGGTTGGTGAAGCTCAGATGTGTTGAGCGGTGTTGGGAGGTATATGAAGAGGGATTGGGGGTGTCGATGGAGTTTTGGATTTTCTGGTTTTGTTTGAGAGAAACAGAGAATACGTATAGGTATAGGTTTTGATTTTTTTTTTTTTAATTTTCTTTTAATATGTAGTGTAGTTAACTAGGGTTAATTGGATTAAGTTTACTTAAGCAATCATGTGCAGTGCACATGCAATTTTTTGCATATGTCAGTTTATTAGAGCTGTTTGTAGCCTTAGGCTACAACTGGTTTTGTAGCTAAATTTTGTCTTTTGTCTTTTTGAGTGTGTAGACACCTAATTTTGCACTCATGATTTAATCAAGGAAGATGACTAGAGTGACCATCCATGTACCCCAAAAATCATGATTGCATTACATACATTAATTCATTCATTACGTATCATAAAAATGATCTTAAGGTTTCAACGGTTGTGACGGTGTGTCTGGTTTCCAAATCGGACCGTCAGATTGAAAGATATCACGAGATCAAGTTTTCACGGTTTACATGCATTGTATAGGGTGAAGCTGATCACGTGTGATTAATTGAAATTAATTTTGATTTGGTTAATGATTAAAATTAATTAAATGAATTTATGTGATTGGTGGAGTATTTTTCTTAAAGTGAGATTTGTTGCATGGTATTAAAACAAATAAGCTGCAAATATTATAAGACTATGGATAATTAGGCTTTTGGGATAATCATTTTAAAAGTCATAATTATCACTTTGGAATGAGGTTTATTATGAAAATAACTCTGAAATTCGTCCAAATATAGTTTTAGAGTTGGAAAACACTTCAAAAACGTGTTAATCAAGTAGTAGATTTTAGATTCACGTTTCAAGACACTTTTTCCATAGTATAACTTAAAATTTGGATCAAGCTATTTCTGGAAAAGTTGTAGAGAATCGAATTTCCTTTCAGCTTTCAAAGTTTCAGCTTAATCCAAATTTTGAGTAAAAAGATATGATCAAAATACTAAAACTGGTTGTTATTTGAAAAATCAACTTACTTTTATTCAAATCTCCTTTTGTTTAGGATTTTCCCCATACGTTTTTTTTTTCTTATTTTTTAAGCATCCCAGCCTCTATAAATAGAGGATGCATCTCAAAATTCAGGATACTTTTTCACGGACTCAAATTTCTCATATTTTTGACTCCCCCTTTATGAAATTCTCTCTCTTACGTTAAAGAGATTCTAGAGGCTTAAGCCTTAAGAATTTCTTTTTTGTAAGCCTTAGGTTTCAAAGATAATTGTATAAATTTCTTTGAACCCTAAAATATCCCTTCAAGAAGAAGAGTGCCTCCATGTAAGAGGTTGTTTCTTCTTTACCTTTTTTCTTTTTTCTTCTTCTATTTCTTTTTTTTTAGATGATGCATATTTAAATATTCTTTTTGTTTAATTTTATAATATTCATGTCATGTGTTCTTAATATTCTTGTTGAAATATGTTCTTTATACTTTTGTTTTCGTGATTTATCTTTTGGAATTTCAAAAATCTGCTCGTTATCACATTTTTTTTTTTAAAAAACCAAAAACAAATCTCTATCTTCATTTGATGCAGATCTGAATTTTTCAAAATAAAAACTGGTTTGCATCTTTATTAGATGCAGCTCTGAATTTTTCTTAACAAAAAAACTGATCTATATCTTCATTAGATACATATCTGAATTTTTCAAAATAAAAACTGATTTGCATTTTCATTAGATGCAGATCTGAATTTTTCTCAATCAAAAATTGATTTGCATCTTCATTAGATGCAGATCTGAATTTTTCTCAATCAAAAACCGATTTGCATCTTCATTAGATGCAGATTTGCATTTTTTTCAATTAAAAACTTATTATATCTTCTTTAGACGTAAATCTAAATTTTTTAATCACAGCAAATTTTGAAAAAAGAAGAAGGTCATGAATTGTTTTGTTTAGTGCATGTAGCATAGATTTAGTTCATGAATATAGTCCTCTTCTGAACCAAAAAAAAAAAAAAAAAAAAAAAAAAAAAAAAAAATCTTTTTCATATTTTTTGCACATATAAAAATAGATCTGATTTTTTCCAATGTACAAATTTGATTTTTTTATCATAAAACATATCTGATTTTTTTTTTTACACAAACCATTTTTTTTTAAGTTCTTAAAAACAAATCTGATTTTCCAAATCTAAATTTTCTCATTATAACACAAATCTGATTTTTCTTTCACCAAAGACCAAAATTTTTTTTTGGTCTCCAAAACAAATATGATATTTTTAAATCAAAAGATTTTGTTTTAATAAACATAGATTTGAATTTTTCTCTCCAAAGACTATTTTTTTCTACACATAAAAAACAAATCTAATTTTTCTAAATCCAATTCATTTTTACTCACAAAAACATATCCGAATTTTTAACAAAGAAGAGGACACATTCATAAATAAAATTATGTGATTTAGTTTTGTTCATGTGTGCAACATATCATTCATGTCATGCATAAAAGTGGTACATTGGTCACAAGAATCTAGAAGACCAGACTTTATCTAGGTGGAATGGATGTCTAACACCTTCCCTTTCTGTAACCTAGCCTCTGAATTTAGTTCTTTTGGATAGGTAGACCTAGGCTTTATCTTTGTTTTTATTTTGGGTAGTTTGTAACTAGGGCCCAAAGTCATGTAATTTTTAATTTATCAAACTTGTATTTTTTTTTATTCAATCAATAAGAATGAAATAATTCAGTCATGTATTTTGTATTTAGTTTTTTTCTTATTTTTTGTATAAAAAAAATAAGTGACGACTTCATACCACTTACCCAAAAAGAGAGATGCCCTTAAAAGCATTCTAAAAAATATCTCTTTTTTTAGAGGCACTTTTGCGGTCTCTCATAGAGTGTTCTCCATATGTTTTGCACTTCTTCAGTGTCTCGCATGTCTCATATTTTATTGCCTTTATTACCTTGTGTTATGGTTTGGTGACTTGTTATTTAGTAGCTGTTCATATTGATAATTCAAATTACATAATTTAGTTAACTGAAACTTAATTGACAAATTCATTGCAAATTAACTTTGGCTTTTGGGTCTAAAAAATTCTTTTTCAATCTCATTGTTAGCAAGCTCAAATGGTATATGTATTTTATCTATTAAAACGAGAAAATGCATGTTAATTCTTTTTAAGATATATAACTATGATAATTGCTCTTTATTATGAAACAAAAAACCAATTAATATTTTGAGTAAGCAAAACTTTTTTTTGAGGGGGGAGTAAGCAAAACTTAATCATTCATTTCAGGATTAGAGATTTTACCATTTAAACTAACTTGAATAGCTCTATGAATGTAATAATAAAAAAGAAGAATATCTTTTCTAATTTTATTTTTAGAGAGTAAAAAAAAAAGGGAGAGAATATTCTTAGAGAGAGAGAGAGAGAGAGAGAGAGAGAGAGAGAGAGAGAGAGAGGGAGGGAGGGAGGGGCTAGGGCCATGAATTAAATTCTATAAAGGACAAAATTTAGCCACAAAATTGATTGTACCTTAAGGCTACAAAATCACGCACTAAAATCTAACTGCTGAATTACATGTTCTTTACGCTTTTAATATATATGTTAAATTTTGTGTCAATCAGATATTATTTACTATATGATCTATAAACTTATATTTTGTGTATAATTTTAAATTACAAAAATTTGAAATTTAAAAATTTATTGATGATGTAACTATTGATCTTTAGTTTTCTTGAAATTTTGCAAGTATGGACGATATAAGAAAAAGATGTAATTCAGTTGTAGATTTATCAAAATTCACTTCCAATAAAAAGATATTAAGTAAATTTGTAACCTAAGGCTACAACTAAATTTTTTTTTTGATGAGAAACATGAGATTTTCATTCATAAAGAAAAGGAGATACAACAGAGAGCAAGGGACAACATTACAAACAAAGCTCATCCTGAATCAAGTGCTCAACAGGACCTGGGAATGATCTTTTCCAAACCTGAGAAACACTAGAATTCTAGCTACCTTTGCAAGGCCGTGAGCAACTCTGTTGCCTTCCCTTTTCAAATGCTGAAAAATACACTAGCTGAAGGAGGAAGAAATGTCCCTAATATTCTAGATGATGTGCCCAAACTCACCACCAAAGGCCCCTACGTTAATTGCCTGAATAATGGACAAAGCATCAGCTTCACAAATAGCGTGAGAGACCCCCATTTCTGCAGCAAGGAGAACGCCCTCTCGCATGGCCAAAACTTCTGATATTTCTGCAGAGAAAGCCGCGAGGAGGACCTTGCATGAAGCAGCAAGAATTTCACCACTGCAGCCACGAATTACCACACCAATACATGAATTTCTTCCATCATCAGATGCAGCAGCATCAGAATTAATTTTGAGGTAACCAGCCGAAGGAGCCATCCATTTGGACAGAGGAGAGGCCTGGAGGGGTAAGCGGAAGAGAGCAAGCTGCTTTGAACTCGGCCAAGGTGCTGTTTGCCAAAATCGTAGCTTGAAATGGAGGACAACTAGAATCTTCATGAATTGCTTGGTTACGGTTCCACCAAATAGACCAAGCAACAGCAAAGAAAAGTTCTAAATCATTCGGTGAGCATTTTTCAATAATATTCAAAACAATATCCACCAAATCACAAGAGGGAGAGCAGAGATTAACAGGACAATTACTCCAAAATGCCCAAGTTAATTTTGCGTGATCACAATGCAATAGAGCATGGGCTATGGTTTCAATGGTTTTATCACATAAAGGGTAGAAGCAAGAGCAGTGAATTCCTCTAAGATTTAAATTTTGCATAGTTAGAAGACCGTTAACACATATCCTCCAAGCAAAAATTTTGAGTTTTGGAGGAATTTTTTGATGCCACATCCTTTTCCAAAGCAAATTCATTGAGCTATTTGATGTGCTTTCGCCTTTCACAATAGAATCCACCAAATCTAAGGCAATGTGATAAGCGCTTTTGACTGTAAACTCACCTCTTTTGTTGCCGATCCAAATAAGGCTGTCCTCAGGTAGTGCAAAGCTTAAGGGAATTTTAATGTTGGTGCTGGCTTCATGGGGCAGAAAAATGGCATTGTCTACTTCAGCTTTCCACCATTTCGTTTCATGGTCTATGAGTGAAGACACCATAGGAAAGTCATTAAAATCAACTTGGGGAGAAATCACCTTGTAGGTTGATGACGTTGGCAACCATCTATCTTCCCAAATGTGAATTCGATGACCATTGCCCACTCTCCACTTTATGCCTCTTCTAAGAACCTCAAGGCTGTTGTGAATGCTATGCCAAGCATAAGAGGGGTTGCTCCCTTTTTTAGAATTAAGTATATCATCATAAGGGAAGTATCTTGCTTTGAACACACATGGCTACAACTAATTTTATAACTAAACTTTGTCATTCCATAAATCCATATGATCTCTTCAAGAGTTATCCATTTATTATCCACATTCATTCAATTTTTTTGTAAGCCATTGCACATTCAAACTTCTTCATCATATTGTAACACAAATTGCAGTCATACAAGAGCAAATCATGCATTAGTATAGTTCCTTAATCAATTTAAGATTTCATAAAATTATTTTAATCTATCTCATAAATAGATAGATTCCTGTGCATAGCATAAGTTAGCGACTAGTTTTATTGAATTATATGTAAAAATAAAAACTAGGATGTAGGATGAGTTGTAAAATGAATCGGTAAAATAAATATAGTGTTTGAGAATGCAAAATAAGTTTTTTTTTTTTTTTTTTTTTGATGCTAGTGCTTTAAGCACAAGAGTGTGGGCAGAGTACATTGATTAAAGTCCTTACTAAGGTCTATGACAAGGTCCATCTACCATTATATATTAAGCAAAAATGTACTTTTAGTCTCTACATTTTGGGTCAATTCTCATTTTGGTCCTAAAATTTATTTCGTTACTAATGTAGTATCTAAAAAAACAAAATCCTTTTTAAAATAGTCTCTGCCGTCAACTCACTAACGAAAATCTCCTATGTGGCAAATGAAGTGTCCTGCTTGCTGACTTGGCACTGATATAACCATTAAAATATTATTAAAAATAATAATTTGGCATTTTTAAATCCCATGCCAATATTTTAATTTTTTAAACAAATTCACATTAGAAAATTTATATAAAAAAGAAATTCATTTTAAAAAAAAAACCTTAAATCTAATTTAATTAAAAAAATTATTACTTATTATTATTAATTTTCATAAAAACGTCACAAATTGTTCTTCGTGTTCTTCCCAATCAAACCCAGTAATGAAGAACTCAAACCAGATTACAAGAACACAAACCCAGCAGCCAATAACTCAAACCTAGATCAAACAACACAAACGAAAAAAAGAAAAAGAAAAAAAGAAAAAACAGAGATCAAATCCAGCAAGCCCCAAATCTAATCTCTAGCAAACCCCAAATCCAAATTCAGCAACCAAATCTAATCTTTATCATATCCAAAGAAACCAAACCAAACCATAAATAAACCGAAGAAATAAAGCCATAAACCAATAACCAACTCAATAAGAAGCAAAGCCATAAACCCAGAATTTCTCTTGAGAAACAAACACACAAAAAACCCAAGACAAGAGCAAGCAAGACACCCAAATTTGAACCAAACAATCAACACCGCGTTCTCTCCAAAAAAACAAAAACACAAACATACCAAAATCAATAGCAAGGATACCCAGATCTGAACAAAATCAATCATGCAAGAATCAAACAAACCCAAATACCCACTCATGGGCAAGGATTCTCTTCTTGCTGCATACCATAACCCCCACTGGCGATGTTCACATTTTCCATATCCAAACACCATCCTCCACCGAAACTCATAAACCTATAAAAATCATTAAACCCACATGGAAAAGAAAGACACTTAAATTTAAAACAAACAACACCCAGATGGAAAAACAAACCCAGATTGAACCTCTGGTGACCGAAGCGGTGGAGCAAAGGACACTTAAAGAGAGGCCTTGCCGATTTAGTATGATGAGAAGCTCAAGGTTCGGCCGTAGAGGCTTTGCCAATTTGTGAGTATCGAAGGATTAGAGAGAGTAAGATCGTGTGGATAGAGGTTTGGAAAAAAATCACCGTCGGTGGTGGCTCATGGTAGCCGTGGAATAGCTCAGACAGAGAGAGAGGAGAAGAGAACCGGAGAAGTTGATCTGATTTCCAGCTTAACCTAAATCTTTTGTTTATTTGTGTTTGATTAAGAAAACATAAAATGCATGAAAATGTGAGACTTGAGTTAAAATCAAATTTGTATTTCCAGTTTAAATCAAAATTATATTTTTTGACGTGGTTTTTGAAAAAATAATTTTAATGCTAACATGGAACTAAAAAAATGCCAAATAGAATTTTTAATGATATTTTAATGTCACGTCAGTGCAAATATAGTACTCCATTAGCCACGTAAGATATTTTGTTAGTGAGTTGAGGGTATGAACTAAAATAGAATCGAAAAATAGAATCGATTTTCTTTTTTTTAAAGATGATAATAAAAACGAAATCAATTTTAAAACTAAAATATGAATTGATCTAAAATATAGAAATTAAAAGAGTATTTATGCTTATATATTAAATAGTTAAAAATGATAAAAATTGAATCATCTTCGAAGTACAGTTGCTTCCGGATCAGATACCAGTACCATGCCACCTTTCTTTTTTGCGTCATTTTCACCCTATATATTTATTTATTTTTTATTTTTGGTTTCCTACCATGTTTTTTTAAAGTTTTCAACTAGAGGTTAATCACTGTTTGTGACAGGTGGACCCATAACAGGGTAAATTGCTGGCCCTGAGAGTTTTTTCAAAGTGCTGATGCCTGGACGTGAATTAGGGAGCTCCTAATCAAACCTAAGACAGCCACTTTGAGACCAAATACCCAATCACTTAGCCAACCCCATTGAATTTTATATATTTATATAGATATGGAATATTCTCCATTAATATTCCCTGGCTACTAGAGTCTAGAGCTACCCACATTTTTACTCTCTTTTAATTTCTACAGTATTATATTTACCATTTCTTCTATTTTCATTTACTATGTTTATATATGCAATAACAAAGTGCCCCGTCTCTTTTCATGACCTCATCTGTCACCATATGGATGTAATTTCCACCGCCCTATGTCCCAGCTGTCTGAGTGTGCCATATAAACAAACAATTGAGCACCAGCTTCAAGAACCCCACGATAAAACCATATATGTTCTACTTCTAGTCTTCTAGTACAACGCCCAACAACTTATCAAACTTTATCTGTATTTTGTTTTTCTAGTCCCCAATATTACAGAATACGTCAACCAAAGCTCCATCTGCAGAGAGAGAGAGAGAGAGAGAGAGAGAGAGAGAGAGAGAGAGATGAGCAGCTCAGAAGAGGAAAGACTGGTTCAGATGATAGAGGATTTTATAGAATCAGAACCACCGCCTCCCATTTTTTCTGCTTCCTCAACATGCCTTCCTCTTAACTATCATACCCAATATCTCACTTTACAGGTATATATGTTTTTTCTTGTATTTATTATATATTTGTTTTGTTGGTTTTCTTTGCGTGTGTGTGAGAGAGATCATATATTTTACTGATTTTTGTGTGATTTCAGGAGATTGTTGGGAGTAAGACACAGGCTGAGGCTGAGGTCCTAGAGTGTGTGTTGAGGCACACGAGAAACAAAAGGGACGCTAAGAAAACGACTTGTCTGAAAAAGTGGCTTGTAATGAAGCACAAGATAGATGGCTATAATGCTTCTCTATGTCAAACATCTTGGCTCACTTCCTTGGGATGCCCTGCTGGTGTGTCTCTTTCTCTCTCTATATATCCCTCTTTTGTGGCTCACTCAATTTGTCAATTTCTTATTTTTTGCATCAAATTCCTTATGTCCCCTCTGTTCCACAAATCTAATAATAATGTTTCCACTTTGGTTAAAAGAATTTAAAGTTGTGTTCGGTTTTAGCACAAACAAAAACATTTTTGTGTTAAGTACTATAATACGACTTATGGAAGTTGATAACGCAATTTGTCATTTACGGTTCAGTTACCAAAAAGAGGAAAATGCCCAGAAAGACCTATCATGAATTAAAAAAAAAAAAAAAAACTTTTATGTGGTAACCTTTGAAAACAATGGTTGTTCTTGACAATATGTATATGTCCCACTACATGCATATCTGTTCGAATATCCTTATCTTCCTGAGGAAATTCTAATAAATTGTTACCAAATGCATCTTTTAATCGTTTTGATCATCCAAATTTGAAGCGCGTGGGAGATACGCGCTTGAGTTCAGGTGTTTTTGGTGTGAATCCCACTTGGACTAGGGTTAACTTAACACTCTTTTAAGTATTTCTTGGGTTTTTTTTTTTTTTTTTTTTTTAACAGGTGATTATGACTACATTGATATCACAGTGCAAAATGGAAATGGTGATCCAATGAGGCTCATAGTGGATATAGACTTCAAGTCACAGTTTGAGCTAGCAAGGCCTACGCCAACCTACAAGGAGCTCACAAATATACTCCCACACATCTTTGTGGGGACTGAGGACAAGCTCAACAAGATAATCTCAATTCTATGCTCAGCTGCCAAACAGTCCCTTAGAGAGAGAGGACTCCACATACCCCCTTGGAGGACTATTACTTACATGCAGTCTAAGTGGCTCTCTGACTGTCACAAACTCCCTACTGCAGTAGGATCATCAGAGAACAGTAATAGAGAAACAAAAGGTGATGCACAAAATTACAGCAAGTGGGCACCTTCACCTCCAATGGTGAACAAGTCCAAGAGAAGCAAGTTGGCTGGCGGGTCTGGCTTGTCTAGTCAGTTTTCTAACATGAGCATAAATTGTTGCTGATTTTGATTTTTGGTTCTTGGGTTCTAATTTTGGCATAGGCCGGGGATGCCCAATTTTGGTCCTTTTTTTTGGTCATTTTGTCCAAGTATTTGGGTATTACTTAGATCCTTTTTGTACCGAGGCATGAGAGCAATTCGATTTGTCTGCCATTTCTTTTCTTTCTCTTTCATTTTTGTTACATTTATTTTTATCTATTTGTCAAAATTTTAGTTTCTTGGGTCCATTTCTTTGCTGAGATATGAGAAATGACACCAACATCTCAATTCTCAATCATGGTTCTTTGCTTTGGATTAGTTAGTTATTTAATGTATGTAGTAGTATCATTTTTGTTTCAATTAAAAGGGATAATTTTCTAAAAACTCACAGAAAAAAAAAAATGGTCTAATCTAATTTGTCCCTTGCACCATTGAGACCTGCCTCACTTCACTTATGCAGGCGCATGGTACCAGCATTATTACACATTTACCACAGGTATAGACTAATTCCTAGGCGTGCATCATGGTCATAAAAGGCTTCAGTGTGACTTTTGGATACAAAAATTTGTAACCAAAATGAATATAATCTGGCCACAGAATCTCTACTATGAATGATATTTTCTAAGGGTTTTTTTTTTTTTTTTAAATGCCTATAAAAAATAATTTGGGATACGCTTTTATTTTCAAATCTTAATTGTTTGATGAGATTCATGGATGGGCTCTAAAGCTTTGCATTTTGTGCTGGAGAGGTCATGAGTCATGACAACAAACGAGGGTGAACAGGAAATTTTCATTTCCTAGCTAGTTTGGCGGTGATAGTCACGTTTTGACATTTAAGGTACTACCCATATTAATGTGAATTCCAGCAGTAGTATGGCTTAAAGCTTAAGGAGTTGAAGATTATATTTCCAATACGTAGGGAGAGAGAGAGAGAGAGAGAGAGAGAGAGAGGGAGAGAGAGTGTGTGTGTGTGTGTTTTGAATGATTACCTCAAACGAATAGTTTGGGATTTGAGTAAAGCCTTTCTAGGATCCCCAAAATTCATATTATTATAAATGTTAAAGTTAAGGAAGTCGATTAGCCTTGTCTCATGGTTTTGATCCTTTCATTGAATTTCTTAATCCATTTTTTATACTATCATTGACAGGATAATACAAGTATACAGTCTTCTAGAAACATGTAATTGAAGTTATCAACAAAAGAGTAGGCAATAATTATACAAAAAGATATAAATATATATATATATATATTTATATATATTTTGGTTAGATTGGATTTCATTCAAAGACTAGCAGAGTTCCAATATTACAAACGCCGTCACAAAACAAGTCAAAGTTGTCTAAAAATAACAAGAGCAAAAAGATGGGGGTTATCAAAAGTTACAAAGTCATATTACAACAAAGTTCCCCTCCTTGCTAAACGATAAGTACAACGGTTAGCTTCTTTGTAAGAAAACATTCCCAAAAAACATCCTACACTACATTCATCAATATTCAAAAAATATCTAATTAAATTCATCAAGCTCTACTACTAGACTCTGAATATTCAAATAGACACTCAATATTAACCCATCTCTAACTCTAAGAACCCACAGTTAAGCATCTACATTGTTTTTAAACCCAACAGCTCTAGGATAACTCTAAATCTAAATCTAATGATTGAAGGGGAGTGCATCAAGGGGTATTTTAGAGTTGTTGGGTTTGTAACCAGTGTAGCTACTTAATTGCAAGTTTTTTACTTCACATAATGCATGAGAGGGTAATAATAAATTGTCTAACACTTCGTTTTCACCTCAATTTAAAAATCAAATAAAATAATTCATTCATTATATATATATATATATATTAATAAATTTTTAGGACAAAATAATTCATTAAAATTTTACCAATAAAACACACTCTAATTATATTAAAATATTATAAATTTGATAACTTTTATGATTTGCATAAGTATTAACATTATTATATTTATTTTTTATAATTTAATAATGAGGATGGAAGATTTAAATCCTAACGGTCTCCATTAAGTTGAACTACAAAAACTCTGGCAATAGTATAATATTTATATATATTTAACTGCATCTAGCTATTTGGCATGAAAAGGAGATGTGCTTTTTTTAATTGGATAGGTGCTTTTGTTTTAAATATATAATGGCAAGTGGTAATGAGTTTTAATTTCCACATTTTATTTACTTAATAGGCGATGTGACAGTCTCTCATTAAAACAAAAAGATATTTCTTTAAAAAAAAATACTAAAGGTAAGTCAAATCCAAATAAAAGATATTTTAAAATTACATAAATGAATTTATTTTGTTTGTAAACTTGAAATTAAATGCTCAAAAGGTACCCTTTCATGCAGTATGTAGACTTGCATGATTTTTTTATAGAAAATAATTTTTGCATTAGTTTCTCATAATTAAAGTGACAAAGACAATATATTTTTTTACATTATATTTTGAAATAAAAAAAGAAGCCATTTGTTATATATGACACATGTAGAATTACTATTTAAAATCTTATACTGATCCATTGGTCACAATATTTTTTCATGATTTGATGAGAAGGATTGTTAATAATGAGCAGTCATTTATACATAGATCCACTGCTGTTCTCTACATATAAATTGACAAAAATGATGTTCCTAAAATTTTTTGGCAGTACTTTCTTCCATGCCTGGGATAAATTAAAAATTTTCAACATTTATTTGAACTTGATTCATTTAGAAGAAGTGCTTACCGAAAGCACCTCTGAAATCAAGTAACAGTCTCTTTGAACTTGATTCATTTAGAAGAAGTGCTTACCGAAAGCACCTCTGAAATCAAATAACAGTATGAGACTTTGTCATTATAGAAATGATTCCTTTCTTTTATATTAATTGTTTTTTAGACCTCAGGCAAAAATAATAATAATTGTATATTTTAGACCCCTTCTTCATCTATAATAATAATAATAATAATTGTATATTTTATACCCCTTCTTAATCTCTATATATATATATATATATATATAACCGAAGTCTCTGAAATTCTCACAATTTTTCACATCAGCACAATATTTAAATAAACCAAGGCCTCTAAAATTCTCACAATTTTTCACATTAGTACAATATTTAAATAAAATTATTATTTTACTTAAATAAAATTATTTTTTTTAGTCCAAACTTAATAAGTAGTGAAATTTTATCTCTCTAAAAAATCCAACTTAAACTCAAACTCATCATTTTTTAAAACAAAATTATTTTTGTTTAATCTAAACTTAACCAAGAGTGAAGCTTTATCTCTTTAACAAATTCAACTTAAACTCAAACTCAATCGTTGATATTATTATTATTATTATTATTATTATTATTATTATTATTATTATTATTATTATTATTATTATTATTATTATTATTATTATATCTCTACTTCACTAACATGATATTTTATGATAGGGTGCAAACTTATAGTCATAGATTATTCTTTTAAATGTAACCCAAATTTGTTCTTATATTTTTCTATTTTTTAGTCATATATATTTATTTTTTGTTTCAATAATTTCTAAACTGTGAATCATTTGATTCTTTAATATTTTTTTGGTCTTTTAGAAGTTTTAATATTTGAATTTTTAAGTTATTTTTTGCAGTATTTGAAATTATCTGACAAATCTTTTGTAATCCATTACACATTTAAGCAATGACTTCTTCATCAAATTGTAACACAAATTGAAGTTATACAAGAGCAAATTATATAATGGTGTAGTTTCTTAATCAATTTAAGATTTTATAAAATTATTTTAGTTTATCTCACAAATAAGTAAGTTCTTGTGCATAGCACAGGTAAGTGACTAGTTATTAATATAATTTGTCATAAGCATATTCCACCGGTTCCTATCCTTCATTCTTTGATTTAAACGTAACTGTTCTTGTCGTTGCTAGCCGCATTTCTCTTTGATGTTCTTGCACCCTATTCAATTTCATGACTTGTCTTGTCCCCAACCCATTAATTTCTTTTTTTCCCTTCCAATTGGTACTTCTCATGAGGGTCACAAACGTTGAAATGACAAAATGACAACAAATTAGGGTGGCTCATTTTAACCCAAGAATTGGAATAGCTCTATTATTATTGTTATTTTGGGATGAATAATGACCTCTTTAAGTTATAAATACTTTTCCTTCTCCCAAAAATAAAAAGCTTTTTTTTTTTTTTTTTTTTTTGAGAATCCAAACCCGAAGGCCAATTTCATTGAAAGGAAAGGAACTACAAAGAGTCTCGATATACAAGAAGAGCTATATCATCAAGGATGGATTCAATCCACACCTAGAGCTCATTACCAGATTTAGCTTTTCTTGGAAGGTAAAGGGCAACAATATTGCCTAATCTTCTTATGTGAGAGAAAACACTTAAACAAAAATCATTTGCTAATACAAGGGAATCCTGGATGATATGACCAAATTTTAGGTTGCTGGTACTCTCATCCTTGAGTGCCGAGGTGACTATCTCAGCATTCCCCTCAACTGTGGCTTCAAAAATACTCATCTCCTTCACAAATAAAATTGCTCTTCTAGAAGCTAATGCTTCCATTGTGGCTACTGAGCATGGTAGAGGAATTCTTTCAACCAAAGCGCCAATAACCATTCCTGCAAAGTCTCGGATAACCACTCCTAAGCCAGCAGCACCCATCTCCTTGAAGATTGCCCCGTCAAAGTTCACCTTATATGCCAGAGGATTAGGGGGAATCCACCTAGTACTACTACCAAAAGTTGAGGGCTGCACTTAAGAAGGGAGCTGAGTCGAGGAAAAGTCATGTAGAATGGTCAAAGCCTTAACTTGAATGGTTCGAAAGTCATAAGAGCAGCCTCCCACACGGTTAGAATTTCTCATTTCCCAAATCATCGAAAAGATCACAGCAACCACGTTAATATCAAAGCTATCCCCTATCTCCACTCACTCTCCATTAGGTTAGTAAACCTCGTGAATTTGTGCTTTAGAAGCTTTTGACCAGCTTCGTTAGCTTCCCAAATGACCTGCAAAGCAGGGCAACTCCACAAGGAATGGATAGTATCCTCACAATCCAAGTGGCATCTAGGACAGGTGACTGAAGAGACCACTTTGTGTTTCCACATATTCAGGAGGGTGGGGATAGCTTCATGTGTTGCTTTCCATAGCATGTGTTTTACCTTGGGGGGACCTGCAAGCTCCAAATTCCAATCCACATTTTTTTACTTCGACCCATGTTACAATAGTTTAGAGCAAGACCCCTTTCAGACTTAGCTAGCATCTGGTATGCACTCCGAGTATAGTAAATTCCCTGATTTGAAGGAAACCAAACTTGTTTGTCTGGGGTCTAATTGATACTCAAAGGCAAACCTGCAATAATACTAGCTTCATGGGGTAGGAACTCCTGCTTTAGTAGATCAGTCTTCCAGGTTTGGGATTCATTATCAATCAAGTTGCTTATAGGGCTAAGAGAGGAAAACGGGGAGATGAAACTTCTAGAGCTTTGGTTTGATAACCATTTATCACCTTGGATTTTGATAGACTTACTGTCACCTACTCTCCAGATTGAACTTGATTCAATGACACGCTTGGATTGGAGGATACTCTTCCATGTGTACGAAACTTTGTGGTGACTTGTTGCCTCTAAGATTAAGCAGTCTGGAAAAAACTTGGCCTTGAAACCTTGTGAAACAGAGAATCCTCATGGTTCAACAAGCGCCAAATTTGCTTGGCTAAAAGGGCGTCATTGAACTTATTTAACTCCCTGAATCCCATGCCCCGCTCATTCTTTGGAAGACACAACTTCTCCCAGCTAATCCAGTGAATGTGCTTCTGCTCACCTCTGTATGCCCACCAAAATTTTCTTATGAGTACTTCTATTTCCTTAATCAACCCTTTTGGGAGTTTAAAGCGTGACATGGTGTAAATGGGGATTGCCTGAACAACTGCCTTCACTAAGATCTCCCTTCCGGCTTGGGATAGGAGCTTCTCCTTCCAACCCTTAAGTTTCTTCCAAATTCTTTCTTTGATGACACTAAAGGACTTATTCTTTGCGCGACCCACCTGGGAGGGCAGGCCCAAATAATTTTCATACCTTTGAATGGCAGCCACACCCAAAAAATTATTGATTTCCTCCTAAGTCCGGGCTAGAGTGTTAGAGCTGAAGAACAAATTTGTCTTACCCCCATTAATATTCTTACCCGATGCTTGCTTATAGAGCTGAAGGATTGATTAAATCTTTTGGCAATCTGAAGTAGAGGCTCTATAGAAAATAAGGCTATCGTCGACAAAGAGAAGGTGTGATATTCGAGGGCTTGATTAACAAAGTGAGACTCCTTTAATGCTACCCTTATCTTTAGCATTCTTTAGGAGACCATGCAGCCCTTCTATCTCCAAAAGAAACAAGTACGGGGACAACGGATCACTTTGGCGGAGACCTCTTTCAGGCAAGATGAAACCATGTGGTTGCCCATTTAGTAAAACCGAATATAAGACAGATCTGAAGCACATAGACATGAGCGATATCCATTGTCTGCTAAACCCCATTTTCTCCATGATTTTTTCAAGGAACCACACGGTCGTAGGCTTTGCTCATATCAAGCTTCACAGCCATCAACCCCAACTTACCTGTCCGCTTAGCTTTTAGGTAGTGGAGAGTCTCATGAGCAATTAGAATGTTATCAGTGATGAGTCTTCCTGCCATGAAGGCACTTTGATTTTTTGAAATTAGCTCAGGTAGAAATTTCTTTAGACGATTAGCGAGCACTTTAGCAATAAGCTTATATAACACGTTACTCAAACTAATCGGCCTAAAGCTTGTGACTCGTCTCGGACTTTGGATTTTAGGAATAAGCGTTATGAAAGTGTGGTTGAGGTTCGGAGGGATTATACCTGAATTAAGCACTGCCAATACTACAGTAGAAACTTCACCGCCTATTTTTGCCTAGAATTGTTTGTAGAAGAGGGGGGGAAGACCATTAGGACCTGGGGCCGTGTTAGCTTCCAATTGCTTGAGAGCAAGGTGGACTTTAGAGGCATGAAAGGGTCTAAGCAAGTTTTCATTCATCTCTTGAGAAATTCGAGGCTCAACACCATTTAACACTTCATCAAACATAGTCGGGTTGGATGAGGAAAAGAGATTAGAGTAAAAATTGACAATCATAACGCCAATCCTGCTTTCCCTATCAACCCACTGACCATTATGATCCTCTAGCCCTCCTATGTAATTCCTCTTATTCCTTTCGGTTGCTCGGCAGAGGAAATACTTAGAATTCTGATCTCCATCCCTTAGCAAATATGATTTCGCCTTTGGTTCCACATACATTGCTCCTTATCCATCAAATTTTTTATCTCATCCAACAAAAATTTTACTTGGCCATTTCCTCTTCCAGTAATGGCTTCGACTTCATCCTTAGCCAATAACTTCCTATTTCAGATTAAAGCCAACCTAATATTACCAAAAACATACTTATTCCACGATATCAACTGACTTTGATAGTTACTGACCTTTTCCAGGACTTTACCCATAGGATCGTTCATCGAGCATTTGTCCCACGTTGAATGCACCACCCCTTCGCATCCCTCATCTTTCAGCCACATATCCTCAATGCGAAAAGGCTTCTGGGGGTGGTAGAATCTACTATGGACATTATCTTAGTAAAGCCAGATTGGTTTGTGATTTAAAGAGAAGCCAGCCAGGTGGTGGAGGCGTACCGATGGAAATTTAATCAAACAGTCAGCTAAGGCAACCGCTCTGTCCAAACGAACCCAAACCAACGGACCTTTATATCGACTTTTACTCCAAGTGAATAGCAAACCCGTGAAGCCGAGGTCTTTAAACCCACATAAATCTAGGCAATCATGAAATTCTTGCATCTGTTTCTCAGGCCGAATGGCTCCCCGAGCTTCTCCTCCAATCTTGTAATTTCGTTGAAGTCATCGACAGACCCATGGCAAATCAATTTGAGTACTAAGGTGGCGAAGTAGGGACCAAGAATATTCCTGGTTGACTGTCTCAGAAGCTCTGTAGAAACTTGTAAACCGCCAGGCATCATCAATCCTTAGATTTACCACTGCGTCAATGTGATGAGGCGAGAAAGTCCGAATGTAAAGGTCTAACTCATTTTTCCATAACAGAGCAAGCCCTCCACTGAGGTGTCTTCGAGGAACCACAAACAGGTTGTCAAACTTCAGTCGACATCTAACCTTTTCCAAGTACGCACTCTTCTTTTTTGTTTCCATCAAGAAGATGAGGTTGGGTCATTTTGCTTTCACAATATCAGAAAGCTCTTGAACACGCCGCGGGTTCCCAAGCCCGCGGTAGTTCCAGCTGATACAATTCATGGCTACCGGTGTGAATGGGAAACAACCACTGTCGATATAATTTCTAGTGAGAGGTTGTCATGTGGAAGGATAGCTCTGCGTTTAGAGGGTTGCACATCTGAAGCTTCTAAACTTAGGCGTTCCCTAATAAACTCCAGCCTAACATCATCAGGAGCGGTAGGGATGGGCTTACAAGTCATTTTGGGCTGCCTACCTTGGGTGTTTGCCTTGGTTCCTCTACTTGGGCCAGCCCTATTTGATATATCCATGAGGGGAGGCTTGGATTTAACTAAGGCAACATGTGAGGGTGAGAGCTTTTATTTCCTATCAGCTCATTCTCAGCATTTGAGGAGGGCCCATTATCCACATTGGGGTGGGTCGGGCCTGATTTATATTGATTACTAAGCCCATCCATCGAGGCAGCCATGTTAAATCCACAATTTTCCTAAGATACAAACTGCATATAACCCTCCATAATTTCTGGACTAAAGCCTAACTCAACGTCAATCTCATGTAGCGTCTTTTCAAAGTTTTTTGTAACTAAATCCGAGGAATTCACGTCTAAGTTATGTGTTGACACAACTGACGGGGTTACCATTGTAAAGGGGCTGGTAGCTTAGCGGCATCCCGAGCAGACCTACCCAAGGAGCTACTAGGAGTAGAGGTTGGCACTAGGTGCTCCATGGCAGGGCTCACTGACAGGACACCAACCTGCGTAGAACCATTAGGAGTGGTAGAGGCTTTTCGAGTCGGGCGTTCCAGTTCAGCTCACAGCCATGGACCAAATTTCTGCTTCTCTATAGGTGATTTACCTTTGTTCTTCAACTAGATATCGTAGTCCCTGTCTTCATGCGTCAGACAACCACACCAGTAGCAAAAATTGGAAAGCCTTTTGTATTGAAAAGGTACCCACCCCATCACTACACCATTGTCCTTTAGCTTCCTCCCCCTACTCAAGGGTCTAGATACATCAAGCGTGACACAAACACAAAGGAAACAACCAATAATCCCCTCATTGGTAGACTCGGCCACACACACAGCTTTGCCGATGGAGTTCCCTATACTCATACCTAGCTCAGACATCATGCTTTTAATGGGAAGATCGTGAATCTGAACCAAGGAAGACAATTTCGTACCCTACCCGCCGGTACCGCCGGAATATTTCGTTCCGGCCCCTGAACCGGTATAGAAACAGGGCTGAATCGTATCGCCCAAAATACCGAGGTGCACCAGTTTGTTTCGACTATTCCGACGAATTTCGGAACTTTTCGGCGGTATTTTCGTTCCGGACCGGTACACATATAACTGGGTTTTTATGAAAAAAACTATACTTACAGCAACAACATCATCTTCTTCTTCATTTTAGCCACTTAGATCTTCTTTTTAGCCATTGAACCGCTGCCTTCTTTGTCTGCTCTCTCCTGCTTCGTTTGCTCTGCATTTGCTCTGCATGTTGATATTCTTTCTTTACTTTTCTTTTTGGAGAAGCTTTCTGCTTGAATGTTTTATCAAGGATGTATAAGCTGTACTACTGTTGTACCTATTTCTCTTGGTCTCTCTACCAAAAGCATAAAAAAGCCTCTTATTTTATTTACTTTCCCCAAAGCCACGTGACTCTCTTGGTTCTAATCTCTTGCTTATTTTGCTCTTTCAATTACTTTTTATTTTTTATTTAGTCAATTGATTAGACTGTAATGTCAAGCACAAATTACGTTCCAATTAGAGCATTTATTACCTTTTGTTTTGTATGTTTCTTGTAGTCTTATTTTGTGTGTACTGACACCACATTGAAATTTGAAACAAGATTCAAATTTTAATTACATTATTGATTTCAAATTTTCAACTATTATCAACTCATTATTTTTATATTTTTATTAATTAATAGGCTGATATGTGAGTTAGAGATAAACAAGTGAAGTATTATTTGCTTTAAACATGATTCTAGAGATTTTGTGTGTGTGTATATATATATATATATATATATATATATAAAATAGCGGTAAATCTAAAACGGTATATCGGTATTAACCGGTACCCAAAATATATCGTACCGCTGGCCAAACCGGTACAGTTTCCAGTACGATATTGACTCCCTTGATCTGAACCCAGAAAGTACACTTGTTGAAGGCTAGGGACGAGACAGTGGTCGCATTGTCAATCCTTTGAAAAATTACTAGATGTTTGTCATAGGTCCAAGGTTCGTACTCCAAGACCCTTTCCAGATCAGTGTCTGTATCAAACTCAAAAATCAAGTTATTTTCTCCCACATCGTGGACATGGAAAGGTTTTTGAGTTTGCCAAAGCAGCTTGAAAGTTCTTGATACGGCCTCCTTATTGACAATGCGGTGGGTTAGGAATTTTCCAGCTAGTAGCGACTTTGGCACACTGGGGAGATTTGGAACTTCAAGACCAGCCTCCTCCTCCTCAGAGAGTGACAACTTCTACCAGATACTTTCCACTTCCTCCATAGTGAGACAACCCCGAGAAGTAAGGAGAAGAGAGATTTTCCAAGAAAAAACTTGACGAGGGAGGAGGGAATAAAACAGGAGAGAAACACACAGTGAAGCCTTACCACTGAACAGAGTCAATGGAGGGAACTAGACAACCTATACTGAGATAGGGACGCACCTTCTACGAGTGTCTGGTGAACGCACAGCTCTGGCCCTAGAACAAGAGAAACTCCTTTTCAATGTCAAATCCAAAATGATGCTAATTATTAGTATTAGTGATTAATTTTCTATAATTATTATTTTTTTCTTTTTTTTATATGTAGTTTATAAAAGGTCCTGTTAAGTACACAAAACTCACACTATTTGTACGTTCTGAGAGAGGTTATAGTAAGTAATCTTTTAGTCTTAATTTGTTTTGGAGAAATTGATTTTTGGACTTGAACTTGCAAATTGTTACTTTTAATAAAAGGCACTAGCTATAGCACGGACCTCTCTTTTACTTAGTTTATAGTAAAATCATAAATTTCTCTTAGTGATTTACTTTCTATATAAATTATTTTTATTTTTGCTAAATTACTTTCTATATAATATCATCTAAAGTACCGGATGCATTTGCATCCTAGGATATATATAGTGATTGGTGTTTTCCTTAAAAAAATGATAGTGATTGATGAGCAGTTCAAGGTAGATTCTTTGTCTGATCCGAGAGAGAGAGAGAGAGAGAGAGAAATAAATTAAGAAAGAACACATGATAATGTCATGATTTATATGTTTGAACCCCATCCCTATCCAAAAATGACGTAGGGCCAACAAGCAACGAGTCAAAAAAACCAAGGCGTGAAACAGAATTTTGAAGAAGAATTGAGGAAACCTCTGGCACTTCGAAAACAAGTGGCTCAAAACAATGGGGGAAGTGAGGGGTCTCATCTACTGGTACAATTAGTAAAACAACCATGCCTTTGTCGGATCAGATGCATGTATTTGTTCTCTTTTCCCACCTTTTCCTGAGTGAAACTAGTCCATGTATTTCCATACCCTGCTATTTTATTATTTCTTACCAAGAACATGATAGCATACATCCAGAAACCGAACCAAGCAGAAAGCAATTCAATTGATCAATTATTCTATCCAGAAAAAGATGCAATTTATTTATTGATTGTCGGATCAGATGCATGTATTTGTTCTCTTTTCCCACCTTTCCTGAGTGAAACTACTCCATGTATTTCCATACCCTGCTATTTTATTATTTCTTACCCAGAGCATGATAGCATCCATCCAGAAACCGAACCAAGCAGAAAGCAATTCAATCGACCAATTATTCTATCCAGAAAAAGATGCAATTTATTTATTGATTATAGTTGGTTTAAGCTAGTTCAACTGATAAAGTTTTTTTGTTCTCAAGTAAGAGATCTACATTTCAAAAAACCAACTTGTGTCTTAACCTAATAATAAATAGTAATAATTATAGATTAGACATCATAGGTTGAATATATATTCTACAATCTAGCGTCTACAAATCTACTAGCCGGTTTGCATTAAATTGTATTGATTATTAAATATCGAATTGAACTTAATTTTTCTTTTTGAGAAAGCACGCTGTTATCCTTTAAAATTATTCAAATTGCAATGCTAAAAAGTAAAATCAATCTAAAAAAGTTCACATCACATTTGCAAGATATGGTTGATCTAATATCACTTTCACATGAATCTATTGCTAATATTATTTAAATTATTTTACATCAATCATAATATGTCAATTCAATAAATGTGAAAATTTTAATAACTAAG
Source organism: Castanopsis chinensis (assembly GCA_032878915.1). Lineage (NCBI taxonomy): Eukaryota > Viridiplantae > Streptophyta > Magnoliopsida > Fagales > Fagaceae > Castanopsis > Castanopsis chinensis. The sequence goes on from JAVQMG010000122.1 coordinate 22,812,476, forward strand.
TGCTTTCACAAAACGTCACCTCATTTCTGGTGATATCTTGATAGCTTTTGAATCTCTTTACAGTCTGCAAAGAAATAATCCAGCAAAAGAGTTTTATGGTCCTCAAGCTAAATATGAGTAAAGCCTATGATAGAGTTAAATGATCCTATTTGGAGGCAATCATGCGTAAATTGGGATTTAATGAGAAGTTGATTGCCATGATGATGCTATGTGTTTCCACTGTTTCTTATTCAATTCTTGTCAATCGTGAACCAAGAGGCTCAATTAATCCAACCAGAAGTATTAGGCAAGGAAATCTATTATCTCTTTTCCACTCTCTTTTATGCACAAAAGGTCTCCATGGTCATATTACAACAGAGCTTCCCTCCTAGCTAAAATATTAGTACAACGGTTAGCTTCAATTCCCTGTAAGAAAACATTCCCAAAAGCATCCTACATTCATCAGTATTCAAACAACATCCTACATTCATCAAGCTCTACTACTAGATTCTGAATATTCAAATAAACACTCAATATTAACCCCTCTCTAAGTACCCACAGTTAAACAACTACATTGTTTTTAAAGCCAGCAGCTCTAGAATACCTCTAAATCTAAATCTAATGAGTGAAGAGATGTGGATCAGGGGGTATTTTAGAGTTAATGGGTTTGTAACCAGTGTAGCTATTCAATTGCAAGTTTTTTTTTTTTACTTAGATAATGCATGAGATGGAAATAATAGAGAGTCCAACACTTCATTTTCACCTCAATTTTTTAAAAACTTCATTCATTTTATATATATTAATAACTTTTTAAGACAGAATAATTCATTAAAAGTTTTCCCAAACACACTAATTATATTAAAATATTATAAATTTGATCACTTTTATGATTTGCATAAGTATGAATATTATTGTATTTATTTTTTATAATTTAATAATAAGGATGGAGGGGATTTGAATCCTAAATGCTTTCATTAAGTTGAACTACAAAAACTCTCACTATAATATTATAATTATAGATATTTAATTGCATCCATGTTTGGCATGAAATGATTTTTCCGCTCTTAATAAATTTATATTTTGGTAAATTAAAGGATATTTTAAAATCACATAAATGAATTTATTTTGTTTGTAAACTTGCAATTAAATGTTCAGAAGCTACCCTTTCATGCAGTATAAAAAGTCACATAACTTTATTGCATTATTGTTTTATAGAAAAATCATTTTTACATTAGTTCCTGACAAAGACAAAGTCACATAACTATATTGCATTAGTGTTTTATAGAAAAATCATCTTTACATTAGTTTCTCATAAATAAAGAGACAAAGACAATATTTTTACGTTATATTTTGAAAAAAAAATTCATTTTTTATATGACACATGTAGAATTACTAATTAAAATCGTATAACGATCCATTGGTCACAAATTTTTTCCTTATGATTTGATGAGAAGGATTGTTAATGATGAACAATCATTTAATCATTTATACATGGATTTACTACTTTTCCTCCACATATAAATTGACAAAAATTGTGTTCCTAGACTTTTTTGGTAATACTTTCTTGCATGCATGGGGTAAATTAAAAAATTGCAACATTTCTTTAAATTGATTCATATAGAAGAGCTTGCCAAAAGCACCTTTGAAATCAAATAACAGTTTGAGACTTTCTCATTATACTAACTAGCTTGTAACTTATGTTTACGTACATAAACGATGATGATGATGATGATGATGATGATGATAACTAGTCGCTAACTCGTGTAATACATGAGATGGTTAAATAAATATTAAAAGTATTTATTTTGCTTAAAGGCCTATGACTTGACTTAAAAAATGTATAACTTGAAAATGAATGAAAATAAGGAATTTTTTGTTCAACATAATGGTTTAGAAAAATTCTTTTTCTTTCATATCATTGGTTCCACATAACACATCTCGACATGGGCTATTCTACGAAGATAACTTTATACTATCAATTGCAATTAAATCTACTATCCACCACCAATTTAATTTATGTTATTTTGATAGTAGATCTATAAATTACATCCTCATATTCTTCATCATTTAGAAGGTAACTGAAGTAATGATTGTATGTAATGTATAAATTTTACTCTTTTACAATGTAAAATTATTAAAATAATTAAAATAAAATCTAATGCTCTAGAAATTTTTTGAAATAGAATTTTAAATTTCTTAAAACTTAGTTAGTAGAGTTTCTATTTTACCTAAAAGTGAACTATCACAATAAATGAAAATTTAACCATTTTTTGCAAAGAGAAGATAACCATAGGTCTTATAGCATAGGATGTTACAATTAGATTTGTACCATGTGTAATACGTTAGTCCATTATGATAGTTCCAAATAATATCCTAATACCTATCTATATGAGTATTCTTTTTAAAGATGCCATAAAGGATGGAGTTTAATAGAAGTCATTTAAGATCCAACGTACCCAATAATTTTTTTTTTTAAAAAAAAGGAAATTTCAAAAGTCTTTTAATTGTAAATTTTTTTAATCATAAAATAGACTTTATCTAAATTCTAAAAGAAAGCATTCAAAATGATCATGTTAAGTTATGGTTTTTCACATAACATTTATGTTGACTTTATTTCATGACAATAAGTGTTATAATTGCATTAATTTATTTTCTTATATTTTGTGGGATTTTATTGTATTGGGTTTAGTATTAAGTTGGTGTGAAAATTGCTCAAGAAGTTGATCTTGTGCCTTGGCTCATGAGTGGTACAACCTACGAAAGTCACATAAGAAGAACATGTTGGAAGTTGACGAGTCAAGTGCCAGGTTGTATTTTGCGAGTCATTTCATGACTTAGGCCAAGTCGCGAGTGTCCCGCGAAACTCTCTACCTGAATGATTTTAAGTGTGACTTTCCTACCTTTCACCCATACTATATATACACTCATTACCCACAAAATTGTAAAGAGGCTATTCAGAAGAAAACCCTAGAGAGGTTTCTACCACACACCCATCTTTTAAAGAGAGAGCTACTCATCCTTTAGTGAGAAATCATTGTAGTCTCTTCTCCTAATCATTGAGGGATTCGGATAACAAATGAAGACAAGACTTCGAGAAGTCTGTTGGTAGCAGGAGCTTGGAGGACTCAAGTACATTGGGTAGATTAGGCTTAGAGGGTTTTTTTGATATTCGTGTTTTTCAACTTATTCACTAGTGGATCAATTTTGGCTTGGAGAGCCACGGAGAGGTTTTTCGTTGAGTACTTCAATTTCTTCTTCGATAACATGTCTTGGTGTTATCTTTGTGTATCTCTCTTCCCTACACTTTAAGCTTTAAATTTATTGCTTATGGCTTAGCGTAGTGTTCCAATTTATTATGCTTGTTTTTTACTCTTGTTTTGTACTTAGATAAGTTAGTATAAAAGAAATTAAGCCATAATTTAAAATTGGGGGGTTCTAAACAAGTATTAGTGTTTTCACACTAATTGGGTTTTCAATTGGTATTAGAATAGGTACACCTGTTTTGGTTTAGTTACCTAAGTGTGATCTTGACCCTTTTTGTTTATTGCCATGGGTAGTGCTTTGTGTGCTTCTTTGCAAGTTTTGGATGATATTAAATGTAACATGCCATGTGTTTGTGAAAATGCCTCTATAATTGTTTATCCTCATGCCTATGATGACATGTTAGGTGTAGATAAAATTCCAAACGTCAAAGTCTTGAAGAAAAAGGCTAAGAAGTTTCATAAAAATTTGAGCAAGTTCATTTGTGAAAGGATGATTTGATTGCTAAGATCAATGTCCAACAAATTGGTTGAAAAGTATAAGAAACTTGCTGAACATTCTCTTAAAAAACTAAAGGAGTTTGAATTTTTGAATGTGGACTTGGATGCTAAACTTGTTCTGTATAACAAACAAGTTGATGATCTTAAATGTGAACATGAATATCTCAAGAAGCATGACAAGTGTTTGATTGCTAAACCTATTGCTAAAAAGGAAGATGTTATTTGTTGCAATCATGTTGTGAGACCTGATTTTGTGTCTATTGTGAGTTCTACCTCTAAAGACAAATCAGTGTACATTCGTTCACACCAAAGAAATCTAAAAGTATAGAGAAAGACTCTTAAGCCTAAGCCTTCGTTTAGGTCTCACCATAGGGATTTGAGTGGATCTAAATTTGTTGCTACTTGCCACCATTGCAATGTGATCGATCATATTAAACCTCAATGTTCCGTGTTGAAGAAAGAACAAAACCATGTTACTAGATCCCTCCCTAAAAAGTCTAGTGGACCTAAACATATTATTTGTCATCATTATGGTGCTTTTGGTCTAAGACCTCATTAGTTTAAGTTTCAATCTCTTAAACGAATGAATAAATAAATAAGAAAGAGAAACTTGAGTTTCTTGGAAAGTGTGCTCAGAAAGAAATACCAAATTTGAGTAAACATGGTAAGTTGTTGAAGAAAGTTTTTAATGCTCTTAACTCCTTGACGTTGACATCCCATTTTGCAATCCGCATTAAATTTCACATGAAGGGTAAACGGGTAATTTCACCTTAAAAATATGTATCTTGATTCTAGTCATTAGATCTTTAATCTCATTTCATCAAAATGATATTAATGTTGTAACGATCAAATCGACTAGTTATAAGCCTTTATCGGATCATCAGATTGAAAGTTATCATCAAATCAAGTTTTAGTCACCAAGATGCATCATTACAAATTGAGTCCGACTATATGTGATTATGAACAATTGATTCTAATTGTTTATAATTATAATCAATTTGAAATTAATGGCGTGTCATAATTTGATTAGCTAGGACTACATTTTAGGTAAGGTTACACTCACTTAATTAATTAGATAGTCAAACACAAATTATTCAATGAATAATTTGTGCAATTATCTTTTTTATTAGGGTAAATTTGGAACATTTAAATATAAAATGGGAGTGATTGGAGCCTATTAATGTTAATTGGAAACTAATTTGGGACCTATTAATGTTAATTGTGATGAAATTATTTTCTAACAAATGATCTCTACTCATAATTTCATTGATATCTCTCAGAATATTTTGAATATGTGAATGAGATTAATTTTCCTAGAAACTAGACATCCGGTGCCTCAATTTGAGCACAAGAACGAGACAATTCTGATCATAATTAAGTAAGATATGTTTTTTTTTTTAATTTGGATCTATAGGCTGTTACAGTAGTTACGGGAAAATCAAATTTTGCTTGCTCCTCACTTCCTCCAATCTCTCTACATTTAATGCACCTGATTCTCCCAAATTCTAAAATAAGTCTAGGTTCATGATATTTTGTCAACCCTCATTAAATGACCTTCTATTCGTATTTTCTCCACCACTACTATATAAACCCCCCCCCTCTCTTCCATGTCAAAATACATTGAAAAACCCTCTCTCTTCTCCCTTCTTGAGTTCTAGGGAAGTAGAGTAGTCTTGTCATATCTTGGTCTTCCTGAGACTCAAGGTATTGAGTGAGACTCACTCTGCCTCTCCTAACTCTTTTTTTTTTCCCACCCTTAGGACCTCCATCAAGAGTCGCCTCCTCCACCATATGGATCTTGCATGAAGATATAATCCTTTTCCCTAACTTGCTTTTTTTTTTCGTGTTGCCATGCTGAGAATTTAAGATTAAAGCATGAAAGTAATTATTTAAATTCCCTTGAATATACTTGAATGCTTTAATGCTCTTATGTTTTCTTCACATGTTCTTGGTTGTTCATCACATGTTAATGTATAACACTAGTTTTGATCTTAAATCCACATAAAAAATATGAAAAAAATATTGTTTCATAATTCTTTCAAATCCCTGAATTTGGGATATCACTATCCAAACACATTCACTAGAATTTATTTTTCAATCCAAATGCAATGCTTAATAAATTGAATTAGGGTTTATCACATATACACACATTAAATTCAACATGCAAATTGATTGACATATTGGATGATATGGTATGAATGTTGGCCACCATAGTTTAGAAGACCAGTTTCACCGGGCAAGCTGGGTGCCTAACAACTTTCCACCTTGTAACATAGCATTTGAGGTTAGATCAAGGGTTAATAGATCAATACTTATCATTGTAATTTTCAAATTCTAGATTGTAACTAGGAAACAAAGCTATGTACTTTATCTTAGATTGTGTTTAGGACCAAAGCCATGTAATTTCCAACGATCAATATAAATTCAATTTCAAATTAATAAAATGATGAATTTTTCAATTATAGTTTTCTTATTTATTCCAACATTAAAATAAGTGGCGACTCCATTGTAAAACCCTTAATTTAAATGGGAAAAATATAATTAGTCGAACCTCCATTCTGAGAGGCAATAACACAATTCCATACATTCACATGGGTTTGGCCCAACGCAAAAATGGGTTGAGGGCGCGATCTCTCACATTTGACTATGTGCATCTCCATTTCCTATTCTTCCAACCCTCATCTCATTTTTCATGAGATATTCATTCCTAATAATTGTTCCATTTGAATGAGGAAGAGTTCCTATGACTGAGCTTTTACTCTTTTGGTCATCGATCTAATTCTTTCGATCTTTGTAGGACTCTTCATGCATTGAATGCTATATCCTTGTGCATTTGGGCATTATGCAAATAGCTAGATGACCCTGATCATATCCTTTCTCCAAGATGGACATCTCCCTCAAGATGTCGAGGAAGCTAGGAAGATGAGGAAGAGAGTAGCCAGATTCAAGATCCTGAATGATATCCTATACAAGAGAGGTCTTTTCATGCATTACTTGAAGTGTGTCAATGAAGAGGAAGCCAAGTTTATTCTAGAAGAGAACCATGAAAGGGTATGCAGAGATCATGCAGGCCTAGGTCCTTGGTAAGCAAAGTTATCTGAACAAGTTATTTTTGGCCTACTATGCAGGTAGACGCAAGAGAGTTCGTCAAGAAGTGTGACAAGTGCCAGAGATTTGGGAATGTCCAACGCCTTCAGCCAAGAGACTAACGACGATAGCCTCCCCGTGGCCATTTGCACAATGGGGAATTGACATCATCGGTCTACTACCACGAGGTAAGGGACAAGTAAAGTTTCTGCTAGTCGCTATTGATTACTTCATAAAGTGGGTTAAAGCGGAGGCATTGTCAACCATCACTGAAGCAAAAATCCAGAATTTCATATGGAAGAACATAATCTGCAGATTTGGGATTCCACGGATGATCGTATTAAACAATGGGCGGTAGTTCGATAGTTAAGGCTTTAAGGACTTTTGCTCAGGCCTTGGGATCATGAACCAGTACTCATCCCCAAGACACCCATAGGTGAACGGACAAGTGGAGGTGACCAACCGAGCACTACTGAAGATCATCAAAGCTAGGCTGGGTGATGCTAAGGGGGTCTGGCCAGAGGAATTACCCAATGCCTTGTGGGCTTACAGGACTGCAACAAGAACCCCGATAGGAAAGACCCTGTTCAGACTCATTTACGGCACTGAGGTGGTGATCCCGGTTAAGGTGGGAATAACCAGCATCAGATGATAGACATTCCATGGAGAAAGCAACGACAATCAATTAAAGGTCAACCTAGATTTCTTGGACGAGACTAGAGATGAAGCCTCCAACAGATTGACAAAGTACCAGCGGAAGATGGCTGAGTACTATAACGAAAGGATGAAGCTCAGACAACTTGACATAAGGGACCTCGTCCTGCGTAAAGTCACCCCAGCAACCAAGGACCCAACATAAGGGAAACTCAGCCTAACCTAGGAAGGACCCTACCAAGTAGTCCATTACTCAAGACAAGGTAGTTACCACCTAAAGACCTTAGACAAACTAAGACTTCTACGACTATGGAACATTGAGCACTTGAAGAAGTACCATTAATAAATGTAACAAACAACTGTATTCATTTTTTAGAAGTAATAAAAGGATTATTCAGCCTAATATGAGCAAACCTAGCAGCCTAAAAGCCCAAAAATGGTTAAGTAACAAGATTCCACCTAAACGGATGTAAGTTACTGACGAAGCTAAGAATGACAAAATACCTTAAATGGGTGGAAGTCACAAAAAGAAAAATGGCTAAGTAACAAGATTCTGCTTAAACGGATGTAAGTTACTGACGAAGGTAAATGAACAACAAAATCCTTTAAAAGAGGTTAAACAACGAAGAATGGCCGAATAACCAGTTTCCACTTAGACGAAGATAAGATACTGACAGATCAAAACCCCATCAATAAGAGTGCAAGTCACAAGGTACTTACGCAAAAAGAGTAACTAAAGGAATGAAGAAAACAGAGATCACGCAAAAACAAGAGTACAGACAAGTAAGTGTACGATCATAGATGTAATTAAAGGCCCAAAAACAACGGGCAACCACCATTGTTTTCATAGTGAAATTAAAAACCCATAAACACTGGGCTAAAAATATTGTTCTTAAATTAGAAATATTTTTTTGAAAATAGAATCAAAAAGCCCAAAACACACTAGGCACCAAAAAAAAAAAACAAAAAAATATATATAGAGAAAAAGTAGGTTCAGGAGTCTGGAGGAGGCAGAGGGGCTTCCCTAGGAGCATCACCCTCAAGAACAGTGGACTGAGAAGCTTAGTCAACTGCCATCTCTTTGTCCACCTCTTTAAGATCAAGGTTCTCTAAGTCCACTCCAGCTGGATACTAGACGAGATACCGCCTCAGGAGCTTGAAGCCTTTGAAGTACTAGTTGAAGAGGACGGTGTTTTACTCCTCCGTCGTCTGAAAGGCTTTCGTGGACTTCGCAGCAATTGTCTTAAGTTTTTCCTTCACAGCCAAGAGTTGCTTGTCCTTCTCCAAGACAAGCTGCTTTTCTACCCTCAGCACGTCAGAGAGACCCTTAACTTGCTCTTTGACGGTGTTAGCCTCTCCCATAGCAGTGATTAGGTTCTTCTTTAATTTGGAGTTTTCTTCCTCTAAAGCCTCCATCTGAGACACCGCCGACAACACCTTTGCCTCCTGAGTAAGAAACTCTGAGGTAATGTGAAGGCTCTCCCCTAGCACTTGCAAAAAAGGATCCAGACCTTAAGACAATACAAAAAAAAAAAAAAAAGGGATGAATTTGCACAAGTGCACTATCTAGACAAGCTTGTGGAGATGACGGCTCACGACCTCATTAGGAGACGAGCCCAAGAACACCTTCATATGTTCGGCAGTAAAAGTCTCGTGTGCCCTTGCCAGTGCAACCCTAGCATCGTCCCAGACATTAGACGAACAAGAGTCTGCTTTTCCCTTCCCCTTGTCACCAGTCCCCGGCCTCCTTTGTTAGGGAATGATCTCCTCAACCGTGGTAGTCGAGGGAGGCTGCCCTCGTCGTCTCAGTCCTGGGAGTGGCTGGGGTACCTAGAGTGACGGAGGCCTCCTTATCTATCACACGCACAGCCCAAGTCCCGATGTTGGAAAGGGGCTCGTTCTTCTTGGCCCTCATTCATGCATACATCCTTTGGTTAGACTTCGTTATCATCTCTGCAGAAGGAAAACACTTGTTAAAAAAAAAAAAAAAAGGAAGAAGAAAGGAGCCGCGCGGACAAACTCAACAAACACTTACTTTTTTTTAGCTTGATGTCTATATTTCGCAGGACAAAGGGAGACGGCTCTAGACTGAGGCAGTAAAAAGCTAGAGTCCACGGATCAACCAAATTGTCAAAATCCTTGATTGTCCTTGGTACTCAATGGCCTTCTCAACTCGCTCTTTATACCTGCTTTTAAGCTTAGGCCGTCTTTTATCTTAAGGGATTAGAAGGAATAACGACTCACTTAAAATCGGGGTTCTCCACCCATGGAGAAACCTAGGGAGATCACCCTATAACTTCATCAGAGGGAGTCTCCCAATCATCCCCGGACACAAAAAAGAATCGGGACTTCTAGTATCTGAATGACGAAGGCAGGTCCTGGACGATCCTAGTCCTCCTTTTCCAAGGCACCAGTTCGTAATACCCATGCTATTTAGATAGCTTTAGACGGTACAGGTAAACAAGCTCATCCACCCTAATCATGTTCCCATCTGTAGAGGCCAGCCATATCTCCATACTACTGACCACTATCCTCCATGAATTGGGCATAAGTTACCCAGGAGCAATACCAAAATGTCCTAGAAGCTCCATAATAAAGGGGTGGATGGGTAATCTAAGCCTACTTAGGAAGGTGGCTTCATAGAAATACACCTCCCTAGACGAGAAGTGGCAAGCTCGTTCCTCTTTATGAGGTAAACGAACCCTAACCCTATTTGGAAATTGGAATCTATCCTTAAATCTGAAGAGTATCTCCCTGTCCAAACCACACACCTCCTCAAGGGTGTGAAAAGCCCTAACTACTTGAGGGATGGAGACGGCAGTATTCCCCTCCACGGGTCATCACTAAATGACAGTTTGATCTCACCTCAGACATCGCCCTTCTCTCACTCACCAAATTTTCAAACCAATTGATCGATTGACAAAGCACAGGGGATAACTCACCTAATACAATACCTAAACCACTATCGTCAAAGACAAAATTCCCAACCGAAGGGAGAAAAGCACGGGAAGTACCTAAAGAAGCCCCTAAGCGTGCAAACAAGAAGGAAACCGAGGGTTAAGCTACCCTAACCTTAGCATTATCGACCATGAAAACTAGAGAATGGAAGGAAAGAGATGAATCTTAAAAACCCCAGAAAACCATACACACGAAAAAGAAAGAGAAAAAGAAAAATTAGAAATTTGTTATAATCTATGTTTATACCATAAAAAAGGGAAGGGAAGAAAGGCATAACTTCAAAGGAAAATGCAGAGAGCTCAACCATAAAATGCACCAACTCGGAGAAAATCACAGTGAAAAGTTAGAGAAGAAGAGGCTTAGAGCAATGATTAGGAGTTGGAGAAAGTGAAAGGGAAAGTGAAAAGAAAAGAAGTTTAAAAACTAAGCACAAGAAATTGAAATTCAGTGGAAAAACCAAGAGTCACCCAATTGGCACATTAATTGCATTGACTAGAACACGCCATGTGGCCACGATGTGTGTGGCACCGCCACTACGCACTAAATGCGGAACGAAACCCCAAGAGCCACATCTAGTTAAGAAACCTTTTATGTTTCAATGGTCTTCCTGACACACCACGACGACCATGGAACCTGGGGGGTAGCTGATGGGACTGGCGAGATATCTTTCTTTGAACGAGCTCATGCAAAACCTTCGTCCACCCACAAAGCGGCATGGACAAGGACAGACAAGTCATAAATAAGAGGATTTAATGCCCTGAACGGTTATAAACCAGCTGTCAACCGTTGGAACCCCATCAAGACCTACAGTAATAAGCCTTAAAGACGTTACAAGAAGAGCAATAAAACCACAATCAAAGGCCCCAATGGCCAGAAACCAAAATGCTATATATACACACATTAGGAACATAGAAGGTACATAATCCTTACCCAAAGAAATACTTTTATGCTTCTCATTTTCTCTCAAAAGATTTCTATGTACTAACTTTTGCATCGGAGACGTTATGGTAGGTGCCACATCGGTGTCCATCTCAGGAAAGCCCTTGTTCCCTTTGTGCAGGAGAAGTGACGAGGGCCCAGCATCATCTGGACAAACCCACTCGACTGACGATTTAGGCATCATCAGCATCTATTTCTATGCATTGTTTTTATTCTTGATCTTACTTTTATGCTTTTTTTGGGATAATTACAGATTACCCACCTGTTGTTTTGCTTGAATTTAACTTACCCACCCGAGGTTTCATTTTGACACTTTACCCACCTGTGGTTCATTCTATTTATGCTCCGTAACCCACCTATAATTTTTCCATTACTCTAACAAGTTTCATCAAAAAATCAAACAAAAAATCAAATCAAACACTCCTCCGCCCACACATTCTCTCACGCTTGCTCACCCACCTATAAATTACAGCTAACAAAAAATATTCAATAAACTGTAACAAATGCTGCCAAATATATGGATGACTCAATCGATCGAAGCCCCATATTCCCTCTCTTTCAAATTCTTCCTACAAAAGAAGCATCAGAATGTGTGAATTCACCAAAATAATATTAAAAACTATTGCTTCCCTTAACATAGACCTTGCTCTACATTTATTTATTCTCCAAGTAAAAAAGCTTTTTTTTTTTATTTTTTTTTTTTATTTAGGCAAGCATAACTTTACCTGACTTAGAGAGATCGATGGTCAAAATTTTCCAATTAGATTTGTCATAGCATGCTACGGAAGCTCCCAGAGAAAGAAACCCAATATGCGATCAATCCGGTAAGTTGTAAAGCATTTTGCCATCTGTCATGGAAACAAAGAAAAATAACCTTTGGCTTATTCATGAAAATTAGTGAAAGATTCATGGCACCAAGACCAAGGCACACTGAGGGTAGGATCAAAATCTATTTAAAGAACAAAACCTGGGTTAAATGAGCTTGCCACCAAGCATAGTTGTCTTTTGATCTTCTTTAGGAGAGTGAAACCCTAACTTCTAGATCTTGTTTCTCTTGTGTTTTAGTAATAATTTTTGTTTTGGGAGGAGAGAGACATAAAAAGAGAACAAAATTACATACTTACCTTTATTTTTAACAAGGTGGGTAACAAAGACTAAACGGCAGTAACCTCAGGTGGGTAAAGTGTCAAAAAGAAACCACAGGTGGGTAAGTTAAATTCGGGCTAAACCATAGGTGGGTAATCTGTAATTATCCATTTTTTTTGTGTGTAAAAATCCAAAACCACATAAAAAGTAAAAAAATCCAAAAGGTTTGATCATGTTTGCATGAGCATATATCTTATGTGAGTTAGACCTAGTACCTTCGTATTTATGGCGTAGCGCATTTACGAGCTTAGCTTATTATGTATGCACATTTTAAGTGTGAGTGAAATCTAGAAATTTATGTTTGATTGTTGTAAATAGATCTTCAAGCTTATCATGAATGTCCAGCCAATAGTCTTATTTGATTTTGATATATGTTTAGACTTGATCCTATATATCTCCTCACATTTATTTTTATGTCAAAAAGCTCTTCAAACGTCAATCTCTAAAAAGAGAAAGAGCTGAAAAAGTCTTGCTTTAAAATCTAATTTAACTAGGAAGAGGTGGAGTAAAATGTATTCAAATTGTATGATGTCAAAGCCAAAAACTTATTCCTTAAAGAAATATAAAAAATTTCATGTCATCATTGCTCAAAAATTGAGTTGTGCTGATCATAAAGTATGAAAAATAGAAGCCAAAGGAAAAGTTTTCAATCAATGTAAACACTTTTGTGAGGGGTCATATATGTTCATTTCTATTAGTGAGACAGGTCACTTGACTTCATGCTATTTGTGTATGACTTGATTGAATTGATCATTGAAGTTTCATACTAGACTATGGACTAATTCATACTTGATTCCCACACACAACACACAAATCTAATGTTTAATGGATGCCTATTTAATCTGTGCGATTGTACACGTTCAAATGCGGCTTGTGTATGCTGAATTTCTTGATGATCAAACCCAAAAAGATTTTTAAGTATGTCATGTGTTTTTGGAAGTGATTTTTGTCACTTTTGTCCTTAAAGTTTTTCTCAAAATGTCATATTTTTAGTGTTGAAAAAATTTGTTTTTGGCCATTTCGCGACTACCTTCATGAGTGGCCTTTAGTCGTGAAATTTATAAGAAATTTCAGGCAGAGTTTCATGAGTCCCTTGCAAGTGCTTCGCAACTCAGACCTAACCTACGAAAATCTGCCTTGTGCATCAACAACTTTCATGAGTGCCTCGCGACTAACTCGCTAGTCACTAACTTGGGAAATTAAAAAAAAAGACAATTTTTAAAGGGCTTGAAATATCAATTTTCAAAATACATTGTCTTTTTGCAGTCTGCGACTCCCACCCACAAAACCTCAAATTTTCTTCCAAAACTACTTAAAACCCTCTTGCATTTCTACTCTAAGTCTCTTTCAAGGTATTTCTAATCTCTTTTAATCTTGCAATTCCTTAATTTTGTCCTAGATTTCTTAAAACCTAGGGTTGAGGTTTAATTTTGTTTTGGGTTTGGAAAACTTAATTTTTTGCAAAATTTTTCAATTTTTTGATTGGGCTTAGTCCCATTTCATTTTTTGTTGATTGTCTTGGCCCCATGTGGCATTTTAACATGTATTAAGGCAAGATTTCAACATATTCATGCATCGTTCATCATATGTGTATAGTGTGTGCATATAAGGTGTTTGATAAAATGCCTCTATGGTATTTTTTAACTCTTTTGGACTCCGATGAGTACCAAATTTTGCGGTTTACCATATTTACTCATGATTAACATGTTTTGATCATTGGTTGTGTATTTTACACACCTTGCCCCACATGTGCATTTCTCATGCCTTATTCATGCATTGCACATAGTCATCTCATGCATACAACTTTGTTACCCTTGACATGTCTTGGTCTATATTTTGTTTTCACATTCTTAACATGTTATGTTTACTTTATGCTTTGTAATATTTTGTTGTTAAGGTGTTTTGTTTTTTGTTTGAGCTTCTTTTTTGCATTCATCTTGTACCTCTCATGCATCATTACTCTTGTTCATATCTTCTTTTCTTTACCTTATTCTTCTTGGCCCCTTTGTCTATTCATGTCAAAAAGGGGGATAGTATATTAGAGAGTGTGGTGGGCCTTTTTGTATCCTGGGCTGGACTGCTCCTGCTGTACCATGGCCCAATGATTTTGGGGTTGGAGAGTTGGGACTGGCTCAATTGAAACTCACCTTAAGCCAGCTTGTGCACAATCTAGGACCCCTGGCAAGGATCTTAGCCACATGCCCACGTCAGGAAATACTGTCACAAAAGCATTATGACAGGGGAAACATAATATAGTAGGATAACTAAAATATTCTGAGTGTCCTTTCCAGACTGCCCACTGGTCTACTGGCTGCCTAGCCACCACCACTACCTTGTGTTGGCTGTGTCATGTTCCATTTCTAGACAAAAGTAGTTTTATTTATTTTTCTTACTTCCAATGGCATTCCTATCAGAATAAGGGCTAAGTTTCTCTTTTACTAACACCTAGAGCATGCACCTAGTGATTCCAGTTCATCTTTGCTTCTTTTGGGTGGTATGTCATCCTCACAGAATATTTCCCCCAAAAGAGCTTGAGCAGGAACCTCGTAATAGGCTCCCCACTGCTAGAACATACCCTCTCTTACATCTGACCCATGGCCCACCGCCCTTATACTGGCTGAGTATAAGTGGATGGTGCCTAAGTCTTGTGCATGGTCCACTTCTATATGAGTCCATAACTTGTCTGGTGTTCACATGTTTGCCCTTGCCTGCTAGCTTGTCTGATCCTGTTGCGCGTTCTACTACTCGTTTAACTCTTTGTGGCGTGGATGAGTCATTGCGTCTTCATTCTTTGCATCTCATTTCTTCTTTGGGTTGGGTATTGCTTGGGTATGGGCCTTTTCTTCTTCATTTTAGCCCCTGTCTCCTTTTCCTTCCAGTTTATGGGCTAACTGGTACTCTTGCCACGCCACTGTATTCTTGACTGTCATGGTATCATTTAACTTATGTTTGCTGGGCTTCCTTCAGGCTTGCCATGCCAATTCCATGTACTACTTCTCCCCTTAGTTTACGTTGCCTAATACTCTTGCTGGGTCAATTCTCAGATCATTTCGAGCTTCCTCAGCCCATTTTTTCCCTTGGGCATCCTTGGCCCATTTCATCCCCTTGGGCATCCTCGGTCTATTTCATTCTTTCTTACTTCTTACATTCCCATGAGCTTTTGCTAAGTTTTTTGGGCTTCCTCTGGCCAATTACCATATTGTTAGGACATATGTAGTTCAAGTAGTTTTAAACATATGTCACTATTTTGTGTAATTGGCTTATCCTTTGACAAAACACATTTTACTTGTAATTGGGTAGATTTAGGATGTGTTTAACACTTCAAGAAACTATGTTTCAAGATCAAGTGTTGAAGTCATCAAGTCTGTCCAAAAAACAAGCTGGAAAGTGCAAGTTACTAAAGCTTGACACCTAGTCTTGACACATGCATCTATCAAGCTTTAGAAGCTGTTTCAGCCCCGAGGCTCGACAGCTTTTCGACAGATCCTCGACACCTCTATCTGTCGAGTTTAAGGAAAACAGATTCCAAGTTCCGTTTTAATTCAAATCCGTGAATGTGTCTTTGAGACTTCTTTTCTCCTAACCCTAGACATATAAAAGGATTGTTTTAAGGGCCGTCAAAATGATGCAAGTTGTACAAGTATTGAGTAATTCTTGTTCATGCAATTTGTAATCGAAGACAAAGTTCATGCCCTAGTTCATCTTTTGTGAAGAAGTTGATGTGTAATGTGCACCGTAGGGTTTTGTGTTGACACCTCATTTTGCAACCTGCATTTAACCTCACTTTGAGGGTAAAAGGGTAATTTCACCTTGAAAATATGCATCTCAATTTTGGTCATTAGATCCTTAATCTCATTTCACCAAAATGATCTTGATGTTGTAACGATCAAATCGATTAGTTATAAGCCCTAATCGAACCATCAAATTAAAAGTTATCATCAAATCAAGTTTTAATGGCCGAGATGCACTATCACAAATTGAGTCCGACCTTATGTGATTATGAACAATTGATTCCAATTGGTTATAATTATAATTAATTTGAAATTAATGATGTGTCATAATTTGATTGGTTAGGACTATATTTTATGGTAAGGTTGCATACACCTAATTAATTAGATAGTTGAACATTAATTATTCAATGAGTAATTTGTGCAATTATCTTTTAATTAGGATAAATTTGGAACTAATTAGGTCTGAAATGGGAGTGATTGGAGCCTATTAATATTAATTGGAAACTAATTTGGGACCTATTAATGTTAATTGTGCTGAAACCATTTTTCTAAGAAATGACCTCTGCTCACTATTTCATTGATATCTCTCAGAATATTTTGAATCTGTGAATGAGGTTAATTTTCCCAGAAACTAGACATCCGGAGCTTCAATTTGAGCACAAGAACGAGACAATTCCGATTAGAATTGAGTCAGATATGATTTTTCAAAGTTGGCTCTACAAGCTGTTACAGCAGCTACGGGAAAACCGAATTTTGCCTTGCTCCTTACTCCCACCAATCTTTCCAAAGGTTCATGATTCTTTGTCAACCCTCATTAATGGCTTTCCATTCATATTTCCTCCACCACTACTATATAAACCCCCCTCTCCTTCATTCCAAAGGACATGAGAACAAAAACCCCCTCTCTTCTCCTCTCTTGAGTTCTAGGAAGTCGAGTAGTCTTGTCATATTTTGGTCTTCTTGAGACTCAAAGTATTGAGTGAGACTTACTCTTCCTCTCCTAACTCTTCTTTTCCTCCACCCATAGGACCTCTCTCAAGAGTCTCCTCATCCACCATATTGATCTTGTATGAAGGTATAATTCCTTTTTCTAACTTGTTTTTTGTGTTGCTATGATAAGAATTTAGGATTAAAGCATGATAGTAACTGTTTAAATTTCCTTGAATATGTTTGAATGTTCTTAAATATTCTTATGTGTTCATCACATGTTCTTGGTTGTTCATCACATGTTTATACATAACGCTAGTTTTAATCTTAAAATTACATCAAAAATATGAAAAACATGTTTGTTTAATAGTTCTTTCAAATCCTTGAATCTAGGGTATCACCATCCACACACATCCACTAGAATTCATTTTTTAATCTAAATGCAATGCTTAATAAATTGAATTAGGGTTCATCACATGCACACACCTTAAATTCACCATGCAAATTGATTGATATATTGGATGATATGATATGAATGTTGGCCACCATAGTCTAGAAGACCGGTTTCACCGGGCAAGGTGGGTGCCTAACACCTTCCCACCTTATAACATAGCCTCCGAACTTAGATCAAGGGTTAGTAGATTAAATGCTTGTCCATGTAATTTTCAATTTTTTAGATTGTAACTAGGAAACAAAGCCATGTACTTTATCTTAGATTGTATCTAGGACCAAAGCCATGTAATTTTCCTATGACCAATGTAAATTCAATTGAAAATTAATAAAATGATGAATTTTTCAATTTCGGTTTTCTTATTTTTCCAATAATTAAATAAGTGGCGACTCCATTGTAAAACCCTTAATCTAAAGGGGAAAATATAACTAGTCGAACCTCCATTTTGAGAGACAATAACACGACTCCACCCATTCACGTGGGTTTGACCCAACACTTATAATAAAACGGGTCGGGGGCGCGGTCTCTCACATGTTGTAACTAAGCATCTTCTTGAGTTTCATCGTGTGGATGATTTGAAGAATTTTGCAGCCAACAACTCTCTCTCTAGTTGGCGAATTGAAGTCGCATACTCGGATCCGCGCAATTGGTTAGTCACGTACTTGGAGCTGTGCATCAAGAGGAGAAATTGTCACTACAGAACAAGTCCAATTGGGTATTGGAGTAAGGGTTCAACCATAGGTTGGTAAGGTACTCGGATTCCTTTCTTGTAACTGCTTGTTGTGATAATAGTGGAGTTTCAAGAGTGGTAACCTTAAATCACACGGTGGGGTTTTTGCCGTCAAGTTTTCCCTATTCGTAAACAAATTACCGTGTCATTTATTTTCCGCTGCTTACTTTAATTTTTGGTGATTTGTTTGTACTGCCACGTGAATTTGTATGTTAACTTAATTAATTAATAACTCGGCTAATTAATCAATTTAATTAATCACAAGGGGTCAACGCGTTTGTGGCCTGTCACATATCTTTTACTCTTGGGTTTATTGGCCTTTGAACCAATCCCATTTACTAATCCATTTCTTTGGGCTCCTTCGACCCGTCTTTGCTTACTTTCTACTTCTTATGATTCTCATGGGATTACTACTTCATTCTTTGAGACTCCCTTGGACCCATTTGCTTTTGTTGGTGCCCTTTTACTATTTTGTAGGCTTGTGGACCATTATTCCTCTTATTCGGGCTTGATGGTTTTTTCTCTCACTTTGCTAATTCTTCTTTCTTCACCCCATTTTATATTGTTGGACTTCTTCTACCATTGGACCCTTTTACCAAAATGGGCATCAACAGAGAGTATACCGAAGAGTTTTGTCATTTCTATGTGACTCTTGTGCACATTCTCAGGGGGAGACATTCTATTTTCTGTGCACATTTGCAGTGAGAGAAATTCTTAGGGGAAATGCAAATACCAAAGGGGAGAAGATTTTTTTTTATCAAGAAAACCTTGTTTTGTTTGTCTTATTGTTTTTCTTTATGGTGCTTTGAGTTTCTTTTTGTTTATTTATGCTTTGTTGTTCTCATCACATCGTGTTTGTATGTTGGAAATGCATATATCCTTATGCCTTGTGCTTTATTGATTGCGTATTCAGATGATCATTTTCTTTGCTATGTGATCATTGTAGTCATTTCCATATGACTATTTTGTGTGTGATCAAGTTGCTCATATGTTTCACATCTTGTTTACTTGATCGCTATTTACTTATTACTTTATACTTGTCCTTTATTACTTGCTTTAACTTGAGACTTTAATGTGTTTTGTGCAAGTGTTTCAGAATATAAGAATTTTGTTTCGAGCTCATCACAGGTATTAATTTAGGTGTGATTGAGTTTTGCCATTATTCCTAGACTCACGTTTAAGTCTAGAGTTTGTTATAGGATGTTTTTGTCATGGAATAGCCAAAGAGGAAGATTGTTAAGTTATGGTTTTTCACATAACATTTATGTTGGCTTTATTCCATGACAAAAAGTGTTGTAATTGCATTAATTTATTCCCTTGTATAGTGGGATTTTATTGTATTGGGTTTAGTATTAAGTCGGTGAAGATTGCTCAAGAAGCACATGTTGAAAGCTGAAGAGTCAAGTGCTAGGTTGTATTTCGCAACTCAGGCCAAGTTGCGAGTGACCGCAAAAATCTTTATCTAGAGGATTTTAAATGTGACTTTCCTACCTTTCACCCATATTATATATACTTTCATTACCCACAAAATTTTAAGGATTCTACTTAGAAGAAAACCCTAGAGAGGTTTCTACAACACACCCACCTTATTGAGAGAGAGCTATTCATCCTTTAGTGAAAAATCATTGTAGTCTGCTCTTCTTCCCTTTCTTATTGTTATACTTTGAGAGAAGATTTATACCCAAACACAACCTAGACCTATTTAGATTGTAGAGAGTGATTTTTGGGAAACTAGTGAGAAGATTTATACCCAAACACAATCTGACGAAATTGCGGGATCCAGATAACTAGTGAAGACTATTGGGAAATTTAGACCCGGGATAGAATTAACAAATTTTAAACCCAGGTTGTTAATCAGATTTATTATGAATATGCCTTGTTAAAACAAACAAACATCAATATCATGCACATCGGAAAAATAAATAAGACAAGATATGATGATCCAAAAAAACCAATGAAACAAACTAGTTTCACAATAAAAACCTAGAGGGAAACCTTCCCAAAAAGCAATCCACTATAATAATGAGAAGTTTCAGATCTAGTACAAAACCTTTATCTTTAGACTCTACAATCCCCATAGATGAACTTACAGTGGAAACCTTCTACTGTTTTAGAACCTCTAAACTCTTCAATATATGAATGCCACCTTTTTGCATGAATCACAGTATGTGACTAACCAATGATGCACGGCTCCCAGCACGTGACTAATTCCAGCAACTTGAAGATGTTGTTGGCTACAAAGTTATTCACTTCATCAATAGTGAAGATCAAGAAGTACTTGGTTACAAAATCCTAAAGCGTAAAAGACACAGTAACTTCTTACAGAGAGAATAAGGTACTCGGTCACTTTTTCATACGTTCTCTATGTGCATATCCACTGTAACGGCCTTTAAAATAAGCCTTATATATGTCTAAGGTTGTGAGAAAAGAAATCCTGCACAAATATTTTAGCATGGGCTGAAAATTAGATCTGAAAATTCTAATTTCATAAATCTCGACAAATTCAGCTTTTGTCAAGCTTTTTTCATTAAGTCTCAAAAGATGTTCTGTCGAGGTATCTGTCGAGCTTTAATGAACAACTTTTCTTCACTTGTTTCTTGGTCCAATCTTCATGGCTTTAATACTTGGCTTGAACAACATGTTTCTTGAAGTACTAAACCCATCTTAGATCTACCCAATTACAAGTAAAGTGCATTTTATCAAAGGATTAGCCAATTACATATTATATGTCCTTAACAATCTCCCATTTTGGCAATCCATGACAAAACTGTAGGATAAATACATGTTTGTATCGCTTATAAAATATATGCACCGAAAAATTAACAGATCTACTTCATTCGCAATTGATAACATGTACTATGTAAATTTCAGAATTAAAAAATAAGAAAGTGTATTTTAGTGCAGTGAAATTCAAAACAAAATATTAGAGTTACTTGGGAAGATTTTTAATCTTTACTCTAATTCCACTTTACGTCCAAGAAGTGTGGTCTTTCAATCAGTTTCCAAGGAAGAATAATGGAGTGGATTTTCACTCACATATACACCATTTCACAATAATGTCTCATATATAAAATTCTGTATGTTTCTCCATTTGTACCTAACTGATTATTTAATTAGGTTGGCCTTTTAGGTATTTTCAATTGGGTTTTAGTGTATGGCTTGGAGTGGGACCAAAAGGGAACAAATAAGACACTAGCTCTAAAGGGCCTTGGGTTTTTTTGTCAACTCATGACAAGTCCAAAGTTACCATTAATAATATTTAATACCACTATATAAATATAATTGCACTCTAGGCCTTATTAGTAGACTAAATCCCAAGACTTTATTGTATATACAACCCTTTTATAAAAGTCATGAAGATTACTACATTTTAATCCTTGAATACCCGATTTAATCCTTGAGTACTCGGTTTAATCCTTTAAGTTATTCATCATATATTTATCAAATCCAATTTCATAATTATATACATTAGTAACTCCTTACTAAAGTGGTTAGGCCTAACACTCTGAATAACCAAACTCATTAAACTTATTTCAAGGGAATATTTTATATCTCCATTAAGAGAATATAAATTCCATCTTGAAAATATATGTTCCATCAATACTAAATGTGGCTATCCAACATATTAAGATTTTGATCGTGACTTTTAGATCCTACTCCTAATATATCAAAGCATCCTATACGTCATGATCAGGTTCATTATTCTCTCAGGATTAAGAGTTCATGTAAATAGAAGTTGTGAGATTTATTATTTATTTAACAGTCGTTAGGAAACTAATAAATCTCACAGCGGTTCAGTTCAATATGTTTTAACTCTTAAAACATATTAACACATCAACTAAAAGTCTCCACTTCCATGATCAAGACAAATTACCTTAGTTGATATGTTATAGTCTTCGCAGATGAAATTTCCAATTTCATCATCGACTACGAACTATAATCTTAAGTTTACAAAGAATTTGTGATCGATATCTTCTATGACTAAATCACATAAATCACATACTATGCATCTCATGGACTATATGATAATGTCTCATGTTACCATTATTTTAGATAATAATAAAATAACTTTATTAATCATAACATTAAGTTATACATAGTGTCATACATAGCATCATACAATAGGATTTACGGACACTAATCCTAACAAAAACCATAACAAAACAAATAATTATGGGAGAAGTCTTAAACCACTCAACTTATAACCACTTGTTGTATTGCAAAATAAATCTATCCTTGCTATAAACTCTTGAAAATTTTTGCAAGAAAAGAGTTTATGGCATGATAGACTTTCACAACTTGTCTTTTTGAAACACTTAAACAAAACTCATCAAGGCATCATGTGTGAAATAGAAATAAAGATTGCGTACAAAAAGAAACATGTGTATAAAGAGAGAAAAGAAATAACATATGTAAAGATAGGTGAAGAAGACATACATCATATATATATATATATATATATATATATATATATAAGATAAGCACAATGTATGTAAAAATGGTCACAAGAGCGGTGTACAAGAAGCTAAAAGAAATTCCTAAAACAACAAGGAGGTAAACACTCCCCATAACAAGATGAAACACAACTTTCCCTTACAAAGACATGTATTTCTCACCCTTACATGTAGAATTTTAAATAGAAACCACATTTTCTCCCTTTTTTTGTCATGATTGACAGAGGGTATAAAAAGCTATAAAACTTCACACGAGAAACATAAAGTTGATCAAGGGGCCACAAGGAATCCATATAAATGCATGACTGTAAAAAAACAAGATGTTATGGAAGACAAGATAACGGTAAGGTGCAAAACATGTGAAAAACAATGTATGCAAGAGGGTCTCGATAGATTAAGAAGCTGTCAAGCTACTATCGAGCAGAAGCCAACCTCGATGAATCTAGAATCAGTCAAGGATGTGTTGAGTAGACAGAGAGCACAAGATTTTGGCTCAATGGATTGACCTATCTATCGAGAAGCTGTCAAGGTCAAACCTACAAATCTCAATAGAAGAGGTAACTGTTGAGATTCTGTTGAGAAGCTATCGAGGATATAGAAAAGAGGTTTTTCAAGGGGAAAAAACACATAAGATGAGAAATCAATAAGATGGTTACTCAAACAAGCATCCAAGCAACATGTTAAGCACTCTAACCAAACCCCAACTCTAGATGCAAAGCATTCCTAGATCTACAAGCACATTAAATAAGTCTAACCAATTTTATATTTCAAAAACAAGTTAAGATAGTTTAACAAGTATATGTTAACACATGTCTTCCTTATGATGGCTAAATCACATTGTACTTGCACATGTACCAAAAGTAGCAAAGAAATTTTGCATGTTGTGTGTGAAAACATAACAAGTGTGCACAAGTCTCTCATATTTTGATGATTTCAGATATGAGAACATCAAAATACACTCACACACAATCATAATTGTTTGATGAGGACTATCACCTCGAGGTACATTTTTAAAAGCATTTTGATTCTGTTTGCTTTTATTTTTCTTTGCATATTTTTCTTTCTTTTGAAGCACAGCATGCATGGGCATATAAGAGAGAGAGAAGAAAGACCCAATTATGTAAGCTTTAACATCCTAATTTTGCTATGCCAAAACATACAGAAGTCATACATGATTGGTGGGCCTTAGTAGTGAAATTGTTATTTATGCCATTCTCTTAGGATTTTCTAGTCCTTCCCGTCAAAAAGAGTGATATGAGTATTAAGTACAAGAGATTACTTAATCGTACTCATCACAAGCATGGGCCACAAAGCTCACTTGCTTAGTTATGTATTAAAGTGTTCATCTAAGTAACAAGAGATACACAGTTCAAAAAACATTGTTTTAATGGCCATCCAAGGTACACAAGTACCAATATTCACAAACACACTTTTTATTGGTATTTTTTTTTCTTGTTTTGAAAACAAAACAAAACAAAACAAAATAAAAATTAAACAACCAAACAAAAATAAACAAACAATATGAGAGTATAAAGATAGATGTAGATGCAGATGCATGAAAGCATGATTTTAAAAACAAATAAGAAATCAAGCAAGAAAGTCATACTTTAGATAGAAAGAATTAAAGTAGAGGACAAACAGAAAAGGCAATTAAGTCTTAGGTTCCTTTCTCACACACACAGCACGAGTCTTTGGTTATAAAGATGAAAAGGCACGTGTCCTAGTATGTCTACCAAAAGATATAGAAGAATTAGAATTCTTCTAAAATTGAGTTAAAAAACTCAAGACTTTTAATAACTCTCCAAACAAAGGTGTAGTTCCTTGAGAGGAAATCTGTGATCGTTTGGACACTTGCTTTTGAGGATACAATTTGAAGCAATTAAGACAAACGTGTCCAGAAACATCATAATGGTGACAAACATGAGTAGTTTTAGAACTACTCGGCTTCCTATAGAGAGGTCTATCAAAGGATATAGATTAGACAAATCAGTTATGGATTTCATACTTTTATCACCTTTCTCGAATTGGGGCACAAAGACAGTCTATGATCCAGAAGCCGTAGAAAATGAGGGGCTAGAGGAAACAACATACCCTAAACCAGTCTTATCAGAACTAGGCTTTTGAGCACTCAATACCTCATCAAGCTTTGCACTAGACATCTTCTCTATTTGAGTTTTAGTTTGACTAAGCTCAACCTTGAGATTCTTAATCTTCTTTTCTAATGAGGTGTTTTCCACAACAAGAGTCTCAACTAACCTTGTAGTCTTATTTAGTTTGACAAACAGTTCAATTTTTTTTTTCAATTTTTACCTCATTGAGCTTTTTCCTACAAAGATAAGAAGTCTTTTCAGGTTTTATAAATTCAGTGCATAGCTTGTCATAGGCTTCTTGAAGGATCAACTTCTAGGGTACTTCAACATTAGAAGAATCCTCACTGTCACTAGCACTCTCTAAAATCACCTTATCGGTTGTGGCAGCAAAAGCCATAAAGTGACACCACATTCATCTTCATACTCATCAGAAAAGTCATTTTCAATATCACTCAAGGTAGCAACCAACCTTTTACCTTTTGAATTCTCGGTCTTTTCCTTCATAAAATAGTTTATGCACTATATCCTCATATGACCAAAACCTTTGCACTAATAGCACTAGATGAGGGGTTTCTCATTCTTGCCCTTCTTAGAGGATTTAGATATCCTAGGAGGTTTGTCCTTATACTTTTTCCTATATTGAAGAAGCTTGATAATCTCATTAGTTATGAAGGTTAGATCCTTATCCTCATCATCATCTGCATCTTCATCTTCATCTTCATCTTCATCTTCAGAGTCATCAATCTCTTCCTTTATAACCTTAAGAGCCAAGTTTCTACTCTTTCCACCTTTTTCCCATTAAACCTAATCCCATCTCATAGGTTTGAAGGTTCCCTACAAGCCCAGTCAAAGGAACTTGATCAATATCTTTCACTTCTTCAATGACACTAATCTTGGCATAGAATCTTTCAGGTAATGACCTAAGGATTTTCCTAACAATTTTAGATTCTTTTATAAATTCTCCAAAGTTGAAGGTAGAATTCACAATATCTTTGAGTTTAGCATAGAACTCATCAAAGGTCTCATCCATTCCATCCTTATTTCTTCAAAACTACTAGTGAGTTTTTGAAGTTTCACAATCTTTGCTACCTTGGTACATTTATAGGTGGTCTCAAGAATGGTCTATGCTTCCTTAGCAACTTTCGTGGATGATATTTTCTTGAATTCCTCATTGGTCACCCCACTAAACAAAGCATTCAAGACCTTACTGTTGAAATTTGCCACTTTGATTGTTACTTCATCCCAATCCACCAACGCTTCCTTTGTCTTAATCCAGCCAACTTCAATAGCTTGCCATACTTTTTCACCTAGAGCCTGCAAAAAAACTGTTATATAAACTTTCCAATACACATAATTAGTGCCATCAAATAAAAGAGGAATTAAAAGAGATTGCCCACGATCCATGACAACAGGGGTTAAGGATCACACTTAGGAAATTAATTTAATCAGAGTGTACCCTCTCTGATACCACTTGTTGGAAAATTTAGACCCCGGGTGATAGAATTAACAAGTTTTAAACCCAAGTTGTTAATTAGATTTATTATGAATAAACCTTGTTAAAACAAAAAAACATTAATATCATGTCAATATCATGCGTAGCAGAAAAGTAAATAAGATAAGATATAATGACCCACCCAAGAAAACCAATAAAAAAAAACTAGTTTCACTATAAAAAACTTGGAGGGAAACCTTCCCAAAAAAGCAATCTACTTTAATAAAGAGAAGTTTCAGATGTAGTACAAAACATTTGTCCCTAGACTCTACAATCCTCATAAATGAACTTATAGCAGAAACCTTTTACCACTTCAGAAACTCTAAACTCTTCAATCTATGAATGCCACTCTTTTGCACGAATCTCAATACGTGACTAACCAATGATGCACGACTCCTAGTAAGTGACTAACTCCAACAACTTAAAGATATTGTTGGTTGTAAAGTTCTTCACTTCATCAATAATGAAGATCAAGAAGTACTTGGTTGCAAAACCCTGAGGCACAAAAGACACAATAACTTCTTACAGAGAGAATAAGACATTTGGTCACTTTTTCATATGTTATCTATGTGCATACCCATTGTGACGACCTTTAAAATAAGCCTTATATATGTTTAAGGTTATGAGAAAAGAAACCCTATACAAATATTTCAGCATGGGCCGAAAATCATATCTTTCATTAAGTCTCAATAGATTTTCTGTCAAGGTATCTGTCGAGTTTTAATGAACAGCTTTTTTCTCACTTGTTTCTTAGTCCAATCTTCATGGTTTTAATACTTGGCTTGAACAACATGTTTTTTGAAGTACTAAATCCATCCTAGATCTACCTAATTATAAGTAAAGTGCATTTTGTCAAAAGATTAGCTAATTATATAAAATTTGTCCTTAACAAAGATAAGCCTCTGAGAAGTCTGTTGGTAGTAGGAGCTTGGAGGGCTCAAGTACATTGGGTATATTAGACTTTGAGGGTCTTTTTGACATTCATTTACTTCAACTTATTCACTAGAGGATCGATTTCGGCTTGGAGGGTCACGGAGAGGTTTTTCACTGAGTACTTCAGTTTCCTCTTGGATAACATGTCTCAGTGTTATCTTTGTTTTTGCATTTCTTTTCTCTATTCTTTAAGCTTTACAATTATTGCTTATTATACTTACTTATGGCTTAAAGTGTTGTTCTAGTTTACTGCGCTTGTTTTACTCTTATTCCGCATTTAGATAAGTTAGAGTAAAAGCAATTAAGCCGTAATTTAAAATTGGGAGTCTAAACAAGCATTAGTGTTTTTACACTAATTGAGCTTTCAAATCACATCATTAATACCATATCATGATAGTTACAAACAACAATATTATTATTCATGATTAATAGATGAACAAAGAGAATGTGAATTAACAATTTAACAATTCAAATACTAAGTTTAAACTACAACAACACATATATATAAGACTCCAAATATTGGAACATACTTCTTCTGCCATTTTTATTATTCAATCAAAACCAAAGTTTCAAAGATAATTCCAATTCAATTAAACTCAACACATACATACACATGAATGTAAAAAGTTTCAAAAATAAAAGCAGCAATCTTTAAAAGCCTCTACTTAATACAGTCACTATTTGTTCTTTTTCTTTTTCATTTTTTGGATTGTGCATTCTTTAGCTCTTTTTCCTTTTATTTTTCATCAAATGTTTTCTAATTGACCAAAATATCTCTCATATATGTTAACATTAAACTTGGTGAGAAAACTTTACATACCTTTTGTTTTGAAGGCACTCCAAGAACCAAAATCAATGCAAGAGACTGTATAGGAGAGGTGTTGAAAGAATAATCCCAAAAAAAAAAATTATTTAAAATATAATACAGGAATGAAAAGCCAAGTTGAAATTGTAACAAACAATAAAAAAAACAAAAAAACTATTTATAACAAAATATATGGTTATGGATTCCTAATCAAATTTGGTTAGGGTTATTGATTCCTAATCAAATTTGGTTATATAATTTTTTTTAAAGGATGAATATATTGGTAGAATCCATTTGATATAAAATTTAAATCCTATTGAAATTAAAAATGATATATATTTGTTGAGT
Source organism: Castanopsis chinensis (assembly GCA_032878915.1). Taxonomy (NCBI): domain Eukaryota; kingdom Viridiplantae; phylum Streptophyta; class Magnoliopsida; order Fagales; family Fagaceae; genus Castanopsis; species Castanopsis chinensis. Next base: position 22,840,961 of record JAVQMG010000122.1, read on the forward strand.
CTCATTTGATATAATTATAGAGTTTAAATCCTATTTGAAATTATAATTTCTAATCAACATTAATATAAAAAAAATGAAAAAAAGTAGAGAAAGAAAACATGATTGATAGATATAAGGATATATGATATAATTTTTTAAAAAATGTCATCAATGTAAAAATTATTAAATTAATAGAAATATACTCGATTTTTTGGGATAGATTTATATTAATAGAGTTATTATATGGTAATTTGTTAGGATTGTTGGAAATGTGCATGTACGCAGCGGAAAAATTAACGGATTTATTTCACTTGCAATTGATAACATGTGCTATGTAAGTTTCAGAATTTAAAAACAAGAAAGCGTACTTTGGTGCGGTGAAATTCAAAACAAAAATTAGAAGAACTTGAGAATACTTTTAATCTTCACTCCAATTCCACTTAATGCCCAAGAAGTGTGGTATTGCAGTCAGTTTTCAAGGAGAGAATAAGAGAATGTCCTACACTCACATACAAAATAATTTCATTCCTTGTATGATCTTAATGAAAAATCCACACCCAAAATTCTGTATGTTTTTCTCTTTATATATAACCGATTATCTAATTGGTCTAGCCTTTTGGGTCATTCCAATTGGGCTCTAGTATGTGGCTTGGAGTGGGATCAAAACGGACTAATAAGACACTAGCTTTAATAGGCCTTGAGCTTTTCTATCAACTCTTGACAAGTCCAAAATTACGATTAATTATGTTTAATACCAATATATAAATATAGTTGCACTCTAGGCCTTATCTATAAGTTTTATCTTAAGACTTTATTATAAATGCAACTCCTTCATTAAAATATTCGTAGTAATACAAAATCATATATGTTGACTGCCACTTTTACAGTGGTCGAGTTTAATATGTCTTAACTCTTAACTCTTAACTCTTAAAACATATCAATATACCAACTAGAAGTCTCCACTTCTATGATCAAGACAAATCACCTTAATTAATATGTTATAGTCTTCGCAGATGAAATACCCAATTTCATCATCGACTATGAACTAAAATTCTGAGTTTACAAAGAAGTTGCGATTTATGTTCTCTGTGATTTATATTTTCTGTGACTTTTCACATAAATCACATATTATACATTTTATGGACTAAGACAATGTCCCATTAGTTCATTTATAGATAGTCTTATATAATTAAATAATTTAATTATTTATGACATGCCAATAAATTGGATTTAGGGCATAAACCCCAACAAGGATTATCTAAAAGTTCCCTAATTAGGCAATAATTTAGATCTCCTTTATGTATAGTGGTTATTTGGCACCAAACAACTAAATTTAATTTTTTTAAAAAGAAATTTAATAATTTTTTTGCAATTTGGTGCTATAAAATTGAAATAATTAAATCAAATTAAAAACATAAATAAAAAATGCTGATCTGGAAAATTGTGGAGAGGTCAACCAAAGGTCAAAAGTTTCGGTTTTATATATTAACTCATAGAGTCATAATGCGGATAGAATCCTAATTGAGAAGGATTCCGTAATATGCACCCATTAATAAAAATCTTCCCTATAAGAAAGTGTCTTGATGAGCAAGAAATGGAGGCCAACTCTACTATAAAAACCCAAGAACACTCAAAATACAAGGTACGCATAATTCACCCCAACGCTGACACTCTAGAGTTGTGAAACGTTCTAACTTGACCTTTGGAGGGTTTTTGGCCGGTGCCACACCGGTGCTCTCTGTTAGGTATTCTCTTTTTGTGTTGTGCAGGTGTTGTTTCAAGCACGTGAAGACTGTGTGACTAATTCGTGATTTTTCGTCATCATCAAGAAAAAACCAACAAATAAGGGGAAAATAACAAATTGCCACTGCAACCAAAAAAAACCAATCGAACTGCGCCGTCTCCCTTTCTTGCAAGTCATGGATGATTGTTTAAACAAAGAGCAAAATAAATAAATAAAAAAACAAAAGAAGAAGAAGAAGAAGAAGAATACCAATGGCAAGACAACGATAGTAATCATGGTGGCCATTGACGGCGGTTCTTCTGGTTTTAACTATGTCTCTCTTTCTTTGGAAAGCCCAAAGTTGCTTTCTCCTCTCACCCATTTAGCCCTTGGTAATTTGTCATTTTAAAGCTCGAGTGAGATGCATGTAAGTATTCCAATTTGAGTTTTTAACGATAGAGTAACAGATGTGTTGATTTGACAAAGGGCTTAGATAGGAATTTTTGCTTGAGGGGCCAAATAAAACAATCATATTGATTCACAATTCAAGAAAAATTCAAAATATGACATTCATACATATATACATGTCTTGGCACATTTTATATATATAGTGTTTTATTAACTTATGCCTTTAGGGTATAAATTAGTAAACCATTTTAAATAATATTTTATGGAAAAATGAAAAAATAATTAATTGATTTGACAGTTTTTTTTTTTAATTTCCATAAAAAAGTTTTCTCAAATAGTTTTTAGAAATTGCAAAAATTAAATACAGTATTTAAAGTGTAATACATTAGGTTTCTCAATTAAATTCAAATACACGTTTACCATGACAAATAATATACAAACAATATTATCATTTCTAAGGACAACTAAATTCAATACAGAGTTTAATTGGGAAACATAATGTACTACACCTTAGTTTTATGACTTTATCCAATTAGGAAAAATGAATAACTAAAAAGTGGTAAACTGAGGGGGTAAAACTGTAGTAAAGGACATGGACATCAAGACAAGGGATATGGTCTTAGGCTCTTAGCAATAATAATTAAATAAAGGAAGAAAGGATTCGCCAGTGGCTGTGCTTTTAATGGAGAATGGAAAAACCAAAATGAATGAATCTTTTTGGCTGAAAAGTGGGGCCCAATGCATTACTTAGCTCCACCCTTGGATTTGACAGTTGTGTGAATTTTATGGAATAAATTGGCTAAAATTAAAGTTCAAGAAGTGTCATAACTACTAGTTTAAAGTTCAAGGGGTGTTTGGGCTTTTTTTCCCATGTAATATATGAAACACAAAATTTTTAATGCAATAGTTACACTAATTGCAAATCTCTCCCATCATGTCTTATTAAAATGTTACAGGGGAGTAGATTGAGGGGTATTGTATAGTTGTTGGAGACTTGGAGCTGCAACTAATATAGTTGCTGAATTGTGGACTCTTAGGTTGTGTTTGGTTAGAGGTGAAATAGAAAATATAGAAAAGAAATGAGAGTAAATAGGTTTTTGGATTGTTTGGTTAGGAGAGAAAAATAGAATGATTTTTGGTCAGGCCCAAGCATTTTCTCCTCGTACCCACCAAAAAACAAGTCTCTCGAAAGAAAACAAGGTGGAAAACTTGGGTGTTGGGTGCCAATTGTTTTTACAAAATTAATCCATTTCTTAGTTACCTTACAAGCTTCATCTTGCTTTCATCAATCTTTGTCTTTTTCTTCATTTATTTTTGTCTGTATTAATTTTTATCTCTATGCAGTAAGGTGTTAACTCTTTTGTTTCTCCACTTCTTTGCTTTTATTTTTTAAAAAAATTGGGAATGATTTTTTTTAATGAACTTGGTGGAAGTTTTAGTATTGATTGTTTGTTTATTTTTAAATTGAGCACAATGTTTTAAAAAGGGCATATGAGTCAATTTATACCAATTTTATTTTTCATTATCTCATTTTTCTTCTCAACCAAATAAATGAGTTTTTCATCTCTCCATTTTTCTATCCTCCCAATCTAACTAGTTAATATTGAAGGTTCATCGAATATTCAAAATTTAGTAGTAGAGCTTGATGCTAGCTTAGTAGTCTCTTTTATGAATAGTACTGGTGTAGCTAATGTTGAGCTTATTGCACTTATTGATGGTTTCAAGATGTCATTGAGAATGTTTCCTCAAGTTGGGATTAAGCATTGCTACAGGGAAACGAAAGCTGTGTTGATGCTTTAACAAGGAGGGAAGCTTGTTGCAAATCTATTTTGTAATTTTTTTATCATTCCCCATCTTATTTGTTTTCTATATTATTTTTAGACAAATTTGATATGTTTTGTACTTTTGTGACTGTGTTTTTTACTATTGGACTTCATGTTTCCTGGTCTTTGAATGTAACCCAATTTACCAAAGAAAAAAAAAATAAAGAATATTTTGTTGTGTAATTATTGCCTACTCTTTTGTAGGTAATCTCTATGATGTGTTTCTAGAAGGTTGGAAATTTATATTATTCAATCAATGATAATATAAAAATGGTTTAAGAAATTAATTGAAAGTGGCAAAACCACTTGACAAGGCTCATTGACTTCCTTAATCAACTTCAAAATTTATAATAGTATGAACTTTGGGGATCCTAGAAAAGCTTTATTCAAATCCCAAGCTATTCTTTTGAGTTAATCATTCTTAACTCTCTCTTATTAGTGATATAATCTTAATCTATTCAAGCTTTAAGCAACACTATAGGATTTAGATCAACATAGGTAGTACCTTAAATGTCAAAAGGTGACAGTCACCATCAACATCATTAGCATTGAGTTTTAAAACTCATACCACAAAAACCAAGCATTATCCTAGTGGCTAATTGATAAAAATTTTACAAACATATTACAATAAAGTTATGCTTACCAACTTGCTATAGGAAGTTTGAATATTTATTTTATTGATTTTTATTCTCTCAATTATCTCTCTCTGAGTCTCACTCTCTCAATCATCCCTCACTCCCTCTCTCTCTCTCTCTCTCTCTTTCTCTCTCTCTGTGTATTTGTGGTGGTTGGTTTGCCGATGGAAATTGACGTGATTGTCGGTTTGCTGGTGAAGATTAGCATGGGTTTGCTAGTTTGCTTGTGGAGATTGATGTTGGATGGGTTTTTCTGGTTTTGAGAGTTGTGATTGTGAATGATATAGGCTTGTTATGGTTTTTGAATGGGTTTGGTATCCCTTTTGGTGGGTTGTGGAGATGGTGAGTTTTGTTGTGGTAATTTTTTATTTGTTATTTTTTTGAAGGATGTGGTGGTTTAATTATTTTTTTTCTCGAGTTGTAGTGAAGTGATAGATTCAGATGGAGAGGAAGAGAGATAGACAGAAGAAAGAGCTCTAGAGATAGAGAGAATAGGAATGGCAATGGGGTTGGGTTTCTTATTTCCCAACCCACTCCACTTTTGCTTCGGCCGCCTCCTTCTAGCGGGTACCCATCCCGTCACACCCAATTTAAAACTCATAAAACATTAAAAAAAAAAAAAACAGAGTTTTAACATTTCAAAACCTTCTCAAAGCATAATAATGCAACAATTCAAGTAATAAGAAATACAAAAACAGTTCAAACATAGCAATACAACAATAAAAAAATATAAACAACGTAAATACTAAAACATACAAGTATAAATTCAATAAAGCAATATAAAAAATCATCATAAATTTAAAGTTTTTTTTTTTTTTTTGATATGATCATAAATTTAAAGTTAGTAGGCTAAAAACACATAGGTATTTCTTATAAAAAAAAACTTTTAAAAATATATTTTTAATTATTTAAATATAAATAGAGTAGGTGTAGAAGAAAATGTTAACCCTCCATCTCTTTCCTATGTGTTATGTGGGGCGAGTAAAACCCGTCCATCAAGAGCGGGTGAGGTGGATATCCTTTGGTGTGGTTTAAATGGCCATCCCTACAAGAGAAGAAAGAGAAAGAGAGAGTGAAATTAATAAATAAATGAACAGTGCTGTGACTTGTGCGTGTTATGAAATAGAAGGGATTTTTTTTCTTCAAAATAACTACAAAAACCAAACAATTTTATGAGTTAGCAACGTTTACAAACTATTTAGAAAACTAACAAATCAAGTTTGTGAGACTCGATTTCACTACAGCAAATCGAGTTTAGGAGAATCGATTTCTTTGTACTAGCAAAGCTGAAATGGGGTAAAAGATCCACGTGGAACTTGAGTCTTTAAGGCTCGATTTCCTGTTCATCATCTTCTTCCTTCTTCCTTCGTTCTTTTTCTCTCTCTCTTTTTTTTTTTTTTTCCTCCATCTGCCATCCCACTCCCTTCTTCCAAGCCCCTAAAAACCCAAGACAATGCTTCCTTCATCTATATCCATTTCTCAAAATCCCAAACCCAAATCACGATCTTAATTGGAGCAAAGATCCAAACCCAAAAATCATTGCCTGTCTCACTTCCTTGTTTCATGTTGCCCCACCTCCGCACCTCCTCTATTTCCACTGCCGTTGCCGTCGTTGGTCTCACTCTCTCCTTGCCACCTGTCGTGGATCTCAAAGGCAGCCACCACTAATTCAAGCTTCGTTTCACAATCTCAATCTCCAAAAACTCCCCTGTTCTTTTTCCACCAGGTAAATTCAAAAAGGCACACAACTCTTTTTGCTCTCTTTTGTAATTGCTACTACTTGATGACCTTGCTTTCATGGCCTCAAAAATCATCCAAATTGCTTCCTTTGATGCTGAGAACCAAACCGAACTCTCTTTGAGGCAAGCCTTTGAACTTTTGGAACCAAAACTTAGACCCCTCATTTGACTTAACAATCCCAAACCAATTTTGGGTTACTGGAAGGAACTTGAGTCTTAGAGATTTAAGTTTCACATGGATTTTTTAAATCCATGTCAGCCACGCATCTCATGGAAATCGAGTATTTGAGACTCGATATGCTACAATGAAATTGACTCTCTCAGACTCAAGTTATTACTTTCCTAAATAGTTTAAAAATGTTGCTAACTAACAAAATTGTTTGGGTTTGGGTTTTGTAGTTATTTTGAAAAAAAATCCATAAAGAAGAAATGAGCTATGTTATCAAATAATGAACGGCCCTAGTGCAATTAAAAGCCCAAATAAGGTAAACTGAAAAGCCCTAGTCCTCTAAGTCTTACTCTATTTGCTTCGTCTTCATTTCGCCCAAAATCCTAGGGTTTTATAATTTTTCATTTCCTCTCTTTCTCTCTGTGAAAAAGAATGACGAAGTTGAGGAAGCTAAATCGGCCCACGGGGCACCGAATTTCCATGCTCAGGTTCTCATTTCATTGCTTTTTTTTTTTTCTCAGGATCTCAATTATCGCAATTTTTTTTTTAAATAAAAATTTGCTACTTATATTTATTGTTCAGAACAATGGTGTCCCAGTTGGTGAAGCATGAGCGTATCGAAACCACTGTTGCCAAGGTACACTTTTTTCGTTTTGTTGTTGTTGTTGTTGTGTGGCTGTTTTTACCATTTCAGGGTTTTTGTAGGGTTTAATGTTTTAATTTGATAAATCAATCTGGTTCTGATTTTATATGTTCTTTTAAATGATTAATGAAATCTGTTTGCTCATTTTTTAGTGAAATTTGTTATTTACAGCAAGTTTTTTTTACCCTGCTAACTGGGGTTATGGATTTGGGAAATCTGAATTTGTTTTTTGTTTTTAATAATTAATTGAAGGATTTTATTTTTATTTTTAAATTTGCAGGCAAAAGAAATTCGGCGGCTTGCTGATAACATGGTGCAGCTTGGAAAAGAGGTATGTGTAGCCGCTGGTTTGTGCTAATTTAGTGTTCTTTAAATGGTTTAGTGTTGTTTTCTTGATGCGATTTACCTGGGCATGTTGTTTGGTAACTGAAAGTTATCCAAGAAAATGAACTTAGCTGAGTGTACTTATGTGCATATTATGATGTGTGTTAGTTTAATATTTGGATGGTATGGAATTGAATCACATAAAGCAAGAAATCAATATTATGTTTTTTTAAAAAAGATGATGATAATTTTTGAAAACCAAGTCATATATTGATATGGTTTGCAATAATCTCAGAAATGCACTAAGGCCGATAGATCCAACTCCCTCACATGTTTGTACTTGTGTTATTGCTGTGAAACAAAATCTCAAAATGAGTGGAGAAATTTACGTGGCAACATAATGAAAGATTAGTTACCTTTGAATGTCAAAGTTTTTTATTTTTTATTTATTTTTTTAATTTCTGAAATAACCAATTAGTTGGTGTATAATATGCACAGTATATTTCACAATGGCCTTAAGTTGCAACTCTGTGCTTCATGTAATCTTCACCATAAAGGATCAAGTTATAGATACTTTAAGCTTCCAAGGGTGCAACCCTAACGCCTCAGTGTGTGGAACGTGGACTTGAAATTCTTATAACCACTGTTTGTGAAGAAGTATTGAATCATCCTGACCTTGTTAATATATGAATATTGAAATCAACTGTAAGATTTAAAGATTTTCTTGATAAGTTGAATGAGTTTAATTTTTGGGTACGTACATTGCAAGATCCTTGGAAGTGAAAGGGGAAAAAAGGTGGCTGCCCTGTTGAATTTTTACTAATTGTTTATTGAAAAGAGATTATATCACATGGTATTTTCCCCCAGCTTTCATTTGGGTGGTGTGTTGTGGAATAGGCATGTATGTTGATCAATATTTTTTTTAGGAATTAGGATGAGACCAAATTGCTTTTTTCCCCTTTTCCCTGAAATCTGTGTGCATTTCCCTCTCTTTGTAAATCATTCTATAAAATGTTTAATGCAAAGACTCAATAGGATATGGTGAAAATTTTCTTTGAAAGTGAAGAAATTCAGCCACCAAGTTTGGAGGCATAAAGGCCAAAAATATGAGAATGAAGAAGCAATTATATGAATGCACAAAGGACAAATAGAAATATGAAACAATTAATTAAGATATTCTGAAGAAAAATGGCTTGTCATCTCTGTAATCAGTTCATCTTAAAATAGTAAGTATGGGGCCCAAGTTTCAGATGTCTGAATTTCGTATAAAAGAGCAATAAGAGGATCCGTGGAGGCTTGATTTGAGTGCTCAATAACTTTGTATGAGGAGCCAGCTGCATCAGCACCTCATCTCTTAGCCTTAACCTAATGTAAAATTCATGAGCAACAGAATAAATTTTCTAATAATGGAGTGTGGGCCACATTCTTAAGATTACATGTATGACTCTTTAGGTGGCATTGTGTGGATCCAAAATCAGTGATATCTAGAGTAGCATAGAGTGACATGTAGTTCTTTATATAGTCTTAATTTACTAGTCTTTGGCTCTTCTTAAAAGTTATTTAAAAATTAGAGGTTAAAGTAATATGAGCATTAATGTCTTTTTTATAAAACGAGCTACTCGAGGATCGTAAACTCGTATATTTTGAAATGTAGTGTTTTGGAGGTGCAACTTCATGAAGTGAAGGTTTGAGTTGGAAAATTTATATTATAGTATTGCAAATGCCCTAATCAATTTTGGAGTGGAGGGCCTTGCAAGTTGTGATTCCTTCTCTCTCTCTCTCTCTCTCTCTCTCTCTCTCTAGGTGCTTTCATGTTGCATTTTCTAAATAATGTCCCAAAATATTTTACATGCAATCTACTGGTATCTTAATCTGAAGAAATAACATAAAAGTTTAATTTAAAGAAGCTGATTACGTCTTTCAATCTGTTAACCAACCTGGGTTTTACTGTGCTGACTATGTTTGTGAACTAGGAACTGAAATCCTGAAAATTGGCAATGCATCATTTCAATTGGAAAGTCCATCGTTATTTGAATATGTTCATGCCTATTAATATATTTAGTTCCTTTCTTATCACAGGGTTCCCTTTGTGCTGCTAGGCGCGCTGCAGCTTTTGTGCGAGGAGATGATGTCATTCACAAGCTATTTACAGAATTGGCTTATCGATACAAGTGAATCTCAAACCTGTTGCATTTTCAGTTATTATTGTTATATTTATTACATTGGGCAAATGTTGTGTTCCAGAGATAGAACAGGTGGATACACAAGACTACTGCGGACTCGTATTCGAGTTGGTGATGCTGCTCCAATGGCCTATATTGAGTAAGGCTGTAATTTATTTCTTGACTGGTAATTTTTGTTTGACTAGGAGACTGGTTTTCCATCCGGTTGAACTATAGGTATATATTTTTAATAGATGGATAGTGATAATAGTAATTAATTGGGTAAATTTAACTAACCTATCCTGAGGTTTGGACTAATATCAACCAGGTCCAACACATTTTAAAATTGACGCATTTGGTCCCAAAAACCAATTTGGTCCTAATTAAACACTTTTAGGCCCATCCCAATAGTCACTTAAGCTCAGATCTATTCTCTTTCTCCTCCCTCTGATTCTGCCGTCCACCTGTCTTCTCTCATCTCAAATTTTCTCATCTTTCCCTAACCCTAAACTCAGATCCTCCAAAACCTCATGGCTACCACATCAGGCCACAGTCACCGTGAGCCTTTACTGTAGTGGCTTTCTCTCTCTCTCTCTCTCTCTCTCTCTCTCTCGGTTGTCTCTCTCTCAAGCTCAGCCATGGCCAAACACCACAAAGCGCATGCCACCACAAATGGCAGCTGAGCTCAACAGCACCACCACAACCGCCGGCCACTGTCTCTTACTCTTTGTTTCTCTCTTATTCTCTTCTCTTTTTTTTTTCCCTCATTTATTTATTTTTTTTCTCATTTATTTTCTAATAAACGAACCCCCTTTGTGTTTGGTTTTGTGATTGGTTTTTGGTTTGGTTAATTTAGGGATTGAGTTTTCTGTTGGCTGTAGGGATTTAGTGATTTTGATTTGGATTTGTAAAATGGAGTACTAGGTGTTTTGAGCTTTGGCTATTAGGATTTTGAAAATGGGATTTTGGGGTTGATTTCAAAATGGGTTTGGATGTACTGTGTATATGTGCCTGAATCAGTGATGGGTAAGATTTGTATGTGGTGGTGAGGCAGTAATTTTGTTTGGTTTTGTACAGGAGAAGAGTTTAATGGATTCATTAGTCAAAATTTGTGTATATATTTTCTGTGTATATGTCTCACCAATTTGGTATTGGTTTGGATGAGTTTGGTTTACAAACTGAGAGAAAAGAGAGGAGTATGGGTTTGGCTAGGTATGGTGTACAAACAGGGAGAGAAGAGAGGGACAAAAGAGAAGATAGAGGGACGAGTTAGAATCAGAGAGGAGAGAGAGAAGAGAGGGACTAACAGCATTAATGGTGTTTAGGGACTACATTGGTTTAAGGGACGAGGTTGTTTAAAATGTCTTGGACCTAGTTAGCATTAGCCCAAACCTCAAGATAGGTTAGTGACATTTACCTTAATTATATTAGTGTCTTGTTGGGGGCAGAGAATACATTTGCGACTCTCGTAAAAGCTTCGTTTGAATTTTTTTTAGCAAGTTCCTAGGATAAGCTTCTTTTGAATGGATATCCAAAAGAATCCTCTTTTTTTTTTGGATAGGTAATATCCAAAAGAATCTTTATTCTATTTAATGGTTTATTTTCTCTTTTCATAGTTAGATGCATCATTGACTCTTCTCAATATCTTTCTAAAGTTTTTTAAAAAAGAAAGAACGAAAAGAAAACTATAATGTTGATTCAATGCAGTAGGAAATTCACTCATTTGCCTGAAACAGACTCATTGACTTATTTGAGTTTTTGCTGAATCTTCTGTGAGTTTCGTCTTGTTACTTAAATTGTTAGTCAATATCAAACAGGTTTATTGACCGAGAAAATGAACTTAGACAGTCGAAGCCCCCAACTCCTCAACCACCACAAAAAGCTCCCCTTGATCCTTGGACAAGATCCAGGCTCCAAAAGCAGTTCGCTCCACCTAAAGAGGAGAAATCAGAGCCTGAGATATGAATCCTTACATTGTGAACGTGAGATTTTGTTTCATAGTTAGCTTGGAGCCATTGGAACATCCTAATTTCTTCTAGGCTCTATTCATTTTAGCTGAAGAGTGCTGTATGATGTAAAATAAATCATGTGTAAACCCCTTTCACACAGTTTTAAAAAATTTCATCGTCTGTTTTGTCTGGTTTTCAAAGAAATATCAGGAGTCCAAAAGGGAATTGGAAGGTAGTTCATGTTATAAGCACTGAATTAGTGAACTGCTGGTTATTATTGTTATCAGCACCTAAGGAATTATACTTGCATATTTCTCATTACTCACCTACAAATATTTATATTTTAGAAAGGTGTGGTAGAGGGCACACATACACATTATAATCGGCGTCTATTAACTAATTTATATAGCAGAATTCGACACTCACCCACAGCAATGGCAATGCATGATATCACTTGAACTGCTGGGCATGTCTAATCAACCGGAGCCCACATCAAAAGAAAGTTGAGGATTGGAAACCAAGGCAACTTTTTAGCATGCTAGTTATAAACTACTATAAAGTTGAGGATTCACGCAACAAGCATAAAATATGCCCCATAGTCTCCTTGTTACATTGTAGACATCCTTTAAACTTGGCCATAGGCAGAGATTATGTTATATTATATCTAACGTTTGAATATTACAGAGGCTACACGGTTTTGCTAGTAATCGAAACAAGCATTGCATTTTTTATATACTATTCTACCATAAAGACAAATTAATAAGACCAATCTGGTCAATATATGTTACAGTTTAACCACACTTAACGCTACATAACATAACTCAAGTCGATCTTTCTCTTGTTGATACTCGGTTATCAAAAGCGCTGAGAAACCCACATCAAAATTAATTTGGTAAGGGTTCTCACATCTTATAGAATGTAAAATAGTCAAAATCCAACACGTCAGTATGGACTATGGATAATGCAAAAAGAAAAGCCAGACTAGACCGCCATTCGGTTGCTTTGCTTCCAATACAATACAACATACAAACTGTGTTACGTCTCTATATTCCCATAGCCTTTTTCCTATTTTAGAGGAAAAATATATTGTACTCTTTTAAAATCATTATATAAATACAAATATAAAAATAAATATAAATAGTGTATTGTGAATACACACTGCATGGGATGGAGATGGAGTAACAAAGAGATACGTAGCGATGGGTGCACGGCTTCCATCATAAAACAAATAGTACCTACTCTTTTATCACATAAACGTGTCCAGTTGCCAACCGTGTTGCTCGCTCCAAACATTGCTTTCTTAGGCTTTGTACATCATTGTTTTAACTTTTAATACACTGTAAACCTTTTTTGGTTTTTTTGTTTGTGTGGATTGACTCTCATTACGTGAATGCAAAGATTCTAATAAGAGTTGGACCAGAAATGGGCGGTTCATCTTACATTTAATGCAATCGACTTTCTCCTAATCTCTCTCTCTCTCTCTCATTTTTTCCTATTTATTGTGGTTTTGACCAACTTAATTATTTCTGATGCCTTGTGTCTGGTGGCATAGTAGTTTGAAAAAGACCCTTAAACCTATATCACTTGTCGAAAATCCATATTACTTATGTGATAAGAAAATTGTCATCTGTAATTATCTGCTTGATTGTCAGTTAGGTGTTGCATTGCATTGTCAGTTTGTCACTCCTATTTCTTGAAAAAACATTCAACGTTCATTACCTTTAAAACATATGACAGAACTAAATTAATTTGAACTGAAAATCAGTTGTAACAAAATAACAATAGCCATAACCACCTGCTACTTAACCAATGCAATTGATAAATGAGAGATGAAGGAATTTATCCAATCGGGTAATTTAAAACGGGAAATTCATGGATTGTATTATCAATCAGACTCATTTTCGGGAACGTTCTCAAAATGACTTCAAAATAATCATTACTCTCTCTTTGGTTAGTAAGACGGGACATATAACTCCTTTACTCCAAATCTAATTCAATATCAACTAAAACAATTGTTTTCATCAACCTAATCTGCCTAGTTGCAACTACTTCCAAAATAATGACATTTTTTTTTATTGCCTTCTTTTACAAATATAAGAAATTAAAAAAAAAAAAAAAAGAGAAAATCACTATACTATAAAATAACTGTTTTATGGTGGTACTTTGTAACCGCACCATTTGATAGATTGGTGGCAACTTCTCTTTTGTTTTGTTTTTTCCCTCTCTCATATTCAAAGTAAAGAAAGTACTAATAACTAGTATAAACTTTTTGCTGTCTTTTCTTGAATAAATGTTCTAATTATGGGATTTTAATGTAGTAGTAAATCTTATAAGGCTACCACCAATAACTGATTTAAGTCCAAAACCAACAAGCTTAGGTCTAACATATAATGTTTGTCTAACTTGTCATGTTGCATGCTAATTAAATCTTTCAACACTGCAGAAACATTAGAATGGATTAATCAACCAAGAAAAAAATATTTGTCATGATTAATGAGTAACAAGTAACCCAGATGAACTCAAGGTGAAACCCAATCAGATGGAGACCACCACGTCTCAAGAATTGGAGATCACTAATTCTAATTCACTCTTCTTTATTCTCTAGGGGAGCAAAATACGCTTATTCAAAATATGGTCAGAGGATTTTGTGCCTAATTGATGTCATTATTGCTTTTACATAAAAATTCCAACACAATTTGTGGTAAATTACTTATTTGCTAGTGACTGAAATTGCTAAAAAAAAAACAAAAATGCCCTTTAATTTCCTCAGTCCAAAACTGTACTTCTAGGTAAAAAGGTGAAGAAAAGGTGCACAACTAAAAAAAATGAAGGAAAACAAAAAAAGAAAAAAGTAGGTGACAAAAAAAGACTAAACAAAAATAAAATTATGAAGTGGAAAGACATTTCAAATAGACGTTACTTTGTCTATATTGTCTCTGCTACCTTACTGTGCTCTCAACCTCCCTCCCTCAACCATCCTCTTATTTAGTACAGCTCCAAACATCACAGGTCTGCTATGATCTCTCTCTTTCTCTCAAATGCATGCTGCCTCTTTGTTGCATAGAGTGATTCATAGGTTTGACATGTGAGTTTTAGAATTTGGTTTCTAAGTTCCTTGAGTTAAAATATGGTAGCTGCTCGCACGCTATTTTTCTAAAAGCATTATATATATATATATATATATATATACTTAGTTACTTGATTCTTCTGTTTAATTAAACCTGAACAACTTGTATAACCAATTCTTGAAGTTGGTATTAATTTTGATATCTTTCTTAAATCTTAAATTTATGTTTTTATTTTCTCACTTACGTCTAGACAGATGTTGCAATCTTCTTTTTCTGATATATCGGTATGAGAGGAGCAATGGGTACATCCCCTCATGCTGTTGAGGCTAGACATCGGTTGTCTTCATCAATGTGAGTTTATTCTTCTTTGCTATGCATTATTTACAATATAATAATTATAAAATAAAAAAAGAAATTTAACCATGAAATTTCCTATTTTTATGAACTATTATTTCTGGTTAGATCACTACTTAGGCTCGCTGTCCATATGTTTTGATTCAATGCTTACAGAAATCATGACATGACACTTTCGAACTATAAAATACTTACATTAAAGGGCTTGGCATTTTTCTTTTTATCTTGAATATTTTTGTAATTATTAATGATTAAAGCTATTAATATGATATGAAATATGTCTCACATTTTGTCATAATTTTTAATTGAGATCTTAAAGTTAGCACTTCTTACAAGCTCCTTTGTTTTAATGGTTCCTTTATTATTGAGAAACAGTTTATGCTTCAAAATAATTATTGCATTAGTTTTGCAGTTCGAAAAATATTTTCTGAGATACACTGTCATTTCATCAGATAAGTATTAAACTGTGTTATTAAGTTGATTGTATATTTGGAACTGATTTGAACAATGTTAATATTCACATTGCCTAGGTAGGAAATAAACATTCCGAGTCTTGAGTTTGATGTATCATAATTGTGTAAGTTTTGAATTCTTGAAAAGATCTTTGGGTATATCTAATCTTAGTGCCGGCTTTCTCCAGATAGATTCCTGGTATAGCATTGATTCAAAAGATCTGCATTCTGAGCTTGACAAGTTTTTCATTTGTTTGGATCTAAATCTTCTTTAAATTTTCAAAAAATGAACAAAGATGGACTTCTAGTTTTAGGTTGGAATTATATCTGAAAATTATTAACTAACAGATGTTCTCCACCACGTCTGGTTTAATATGCAAACATGATGTGTGCTGATAACCATAATGAATTAGTCAGTATTAACACTTCCAATCAAGCATGCAATAGGAAATTTGCAAATTTCTTCCAGAAATCACATATTTGCAGAAATTATAAAGGTGTAAATATCACACAAGTACTATTTATAATTCTAGTGAAGAAATGGGAGTGAGAAGCTTCTAGATGTGTTTGTGACAAAAGCACAAAATCTAGGCCAATGCAACAGAAAAAAATAACATAAAGGAAACTACTGGATCTTGGAAACCTGATCCATATTGACTAAATGTAGGCTATACTGGAAACATATGAGAGAAATAGTTCCTGGAAAAATAATATTTACTTCTAAAGAAAAAGGTAAGAACTAAGAAAAAAAGAGCATTTGAGACAGGGACTATATATTTTTGGAAGGAGAATATTATGAAGAGTATGAACTCTGTGCCAAAGGAATTAAAATGATCATTTGAGAGCTGAAATCGTATCATCTTTGAAAAAGTTTTGTGAACAGTATAAACTCAAAAGAGAATGACCAAAGTAATTATTTGAATTGTTAACGTAATTGATTCTAACTCCATGGCAGAGCATTTGAATTCATGCATGAGTTATGTAGGTTAAGTTTTTTGGTTACCCTAATCCGGACGTTGACATTTTATAAAATTCTCAATTATGGGGAAAACAAAGAAAATTAAGTAAAAGTAGCATCAACTTAATGTATGTTCTAAAGAAGTTGTCAATTCCCTGTCTTCCATGTTTTCTTCTATTTGTTTGTTCTTTGGTAATACAGCCACTTGAAGCTTTTTACCATCTCAAGTTTCAGCATGAATGTCATGAAGTGCCTTCACCATTTCAGTTACCCAGAATGTCATCAATTACACAAAACTTGTATTGATTTTTCTTTTTTCTTATTTATTTACTAATTTGTTATTGAATTTACAACTTGGAACAGTGAAGACATCTATAAAAGAAGAACAAACAAAAGCAAAGTTAAGCCTCTCCATATTTCCTTTCAAGAAAAAAGTTCAAGATGCAAGCTTCCTCTTCTGAAATTTGTCTTACTAATTATTGTATCTGGCACTTTTGTAACACTACTATACTCTCCAGAGGTTTACAATAACAATCAGCCAGTACATGCTGGTTCTAGGTATGTACTGTTCTATTCTTGAATGTGATTCTACTGATATCTGAACTTTTGCTATGTCATAATTTTTCCATTTCTTCCCCTTGGGAAAAGACTAGAGGTATACACACAAGAATAATATTCTAATGTGGTGTAGTGGGGAAAAAGATGAATACATGTTGGAATCAAGATTGTCTGTAAAATTCTTGCGGTATTTGTAAAATCATGCTATGCAATTCCACTATTTTTTGTTCACTCTTTAATTACTTGCTGACCTGATTTTCAATTGCGAAACGACATTGCACCAATGAAGTCAAATATTTCTAACTGCGTTATAGGTGTAATAAGTTGGCACTTGTAGTGAAGAAAAAAGATTAGCTACTGACTAAAGCAAAATTTAAATAATGCAGGCCGAGTTTTGTGAACAGCTGGATATGGGGTGGATCAGATCCTCGTTATATATCAAATCTTGATATTGACTGGGATGATATTATGAAAGTTCTTGAGAAGGTGACTGATAATAATGAAAATCAGGGAATTGGACTTTTAAACTTCAATGAGAATGAAATCAACCACTGGAAGCAGCTTATTCCTGATGCCAAAACCTTTGTTCTGCACCTGGACTACGCTGCAAAAAATGTGACTTGGGATTCCTTATTCCCAGAATGGATTGATGAGGAAGAAGAATCTGAAGTTCCCATATGCCCATCTTTACCAAGGCTTAAAGCTCCCGGAATACGGCTTGACCTCATAGCTGTTAAACTTCCTTGTCGAAATGAGGGGAATTGGTCAAGAGATGTGGCTCGGTTGCACCTGCAGCTTGCAGCTGCTGGTTTAGCAGCCTCTGCCAAAGGCTTTTATCCTGTGCATTTGCTTTTTGTTACCAGTTGTTTTCCAATACCAAATCTTTTTACTTGCAAGGACCTTGTTGCACGTGAAGGAAATGCATGGTTATACAAACCACACTTGATTGCATTGAGAGAAAAAGTACAGCTCCCAGTAGGTTCTTGCGAACTTGCACTTCCTCTCCAGGGAAATGGTCAGTACAAATCTTGCATTTATATAGTATCCTTAATACTCTCTCTCTCTCTCTCTCTCTCTCTCTCTCTCTCTCAATTTTTAATAGTACCATGGAAGTATCATCTCCTTGGCATGACAGTCTCAAGTACACACCAGAGCCACACTTGAATGGGGTTCTGTGTCATTTGCTTACTAGTCATCCCTCAACATGTTAACGATATGCATGATTGTTGCCAGCATCTTTTCGAATCATAACCTGGTAATTTTAGTTTTTAGAGGCCTTTTATCCTGCATTATGAAAAAAAACACTATACTGATGCATGATGTGAGAACTCATGAACCACCAAGGCACACAGCTAAAGAAAACACAATTGAATTTGAGTCTCACAGGTCACAGCACTATAGCAATTTGTGTTAGAACTTAGAATATTGATAGAGTGATTTATTATTCTATGTGTTTTTTTGAATTTTGCTAATAAAAAATTAAAGTAGACATGCTACACACTCACTTGATAGGTATTGACTTGGTCATAGGGTTTTCCATCTTCATTTTAATGTTATTAATGCACAAAAAGTTTTATCACTGAAATTAAAAAGAAATATATTTCCTTCAAACATTTATTTAAATAGAAATCTAATGCAATCCTGGAAATACAGAGATGGTTTACACAGGAAATGTGCACCGAGAAGCATATGCAACAATTCTCCATTCGGCCCATGTTTATGTTTGTGGAGCTATTGCTGCTGCCCAGAGCATCCGCATGTCTGGGTCCACCCGAGACCTTGTGATACTTGTAGATGAGACAATCAGTAGATACCACAGAAGTGGACTTGAGGCTGCAGGATGGAAGATTAGGACAATCCAAAGGATAAGGAACCCAAAGGCTGAGAAAGATGCATATAATGAATGGAATTACAGCAAGTTCCGGTTATGGCAGTTAACAGATTATGACAGGGTCATTTTCATTGATGCTGATTTGCTTATACTCAGAAACATTGATTTCTTATTTAAGATGCCACAGATTTCTGCAACAGGGAACAATGGTACACTTTTTAACTCCGGTGTAATGGTTATTGAGCCATCAAATTGTACTTTCAAACTTTTGATGGATCACATTAATGAGTTTGAGTCCTACAACGGAGGGGACCAAGGATACTTGAATGAAGTTTTTACATGGTGGCATAGGATTCCAAAACACATGAATTTCTTGAAGAATTTCTGGATTGGTGATGATGAAGAGGTGAAGCAAATGAAAACTAGGCTCTTTGGTGCTGAGCCTCCAGTTCTGTATGTCCTTCACTATCTGGGTGTGAAGCCATGGCTGTGCTTCCGTGACTATGATTGTAATTGGAATGTTGATATATTCCAAGAGTTTGCCAGTGATGTAGCTCATGAAAAGTGGTGGAAAGTACATGATGCAATGCCAATGCTGTTGCAGCAGTTTTGCCTGTTGCAATCAAAGCAAAAGGCACAACTAGAATGGGACCGTAGGCAAGCTGAGATTGCAAACTACACAGATGGTCATTGGAGAATTAAAGTTAAGGATCAACGTTTAAAGAAATGCATAGACACTTACTGCTCCTGGAAGAGCATGTTAAAGCACTGGGGTGAGACAAATTGGACAGATGAGGACCCTTTTACTCAAACGCCTCCTGCAATTTCAAGAGCATCCCTCTCTAGAATGTGAGTTATAGATTCTATTCTTCTCATCAAACTTTTGCCTTCAGTATCTGTGTCCTCACTATGCTCATGCCTTCATAATGTAAATCGCATAGTTCCAAGAAGGACTTCATTTTTTTTTTTCCCAATCTTTTTAATTCCTGAAAGTGTTTTTGACCCATTCTTTACTCTGGGTATAATAGACTTCATCACCTTTGATAAGGTTAATATATTTACAGTTACAGATTGCTACTAGAATTACTAGTCATCTCATAAGAGAGAGCTTCCTGATTTTCCACTATTTTATATCATTTCTCATTGTTCCATTTAGGCAACCTTATTTTCAGTTACCAATTCATGACATTGAGATTCAAAATTGACCTGAACTTTCATGTTCACTTGATTACAATTATCAGAAGAGCCACTGTCAGAATGCAGTGCCGGCTCAATGGTATAAGTCATTGATGCGGCCGCCTAAGGCCCTAAGTGAAAAAAAGGTCCCTAAATTTTAACCAATAATATTAATTAAGCCGAAATATTAACAAATAAATAAAATAATATTTTCTTATGAAATAAAAAACAAATAAAAAAGAGAAAGAAATGCTATGTCCATAACATTTTTCATAATATTTTTACAAAAAAATCTTAAATAGCAGATTGTTAAAGGCTATTATTGACAGCAAAAAAATAATTTTAGTGATAGATTCAAATAGAAAACAAGAAATAGTTGAACACCTAAGATTTGTTATGAAAAATATTGTGAATGCAGCACTTCTAAATAAAAAAAGAAAAGAAAGAAAGTAATCCACAAAAATGTTCACAATATTTTTTACAATATTAAGTTAGCAAACTTTTACTATTTTTCAATTAGATCCACTACTAACATCATTTTTTTACTCATTACTATTAATCTGCCACGTCAACAAATGTAAAAAGTTTTGTCAAATTTTTTTGTATTTATAAACTTAAATAAAAAAAATTCTACGTGGCTCATGTTAATTAATAGTAATTTTACGTATGAAACAAGATAATCAATTTTCGCTCTAGGCCTCCAAATGTATCAAGCCACCTTGAGAATGCTATAAACTAGAACATAGGTATTTCAGAATTCAAGGCTGATGTTCTTTATGGTGAACAGACATTCTATAGAAGTCCATAAGTCCTCCCACCCGAACTTTACAAGCAAACTTGTGAAGTTTATGCAGTGGGCCAATGATTGTTGGAATACTTTATCCATTTACAACCTTGTTCTATTTTAATATCATTCATTATTAGAAGCTACTCTGCTTTTCAAAGAGCACCAGACAACCTTTATATCATATTGATTACCAATTTCACAACCACAAAATAGCGGAACAGCCCATTATTGCTTTCGTTAGTGGGTAAGTATACTTGTTTCGTCTTGAGAAAATTAAGCTATAAAGCCCTACATAATACAAACTCAAGATTTCTGAGTTGATTCGTAGGATCAACGACTTCTACTATGCTTTAGACTATAGCAGTTTCTTTGGGAGTAATAGAATCACTAGTACCTAAGAATTTCAATCAAAAGTGTGTACGTACCCTTCAACTAACTAGTTTGCATATTACTTATCAAAAAACTAATTTGCATATAGGATACACTTTCCCAAGGAAATAACATGAAAACTGGCTAAAGCTCAAGTCATAGAGGAAATGAAAAGGATTGGAGTTACATGTTGACAAATGTATTTATATTATAAAATAAATCAAACTGGCAAAAGCTCAAGTCATAGAGGAAATGCATAGGATTGGAGTTATATGTTGACAAATGTATTTATATTAAAAAATAAAACAAAGAAAGAAGAAGGGAAACATTTTTCAACAACTTAAATGAAGTGTTGGAAGTTTTACAAGTCATGAGTGAGGCCGTAGTCCGTGAGCATGTAGAGATGATTCCAGGTCATGACTAACTCAAAATTTCTGCCAGGTTTGCAGTAATAAACTAACGCAATTGTGTTTGAAGTCATTTCAACAAGGAAGCAGGTCCACCTGCATTTCATACAAAGTTGAGTTTGAAATCTTTAAGGTTCAAAAGAGTTCTGATCATTTAAAATGATGAAATGCGGTGACTATATTGTGTGTACTCTATTTTGAAAACTGAGATTGCCGATTATAACATTTTGATGGCCATCAGCAGTAATGCTCCTTATCAATTCTTCTTAACACATCATAAAGAAAATGTTTGAATTTAAATTGTTGAGAATGAATCAAATTATTATTATTTTTTTTCTGTATCAAATCAGCTCACTAATTTTCATAGGCAAAAAGTCTACTACCAGAACAATTTCCACAACTTTTGCTATAACTTGCTCGAGTGGTGAGTCCATATGAGTCCACAATTTCATTACTCATAACTCAGTCAAAAGTTGTGGCACCATATTTGATGAGGATAATTTTGCAATTAGCCCATGACGAAACCAAAAGCGACGGATATAGCAAGGTCATCAGCTTCACTTGTGGGACTACCTTCTCGTAAAGTCCTCAACTCCACCTCATACCTGACGACATCATCCTTGGTACCGCAAGATGAAGACGATAAGCTAACGACCGCAAGGTGAAGGCCATAACCTGACGACCGCAAGATGAAGGCCATAACCTGATGACCCTAAAAGGTCGTCAGCTGTAGGTCGACAGGGATAAAGCTGAAGAACTCGATTGAACCTCTGTCCATAGCCTTAATCTCCACGCATACGTGTATAAGGAAAGTTCTTGCGCTACACGCTTAACTTTAATCAACGAAACTCTTATAAGGAAAAGAACTCTAGGGAATACGCAAGATCTATAAGTTACTCTCCTAGAAGGAAGAACTTCTTGATCAAGGCATAAATTTCGGCCCTACACTACAATAAATACCCCAAGACCCTCACAAAGTAAGGTACGCATAATTCATCCTAGCTTTGGTACTCTAGAGTTGCGAACAAGAGATTTCTCTAACTTGACCATCGGAGGGTACTTGGCTGGTACCACACTGGTACTCCTCTTAAGGTCTTCAGCTTTTGTGTTGTGCAGGTACTTCATCGGGAGCACATGAGGACTATGTGGCTTACTGACGATTTTCGGCATCATCAGTTGGCGCCGTCTGTGGGGAACAAACGACTTGTAAAAGCCGCATCATCTCTTCCCGAACAAAGAGTTGCATGGTACTCACTCGCTTAATGGCGACCACCAACAACGTTCAAGGAGATGAACCACACACAACGGCGCTTGAAAGACAAGTCCAAACTCTAGTCGCCGCTGTGGAACGCTTCATCAAACAGAACCAAGATTTGGAAGAACAATTGTGCCAAAGGAACGCGGGTGCTAACACCCAAGAGGAAGATCAAGAAGGGACTAGTGTAGAGAGAAGGAACTAGGAAGGGCTGGAAGGTAGTAACGCCCCAAACAGGCCGGAATGACAAGAAACGAACCGACCATCTGTTATTGATACCATCCCACCTCACATAGTCGCCGAGATGCAGATGATGAAGGAGTAAATGGATTGCATGATGAACGCCCTCAAGGGACGGTGTCTAGCGATCTTGATGACCTGGTCCAGCGAACTGACTCGCCATTCACAGCATTCGTTAGTTCATTCCCTCTTCCACAGAAGTTTCGCATGCCGTAGGTAGAAAGCTACGACGGGTCCAAGGACCCCTTAGATCACTTGGAGTCCTTCAAGACCCTGATGCACCTTCAAGGGGTGCCAGATGCGATCATGTGCAAAGCATTCCCCACCACGCTGAAGGGACCCACAAGGATCTGGTTTAGTAGAGTGACACCTAACTCCATTGGAACTTTTAAAGAGCTAAGCGCCTAATTCGCCTTGCACTTCATCGGAAGGCAAAGGTATAAGAAATCCACTGCATGCTTGATGAATATTAAACAGCGGGAAGATGAGACCCTGAGTTCTTACATAACTCATTTTAACAAGGAGGTCCTTTCGATTGAAAAAGCAAACGACAAGATACTGGTAGCAGCGTTCACTAATGGGCTACAGAAGAGTAAGTTCTTATTTTCCTTATATAAGAACGATCCAAAGACTATGTCAGATGTGCTTTAAAGGGCGATCAAGTACATAAACGAAGAAGATGCATTACTGGTCTGAGAAGAGAAGCCCAAAAATAGGGAGAGACAAGAAGACGCACGACCATATAAGGGGCAGAAGAAGGCCAGGATTGAAGAACAAAGGGAGGATCAACGCTCCAGACCACTTGCGGGGCGATTCACGAGTTTCACCCCGCTGACTGCCTCAATCGACCAAGTACTGATGCAAATCAAAGATGAAGGAGCCCTGACTTTTCTCGACAAGCTGAAGGGAGATCCCAACAAAAGGCCAATGGACAAATACTACTGCTTTCATTGTGATCATGGCCACGACACAGTTGATTGCTATGACTTGAAGCAACAAATAGAAGCCCTTATTAGATAAGAAAGGCTGCAGAGGTTCGTTAGTAAGGAGAGAATAGACCCGCCACAAGATCAAGCTCCCCGACGAGAGAATGAATGCCCTAGGCCATCCGTAGGAGATATAAGAATGATTGTAGGGGGCACCGCGATTGCTAGATCATCGAAGAAAGCCCAGAAGACTTACATTAGGATGATTCAGAACATCTAGCTGACGGGCTCCGCACCTAAGATGGTGCGGATTGACAACCCCATTATTGGATTCTCAGAAGAAGATGCACGACATCTTCACCACCCTTATGATGACGCACTCATCGTCACCATACAAGCAGGAGATTACAACATGCACCGGGTTCTCATCAACAACGGTAGCTCGGCAGACATCCTCTACTACCCTGCATTTCAGTAGATGGGGATTGGTAGGGAGCGGCTGGTTCCAACTAACGCCCCACTCGTTGGCTTATGAGGGACGAGGGTATTTCTACTTGGTGTCGTCACTTTAGTTATAGCCGTCAGCGACTACCCTCAGCAAATTACCAAGGATGTAGCATTCCTCATAGTCGATTACACATTAGCTTACAATGCCATCATAGGTTGTCCTACACTCAACTTGTGGAAGGCTATAACCTCAACCTATCATTTAATGATAAAATTCCTTACTGACTATGGAGTAGGAGAATTGAGAGGAGATCAGGAGGCCACACGCGAATGTTACATAGCTTCGATGGAGATGGATGACCACCTCTAGGCCCTGAGCATTTTAGAACGTAGAGCAATGATGGGGCTCGTTGAAAAACTCGAAGATATACCTCTCGACAATTCTAGACTAGAAAGAACCACCAAGATTGGCACCCTTGCAGACTTGACGGTTCGCCAAGCACTTGCAACCTTCCTCAAGGAAAATCGAGACGTATTCGCTTGGAGCCATGAAGACATGCTAGGAATTGACCCGTTAGTCATGGTGCACAAGTTGAATGTATCACCTTCTTTTTCGCCTGTCCACCAAAAGAAAAGAGTGTTTGCCTAAGAGAGAGATTGGGCGGTGGCAGAAGAAGTCCGCAAACTACAAGAGGTGGGGTTCATTAGGGAAGTTTACTACCCTGATTGGTTGGCGAACGCTGTGACAGTCAAGAAGAGCAATGAAAAATGGAGGATGTGCGTTGACTTCATGAACCTAATCAGAACATGCCCTAAAGATAGCTACCCCCTCCAGCGGGTCACCCTCCTGGTAGACTTTACGGCTCAACACCAATTGCTGAGCTTCATGGACGCATTTTCAGTATATAACCAAATCCAGATGGAAGAAGCTAATTTAGAGAAGACTTCGTTTGTAACAAGCTAAGGCTTTTTTTGTTACAAGGTCATGCCATTCGGATTAAAAAACGCGGGCGCAACATATCAGAGGCTTATGAACAAGATGTTCTCATGACAAATTGGGAGAAATGTTCAGGTATATGTCGATGACATGCTAGTGAAAAGCCGAAGGGAAGATGATCACTTGGAGGATTTTAAGGAAACCTTCGACATTCTTCGCTCTTACAACATGAAGCATAACTCGGGCAAGTGTGCCTTCGGAGTGACGGCAGGTAAATTCTTAGCATACATGGTATCTCAAAGAGGCATTGAGGCTAACCAGGACAAGATCCGGGTTATAATAGAAATGGCGCCTCATAAAAGCGTAAAAGAAGGACAAAGCCTTAATGGTAAGATTGTCGCGCTAAATAGATTTGTATCTAGAGCAATGGATAAATGTCTGCCGTTTTTTCGCATGTTGAAGAAGTCTTTTGAATGGATGGCTGAGTGTCAGCGGGCGTTTAAGGACCTGAAAACCTACCTCTCTTTACCACTGCTATTAAGTCCCTTATAACCTGGAGAAGAATTGTTCCTCTACTTGGCTGTCTCCTCGGCCGCCGTCAGCACGACGTTAGTTAGAGAAGACGACAAAGTACAAAGACCCGTATACTACGCCAGCCGGGCACTTCATGGTGAAGAAGAAAGGTACCCCCCAATGGAAAACTTCACCTTCGCTTTAGTCACTACAGCCTGTAAACTCAAGCCATACTTCCAAGCCTATACGGTGGTCGTTCTAACCGATGAGCCCATACGGCATTCAATGAGCAGTCCTGAAGCTGCCGGGTGAATGGCGTTATGGGCAATAGAGTTGAACGAATTCGACATACAATATCGCCTGCGCACCACCATCAAGGGACAAGTGGTCACCGATTTCATTGCGGAGTTCACCGGTGCAGAATATCCCAAATGGAATGTGTTTATAGACGGATCGTCCAACAGGAAAGCTGGTGGAGCGGGGTCGTGCTTAGATCTTTGGAAGGGGACGATATTGAGTGCATGGTTCACCTCAATTTCCCAACAACCAATAATAAAGCAGAGTATGAAGCCTTAATAGCGGGATTAGATCTCGTTAAAACTGTAGGGGCCGAGAACACAGTTATTCATTGTGACTCCCAAATCGCCGCAAATCAAGTAAACAGTGATTATGAATGTAAGGGTGAGAAAATGAAGAAGTACTTGGAACAAGCAAAGAGAAGGGTAAATGAGCTGCAGGCCAAGGTAGTCCAAATTCCAAGAGGAGAAAACGAGGAAGCTGACTGTCTTGCCAAGGCCGCATCAGCGGAATCCATGGTCACCCCCGACAAGGTACTCTCCTTTGTTCTACTCTCACCAATAATAGATGTTGTCGATGTGCAAGAAATAGGTTCCAAAGACAATTAGGCCACCCCCATAATCTCTTATTTAAAAGACGACACGTTGCCTGACGAGAAGGAAGCGGCAAGGAAGCTAAAGGTCCAGTCGACGCGATTCGTCTTGATAAAGGACGTCTTGTATTAAAGGTTTTTCTCCCGACTGTAATTGAGATGTTTAGGCCTTGAAGAGGCAGATTAAATCATAAGAGAAGTACATGAAGGGATTTGCGGCAACCACTCAAGGTCACGGTCATTGATACATAAGTTGATTCTGGTAGGATACTACTGGCTAACTATGCAAAAGGACGCCCATATATACGACTAAGCCTGCGACAAATGTCAAAGGTTCAGTAACATCATTAGGCGACCAACTGAAGAGCTGATCCTAATAACCACTCCATGGCCATTCGTCCAATGGAGATTGGACATCATAGGCCCATTCCTGATAGCCGTAAGACAGTTGAAGTTTCTAATAGTTAGCATAGACTACTTCACTAAGTGGGCAAAAGCTGAAGCCCTAGCCACAATCACTAAGAGAAACGTATAGAGCTTTGTTTGGAAAAACATCATTTGTAGGTACGGAATCCCAAGGGTCTTGGTCTCGGACAATGGTAAGCAATATGACAATGACTCATTCTGAGACTTCTGCTCACAGTTAGGGATCAAAAACCATTACTTCTCCCCTGCCCATCCTCAACCCAACGAACAAGTTGAAGTCACGAACCAATCCTTGCTTCGGATCATCAAGACTCAACTCGAAGGGGCAAAGGGCATATGGCTAGAAGAGCTGCCCAGCGTACTATGGGCATGCAGGCGACTATCAGAACTCCTATAGGAGAAACTCCGTTTCGACTAGCATATGGAAGCGAAGCAGTCATCCTAGCTGAGGTTGGAATCACGAGCTACAAGGTATACAATCAAGATGAGGAGAAGAATGACGAAGCCATACATCTACAGCTTGATCTAGTTGATGAGGTCAGAGCAACGGCTGAACAGAGACTCGCACGATACCAAGACCTCATGGCTAAACACTACAACTCCCGAGTCAAACACCGGGACTTTAAAGTTGGAGACCTCGTCTTGAGGAAAGTGATGAGTGCCACCAAAGACCCTGCACAAGGAAAGCTTGGCCCCAACTGGGAAGGACCCTACAAGATCACGTTATGCCTAAGGAAAGGCACCTACCACTTAGAGACTCTCGACGGGCATAAGCTACGCCATCCCTGGAACACTGAGCATCTTAGGAAATACTACCAATAGAAGACAACATGAAGAACGCTACTCCTCATTCCCAATCTTCTTTTAGTCATTTATCTTAGTTTACTTTTTGTTTACAATACTTTTCAAGCCCAAAGGGCTGAAGTTTATTTGTTTTAAAACAATTCTCTACTTATATATGCATTCATCATAATAAGAGGAGTTTATTCAGAAACGACTGGCATGTTTGTTGTATGGACGAATTAATCATTAAGTCCACAAAGTGGATGACCTCATTGCTTAGTCTGCAAAGTGGACGAGTCTACTGATAAGTCCACAAAGTGGATGACCTCATTGCTTAGTCAGCAAAGTGGATGACCTTATTGCTTAGTCCGCAAAGTGGACGAGTCTATTGCTAAGTCCACAAAGTGGACGACCTCATTGCTTAGTCCGCAAAGTGAACGAGTCTATTGCTAAGTCTACAAAGTGGACAACCTCATTCCTTAGTCCACAAAGTGGACGAGTCTACTGCTAAGTCCACAAAGTGGACGACCTCATTACTTAGTCCACAAAGTGGACAAATCTACTACTAAAGTCCACTAAATGGACGAATTTGTCACCGCCGACAAAATGGACGAGTTTGCTAATCCACAAAGTTGTCGGGTTCAGTAAGTGGAAGAGTCCATTACAAAACCCACAAAAATAAAACCATAAAGAGGACGAGTACTCAACTAAAGAAAGCTGACGCCGTTATTCGTAAGCGGACAGATCCATGACTAGTACCCAAAATAACGAGTTGAAAACAGACGAGCCTAAACGTAACCTAGATAGATGGATTCGTCTTATTTCACTAAGCACCCTGGAATAAAAGTGCAGGGGAAATAAATACACATAAAATATAAAGAAACACATTGAGAGTAATGAATATAGATATTATAGATAAAATTATGTTTTTACAAAAGCCCAAACTAACGGGCGTCAAACATTAAACTTCGTCTACATTTTACAACAAAGAAAGAAAAAGCTTAAAATCATGAAGCTAGGGTGTCTTGAGACTTTCTGTCACCCCTAGCAAGAATGGGCTGAACACTTGAAGTAGAAGGGTCTTCAGCATTAAGGTCGTTGGCATGAGGATTAGGTGGCGAGGTCAAAGTGATGGCCTTATCCACGGCAGGCTGTGCAAGGACGAAGCTGTCATCCTTTTGTTTTGCCTCCAGTTTATTAGCGCCGTCACTTTCTTCATAGATAGTGTCACCCCTAGGAGTTGACGGTAGAGGCTCATCCATGGTAATCTTGGATAAATCCAAGTTGGGGTAAACAGACTTAACCTATTTTAAATAGTCATCAAATTCATCACCATAGTAGACGGCACAAGCATCTATGAAGGACTGAGAGTCCTTAAATTCCGTCACGGCGTCACTCCTAAAGGTTGCCACCTACTCTAAAAGGACCTTCAACTCCTTTTCAGCCGTCACCTTAGCTTCCCGTTCTAGCTTCCTATTACAACCCTCCTCAGCCAATTGCTCCTTTAACGCCTTCACCTCCTTGCCAAGAATATGGTTTGCGTCTTTATATTGTTCTTGCCTGTCAATCAGATTCTTGATACACGTATGCAGACGGGTAATCACCCCTTCTTTAGCGACGCACCTATCTTGTAAAGCCTTCATATGAACCATAGCCTACATGACAAATTTTTTTTTTGAGAATGATGTTAGTTTGTTGAAACTCTTCTAGCATCAAAACGAGAGAAGCATACCCGAGCAAGATCAAATAGGCCGACGCCCCTATCCCATCCGTCGCCTGCTCAGCACAGGGGTCCATCTCTTCACTTTTTAAGATGGACTCCACCACCTCCACGACATAATCCTTATGGGTTAGAAGGCGACGGTCAGGTCCCTGGTAGACGGGGCCGGATGACATCATCAGCCCTTTTTCGGCCCTATGGCCGGACTTAGAAGGCGACTGTTTTTGAGAGGGTTTATCCCCAGGTGTTAAGGCCGCTTTCTTCCCTGGGCGAATTTATTTCTTGTCAGCTTTTCCCTTAGTTACCGCCTTCTCGACAGCCTTAGGGGCTGACGAGGATGTCCCATCCCCTTTTGAATTTTTCTCTTCTTCTTTCTTCTTGGCAATAGCAACCCGTATCCTTTGCTTAGCTACCTCTATTTCTGCAAGAGACGGAGAATGAAGGTTAAGGGAGAAATGATAAAAGAAAAGTGACAGAAGAAAGTGAGAAATGCTCACGTCGATGAGAGTAAGCGTTTAGCCTACAAGCTTCTGGCGTCAGCTCCGGACCTCCACAGTACAAATGTAAGGTGTCAAGGGTAATCAGGTCTCGGCATCTCCGCTCGTCCAATGAAGTGGCCGTCACTCGATTTATGAAGTCCTCCTATTCTGGTGTAATACGAGGACGAATGCTAGCTGAAAAGAAAAGCAGAGGGTGTTAAAAGGTTTGAAATAAATAGATTATGAAAAGAGGCAAACGGGGTAATCCTGAATCCCTTACATAAGCCCAAGTGTTGTCAAAACTGTGAGGGATCGACGCCCACTCCTCCTGACGGCACACCCAATTCGTCCCTTCGACAAAAAAGTACCTGCCCTTCCATTTCCTATTCGAGTCAGGCATGTCCGACACCAACTTTAGTTCTTTCTTCCTCACGGCAAAATGGTATATTCCTTGGGAAGAGGAGATGTGTTGGGGTCGATAACACCAAAAGAACTCGTCAAGGGTTAATTGACGGTTTTCGTCACTTAGACAACCCCACAAGACCTTAGTATCAATAAATATATGCCAAGCATTAGGGGCAATCTGACTGACGGATATACCCAAAAAATTAGCTAGCTGACAATGGAGTGCCGTCAACGGCAGCCTCAAACCTGCCGTGAACATGGCATCATACATGCCAACATCCGTAGTTCACCCTAAATAACATCTCTCACATTCCTTGGGGAGATGGATTGGGATGTCGTCCGGGATTTGGTAGTGAGAGCGTAAGTTATTAAAGACATTAACTGACATTAACGGCGAGAATTTGTTGACGGTCCAGTTCGGGGGTAAAATAAAAGGATAGTCATCCCCAGGGGCTCCCGAGGTGCTCTCTAAGACCTCCTCATCACCTACCCCCATCACTCGATCTCTTCCCTTCCTTTTCACCAGTTTTGTTGCCTCCGTCACTTATTCCTTCCTCCCTTTCATTTTCCTTATCTTTGCCCCCACTCACCTCACCTTCCTCACAACTCTCCACTTCCTCTTCAAAAGAATGGGCTGACGTTTCCCTTTTTGACGACTAGGAGAAGCCCTCCTCGGGCTCACAACTTGATTGGAAGACCTCGTCGTAACCCGTTCCCTTGCGGATCGACGATTGTTCACTCGTCACTTCTCTAGACATTTGACTACCTATAAGCGACAAATCGATTTTAAGAACCTAAGTCGACGACCTCACTAAAGAGTTTTGGCTAGAAAAATAAAAATAAAAAGGAAGAATAAAAGGATAAAGAACTTACAAATGGGTGATTCCTCGAGTGGAGTAACGGTCCTAGGAAGTTGACGGCGACTAAGATGACGAGGCTAGTCGGATGACGAATGAAAGGAATTTAGAAGGTGACGGCCTCTCTCTCTCAAAGTCAGCAAAGGATGGAAAGTTGGAAATGGGAAAAGAGGTGAAATATATATAGGTAAGGGGGGCACAAAGACGAAGCGACACGCTTGTCCAGACACGGAACCAATCAGCTCGTGCCACGTGTTATAGCATTTAATGAAGGCGGCTCGAGGCACCACGCATGAATGACTTTTCGATGAAGTTAACTCCATAACCCGTCAGCTATAGCTGACGAGGTTATAGAGTAAGGGGCAGCTGATAAGGATAATTTTATGATTAGCCCATGACGAAACCAAAAGCGACGGATATAGCAAGGTCGTCAGCTTCACTTGTGGGACTACCTTCTCGTAAAGTCCTCAACTCCACCTTATACCTGACAACATCATCCTTGGTACCACAAGATGAAGATAGTAAGCTGATGACCGCAAGGTGAAGGCCATAACCTAACGACCGCAAGGTGAAGACCATAACCTGACGACCTC
Organism: Castanopsis chinensis; assembly: GCA_032878915.1. NCBI lineage: Eukaryota > Viridiplantae > Streptophyta > Magnoliopsida > Fagales > Fagaceae > Castanopsis > Castanopsis chinensis. Next base: position 22,872,945 of record JAVQMG010000122.1, read on the forward strand.
AAGATGAAGGCCAGAACTTGACGACTGTAAAAGGTCGTCAATTGTAAGTTGATGGGGATAAAGCTGAAGAACTCGACCGACTTCCATCCATAGCCTTAATCTCCACGCATACATGTATAAGGAAAGTTCTTGCGCTATGCGCTCTACTTTAATCAAGGAAACTCCTGTAAGGAAAAGAACTCTGGGGGATACGTAAGATCCACGAGTGACTCTCCTAGAAGGAAATAACTTCTTAATCAAGGTATAAATTCCGGCCCTACACTACTATAAACACCCCAAGACCCTTATAAAGCAAGGTAAGCATAATTCATCCCAGCTCTGGTACTCTAGAGTTGTGAACAAGATATTTCTCTAACTTGACCGTCGGAGGGTACTTGGCCGGTATCACATCAGTACTTCTCTTAAGGTCTTCAGCTTTTGCGTTGTGCAGGTAATTTATTGGGAGCATGTGAGGACCGTGGGACTTACTGATGATTTGCGGCATCATCAAATTTCATAAGTCAAATTCAAAATTGCTCCTTCCAAGGAGTTTATTTGACTGTTCTATAACATGAATCTTGATAAACAATGTCATTAAAAACCATTGTTCTCTACTTGATATATATATTTTTTTTTCTATAAATAGACACATATATGGTACCATGCACATAGGAAACACACACACACACACACACACACACACACACACACACACACACACACACACACAGGGTTGGGTTGAAGTTACACTTGGTGTAATTCTAAATAATGTTACATCACTCAATATTTTTTAATTGGATGCCAATTTGATTACATTATCTTCATATATTCTCAATACTTTCAAAATTTTAAAGTGATCAAAGATTAATAATCATGTTATCAATCTAATTTTTCAAGTTTTTGTAGTTTAAAATAATGCATAAAAGATGAGTTTATAGATCAAATGATAAATAATGTCTTCCAATTGACATGAAAATTGCCATGATTGTTAAGAACATATAGAATATGTAATTCAATGGTGAGATTTTCAAAATATGAATTTTATAACAAGATATTGGGTGGTGTAACATTATTTAGAGTTACATTAGGTGTAACTTGAATCCAACCTCTCTCTCTCTCTCTCTCTCTCTCTCTCTCTATATATATATATAGATATATATATATATATATAGATAATCCGTAGGAAAATATAGCTAAAGGTATTTTATTTTCGTAAATTTTTCTCTACCCTTTACGATGTATTTCTTTCTATTGTTAAATTGTTTACAAGTAGCCTGTTGGGGGACCTACAACTTAACTCCCTATAACCACTCTAAAAACATGCCCACATGGTGTGATGTCAAAGACCATAAAAGATTTGGGTGTGACTTTCTTATCGTCAATTGGTTTTGAAGTGGAATGTTATAATTCACGATTCGACAAATGGTATTAGAGCCATGGTCATGAGCTTGAGTCACGGGAGCTATAACCACTTTAAAAACAGGCCCACGTGTGTGATGTCGAAGATCATAAAAGATTTGAGTGTGTCTTTCATATTCACATTCACATTCAAATTCAAATTAAATGACAATTTAAGTATTTGACTTCGCCACAGCCAGCCTAGCCATCATTGTAGCGTTCTCATAACTTGATTGGCTAATAAAGTTCGCAACCACCACCACCCCCCCTTGAATACTCTTCCAAACATCAAGCAGCCTTTGATCCAAAGAACTAATCTTCTTATATAAACCTTCCTGTTTTTTAGCCATATATGAAATCAACATTGCATTTTCCCCAATCTTCAAATAAACCACATAGCTCAGCTTAATAGGTAACCATTGAGGTTATAGCACTAGCTCCAAACAACTTGGTCGATCTCAAAGTTGTATGCGCACCATGTTTGCCTCAATCGCTTTATCTTTTAACACATATACAAGGTTTTGAAACCCGGATCGGAACGTACGGTCTGACTGGGAAAACCTTGAACCGTCCCTTGAGACGGTTCTTTTAGCTCCAAAACCCGCTATACACAACAAACACAGTAAACCGTTCGAACTGCGGTTTAATCGTCTGGGTTGTAGAACAGTGGCTGGATCTCACGGGTCTCACGGATCAAGCCAAAACTGGAAAAAATAAGAAAAATAATAAGCATTGTGCCATTTTCTCTGTTAAAGTTTGTCTTTTTTATCTCTCATCCTCACCATAAATCTGAGGATGCAGTCCTAAAACACACTAAGTCCACAAAATAAAAAAGAAATGGAAAGCACAAACCTTATCTTTACCCCTTCTTCTGTGTTTTCCAATTTTTTCTTCTTCTTCGTTCTTCACTTCTTCTGCGTTTTTTCTTCTTTTGCTTTGGCGTTTCCTTTCTTCTTCTGCCCCTAGTGTCCAAAACCAAAAAAAATCACCTTGGTGTGTCCTTTCTTCCTTTATCACTGGTGCCCAAAACCAAAAGAAATTTAAGATTTTTTCTTTTCCAATAAAGCTGCCTACCAATATGGCAGACACAACCCCTTCCCCATGGAAAAGTCAGACACGTGGCAACACTTCAATCATTCATTTGTTTTTAAATTTGTTTAACTTTTTTCATTTAATTGAACTTTTTAGAAGACAATTAAATATTTAATTGCATGATTTATTGGTACTACAAACCCACATATTCATATATTAAATTCATGTACTGTTTTTCTCAACAACCATTCATGTTATTGTAAACTAGGATTTATATTATAGATTAAATCTGTATAATATTACATAAATTTATAAAAAAGTGTACAATATTATACATATTTGCATAAAATATATAATGTTGTAGACATTCATTTTGTTTATACTATAAATTTATTTTATCTTGATAGGATAATGTAAACTAATAATTTTATTATTATTATTATTATTATTAACAATTAATAATAATATTCCATTGATTTTTGAAACATCATAATGAAAGTTATGATATAAAAAATACATTTGAATAATGGTCTTTATATTTATTTGATTTTTTTTGTTAGTTTTTTATTTATACCAATTTATTATATTTATCTATATTTAAAATAATTATTAAATTAATTATGATATCATCATAATTCGACCTCGGTCCAACGTCGGTTCGACCTCAAAAACCTTGAACCTCTTCCTTTTACCGTTCAATGAATGGTCCGGGTCTAAAAACCTTGCACATATATTGAGCATAACTAATAACAAAAGGATAATATTTAGTCTACAACACTATATTTAGGTTAGATAAAAGGATCAATGTACTTGCTAAGATACATGCAGAGCCATTGAATTTCCAAGATCCACTTTACGATATTTGAATAATAATAATTTACCAATTTTCACAAAGAAAAGACGGAAGACATCGCAAGGCTGTCAAAGATAGTTCAACAAGTAAATACAATGAGAACACCTCTTTCAATAATAAATCCTTACTCCCATGGATCTACATCAAATTCACGAATCATCCCAATAATTTTTCTGTTTGATTGTATAATTTATACTTACTATGTAATGCACAACACAAAATAGATGGTTATGCTATTTTCATATCAATTAGATCCCAAAGTACTGTACCTGTGTGTGTGTGTGTATATATATATATATATATATATATGCATTTTCCATTTTGGTAATTTACATCTTAAATTACAATTTTGATAAGTGCTAATCAAACACTCAGTTTTTTTAAAAATTATTTTTTAACAGCTTTTACCAAACACTCTACCTTTTTAAAAAAAAAAATTCAATTTCTTATCCGAATTTTATAAAAATGCAATTTTTTAAAAAAAAACTAAGTTTTAAAAAGCTGCGTCAAACTTACCTAAGTCTTCTTTTCTTTAAAAAGACCCATTCCTATAGATTGACTTGTCCAGGTAGACGAAAATGCCCTAGATGCTTTTCCATGACCATTGCCATTATACTTCTCAATACACCAAATGCTAATATACTCACTGGGTCACTCTCAGTCTCAGTTTCGATTAAGCCGTAGTCCTGAGTTTAAGGATTCTGTGAATGGCAAGCTCAAAGCCTCAAACAAAAGATGAACTCAGCCTAGTTTGAAACCACCCTTAAATAAATAAAGTTTGGGGTTTGAGAAGGGGGGGGGGGGGGAATACACAAAGTCCAATGTAAAATACAAAATTAAGTTTTGAATTTAACACTAAATCCTTTATTGTCTTAGGTGTAGACCATTAAACAATCATAAGAATAACAATAAATGGCTCATATGAGAAGCCTAGCTATATTTAGATTTTTTTCTTCGTTAGAAACTCTATATTTAGAGTGTACATTAGAGTTATTTTAGCATTATTAATAAGGATATTTTTGTAATCATGCTATAAATCTTAAGATAATTATATGCTAAGGTGGGGCCTCACCAATAAAATCCTAAAACTCGTTTTCTTTCTTCTCTCTTGTCTCTCTTTTTCTCTTCTTCTCACCTCTCTCTTAATTAATTAACCCTAATTCTCATAGTTTACAATTAACCTTCACCTAACTAACCCAATACCAAATTTCACAGGATTCCACATAAACCTGTGCCAAAGTTCCCTTCGTGTATTTTTCTACACAAAAGTAGAAACTACTTCCTCCCAATCCTCATTAAATTCCAAATATCAAATTTCTGATAAGCAGTTAGTGGCATAATTGAGTCCACGAAAACAACAAAAAACTAAAATTACACAATTAATGGACATACAAATTAAAGACCCAAAACAATTGCAATTGATAGATGCCACTACACCGAGAAGAGTCAGCTTGTATGAGGATAAAATGTTTCAAAGAATGCCCCAAAGTCAGAGATAAAATTTCAGAATATTCCAATATTATTTAGTTCCAAGTACTCTAGGAATAAATTTTGTATGAATAATACAGCTTAAGAGTTGAAATTACTCTCTTAATGAGTTATGACTAATTAATTTTAGATGATGGCTTTCTCATCAAAAAGAATGATTAGGATGATGGAATCCACTGATCTCCTTGAATAAAATTCTCAACGGAATATGTTTGAACGTGTTCTGCATGAATTTGGTTACTCCAGTTTACCCTTCGGGATGGAGTAAAACCCGGTCCAGAATTCCTAAATTCCGCAAAATAAAGCGTTTTCAAGGCAAAACCGGCGTCATTCCATGGCAGCCAGCCTTGTGGTGAAACAAGATCTTGTAAGTTGCTCTGAATGTAAATAGTTCTGGAGTACTCCTTCCATGGCCTCCCCAAGAAATTGCTGTGTATTCCGGGATCGCTAGCGCCATGGTACAACTTCATGTATTCCTCGGTGCCGTTAATCAAACAATTATAAAAAACATAACCTGTTGATTGGGCAGGGTCTGTTCTGCCATGTGCAGTCACGTAATTCTTTTCGCCTTTTTCTGGAGCAGCTTGCCGAGGTTTGACTAGTAGTTGGCAGTCTTGGAAAAAAGCCGCAGCGTTTCCGAAAACAAAATCCACGTTGCCTACGATGCGGCATGATTTGTAGAATTGGCGGAGTGTCTGAGCAAAGAGGGTATCTTGATTGCCCAGGAATTCACAGTTTTCAATGACAGAAAAGTCGCTGCTTGATTTGAAGGCTACTGCTTGGTGGGATTGGTTGTCTTTATCAGGACCGGCTGTGTTCTGGAATGTGAGACCACTGGCCATGAATCCATCGCCAAGAACGGCTGTCCCAGCAAGCAAGCAAGATGATTAATTTATTTTATCAAAACATTAATTAATTACATTGATTCATTAGATTAGAATCATCAAGTAGTAGTAACTTACAAACTGTGGCACTAGAAGAGGTAGAAATCCCAGGCAGGCCCACATACAAAGAGCCTGTAATGACCGTTTTACCTATCCCATCTCCCAAAAACACGACGTTCTTCTTCTCCAACGGAACTCTTACTATCTCCTCATAAACCCCTGCCTTAATTCTTATCACAAACCTCTTTCCATCGGCAGTGTTGTTGGGCGCTGCGTTCACCGCATCCTGCACCTTCTTATAGGACCCACCACTTCCGTCCTTACTGACCGTCACGTCCACCTTCAAGTTTGCTGGAACCCCGCCTTTAAACCCCGCGATACCACTGCCACTGCCACTGCCACTAGCAGACTTGGAATTCACTGTCCCCCAAAACCCATCACGCTCGGTCCTCGGTGGAATCCACGATGCGGTGTCGTTTCCGAAATGCTCATACGAAAACAACAGGCTCAGCGCGTTGCTCGTAATGTTTATTAACGAGTCCACCATCAAAAGCGTCTCGCCCACCAACTTCGTGTCGTTTACGTTCTTGAGAGCTGAGCCGCAGTCGGTATGGTGAAGAAGAGAAGCGCTCATCCAAGTTCTAGCGCTTTTGAGGTTGCCACGTGGGAGAGCGTCATTGGCGGTAATAGAGATCCGGTAAAGTGAACTTTTGAGAACTTCAAGACAGTTGTTCGCGGCTCTTGTGCGGTTTTGGTCCCCTGCGGCGGAGTTTAGGATGGCGTTCACCTTTGATTGGACTGTAAGGGCAGTTTCAGAGGTGACAGAGAGTGATGAGTAGATGAGCTGGAGAGGAGTTGGGTTTGGAGGGAGTTGTTTGGAATTCGATAACGAGCTCACGCATAGCTCAGCGAAGCGAGTAGCTGCTTTACAGAGTTGTTGGATAGAAGAGGTAGGGGTAGGTGTAGCATTCTGCGCCTGCGAGGCAGAGGAGAGAGAGAGGAGGGAAATTAGCAAGAAGAAGAAGAGACTAGTGGACATGGTCATGGTCATGGTCATGGTCCTGGTCATATATGAGTGAATATTGATTATGGTTTTCTGTGATGATGAATGACTGTTGATTGTCATGGTGAATGTGTGTGTGTATATATAGTATGGCGACGTGGATGATGGAATTAGGGTAAAGATCATGGAGTATATTTTTGGTAAGGACTCAGTATCTAACAGTTGAATAATTCTATTCAACTGAGAAATTAGGGGAAAATAGTAAAATTAGAAAACTGGCTTCTCCGGGTTAGTGTGTGTGTGTGTGTGTGTTTGTGTGTGATTGAGTCCCCGGGTTCATTTTGCCCTAGTGGGAAGTGGGAAGTGGGCAATGGAAAGTGCAGTGAGCGATGAGTCTCTGTGTATTGTCGTCGGTGAAGGACGAATTCGAGATAGAAGGAAAGTATTTGGAGTTTTGGGTGTTTGGGAGAGATACAAGGAAGGACAGACTCATTTGATTGGGCAGGTCAGCTATGTAATTAGTTAGTAAGTTGAAACTGTCTTTTTTATTTTATTTTTTTAAAATCTTACCATACTAAATTATAGCGTCCAGCTTTTTTTTTTCTTCACTTTTAGCTATTATTTATTATGTTCCGTTTTTTAGAATCTTATTTTTAGCAAGTGTATTTGTATCTAGATTTTTTTTTTGGTTAGAAAAGTCATATGGCTAAAATTATACATAAATAATCTCTTTAGTTGCTATATAATAGATCGAAACAAGATAGTCTCAACTGTATTTGGAGTCAAATTTGTTCCAAATAAAAATCAAGACAATTGAATAATATCAAAAATTAAATTTCTTTAATAAAATAAGTACATAACTGCAAAAACATCTTCTAAGTTTTAGGTTGGTTGTCAAAGCACTCCTTGAAGTTTCAATTTTCATATTCTTTAAATTGACTTTTAGGACTTACTTTTACCAGCTTTTATAGATGAAAAATTAGGTGACTATCACGTAAAGTAAATCTTGAATTTTCTTATTAAAGTGGTCACGTGATGGTCACATGATTTTTTTTCAAAGAAGTTAACAAAAATTGCTTTTCAGATCAAAGCTGGGAAGGTTTTTATGGTAACTTTTTAAAATTTTTAAAATGATATCTTAAATTACCTACGATAAAAAAAATTAATTTTTTTTCTTTAAGAAACTTTAATTTTTTATTTATTTTATAAATCATACTCAGAGGTTGGGGGGATTTAAAGGTGAATATTTCCATTGAAAATATTGGGAGATCCCAACTAGTTGAGTTACAAAATTCTCAGTTTTTTTGAGAAACCTAACCATTTAATAGTTGAATATGTTTTATTAAGTGCATTTTTTTTTTTAAAATAAAAGCTATAAAGGCTTTTTTTTTTTTCATGGCTACCTATTGTGGGGACTCGAGGACCAAAGATTGGAAGCGCCATTGTAGCCTTCAGTTGTTCCTCATGAAGAAGCATTTATAGCCAGATGAGTGAGGTTGCCCGAGGAGAGAATGAGAAGTGACAGAGCGTCCTTGGGGAGTATAAGAGGTGAAGATGGGGCGCCTTAAGGGTTAAACAAGATATTTGTAGGAGGTTTCTTGTAAAGTCTCACTTGTTCCTTTGCATTAAATGGTTGGCAATAGCTTTATTAGCTGCATTAATGAGAAAGTGACTTAAATAGTAGATCCACAGCTTAGCAGCTCCTTCCACCACCTTTACTAGAAGTCTAATGGAACAGATGTCCTAAGGAGATTTAGGAGGATTGAAGATGGAGGGCTAGGATGCAAGAAGCCATTGAGTATATAAAGGAAATGGACTACTAGATAAAGGGGATCCAGAAAGAATCAAGGAAAAAAGATTAGAGTTAGAACAGTAACTGAGTGAAATAGAGTAAACAGTATATGTAACAACCAAGAACATTGTTCTCAGGCAAGCTTGCAAGGACCCATTTATACATTTAAATCTTAGACTTCTGATTCCTCCTTTTCTATTTGTGTTCTCGAGCGAAGCCTAAACTTGTTCATCCCATTCTAAGTGGGCTTGGGCAACCAAGATTTCGTAGTTTTACAATTGACGCCATCTGTAGGAAACAAGGTTTAGTTGTGGCTTTGTTCTGATAAGTCATGGCCAAGAGGTTTGGAGTCTTTTCCTCAAGCACCATTCCTTCTGAGATATTGGATTTCTTTTGGCTGGTGTTGACTTAGGCAGGTAGTAAACGGCGGTGAGAAAGGCCGAGAATGTCCTCAAGATCTTCTTGTTGGTGGAAAACCTTAAAGTCTTTGTCTGTAACTTCTTGAGTGGGCTTCGGATTGCAATCTTCTACTTCGTCGTCTAAAGGAATGGGTTGCCCCTAGGAGTAATGGAGCTTAGTTGCGAGCAGGGTTGGGAGTTGAACGTTTTGAGTTCTAGTTGAAGGAGGCTTTGTTGTCAAGAAGCTGGGAGCTACTACATTAATCAAAACTAGCCTAGGGCCCTTAGCATTGATTACATGCTTGGGACTTTGGAAGCGTTTGGAAATGGAGTTGAGCCTGAGGATCACGTGTACTGCCCAAAGCTGACCATCCTTGTGAAGGAAAATCTCTGATTTGAGGATTCGGTCTAGATTGGGAAAGTTCACAAAGTGCTTGTTTTGGGTGGTGTGATGATCATCTACCAATAAACATGCAACTTCAGTTATGTATTAGGGAAAGATTCTTATAAAATTTCTTCTTTATAAAAATGAAAAAAATCCTATGCGCGTCTAATGTATGTGGGAACCCTACCTGGCTCCCCTTCTTGGGTGGGACAGTGCAATCCATCATCCCAGTCTCCCGAGACGATGAAGAAATCCTCGTCCATAACCTTGTTTGACTTAGGCATACACAAAATTAACCTAACGGTTGGGACCCTACATCTGACGTAGTAGTTGGCCTCCTTCCCTTTTTGGCCCCTTTGACAATTGTATACCCTGTTCACATCATGCCATGTGAGATTGGTCCCTATCTTATGGTTTATCATATCTACACTACCGTTAGGGGTGCATTGTGTGGATTCAACCTATAATTCATAAGAAAGTCCCTAGTGACCTTACCTATGGGGACTTCCATCCTGATTTCTATGAAAGGCGATCATCAGAATTACCACTGAGCCTAGAGCTCTGTTCATAACCAACAATTCTCCTAACTCACAGTGTTGGAGTACAACACCATTAGTGATTCTATATTTGGCCCTAAAGGCAGCCATGCCTTCGGGAGAATCTAAAAGCTTAGCAAATGTACCCATGGACTCTGATGGTGTGGGTAACGAAGAGTCTAAGTATAAAAATAAATGAATTTGGATGCACCTACAGGCAATAGAAGAATCTCTCCTAGGACTGCTGCTTCAACAAAAATTACAAAATGGATAAATGGGGCAAAGTTATCTCTAACCCCTCTTTATATAGAGGTGAAAAATGAGTGGTAAATTTCCCGCTCATGAATTAGGGTGAACGAGGGTTGTAGAATTATCATCTCCTCGTAGAACGTGGGCAAACAAGGAGCCACCTGACATAATAAATGATGCATTATGGATATCGAAGTGTCAGGATCGTGTTGAGGTCAGGTGAAGAGCCATTACCACGTAGGAACACGTTTGGCATGTACGAACTATGTTAGTACAACTAAAACCTTACTTTTTACTTCAAAGGCAATAACAAGGTTTTAGGGGGCTATTGTAGGAACCCAAGGACCAAAGATTAGAAGCACCACTATAGCCTTCAGTCGTTCCTCAAGAAGAAGCATCTATAGCCTGAGGAGTGAGGTTTCCTGAGAAGAGAATGGAAAGTGACAGAGCGTCCTTGGGGAGTATAAGACGTGAAGGTGGGCGCCTTAAGGGTTAAACAAGATATTTGTGGGAGTTTTCTTGTAAAGTTTCACCTATTCCTCTATATTAAATGGCTAGCAACAGCTTTATCAACTGCATTAATGAGTAAGTGACCTGAATAGTAGATCCAAACTCAACAACTCATTCCACCACCTTCACTAGAAGTCTAATGGGACAGGTGTCCTAAGGAGATTTAGGAGGATTGAAGATGGAGAGCTAGGATGCAAGAAGCCATGGAGTATATAAAGGAAAGGGACTCTCAGCTAAAGGGGATCCAACAAGAATCAAGGAAAAAGATCAGAGTTAGAACAGTAATTGAGAGAAAAGAGAGTGAACAGTTTATGTAACAACTAAGAACATTGTTCTCAGACAAGCTTGTAAAGACCCATTTATACATTTAAATCTTAGACTTCTAATTCCTCCTTCTCTATTTGTGTCCTCGGGCTAAGCCTAAAGTTGTTCATCCCATTATCTTTACAAATATATATTGATTTGGACCGGGTTTGGGAACATCAATCTCACTATTCTAAGTGGGCTTGAGCAACCAGGATTTCGTGCTCTTACACCTATGAAGTATTGTACTCATTTAGATTAGAATGATTTTAAAAAAAAAAAAAAATTTATTTCAGAATGATTTGTTTTTAAGTGTTTTAACATTAATGTTTTATTTAATTTCATATTCACGAACGAATGGTGAAAAATTAAAAAAACCAAGTAATGCATCATTACGATCATGGTGGATAGGGCTGTTCATAGGTCAGGTTGGAGATCGAGTTTGGAGCTGACCCACACTCTACTTGATTGAGTCAGGTAACTGAGAATTGGACTCATATTGGACTGAATATATGGGTTGGACCCGACGTTTTGGGTTGATTAGGCAGGTCAAAATCATTGGTTTGGTGAGTTTGGGTTACAAATTAGGCAACAAAATGAATCAAACAAATTATCAATAAATGAACCAAACAAATGATCAATAAAAACACAAATCAGTTAAACAAAATAAAAATGTGTTAAGGTTTCAATTTTTTAAAGTTTGGGTTTTAATTTTATAGTTAATGTTTCAAGTTTGATAAGTGATAACTTAAATCTATGACCAAATAAATCAAATCAATAACTATAAATCTTTGAGTTTTAAGTCATTTGAACAAACTATTAACTCATATCTCAAAATAGAGAGAGAAAAAAAAAAGATGAGAAATGAAGAAAATATATTGAGTCTTAACCCATTTTGATTGCACTGGAAAGAAAGTGAGGTAGTGACATGGTGATGACAAAGGTTGCTAGAAAGGAGTCTAAAGATCGGAGAGAGATTGAAAAGTGCAAAGTGAAAACGAGAGAGAGAGAGAGAGAGAGAGAGAGAGAGAGAGATCCAAATTTTATATTTTTATTTTGAGTTGTTTTTTATTTTGCATGTAAGTCTCATACTAAGTGCAAGACAACTTTATACAACTTGCCTAGAAACTAATGAGAGAAGAAATAATAATTATTTTTGAAGATAGGTGGTAGATTTTCTACCATTGAGGGGAAAACATGTGGGGAAAAATCTTAAACCTTATTACTTTGCCTAAAAATTGGTGAGGGTTGAAATAAATTTAATTTTTGAAGATAAGGTGGTAGATTTTCGACCAATGAGAGGAAGACATATTGGGGAGAGAGAAATTTAGAACACATTTCAATATACTTCGACCAAGTCGGTTTATGCGGGTCTCAATTCCATTAAATCGCCACCCGAAGCAAAGTTTTGGTTTTCAAAGGAAATAGATTCATATCCGACCTACCAGGCCATTCGGATCCACCTGTTGGGCTTCGGTTCAATTAGATTCGTTCAGTTTGGTAGGGTACCTAGCCCATTGGATAGCCCTAATGGTGGGTGTGATATCCTTAAATATATATATATATATATATAAAGAAAATTTTATTCTATATAAATATAGAAATAAATTTTTAAAAATAATATTTATTTTAATATTAATGATATTATAAAATTTAAAAATAATTAAATTAACTATAAATCAATTAATATATTCAAGAATCTTATAACTAAACTAGCAAATTTTAGTGTTTCTATAAAAAAAAATATTTAGAGTTCAAATCCTCCATCCTTAAGTATCAAATTATCGAATAAATACGTAATTTGATTAAGATTAGACCATTAGTTATCATGAACTATGTGAAAGTATCCTTGACATCAACATTAGTGAATATACTTTAGGGGTTGCAATTTCCTCATCCTGCCTTATGTGGATTTTCTTGTCATGAAGAATTAGGTGGGGACTGATTTGATCATCTTCCTGCCTCATCCCATTTCTCCTTACCCACCCAAAATGTATGTGTGTGTGAACACACATACACGCGCGCGCGCACACACACACATAACCTCCAAAGTACTTGTCTCTCTTAATACTCCCATTGCTATTACTTCTCATTCTCTTTTATACATATTTTTAGGCAAAATTGGAAATTTTATGTTGATATCATATTTAGTTCGCCTTGATTTGTGTGTCCAAATCGCATTTTTCAAAACAAAAATTACAAAAAATTGCCGTTTTAATCTTGAGATTGTGGAAATATTTAAAATCCTGGAATTTATCCCAATTGGATGTCATGTTACCTAGTTTTTCATGTTTAATGTCAAAATGACCAAAATACTCATGTTGACCTTTTTTGGACAAGTTGACTAGAAGTCAAATTAAGTCAAAATTTTCCCTAAACGTAAGCCACATCTTTTCATGTTAATTTTTTTTTTTTTTTTAAAACTAATGTTCAAAATTTTGACCAAGTTTAATCGTAGTCAACCCATTTTTCGACCCTATTTTGACTAAAAAAGATCTGAACTTCTAATCGGAATAATTTCTAGCTTATGCCGTAGATAATTTTATTCCCTTCAATTTTATAGTTCATGGGCCCAAATTGAACTAAAACGATAAACCTATCGAAATAGAAAGAAAAAAGTTATTGTCGATTAATTTTTGATGACACATCATTTAAGTTTAATTAAAGTTCAATTAATTGAATTACAAGCAAATAACCCAAATAAGGTCCTATTGGAAAGGTCTTGCGATGAATTTCAATTTGGTTAGATTGATTTAATAAAATCTCTTTCATATAAATGAATTTATCAAAAACTCAAAAAACTACCTACTATGATTTTTTATTTTATTTAAATCTTTGTTTTTACCCATTTTTCCAAAGTATCAAGCTCACTAAACTTGAAAGTATGCGATAAAAATCAATGATTTTGTGGAAGTATACATCATAAGATTTCCAATGAAACCTCATTTGATCAAAATGGAGGCTGAAAAATCTAAAAATATTTAACAAAGATATAGGCCAAAGTTAAGGAAAACAGATAAAAATGCATTTATGGTACTAATTTGCATAAAGAGTTTTAATGGTCTAATTCACGCTTCCTTGTTAAAGCTTTAATCTTGGCATTAATGTTTGCTATTTTCCTTTATTCATTTATGTTTTACATGTCATATGTTAATCTTTGTGTAGATAAGCCTATGTTTAGTTTGGAAAGTTCAATCTTTAGATAAAATTTTCTACCTTTGACTTAGGGTCCGTTTGGTTAGGAGGATGGAAAAGTGGGAAGATAGAAAATGGAGAGAGGATGGAAAAGTGGGAGGATAGAAAAGATTTTAGTTTTTCTCATTTGTGTTTGGTTGGGAGGGTGGAAAAGTGGAGAGATGGAAAACTTTTTTGTTTGATTGAAAATAAAGTTTGTATAAATTTACCATTATGTCCCTATTAAATAAAACAAAAAATAACACATTATACTTTTACAAAAATTGTGTATATATAGACACTTCATTAAAGTAAAAAAAAAAATAGTAAAAAATTAACCCAAAATTGTTTTCTAAAAAAAAGGAACAAAAACATATGAGCACCAAAAAATTAAGAAAAGAAGAAGAAGAAGAAGAAGAAGAAAGCTAACACGTCCAGAAAAAATCAAAAAAAGAGAAGAAAAAATAAAAGCCAAGCACGTTTACTAACAGAGAAAGAAAAAAATCAAAGGAAAAAAAAAAGAAAAAAAAAAGAAAAGAAAGCCAAGCATGTAAACAGAGAAAGAAAAAATCAAAGGAAAAGTAAAAAAAAAAAAAAAAAAGCCAGAAACATTAAAAAAGATGGGGGCAGTTGTGTCCAAATATTTTTCCTACTTTTCACTCCAATTTTCTCTCCAATTTGGAGAGATTGTATTTTGAAGAGGGAGGAGAGAAAACTTGTGGGCCCCACCACTTTTCTCTCCCCCTCTCCTTCTCAACCAAACAATGAAAAATATCATTTTTCACCCTATTTTCCATCATCCCTGTTTTCACTCCAACCAAACATACCCTTAAGGATTGCATCTTTCTTTGGAAGTTGTAATGTTTGTAACTCAAAGATTAAAACTTTACCTTAAATCTCCCTCCTTCCTTTACATTAGGTTTTATCTCTAAAAAAAAAGATTGGAGTCATTTGGAGTCGATACCACTAATGTTGTTGAGTCAAAACATGGTGTTGGTGCTATTGATGATCACTTATTCTAAAACTGGCACATCTTTGGACGGCATGCTGTTATGGCTTCATGATTTTCCAGTCCTCAACTTCACGTAGCCAAGCTTTTGACTAGAGAAAAACGGAACCATTATTTGCTTCAACGGATCACAGTTTACGACATAAAAAAGCTACCTATAACAGCGTTTTTTTAGTGGCATTCACAAAAAAGGCCATTGTTGGATTTAGCTAAAGAGACAAGATGCCTATTATCTCTTTCAGCTAAAGTTTTGGATTTAGGATTCAGTAGGTCCAACCTATAAAATTACATTGGCATGTGCAACACAATCGGATTACTCTCTTCTACCAAGTATTAACAATTCTTCTTTTAGTTTTTCTTCCAAATGTGACACTGCCTTTTAAGTAAGAGAAAATCTTCGCCTATAGTTGTGTACGTTTCAATAAAACTCTTTGTCATTTAGCCTTGTAATAAAAATGTACATTTCAATAGAATTTTTTCTTTCTTTGATCAGACTCTTTTCTTGTTTACATCTCCTTTCTTGCATCACATTGTATTCTAATACATCAGATTGTTAAACTTGAAGCTTTACAATTAATTAAAAATAATAATCAATGTTTAAATGCATATATAAAAGAATGCTTTAAAATAATAATCAATGTTTAAAGTAAGACTTTAGTAAAGAAAATTTCATTATGTTAAGAATATATCAATGTTTAACTTGTAGCTACTCAAAACATGCATATATAAAAACCAAGTTGGAGTAGGTTAATAAGTGAACTACAAAACTGTTAGTGCCACAGGCTGTACATAAAACTATTTAAAGAATTGCTATAAGCTTTTTTTAGTTTATTTTATTTTATTTTATTTTTATGTATGAGTGGTGTTGATACCCATTTTTGCGACACATTTTATACAAGCCCAATTCAACCAAGCCCGACTTCATTGTGGGCTTAATTCATGTATTATATTATATTTTATTCTTATAAGCATGGCCCAAGCCCATGTAACTTATGGGGGAAATTGAGGAAGCGTGGTTTGGAGGGTATGGATCAGTTACTTTTGGACCTTTTGCATGAGCCCAACCCATGCATGCCAACAAGTGGGTAAGGGACATTGGTAGCACCTCAAGCTCATGGAGGAGGTCTTGTACCAAAAATTTCCACTTCAAAAGAGTTTTCATGCTTTGGGTGACTGTGCGCCATAATTTTTAGCCCAGCTCCATTTTCCACACAAAAACACAGTTGACTCTAAGAAAAAGGCTGAACAACCTAGCCCACTCAGCCACCCAAATGTAGTTTTCCAAGGCTTGCAAAGACCAGAGACAGTAGCCATGAAAAAGAAACAACTTTATTTCAAAAATCATGCTAAAAGCATGCCAAACTCTTCCCTAAACAAAATCAACCTAAGCCAAAACACCAAATTTTCCACTACTTAAAAATCAGTTATTAGCAACACCCCAAACTCTATATAAAACTCTTTCATCAGTTCAAAATAAAACTAACCACGTTCTACCCACATACCTAAAACTTCAGAGCAAAAGCCCATTCAGCTAGTCAACAATCCTCTATTGTGTGCCGTTCTTTCATTTTCAGCCCTTGTCACGAAAACGTCCTCAACATTTTGGCGACTCCACTAGGGAGTCAAGCAGCTGAAACAAGAGGAATTATGTCTCTGAAGATGCGAAGTCAACAAAAGATGATACTATCAATACCAACTTGTCATTTCGAAGGGCATCATATGATGCCTTGTTATCACGAAAGGTGTATCGTGATGCAGATTAAGAAGTGTTCCATTTTCAGCTTGTCAACATGCTAAGGACACTCTGAGACATGTGACAAATCTGCTCCAACCTTGTAGAAACCATCCAAGAAGAAACAAACTTTGAGGATGGAAGAGGAACTAACTCTCTTATTCATGGAAAAACTTTTCTTCTACTCACTTATATTCTTTTTTAGCTATTATACTTATCGGTGAATCATCCTATATCTCTTGATTTACATGATATTTCTAAAATTTTTTTTTGTAGCTTGAAAATGCAAAAAATGGTGAGCCACAAGTCCAACCGTGAAAGGAATGACGACTCCAACCAATAATCAATAATGCAAAACTCTAAACATCAATTTCAAACCAAGAACCCCAACGACAATGGCTAAAAGCTCATCCTCAACATCTTCTGAACACATGTGTCCTTTATTGTTGAGTTGTATTGTTGTTGAGTTTGCGCCGAGCATATGGGGGTTGTTGCGGGTGATTAACTCGTTTTGGGACGAGTATAGTTGACACTGTGTGCAACCCCTCGGAGCTGAATATTTTTTGCATCACCTCTAAATAAAGTCTTCATCAAATTTCTAAAGGTCATAGCTAAGCCCACCGCAAGTTGCTAGATATTCGACACACCAAGTCTTCCAGTAGCAACATTTCAAAAACTAAGTCTTTAAGTCATACGAGTGATATGCTATTGTCAAAGCACGTTTAAGCTAAGACTCTCAAGCTTTCTCTTTACTAAATCATCTTTTTTATATATCGCTTAAACCATTTCAACCCTTCAAGTTTTTTTTATCAAAATATTTTCTATAAGTTGTTTGTGCTAATGCTTAGCCATGACTATTGTTTACTAATATAAATCATAACTACATTAGGGGGCAAAGCGAAAACCTTCTTGGAGCATCCAACAAAGAAGGAAAGTTGGACTTGATTCCCTCTCATCGAAGTCGTGACATGTTCATGCACTCTAAGCCATGACAAGCTCATGCATCCAAAATCATGCTCAATACATGCATGCTAAGCCATGGCATGTTCATATATCTCAAGTCATGACAAGCGCATGCATTCCAAGCCATGCCAACTCTTTAATTATTCTTGAATTCAAGATTATGATTGAAGAGGGAAGCGCCAAAGTTGCCATCCTCAAGAAAATCTTTCTTGTTACTCAACTCTTGTAAGGAGAATTCCTAAGTAAGCCTAATCGTAGGAGGCTAGGCACACACCTTTGAAGAATGTTTTGCTAGATTGCGCTCTAGATATTAATGTCAAATAGCTCAAAAGCTTGAAAATGAAAAAATGGTGAGTCATAAGTTCGACCGTGAATTGAAGGAAGGCCCCGTCCAATAATCAACAAAGCGAAGTTCCAAACTTCCATTTCAACCCAAGAACCCCTCATGTGCTGAGCATATGGGAGCCGTCATTGGTGATTCACTCGTTTTGGGCCAATATGAATGCTGCTGTGTGCATCCCTTCACAGCTGAATATTTTTTGGCGTCACAACTAAATTAAGTCTTCATCAAATAGCTAAAGGCTATAGCTAAATGGCCCACCGCAAGTCACTAGATATTTCATATACCAAGCCATGAGGTAGCGGCATTCCATATGCCAAGTCTTGAAATCATACAAGCGATTAACGATTGTCAAAGCACACTTAAGCTAAGCCGCTCAAGCATTATCTTTGCAAATTCATTTATATATATATATATATATATATATATATATATATATATATTAAACCATTTCGATACTCTAGACTTGTAAACAAAATATTTTCTATAAGTCGTTTGTGCTAAAGCTTAGCTATGACTACCGTTTACTAATAGTAATCATAATTGCTCTAGGGGACAAAATGGAAACCTTCTCGGACCATCCAACAAAGAGGGAAATTTGGACTCAGTTCCCTCATGCCGAAGCCGTGACACACTTATGCACTCTAAGCCATGACAAGCTCATGCATCCAAAGTCATGGTCGATCCGCGCACGCCAAGCCATGGCATGTTCATATATCTCAAGTTGTGATAAGCGTATGCATTCCAAGCCATGTCAACGCCTTAATCATTCTTGAATTCAAGATTATGCTTGAAGAGGGAAGCGTCAATGTTTCCATCCTCAAGAAAATTGCTCTTGGCACACACCTTTGAAGAACGCTTTACTAGAGCTCACTCTAAACATTGATGTCAAACATCTCAAAAATCGCAAGCAAGTTGTTGAAAATCCATTCCAAAGATTTTCAAGTGGAATCTCAGTATAATGTGGAAACTTGGAATAAGCAGCATAAAGGCTAATGATAGAAATTTTTGTGCTAGAGAAACTACAACCCTACATCGACGTCTCTAATGCTTAGCCCATCATTATCTCAAAGTTAGAAGCCAAGCAAGCAAAGTATGGAGCCGATATTTGCGGTACCATGTATCTTCGACAAAGAGGCTAACCAAAGCGCGAAAAGAAAAAAAAAATTTATTGTGTTGGGGATGAAGTAACCCTATATCGACATCTCTGATGCTTAGCTGATCATCGTCTCAAAATTAGAAGCCAAGTTAGCAAAGTATGGAGTTGTTGTTTGCAGTGCAACATATCTTCGGCAAAGAGAAATCATGTTCTGCCCTTTATATAGCAAATAGAAGAACCCCGATTTTTATAACTTATCTTCAAGTAATTATGAGAATACTAAGGGAGGAAGAAATGCCACCAAATAACTCTTGGCAATAGCATTCCATTGGTTTGACATTACCAAATTCACTAAAAGTCATCGCACTTCCAAATGCACTCTAAGCTTGTACGCACACATCTTATAAGCATTCAAAACATGAGCGCCTCATAACCTTTTATACTTAGGGGCTTGATCTCATCGGACCTATCCATCCACCCTTGAATGGGTTCATTCGAGTCTTTGCCGCACTAATTAATTCACTAACTGGGTGGAAGAAATTCCACTCAAAGAAAAGTAATGGGAGTGACCATAACCAACTTCATCAAAGAGCATATCATTCGTCGCTTCAGCATCTCGCACAAGACCATAAGCGACAACAATATATCTTACTCATACTAATTTTTGGAGGCAAGCCTTATGAAACATTAGGAAACTGACGAACTATCATATTATCCAAGCAATGTGAGACCCCTACATGTAAAGGTGCAATGCCTTCAATAAGTTAGGGAAAGACAATACTTTCTCCAAATGGCAAACCTTGCAAAGCAGTGAGAAAGCCTACCAATTACTCTTCTGGCAAAACCTCTACATGCGAGGGTAAATAAAATAAAATTTAAAAAAAAAAAAAAAACTCTCAATAAGGTAAGGAAAGCCAAACACATACTCTCTCAATGATAAACCCTATCAAATGGTTGGGAAGCTAATGGGAGATTTCATTGTGGTGAGACCCCTACTTGCGAGGATGCAACGCCTTTAACAAGGTAGGGAAAACCACCATTATCGTAACGGCAGGCCTTACGAAATAGTAAGGAAGCCATCATAATATCTTATAATTCAAGGTTAATGATCCGCTACATGTGAGAACATAACAATCCCTTGAGAATATGGGAAACTCGACATAACAGATCACTACCTCATTGCCACATGGTAATTAGCTATACGCGAGGATAAAATTTCTCCTCAAGAAAATGGCAAAATTGGGCATTCTATAAGTCACTATATGCAAGAACATGATATTTTCAAAAGGTGATATCAATACAAGCTTTATTCATGTTGTTGTTAATAAGAACGCAATCAGCCTCTATGAAATGGTGACAAACAAGTGCACCATGAGCCGCAATGCACGAAAACGTAGCCCATATGTGGGGGGCTTTTTGAAACTAATGAAGAAGCGACCTAATATATGCCGAGTTTAAGTCGGCTACCGAGCGGCGACCCAAGTTTCAATATATATAAGCTGTTGTCTGTGAAAGCAAATTTGCTCATCAAAAGATCGCTACAAAAAAAAAAAAAAAAAAAAAGGTGCATAAACAGCAAGTTGTGCTTTTAGCCAAAACCTGTCCGTAAAGACATGAGAACCAAGCAACTTGTCTACTAACTTGCCCAGGCAAAGGCAAAACCATATTCATAAGCTATCCAATTCAAGCACAAGTCATTCTCAAGAAACTAGTGCATATAATCTATCAAAATTATACTACTCAATCACAAGGTGCACATGACATTTCCAAGCAAGATCTTCTCAACATACTCAAATGGTCAGAGCCATACATGGGCTAAAGGTAGAAACTCATTCTCAAGGTACAAAATACAAACTATTCACATCCTTGAGGTACAAATCATTCTTTTCATTCCAAAATACAAATTACATGTTGAGACATCGTATATGTGTTTCTTTGTACAAAATAAAAATTGTGCCTACTAACCATGACCGTACAAACTCAAAGTGGCACCAATATAACTAGACTATAGCTGCTCTATACATAAGTGAGCTGTTCACAAGGGTGAAATACAAGAAGGATATTTACAAGGCAGCAGCCCATATTACACACTTTAATTAGTTCAAAATTTCAAAGCTTGGAGCTTAATACAAGACAATCAGATAAAAAAAAAAAAAAAAAAAGGAAAGCAAGAAAGGAGGCGAAGGAAAAAGTTGAAGCAATGTCGTAGTCCCTATCCAACATCACCATCTTTGGGACGTTAGCTTGCAATCACTCTCTTCTTTACTTCAAAGCCGCAAGAGAGAGACAAACCAAAATGGTTCAAATTTACTAACGGTTGCCATGGTACCATCTATTGCAGCTTCATGTTGCTATTTGTAGCGGCTTCAACCTCAGAAAATGAAGCATTGGTAGTGGGATTGGCCTCAAGAATGAAAGTCCCAATGACGACATCACAATTCTCTGAGCCAAAGTCATCTTACAAGAAACCATAGGACAACTTGTCCAATATAATATTATATGCAATCACGAAAAGAAAATGAAGAATATATGTAACTTACCAAGTGAGTTACAAAGTTCCCGCTTAATAATGACGTATCTCCCAAAGCACACTTATTCTATGCAAGATAGCAATACGATGCACTCAATAATTGCTGATGGAATGAAAAGGGGCTGGCAACGAGTTTTGACTTGCCACAACAAATTTTAACTTGCTAGAGAAACTCATTCTCTAGCAAGGCATCAATGGAGTTGCTGTTTGTGCAAAGCATCAAGGCCATCGACAATTACATTGAAGGAATAGTGGCTACAACATGGAATCGCCAACTTCGGCTCCACCAATTCATGCTAATAATCAAGCTATGCAACACATGGCTTCCCCCCAATGGCATCAACACTTCGTATTTCACAATGATTGAGCGGTTATGCAAACAACCCAATAACTAATTCATCGGCATTGCTGGGGGCTAAAGGCTTACTCAATCGTCATGTGCCCCTGCACTAGAAATCAAAGTTTCATTCCTACACTTTCATTTCAAGTTTGCTGAATCAAGAAGTGACTACCACTTGGTGACTCGCTCTCACTTGCATTCATCACAAGAACATGATACAAGGGGTTGCCAACCAATGTAGCAACTATGTCTCATCTCTATATTATAACGGCAAGTAATATCTTCACCCCATTCCATCTCAGATGTATTGTACCAATGTGGCCAGCAATATTACTTATTGCTCGTGGTTACAGCTTCATCGAAGCTAATCTTGGCAAACACAATCTCGCCAAATTGACCAACAATCAAGCAACTCAAGAATTGAAACATCCCCAATGTGATCTAATTATATAAGATGGTCTCTCATTAATCATCATCTTCTCACATGGACCCAAGCCAAGAATTAGCTTCACTCTTTCAAATTTACAATCAAGTATGCTACAAATTAAACTTTCAACAAAATGGTCAACTCAAGGTTAACCATAGCAGCACTACCTTCACGTTTTAAGACTATTGGAATCAATAGAGAGTAGACTTTGATATGAAATTTGGCAAAAGCTCAGTATCATGGGTCTTTATCTCATGGTGGGTTTGTGATTTCCCAAAGAAGATCCATCCTATACAAACAATGACACAATTTATTCAACATTTCACCAAATACACCCAAGAGATCACCAAAAAGAAATGTTAACTCACCAAGGTGAACATCACATCCATTTTTATCAAGTTCATGCAAGGAATGGTCTTGACACTTTATCGCTGCATTCAGCGGCTACCTTCTGGCCTTGTTCACAAATTGGAGGCTTTTGTGGCTTACCAGCTGTTATATAGATTATCGAAGCACTTGCTCCTAGAGATGGCTCCAACTACGTCAAGCATCCTCGGCACAAGAGCAACAAAACTCATGAAAGACAAACTCATTATCCACAAACCCCTTGTCAGCTCATTGATATAAAAAAAAAAAATAATAATTACACACGGTGCCGTAAAATAGATGGGCTAGGAAAAATCTATTTTTGACATAGACAGAGCTCTACCAAGCCTTCAAGTGGCAACACCCATACGGCCTATGGATTAGCCATATCACAAATATACAATTCATCATTCTCCTACAACAATAAATTATGCTCCTTGCCCACGAAGGATTTTCTCACTTCACCAACAAAGATCTCTTTCATTTTGGCTATATGGGTGAAGGATTGAAGGTGCTTAATAGATTGCCAACACACCACACTGGAAGCAGCAACTTTAGCCTTGTACCATGAGAATCTGCTCATGGTGATAGCAAAGATGATGGAACCCCCACAATTGATATTAGGAATTTTATTCCTAAATATGTTTTTCCTATAGAAAGTGGTGCGACATGCTATTAGAAAGGAATAGTGTGTTTGCTGAAGCGATATTAAAGAAAATGGAAGTGGCGTCTTAGCTTACATCTGAAGAGGAAAGTGAAACTTTTTGGCCTAAAAGCAAAGCAATTGGAATGGAGCAAAGCTAATGCTACATGTAGGTACATGAAGGAAGAAAGTTTGAAAATTCAAAGGCCACATTCACATTAAAAATCAAAGAGGCATCACGTCAGGTGCCTTAAAAAAATAATATAACGAATTGATGAAATCATCAAAGTAGCATGGAAGCTGCCATGAAGAAATGCTAAAATCACCATGGTGGTCATGGCATTCATCGAAAAAAGAAAAAAAAAATTCTAAAGCTACATGTGGACATAAAAATCAAGGAGTATTACAGGTTGAAACTATCATTTGGATACAACTCAATTTACTTGGACTTCACGATCCATGAAATTTTGACACATACAAGCTTCTTTGACCCGAGAGTTTTCTATAAGTGGACTCCACGAGCCATGATATATCTACGAATGAGCTTCATCGACTTGTATCTTCTCAACAAAAAATAAAGCATTTGGGTAAACTAATTCCCAAACTCGTAAAATTTTCAAGCAATGGGAAACATCAACTACTCACATGTATGCCGCAAGTGCCACACATGCTCGGAGGGCTAATGTTGATACCCATTTTCGCGACACATTTTATACAAGCCCAATTTCACCAAGCTTGACTTCATTGTGGGCTCAATTCATGTATTATATTATATTTTATTCTTTTAAGTATGACCCAAGCCCATGTGACTTATGGAAAAAATTGAGGAAGTGTGGTTTGGAGGGTATGGGTCGGTTCCTTTTGGACATTTTGCATGAGCCCAACCCATACATGCCACCAAGTGGACAAGGGACACTGGTAGTACCTTAAGCTCATAGAGGAGGTCTTGTACCGAAAATTTCCAACTTAAAAGAGTTTTCATGCTCTGGGTGATTGTGCCCTATAATTTTCAACCCAGCTCCATTTTCCATACCAAAACACAACTGACTCTAGGAAAAGGCTGAACAGCCTAGCCCACTTAGCCACCAAAATGTAGTTTTCCAAGGCCTGCAAATACCAAAGACAGCAGCCATGAAGAAGAAATAACTTTGTTTCCAAAATCATGCAAAAAGCATGCCAAAATATTCCCTAAACAAAAGCAACCCAAGCCAAAACACCAAATTAGTATCATGGGGGATAAAAACTTCTTCCACTATTTAAAAACTAGTTATTAGCAACACCCCAAACTATATATAAAACTCTCTCATCAATCCAAAACAAAACTAACCATGTTCTACACATAGATATGAAACTTTAGAGCAAAAACTCATTCAACTAGTAAACAATTTCATAATTCCAAAGCTTAGGGGTGGAAATATGGGTATAGGGGAACCTTCCCTCTCTTCCTCACAACCTTTCTCAATTTCTTCCTCTCAGTGACTGTGGGTCAAAGTTTCAAACCTGTTGAACCACATTTTCCCTATAGAGCTGAAACTTAAGAGCAAAAAACCCACTAAGCCAGAAAATATTCTCACAATTCTAAACATCAGGGGTGGATATATGGGTACATGGGAACCTTCCCTCTCTTCCTCACAACCTCTCTCAATTTTCTCTTCTCGATGACTGTGGGTCAAGATTTCAGACCTGTTATGTTTTTATACTTTTTCTATTCTTTTGTTATTAGCATTTTGATTCTCTCTTGTTAAAGCACCATTAGTCTTTTGTTCATTATACATTTGGAATTTTGGGCTTAATTCTCCACAATAAACACATCTAAAGAACCCAATGGAGATTTGAGCCGTTCTCGGATTTTCGGCCCTTGTCGCATAAACGTCCCCGACAAGTGGCGGCCTAAGTTAATTAGCGTCTTTCACATAAGCATGACCATAGTAAAAAAATTATCCAATATGCGTTACGAACTATTCAAGATACTTCATTATCTTTAATGTGGTAGAATCCTAGAAAAAAAAAATAGTCATATTCTTAAAAAAAAAAAAAAAAAAGTAATAGATAAGTGCATACGATAAAGTTCAAGTTTTAAAAATTACTTGATTAAATTTTGGCAACACTAAAGTAAGCTTCATACCCATCATCAAAATATTATAATCTCCACAATAACTCAATCAGTGATTATGGACGCCCAATTATTTCCCCTTTTGGAAGATGGGTCTTCGGTTTCGTCTCACATTGGATTCTTGGCGACGTGACTCTTGTGTGCTTGTGTATTTAGAGTGCTGTGAGTGAGTCCCTTTTTCTTATTTTTATTTTAGGAATCACCACCAACCATTGGTTTGTATTATGTATGATTTTTTTTAGGGAAGAGTTTCAACCTATGGCATCCACTCCTGATGATAATTTTTTATCATTAAACCAAGACACTAATTAGTTTTTTGTATAGGTGGGGATTAAACCCTAGATCTCTCATTCAATCATCATAGACTTTACCAGTTGAGCTAACTGGAACCCACTATATTGGGAGTGATTGGTTACCTAGAAGTCTAATTTATTTTAGGTTACCCAATTAACTAAACCAAATTTTAAAGATTCATTAATTAAGCTTAACCAAAAGTATTTGAACCAAAGATCTTGGACTTGGAAGTTTGGCACCGCGTGAAGGAGAGGGCATACTAGTATACCATACAATAACACTTTTTTTTTTTTAAAGGAAATATCCAACGTGGTAAAGCATATTTATCTTGAAAAAATATTTCTTTTTTTTTTTTTAATAACATTTTTTACAAAAAAAAAAAAAAAAACACTTTTCATACATGGATCCACATACCAGATTATGGGTCCGAAGTTTAGGTACGGCTTGGGAAGATGTTAGGCACCCAAGATCGCTCGGCTTATGGTCTGGCCTCCATTATGTTTTGCTAGGCCATATTTAATTAAAGATTTTTGTTAGAACATATGTGATTGGATGTTAGGAACATATGTCAATATTTTATGTATTAGCTAATCCTTTGATAAAACACATTTTACTTGTAATTGGGTAGATTTAGGATGTGTTTAATACTTCAAGAAACAAAGTTTCAAGTTCAAGTATAAAAGTCATGCAAGTCTGTCTAAGAAACAAGTGAAGAAGTGCTGTTCATTAAAACTCGACAGCTAGCATCTATTGAGATTCCAAAGAGTTGTTTAAGCTCGAGGATCGACAATTGCTCGACAGCTATGGTATTTGTCGAGGTTTATGAAACTCAGTTTTCTGGACTGATTTTCATTCAATCTGTGATTATGTGTTTGAGCTTTCTTTTCTCACAACCCTATACATATATAAGGATTATTTTAATGGCCATATTAGGTTGCACAACCAAGAGCATAATTGCATGTGAGCATAATTCCTCAAGTGTAACCGAAAACCTAGTTTGCCCTAGTTTTTGAAGAAGCTGCTGTGTTTGTACATCATAGGGTTTGTGACCAAGCAACTTCTTGATCTTCATGTGTTGAAGAACAGAAGTATTTTGCAGCCAACATCTTTCTTAAGTTGGTGATCAAGTCGCGTACTGGGATTCGCGCATCTATTAATTAATCACGTATTGAGAGCCGTACACTGAAAAGGAGAGATTGTCACTACAGAATAAGTCCAATTGGGTAATGGGTTAATAGTTTAACTGTAAGTTGGTATAAAGTACTGAGATTCCTTTACTTGTAAGCGTTTGTTTTGATAATAGTGGATTCTCGGGAGTGGTGACCTTAAAATCGTCCGGTGGGGTTTTTGCCGTGTAAGTTTTCCTCATTTGTAAACAAATCACCGTGTCATTTAATTTCTGTTGCATACTTAGTTAATTGGTGATTTATTTGTGCTGTCACACTCATTGCATGTAATTGAATCTAATTAATTTACTTGGCTAATTAATTAGTTAATTCATCATAATGGGTCAATACATTCTTGGCCTATCAAATTTATTAAGAGAACCCTAATCTTTATCCTAAACATACATCGTTCACTTAAGGAGAATTAAACACACAACATGTTAAAGATCATATCACAATATAAAGGGAAATAAATAAAACACAATCAGATAAAATAAATTAAACATGGCAAGTTGACCATTAGATAAAACACACAATGAAAGAATATCAAATAGACTAAACATGGAAAAAATACTAAAACAAATATGGAAAATAATTAAACATAAATAATTTACCTAAAATAGAGTCAAACAGAATCAAATAACATGTTAAAAAATTATTAAAATAAATAAAAATAAGATTTTGCTCTAATCTAGATTTAGGGTGTGTATGCATACTCAATGCATACGCATTCTTTAGCACAGATTCAAAAAAAATTACATTTTTACTGATTTAATCATTCAAAGATATTAAAACATAAATCAAACAATCATGTTAAAGCCTTAAACACTAAAACTAACATGAAGCAAACAAAACACATGAAACAAAACAAACAATTATACTAAACTAATATCAACTCAATTAACATGTAAAACTTTACATGGAACTAAAATCATAAAGCAAGAACAACTAAAACTTATTATGAACAATCTAAAATCATATAAAAACATATCAAACATAATCATGAACATCAAACAAACAAATATAACGAATATAGAAACTATGTTAAGAAACTCATGTGAATCCTATTAAACAAACGAAAAGTTCATGGGAAGAACGCTCACCTTACTTTAGATTATGAGTTTAGAGTTTGTTTAACCGATCCCTCAGTGCCTACAACATAAAGATTAGATTGATAGGATAAGAATAATCAAAAGAACACAATAGTTTAGGAAATCACAACTCAAGAGCAAACTTTAATTGAAAAAGGTTTTGAAAACAATTTGGAGAATAAACTTTCTGCTCTAGAAACTAAAGAGAGGTTTTTAATTTGTAAAAAATGGTCTAAGGTGCTACCCTAGGGTTTTGAAAGGAGAAAAAATGGTTTTAGAGAATATGGAGGCCAAAAAATCACTCTCTTAATTTGCATGTAATCTTATATTTTATATGATTGTTGCCTTGATGTTGATGATTGGATCATTGGGCTTCAATGTAGACAAGTTTTTTGTGCTAAAAAATAGGCAAAAGAGGCTACTTCTCCCATTCTCCCTACTCTGTAATCAACAGAAAACAAATTTTTTAAGCACAATGTACAACAACCATGTTTGGTGCAGGGTACAAGCAATTGAAGCTTGTAACATGTTTTATGTTTTTTAATAAAACAAAGATTATTTAAGGGGTGGATTTTCTTTAGATCTTTCTTTCAATTTTCTATTTCCTAAGCGGAAAGAGTGCCAATCAAGATACAAAGTGTCAAGTTTTTTGTCTTGGTTGTTTGTAATTTTGTTAGATTGCATATATTTGTGCCTATGTTTTATTGACTTTGTTATATGTATAATCTTAACGTAATAATTGTTTTGTTAATAGTGATAATTGTTGCATCTTTTTACTACAACTTCTTTTCATTTTTTTTCATGAAAATACTTTTTTTTTTTTTATAAATTAAATGATAATATTGGTGATTAATAGTACCTGCTAGTGTTGCTAGTCACTCTTATAATTATTTCTTTTAAGGATTAAATATAACATTAAGTATATGTGTGTGTGTGTTTAGCAGTTAGTTTGTTTCTAAGAAAAAAAATATAATAACATTATAACTCCCATTTGAAAAAAAAAAAAAAAATCAAAACAATGTGAGAGTGTAAGAGCCTTATATATATATACACACGCGCACACACACACACACACACACACACAAGCCTCATCACACGCGTTTCGCGCGTGCAATGGGGTTTTTTTTTTTTTTTTTAATGGAAGTAGCAAAAACAAATCTATGGTTTTTATTATATATAATTTTTATTTTGAGAATCTAATTTACAAGTAGATAAATAAATTTGAAAATCAATAGGAGAGTGAGCCTATTTTTTAGGCAATATTTTAGTAGAAGTTACGGTTGTATTTTTACTAAATTGTTTTGTAGTTTTGTCTCTACTTAAATATAGGGATGTAGGAGTATTTTAGAACAAAAAAAATTTGGTCCGAACAGGGGAATCCCCTTAAGTAGTAATATAGATATATACAGGATTTTAGGTATTTGAATTTATCATTATGGATGTGTTCTTAGTGGCTATCTTTTAGGATAAAAAAACTTGATAACTCTCATTTCAAAAAAAATTAACTTCATAGCAAAACAAAATATTGTGAGAGTTTTTCTTTCTTCTTCTTCATTTTTTTTTTTTTTTTGTTTTTTGTTTTTTAGGTATTGAAATTTTTGTTATGGATGTGTACTTAGTGACTACATTATAGGATTAAGTGGCTATCTTTTAGGATATAGAAAAAAAAAAGAAAGAAAGGTAACTCTCATTTAAAAAAATTTGACAAAAAAATAATAATAATAATAATCGTGAGAGTCTTTACATTTTTTTTTTAATACCTTTTCTGCTTTTTTATCCGTTTGAAATTTTTGTTTATATGGATGTGTACTTAGTGGTTACATTATTACAAGACTAAGTGGTTACCTTCAAGGATTTAAAAAAAAGTTCTAAAAAATTACAAAATCTAAACACAGTCACCACCCAAAAAAAATTACTCTGCAAGAAATTTATGCATATTTTCACTTACAGCCTCCAAAAACCAAATTTAACCCAGTGTTTACAACATTAGTGCCAATGTTTAAAGAATATGTAATCAAAAGCAAGATGAGTCATGTCCAAAACATTTTCACAACAAATCATAGATAGTTAATTATTATTGGTTCTAATTTAAACCTACCACTGAAATTACTTTTCTACCCCACCAATAACAATCTGTAATAACTTGTCACTTAAAATTTGTTGTAAAAATATTGTGGACATCATTTCTCACTAAAAGCTTAACCCCCAAAGCTTTTTTTGGGTTTTGCGTCATGATCACGGAATTTAAATTTTCACTTGAACTTCCAAATCTTCTAGCGAATAATAATTGATTTTTGAACATTGTGACTAAACAGCCATGAAATAAGAATGCATCTATGCCCAAGTTAGTATTCTCGGATTTATTTTAAATATCAGTTTCTCGAGAAATCACAATTGTCCTTAAGATAACTAAGCTACAGACAATTTGATTACTTTAAATATTTTTTATATTAGAGTTGAAAATATTTAATTGATAGGCGCCTTTTTAGATCTCACTGTAAGCCATTTATTAATCTTATCACAACCACAAAAAATGCACGGGGAGAGACAAAAAGTTTGAGCACAAGTGCTACCATCCAAGCTTAACAAAGATTGTACTTGCTACTCATGATAGTTCTTCAGGCACACCCAAACCTTCTCACAAAGCGAAATCACAGAGTCAAATGCAACCTATCTAAGAAACGTGAAATTTCTAATTAAATACTAGCTTATAAGCACGCACGTGAGGCTCTTCTATTTTTTTTTTAGTTAAATTTTAATAATTTACATCTATTATAATTTTGAATTTTTGTATTTTTCAATCATAAAAAAATATATGGGTGTGATGAAAAAATTATTTCACCCACAAATACATAATACTCACACTCATATATATTTGTGATTAGAAACTGGAGTAATCTTAAATTATAATCGATGAAAATTATTACCATTTACAAAAATAATAGTAATAATAATAATAATAATAAAAAAAAAGAACCTCTAAAAATGCGTGCTTTAGAGGCTAGTCTTATTATAATGGATCTTGTCGGTGTTGTTTGGGGCCTTGGGCATCATGTCTTATAGGAAAGAGGCCCAGTTTCATTTATAAGATGTGGGTGGGGAAGTTTTATGTCTTTCCCATGGGCCAATCTCTTCCACCGAATTAGGCTTGAATACAGCTCGAACAACCTTCTAATGATGTAGTTGCCTCCACATTTCCACGTGATGGGATAAGATGATATCATCTCCCTCTTATTTGTAGATCAACTATCTCCTTTAGGATTAGGATCCCCTGCAATAGCTAGGCCTATTGCATCATGAAATTTTTTTAACTTTTTCAAAATTCTTAACTTTTTTATAAATTCTGAACCTTTTTATCTTTTTAACTTTCTTGATCTAATAATTGGTATCATAAGTTTACTTTTAAACTTTAAATCTGAACCATTGAAAGGTATGTGCACGTTCCTAGTCATGTCTTGATTAGGAACTTCCATGGGCACTTCATTAACCACCATCATAGCAGTATTGGGCTCAATATAGCTCTCCTCTTGTTGTTCAATAGTTTATCCCTTGCTTGGATCTCCATGAGAGTCATTAACCTCAGTTGAATTTCTTTGAGTTCTTGTTTGGGAAGAAGGAAAGAAATTGAATGGAAATAAATGAAAATAATAATTTTATAACATTTCTCATTTTCTTTTGTTTTGGAGTTTTAACGGATACCTTGTTTAGAAGTTTAAGTGGGAGATAATTGAATCAATAAAAGGGAACATTCATTCTTCTCTATTCGTTCAAACCTCAAATTTTCATTCTTCTCAAAATTGGGAGGAATTGGAGAGAATGGAATGAAGTTTAATAAAATTTACACTAATAATTTAAATCATTTCCTTTTCTATTACTTTCAAATAAGGGTACTAACCTTCTATTCTTTTCCATTTCTTTATTTTAAAACTTTCAAATATTCTATGAGTTTCAATTAGCTCAACTGATAAAGTCTTCTGTCGTTGAATAAGATATCTGGAGTTTGATTCCTGCTTATAAAAACCAAATAATATCTTGGTCTGAAGATAAAGAGCAATCATCATGAGCAAATTCCATAAGTTGAAAATCTTTAAAATAATTCCAAATAATGTTACTTAATTTCATTTTATTCCTTTCTTCTCATTCCCTTTTCTATTTCCTTTCTATTACTTAAATGCATTTTATTCCATTCTATTCTTTTCTTTTATGAGCTCCCAGGTGTGAGTATCATACAAAGATTTTTAACTTGGTAACCATAGGCAAAGCCCTCAACCATGCACCATGAAGTTGGCCTTCCTACTCTTCTCATTACATATAAGCCATTCATCACATGTTGTACAATTGTGGCCTAGGCGACCACAATAATATATAATAAAAATTCAATAGCCTTTTTATATTTAAAGTATACTCAAATTGATTCTTTCCTATCCAAACTCCAAAGTTTCTAAAAACATTTCATTTAAATCTTATTCTAATTTCATATAATTTATTAAACCCTCAGAGTTTGGATAGGTTTCCTTAAACTTCAAAATTTTAAATAAATTTCATTGAAACCAATTTATTACATGATATTTAATGTAGTTAATGGAAAAATTATAATATAAGGTTTAATGTTTAAATAAGAGCTTGATTTACCTCAAATTATTTTTTAACTAGACATCTTCTATTGTTTTAAATATATAATGACAAGTTTTTCTAAAAAAAAAAAAAAAAATACAATGACAAATAATAGTGCGTCTTAATTACCACATTTTATTTAATTAGTGGGTGATATAACAATTTTTCAATAAAACAAAAGAAAATCCAGTTAAAAAAGTACTGGAAATAAACTGCACCCAATAAAACAATCTCAAAACTCTCTTATTTGGATGGTGGAATCCACTGATCTCCTTGAATGAAATTCTCAACTGAATATGTGTCTATGTGTTGTGCAGGGATCTGACTACTCCAATTTACCCTCTGGGACGTAGTTGAACCTAATCCGTAATTCCCAGATTCCCCATAATAAAGTGTTTTCAGCGCAAAATCGGCATCCCATGGCAGCCAGCCT
The DNA here is from genome assembly GCA_032878915.1 of Castanopsis chinensis. Taxonomy (NCBI): domain Eukaryota; kingdom Viridiplantae; phylum Streptophyta; class Magnoliopsida; order Fagales; family Fagaceae; genus Castanopsis; species Castanopsis chinensis. The sequence continues at coordinate 22,906,089 of JAVQMG010000122.1, forward strand.
AGCGGTGAAACAATATTTCCCATGTTGCACTGTATGAAAACTGTCCGGGAGTACTCCTTCCAGGGCCTCCCCAAGAAATTCTTGTGTACTTTGGGATTGCTATTGTACAATTTCAAATAGTCCTCGGTGCCATTAATCGAACAATTATGAAAAACAAAACCTGTTGATTGGCCAGGATCTGTTCTGCCTTGTGCAGTGACCGCATTATTCTCCCCTTTTGCTGGATCAATTTGCCGAGGAGCGACAAAGAACTGGCAGTCTTGGAAAAAAGACGCCGAGTTTCCAAAAATGAAATCCACATTGCCTCGAATGCGGCATGATTTGTAGAATTGGCGGAGTGAGTGAGCATAGAGAGTATCCTGATTGCCTAGGAATTCACAGTTTTCGATGACAGATAAATCACTGCCTGATCTGAAGGCTACTGCTTGGGCGGCACCGGGACCGGCTGTGTTCTGGATTGTGAGACCACTAGCCATGAATCCATCGCCAAGCACAGCTGCCCAGGAGTGGATGATTAGGATAACAAGTGATTAACGAAGCAAAATTCATATGCATGTAGTAGTATGTATCGTCAATCTTTTGTTATCAAAATAAGGACTACAGTCTAGAAAAACCAAAACAGGCAAATGCACAGAAAAACTTACCAACTGTAGCCGTAGTGTAGGTAGTCATCCCAAGAAGACCCACATTCAAAGAGCCGGTAATGACCGTTTTACCAATCCCATCCCCCAAAAACACCACATTCTTCTTGGCCAACGGAATTCTCACCGTCTCTTCATACACCCCTGCCTTTATTCTTATCACAAACCTCTTCCCACTACCGTCCTCGGGCGCTGAGTTCACTGCCTCCTGCACCGTCTTAAAAGACCCACTTCCGTCCTTACTCACCGTCACGTCCGCCTTCAAGTCCGTCGGGACCCCACCTTTAAACCCACCACCCCCACCGGACTTCTTCACCGCCTCCCAAAACCCATCACGCTCGGTCTTTGCTGGAACCCACGCAGCAGTGTTGTTTCCGAAATTATCATACGAAAACAACAGGCTCAGCGCGTTGCTTGTCAAGTTTGTTAACGAGTTCAAAAACGACATGGTCTCGTTCGTCAATTTCGTGTCGTTTGCGTACTTGAGAGCTGACCAGCAGTCATATTGGTTGAGAAGAGAAGCGCTCATCCAAACTCTAGCGTTTTTTAGGTTTCCACGTGGGAGAGCGTCATTGGTGGTAATAGAGATCCGGTACTGTGAACTATGGAGAAATTCGAGGCAGTTGGTCGCGGCGTTTGTGCGGTTTTTATTACCAGAGGAGGAGGCTAGGATGGACTTCACCATTGATTGAGCTTTAAGGAGATTTTGCGAGGAGACAGAGATTGATGAGTAGACAAACTGGAGAGGAGTTGGGTTTGGAGGGAGTTTGGATTGGGATAGGGAACTCACGCATTGGTCAGGGAAGCGAGTGGCTTTACAGACTTGTTCGATCGAAGTTTTGGTGGGTGTGGTGTTGGAGGAAGAATGGTCATGGGGGTGGTGAGAGGCGGAGGAGAGAGAGAGGAGGGAAATGAAGAAGAAGAGACTAGTGGACATGGTCGTGGTCATGGTGGGTGATGTATGAGAAGTAGTAAATAGTAATTAATTAAGGTTGATGATATATAAGAAAGTGCACATGGGTTTTCTGTGATGAATGTTTGTAGTGTGTGTATATATAATAGAGCATGGGTGATGTTGGATGATTTGGATCGATGTGGAATTGGGGTAAAGAGATGGTCAGGATTTAACAGTTGAATTATTCTCTTCTACACGATATAGGCGCAGAAGGAAAAGGAAACTATTTGGAGTTTTAGGAGAGATTAGAAGGAAGGACAGACAGACAGACTCTATAAAAACTTCCTAAACAACTTGTAGGAGTTTGAAATTATCTTTTTTAATTCATTACAATTATTAAATTATATTTTCCAACAAATTAGTCTCCCAAACTTTCTTTAAACTTCACTTTAGCTATATTTTATTATGTTTAATTTTTTAAAACCTTACTTTTAATTGGTGTCTAATATTGTTTGTGTCCATCTTTTTTGTTAGAAAAGTTATGTGACTAAATTTATATATGAATAGTATATTCTATTGCTAATAGGGTAAACCATTAAAAGTAAGATAGTTTCAAATGTATTTGAAGTCAAACTTATTCTACTTAGAAATCTAGACAATCAGGTAGTTTGAAAATATAAAATTTTTAAATAAAATAATAGCATAATTGCAAAAACATTTTCTAAGTTTTGGGTTAGTCCTTGAAGTTTTAATTCTTATTTTTAAATCATGAAGTTTTCATATTTATCAAATTCATCGTTAAATAAGTAAGATAATTTCAAATGTATTTGGAGTCAAACTTATTCTAACTAGAAATCAAGACAATTAGTTAATTTGAAAATATAAATTTCTTAAATAAAATAATAGCATAATTGCAAAAATATTTTCTAAGTTTTGCGTTAGTTGCAAAAAATCTCCTTGAAGTTTTAATTCTTCTTATTAAATCATGGGGTTTCATACCCATCAAATTTACCAATAGTACTTACTTCTAGGCCATTAGCATTTATGGATGGAAAAATCATGTGGCCATCACATAACATAAATCAATTGATAAGTCTTTTTAAAGTGGTCATGTGATGGTCACATAATTTTGTCCATTGAAGTTAAAAAAACTTAGTCTTAGAGTCAATTTAATGGCTTTGGAAATCTTAAGAAGTTATAAAAAAAAAATAATTGAAATTCTAAAGGGGTGTTGTTGCATTCTAGCTTTAATATATATATAAATTAGAATGATTATGAAGCTATTTAAGATCTAGTATTTTTCTTTAAATTATGTTTTAAAACACAATTTCAACACAAAAATGTTACTATTTTACATCTCAAGAGGCGACTATTTTAACTCTTAAAATTTCACTTTTCAATACACAATTTTATCAAAAAGGACTCCCAAATAATATCAATATGATGCTCCTTAAATTATTGTTGTTGTTATTATTATTATTATTTTCCAAATTTTGCAATTGGTAACTTAAAAGAATAAAATAAAATAAAAGGTAGATATCCTATATATCTTAGAATTTATGGTAAATTTTTTAAACTTTAACCCAATATAATTAAACATTTTTGGTACAATAAATATTCCTTTTCTTTTTTCATGGTAACTTTTTTATTTTTAAAATCATATCTTAACTTTCATATGATTAAAAAGATAATTATTTGAGAATTTTTTTTTTTATATTTTTTATAAATCATAGTTAGGGGTTGGGGAGATTTGAAATATGGATGTTTCCATTGAAAACAACGGGAGATGCCAACTACTTAAGTTACAAAATTCTCGGTTTTCTTGAAAAACCTTACTATTTAATAGTTTAACATATTTTATTAAGTGCATTTGAAATTAAAAATTTTAATTGTACCTATAGAGGTTTCTTTTAATGGCTACCTATGAAGTATTTTACTCATTCGGATTGGAATGATTTTTTTAATAATTGAAGAATGATTTATTTTTAAGTGCTTTAATATTAATGTTTAATTTAATTTTATATTCACAGTGAAAATCCCAAATTTTTAGGATTCAATTAATCAACGATTTTGGCCTATTTAACTTCAAAATTTGGACTTTTGGTAAACTACAATTTGTAGCCCTTTAAATTAACTTTCTATCCCAACTTGAATCATCTCGATTGGATATCTGATCCAAAAGTTATGTAAAAAATACTAACTTATGTGCAGGCTAGAATCCTAATCTGAATTAGACTTGGATTTGGTGCAAATTTCCTTTGATTCCTTGCTCTAATTGGACTTAAATTTAATTGGATTGGCTTTCTTTGACTTCATCATAGCCTTCGTAAAAGTGAAGTCCGTTAGCTTTCTTCTTTGCACAAATCCACTTATTTAATCTCATTCTCCTACAAAAGACAAATTCACGTAATAAAATTCAATTAAGCACAAAATTAATTATTCAACATTTTTCCAAAACCAAATATAAAATGTATGAATTAACTCAAAACAAATATAATAATGCTTTCTAACAATGATATAAATATGCAAATTTAAACTATTATCAATGCACATCAATGTGCCCGAATAATGGATAATGCCTTAGGGGAATCCATCTGCCGAACAATAATCGGTGTCTAGCACAAGTTCCATGGAGGTTATATTAGCAACAGATGGTGGGCGCCATCTGGTCAGGAATATAAAGCAGAAGGACCCACTAACGTGGGAAAAAACCCCTTCATCATAACAACCTCACTAAAGGGAGATTATAAATAGGGGAGTAGAGGCAAGATGTTTTGGGAAATGAAACACTATATTAGTAAGAAAAGACTTAACTCAAGGATAAGGGAATCTCGCTTAGATTCTAGGGTAAAAACTTAGCTATCTAGTGGGGTTTGGTGTAAAAGAAATGTTAATTCTCTCATATACTTAAAGAAACACCTCTTGGACCTCCCATTGTGGGATAAGCCCAACCTAGAATACAAGTAAATTGGAGATCAGGGTCCAAAAGCCTATGGTTGTTGGGAACGGACCACCACAGCTAGTTACCAAGCTAAGATACTAGATGTTCCATTTCTGATTTGCTCGCCTAGATTGCTATTTTCGAAGTTAATAAAATGGCGTAATGGGATGATCTTTGTCCTCAATGTCAATCCCATGATACCGCATCAATTCTTTAAAAGAACAAGATATGGCAATACTAGTCATTCACTTGCTAAGCTTGACCAACTTTTTCTTCTTAATGTTACATCTAGAAGGATACTGGACCTTGGAAAATCAAAGGTGTCATCAAATATATCACAGTTTATGTGGATAATTCAGAGATATTTTTAGCTCATATCAAGATTGGTTCTGTTACATGGTCATCTAGGTGGGGACCTAAAGGTCTTTCTGGTAACTCAATTCATCTTTTGGAGTCAATTAGATGCCTACAAGCAACATCCAGAAAATTCATTGTGACCAGTCCATGTGCGGCACTGAAAATTGGCTCAATTGATTGTCAAAGTTACAGAGCAAGCAATATGCGAGCTATTAAGTTTGTTACTGATTTTGATACATTTTTAAGGTGTCCATTTACTGGACTTTCTCAAAACGGAACGCCCCTATTCAAGTTGTGGCTTGTGATTAAATGTTTGAAAGTATTCGGCTTGTTCAATAATCAAGATGCATGGGAGTATTGGATTAGTGGCCTGTCTCCCCTCACGAAGATGTCAATGACAACAACACCTTGTGGGCAAGGAGTTTTGAAGGAGAGGAAAATGTTAAGAACCCACATTTAGGTATAGAATACATTTAGTTAGTTAGCTACAATTCCCATCATGTTTTTTTTTTTTTTGGACAGAAAAAATTTCATCGCATGTTAATCACAATTAACACATGTTGGTATGATTAATGTACATGGAGAAAAATGTGATCATAGGGATAAGGCCATGTTGGCCAATAGAATAGTTTTATGATTCTTTAAATATCTACTTGTAATTACATTTCTATTATTGAAGAATAAACTAATTACTTAGTACATTAGTGAATATTTCTCTCTTAATATCTTTTTTTCTCTACGGAGGGTGACTACCTCAAATTTAGTCAATTTCCCTATTATTCTCATCCATCCTCATTAGAAACCACTAGGTTCATAACAAAAAGCAATCATTAAGAACGAACTCCATAAGTTGAAATTCTAACTTAATTCCATCATATTCCATTCTTTTCATTCCCTTTCTATTTCCTTTCTATTACTTAAATGCATTATATTCCATTCCATATTCCATTCCACTTTTTTTAAGATCCTAAACAAAGTGAGTATCATACAAAATTTTTTTTTTAACTTTAATAGGCTAAGCCCTCAACCAAAGTGAGTATCATACAAAAAAAAAAAAAATTTAACTTGAATAGGCAAAGCCCTCAACCATGCACCGTGAAGTTGCCCTTCCTACTCTTCTCATTACATATTAGCCATTCCTTTCCAATCGAAATTTCTAAAAACATTTCATTTAAATCTTATACTAGTTTCATATAATTTATTAAAACCTTAGTGTGCGTTCGGCTCAAAATTAAAAAGTTAACTTATTTTACTATTCAACTTATTTTTGCTACTATTCATTGGTCCCACTGCATTTTTTGATACTATTCATAAGTCTCACCATACTATTTCAATTACCTTTTACCTTTATCTACAATACTTTCAGCAAAATGTTTTCAGTTTCAGCAAAATAAACGGTTCCCAAGCAGCTAAAATTATAATATAAGGTCTAATGTTTAAATAAAACAAGCTCAAAACTCTCTCTTATGACTTATGACTAGCTAATTATTTGGATAGTGGAATCCACTGATCTCCTTGAATGAAATTCTCAACTGAATATGTGTCAATGTGTTGTGCAGGGATCTGACTACTCCAAGTTACCCTCTGGGACCTAGTTGAACTTGATCCGGAATTCCCAGATTCCCCATAATAAAGCGTTTTCAACGCAAAATCGCCACTCCATGGCAGCCAGCCTTGTGGTGAAATAAGAGCTTCAAAGTTGCACTGTATGAAAACTGTCCTGGAGTACTCCTTCCATGGCCTCCCCAAGAAATTCTTGTGTACTCTGGGATTGCTATAGTACAATTTCATATATTCCTCGGTGCCATTAATCAAACAATTTTGAAAAACAAAACCTGTTGATTGGCCAGGATCTGTTCTGCCATGTGCAGTGATGGCATTGGTCTCGCCTTTTTCTGGTTTAACTTGCCGAGGAGCGACTAAGATCTGGCAGTCCTGGAAAAAAGATGCCGAGTTTCCAAAAATAAAATCCACATTGCCTTGAATCCGGCATGATTTGTAGAATTGGCGTAGTGACTGAACATAGAGAGTATCCTGATTGCCTAGGAATTCACAGTTTTCAATGACAGATAAATCACTGCCTGATCTGAAGGCTACTGCTTGGTGGGCATCAGGACCGGCTGTGTTCTGGATTGTGAGACCACTGGCCATGAATCCATCGCCAAGAACAGCTGCCCAGGATTGGATGATTAAAGCATTAGAACGAGAAGTGATCATCAAAGCAAACTCAATATAACTGCTTCCTCACATTTACATTTTTTGGACTCAATTAATTCTTCCCTTTCAAAGAAGGATATCATTTGCATTTTTAGCTGTCACTAGTGTCTTGCAAGTAACCATTTAAATATAATCATTTCAAAATATTACTCCCTTATTTTACCTATCAAAAACAAATCATTTCACAAGCACTTTTGTTTCGAAATAAGCTGCACATGAATGGATGGATTTGTGCTTGTAAATGTAACTGAAAACATAATATATCTTCGGGTTTTTCATTTATTCAGTTAAAATTAACGGTTAGAAATACAATGGCCAAAAACTCAATAATTTATTCAATAAAACAAACACACACGCGCACACACACACACATATATATAAGCCTTACTTACCAAATTGTACAAATTGAAACTTTGACATGTTTTCATATCAATTATTTAGGTTTCGTCTATTTCGTTTCAGTGTTTTAACTTCTGTTAAAACACTTCCCTTCGTTTCAGTGTAGTAGTTCTTTCATCAAGTTTTGCCCAAAACGATGCTGTTTTAGAAAATGAAAGATACTAAAAAGTAAAAACCAATTGCAAGAGTGGACGCAACCAAACAGAATGACTAATAAATTAAAAACAGGTTACGCTAAAAGATTGAAATGAAAGGAAAAGAATGACTGAATTAACAAAGAAAAGTTAAAAGGATTAATTTGTAATTTAGCAGAAGGAAAAAAAGTAAAAGGTGTGGGGGAGACAATTCACAGTGGGTTATAGGATTAGGTACGCCTTAGTTGAGTGGAAGTAGACGTAGACGTAGACGTCAACCAACCATGTGGTATTGTTGACTCATGCCACACCTACACGCCACACCCACATGCAGATACTGTAGTGGATGTCGATGCGAACTGCCAAAGCGCGTAATTCTACATTTTCTCTCTCAATAGAATTTCATTACAAAGTCGCCCTTCACAGCTAGTTCTTCTTCACTTCAAAATTACTCTTACATCATCAGTGATAGATACCATCAAAGTACTCTTACATTTGGTCTGTACTATTTTATTTTTTCCGTCAAACAATTTCATTCCCTATCCATATATAAAATACATTTACCTTACGTCCTTCAAATCCGTAATTAGTTAGACTAGAGTAATCAGTTAGCTTAAACAAAGACAAAATTCATATGCATATTTTGGAATGAAAAGAAAACAAGTACTAAAACTAAAAGAAAAACAGAAAGGTTACTTACCAACGGTAGGCGTATTGTAGGTAGAAATCCCAGGCTGGCCCACATTCAAGGAGCCAGTAATGACCGTTTTACCAATCCCATCCCCCAAAAACACGACATTCTTCTTGGCCAACGGAATTCTGACCGTCTCTTCATACACCCCAGCCTTTATTCTTATCACAAACCTCTTCCCACCACCGTCCTCCGGCGCTGCGTTCACCGCCTCCTGCACCGTCTTATAAGACCCACTTCCGTCCTTACTCACCGTCGCGTCCTCCTTCAAGTCCCTCGGAACCCCACCTTTGAACCCACCACCGGACTTCTCCACCGCCTCCCAAAACCCATCACGCTCGGTCCTCGCTGGCACCCACGAAGCGGTGTCGTTTCCGAAATTATCGTACGAAAACAACAGGCTCAGCGCGTTGCTCGTCAAGTGGGTTAACGAGTCCAAAAACGACATCGTCTCGTTCGTCAAGCTCGTGTCGTTTGCGTACTTGAGAGCTGACCAGCAATCGTATTGGGAGAGAAGAGAAGAGCTCATCCAAGCCCTCGCGTTTTTGAGGTTGCCTTGTGGGAGGGCGTCATCGGTGGTGATGGAGATCCGGTACTGTGCATTGTCGAGAACTTCAAGACAGTTGGTCGCGGCGGTTGTGCGGTTTTGGTTCCCTGCGGAAGAGTCTAGGATGGACTTGACCTTTGATTGGGCTGTACGCAGATTATCAGAGGAGACAGAGATTGATGAGTAGATGAGCTGGAGAGGTGTTGGATCTGCAGAGAGTTCTTTGGATTGGGATAAGGAGCTCACGCATTGATCGGGGAAGCGAGTGGCTTTACAGACTTGTTGAATCAAAGAACTGGGTGTGGGTGTGGGTGTGGGTGTGGCTTTGGGGGAAGAGTGGTGGTTGTGGCGAGAGGCGGAGGAGAGAGAGAAGAAGAGGATGAGAGAGATGAGGGAAAGGGTAAAGAGAGCGGACATAGTGATGAGAAGTAAGGTTGATGATTTTTTTGATAAGAAAGTGCAAATGGGTTTTGTGGGTTTTCTGTTATGAGTGATTGAGAGGGTCATTATATTTATAGTTATATATAGAGAGAGAGAGTAGTGAGTGTGGGTGATGTTTGTTGGCTGATTTGATTTGGATATGGAATTGGGATATGCAAAGATTAGAATTTGATGGTAAAGGATTGTTGAAAATTTCTATTCTAAAGAAATTGGGGGAAAAAGCATAAAGTAAACTTAGAAAATTGGGTTCACGGGCTCTCTTTCTGTGTCTGACTGAGTCACGGGTTTATTTTTGGTGCAAAGTGGGGAGTGGACTGGAAAGTGTGAGACTGTGTATTGTCGTCGGTGAAGGTAGGATGAAATAGAAGGAAACCATTTGGAGGTTTCGGTGTTTGGAAGGATCCGACTCATTTGCTTGTGTGGATATGCTGTGTAATTACTAATGAGGCTCAACTTCTGGTTTTGCAATGAAACCACCGAAATTGTTGCCCATCCGAAATGAAGGGAGGACATTCTCAGGGAAAAAAAAAGAAAAAAGAAAAAGAAAAGGGAAGCCCCAAGTGAGGGTTATCTAATAATTGCATATTTTAAGAGATAATTATAACATACTGTTAACTATGCAACTCGAATCTTCTTCTCTTTAAACAATTATTGAAGTGAAGATAAATGTTTTTTTTTTTTAAATAAATGCGAAGGTAAAATTTGACTCCAAATATATCTAAAAGTTTTTTTTTTTTTTTAGAACAGAACAATCATTCATTCATTCATTTATTTGTAAACAATCTTGATACAAAGCTTCTAGGATAGGTGGTGGTGAATCTTCCACCTAGTAGAACTCATCACTATGTTCCTAGCGTAACGAGCCAAAATATACACTACCCTATTCCCCCCTCTTTTAATACATCTTATGGAAACTGATTATAGCCCACGAAGATAGTATTGGATATCTACATAAATGTGTCCCAGCAAAGAATGATTGCCTAATGAACCCGAAACTACTTTCATAACAGTAGCGTTGTCACCTTCAATTAGTAACTCTGAAAAACCTACTTCCATTGAGAACTCTATTGCCTTTCAATAGGCCAAAGCCTCTACTTCTTCACTGCTGCTAACCGAAGGCCCTTTGACAAACATTGCAATCATCACATCTCCATCTAAGCTACAGATTATTGCCCCAAAACCCAAGCAATGAAGCTAAAAAAAAATAGCCGCATCAAAATTGAGCTTGTACACTGATGGAGGAGGAGGTTGCCAAGTGTTTCTGGGCTGCGTCATGCTTGGGAGAGTTAGCTGCTCTTGTGCCTTCCTATATTCCTCCAAATAATCTGTTGCTCTCTTGTAATTCCACTTCGGATCCTTAATCTGCCATCCATGTACAATTGCATTCCTCTAGTTCCAAATGAGCCAAGCTTGAACAAAAAACACTTCAAACTCAGCTGTTGATAACCTGTCCAATAATGGCCCAAACAACACTAAAATACATGGAAAGCAGTAGTGCATTTTTGCAAGCTGATGGAGCTTCCTACCCACACATTCTGTGCAACCCCACATTCCCAAATTGCATGTAGGTAGACCTGTACAGCATTGACAACCACTATCTGAAATTATTCTTCTTCAAACAAGGTTCACTCGTGTTGGTAAAATGTCTTGAAATGCTCTCCATTCGAAAACCTTTATTTTATTTGGCACATGCAGCTGCCAAATCTTCTTCCACACCTGCTGAAAGCCAAAAACTACTTTTTCTAACTCTTTTTACTAAATTAGTGTGTAGCTTCGTGCATATGTATAGATATAATCAATAATAATTGTAATTATATAGTTAAAATTCTATATTTTTTAGAAGGGATTCAAATTATACATGGTATTAGCTTACATTTTTTTAAAAAAAAATCATACATTTCTAAAATATGTAATGGTTTCTCATTATATATATATATATATATATAAAATTTAAAATTCAATTTGTTTTAGACTTTTCAATTTTTGCACCTAATAATTTACTTGTCACAAAAATAAAAAAACTAAAATGAACACATGACAGAAAATTTGGCTTCAATTGAAATCCAATTTAGAATCTAATTAGATTTGGACTCTTCAATTTTTATACTCAATAATTCATTTGGCACAAAATTAAAAATTAAATAGGATACATGGTGCAAAATTGAGAATTTAATTAAAATCTAATCGAATTTTCTCTAATGTCTCTTACTTTTTTAAACTTCACTTTTAACTATTTTTTATTATGTTCAGTTTTTTAAAGAGAAGTGGTAGATTTACAATATTTTTACAACAAATCATAGGTGATAAGTTTTTATTGGTTCTAATTTGAATTTACAATTTAAATTACATTTTTGCCCACCCATAATAACATGTCACTTAGGATTTGTTGTTATTGATTCTAATTTGAATTCACAATTTAAATTATGTTTTTGCTCACCCATAATAACATGCCACTTAAGATTTGTTGTTATTGGTTCTAATTTAAATAGTCTCTTCAATTGCTACATAATAGGTCGGAGTAGCATAGTTTGAAATGTGTTTGGAGTCAAACTTGTTCCAACTAGAAATCAAGACAATTGGTTAATTTGAAAATTTTAATTTCTTGATAAAATAATAGCATAATTGTAAAAAAGTCTTCTAGGTTTTGGGTTAGTTGCAAAAACACTCCTTCAAGCTTTAATTCTTCTTTTTAACTCATGGGCTTTTCATATCCATCAAATTGACCTCCAAAACTGACTTCCATTAGCACTTAATGGACAAAAAAATTATGTGACCATCACATAAGGTGAATCAGTTGATGGGTTCCTTAAAGTGGTCATGCGATAATCACATGATTTTTTTATCCATAGGAGTTAACAAAAACTAGTTACAAAGTCAATTTAGCAAATATAGAAACCTTAGGAAGTCATAAGAAAGAATTGAAATTCTAAATGGGGTTTTTTTTTTTTTTTTTTATAATTTCAGCTTAAATAAATTATTAAATTAGCATGATTATGAATTTATTTGGGATCTAATATATTTCTTTAAATTATATTTTTAAAACAAAATTTCAGCACTAAAAATGTCGCTATTTTACACATAAAAAAGGACACTTTAATTATTAAAATTTCAATACACGGTTTTAACAATAATTTTAGATTCCCAAATAATATCAATATAAGTTCTGATTATTATTATTATTATTATTATTATTATTATTATTATTATTATCCCAAATTTTGTTATGACAAAATCTAGGACCGCAAAATTTTTCATAACTTCTTACCACAATTGTGCAGTGGTAGAGTGTGATTGGTGAAGTGGCAGAATGCCACAACAATGAGTGGTTAACCATGTTAATAAGAACTTGTTGGAATATAAATACAAATATGAATTGTGGAATACTAAGATAGGATCTACCTTCATTAAATTCATTTTTTTATGGTAGTAAAGTTAAGATATCATTTTAAAATCTAAAAAGTTACCGTAAAATCTCAATACCGTATATCTATTGGACCAAAAATGCTTAATGCGCTTGGGATAAAGTTTAGACAGTTTACCATAAATACTAAGATAGGATCTGCCTTCTATTTTTTTTTTTTTTTTTTTTTTAAGTTATCGATAGCGGATCATAAATTATATCACAATTTTTTTGCCACAACTATAACTTGGCAGAGTATGATTGGTGAAGTAAAAATGTGATAGGAAACCCAAATTATGTCGTATGCCTTGTAATCTCCTCATAATTGTTGTAATCCTTTAGTTACTTAGAAGTTGATATTAGGATGAGTTAGTTAGGATTTAAGCATATGTAACTCATTTATCACATGGCTTAATTCATAAAATACATGTTGAATTCACGAGCTAATTATCTTGAACCATGTGAGCCAATGAGATTAAAGCTAGTCTCCTATAAATACAAAATTTTAATTCAACATTAGATATCAATAAAGAATAAACCAATTTTTTAGTGCATCTCTCTCTCTCTTAATCTCTCTCTTTCTCTATGTAGGTCTAAGTCCCCTTGAAGTGGCATACAACAACTACTATTCCCCATTCACCCCTACCCAAGCTGATGCAGTTGCAACTTTGTGGGCATTAAACTTGGCTATTTCTGAATATTGGTGTAGCATCATAGTGGAAGGGGATGAAAAAAAATGTTTTGAAGTCCTATCTAAAGAAGAAGAATCAATTGACTAGTCTATCTCCTCAATCATTAGTAATGCTTTTGATTTAAGTTTATCTTTTTTTAGTTTTGAGTTTTGCTAGGTTATAAGATCTCTAAACTTAGTAACTCATTCTATTGCTAAACATGTTGTTGCTCTTAAGTAGGTTTCTCTTGTAATAACTATAATTTGTCTCCTTCTGGCTTGGAAGCTTGTAGGCAAGATTGGTGTACTACCTTTTTTCTGTTTAGTCTTTAATGAAATGGCAATTTAAAAAATAAAAAAGGTAAATTTTCTAAACTTTATCCCTTTTCAGTTTTTATGATAAATTTTTAGATTTTTAAAATGATATTTTAACTTCACTACCATAAAAAAATGAATTAATTTTTTTTTTCTTTGAGAAACTTTTTATTATTATTTATAAATCATAGCCAGGGGTTGGGGGATTTGAACATGGATGGTTCAGTTGAAAACATGAAGAGATGTCAACTAATTGAGTTACAAAATTCTCGACTTTTTTGAAAAACTTAACTATTTAATAGTTGAATATATTTTATTAAGTGTATTTTAAATAATAAAAAATTAATTGTACCTATAGAGGGGTTTTGTACTTATTTTTTAATGGCTACCTATGAAGTATGTACTTATTCAAATTAGAATGATTTTTTTTTACCTCAAGAATGATTTTTTTAAGTGCTTAAATATTAACATTTAATTTTATTTTATATTCCTGATCAAATGGTGAAAATTTTTAAAACCAAGTAATACATAGTTATGATCGTGGTAGGTAATATATTCTTAAAAAAGATAAAACAAACAAAATATAATAAAATTTTATTTTATACAAACATCCAAATAATTTTTGAAAAAAATATTTATCTTAATGTTGATGATATTGTAAAAATTTAAAAATAATTAAATTAACTATAAATCAATTAAGATAGTCAAGAATCTTATAACTCAACTAAAATATTTTAGTATTTCCATAAAATAAAAATAAAAAAGCTTTTAGAGTTCAAATCCTCCATTCCTAAGTATCAAATTATCAAAAATTAAATATATTGATTAAGATTTGACTATTAGTTATTATGAACTGTGTCAAAGTGTCCTTGACATCAACATTAGAGAGTATACTTTAGTAATTGAGATGAACAAGGGTAGCAATTTCCTCATCTTGCCTTATGTGGGTTTTCATTTCTTGAAGAGAGGGATTAGGCAAGGACTGATCTAATGATCTTGCCTCTCTCTCTCTCTCTCTCTCTCTCTCTCTCTCTCTCTCTCACATACACACAAATATAAATATATATATATATATATATATATATATATATCTCCAAGCACTTGCCTCTCTTAATACTTCCATTGATATTACTTCTCATTCACTTTTATACACTATTAGCATTATGCTCGTGCGATGCACAGTTTAATCAAAATTCATATGTAAATAATTTTTTTATTAATTTACTTAAAAGTAGATAATAAAAATAAATGAATATTTTACTTTTAAGTTATATAATGAATGTATATTGTGTGAGAATTAATGTATCATAATATATATATATATATATATATATATATATATAAAACTAAATGGAAGATAGTAGAAATACCTATATATATATATATAATGATTTTCAATAATACATTGAACTTTAAGGCTCAATTAATCACATGTATTTAAATGGATAAACCTTGAATTTAATAATTAAAAACTATCGAAAGCAACAATTGAAATCATATTTAAGTGGAAACCTCAACTCAATAATTAAGAACAATCTAAATTATAAAGATTTAAAATTTTAAAGTAGAGAGACTTACATGAGAATTTAATTTTTGTCCTTGAAAGCATGAGAGAACACACTAAAACTTGAAGTTTAAGTCTCGTGGGTATAAAATTTCAAAACGTATAATTTTATTAAAAAAATAATAGCTAATTAAATGAATTACAATTATATAATCAAATGTAAAAATTGAAAGTAAAAATCACGCTACATGTTTGTGTATATGTATGAAAAGAAAAACTGAATTCATCATTTTTTTTTTTACAATACACATTGCTTTTTTTTTTTTTTTTTGGTATATCAAGATTAGATGGATTAGATGAAGAATTGAGAAGGATTAGATTACACTATATTGCTGCATATTTTTTTTTATAATACACATTGCTGTTTTTTTTTAAGCACACGTTCTACCCTTTTTTTAAATATATATAAATGCTTTCTCTTACATGTAGTATATTAATTAAATAAGGATTAGATGGATCAAATGAAGAATTTGAATTGTAATTAAATTAAGATATTTATCTTCTTAGAAATTATAGGAGAAGAAAAATATATATATATATATATATATTAAAAATTATAAATGTTTTCTTTTAGGTGTAGTATAGTAATTAAATAAGGATTAGATGGATCAAATGAAGAATTTGAATTGTAATTAAATTAAGATATTTATCAAGTTAGAAATTATAGGGGAAGAAAAATTATATTTATTTTTTATAATACACGTTGCAGTTTTTTTTTTTTTTTTTTATAATACACGTTACTACCTTTATATATATATTTTTACATGTAGTACAGTAATAAAATAACGGTTAGATGGATCATATGAAGAATTTGAATTGTAATTAAAATAAGATATTTATCAACTTAGAAATTATAGGAAAGAAAAAATTATATATTTTTTTTCAAATCTAAAAATCTAAAAAAAAAAATTCTGCAATTTGATGCCGCCACTTAGCACAACCGTGGTGTTGAAGCCCAACTTTTATTATATAGTATATGATTTGTAGGCAAAATTGTAAATTGTATGTTGATATCATATTTTGTTTGTCTTGATTTGCATGCCAAAATCTTATTTTTCATTAAAAAAACCTACAAAAAAAATTACCATTTTAATAATGGGATAGTGAGAATGTTTAAAAATGTTGAAATTTATCCTAATTGGATAGCGTATTACCTTGTGTTTCATTTTTTTTAATATCAAAATGACAAAAATACCCATGTTGACCTTTTTTGACCGATAAACCGGCAGTCAATCTAAGTCAAATTTTTACCCAAATGTTAAAATTCAGCTTATCATGTTGAAATTAATTAATTTTTAACCAATGTTCAAAAGTTTGACCAAGTTTAACTCAATCAACCTATTTTTTGACCCCATTTTGACCAAGTCTAATCGTCTTATTGGGATAATTTCTAGCCTATGTTGTAATTTGATTCCCTTTAGTTTGATAGTTCAATGGCCGAGATTAGACTAAAACGAGCAAGGTATCGCAAACAAATGAAAAAAAAAGGTGCTTATTAATTAATTTTGGCAACATTTCATTAATGTTTAATTAAAGTTCAATTTATTGAATTGCTAGTTGCTAATGTATTATGAGATATATAATGTGTTATGAAACAAAAGATATATTAATTAATGAGTTTAATAAATAAGGGTCTATGATTTGGCCCA
Organism: Castanopsis chinensis; assembly: GCA_032878915.1. Classification (NCBI taxonomy): domain Eukaryota; kingdom Viridiplantae; phylum Streptophyta; class Magnoliopsida; order Fagales; family Fagaceae; genus Castanopsis; species Castanopsis chinensis. The sequence continues at coordinate 22,922,950 of JAVQMG010000122.1, forward strand.
TGGGATCAAGTCAAATTCGGCTCAATTACTAACACATGATATGAGGAAAAGTAAACTCTATTAGCTTAGACTAAGTTTAATTCATATTAGATTCTTAAAAAAAAAAAAGTTTAATTCATATTTCTTAATCCAATACAATGCATGAGAAAATTTTACATAAATATACAATGTGTTATGTATAAAATTCAGAACTGAAATTATTAATATATATATATATATACACAATAGAAAAATATTAGTTGACAGGTTCAGTTATTGCAAAAAATGAATCCAAAAATTCAAATGTTAAAACTTCTGAAAAGCTAAAATTATAAAAGAAATTTAACATAAAAAGCTTAGAAATTATTGAAACAAAACAAAAAATATATGATTTTGGCTACTCTACAGAGAAATATATCTACAGCTGTTGAAATCTGTCAAAATTTTTCAAATTTTGAAAAAAGAAAGTGGAAATTCAAAGAGCCAGATATCAAAACTTCCAAAAGACTAAAAAAATAATAAAGAAAAAGATGATTTAGAGCCAAGAAATTATTGGAAAAAAAAAACATATGACTACACAACAAAGAAATATATACACAATAGAGAAATATAAGAGATAAGGTATTAATTTAAGATATTGCAAAAATAAACCCAATAATTAAGAGAAGTTAAAACTTTCAAAAGGTCATAAAGATTAGCATTCAGAAAATTCAGAGTCTAAAAATTATTGAAACAAAACAAAATGTATATGACTACTACAAATAAATATAAGAGAAAGATAAAGTATCCTCAAAAGATCAATCCATGACTATAGCTATTGAAATCTAGCAAACATATTCAAATATTGTAAAAAATGAACCAAAAAAATTCAAATTTTAAAACTTTCAAAATACCTTAAAAATTAGCAAATCAAAAGATTCAATCCAAAATACTATATTTGATTATACAAGCAACATGAGCAGAATTCCTGTCAAAAACATATTCTTAGTGTTTAGATTATAAAGGTACAAAATTGTGCTACAAAAACTAACTTTTTGAAAACCAAAAAAATAAAAAATTTAATTGTGGAAAAGAAGCCACTGTACAACTTAATTAACAACAACCTGATGGTCCTAGAAGTCATAAATTAACAACAATAATGTAAAAGATAAAACCACAACACATAATATGAAATTATGAATGATCAAATTTAAGAGTCTTATTGTACAACACTGAAAAAACGTGAGAAAAGAAACAATATAGAGATACCAAAAAACTAAACTGGTCTGAAGAGATTGAGAGAGATCTTAATAATAACCTTTGCCACCTCACTAATCACTATCTCCTAATTCAATTGTAATAAGAAAACCTGACGCGATGACTATCTATTTCTTGAACCTCACATCATCAAAATTTTTATTGAAATAGGATACATGTTGATTTAGGAGACTTTCGCAAGTTCACCGGGTTCAACGTTTAAACTTTAAAATTCCACAATCCTTAGTATAGCGCGTTCTAATTTTTTTTAGCATGTTTTAAAATAAATAAAAAATAATAAATAAAACGATCGATCATGTGGCAAGATAATATTAAATAAATTAAGAAACTACACCATTACAAATTTGAACTTGAATTTAAGTTTAAATTGGACTTGTTAGAGAGATAGAATTTCACTTCTTGTTAAATTTGGGTTAAACAAAAATAATTTTGTTTAAAAGTAATGATAAGCTTGAGTTTAAGTTGGACTTGTTAGAGAGATAGAGTTTTACTCCTTGTTAAGTTTGGATTAAAAAAAATTTATTTAAATAAAATGATAATTTTATGTAAATATTGTACAGCCGTGAAAAATTGTGAGAGATTCAGAAGTTTCGGTTATATATATATATATATATATATATATATATATATATATATATATAGATAGATAGATAGATAAGAAAACAACCGCAAAGTGGCTTAAATAAGGTAGCATTGGAAGGGTCTTGTGATGAATTTCAATTTAGTGAGATTGATTTAATAAAATCTATTTCAAATAAATGAATTTATCAAAAACCCAAAAACTACTTTACTATTATTATTTATCTAAACCTTGTTTTTTACCGCCTTTTCCAAAGCATCAAGCTCACTCAACTTGAAAGTTGGAGATAAAAATCAATGACTATAAGGAAGTAGATATCATAAGTTTTCCAATGACACCTTGTAAACACAAAATTTCTCAATAGCAAAAAATCAAACAACTGAAAAGTGTTTCACAAATATAATTTTGTATTAATCAAGTAGTAAATACAATCTCTGTTTTGATTCTTTTATAATAGAATACTCCTCTGATTCTATCTTCTATCTTGACTCGATCACAAAATCTTCTTCACTTTGGTTGGAAGATGGCTCGAACAATCTTCACTACAAATCTCTGACTTTGAGCTTGTTAGAGATTTGTTGTTCTTCAAATGTTTTTCAAGTTCTTCAAAGATTTTTGAGATAGAATTGCTCCAAAGCTTGTGCTTCTTGAAAACATGATGGTGAAAATGAGAGGGGATGCCCTCTATTTATAGTGGTTTCAGTGGATAAACTCCACTTTTAAATTTATATGCTTGAAGATATGTAGTAGACTCTTGATTGGCCCAAATTTTGTTTGGATATAATTATCTCTATTTATCTATTTTAATAAAGAACATATTCTGATAAAGATAATAATCAATAAAGATAAATAATTGTCTCTATTTTATTTATTTATTTTAATAAAGATAATTATCCACCAATTTTGAATAGAAAATTTATCTTTATCTTATGGACCAATTGACATGTAGCAAATTTTAATATACTAATCTAATGTCAATTTGAATGACACATGTCAATATTTGATCTAATTAATTTAATGACATATTTATCTAGAATTTGTCATTAAATTTTGATGTGGCAATTTTATAACTAGCTTAAAATTTTGCCTCCCACACACCTTATTTGATCAAAACAAAAATTGGGGTGGGTTTCAGCTAGCTCAATTGGTAAAGTCTCTGATGGTTGAATAAAAAATCTGGGGTTCAATCCCCGCCTATACCAAAAACTAATTGGTGTATTGGTCTGATAATAAAGAGCTATTATCAGGAGAGGACACCATAGGTTGAAACTCTCTCTCAAAACGGAAGTTGGGAAGTCCAAAATGATTTAATGGAAAAATAGGCCATAGTTAAGGAAAACCAATAGAAATGCATTTTTGGTACTAATTTGCATGCATCATAATTGCTCATAGAACTCGGACCGAAAAAGCACATGATTTCCTGAATGAAGAGTATTCCTTAACATCCTAAAACAGATGTATCGATAAGAAGACATCTAGACTAAGAGATATCAAGTTGAGAAAATTAACCAAAATCATGGTAATTACTATGGGCAACTAGCTTTTAAGTCTAATAACTTTTAGGATGGAACTCCAAATGACTCGTGGCTGGAATCTATGAAAAGTAAGTTGCGAGATCTTTCCATGCACATTGATGATGCAAAAAATCAACAGTTAAGCTCCTAGTCGTGGCGGATGGACGATACTGTGAATGGGGTCGTCTCTATTGGAGAGAAACCTGCAAAATGAACTGGGTGGAAGAGTAACATGCCGGTGTGGCATCAGCCAAACCACCTCTGATGCTTAAGTCAGTAAGGGAGAAAAATTCTAGAGAGAAAATGAGTAGAGAGTGATTTCGTAAAGTATTTGTGTGTACCTTTAACTTCTGCTATCTTCTCTTTTATAGTTGTGTGCCTTATTAATGGCTAATGATGTGCTGCATTTATGCTCAATAGCTAGTGCGGTATAGAATCTTTATCTGGAGTTCACAACTCATACTGTGATTGTTACTCCGTCCGTTACGTTTCATCATCAATGATTGTAATAAATCTATAACATCTTCTCTGGGTAAATGACGATCTGCGTATAATGATGACCATAAATTTTCTAGTTCATCAGCTGCCCCTCATTTGTTTTCTTGTTTATTGGATGAGATAAGAACAAATTTGTCTAATACTTCGTGTTTCGTGTGCTGTGCATTTATGACGATTTAATATCTAGGTGGTTGGGTGCCACATGTGCGGTTAGGATGTGTTTGACATACAAACATGTCTCGGTTTTCCCGTGTGAGTTTTGGCCACTTGTTTTGCAGTTTTCCCTCCTCTTTCCTTTCTTCTATATTTTTCCTTATTCAATTTTCTGTTCTAGGGTTTGTTTCTTCTCCGAACTTCCTTTCTCTGTTTTGCATTTCCTGGTAAGTCCTTCGGGCTTCTTCTTCTTTTCTAATTCTTCCATGGTAGATTATTTTGTCGTTAGAGCAGATTTTCCTTCGATAGCTCTCTTTTTTGCTCACTTAGGTAGTTTACTTGAGTTCGTAGAGGGGGAGTGTCTTAAGAGGTTATCCCCGTCCGATGATCGTATGGTCTCGAAGGCCACTTCTGTTTCCACCCACTATAAAGCTTGGAAAATTTCATGTTCCTTTACAGGAAAAGAAGAGCAGCAAATCAGGGATAGGTTTCAGTTTCCTGATTTAGTAAAAATTAGAATCCCGAGTGATGAAGAGAGGGTTTGTCACTCTTTTGCTGATGAGATTTGTTTTTACTAGGCCAAATTTTCCAGTGGCCTTTGTTTCCATATTCATCTCTTTGTTAGGGAACTTTTTTCCTATTTGCATCCCACTTCGGCATAGCTAGTGCCTAACTCTTGGCAGATCCTTGTTTCTTACATGATGGTGTGGATGTCTGCCGATGGTGTGGATGTCTACCAATGATGGCGATATCATTAGGAGGGATGAATTCCTCCATTTTTATCGTCTAAGGAAGTCTAAAGACCCTGGCTATTATGAGTTTAAGCCGTGGTATAGGGCTTTTAGGTTAATCCTTAATACCCTTCGTCTCTCCGAAACTGGAAGCTAAATTTCTTTTTTATCTCTAGAAGTGGTTGGGAGTTCGTCCCTGGTGAGGACTTAGACAAAGCCCCCAAGTTTTTTCGTATTTGGGGAGTTATCGTGTCTGGTGCGTCTTTCTCATCTTTTAGTTGCTTTTCCCTTCTTTTATGAGTGACGATGATAAGTGACTTACTTGTTCTCTTACTTTGTAGTTTCCCAGCGTCCTCGTCTGAAGAAGAGATACTAGTGTCGAGCTGAGAAAGTAAAGGGGTACCTGGAGTCCGTCAAGGATTTTGACAAACTCATTTTCTACTCAGTCTTTATTTTTACACTTTTTGGTTCCAGAACCGTCTACTAAGGTTCAAAATGATGAAAATAATATGTTTGTATCACATACAAAATATACGTAGTGGAAAAATAACAAATCTACTTCATTCATAAAAGTTAACATGTGCTATGTAAGTTTCAGAATTTGAGAACAAGAGAGTATACCTTGGAGCGGTGAATTTCAAAACCGAAGATCAAAAGCACTTGGGAACACTTTCAATCTTCACTCCAATTCCACTAACGTCCAAGATGTATGGTATTTCAATCAGTTTTCCAAATGGAGAATGTCAAAGTCTTAACACTTATTACACCACTTCACAATAGTGTTCTTGTTGTTCTTTACAGAAAATTCCATATATTTCTCCTTTTGTATCTAACTGATTATTTAATTGGGCTGGCCTTTTAGGCCTTTCAAATTGGGCTTAAATGTGTGGCTTAGAGTGGGACTAAAAGGGACCAATAAGACGCTAACTCCAATGAGTTTTGGGCTTTTTTGTCAACTCTTGACAAGTCCAAAGTTACCATTTACTATATTTAATACCACTATAAAAATATAGTTGTACTTTAGGCCTTATTTATAAATTATATCCCAAGACTTTATTGTACATGCAACCCCTTCATAAAATATTTGTAATAATACAAAGTCATGGAAGAAGACTGCCACTTTGTAGATTACTACATCTTAATTTCTTGAATACCCAGTTTAACCCTTTAAAACTATTCATCATATATTTATGAAATCCAATTCCAAAAATATATACTTTAGTAACTCTTTGCTAAAGTGGTTAGGCTTAACTCTCTGAATAACCAAACCCATTAAACTTATCTTAAGGGAATGTTTTATATCTCTGTTAAGAGATTATGAATTCCATCTTGAGAATATATGTTCCATCAATACTAAATGTGGTTGTCCAATATACTGAGGTTTTGACCGTAACTATAGATCTCACTCCTGATATATCAAAGCAACCTACACTTCATGATCAGGTCCATTATCTTCTCAAGATTAAGAGTTCGTGTAAATATAAGTCATGAGTTTATTATTCATTTAACAGTCGTTAGAAGAATAATAAATCTCACAGCAGTCTAGTTCAATATGTCTTAACTCTTAAAACATATCAACTAGAAATCTTCATTTTCATAACCAAGACAAATCATCTTAATTGATATGTTATAGTCTTCGCAAATGAAATGCCCAATTTCATCACCGACTACGAACTAAAATTCTGAGTTTATAAAGAACTTGTGATTTATATCTTCTGTGACTTTTCACATAAATCACATAATATGCATCTCATGGACTATATGATAATGTCCCAATATTCATGTTACTATTATTTTAGATAATAATAAAACAACTTTATTAAACATTACATTAAGTCATACATAATGTTATACATGACATCATACAATAGGATTTAAGGGCTCTAATCCTAACAATCTCCCACTTGCCTTAAAGACTATAGTGCACTAGTCTAACTCCCATCTCCTCCAAATGTGACTCGAAAGTCTTTCGGGGTAAAGCTTTGATAAAGGGATCAGCTATATTCTTTGCACCATCAATCTTTGAACAACCACGTCTCCATGAACAACTATGTCTCGAATAATGTGGTACTTTCTTTCTATGTGCTTATCTTTCTTATGATTCCTTGGATCTTTGGATTGTGCAACCGCTCCACTATTGTCGCAGAACAATGTAATAGGAACTTGCTCAATTCTCACAACACCATAATCAGAAAGGACTTTATTAAGCCAAACAGCCTCCTTTGCTACTTCACAAGCAGCAACATATTTAGCTTCCACGGTGGAGTCGGCAATACAAGATTGCTTAACACTCCTCCAACTTATGGCTCCATCTCCCAAGGTGAATGCACAACCTGACGTGGATTTTTTGAAATCTAGATCCGATTGAAAATTTGAATCTGTATAGCCAATGGGAATCAAATCCTTACAACGGTAAACAAGCATATAATCTCTCGTTCTCCTAAGATACTTGAGAATATGCTTTACAGCTTGCCAATGTTTAGGACCTGGATTTGATTGATATCGGTTAACCATGCCAACTGAATAACAAATATTCGGTCTAGTACAAAGCATGGCATATATGAGACTTCCTTCTGCAGAAGTATAAGGAACTTGTCTCATCATATTTTCTTCCTCTTGAGTCTTAGGCCTTTGGTCATCAGACAGAGGAACTCCATGTCTAAAAGGAAGTAATCCTTTCTTAGAGTTTTTCATGCTAAACCATTCTAGAACCTTATCTATATATCCAGCTTGTGATAAGCCTAACATCATATTCTTTTGATCTCGCCAAAGCTTGATCCCTAGAATATAATTAGCTTCACCCAAGTCCTTCCTATCAAATTAGCTTGACAACCAAACTTTAACCAATGACATTACTCCTACATCATTTCCAATGAGTAGAATGTCATTAACATAAAACACTAGGAACATTACTACTTTGTCTCTATTTCTTTTGTACGAACATGGTTTATTAAGATTTTGTTCAAAATCAAAGGACCTGATTTCTTGATCAAATCTGATGTTCCATGACCTAAATGCTTGCTTAAGTCCATAAATAGACATTTTCAACTTGCATACTATATGCTCTTAGTTCTTTGCTATGAAACCTTCTGGTTGCATCATATAGATTTCCCCTTCAAGATTGCTATTAAGAAATGCAGTCTTGATATCCATTTACCAAATCTCATAATCATAATGAGCAGTAATGGATAAGAGAATTCTGATAGACTTAAGCATGGCTACTGGCAAAAAAGTTTCATCATAATAAATTTCTTCTTTTTGTGTATACCCTTTCGTCACTAGTCTTGCTTTAAAAGTTTCAACCTTTCCATCTATCTCTCTCTTCCTCTTGTAAACTCATTTTCAACCTACAGGTTTAATGCCGTTAGGCGCCTCTACAAGATCCCAAACTTGATTGGAATACATGGAATCTAATTCAGATTTCATAACTTGGACCCAATGATTTGCATCTATATCATTTATTGCTTCATCGTAAGTGTAAGGATCTGATTCAGCCTATTTCAAGATAGCTTCATAAGTTTCTCCCAAACCTATAAATCTCACAAGAGGCCGAAAAATTCTAGTATTACGACGAGGCACCTGTGTACTAGACATCTCATGAGTAGTATCTTATGATGTATTTAATACAATCACATCATCCCTATTTTCAAACATTGGTTGTTTAACTACAGGTTCATCCATGTCAGCTAACATAATTCTACTGCTAGGAGTAAAATTATTCATATAGTCATTTTCCAATAATTTGGCATTTGTGCTAACAAACACTTTATTATCCTTGTGACTATAGAATAAACCTCCAAATGTTCCTTTTGGATACCCTACAAAGAAAACAACTTCTGTTTTAGACTATAACTTGTCAGACTTTTCTTTTAACACATGTGCTGGACAACCCCGAATGTGAAGATGTCTCATACTAGACTTACGCCCATTCCACAACTCTACAGATGTTTTAGGAACAGACTTCGAATGTAGCAAATTCAGAAGATACATTACAGTATTTAAGGCATATCCCCAAAAAGAGATTGGTAAAGTCGAATAACTCATCAAAGATCTAACCATATCTAAAAGAGTTCTATTCCTTCTTTCTGCTACACTATTTTGTTGTGGAGTTCCAGGTGCAGTCAACTGGGATATAATCCCATTTTCAGTCAAGTAATCCTTGAAATCTCCAAGAAGGTATTCGCCACCCCGATCAGATCGAATGACTTTTATGTGTCTACCTAATTGATTTTCAACTTCAGCCCTAAACTCTTTGAACTTTTCAAAAATTTTGGACTTTCGTTTCATTAGGTACACATAACCATATCTAGAGTAATCATTAGTGAAAGTAATAAAATACTCGTAGCCATCTTTTGCTTGGATTGACATAGGACCACATACATCTGAATGTACTAGTTCTAGCAACTCTTAGGCTCTTCTACCTTTTGTATTAAAATGTCGTTTGGTCATTTTACCTTCCAAACAAGATTCGCAAATAGGAAATTCATCAAAATCCATGGGCCCTAAGAGTCCATCTTTGATAAGTCTTTGAATTCTGTTTGATTTAATATGACCCAAACGCAAGTGCCAAAGATATGCTTCACTAGTAGAAGGAAACTTTCTCTTTAATGATTTCACATGTGAATTATTATCTAATTCAGAATTATATAATTCATGCTTATCGGAAGTTAAAATATAAAAACCATCAACAATATTGCCAAAACAGATAAACATTTTACCCTTCTTAATTACAACATTGCTTTTAAGGATAATACAATATTCATGTTTACCTAAAAAAGTTGCAGAAATTAAATTCCTACGAACATTAGGTACAAACAGACAGTCTTGCAATATTAAAACCTTAGACTCAAAGCACAAATTAATAACACCAACAGCTACAACCAGAAATTCTACTCCCATCCACTAAAGTAAGAAACAGTTCTCGTTCATTCAGCTTTCTGGTCTCCTGAAACCCTTGCAAAGAATTGCAAATATGATTAGTACAACCTGAATCCAACTACAACCGGAATTCTACTCCCATCCACTAAAGTAAGAAACAATTCCCTTCATTCAGCTTTTTGGTTTCCTGAAACCCCTGCAAAGAATTGCAGATATGATTAGTACAACTTGAATCCACGTATCAGGAATCCATGGGATTCTGTACCGAACATATTTCAAGAAGAAATGAACTTTTCATTACCTTGTTCTTGGCAACTTTGAACTTTGGACAATTCTTCTTCCAATGTCCTTTCTCACCACAATGGAAACGTTTTCCTTCAGTCTTCTTTCCCTTGTTGGCAACCCCTAAGGCAATTTGCTTACTCTCTTGCTTAGTGAAGTCCTTTTTCTTCTTCTTACCCTTGCCTTTTGACTTAGGTTAAGAAGTAGAAACTTCACCCATATTGGCTTCAACACTAGAAGTACCAAGGATGTCTTCCACCGCTACCAATTCATTCATCAATTCAGGCAAAGGATAAACATTTTTATTCATATTATAATTCAGTTTGAATTCCTTGAATGATTCCGATAGCGACTGAATTATCATATCCACTTAGGATTCTCCATCAATGTCGGCACCTAAAACCTCCAATGTATTCAGATTAGAGATCATTGTAAGACAATGCTCCCTTACTGAAGTACCTTTACTCATTTTGGTATTATAAATTTGCCTTCTGATTTCTTGCCTCATAATTTCTTGCCTTGCTAAACGAGCCTTGCTCACCAAACATCTCATTCAAACTTAACATAATGTCCAAAGCTAGTTCTACATCCTGCATTTGATGTTGTAGAACATTTGAGATATATGCTAGGATATAGCACTTGGCCATCTCATTAGATTTCTGCCAATGATTATATCGTTGTTTTTCCTCAAAATGAGCATCTAATGAAGGAAAGTTAGGACATGGTTGACTAAGCACATATTTACGCTCTTCAGCAGTTAAAACAATGTCCAAATTTCTTTTCCAATCAACATAGTTGGATCTAGTCAGTTTGTTTTGATTAAGAATAGAAACAAGTGGGCTAAATGATGCCATGTTCAAATCTGAAAATAATAAACATGAATTTAATAAGTAAACAACACATTATCAATTTTGCATATAAACATATAATAATGAACCTTAATAAAACTATAACATAATATATGCAACGACAATTCAATCACATATCCAATATCCCTCGGCATAGAGTGAACATTAAATACTATGATTGATTGAGAAGTATTCTCATTATTAGTGTTATCATGATAACTCTTATCAAACACTAATAATATATCGTTTTACATTTAGCCTCTAAGTAATAATAGTAATAACTCAACATAAAGGATACTATAATACTTAGTCTAGTGTATACCATTGTCTAGAATCATGTGTAGTCACGTTTCATCCTTTTAACGGCTTATAGTTGCACTCTAGGCCTTATTTATAAATTATATCTTAAGACTTTATTGTACATACAACCCCTTCATAAAATATTCGTAGTAATACAAAGTCATGAAAGAAGACTGCCACTTTGTAGATTACTACATCTTAATTCCTTGAGTACCTGGTTTAATCCTTTAAAGTTATTCATTATATATTTATGAAATCCAATTCCATAAATATATACTTTAGTAACTCTTTACTAAAGTAGTTAGGTCTAACTCTCTGAATAACCAAACCCATTAAACTTATCTCAAGAGAATATTCTATATCTCCGTTAAGAGATTATGAATTTCAACTTGAGAATATATGTTCCATCAACACTAAATGTGATTGTCCAATATACTGAGGTTTTGACCATAACTATAGATCTCACTCTTGATATATCAAAGCAACCTATACTTCATGATTAGGTCCATTATCCTCTCAGAATTAAGAGTTCTTGTAAATATAAGTCATGAGTTTATTATTCATTTGATAGTCGTTAGAAGAATAAAAAATCTCACAGTGATCCAGTTTAATATGTCTTAACTCTTAAAACATATCAACATATCAACTAGAAATCTTCATTTCCATGATCAAGATAAATCATCTTAATTGATATGTTATAGTCTACGTAGATGAAATGCTCAATTTCATCACTGACTACGAATTAAAATTCTGAGTGTACAAAGAACTTACAATTTATTTCTATAACTTTTCACATAAATCACATACTATGCATCTCATGGACTATATGATAATGTCTCAATATTCATGTTACCATTATTTTAGATAATAATAAAACAACTTTATTAAACACAACATGAAGTCATACATAATGTTATACATAGCATTATACAATAGGATTTAAAGGTACTAATCCTAACACGGAAGGATTTGAAAGTTGTGATAAAGACTACGTGTTTTTGCCTTCTTCTTTCTTTTCTTCGTCTCTTCCTTGTTTTTTTTTTTTTTTAAAAAAAACTTTTGCCTCATCCTTTCAAGAATGACGACTAGATTTAGCAAGCAGAAGTTGGCTGAAGCCCAAGAGAAAAAGGCCAAGGGTGGCACTGTTAGTGGTCTTTTGTCCAAGAAAAAGGCTGGTGAGGTTGTTAAGAAAGATCCCGTGATAACGCCTCCTCCTACCCACTCGCCTACCAAGCACCCTACCTCTCCCACTTTATCACTAGAGATGATTGCCTCTGGTGGAAAGGACATTAGGAAGAAGAAAAAGGCTAGTGGTAAATCTTTCCTTTCTACCTTCTGGAATGACACTGACGCATCAACTTTGAAGGCCTATGAGGCACTTTTTGTGGATGATCTGAGTCCTCTGATGGCAAAATCATCCAGTGAGATGATGTCGTTTCACTAAAAGCTTGTGCAGGTATGGGTCATTGGTCGTCTCTGCTTTTTCTTTTTCCTTTACTTTACTTCTGCTAAGAGAAAATCTCTTTGTAGGCTTTGAGGGAGTCTCTGTTCGTCTCTGGGAAGCTTTTGGACTTAGAAAAGAAGGTGGCCACATCTGAGCCTTTAGTCAAGTCTTTATCCACTAAGAATGAGATGCTTAAGAATAAGGTTTCTATTCTCATTGCTGAAGCTAAGAATGACAAGGAGCGTGTGGCAACCTTGGAGAAAAGCCTATAAATGGAGAAGGACTTCTGCAAGCTGAAGGACAAGCAGATTGGTGACACAGAGTTGAAGCTGCAAAATGTTGGGTGATAGGCCACAAATACGTAGACCCCTTGTGATTAATTAAATTGATTAATTAGCCAAGTTATTAATTAATCAAGTTAACATGCAAGTAGCATAGTAGTACAAACAAATCACCAATAAACTAACGTATGCAGCGGAAATTAAATTGACATGGTAATTTGTTTACAAATAAGGAAAACCTACACGGCAAAAATCCCACCGGGTGATTTAAGGTCACCACTCCCGAAACTCCACTATTATCACAACAAGCGGTTACAAGTAAAGGAATCTTAGTACCTTACCAACCTACAGTTGAACCCTTACCCCAATACCCAATTGGACTTGTTCTGTAGTGACAGTTTCTCCTTTTGATGCACGACTCCCAGTACGTGACTAACCAATTACGCGGATCCTAGTACGGGACTTCAATTCACCAACTAGAGAGAAAGTTGTTGGCTGCAAAGTTCTTCAATTCATCCACACGATGAAGATCAAGAAGATGTTTGGTTACAAAACCCTATAGTGCACATTACACAACAACTTCTTCACAAGAAAGATAAACTAAGGCATGACCTTTATCTCGGATCACAAATTGCTCGAACAAAGATTTCACAATACTTATGCAACTTGTGTACCTATTGACGGCCCTTAAAATAATCATTTTATATGTCTAGGGTTAGAAGAAAAGAAGTCCCAAAGACATATCCACGAATTGGAATCAAAAGAGAACTTAGAATCTGTTTTCCTTAAATCTAGACAACTGGAGGCGTCGAGAAGCTGTTGAGCAGCTGCCGAGCCTTAGGGCTAAAATAGCTTCTTAAAACTCGATAAATGCAGGTGTCGAGCTTTAATAACTTGCACTTTCTAGCTTGTTTCTTGGACAGACTTGATAACTTCAACACTTGATCTTAAGACACAGTTTCTTGAAGTGTTAAACACATCCTAAATCTACCCAATTACAAGTAAAGTGCGTTTTGTCAAAGGATAAGCCAATTACATAAAATAATGACATATGTTCAAAATATCTTGAACCACATATGTCTTAATAATCTCTCCCTTTGGCAATCCGTGAGAAAACCACAACAAACAAATGAAAATATGAGAGAAGTCATAAATCACTCAACTCATATTCACTTGTTGAATACAATAAAATCTATCCTAACACAAACTCTTGAAAAATTTTGCAAGAAGAGAGTTTATAGCAAGTAGACTTTGACAACATGTATTTCTGAAACACTTTTAAACAAAACACATCAAGGCATCTTTGTGTAAAGCAGAAATAATAGATTGCATACAAATAAAGAAACATATGTATAAAGACAAAAAAGAAACAACACATGAAAAGGTAGGTGAAAGAAACATACATCAACATACATCAACATATATATACAGAACAAGTAAGCACAATGTATGTAAAACTAGTCACAAGACCGGGGTACATGAACAATGTATCTCTAAAAGAAAGAAAAGAAAAGAAATACATGTAATCCTCACTACATTTCCCATAGCAACACTCCCTCTATCAAAAATGTATTCCCCCTAACAAAAATGTCCTATACAAGCTCTCTCCCTAAGTATGACTACTCTCATAACCCAAAACTACTCCCCCTTTTTGTCACGAGTGACAAAGGGTAGAGTGTCAAGTAGACATCTCATCGGTAAAGCTAGCATCTCCATCATCATCATCCAAAGTATCATCGTTATCACCATCATCATCCTCAGTCTTAGAAGCCACATGAGGAGGTGGAGGAGTAGCCTTAGAAGCAAAGCTGCCCAAGATTGCCTGTCGCCTAGCAATGCGACCAACACGAACGTTCACCTGATACAACTCCGTAAAGAGCGTATCGAGGCGAGCATCCATGCACTGAAGCTGCGCCATGATGTCTCCAAGTGACACATCACTCGAGGAAGAGGATGGAGCAGATGCAGCTCGTGCAGATCAAGATGAAGTTGGACAGGAGGAAGGAGCTGCTGAATCCATCTATCTCGACCTAAACTACGCCTCACTACGTTTTACGGTAGTGGCATCTATAGCAGCCATGACATGGAAGGGGTCGGACGAAGGAAACGGGACGAAGAAATGGCGTAGAATCCTCGTGATAGCAGAAGGAAAGATGAACTTATCATGGGTAGCCGTATCCCTATAGACATCTATGATAGAGAAGATGAAGTATGAAGGAAAGTCTATAGTGAGGTGCTTTAAAAGAGACAACAAAAATCGAGCACGAGGCTTTGTGATGGAGTTGTAGTGAGAAAGTAGGTGCAAAACAAAAGTCATCACCATGTTCAGGAAATGAGAACCTTTAGCAAAAGGCCTACATGGTGTGAACTGACGCTTACTCCATTCATAGGGGCGCTTACAAAAAGCTGACATCATCTCGTCTTTAGACACAGTCCATAGACGCTCACAACCGGGGTAGTCAGGATGATCAACCCTCGGAATATGGAGCACCTCAGAGACTAACTCTGGAGTGACGACAATACGCGTACCTCGAACGCGAGTATGAAAGAGAGGTACTGAAGAATCAATTCCATGCATGTTAGAGTAAAACTCCTGTATCAGCATGGAAGGATAAGTGATCGAGACGTCACACAGTGACTCCTAACCCCGATTGTGAATGACATCGAGTAGGTCGGTGTCAACAAAGCCTGCCAAAATAACTTAGCGTTTCAAATGAACACCTCGTTTAGAAAAGTTTTTCGAGAAGTCCTATTGGGCTTTCTCATCACAGAACCGAACAGAAAGAGGAGTAGGATCAGAAAATGAAGAGCCCCTAGAATGAAGAGGGTTCTGGGACGGAATGGATTTACGTTTTGGTGCCATAGACACTGCTAACGCAAACAGAAAGAGAAGGAGAAAGAAAGGAACAAATAGAAAAGTCTCAAAACAGTTCAATATATAATAAGTATATTGAAAAGAAGGAATGTATGCATGAGAAATGCATGAACATGTGACATGCAACATGAAAAATATTATGGGCTCAGCCCAATCCAATCCTACTAGCACACAACAAAATTTCACACATCTAAATGCATGAAAATGTCGTTAGAATGCTAATGTGATGCAATGCATGAAGTTATTTTAAGAACAAATCTTCAAAAACCATCCCAAAATTTCAACAAAAACTCAAAAATTTTGAAAAGCCTCAAAATTTTCAAAAATCCCAAAACCTAGGTTTCAAAACATGAATTGCATGTAGAATGATAGATAAGAAGCTTACCAAGAGAAGAAGATCTTGAAAGAAACTTGAAGAAACCTTTGGGAAGAGGTTTGGATTGAGTGAGAGAGGTTTTGGAAGAGAGAATACAAAGGTATCGAGAGAGAGATAGAGAGAAATGAGAGAAGAAATCGCGCTGAACATATATATAGAAGTTTAGTAATTCTTGACAGATGCAGGTATCGAGAGGTATTGAGCCATCTGTCAGGGTAGGTATTAAGAAAAACAGCATCGACAGATACAGCTATTGAGGATGTGTCGAGAATGAAGCATCAATAACCAAAAGAATCTCAATCGATCCATTAGCTGTTGAGAAGCTATCGAGAGGACAGAAAGTTCCTCGATCAATCCACAAGATGTCGAGAAGCTGTCGAGATTGCGATAAGAAAAAGCTGAGAAGCTCGACAGACAGTCAGGTATCGAGGAGGTCTCGAGCTGGCTTCAAAAAGCAGTTTTTCAAGAAGAGAAAAACATAGATGTGAATGCAATCACGCATACATCTCAACCAAAAATCCAAACAACATATTAAGCTCTCAAAATCATCTCTCAACAACAATTTTAAGCACATGGATCCCAAAACACATACACACACTAAACAAGTCTAACCAATTTTATATTTCAAAAATAATTCAAGACAGTTTAGTAAGCATACACTAACGCATGTAAACCTTGTGATGGCCAAATCACATTGTACTCGAACATGTATCAAGAATAGCAAAGAATATTGTGTGTTGTGTGTGAAAAACATTGCAAGCTTGCATAAGTGTCTCAGAGTTATGACGATTTGAGATATGAGAAAATCACTTTAACTCACACATAATCATAACTGTTTGATGGGGACTATCACCTTTGAGGTACATCTTATAACTCCCACATCTTCTAGAATACACGCTTGCAATCATATTTTTAAAACATTTTGATCTTTTTGCTCTTTATTTCTTTGCATATTTTTCTTTTATTTAGCATATCATGCATGGGTATATAAGAGAGAAAAGAAATACCCAATTATGTTAAGCTCTTGACATTGCACTTTTGCTATGCCGAAGCATACAGATGTCATTTCATGATTGACGGGTAACAGTGATGAGATGGTTATTTATGCCTTTCGCTTAGGATTTTCTAGTCCTACCCGTCAAAAAGAGTGATACGAGTATTGAGTACAAGAGATCACTTAACTTTACTCATCACAAACAAAGAGCCACAAAGCTCACTTGCTCAGTTGTGCATAAGGATACTTATCTAAGTTATAAGAAATACAAAGTTTAGAAAACTCTGTGTCGATGGCCATTTTAAGGTTCACAAGAACCAATGTATACAAACACACACTGTTTTTGTATTTTTCAATTTTTTTTTTATTTTTATCTGAAAAGAAAAAATAAAACACAAAACTAAAAACAACCAAACAAAAACATGTTAAACAAAGCAAAAAAAAAAAACAATGCATAAAACTAGACTGACTCAAAATAGTAAAGCAACACACACAAGTAATGCAAAAACAACAAAACGGGGGGAGAGAGAAGAAGTGAACAAAATCACTTAGAACCCTTTTCCTTCCACACCTTAGAAAAACCTTTCCTTTTTGCCAACCCTTGAATAGGTGATGAGGGGAAAGAATTGAAACGGTTCAAGTTCAAAAGGAACATGAGGGCTTTGAGAAGATCTCCAAAAGGAGTAAGAGAAGTTTGAAGCTGATTCTAGTTCCCAGATGCTATCATGTCATTGTTCTGTTGAGTGGCTAACCACTTATAGCAATTTGGTCAAGTATGACCGACAACACCACAATGATAACAGAGATGCTGCTTCTTCTGTTTAGGCTTTTGAGAGTTAGCCTTCTTAGACCTAGGGTTCTTAGTTTCCCTCTTCTCAAATTTAGGGGGTGCTCCTAAGATGGAGTTACCCTTGTCTAAGCTCTCACTAGCTACTTCAGTTTTAACATCATTATTCTCAATTGTAATGTTACTAACAAGAGGAACAAAAATAGTAACACTAGCAGAAGGAGTATTAGATAAAGAGAATTCATACCCCAATCCTGTTCGATCCGAAGCAGATTTCTGAATGTTGAGCATCTTATCCAGCTTTGCACTTGACGTCCTCTCCAATTGTGCTCTAACTTGAAACAGCTCCGCTTCAAGTTTCTTGGTCTTCTCAGCCAAAAAGTTGTTTTCGAATCTCAGTGCCCCAATGGTCTGATTTGCTTCATCAAACTTAGTTAAAAGCTCCTCTCGGTCAAGTTCCACATCACTGAGCTTCTTGGTGGCTAGCCTATAGAGTTTCTCATGCTTCTCAGAAAGCTTGTACAGTTTCTCATAGGCGGTATGGATATTATCTGGTTCATCCATCATTTCAAACTTTGCATCCATCAACTCTTTTTCTTCATCTACTTCTTTAGTAATCCTTT
Source organism: Castanopsis chinensis (assembly GCA_032878915.1). Taxonomy (NCBI): domain Eukaryota; kingdom Viridiplantae; phylum Streptophyta; class Magnoliopsida; order Fagales; family Fagaceae; genus Castanopsis; species Castanopsis chinensis. The sequence continues at coordinate 22,941,350 of JAVQMG010000122.1, forward strand.
CTGTAGGATTAATAGTGGCAGTAAAGGCATTCAAAATTCTGTCATCTTCATTGTCGGAATCATCCTCGGGCTTAGTGTCGCTCAAGGTAAAAGCAAGTGCCTTGCTCTTCCCAATGCTCTTGAGGTACGTAGGACACTCCTGTTTCATATGACCGAAACCTTAACACCCGAAGCACTTAGGCCCAGTGGGAACAGCGTAGTAACCGCCATCCTTGGTATCCTTCTTCCCTTTATCTGGGCTCTTGAACTGTGAAGAACTAGATTGCCTACGGTCCTTGTTGAAGCCTTTTCCATTTGCATTTTTCATGAATTTCTTGAATTGTCTGGTAATGTAGGACTTCATCTTAGAATCTTCATCGTCTGAAGACTCATCTGTGTCACTGCTCTTGGTCTTTAGTGTCATGCTCTTACCTTTACGTGACTTGCCAATCCTTGTCAACCCTAGCTCATAGGTTTGCATTACCAACCAGCTCAGTTAGAGGAATCTTGTCAATATCCTTTGATTCCTCTATCGCCATGATCTTGGCATAGAATCTCTCGGGCAGAGATCTGAGCACTTTTCTTACTATCTTGGGTTTAGGAATGGTTTCTCCAAGATTGAAAGCTGAGTTCACTATATCTTTAAGTTTGGCATAGAACTCATCAAATGACTCATTCTCCTCCACCTTAATTTCTTCGAAGCTTGTAGTGAGCCTCTGTAGCTTCAAATTCTTAACAGCCTTTGTTCCCTCATAGGTTGTCTGGAGAATGGTCCATGCTTCCTTAGCAGTTTCCGTGGAGGAAATCTTCTTGAACTCCTCATTAGTGACCGCACTGAATAGGGCATTCAATGCTCTGCTGTTGAAATTAGCCGTCTTGATCTTGGCATCATCCCAATCGGCCGGCGCTTCTGTAGGCTTGGTCCAGCCTATCTCCACAGCTTGCCACACCTTCTCATCTAGTGACTGCAAGAAAGCTCTCATGCGTACTTTCCAGTATGCATAGTTAGTTCCATCAAACAATGGAGGTATAATAAGAGACTGGTCTCTATCCATGACAAACAGGGGTCAATGGATCACACACAAGGATTAAACCCTAATCAAAGTGTGCCTACTCCGATACTACTGCACTTTCTAGCTTGTTTCTTGGATAGGCTTGATAACTTCAAGATTTGATGACTTCAACACTTGATCTTCAAACACAGTTTCTTGAAGCGTTAATTACATCCTAAATCTACCCAATTACAAGTAAAGTGTATTTTGTCAAAGGATAAGCCAATTACATAAAATAATGACATATGTTCAAAACAACTTGAACCATATATGTCCTAACATTGGGGCCATGGCGGTACAGAATTTCATAGACTATGATGAGTACTCTGATGAATTGTGCAAGTACTATGTAGAGGTCTTTGATCTTCTCATGAAATGGATGGCAAAGCATCACCCTGGCTTGGCTGTGGATGACGTCGAGAAAAAGCTCATCTCTGATCGTCCTCCTAAGGCTATAGCGGAGAATGTGACGAAGGAAGGCACAGACGTTGTTGAAGGAAAGGAGGAGGCCACTATTATAACCCTTACAGACCCTGTCCCTGATGAGCAATAATCTTTTTTTTTTCTTTTCAGTTTTTATTTCTTTGAAAGGCAAGAATAATATTTCTCTTTGGGCCCGTTGTTTGGGGCAACTAAACAATTTCTTTGACAATAATAGAAAGGTTTATGGATTTTTTGCTTTTAGCTGTAGTAAACAACTCTTTTATGCTTGGACAACCCTTTATGACAATGTTAGCTGTGTTGAGATAACTTTTATGTTTAGCTTGCATTTAAGCAGCTTTTTCATACTTAGCTTGTATATGAACAGCTTTTTACCTTCAATTGTCTTGGAATGATTTTTTATTGAGTCATATTTGACTGGCGATTCGTAGCTGAATTTGAACAGCTTAGTGACGATCTTGGTTGTGTTTGAACAACTTAGTATTTTTTTTAGTTGTGTTTGAATAGCTTTTATTGAGTCATGTTCAAATGACGATGTTAGTTGTATTGAACAACTTAGCTGTGTTTGAACAGCTTTTTATTGAGTCATGTTTGAATGATAATCTTAGTTGTGTTTGAATAACTTAGTATTTTTTATCTGTTTTTCAACAACTTTTTATTGAGTCATGTATGAATGACAATGTTAGTTGTATTTAAACAACTTAGCTGTGTTTGAACAGTTTTTTATCGAGTCATGTGTGAATAAATGATCTTAGTTGTGTTTGAACAACTTAATATTTTTTAGCTGTGTTTGAATAGTTTTTATTGAGTCATGTTTGAATGACGACGTTAGTTGTATTCGAACAGCTTAGTTGTATTTGAACAGCTTTTTATTGAGTCATATTTGAATAACGATGTTGCACTCTACTCATGACTTAGAGTCATGGTATTGGGTTAACCATTTTTTGTTTTGTCTTGAATGATGAAATTGGTTGTGTTTGAACAACTCCGATAGTGATAAATCATGGATAATCATTGATAAATATGTATTGTACATGTTTTAACAGGTCATGGATAATCATTGATAAATACGCATGGATAATACATATTGATATGAAGATTAGGCAACTTGAAATGTAAAGCATTCCTTACTGGTAGTATTTCTTCAAATGTTCTATGTTCCATGGTTGAGACAGTTCTTGGCCATCTAAAGATTTCAAGTAGTAGAATCCTTCTCTAGAATGACGGATTACTTCGTAGGAACCTTTCTAGGTTGGTCTTAGTTTTCCTTATAATGGGTCCTTTGTTGCCTGTGATACCTTTCTAAGGACGAGGTCTCCTGTGTTGAACCTTCTTACCTTAACCTTTCTGTTATAGTATCTGGCCATTGCTTCCTTGTGTTTGGTCATTCGCTTCAAAGCTTCTTCTTTGACTTCATCAACTAGGTCTAAGTTGCTGTTAAGCTCTTGCTAATTCTTCTGGTCTTCATATGTTTTGACTCGGAAGCTCATCAGTCCTACTTTCACTGGTATGACAGCCTTAGTGTCATGTGTCAGTCTGAATGGTGTTTCTCTTATTGGGAGTCTTATGGTCATCCTATATGCCTAAAGGACATTTTGTAGTTCTTCAGGCCATGCCCCCTTTGCCCCCTCAAGCCTAATTTTGATAATTTTGAGCAAGCTTCTGTTCGTCACTTCTGTCTGGCCGTTAGCCTGAGGGTGTCTTGGAGAAGAGTAGTGATTCTTGACTCCTAAGTCTTGGCAAATTTTAGAAACTTAAGGCTATCAAACTACTTTTCGTTGTCTGATATAATGACACGTGGGGCTCCAAACCTGCATATGATGTTTTTCACACAAAGCTTATGACTTTAGCCTCTGTTATTGTCGTCACTGGCTCTTCTTCTACCCATTTTATGAAATAGTCAATTGTGACGATCAGAAATTTGAGTTGCTTCTTCCCTAGAGTTAATGGACCCATGATATCAATTCCCCATTAGGCGATGGGCCATGGTGATGATATGGGTGTCATCGTCTCTCTTGGTCTCGTCTGGACATTTGTGAAGCGTTGACACTTGTCGCATGCTTTGATGATGTTATTTGCATCTTTCTATAAGGTTGGCCAGTAATATCCTGCTCTGAATGCCTTTCCTGCTAAGGATCTTGTCCCAACGTGATTTCCACAGATTCCCTCGTGTATCTCATAGAGCACATAATCTGCTTCTTCAAAATTGGCATATCTTAGACATGGGAGTGAATATCCTCATCTATATAACCTGTCGTCAATAATGACAAAGTAAGCTACTCTGATCTAAATATTTCTTGCTTCCGTCTCATCTTCAAGGAGTCATATTTCTTTCAAGTAATGGACGATAGGAGTCATCCACTTATCTTGTTCTTTTATCTTCAGAACTTGCTCACCTTCTGTGCTTGCTTGCCCCCTTATTTCTACACATAGTTCAGAAGTCACATTGTAATCGTCTAACGAGGCCAGTCTTGCTAGGAAGTCAACTTCTGCATTTTTGGCTCGAGGGATCTACACAAAGTCTAGACTATCAAAGTGTTGTAAGAGTTGTTGGATGATCTTCAAGTACTTCTACATCCTTTCTTCTTTGGCATCATAATCTCCTTTCACTTGTCTAATTATTAGATGAGAATCAGCTTGGACGATAAGTTTTTTTGCTCTTAGAGCTTTTGCTAGACTTAACCCTCTTAGCAATGCTTCATATTCTGCCTTGTCATTTGTTACTGGGAATTGTAATCTGACTACATACTTCAGTGTTTCTTTTTCTGGAGATATGAGCACTGCTCCTGCTTTTCGTACTTTCCTCATTGTAGACTTATTTGTTTGGATCATCTATGTTTCCATAGGAGATTCTTCTTTCTTATAGGGGTAAGTGAATTCTACAATGAAGTCTGCTAGCACCTGGGCTTTGATTACTACTCAGGGCCGATATTCAATGTCAAATTGGCCCAATTCAATTGCCCATTGAATGAGTCATCATGCTGTGTCTATCTTGTTCATCGTCTTTCTTATGGGCAGTTCTGTCATGACGACAATGGGGTGTTATTGGAAATAAGGACGGAGCTTTCTAAAGGCGACCAATAATGTGAAAGCTAACTTTTCCATCCTTGGGTAACTTGCCACTGCTCCGTAGAATGCCTGGCTGGTGTAATGAACTAGCTTCTGGACGTTCCCTTCTTCTCTGATCAGTGCTGAACTAATTACAGTGTTGGATACTGCTAAGTAGAGGTATAGCTTCTCTCCCATCACCGAGGGGCTTAGTAAGGTGGCTTCGTCAAGTACTCCTTTAACGTGGCAAGGGCTTCCTTGCATTCATCAGTCCACTAAAAGACTTTCTTCATTGCCTTGAAGAATGGCATGCACTTTTCTATTGCCCTAAAGACGAATCTATTTAGGGCCGCAACCTTTCCTGTCAAGCTCTAAACCTTCTTCACTGTTTTTGGTGACTTGACCTCAATTATTGCTTTTACTTTATTTGGATTTGCCTCTATACCTCGCTGAGACACCATGAATCCCAAGAATTTTCCTAAAGCAACAACAAAAACACACTTTGCAGGGTTTAACTTCATATTGTACTTACATAGTGTGCTAAAGGTCTCCTTTAGTTCGTCTAAGTGATTGGCTTTGTCTTTGCTTTTTACTAGCATATCATCCACATACACCTCCACATTCCTTCTAATTTGGTGAAAGAACATACAGTTCACCAATCTTTGATATTTGGGTTCTATGTTCTTCAGTCCAAAGGCATGACTTTGTAGCAGTACAACCCTTTACTGGTGACGAACGAGGTCTTCTGTTGATCCTCTTTATCCATAAGAATCTGGTTGTATCTAGAGAATGCGTCCATGAAACTCAAGAGTGCGTCCATGAAACTCAAGAGCTTGTGTCCAGCAGTTGAGTCTAGTAGCTAATCAATCCTTGGCAAGGAGAAGCTGTCTTTTTGGCAGGCCTTATTCAGGTCTGTGACTTTACTTGCCATTGCTCTTCTTTACCATAACCATGTTTGCTAGCCAATTTGGATAGAAGACTTCCCTAATGAAATCAGATTCTAATAGTTTCTCTACTTCTTCAGTTATAGCTTTGTTGTGTTCTGGTGCAAATACTCATAGCTTCTACAGTACAGGATTACATTCTAGGTTGACGTTGATACGATGCTATATGATATTCCTATAAATTCCAGGCATATCCTCGTGTCTCTAGGTGAAGACATCTTGGTTTGCCCTTAAGAAAGAGATCATTTTCTCTTTCTCTGCTATTGGGAGTGTTGTTCCAATCTTCAATACCGTCAACAAATCTCCGGGGACGATCTCAACTTCTTGTGGTGCATCTGATGATTCAGGAATGGGCTTTGGTTCATTGATCACCCATGTGTGGTGCTCGCCAGATGCTAAGGCAGTTTGATAGCACTCGCTTGCCAAAACTTGGTCTCCTCTAATTTCTCCTACCCCTTGGGCTGTTGGAAATTTCACCTTCAAGTAATATGTTGACGTTGCTGCTCTTAATCTGTTGAGTGTAGGTCTTCCCATGATGATGTTGTATGTTGAAGGACAATCAGCAATGAGGAAATCAATATTCTTGGTGACCTGCGCTGGATAAGTTCCTGCAATTACAGTTAGAGTGACAATGCCTCTAGGGACAACTCTATCCCCTGTGAAGCTTACCAGAGATGAGGTAAAAAGCTTGATCCTTTTCTTATCCAGCTTCATTTGTTGGAATGCAGGCAAGTAGATGATATCTGATGAGCTTCCGTTGTCAATGAGCACTCGATGGATGTTGAACTCTTACACTATGAGCATGATTACTAGTGGATCGTCATGTGGTTTCCTGATGTCATGCCCATCTCTCTCTGAGAAGACAATATCAGGCTCATCATTCTTTGACATCTTCATTGGAGGGAGCTATGAATTGACATTGTTTATTTCCCTTCCTTGTACCTTTTTAGGGGATTTCAACATTTCGCCTGCTGTTAGTCCCCCCGAGAACGTCCTTATTTCTCCTGCATAGGGTTTGGTATCCCCTATCTCTAGAGTTCTGTCCTAATCGTCCTTTCGTTGGTACTTATGTGGCTCCGTCTTTCTGATGTACTTCTGTAACTTCCCTTACCGGATTAAAATCTCCACCTGGTTTTTCAAATGCCCGCACTCATCAGTACTATGCCTGTGGTCCTGGTGGAATTTATAGTACTTGCTCTTGTCTCTTCTTTCTACTGGAGTGCTAATTGGCTTCAGCCATTGTAGGGAAGGATCATCTCTTATCTGCATAATGACCTGCTCAATTGGCATTATTAGAGGAGTGAAGTTGGTGAACTTGGGTTTCCTATTTGGAAACTCCCTGTTTTCCCCGTGGTCTGTCCAACATTTCATGTCTCCTTCTTCTTATCTCGACTGCTGCTTGTTCCTTCATCTCTCTTCCTTTTTCCTTTCATCTCCTTTATGAGCATCGCATCTTCTGCATTCATGTACTTATGAGCTTTATAGGGCAATTCTGCGACTGTTTTTGGTGGATTTTTAGTTACTAAGAAGAAGAAATCTCCTAGCAGGAACCCTGCTTGGAAGGTCGTTAAAATAACTTGATCTTTAGTTTCGTCTACTTGTAGTAGCTCCTTATTGAATCAAGTGACGTACTGTCTTAGTGACTCTCCTACTTGCTTAATGTTGAGAAGATGACCAGTTAGTTTTTTGTGTCTTTGCCCTCTAATGAAATGACAAAAAAAACCTTTGTTGAGTTGTTCAAAGTCTACAATAGTTCCTAGCGGTATCTTGTTGAACCATACTCTGCTACTCCCTTCAGTTTTGTTGGGAATGCCCTACACATCACTTCATCTAGGGTCATCTATAATAGCATCAATGTCTTGAATGATTCGATGTGATCTAAGGGATCCTTGGAACCATCATATGACTCCAATTGAGGGAGATGGAATTTTGGTGGGAGAGGACAATTTAGCACTTCATTAGTGAATGGTGAGTCCGTCCTTCAAATCATCCCATCCAAATTCTCTCTGCCTTTGTCCTTCATAGCACTTTTTAGTTCGTCCATCTCTCTCTTTATATCACGAAGCTCATTCTCCACCCTGGTGGAGTCTTCTAATGAAGTTCTGTCTCGCCTGTTGGCTTGAGAGTTTGATTCTTCTTCATTTTGGATTTCACCTATTCGCCGACGTTCTGCGTTTTGGGATTCCATTATTTTTTGTAGTTCTTCATTCTGGAGAGCCAACTCTTTTACATTAGCCAAAAAGGCTTGGATTTGTTGTTGTTGCACAGCAACTGGCTGAGGTCCAATCTCTGCTTCCATCTCGTACTTCAAGGAACTCTTTTGTCACTAGGAAAGATGGCTTGAATGATTAATGTTCCCACAGACGGCACCAAACTAATGATTCAAAAAAGCAACAGTTGAGCTCCTCATCGTGGCGGATGGACGATGCTGTGAATGGGGTCGTCTCTGTTGGAGAGAAACCTGCAAAATGAGCTGGGTGGAAGAGTAACACGCCGGTGTGGCTTCAGCCAAACCACCTCCGATGCTTAAGTCAGTAAGGGAGAAAGATTTTAGAGAGAAAATGAGTAGAGAATGATTTAATAAAGTATTTGTGTGTACCTTTAACTTCTGTTATCTTCTCTTTTATAGTTGTGTGCCTTAATAATGGGCAATGATGTGCTACATTTATGCTCAACGGCTAGTGCGTTACAAAATATTTGTCTGGAGGTCACAACTCATTCTATGACCATTGCTCCGTCCGTTATGTTCCGTCATCAATGATCGTAATAAATGCGTAACGTCTTTTTTGGGTGAATGATGGTCTCCTTATAATGACGACCATAAATTTCTGGTTCATCACACACCAAGATCATCCAACTTAGAGTTCGTAAAGGCCTTCAAATTAGTGTGCAAAGTCAATACTTGAGCATGGAATAATGGGTCAATAATGTAAGGCTTTCAAGCTTCAAGGCCTTCCTTTATTGTTTTCCTTATACTTAGTCTGTGTTAGGACATATGTAGTTCAAGTCTGTGAACATATGTCACTATTTTATGTAATTGGCTTATCCTTAGATAAAACGCACTTTACTTGTAATTGGGTAGATTTAGGATGAGTTTAACACTTCAAGAAACAGTGGTTCAAGGTTAAGTGTTGAAGCCGTCAAAGTCTGTCCAAGAAACAAGCTAGGAAGTGCAAGGTTTTAAAGCTCGACACATACCTCGACAGATGCATCTATCGAGCTTTAAAGGAGTTGTTTTGCCCGAGCCTCGACAGCTTCTCGACACCTCTCGACACCTCTATCTGTCGAGAATTAAAGAAAACAGATTTCCAGGTCTGTTTCAAGTCTAATCCGTGAGTGTGTCTTTGGGACTTTTTTTCTCCTAACCTTAGACATATAAAAGGATTATTTTAAGGGCCGTCAAGCAGGAAAGCAGAAGATACAAGTTGCACATTCTTTGAGAACTTGTTGTTCATGCAATTTGTGATCAGAAGGACAAAGTTCGTGCCCTAGTTCATCTCTGATGATTTGAAGAACTTTGCAGCCAACTCTCTCTCTCTAGTTGGTATTTGAAGTCGCGTACTGGGATCCGCGCATCTAGTTAGTCACGTACTTGGGAGCCGTGCATTGAAAGGAGAAACTGTCACTACAGAACAAGTCCAATTGGGTATTGGGGTAAGAGTTCAACTGTAGGTTGGTGAGGTACTTGGGATTCCTTACTTGTAACTACTTGTTGTGATAATAGTGGAGTTTCGGGAGTGGTGACCTTAAATCACCCGGTAAGGTTTTTGCCGTAAGGTTTTCCCCATTCGTAAACAAATCACCGTGTCATTTTAATTTCCGCTGCATTACTTAGTTTGGTGATTTGTTTGTGCTGCCACGTGATATTGCATGTTAATTTGATTAATTAAGAACTGGGCTAATTAATTAATCTAAGTTATCACAAGGGGTCAACGCATTTGTGGCCTGTCAGTCTGATTGAATAAGGAGGTTATCCATGTTCAAGAGCTTAACGCTTCCATCTTCTATGTTTTTGGACATGGAGCCTTTATGCTTTGTTTATTTGATATTCAAGTATTCATTATTTATTTTTTGCTATGTTAATAATGTTTATCATGTGATATTTTATGGATGAAGCTTGAAACTTATGTAAGAAAAACGTTTTTTGAGCTTAAAGTTTCTATTTTTCTTATCAAAAGCTTCTAGCTTTATGTTTTATTTAAAGTGTTGAGGTTCAAATAGACATTTTTAGGATTAGAATCTTTGAACCTCGTGAAAGTTTAAGCATTTTCATTAAAAATGTCCCTTTGATATAAAAGTTTTGATCTTTGTTCTTAAAAACATGGATATAGAGTTATAGCATAGAAAGTTTACTTTTTTTTTTTACTTATAAAAATTCTTTTTTATTGCTTTCCTAGTATGTTTGTTCTTCCCTACCCATGAAAGGTTGCACCTAAACCTGGCCAAAGTAGGATTATTTCCCCAAAATGTGATATGGAGGTTTGTAGAGTGAATGATCTTTTTTATCTTAATACCAGGGTGTGGGATCCAGGTTTGCTAGAGAGGTGTTTCTTACCTTAGGAGGCAAAGATGATTCAACGAATACATGTGACTGAAGCCAGTGGGAAGATGTCTTGGTATGACCATTTACCTCGGATGGCAACTACAGTGTGAAAAGTGCCTATCAAATGTTGGCTGCTGAGTAACACAGGCTTAACCCAAGTTCCTCATCACCTAACGGTGCTGCTATGGTTTGGAAAGGTATATGGAAGATCAAGGTTTCGTATAAAATCTGCCATTTGTCTGGAGAGTGGCCAGAGACTCATTGCCAGCAAATCAAAATTTAAAAGGCTTGGCATATCCCTTTGGAGGAAACCTGTGCAATGTGTAATGATCAGCCCAAATCTTTACTGCATTATCTTTGGCTCTGTGATAATGCTCAATCGGCTCGGAGACCAGATTTTAACTTTGCCAAATTGTACCAGAAAAAGCATATCAATTTCTTCGATTTGTTGGAGGATGTGATGTTTGCTAGCTCAAGTTATCGCCTGGCTCTGTTCTCGACCATTGCCTAGATTTTGTGGTGGAGGCATCATCGGTTGAGGGAGAATCAGGTAGCTTTGCCATTTCTTGAGATCAATGAGAGGTCCAAGGCATTGGTAGTGGAGTTTTTGGAACCGAACAAACAAAGTAGCAATCCAATTCCAAGGACGTTTGCACGTTGGTTGTCACCGTCGAAAAATTGTTATAAAGTTAACTTCGAGGCAGCCATGTTCGAAAGTTTGAGTTGTGCAGGTATCAGGGTGGTGGCTCGGGATCACAGAAGTGACGTAATGGCTGCATTGAGTCAGAAAATCTCTCTCCCTCAGACTGTGGTATTGGCAGAGGCACGGGCTGCTCTTAGGGCAGTCACCTTCGCTCAAGAAATGAGTTTTTCCAAGTGCAGATAGAGGGGGACTGTCTTGTGGTTATTCGGGCCTTGTCTTCCAAGGCATGGTGTTATATGCTGTATGGGCATGTGATTGGTGAGACTTGGAGATCATTGTTTGCTCTATACTCTATAGTCCTCTAAGTTCCAGCATGTTCGAAGGGATGAAAATAATTTAGCTCACGCCTTATCTAGGGCAGAAATTTTATCTCCAAATACTGATGTATAGGTAGAAAATCTACCTAATAATTTGGATGTTGTATTCTAGTCTGATTTTAATTAACAAAGTTTTTTACCGTTTTCTCAACAAAAAAAAAAAAAAAATTGCACTGATTGCAGATGAATGGATTTTTGTTGTTCTTTAGATTGATTGGATAGTTCTTTTTTTTTTTTTTTTAATGTTTGGTTCCTGATAAAAATTTCTCTATGTTCTTGGTTTAATGCTAAAACAATTTTGTAAAATCTAAAATGTGTTAATAATTAATTGAAATTTTTTAATTTAAAAAATTCAACAAAAAAATAGAACACTTAACAACAACATTAATATAAGTTGACAGAGACCTTAATTGAATAAATTAAAACTTAAAAGATTCAATTAAATGAAATTAAAGTTAGAGGCTTGAAATGATCATTTTGGTCAAAATTAAATGGTGCAATTTTCATTTTTTGAAATTTTTTTTTTTGCATATCTATCCCTTTTAGAAGTTTCAAAGCCACTATATTACGGATGGTAAAATGAATTTTCCTTGCACCACACAGGGATTTTTTTAATAAAAAAAAATTGAATCGGCACACAGGATTTTTCTAAAGACTAGATGAGGATGGACATCCATGGTCCAACCCTCACCTCATTGCCATCTCTATAAATGCACGTGTGGGCTAATTTCATCCATATCATAGTGAGCATTGGTATGTTACGATTTTTTTTTTTTTTAAAGAGAGAAGGGATTATTTAACTTACATGCATTTAGATATATGAATTTTTTTAAATTATATTTTGCCCACTTATACGGGCTCATTGTATTTTTTTTTTTATTCATAAATTTAGTGAATTCAAATTGTAGGAGATACTAGCAGCAACACTCAAGTCAGTCAGAGGGTAGGGATTGTATCAGCACTTGGGGTGAAGGAGGTGGAGCATTTTGAAACATATTTGGGGCTACCTACCCTGGTAGGAAGGGCAAAATATCATACTTTTTCCTATTTGAATGATAGATTTTGGAAGAAATTGCAAGGCTAGAAAGGAAGTTTATTGTCTAAGGCCGGAAAAGAAGTCCTCATTAAAGCTGTTGCTCAAGCCATCCCAACGTACACTATGGGGGTCTTTCAGCTACCGAAGAAATTATGTGATGAACTAAATGCCTTATGTGCTAAATTTTGGTGGGACCATGTTGGAAATGAGAAGAAAATCCATTGGAAAAGCTGGGCTAGCCTTTCTCAACAAGAAAATGAAAGTGGGATGGGATTTCGAGATTTATGGTTGTTCAAACTTGCAATGCTAGGAAAATAAGGGTGGAGGCTGATGCATGAGCAAGACTCTCTCTTATATAAATGTTTCAAAGCTAGATATTTTCCCCAATGCCATTTCCTAAATGCCACTAATTCGCCCAATAGTTCATTTGTGTGGAGAAGTATCATGGCTGCCATGACTATCCTAAGGAGTGGTTGCTGTTGGAGGGTGGGTAATGGAGAAGATATTTGGGTGAAGAAGGATAAATGGATCCCAAACTATCCCTCAAACAAGGTGCTGCACCTAGTGGCTGAGGAAGGGGAGGATTGGAGGGTCTTGGTACTTATTGATCCGAATTTGCATTGTTGGAGGAGAGAATTAATCATGGCAAGTTTTCAAAGAGATGATGCAGATGCAATCTGCAAAATCCCATTAAACCGAAGGCAGCTCTCTGATTCTATGGTTTGGCTCACAATAAAAGGGGATTTACTCAGTCCGGTCAGGTTTCCATATTGCTAGGAAGGTTGTCACAAAGGAGACCTGGGCAGAAAGCTCAAGAGGTGCAGTGGGGCAGCAGATATGGAAGAATATATGGAGATTGAATGTTCCTCACAAATTGAAGGTGTTTTGTTGGAGAGCACGCCATGAAATTCTCCCGACAAAGGTGAATTTAGTGAAAAGAAGAATAATAACTGATGACAGGTGCCACTGCTGTAAGAGTGTTGCCAAAACTGCTGTCCATGCTCTCTGGGAATGTGGAGCTGCACAAGATGTTTGGGTAGGAAGCACTAAATTGTTGCAGAAATGGTCCACCAATTGTTTTGATTTTATGCACTTGTTTGAGTGTTTGATGGACAGGTTGTCGAAATCAGAATTGAAGCTTTTGTCACTCAAGCGTGGATCATATGGAATCAAAGAAATACAGTGGTGCACGGTGGAAATATGAAGGAAATGGGTTGGCTGAACAGGCGCGCTGCAGAGTAACTTGATGAACACAAGAAAGCCCAGGACAACCTTATGATCACGGGTACAGCAGCAAGCAGACTCATATGGCAGACCCCACCTCCAACGGAGTACAAACTAAACTTTGATGCAACTGTGTTCTCAGACTTGCAATGCTCGGGTTTTGGAGCAGTCATTAGGAATGCAAATGGAGAAGTCATGGCGGGAATGTCAACTAAAGTGCCCTACGTGCACAGAAGTGAGGAAGTTGAGGTTATGGCGTGTAGGAAAGCGTTTGAATTCTCCATGGAAGCAGGTTCTGATAGGCTTGTTATTGAAGGGGATAGCTTGAATGTCATCAACAGCTTGTCGGATTCTGCAAAAAATAGGTCCTTGCTTGGCCATATCTATGATGATATAAAATGTCAATTTAGAGGAATGCATGTTTTGTCTTTCAGCTGGGTGAAAAGGTGTGGTAATATGGTGGCACATTCATTAGCAAAACATGTTAGGAACTTAAATGATGATACGTTCTGAATGGAAGATACTCCACTGCTTGCGGTGGATGCTTTGTACCATAACTCTTTACATATTAATGAATGATTAAAGTCTGTGTTCCCAAAAATTGTAGGAGATACTATTTTGCAATGTTGTGGAGTCTATTTCATTTTGGTCAAAACGACCAAAAAATAATGCTTTGGTATGTAAACTGAAACAAGAAGCTCCCTCATTCCACTTCAAGTTAATTATGGTCCATTCCGAATCATTTTGGCCAATTTCATGTTATAATTTCATTTTATTCTGGCTTGCTCCTCTTAAATTGTTTTAAAAAAAAAAAAAAAAAAAAAAAAAAAAAAAAAACTAACTAACTTAAACTATGTTTTTTTATAAATTTAATTCTTATTGTATTTAAAAATTGACTAATATTGAAATATTTTGTTCCAATAAACAAACCGGAGTGAACTCTGAAATTGAATTCACAACATTAATATTTTCATCTTGTATTCTTAGTTATCTTTTTTTTATTAAAAAATAGGATTTTCATGCTAACACCGAGAAAATATAAAAAAGCGATCCCAGCCCGAATAAGCAAAATACTATAATTTTTTAAAATATCATTAACTAAGTGTGCGTTTGAAGGGATTTATTTTCATCACCTTATATTGTTTATTGTACTAAAGTGTGTGTATATATATATATTTTTTTAAGCAAAACATTTCATTCATTTAATCAGTAAAATTTGCATCTTGATACAAAGCTGCCCTAACTATTGGAGGTAATTCTTCTTCCATTTAACACATGTCATCTATAATATTTCTTGCATATGGAGCTAACACATGAGCCACCCTATTTTCCCCTCTCCTAGTAAATTATATAGTCTCTCAATGCAATCCTCTAATCATGTGCTAAATATCCCCTATCACATCCCCAAGCATTGACTGATCTTCCCTCATAGCTGATATAGCAGTCATAGCCGAGCTGTTGTCCCTATCAATGACCAACTCAGAGAAGCAAGCATCCATTGCAAACTCGATTGCCTTTCTACACGTAAGCAACTCAGCCTCCTCACTGCAGAAAACCTCTGGCCCCTTGACTGCCATGGCTACCATTACCTCGCCTTTATCATTTCTTATGACTGCTCTAAAACCCGATCTTTCTAAGCCCAAAAACAAAGCTGCATCAAAATTAAGTTTGAATACCTAATTTGGAGGGGGCTTCCAGGTATCCCAACTGGCCTGCATCACCGATTCTGCTGTCATTTGATCACATGCAGTTCGAAATTCCTCCAAATAATCCAATGCACGTTTGTTCAACCAGTTCAAGTCATGATACTTTCCACCATGAAGAAACCTGTTTCTCTAATTCTAGATAAGCCATGCTTGGACCACCACATCTAGTTCCTGTAAATCAACCCGATTTAGCAAATACTCCACTAGCTGAAGCATATCAGTCATTCCCGTAATACCTTTCTGCAAAATTTTCAAACTCCCAACTGATAGGCCAAAAACGTATTGAACCCTTGTGATAGATTAATTAATTAATTAGCCAAGTTCAATTAATTAACCAATTTAACATGCAAATGCATGGCAGCACAAACAAAACACCAATAAACTAAAGTGTAGCAGAAAATAAATTGACACGGTGATTTGTTTACGAATGGGGAAAACCTCCAAGGCAAAAACCCTACAAGGTGATTTTAAGGTCACCATTCTCGAGAATCCACTATTATCACAACAAACGGTTATAAGTAAAGGAATCTCAGTATCTTATACCAACCTACAATTGAACCCTTACCCCGATATCCAATTGGACTTGTTCTGTAGTGACAATCTCTCCTTTTGATGCATGGTTCCCAGTTCGTGACTAACCAATTGCCCGGATCCCAGTACGCGACTTCAATCACCAACTTGAGAAAGATGTTGGCTGCAAAGTTCTTCAATTCATCCTCACAATGAAGAACAAGAAGATGCTTGGTTACAACACCCTACAGTGCACAAACATAACAGCTTCTTCACAAAGAGATGAACTAGGGCAAACTTTGTCTCCAATCACAAATTGCTTGAACAGACTTTGCTTAATGCCTATGCAACTTGTGTCTAAGCTGCGTTACCAGATACTCGTGACAAAAAGAAGGCCCAAAGACACGTCCACAAATTAGAATCAAAAGAGATTTGGAAGTCTATTTTTTTTAAACCTCAACAGCTAAAGGTGTCGAGATACTGTTGGGTAGCTGTCGAGCTTTAATGACAAGCACTTCTTCATCTTGTTTCTTGGGCAGACTTGCATAGCTTTAACACTTGATCTTGAAACCTTATTTCTTGAATTATTAAAAACATCCTAAATCTACCCAAATACAAGCAAAGTATGTTTTGTCAAAAGATTAGCCAATTACATAAAAGAACAACATGTTCTTAACAAGTGAACCATATATGTCCTAACAATCTCCCCCTTTGGCAATCCGTAACAAAATCACAACAAACAAATGAACATATGAGAGAAGTCATAAAGCACTCAACTCATACTCACTTGTTGAATACAATAAAATCTATCCTAACACAAACTCTTGAAAAATTTTGCAAAAAGAGAGTTTATGACAAGTAGACTTTGACAACTTACATCAAGGCATCTTCGTGTGAAGCAGAAATAATAGATTGCATACAAAAATAAGAAGCATGTGTATAAAGAAAGAAAAGAAAAGAAAAGAAAAGAAAAGAAAAAACACATGTAGAGGTAGGTGAATAAAACATACCTCATCACATATATATCTAAAATAAGCATCATGTATGTAAAAATGGTCACAAGACCTTGGTACAAGAACAATGTATCTCCAATAAAGAAAGAAAAGAAAAGATACATGTAATCCGTACTACATCCCTAAAAAACAAACAAACACTCTCCCTAACAAAAATCTCCTATATCCTAACTCTTCCCCTCAGAATGACTACTCTCATATCCAAAACTACTCCCCCTTTTTGTCACAAGTGATAAAGGGTAAGAGTGTTAAGTAGACATACCGTCAGAACTGGAAGAGCTACCATCTCCATCCTTATCATCATCATTGCCGGAACCACCATCAGGTGTCTCAGATGCCTCGGGATGAGGAGAGGGAGATTCCACAAAACCACCAAGGTGAGCCTGCTATCTAGCAATACGACCAACACGGGTGTTCACCAAATACAACTTAGTAGAAAGTGTATCAAGACGACCATACATGTGCTGAAGCTGCGCCATGATCGCATTTAAAGTCACACCTCCCGCTAAAAAAGAGGGAGTGGAGGTAAAAAGAGCAGAAGGAGTGGGAGGGGCTACTAAACCAGACCGCCTCAAACGAAACTACGCCTCGCTCCATTTAACGGTAGCGTAGTCAATGGCACACATAATGGAGAAGTGGTCGGATGAGGGAAAAGGAACTGAAACATAACATAAAATTCTAGTGATAGCTGAAGGAAAGATGAGCTTATCACGGGTCGCTGTATCCCTATACACATCTATGATAGAAAAAATGAGCGGAGGTAAAAAGAGCAGAAGGAGTGGGAGGGGCTACTGAACCAGACCGCCTCAAATGAAACTACGCCTCGCTCCATTTAACGGTAGCGTAGTCAATGGCACACATAATGGAGAAGTGGTCAGATGAGGGAAAAGGAACTGAAACATAACATAAAATTCTAGTGATAGCTGAAGGAAAGATGAGCTTATCACGGGTCGCTGTATCCCTATACACATCTATGATAGAAAAAATGAAGTATGAAGGAAAATCTATAAAAAGATCCTCAAGAAAGGACAACAGAAAACGACAACGAGACTCTGTAATAGAGTTGTAGTGAAAGAGAGGATACAAAACAAAAGCCATCACCATGTTCAAGAATCTAGGACCTTTAGCAAAAGTCGACATGATGTAAACTAATGCTCGATCAATCCACCAGCTGTTGAGAAGCTATTGAGATTGCGATAAGAAATAGCTTAAGATCTCAACAGATAAACCAGGTGTCGAGAGGTATCCAGGAGGTATCGAGATTGATTAAAATCAGTTTTTCAAGAAGGGAAAAACACAGATATGAATGCAATCACACATATGCAGATGACTCTCAAATCATCTCTTAACAATAAAAATGTTAAGTATTTAAGATCCCAAAAACATATATACCAATCAATTAGGTGCTCACCCTAATCAATTGGGTGCTCACAGAAAGCAGAGATCATCTCGTCTTTGGACACAGTCTGTAGACGCTCACAACCAAGGTAGTCAGGATGCACAGCCCTCAAAACACGGAGCAAATCGGATACGAACTCCAGTGTAACTACTATGCTCGTACCTCGAACACAAGTATGAAAGAAAGGTACTGAAGTATCAGTTCCATGCATGTTGGAGTAGAACTCTTGAATAAGCATGGAAGGACAAGTGACCGGGACGTCACACAGTGACTCCTATTCTCGACTGTGAATGACATTGGGAAGGTCAGTGTCGACGAAATCTGACAAAATAACTAGCGTTCCGAATGAACACCTCGTTTAGAGAAGTTTTCTAAGAAGTCCTTTTGGGCTTTCTCATTATAGAACCGAACAAAAGAAGGAGTAGGATCAGAGGACGAAAAGGCCCTAGAACGAAGAGGGTTCTAGGACGGAGCAGACTTACGTTTTGGTGCCATTGACACACTAATGCAAACTAAAGAGAGAAAGAGCAAGGGGGGAAAAAGAAACACTCAGAAAAGTCCCAACACATTTCAAGTAGAACAAGTATATTGAAAGAAAAGAACGTATGCTTGAAAAATGCATGAACATGTGACATGCAATTTAAAAAACAACATGAGCTCAGCCCAATCCAATCCTACCAGCACACAATCAAATTACACACATCAAAATGCATGATAATACAATACAATTATAATTCTCATGGAATGCAATGTATGAGATTTGAAACTTAGGTAAGTAAAAACCTATCCCAAAAATTTCACAAAACTCAACAATTTTGAAAAAATATGATTGCATGAAAAAATCATGAAGAATGAGAGAAAGAGAGATCATGCCAAGTGATTTGAAGCAACAAAGGCCGAAGATCAAGTGGGTTGAAGGTTTTGAGAGAAAAGAGAGTGATTGGGAGATGAACAGGCGCAGAGAGATCGAGAGAATGAAGATCAGATCGCGCTGAAACATATATATAAAACCTCAATAAATCTCGGCAGATAGAGATGTCGAGAGGTATCAAGACAGGTGTCAAAATAGGTGTCGAGAACACGGGTGTCAATAGATGAAGCTGTCGAAGAGGTGTTGAGGAACACAATCATCAGACACAAATAAAAGAAGCTCAATCGATCCACCAGCTGTCGAGAAGCTATCGAGAGGCCAAAAGATTTCTCGATCAATCCACCAGCTGTTGAGAAGCTATTGAGATTGCGATAAGAAATAGCTTAAGATCTCAACAGATAAACCAGGTGTCGAGAGGTATCCAGGAGGTATCGAGATTGATTAAAATCAGTTTTTCAAGAAGGGAAAAACACAGATATGAATGCAATCACACATATAACTCAACCAATGATCCAAACAACATTTTGAACTCTCAAAATCATCTCTTAACAATAAAAATGTTAAGTATTTAGATCCCAAAAACATATATACATACTAAAGAAGTCTGCCATCAAATAAAGGAGGAATTACAAAAAATCCAGACAGACGGGGGTTTGATCACACCTGTAACTCCCAAAAACATATATACATTTTATATTTCAAAAACAAGTTAAGACAGCTTAGTGAGCATACATCAACACATGTAAATCTTGTGATGGCCAAATCACATTGTACCTGCACATGTATCAAGAGTATCAAAGAATATTGCGTGTTGAGTGTGAAAAACATTGCAAGATTACATAAGTGTTTCTATGTTATAACGATTTGAAATATGAAAAAATCACTTTTAACTCACATACAATCATAACTGTTTGATGGGGACTATCACCTTCGAGGTACATCCTATAACTCCCACATCTCCTAAAAAACACGCTTGCAATCATATTTTAAAGCATTTTGTTCTTTTTGCTTTTATTTCTTTGCATATATTTTTTTTTATTAAGCAAACCATGCATGGGTATACAAAGAAGAGAAAAGAAATGTCCAATTATGTTAAACTTTTAGACACTACACTTTTACTATGCTAAAGTATACAGATGTCATTGACATTGCACTTTTACTATGCCGAAGCATACAGATGTCATTATCATAATTGGCGGGTAACAATGGTGAGATAGTTATTTAAGTCTTTCTCTTAGGATTTTCTTGTCCTTCCCATAAAAAAGAGTGATATGAGTGTTAAGTACAAGAGATCACTTAACCTTACTCATCACAAACAAAGAGACACAAAGCTCATTTGCTTAGTTGTGCATAGAGATGCTCATCTAAGTTACAAAAAATACAAAATTTAGAAAACTCTATTTCAATGGCCATTTTAAGATTCACATGAACCAATGTATACATACACACACACTGTTTTTGTATTTTTCAATTTTTTTTTTAAATCAAAACAAAATAACTAAAACAGAAAAACTAACAAACAAAAACCTGTAAAACAAAACAAAGCAATGCATAAAACTAGACTGACTCAAAACATTAAAGCAAAACACATAAGTAATACAAATTCAAAAACATATGGAGAGAGAGAAAAAGTGATTGAATCACTTGGAACCCTTTTCCTTCCACACCTTGAAAGAACCTTTCCTTTCGCAAACCCTTGAACCGGCGATGAAGGGGAAGAATTGATACCGTTCAAGTTTGAAAGGAACATGAGGGCTTTAAGAAGATCTCCGAGAGGAGCAAACGAGGACGAAAACTGATTTTAGTTTCCCGACACCATCATGTTGTTGCTATTTTGAGTGGCTAACCACTTATAGCAATTTGGTCAAGTATGACCAGTTGCTTCATAGTGATGACAGAGATGCTATTTATTTTGTTTAGAC
This sequence comes from Castanopsis chinensis, assembly GCA_032878915.1. Taxonomy (NCBI): domain Eukaryota; kingdom Viridiplantae; phylum Streptophyta; class Magnoliopsida; order Fagales; family Fagaceae; genus Castanopsis; species Castanopsis chinensis. Next base: position 22,962,058 of record JAVQMG010000122.1, read on the forward strand.
CTTTGAGAGTTAGTGTTCTTAGCCCTAGGGTTTTTAGCTTCCTTCTTATCCTGCTTAGGGGGTGCTCCTAAGATAGATTTACCCTTGTCTATGTTCTCACTAGCTAATTCAATTTTAACATTAGTGTTCTCATTTTCAACATTATTACTATGAGGAACAAAAACAGTAATACTAGAAGAAGTAATATTTGAGGAAGAAAAATCATACCCTAAACCTGTTCAATCTGAAGCAGATTTCTGAAAACTGAGCATCTCATCGAGCTTAGCGCTTGAAGTCCTTTCCAATTGAGCTCTGACTTGGAATAGTTCTGCCTCAAGCTTTTTAGTCTTCTCAGCTCAGAAGTTATTTTCAAACCTGAGTACTCCAATAGTTTGATTTGCTTCATCAAACTTTGTGGAAAGCTCTTCAAGTTCAAGCTCCACATCACTAAATTTCTTGGTGGTCAATCTATACAGCTTCTTGTGCTTTTTTGAGACCTTGTATAACTTAGCATAGGCTGTGTGAATGTCATCTTGATCATCCATCTTCTCAAACTTGGATTCCACCAATTCCTCTTCTTCATCCTCATCTTCAATAATCCCCTCAGTAGGATTAACTATGGTAGTAAAGGCATTCAAGATTCTGTCATCCTTATTGTCGAAATCATCTTCAAGCTCGATGTCACTTAGTGTAATAGCAAGTGCCTTGCTTTTCCCAATTGTCTTGAGATATGTTGGGCACTCCTGTTTCATGTGTCCGAAAACTTGGCACCCAAAGCACTTAGGTCCTGTAGGAACAATGTACTGACCGCCATCTCTAGCATCCTTCTTCCCTTTGTCTTGGCCCTTGAACTGAGAAGAATTGGATTGCCTATGATCCTTGTTAAAGCCTTTTCCATTGGCATTCTTCATAAACTTCTTGAATTGCCAAAGATGTAGGATTTCATCTTAAAATCTTCATCATCTGAAGACTCTTCCATCTCACTACTCTTTGCCTTCAGTTCCATGCTCTTTCTACTTTCCAATTCTAGACAAACCCAACTCATAGTTCTGTAGATTTCCAACCAATTCTATTAAAGGAATTTTATCAATATCCTTTGATTCCTCAATCGCAGTGATCTTGGCATGGAACCTTTGGGGCAGAGATCTGAGCACCTTTCTCACAATCTTGGGTTCTAAAATAGTTTCTCCAAGATTAAAGGCAGAGTTTACTATGTCTTTGAGTTTGGCATAGAACTCATCAAATGACTCATCCTCCTTCATCTTTATCTCTTCGAAGCTTGTCGTGAGCCTCTATAGCTTCGAATCCTTGACAGCCTTCGTTCCCTTATAAGTTATCTAGAGGATGGTCCATGCTACCTTTGTAGTTTCAGTGGAGGATATCTTCTTAAACTCCTCATTTGTGACTGCACTAAACAATGCATTCAATGCCCTGCTGTTGAAGTTTACCGCCTTGATCTTAGCCTCATCCCAATCGGCCAGTGCTTCCTTTGGCTTGGGCCAGCCAATCTCTACAGCTTGCCACACCCTCTCATCTAGAGACTGAAAAAAAGCTCTTATGTGTACTTTCTAGTATGCATAGTTAGTTCCATCAAATAAAAGAGGGATAATAAGAGATTTTCCTCTATCCATGACAAACAGGGGTCAATGGATCACACACAAGGATTAAACCCTAATTAGAGTGTGCCTGCTCTGATACCACTTGATAGGCCAAAAACGTATTGACCCTTTGTATAGATTAATTGATTAATTAGCCAAGTTCAATTAATTAACCAATTTAACATGTAAATGCGTGGTAGCATAAACAAATCACCAATAAACTAAAGTGCAGTGAAAAATAAATAAACACGGTGCTTTGTTTACGAATAGAAAAACCTTTAAGGCAAAAACTCCACAGGGTGATTTTAAGGTCACCACTCCCGAGAATCCACTATTATCACAACAAGCAGTTACAAGTAAAGGAATCCTAGTACCTTATACCAACCTACAGTTGAACCCTTACCCCAATACCCAATTGGACTTGTTCTATAGTGACAATATCTCCTTTTGATGCACAACTCCCAGTACGTAACTAACCAATTGCGCGGATCCCAGTACACGACTTCAATCACCAACTTGAGAAAGATGTTGGCTGTAAAGTTCTTCAATTCATCCTCATAATGAAGAACAAGAAGATGCTTAGTTACAAAACCCTATGATGCACAAACACAGTAGCTTCTTCACAAAGAGATGAACTAGGGCAAACTTTGTCTCCAGTCACAAATTGCTTGAACAGACTTTGCTCAATGCTTGTGCAACTTGTGTCTCAACTGTGTTACCAGATACGATCCTTAAAATAATCTTTATATATTTCTAGAGTTATGAGAAAAGAATGCCCAAAGACATGTCCACGGATTGGAATCAAAACAGATCTGAAAGTCTGTTTTTCTTAAACCTCGACAGCTAAAGGTGTCAAGATACTATAGAGCAGCTGTCGAGCCTCGGGGCTGGAATAGCTTCTTAAGCTCGATAGATGCTAGCTGTTGAGCTAGCTGTCAAGCTTTAATGACTAGCACTTCTTCATCTTGTTTCTTGAACAAACTTCCATGGCTTTAACACTTGATCTTGAAACCTTGTTTCTTGAAGTATTAAAAACATCCTAAATCTACCCAAATACAAGCAAAATACATTTTGTCAAAGGATTAGCCAATTACAAAAAGAACGACATATGTTCTTAACTGGTGAACCATATATGTCCTAACACCAGCCCAAATATCTTGAGTTGCATCACATTCCCATAAGACATGGATAGCTGTCTCCAAGAACCTCATACAAATTGGACATGCTGCATCATTTATAATCCTCCGCTTTGTCAGGTTCATCTTTGTTGGCCAGATTTAATTACAAGCTCTCCAACCAAACACTTTGATTTTATTTGGAATTCAAAGTTTCCAAATAGCAGCCCAAACTCTTTTTCCAGCACAGCCCCTTCAACTCTCGGCCACATTTCCTCCCCTCATCACCTCCTTCGCCACTTTGTTTGCCGATTTGACATTGAACACCCCCTTCTTATTATGTAGCCAAACTATAAAGTCTTCCACATATCTCCTACTTAGTTGGATTCTACAAATAGCTTCAGCATCTTCCTTCTCGAACATTTCCATAATGAAATCAGTCCTCCATGAATGCAACTCTTAGTTAATAAGCTCAGCAACTGACACATCCCTAACATCCTCCTTAACCGAATGTAGGATAGCATTTGTTGGATAATTAGGTACCCATTTATCCCCTAAAACCCAAATGGAGTGGCCACTTCCAACTCTCCAACAACACCCAGACTTAAAAATAGGTAAAGCTGCCATAATGCTCTTCCACACAAAGGAACAGTTAGACGGCTCCTTGGCACCAAGAAAATGAGATCTTCGGAAATATCTTGCTTTAAGGCATTGATACACTAAGGAATTAGTATCATGCAGCAACCTCCACCCTTGCTTAGCTAACATAGCTAAATTAAAAGCCCTTAGATCCCTAAAACCCATTCCTCCATCCTTTTTTGAAAGTGTCAACTTCTCCCAATTTTGCCAGTGAATTTTACGTTCATTACCTACTTGACCCCACCAAAATTTGGCACACATTGCATCTAGTTCATCAAAGAGTTTTATGGGGAGTTGAAATACACTCATGATGTAAGTGCAAATAGATTGAGTCACCGCCTTAATAAGTACTTCTTTACCATCCTTATACAACATCTTACCTTTCCAACCTTGCAATTTTTTCCATATTCTATCTTTCAAGTATGAAAAAGTAGGATATTTAGTTTTCCCTATTAATGTAGTCAGCCTTAAATATGACTCAAATCAATTTACCACCTGAACCCCCAAAATCCTCAGAATATCTTGCATCTGACTATCTGAAGTATTACTACTAAAATAGACCGATGACTTCTCCAAATTTATGCACTATCCCGAAGCATTGGCATAGGTTTGAAGAATCTCAGAAACGGCCTCCACCTCATTTTGTGTTGCCCTGCAGAACACAAGAGAATCATTTGCAAATAATAGATTAGAGACTCTAGGTGCCCCTCTACAAATGGAAACTCCATGAATTTTTGCATCATTCTCTGCCTTTGCCAAAAAAGATGTAAAGCCCTCTACACACAACAAAAACAAATATGGTGAAAGAAGGTCTCCTTGACGAATTCCTCGAGGTGGAAGCACATTCCCATATAGTTTTCCATTAATTAAGATAGAGAATGATGTAGTGGTAACACAAGTCATCACTCTATCAATCCACTTTTCTAGAAAACCCATTTTCTACATTATGCCTTGTAAAAAAAGCCAATCCACCCGATCATAAGCTTTGCTAACGTTTAATTTCAAAGCCAGAGAACCTATCTTGCCTTTCTTCCTAGCATGCATTGTACGTAGTGTCTCATATGCCACTAGAACATTATCCATAATAAGAGGACTTGGCACAAACGCACTCTGAGTGGGGGATATAATATCAGGGAGCACTTGTTTCAACCTGTTTACAAGGACTTTGGAAATAATCTTATAAATAACATTACATAGGCTAATTGGTCTAAACTTGGACATTTTCTTTGGATTCTTCACTTTAGGAATGAGCAATATATTGGTATGATTTAAAGCAGGCAACATAATTCTATCATTCAAGAACTCTAACACAGCATGCACAACATCATCACCCACATATAAAGCATTCATACCATTAGGGCCAAAAGCCTTTATTGGTCCTATCTGGAACACTGCTACCTTGATCTCATCAGCATTAAAATCCCTGGACAGGATATCCTGCATATTTGGTGTTACTTTGGCCAAAATTGTATTCAAACACTCCTCCATTTGATTGCATGAACCTGTACAAAATAGATTATCAAAGTAATCAATTGCTACCTTGGCAATATCCTCCACCCAATGATCCTGTGAATTTTTAATACCTTTTATGTGGTTTCGTCTTCATCGTTGTGATGCTTTTGAATAAAAAAAAAATTTATTTTTATCCCCATGTTTCAGCCAAGCAACTCTTGACCGTTGCGCCCAGCAAATCTCCTATTTTAACAAAAGATCATCCAATTTTTTACTAACCTCCAAATACTCAGCAGCCTTACTTTCATCCGTAGTGTCAGCCCTATTTAGTCTATCAAGCTGGTTTTGGAGATGTTTAATCTCCCCCACTTTGGGTCCAGTCCTTGTGGCTCCCCATGCCTTCAAATCCTCCCCACAAGCATTTATTTTTTCCTTAACCGCTGCCAAACCTGCCTCCTATAGCCTGCTGTGCTCCATGCTTGGTGTATAATTACCTCACACTTATTCCAAAGAAGCTGATTCTCCTCAAACTTGAAACCCAGATCTTCTCTACGTTGTTTATATCTGAATTTTTGAACCTGGATAACTATAGGTATGTAATCCGAAGCATGAGGAAACAGGTGCAAGACGGTGCTCACTGGAATTTTTCTATCCACCCCTTTGTTGCAATAGCTTTATCCAGTCTCGTCTTTGCATTTGCATCCCCAGGTCTCTTATTTGTCCAAGTATACGGGTAGCCTTTGTAGCCCAAACCTTCCAGTTGACAATTCTCCAACACCTCCCTAAAGGCATTAATCTTAGCTATTTGTGGCTGCCTGGTGCTCTGCTTCTCCGAGGTATTAAGAATAGCATTAAAGTCTCTAAAGCATAACCATGGACTATCCACATAGGTCTTTAAATGTTCCAATAGCTTCCATGACTTAAATTTTTGTTGTGCATTTGGTTATCCATAGAAATCTGTCATAAACCATAAAAGCCATATTCTTCTGTTACCTTTGCTAAAACATGATTAGCAGTGTAATTCACTACTTCCAAATTTATTTCATTCTTCCATAAAAAAGCTAACCCTCCACCTGAGTCTCGATGTTTAACAATTACTTCATTCTGATAAGGTAGATTACTATAAAGATTATTAAAACTCTCCTTGTGCAAACGAGTTTCCATAAGGAAACACACAGTGGGAGCTTGTTCCCTTACTAATTTGCAAAGGCTACATCCTGTCCAAGGGTTCCCAAGCTCTTGACAATGCTTAAGATCCTCATTGCTCCTGGCAAGGGTGGCTCTCCACTCCTGCCAATATATCATCATTAATATCACCTTCATTCCCCACTGTTGGGTTCTAAGCCCTTTAGGTTTAAATGTATTAGAATTCTAATTTGTAATGTTGGCAAACCATGATAAAAACATTTTAGTCTTATTTAGACGTGCTCAAAGTATGTGTCTTTTATGTAAAATTGGAATCGAGTTGCTGTAGGATTTACTGTGTAAATTTGTCTAGCTCAATCGATCGAGAATTAGACTGGACCAATCGAAAGTCGTGTAGATTGTTTTTCTGCAGAATTTTTCAACTCAACTCAAACTCGTTTTACGTGTAGGGTTTTATGTTTTGCCCTAGGTATAAAAGAGAAAACCTTAGCCACATTTTAAGGATTCTCTTTATGCTGTGTGTGTGAATCTTTTGTGAGATCTGGAGGAGTTTGCCTTCACATACACTTAGGGTTATCAAGATCTAGATTGATGTCAAGAGCTTGGTGATTAATTCAGTTGCAGATTCAAGAGCTTAAAGATATACAAGCAGGAGTGCTTGTGCTTGTTGAGAATTCAAGAAAGAATTAGTCCGTGGACTCGGAGCTGTCACGTGGTCGTGGTAGTAAGTTTCCTACTCGAGGAAGCAATAGGATATTAGTGGTCTAAGTTGCTGTTGTGTAAACTTCAATTTTTTCATAGTGGATCTAGTTTTACCTTGAGGATAGCTAGATTAAATCCTTCCTAGGCTTTTTTACTGGTTTGGTTTTCCTAGGTTATCTTATTGTTGTGTTATTTATTTTTCGCATTTTACAATAATATGATTGATATGTGTTAACCTAGAACTACATAATTTATCTAAGTTAATCACTTGGCTAAATAACTAGGTTAATCTGTTTGTGTTTAAGGGGTCTAAAAACATTCAAGTGGTATCAAAGCGAGTAACTCTTTTGTTGTAGATCTTTTGATCTCTGAGCTGATCCTTGACCCTGGTTGTCATGGAACACGGACACTCTCTTGTTATTCCTCCTCACTTTGATGGGAATAATTATGCTTATTGAAAAATCAGGATGAAAGCATTCTTGAAATCCATTGATAAGAGAGCCTGGAACTCCGTTGAATACGGATGGAAGAAGCCAACTACTCTTGTGAGTGAGTGACAAACTTCTCAAAAAGAAGCAGCCGCTTTCAATAGCAAAGCCATGAATGCTATCTTTAATGTTGTTTCTATGGAGGAATTTAAGAGAATCTCTAATGTTGAGGTTACTCATACTGCTTGGAATATCCTCCAGACTGTGCATGAAGGCATAAAGGCCGTTAAAATTAATAAGTTGCAGCAATTAACTACTAGATTTGAAAGCATTAGGATGTCTGATGATGAATCTTTTGATGAATTCTATGTTAAACTTAATGATATTATTAATTCTGCATATAATCTGGGTGAAATCTATGATCAACCTAAAATTGTTAGGAAAATTCTTAGATCTTTGACTGAGTACTTTAGACCCAAAGTGACTGTCATCACTGAAAATAAGAATGTGGACTCCATCCCTGTTGATGAACTTGTAGGATCTCTTTAGTCCTATGAGTTGGACCTACCTAAGACTAGCAAATCCAAATCAATGGCTCTTAAGTAGGACTCTCTAGCAGGCCAAGTGACCCGACCAAACCGACCAGACCCGCCAGACTTGAGGCCCAGCGGGCGAGCCCAAATAGCGGGTTAGTCAGATTCGGGTCCTGTTCTTTTAAAACCCAAAATTTCGGGTCGGGTTGCAGATTAATGAATTTAAAAACTGTATAAACTGACCCGACCCTCTCCTAAATTTAAAGCAAACATTCTAGATCTTTCTACCATTCTCTATCATTCACACTATGCCTCTATGTTTTCATGCTTACGCCTCACACTCTCTCTCTCTCAAATCCCTAGCTCCTATCTTTGTCTTCTTGCCACCTAGACTTGCTTCTCTCAAATCATTGGCCCTAGACCTACTTTCTTGTAAAGCTGCCTCTAATCTGCTTTGATCTTATGCAATTTGATGGTAGATGTACTGATATTATGATGCATGTAGTGATGGTGGGAACTGGAAGGAATATTACCAAAGGAGGAGTGGTGGTGAAGCTAAATGGAGATAATTTCAGGTTTAGGTCTGCCGTTTGGTGATAGTTTCTTTTCTTTCTCTCTTTCTTTCAATCTCAAATCTGGGTCTCATCTTTCTCTCTTTCATCTCAAATCCGGGTCTCATCTCTTTCTTTCTTTTGGTCTTAGAATTGGGTTTGTGGTGTTTTTGATGCTATTTGGTTTCAATCTCAGATTTGAGTTTGTGGTATTTTTGGTGTTATTTGATTTCACTAGTTTGGGATTGTGTTTGTGACTTGTGAACCGTGTTCTTTAGGTTTGCGTTTTATTTCTGTTGTGTTGTTCTTCAAACTCGAAGTCACCCGATGACTCTGATCTGCTCAACCGACGACCTGAGCCACTGGGTCCAACCTGAATTTCGGTCGGTCTCGGGTCCATTTTTTGATCACCCGATCCAGTCGGGTCGAGTGCAGATCAACCCAAAACCCGATCTAACTCGACCCGTGGACAACCCTACTCTTAAGTCTGTTGATGATGTTGATGTGAATGGATTTGATGATGAGCTCTTTGCTATAGAGATCGCCTATCTTGCCAAGAACTTTAGAAACTTTCTTAAGAACAACAAGAGAAAGGCAAGAGGTAAGAACACTACTGAACTTAGAAATTTTAGGAGGAATGATCCCACTAAGGTTAATAACACTGAAAAACCTAAAGAAAAAGTAGGTCAACCTTCTAATAATTCTAAGGGACAACAATGTTTTGGGTGTCAAGGGTATGGTCTTATAAAATCTGAATGTCCTACATACTTGAGGTCTAAGGGTAAGGCTATGGCTGTAACCCTTAGTGATGATGAAGTTTCTGACAATGAATCTAGTAGTAATGCAGATGGAAACTTCATTGCTTTCACTGCTACTACTGTAGTTGATGAAAGTGTTGCTGTTAAGGAGAACCCTTCTGACGGGGAACTCTTTAAGAATGCAGATTTACAAGAAGCCTAAAATAAGCTTTGCAAAGTTACTGCAAAAGATGCTATGAGTGTTGATCTAGGCTTAAAGAAAATTGCATCTCTTGAGCTTGATAAAAAGAATTTTCTTGTGAAACTATTTGATGCTAATGAATTATTGAATAATGTGAAGACTGAGAACATGCGTTTACTTGACAAAGTTAAGAATTTGGAATATGATTTATCTGTTACTAGAGAACAAACTAATAGGTCTGCTAGTTCCAAACTTGATCATATGCTGAGTGTTCAAAAGTCTCCTTCAGACAAAACTAGGTTAGGTTTTGTAAAAAGCATCTCTGTTTCTGAAACACATTCCACAAATTTTGTTCCTTCTTCTGAGCCCTCTGTGAGTGAGGTTGTCAAATCTGTAGAAGTTACACCTCCTAGGAAGATTAGGGTTGATCTTCAAGAGTCTAAACCTAAGACTTCTAATCCTTCTAAGGGCAAGTTGCATGATAGGCCTACATGGGTTTGTCATTTTTGTGGAAAGTCTGGGCATATTCATCCAAACTGTTTCAAATTGCAAGCTGCTAAGCGAGCAAATAAACCAAAAGTGCATATGCCTCAAGCACAAGATCCTATGGTACGTATTGGTGAGCTGGTAAAGGCTTTAAACCTTTATTCCAATCTTAGAGTTGGAAATCATTCTAATGTGAATAAGAACTTCAATGCTCAAGGTGCATCTAAAAAGTTTTGGATGCAAAAAGCTCAATCTAAGGGAGTCTTTCTGACATGGCCCTCATGCTTCTTTACTCTACTTTTTGTGACCATTTTTTCTTGGCTGTTTTTGTTGTTGTTTTCTTTGCTTTTCTAGGATTTGCATTGCATAACATTCATGCATTTCATTCTAGGTTGTTTTTGTTATTTTCATCCAAAATAAAAAATAAAAAAGGGGCAAAGGGAAGCACAATGTGTTTTGCATTTTTTTCTTGGATTTGAAATCAAGGTTGGCCATATTATTTTTATATAACATGCTTGTGTACTTTGTTTAGCCTGGATGAACTTATTCTATTGCACTTTACTAGTTTGAGCTTTGTAGTGCATGTTGTGTGGGAAGATGTTCATAGTTTGTGATTACATGATCTTGATCTTAAAATCACATGCCTTTGATTGTCTGATTTGATCTTATTGAGAAAGGCAAAAAAAATCATCTTACCACTATTTATTAGCCAATCATGTACACCTTAGTGCATATCGTAAGATTTTGTACTCGAGAAAATGTAGCACATGCACAAAAAAAACATAAGGTATAGCCTCGGTTTAAATGCTAAAATTAGTGTGTACATTATTGGACTATAATAATTTCAATTAATTAAAATTGGTGTGTACATTATCTTGGCTAATTCTTAATAAGTTTCTGATCAAATAAAATTAGTGTGTACATTATGAAGCAAATTTAAAAAACTTACATGATTGCAAACTTTTATTCTAGGAGATGTGAGAGTTTTATGCTGTAACCCTTTAAGGGATAGTCTCTTTCAAAATGTATGTGATGGATTTTGTAGAAATTGTGCTCAATTACTATTCACATATCACCTCACATGTATCTCAAGCTTTTACTAGTTGTACACACTACACAAGTTACTCTTTGCTAAACTTTGTACATGCTATTGTGTGTGATCTTGGTTTGGCCAACCAAGTTTGAAAATTCGTTGAGTTTTACACAAATCATGTTTACTGTTTGGGGTTTTTAAGGATAATTGATGGAAACTCTAAATTTTGGGAAAACTAGATTCAAAACAAGTGTTTTTGAAAAGCATTTCGTCTCATACTCATGCATTTTATTCATAATATTTAATGCTTTAAGGAGTTTCTGCATAAAATTGTTTTAATTTTCAAAAATTTGTTTTTTCCAGAATTTCAATCGATCGAATCTATTCCTTGACCGATCAAAATTTCTCGATCGATCGAAATTGTGATTAAAATTTTGGTCAACCTCTGTCTGTTTCGATTAGTGTTCGATCGTTGTTGGATCAATCGAAGGCATTTTCGATCTATCTAACCTAATTTTCAATCGATCAAAAGTCGTATAGAGATTTTTTAAAAAAACCTTTGTTTCTCATGTGTTCAAACACTTTTCAAACTTTTTCAAACTTTTTCTCTCTCTATCCGATAGGTCAAGGCTTCCGATCAAGATTTTTGTTGTTTTCCTCCGATTCTTTTGCAAGGTTTTTGTCCTCTAAGGCTGGTAAGACCTTTATAATCTTCCTTTTTCATTTATTTTCAAGTTTCATGCATTTTTTCATGCATTTTGGGGATAATTTAGAACCTATGAAAATTTGGGGATTTTGATGATTTAAGCATTTTCTTTCACAATTAATCAATGAGTTTTTGTTGTGGGATGATATACAACTGTTCTATGTGAATTAATTTGATCAATTTGTTGAATTGGGAAAATTTGGAAATTCTAGGGCTTGAAACTACCCGAATTGAGGATTTCGTTCAATTGGGTTTAATTTGATGAAATTGGCTTGTTGGATTGATTTATATGATCATTATATTGTGTTATCTATCTTATTTAATGATCAATTGGTCAAGTGGTTTTCAAAATTTTGGGTTTTTGATATAAACTCTATGCTCAAGCCAATTTTGTGATTTTAAAGTTGAATTGAACTTATTCTCACTGCATTAGAGCATGCATTATTTGATTATATTGTTCATGCATCATATAGATTGTTATTTTCTATATTTTTTTGTGCTAACTTGCAGTCTACCCTTGGTTTTTCTTGTTTCCTTTTTGGTTCTTTTCTGTTTGTCTTGTCCTTTCCTTAGCACCATGCCTAGGTATGCTAGAGCCAATAGAAAACCCTCATCTTCTGCTCCGTCCTTTAAGAGTGATAAATTCTTGAGTGAAAAACACCAAGAGACTTTTGAGACGCTTAACCTTAAAAGGAACATTTGGGATAAGAGGAAAGTTTTGTTAGACGAGCTAGATGATGAGATTAGATGTAACTTTGAGCATAGGAGCTGGTTGCCATTTTTGGATATTTCTCATCCACCTCTGACTACCCTAATTAGAGAGTTCTATTCGAACCTCTCTATCCACGTATATGATTCCAACACTTTAGTTAAGAGTTGGATACGAGGTGAAGAGTACACCATTACTCCTTTGGTAGTGGCTGATGCTCTTAAGGTACTTGTGGTCCAGTCTTGTCTGCCCTTATGATAAGTCTCCTCCCTTAGACGACATCATGACTTACATCACTGGGTCTTCTATCCAGTGGGGTCTAATCCTCGGATCACTACTGCTGAGCTTACTGAGGTTTACTATCTTTTCTTTAGGATTGCTTGTCATTCTTTATGGACTATCTCTCATATGCACACCATACTTATTAAGCGATATGTGTTTCTATATGTCCTTGTTACTGATGCTCCTATCAGTTTTCCTCATCTGTTTATTCGTTCTTTGAACGAGGTTTATAAAAGTAGTTCTACTGCTCATGCTTTTTTCTTCCCCGTTTTTATTCACCGGATTCTTTTACATCTTGGTTTAAAGGAGTTTCTCGCTTCTGAGCCTATTCATATTATCACTATTATAGGTGCCACCTTTCTTAGGCAGAGGGCTGCTCAGATGAGAGCAAGCTCCAAACGTCCTAGGGTTGAGTCTTCTGGTGTCGTACATCCTCTTTCTCCTTCCTCCTTTACAGGTGATACTTCTGTCGAGGCGTCTGTTGATCCTACTGCTGCTGCTGATATTCCTCCGCCTTTTACTTTGGATGATTCCAACATTCTTCGTATGTTGGAGACTGTCGTGACCGTTCAGGCGGCTCATGGTCAGCTTTTGGTGGACATGCTTGATGAGCTTCGTGCTTTGCTAGCGGATTTGGAAAGTATTAGACCACCACCTCCTTTTGATGATGAGTTAGTGCTCTTTGGCAATTCGTCACAAAAAGGGGGAGTGCATATGGTGTAGAGAGGAGTTTTTGTTGTTAGGGGGAGATTTTGTGTTGTTTTGGAGCTATGGAGTTTTTAGATTGTATCTAGGCACTTCATTCTGTATTTACATTTTTGGCTCATGATGTATAGTGTTTGGGTTATCCGTGATAGGGGGAGATACTTTGTTTATATGTTTCTTGTTTCACATTGTTTATTGATCTATATTTATGAGGTCATTCATGATATATGTCTTTATTTTGTGTTATGTGAAATCAAGAAGTTATATTTTTGTGTTACTCGTATTTTTCACACATGCGTTTATGTGTTTGTTAAGTATTACAAGAATATACAGGTTGATTCAGTCGTGCTGCTGTCTACACTTGCAACTAATGGATAGTAGTTAGGTTGAATTTGTTATGTTGGACTATGTTTTTGTAATGGGCTGTTTTTTATGTAAACTTTGAGCACTTTGTTATGTTTGTGTTTTGTCACTAATTGCCAAAAGGAGAGTTTGTTGGGTTCTAAGACCTTTAGGTTTAAATGTATTAGAACTCTAATTTGTAATGTTGGCAAACCATAATCAAAACGTTTTAGTCTTATGTAGACATGCTTAAAGTATGTGTCTTTTATGTAAAGTTGAAATCGAGTTGCTACAGGATCTACTGTGTAAATCTATCTAGCTCAATTGATCGAGAATTAGACTCGACCGATCGAAAGTCATGTAGATTGTTTTTCTGCATATTTTTTCAACTCAGTCCAAGCCCGTTTTACATGTAAGGTTTTATGTCTTGCCCTAGGTATAAAAGGGAAAACCCTAGCCACGTTTTAAGGATGCTCTTTATGCTGTGTGTGTAAATCTTTTGTGAGATCTAAAGGTGTTTGCCTTCACATACACGTAGGGTTATCAAGATCTAGATTGATGCCAAGAGCTTGGTGATTAATTTAGTTGCAAATTCAAGAGCTTAAAGATATACAAGTGGGAGTACTTGTGCTTGCTGAGAATTCAAGAAAGAAGTAGTCCGTGGAATTGGAGCTATCACGTGATCGTGGTAATAAATTTCCTACTCGAGGTAGCAATAGGATGTTAGTGGTCTAAGTCGCTATTATGTAAACTTCAATTCATTCATAGTGGATTCAATTTTACCTTGAGGATAGCTATGTTAAATTCTTCCCCGGTTTTTTTACCGATTTGGTTTTTCTAGGTTATCATATTGTTATGTTCTTTATTTTCCGCACTTTACAATGATATGATTGATATGTGTTAACCTAGAAATACATAATTTACCTAAGTTAATCACTTGGTTAAATAACTAGGTTAATCTGTTTGTATTTAAGGAGTCTAAAAATGTTCACCCACATTTCCACACTTTACTACCCCTGTGTCATAACCCTCAGCTTTCCCTTCCTCCATATCAGACGTAGTACTTCTTCTCCCATGGGTTGGCAGCATCAAAGCCTTAGATATCCTTCTAAGCCCAAAATCCATTCGGTTTATTCTGGTCCAAGTAGATTTGGGCTTTGTAATGTTAGACCCAGCCATGCCCATTGCTTGATTCAAATTACTAGAGTCTGAACCGATCACACCTTCAATTGACTTACCCTTCGCCACCTCAATTAATTGTAATCCAGTTGGCAATAAGGCTGTATCCCTCAGCTGCTTCTCATTATATTCCTGAAAATCCGGTCCTATTGCCATCTTTGTAGTATTCACACCCTTCACATAAGTATTTTCTTCCCTATCGATATTATCAACTTCCTAAAAATTAGGCATATCCCCTAAATTCTCGGGATAGCCCTCATCTAGTGTAGTAGGGTTTTCACTTCTCACCACCACCGCCATTCCCTCCTCTTGCTGCCTTCCCATCAAACTGTCATTCTAAAAATCCCCTGAACTTTGCTCCCCCTAAACACTTGCACCTGCGTTTCTAGATGAATAGTTTTGTGGCTGACCCCCAAAGCTCTTAGAAAATACCCATACTGGCACTCCACTTCTCCTCCATTCTTAAGAATTGCAAAGTGTGAGGCACAGTGCTTCACGTCATGACCTAACATACCACAGTAATGGCAAAACATAGGTAATCGTTCATACTTAAATGAAACCCAGTTACGAACACCATCCAATCCAGCAATAAAACCACCCAGTCAAAGAGGCTTCCCAATTGGCAGTGCAACTCTGACTCGCATGAAAAAGTTAAGATCATCTTGCCTTCACTTCTATTCCACTTCTTCCACAGCACCAATCCGGTTCCCAACTTCCTTCGCTACTTGTAGGGAAACCATATCAAACGATGCACCACATATTTGAACCCAAAGAAAAGCATACTCCAGTTTTATGTTCCCCACAATCATCCCTTTCTGCCATCGTTGAAGCAACAATAACTGATTATTAAAGGACCATGGACCATCTTGTAGAACTCTAGACATATCAAACTCCAATTTAAACTTGAATTGGAAAAGATTCGGACCTACCTCAATGATTCGCATACAATCTTCCAATCCCCATGCACTTTTCAAGGTATTCTTCGCCGCTCTTTTTTTGAAAGGTTTACATGTAAGGAATTTCCCAATAAGGCTCAGATTACAACTTTCCAGAGCCTCCAAATGACCTTTATCAAAGATGGAAATAACCTCCTCTTCATCAGAAATTAACTTCATATTTCCCAACCCACCAATAACTTCATCTGCCATAATGTAGAGATCAAGAAAAAAGAAAAGGAAAAACCCTTAGACTTAAGCCAAGGGAGGGAGAGACTCGTTCAGCATGAGAGAGAGAGAGAGAGAGAGAGAGCTCCACTACGGGGAGTCATATTAAAGTATAATTCAACTTTGAAAATGTGATACTTAAAAAAACTATGCATTCCTATTGTAAGACAAAAATAAGTTGAATCAAATAGCCCTACGAGCCAAAACCTAGCAAGACCTTTACTCACCACACTTTGACCGAATTTCAATTAAGCCCCAAAAGACACAGGAACATCAATTTCCAAAATTTACAACAAAAAATGCCATTATAGAATATATTAATCAATTTGACTAAGTTTGCTCATGGTTAACTAAATTTTGAACAAAATTCAATCATCTGATTGAGGAAAATCAAGGTTCATGTGAAAGAACATGAATTTCCCTTTAAGAAGACTATTAGAGAATTCACATCAAAGATATGAAAACTATCATATTCATATTTTAGCACTAAAACCACAATAAAATCCTCTACATCAAAGCTTTTAATGCAAAAAAAATTGACACTCAACTACAATGAGCTGCTAGATACTAGCTCACTATAGCCGAATGTTAAAAGGAAATATTATTTTTTAATCCCTCTTACATGCATCTCTCATATTTCTTTCTTTCTTCTCACTCATGCCACCTCTTCTCTTTCTCTCTTCTGTTGCTTCACCCTTGTTGTCACCCATGCTGCCAGCCCTCTCGCCCCAAGCCGTCTGCCCCTACCTTGAACCACCAAACCAAGCCTCTGCAATTCTGGTTTGTGGGTTTTTTTTTTTTTTTTTTCTAATGTTGATACTTTGCCAACTAAAGGCAAATTTGATGAAGCGTAAAATCTTATCTAAGTCCTCTTGTCCTCTTTGTTTAAAGTCGCATGAATTGGTGATGCGTGCTTTGTGGGAATATGATTTTGTGAAACTCGTTTGGAACCAGAATTTTGGTTGGGTTGATCGGTCAAAGACTTCTGCTAGGACTTTTATGGATTTGGTAAGCTTGATTTGAAGAAAAATCTTATTTGTGCAAGGTTGTTCCAGTGAAGAAGGTTGGCTTTAATAGAGTGGCTTGGATCCCTCCTCCTCACGATTCCCTCAAGACAAACTTTGTTGCATTCTGATTGGTGCGGGTTTGTTGCATTTGTGGATTTTTTTTTTCGATGTGGGTTTGTTGTTTTCTAATTGGTGTGGGTTTGTTATGGTTATGGCAGTGGTGGCTGGTGGCAGTAGGTGTAGGTGTGGGTTTAAGTTTGTGATTTGATTTTGGGTTTATGATTTGGTTTCGAGTTTGTTTTTGTTTGTGATTTTGGTGGTCGGTGGTTGAGGTTGTAAATGGTGGTGATTGTGGTAGTGGATATGAGCAGTGGTGGTTGGTAACAGTGGGTGTGGGCAGTGATAGGGGGTTAGGTGTTTTTGTTTGAGAGAAGAGAGATACAGAAAGAGAGAGGAAGAGATAAGGTTGAAAATAAAAAAGAATTAATTAAATAAATAATATTTTAATGAAGTGGTTAAAAAAATAAAACCTTTGATATTGGGTGTAGGCCTGTCCATAGGTAGATTTGGGTCGGGTTTGTACCCAACCTAGAACCGACCCAACCACGTCGGGTCTCCGACATCCAGACCCGTTGCCGACCGTTAGATGAGTCGGTTCGGACAACTCGGATATTGGGTACGGATTGGTTGGTAGTTAGTCAAACTTGGGGAAGACGAAACCAGGTGAAATCAGGCCAAAATTGACCGAAATCTGCTAAATCTGGCTAAAACATGGCCGAATCAAGCAAGATTTCTAAACCTACTCACCAAATCTTGAAGAGATCTCAACGAGTTCTCGAAGAGATCTCACCAAATCTCAACCAATCTGTCGAGAAATGATCGAAAATCCTCATACCTGAGAAAATCAATAGGTGTTTCCGATATATAAGCAGTTTGATCAATTGGAATCGGATTTTGAAGAGCAGACCCGTCAACCAACTCACTGGTCTCGGTTTCTAGAGGTTGAAACCTGCTGCCGAGCATCACCAGTGTTAGGTCAGCCGGTTTCGGGTTTGGGTTGGACGGTTCGCCTCAGGTTGGTCGAGTACGGGCTCCGATGAACAGCCTTAATTGGGTGTCTTATAAAGTAAGGAGTTAAAATAGATAAAGTAGTGTTTTGAAATATTAAATGCTATATTTTTTTTTGACATGTTTGATGTGAATGCTCTTAAACAGCCAAAATTGGGTTTATAATGACTGAGATGTCACAAAATCATTATAAAAAAAAACTACTTGAAAACAGCAATTTTTGCTTAAGTGTTGTAAAGTTTGACCACCAGTCTGATCATATTCAAATCGTTATTAAATGATGTTGGATTAATGCAAACAATGTTAGTTCTTGTGATAGGTGGCGGCTAGAAGAGTAATATGAATGTAATTTTTTTTTAATTATAATATGGTGCAAAGCCCTAGTCCCACATTGTTAGAAGAAGTGCTCCATCTTGTTTTTATAGATAATTAAAAAAAAAAATGTAAATTACAACTTACTCACTTAGGTTTAACCAAAATTTAAGTTGTCTGTAGTTTGAAATTTGACATTTTACTTACTTGAGTTTTGATTAAAATTTAAGTTGTCTACATGTGGTTAAGATCTCATAATGCAAGTGTTCTGTTGGATTCTTTTTTATCTTATTTGATCTTGTATTTTTATATTTTTTGTGTTTTTTGTGGAGAGAGACATAAAAGTGAAGCAAAATTACATATTTAGTTATATTTTTAACAGAAGTGGGTTATAAAACTCTAACTGAGCTAACTTCAGATGAGTAAAGTGTCAAATTTCAAACCACAGGTAAGCAACTTAAATTTCAGTCAAATCATAGGTAGATAAGTTGTAATTTGTCCTAAAAAAAATTCCTTTAACCATGCGTTTAGGCAAAGAATATGCCATTTACACACAAATTGACAAACAAATGGATTTAAAATCCTATTACGTACAAATTTTTTTCTTTTTGAATTACGGGAGTTTAAATTCATTATTTTCTAGAAAGTCTCAGCACTCATTTTACTATAAAAGACATTGCAAAACTACGCCGATTTCTTTATGCTCGTCTAATTTTAAAGAAAATTTTCAATTTTTATATATAATAATCAAACACCCACACAACACACCCTACATTTTTTCAAAATAAGCAAAATAATTTTGTTAATTTAGCTGCATCAGCTTGTCCTTGTAAACACTCTTGTGAATCAACTTAACTGGGCCGGGGTGTGCGACTGTTGTGGACAGCGACGAAGTGGAAAGGCTACGACCATTGAAGTGCTTGCAGTGCATATGATATGATGCACGACAAAGATATCGTGTTCTTAAGTGGCGAACTAGGTGATGGCAACACCATGACTGAGGCATGTGGCATGTTCCTTGAGGACAGCGAAACCAGCTGCGATCTTGCCAAAGGTGGAAAAAAGAGTATGGAGGTCAAAGTTTGTGAAGTAGTAATCTAGCTAGGTTCAACACATACAAGGTCAACTTTGAAGGTGAGATCCCCTCGAACCCACCCTCGCCTTTTGCCTCTATTATCATTATTATATTTTATTAACGTTTGGGTTTTGAGTTTGCAGTGGCTATGGAGGTCATTAGGTTTGAAGAAGGGTACTGAATTATTGATGGTAAAAGGTGTTATCATCGTTGTTGTTGTCACATATGACGTTCATGACGTTATAGTTCAACAGACGATGAAGGGGTATCATTTAGAGACTTAGAATGGGAATAGAAAATTATGTCTGCTTTTTGAAGGGAATTAGAGCCAGAATTTTTTATCCCCAAGTCCTGGCTTTTTAATCCCATGGGAAATTTTAAATTTCCGTATTAGGCATTGCCAAACTCAGGGTTTTAAAATAGTAAATTTGAAATTCTCACTTAATTCTAAATCTTGGCTACAAATGCACACACTTAGCCTAAGGCAACACATCAACAATTACTCTTAAGAAAAAAAAAATCAATTAAAAAGAGCAATCAAGTACTAGGAGTGGGTTTTAGGTAATTCAACTAGTAAAGGTTATGATGGTTAAATAAGAAATCTGGGGTTCAATCCTTCCTGCCTACACCAAAAACTGATTGATGTCTTGGTCTAATCATAAGGAGCTACCACCAAGAGCGGACACTATAAGTCAACATCAACAATTACTCTTAAGAGAAAAAAAAATCAATTAAAAATAGCAATCAAGTACTTAAAGAAGCTTAAAGAAGAGTGAGTTCCAGTTAGTTCAACTAGTAAAGTTTTAAATGGTTGAATAAGAGATCTGGGGTTCATCCTTCTTACACCCAAAACTGATTAGTGTTTTAGTTTAATAATAAAGAGCTACCATCAGAAACAGACGTCATAAGAGTAAATAGTCAAGGGAGTTTTTTTTTTTTTTTTTTTCTAAAAACCTTGTCATATATATTCAGAATATTAATTTCATTATAAAAAGGCTCTCATTTAGTTTAAAAAATCTTTCTAATATTGTTGTTTCTCTTTGGTAGTAGGGTCACTTTGTCCAAAGACTAAGAGGATCCCATTCAAGCTTCAAGAATTATTTCCCGTTTTAGGTAAGCCTTCTTGTGATTTTCATTTTCTTTTATGCATTTTTTTTTCTCTTTTCTGAGGTTATATATATATAATGTAGTAACATGCCCAAGGTAGAGATGTAATTAAGAATAGGCTTTTCTGCCTCTCCGGTATATACTGCATGATCGACCTTGAATATACACCCTAGGTATCTGGGTATGCAACCTTAGTCATGCGTACACAGTAAAACCTAAAAACTAGACATCTAGACCTTTTTAGGGACACCAAGTTTGAAGAAATTTGAGCTCCCAACAACCTGAAAATAGAATTGACAAAGGAAAAAACTAAAAATCGGAAACATGAAGGTGAATTAATAAGATCGGGTGATGTGGCAGTGCCATCTCACCCCAGTCACCTATCAAAAGGGCAGCTAGAGGGAGATGTTGCCAAAACTCCCCCAAATCTTTATAAATTCCCCCACTCCCTTTGGACAAATCACCAATAAAAATTCCCAAAAAATTCCTCTCTCTCTCTCTCTCTCTCTCTCTCTCTCTCTCTCTCTCTCTCTCTCTCTCTCTCTAGGCTTCTCTCTAG
Source organism: Castanopsis chinensis (assembly GCA_032878915.1). Classification (NCBI taxonomy): domain Eukaryota; kingdom Viridiplantae; phylum Streptophyta; class Magnoliopsida; order Fagales; family Fagaceae; genus Castanopsis; species Castanopsis chinensis. The sequence goes on from JAVQMG010000122.1 coordinate 22,982,873, forward strand.
ATCTATTTTCTCTCTTTATCCCCTAGAAAACTTCTCTAAAATTGATACTCCAGTCCCTTCTCTTCTCCTTTTTCACCTCCAAGAACTCATAGGTGAGCTTCCAAAGCTCTTTTTAAAGGTGAGATGGTGTAGCGTCTTCCATAGCTACACCGTCCTCCCTTTTTTAGGTTTTAAACACTACACACACACACACACATATATATATATATGAAATGCTCTTTTTTTAAGTTCCTTTGTCTCTTTAATGTTTCTATTTCTTGTTATATATCTCCATACTTGTGTGTGTTTATGTTTATGCTCTTTACTCCTTAAAGTTCTATTTTACTTGTTAGACAACTTGTTCCTTTTTGTCACCAATTTTTAAGACATTTTTTCGTTGTTGTCTTCTCTCTTTAAATCCCATGGATTTAAAGGAGGAAAAACAACCCAATACCTTTGATATATCTTCATCTTCCTAGATAAAAAAACTCATGGAGGAATAGTTTTATGCAGGGCCAACCTTAGTGGGAAAATGAAGATTTACCATTGGTGGATTCAATTTAAATGAACCTTAAAAAATTTTCCAAGCACATTATGGTATGCTTCTGGGAATAGGAATAGGGTAACTCAAAAGAGTGAGTCCCGAGACCTCTTTTCCCAATTTGGAAGACAACCTATAAGCTTGACTCTTACATGCTTTAAGGTTTCTTTAAGGGGAATTTCTATAATAAAAAAAAAAAAGTTTTAATCCATATCTTTTAATTCTTTTATTTTATTTTTTCCCTTCTTTAAATCCCTTGGATTTAAATACAAAAAATAATCCTACACCTTTGACAAATTTTCATCTTCCTAACTAGAAAGTTCGTGGAGGAATAGCCTCTTGCATGGCCAAACTTAGTGGTAAAATGAAGATTTACCATTAGTGGGTTTTTCTTAAATGGATCTTAAATTTGTTTCCAAATACAATATGGGTATACTTCCGAGAATTGGGAAAGGTCCACTCAAAAGAGTGAATCTTGAGACCTCCTTTTCCCAATATGGAAGAGAATCCATAAATTTGACTTTTTACAAGTTTAGGTCATTTGAGAGGAATTTTCATTTTAAAAGAAAAAAGTTTTGAATCTTGTCTTTAAATTATGCTCTTATAAGTTGCTTTTACTTTCAAGTATTTAAATTATGTCCTTACCTTAAATTACCTTTTAGTTTCAAACCTTTTGAATTATATTCTCCATTGCTTTAATTTATGCATTTTTACCTTTGAGCTCTTTAAATTTTCCTTGTTATCTTTCTCTTGTGTACGAGGGTTTAAGAGTGCAAGCTAGGTGCTAGCACCATAAACCCTAGATTCCCAAAAAGCCAATAGCTCGAGTAAAGAAACCTTTAAAAATAATGTATTTTCAAAAGATGAGAAAGGCTCTAATGACTATTCCTTTTTTACAATGAATCTTTTTATAGAAAGTTTCCTTTTAAGTTCATAAAAAGCCTTCCAAAGGGGAATTTTTTAAATCCACCATTTTTAAAATCTTATCCTTTTCAAATTAAATTGTTATATCCTAAAAAGATGAACAAAAACCACAGATTTTTCTCAATACTTCTTTTTTCATAAGAAAAACCATGGAAACCACTTTTTTAAATTAAACTTTTCTTTTCTATTTGTTTTTGGGGTCTTAATTTAGGGTTATAAAAATCATTTTCCTAAAAATAAATTCATCTTTCCTTTGTTTTGAATTCTCTCTACAAATGATTTTTAAGCTTAAACCTTACTTTTATGGAAACTTTTTTCTTTGGTTATCATTTCAAGACATAAATTTGGATTCTCTTGAAAGATGAATAAAAAAACCACGGTTTTCACTAAAACCATGGAAACGCTTTTCTCAAAAACCCTCCTTTGCTTTACAATGGTTTTGCCTCAAGTTTTAGGCTTTTTCTTTCAAATGCTTGGAAATTCCATTTTCTTTAAAGTAGTTTCTGTTAGGGTTTGTGCCCTAAAATCCAATTTATTGGCATGTCATAAATAATTATATGAGACTATTTCCAAATGAACCAATGAAACATTATCATAGTCCATGAAATGCATTGTAAGTGATTTAGTCACAGAAGATATAAATCACAAGTTTCTTGTAAACTCAAAACGTAGTTCGTAGTCGATGATGAAATTAGGCGTTTCATTTGCGAAGACTATAACACATCAACTAAAATGGTTTGTCTTGATCATGGAAGTGGAGACTTCTAGTTGATGTGTCTTAAGTGTTAAGACATATTGAACTAAACCGCTGTGAAATTAATTATTCAATCAACAAATGTCACCTAAATGATTAATCTCACGATTTCTAATTTCATAGACTCTTAATCTTGAAATGATAGTTAACTCGATCATAAAATGTAAGTTACATTGATATATCAAGAGTGAGATCTAATATTGACGGTCAAAACCTCAGTGGGTTGGAGAACACATATTCTCAAGATGGAACCCATAATATCTTTTTATAAAGACATGAAATATCCTCTTGAGATAAGTTTAATGGGAACTCGTTACTCAGGGTGCCCACTTTAGTAAAGAGCTACTAAAGTTATATTTATTGAAATCGGATTTCAATAAATATGAATAACTAAAAGATTAAACCGCGCACTTAAGGATAAAATAGTTGTTTACAAAGTGACAGTTCATTATGACTTTATTCACTATGGATATTACATGGAGGGGTCAAATGATAGTGGTATTAAATAAGGTGGAGTCTTGGGATATAATTTATTAATAAGGCCTAGAGTTCAATTATATTTATATAGTGGTATTAAATATAATTAATGGTAACTTTGGACTTGTCAAAAATTGACAGATAAGCCCAAGGCCCATTAAAGCTAGAGTCTTAGTTAATCAAGGTAGTTAGTATGTATGTATGATTACAAGACTCTAATTGGTTACTTTTAATCAGTCTTTATGTACACATCTCATCCCAAGCCACAAGCTAAAGCCCAATTGGATAGGCCCAAAAGGCTAACCCAATTAGATAATCAGTATTTATTTAATAAAAGTTATTAAATAAAGTAACTACCAAGGTAATTAGTATGTACGGATAATTAAAAGAAGAGAAAATAGTTTTGCTCTATAGATTTTTGGGAATACACTTTTCTAAAGGAAAATCAATGTGTACATAAAGACTGATTGAGAGACCACTCTTCTCGGGCATCACGTGGAATTGGGATGTTGATTAGAGGTATTCTCAAGTCTTGGTTTTGAATTTCACTGCATCAAGGTACGCTTGCTATTCTTTGTTCTAGAATTTAAGGTTACATGTTATTTCTTATGAATGAAGTAGATTCGTGTCTATTGTTTCCGCTATGTGTTTTGTATGAGATGCAAAACCAGATTTTTCAACAGTTTCAACCTTAAAACTTTTCATTCTTTCAAAAATCCCTTTCTTAAAACCAATCTTTTCTACCTTACATAAATGAATAAAAACCATAATTTTCATTAAAACCGTGAAAACCCTTCTATAAAAAAAAATATAAAAAAAAAGCTCTTTTTATTAAATGACTTTGGTACCAATTTGGGTTTCTAAAAATTCTTTTCCCAAAATGAGGTTGTTTTTCCCTTATAAATAGTTTTTAATCTTATACGTTATTTTCATAAAAACCCTTTTCAAAAAGCAAACCGTTTTCCAAATGGTATAAAATCTAGTTTTGGGTATGTTCTTTCTAAAAGATTTGAGAATTTTTTCTCTTAAAATAGGAGTTTCCAAAAAGGTTTTTAACCTTAAAAGTTTGTTTTCTTTAAGGTCTTGTTCATAAAAATGCTTTCACTTTCCAAAATTCACCTTCTTAAAATTAGTATGTTCTTTATGTTTTCACTTCCCCAAGTTTAAACCCTTATTTTAAAATATTTTTCCCCAAAACTTATTAAAATAAGGTACTGTCCTTTGGATAGGTGGTGTGGGATGCCTAACAACTTCACCACCCGTAACTAAACTTCCATGTCCTAGAATCTTTGGTTTGAGACTTTGGTTTATTTTAATTAATTAATTTTCTCCAAATCGGTTTTTAGTTAATTAGGTAACTAAAAAGAAATAGAAAAATAGGTGACCAATCACACAAAATACAAAACCAATGAAAAAAGAGCCTCACCCACACCTCACCCCGGAAACACATGCACACATAGAGTTATGTCGCCAAGCCCCCAATGTGTGAAACTAGGAAAAGAAGAATTGAGAGGGACCAAGCGTCCATAGGATGGCCCAACATTAGAAGCCCAGATTGTTTCATGAGAGTCCAAATCTACTATCTCACTCCATGCTCCACAAACCAATTTATGCCACTTGTCCAGTGATTCCTAATTTTATGCTACTTTATTTGATTTATTTAAAATAATTTTTTTTAATAAAAAATAAACCAACACATAATCATCCCTACCGTGACCACCAATGTTTGCCCATCCCCACTAACATGAGTTTGTCGCCATCAACTCTAGTTATGGCCACGAACAACATCACTGTTGACTTTTCATTTTAGCTAGACCATAACCACTGCCTCTATCTACTCCATGTTTTCTTGCCATCAATGTCCTTGAGGAGCACAAATTAAACACAACTTTAAGAAGGTTTTGATTCGTTAAATAGAACATGTTGATGGTAGTCCTAGACCCCTTATTCTTATTAATTTTGATTTGAATAGTTAAAATTTCCAACTATATTTTAATCTTTCTAAGAAATATATTATCTGGAAACCTTTTTAATTTTGGAGGAGTTGAGTAGCGGGAGAGAAGAATAAGAAACCATGGTGGTGGTTCCTTGTTAGTGGTGTCACCAAATGACGATGATGTCATGGGTGTTCAAATCAACTTTAGATCGACCTCAACTTGTTGGTTGTGACTAGAGTTAATGACGTTGATGAACTCGTGTCAATGATGTTAGGCTGAGGTTGGTGGTTAGGGGTGGGGTTGCAAATGTGTTAGATTTTTTTTCTTTTTAAAATTTATTTTAGGTAAGTCAAATAAAATAACAAAAAATTAGGAATTAGTGGACAAGTGGCATTTTTTGATTTGTGGAGCATGGAATGGGATAGAGAGAACGGGATAGACGATTTTGATTCTTTTCACAATGATCTATTTTAGAAGGCCACATTTAAGAGGAAACATTAATTCATCTATTCCTTTAGAACCTTAAAATGTCATTCTTCCCAAAATTGGGGGGAATAAGAGGGAAGGAAATGAGGTTTAATAAAATTTTCACTAAAACTACTAAAATGCCCTTATATATTCAGCCTTTATTTTAAACCAATGGTTTAATAATAATTATGATTAAATGATTCAATTCTTTTCTTTCTATGTTACTCTCAAATAAATTACTTACCTTCTGAAGTTTTGTTTAAGTTTCTCCATCACTAAGACAGCTTCTTTGGGGCTCCAGAAAAACTTCCCTTAGGCATTAGAATTGACATTCCTTCTAGTGAGGATTTTTGTACCTCAAATAACAACATTACCTGTAGGCTTTGTGGTTTTTTCTTTCTTTGGGGTTTGGAAAACAAGAGCAATGTGTGTTACTATGAAAAGTTTAACGGATCATTGGAGCAATCTCCCTTTGAACGATATGGAGGGGTTTGATTTGCAATTGCTGGAGGAAAGATCTACAAAGGAGTTCACCATTGCTGCAAAGTTCCTCACAAAACAAGCTCTAAACATAGATGCAATTATCAGGACTTTTAGCCCTCTATGGCAATCAATAAACGATTTTGAAGTTAGGAAGGCTGGTGATCATGTCCTGTTGTTTGTCTTTGATAACAAGAAAGAGGTGGAAAAAATTCTAACAAATGAGCCATGGAGTTTTGACAAACATTTTGTCGTGCTCCAATGGTATAAGAAGGATGCTCTAGTACAAGACCTAAAATTTGACAAGGTTTCAGTATGGGTGCAAGTCCATGATACTCCGATTCGCTTTATGAATCGAGGTGTAACGGAGGAGTTATGTGAATTCATTGGTAAGGTTGCAAGGAAACAAGGGATAGTGAGATAGTTGGGGGAAGTTTCATGTGTCTCTGTGTATCTTAGATATCAATTCTCCTTTATGTCGTGGTCGTCGCTTTTCACTTAAATAGGGAGAACAAGGATGGGTGTCTTTCAAATATATAAGGCTACCTAATATTTGCTGTTGGTGTGGTTTCTTAAACCATGTTGATAGAGACTGTGATTTATGGATAAAGAGCGATGGAAAACTCACAAAGGAAAACCAAGCATATGTGGCTTGGGTTCGTGCACCCTATTCGAAGGGAAGAAATTTCATCGTGAATGTTCCAGTTTTATGAATCTAGGAAAAAGGCTACTCAACTGACTGCGTAGAATGGAGGAAAGGAAATGGTGCTAGCAGTGGTTTTGGGGTCAAAATTGCCATCCACGGTGGTTCAAATTCAATTTAGGGCTACTGCTAATTTAGAGGGAGAAATTAATGGTGAATCAATTCAAACAGGATTAGTGAGAGTGAGTTCAAATTATATGGGAACAAGGGCACGAGATACTTGGGATGACTTTGAAATGAGGCTTGGGGAGATTGACTGTGAGTTGAACAAATTTGAAAGCTATGTTAAGGCAAAATCAAAAGAGGATACTTCCCTTGATCACTTAAAAAAAATCCCTTCCTTATTTAGATAAGCATGCCAAAATTTCATCAAAGGATATACCAAATCCCACACACATGTGGCTGGAAGTCATTTGTCTAGTGTGCATATTGCCCTTACCACTCTCCACAATATATCAAACATTATTGGGGCACTGCTAATAGCCCTACAATGGAAATCAGAAAGTAGAAAAAAATATTGAGGGTGAATACAGATGAAGATATGTTGTATGATGGGGTGTCTCTTTGCAAGAGATTTTTTGTCTAAAACAGGTGGTTGTGAGTTACCTAGCAAAAAAAGAATGGTTTCTCATTACGATCAGAAAAACATTATCTCAATGGCGGAGGCTGATTGTTAGCCTCACCAGCAACAATAAATCTCCTATGTTGGAACTGTTGGGGGCGTAGGAACTCCCAGACAGAATAAGAGCTCGGTGATATAATACGGGCTCAAGGTCCCTCAGTTGTGTTTGTAGCCAAAACATGGCTGGACAAAGCTAGGCTGATTAGAATTTGTGACAATTTTAAATTTGGTGGAATGATAGAATGTTTAAGGGAAGGGAGAGGAGGAGGTGTGGCAGTTTTTTGGAGGAAGGAGGTGGATTTTTCTGTTGATACATACTCATCAAACCATATTGATGCTATTGTTAATAAGGGAAAGGAGGAAGAATGGAGGTTCATAGGCTTCTACGGGGAACCTAATACTAACAATCATCACATCTCTTGGGCAACTATGAGAAGATTGAAGGCAAAGCACTCCATTCCATGGTTGTGTGCAAGTGATTTTAACAAAACTAGCCGTGAACCTGTGCGTTGCGCATGATAATTATTTTTATAGTGGTTTTATTAATTATTTTTATACAATTTAAACTAATTTAGTAAAGAGTAATGTATTTTGTAATTATATTTTTATTTATTATAAGAATAATCATAAATTTAATATAGGAATAATCATAAATCATAAATTTAATAATTTTTGTTGTACTAAATTTTATTTTTTAATAAAAGTTATTTATAACATTTTGTGAATCATTAAAAAGAATATAAAATTTGGAAATTATTCTTTTAATTTTAAATAAACATTCTCAAACTTATTTTTTCTGCCTACAATCCAAAACACTGAAAAAAAGTAACTAAAAAGATTAATAAAACTTAACAAAGATTAATTGAACCAATTAGGAAAATAATTTGTTGTTTACAATCTACTAAGGTTATTTTCTTTACAGAAATTATAATTTTGTCCACCCAAAACATATTATCAAATAAACAATTATTAGCAAAATCTAATAATTAAATTTCTATATATGCATTGTTATAAAATAATAATTATTATTATAATTATAATAATTATAATTATAATAATAATTAAAGTAAAATTGCAAAAGATAATATTTGTCTCTCATCCAATCATTTTTGTTTGGTCAACCTTTGCTTTTTTCTAAATAAATGGCGTTATAAAGTACTTCTAATATAATTATTAAGAGTATTTTGTCCACCACAAAAGATTAAAAAATAAACAAAAATGATTAAAGTCTCATAGTTTAACAATTAAATTGAGCACTATAAAAATCATGCTATCAAATTACAATAGCTGCTAAATTAAATTATCCAAATCATGCTATGTAGTAGAATAATATTATATTTTTTTATTTAATCCTTTATAACGCAATATAGGATAACATTTGACAATCAAAGAGAGAGAGAAAAAAACACAACAATTAAAAAAAAAAAAGAAACTGAATCGCATTAACCTAAAGTAGATTAAAGAATATAAAAAATTATCAACCTAAAGTGAAGATGCAAGAAAAATAAAAATCCACCCAAAAATTTTGTGTGTGTGTGTGTGTGTGTGAGAGAGAGAGAACATTTTTTTTGTAAATGAAAACAATACATAGAATGAAAAAGATAGTGACAAATTTATAGTAAGAGGGTGTGAATAAGAAGAGACAAAAATAGAGGAAGATGAAGAGAAAAATGAAGAATAATATTCATGTAGAAAGTAGTGGGGAGATGAGAAGGTGAGGGAAGGAGAAAGGTTGGAGAAGTAGTGGGGAGATTAAAATGTAAGGGAGGGAAAAAGGTTGGAAAAATGTAAATATAAAAATATATATATAAAAAATAATTATAAGAAAATGGAAAGAAAAAAGATAATGACATGAACATTGACGTAGCTTAATGTGAGCGTAGCAACATTAAACATTACACATTACACTTCAGCTTTTAGTAATATATAGATTATAAGGGCTCATGAAAAGGTAGAGGGAAGACTGACACCGAATTGACAAATGCAAGAGTTTGAGATGTGTTGGATGAATGTGAGTTTCAAGATCTGGGTTTTGAAGGGAGTAAGTACACTTGGTGCAATGGGCATCATGAGGGGTATACGGTATGGGAAAGATTGGATAGGGCAATGGGTACGATGGATTGGCTTTCAATGTTTCCAACTACAAAAATGGTGCACTTGGAAAGTGGAACATTTGACCATAAGCATATAATGATTTTCCTTGCTGGAATTCCTAAAAAATCTCAAAAGCCTTGGCAGTTTGAGTAATTGTGGATGGAAGAGGAAGGTGACAGGCCACAAACGCATTGACCCCTTGTGATAACTTAGATTAATTAATTAGCCCAGTTATTAATTAATCAAATTAACATGCAATATCACGTGGCAGCACAAACAAATCACCGAAACTAAGTTATGCAACGGAAAATAAATGACACGGTGATTTGTTCACGAATGGGGAAAACCTTACGGCAAAAACCCCACCGGGTGATTTAAGGTCACCACTCCCGAAACTCCACTATTATCACAACAAACAGTTACAAGCAAGGAATCCCAAGTACCTTACCAACCTACAGTTGAACTCTTACCCCAATACCCAATTGGACTTGTTCTGTAGTGACAGTTTCTCCTTTCAATGCACGGCTCCCAAGTACGTGACTAACCAAATGCGCGGATCCCAGTACGCGACTTCAAACACCAACTAGAGAGAGAAAATTGTTGGCTGCAAAGTTCTTCAAATCATCAGAGATGAACTAGGGCACGAACTTTTGCCTTTCAGATCATAAATTGCATGAACAAGAAGTTCTGAATGAATGTGCAACTTGCCTCTACTTGACGGCCCTTAAAATAATCCTTTTATATGTCTAGGGTTAGGAGAAAAGAAGTCCCAAAGACACATTCACGGATTGGACTTGAAACAGAACTGAAAATCTGTTTTCTTTAATTCTCGACAGATAGAGGTGTCGAGGATCTGTCGAGAAGCTGTCGAGGCTCGGGGCAAAACAGCTTCTTAAAACTCGATAGATGCATGTGTCGAGGTAGGTGTCGAACTTTAAAAACTTGCACTTCCTTGCTTGTTTCTTGGATAGACTTTGATGGCTTCAACACTGGATCTTGAAACACTGTTTCTTGAAGTGTTAAACACATCCTAAATCTACCCAATTACAAGTAAAGTGCGTTTTGTCTAAGGATAAGCCAATTACATAAAATAGCGATATATGCTAACAACTTGAACTACATATGTCCTAACAATTTCCCCCTTTGACAATCCGTGACAAAACCACAACAGACAAATGAAGATATGAGAGAAGCCATAAATCACTCAACTCATACTCACTTGTTACATATAGTAAAATCTATCCTAACACAAACTCTTGAAAAACTTTGCAAGAAGAGAGTTTATGGCAAGTAGACTTTGACAACCTGTATTTCTGAAACACTTATAAACAAAACAAATCAAGGCATCTTTGTGTGAAACAGAAATAATAGATTGCATACAAGTAAAGAAAAATGTGTATAAAGACAGAAAAGAAACAACACATGTAAAGGTAGGTGAAAGAAAAACATACATCATCATATATAAGAAGAGAATAAATACAATGTATGTCAATACATGATCAATGTATCTCTGAAAAGATGAAAAAGAAAAAAAAAATACATATGATCACCTCACTACATCCCTCAATCCACACTCCCCCTAACAAAAATGTCCTATGCTCACACTCCCCCTAAGCATGACTACTCTCATACAGACCAAACTACTCCCCTTTTTTGTCACGAGTGACAAAGGGTAGGTCATGTAGACATCTCATCCAAAGAGCTCGCATCTCCATCATCATCATCGTCAGAAGCATCATCGTCATCGTCATCGCCATCATCATCAGCCTCAGTCTCAGTCGACACATGAGGTGGCAGAGGAGAAGCCTCTGGTGCAAAGCCGCCCATGGTCGCCTGTCGCCTGGCGATGCGACCAACACGAACGTTCACCTGATACAGCTCTGTGGAGAGTGTATCTAGGCGAGCATCCATGCACTGAAGCTGCGCCATGATGTCTCCTAATGTAACGTCGCTCGAAGAAGAAGAAGCAGATGCTCGAGCGGATCTGGAGGTGGTCAGACGGGAGGAAGGAGTGGCACCGTCGAACTGTCTCGATCTAAACTGTGCCTCGCTACGTTTTACGGTAGCAGCATCTATGGCAGACATGACATGGTAAGGATCGGACGAAGGGACTGGGATGGAAAAATGGCGAAGAATCCTCGTGATAGCAGAAGGGAAAATTAACTTATCACGGGTGGCCATATCTCTATAAACATCTATGATGGAAAAAATAAAGTAAGAAGGAAAGTCTATAGAGAGATCCTCTAGGAGGGACAACAAAAACCGAGCGCGAGGCTCTGTGATGGAGTTGTAGTGAGAAAGAGGGTGCAACACAAAAGTCATCACCATGTTAAGGAAATGAGGACCTTTAGCGAAAGGTCGACATGGTGTGTACATATGATCTCCCCAAGAGGAAGGACGCTCACAGAACGCCGAGATCATCTCGTCTTTGGACACAGTCCATAGACGCTCACAGCTAGGGTAATCAGGATGATCCACTCTAGGGACATGAAGAACCTCAAAGACTAACTCTAGGGTGACAGCAAAGCGCGTACCTCAAACGCAAGAGTAGAAAAGAGGTACTGAAGAATCGATCCCGTGTATGTTGGAGTAAAACTCCTGTATCAACACGAGTGGACATGTGACCGGGACGTCACACAGTGACTCCCAAGCCCGATTGTGTATGACATCGGGAAGGTCTGTGTCGGTAAAGTCTGCCAGGACAACGTGGCGTTCCAAATGAACACCTCGTTTAAAGAAGTTCTCCGAGAAGTCCTTATGGGCTTTCTCATCACGGAACCGGATAGAAAGAGGAGTAGTATCGGAAGAAGACGATCTCTTAGAACGCAGAGGGTTCTGGGATGGAATGGACTTATATTTAGGTGTCATAGACACTACTAACGCAAACATAGAGAGGGGGAAGAAGATAAGACACAAAGAAAAGTTCCAAACAATTTTAATATAAGTAGAATATACTGAAAAGAAAGAACGTATGCATGGAGAATGCATGAACATGTGACATGCAACATAAAAACATCCTGGGCTCAGCCCAATCCAAACCTAACAGCACACAATAGATTTGCACACATCTAAATGCATGACAATATAATGAGAATGCTAATATGATGTAATACATGTGGTTTTGAAGATCAAATCTCGAAAACCAACTCAACAATTTCATGAAAACCTCAAAAATTTGAAAAATCCCAAAAATTTTCAAAAACACAAAACCTAGGGTTTTAGAAAACATGAAATGCATGAAAATGAGAGAAAAGACGCTTACCAAGTGATGAAGATCGAAAAGAACACTTGAGAAAGCCTTGGGAAGAGGTTTGGAGGGAAAAAGGAAAAAAAATGAGAGAGAGAACTGTTCTATCGAGTGAGAGAGATCGAGCGAAGTGAGACAGAAATCGCGAAGAACCTTCTTATAGACCTTCAGTAATTCTCGACAGATGCAGGTATCGAGAGGTATCGAGCCTTCTATCGAGACAGCTATCGAGAAAAAGCACTTCGACAGATGAAGCTATCGAGGTCATGTGTCGAGAAGGAAGAATCAACCAAGAAGGAACCTCGATCGATCCAGAAGCTATCGAGAAGCTATCGAGCAAACAGAAAGTTTCTCGATCGATTCACCAGGTGTCGAGGTATCTATCGAGACTGCGATAAGAAAAAGTCTAAAAAGCTCGACAGACAGCTATGTGTCGAGAGGTATCGAGGAGGTGTCGAGATGCCTTTAAAAACAGTTTTTCAAAAGAAGAAAAACACAGACATGAATGCAATCAAGCATACAACTCAACCAAAGATCCAAGCAACACATTAAGCTCTCAAAAACATCTCTCAACAAGAATTTTGATGCACATGTATCTCAAAACACGCACACACACGCTAAACAAGTCTAACCAATTTTATATTTCAAAAACAAGTCAAGACAGCTTAGTGAGCATACATTAACACATATAAACCTTGTGATGGCCAAATCACATTGTACCTGCACATGTATCCAGAATAGCAAAGAGTATTGCGTGTTGTGTGTGAAAACATCGCAAGATTGCATAAGTGTCTCAATGTTATGACGATTTGAGATATGAGAAAATTACTTTAACTCACACACAATCACAACTGTTTGATGGCAACTATCACCTTCGAGGTACATCCTATAACTCCCACATCTCCTAGAAAACACACTTGCAACCATATTTTAAAGCATTTTTGATCTTTTTGCTTTTTATATCTTTGCATATTTTCTTTTAACAAGCATATCATGCATGGGCATACAAGAGAAAGAAAAGAAATACCCAATTATGTTAAGCTTTTGATATTGCACTTTTGCTATGCCGAAGCATACAGATGTCATATTATGATTGGCGAGTAATAGTGGTGAGATGGTTATTTATGCCTTTCTCTTAGGATTTTCTAGTTCAACCCGTCAAAAAGAGTGATACGAGTGTTAAGAAGAAGAGATCACTTAACCTTACTCATCACAAACAAAAAGCTACAAAGCTCACTTGCTTAGTTGTGCAGAAGAATGCTCATCTAAGTTACAGGTGATACAAAGTTTAGAAAACTATATTTCAATGGCCATTTCAAAAGTTCACATGAACTAATGCACACACACCCACACTGTTTTTGTATTTTTCAATTTTTCAATTTTTTTTTTATTTTTATCAAAGAAGCAAAAATAAAACACAAAACTGAAAACACACAAACAAAAACATGTAAAGCAAAATAAAGCATAAAACTAGACTGACTCAAAACAGTAAAGAACCACACAAATAATGCAACACACAAAAACAGGAGAGAGAAGAAGAAGTGACTAAAATCACTTAGATCCCTTTGCCTTCCACACCTTGGAAGAACCTTTCCTTTTGGTCGACTCTTGAACCGGTGAAGATGGAGAAGAATATGAACCGTTCAAGTTCGAAAAGAACATGATGACTTTAAGAATGTCTCCAAGGGGAGCGAGAGAAGACTGAAGCTGATTCTGGCTCCCAGATGCTATCATGCCATTGCTCTGTTGAGTGTCACGCCACTTATAGCAATTTGGTCGAGTGTGACCGGCAACACCACAATGATAACAGAGATGTGGCTTCTTCTATTTGGGATTTTGAGAGTTAGCCTTCTTATTTCTAGGGTTTCTAGATTCCCTTTTCTCAATTTGAGGGGGTGCTCCTAGGATGGACTTGTCCTTGTCTACGTTCTCCCTAGCTAATTCAGTTTTAACATTCTTATCTTCATTTTCAATGTTATTAGCAGGTGGAACAAATACAGTAGTACTAGTAGGAGGAGTATTAGAGAGAGAGAATTCATACCCCAATCCAGTACGGTTTGAAGAAGATCTCTGAGCACTTAGCATCTCGTCCAGCTTTGCACTTGACGTCCTCTCCAATTGTGCTCTGACTTGAAACAGCTCCACTTCAAGCTTCTTCGTCCTTTCAACCAAGAAATTGTTTTCGAACCTCAGTGCTCCAATGGTTTGATTCGCTTCATCAACCTTTGTGGACAGCTCCTCACGGTTGAGTTCCACATCACTGAGCTTCTTGGTGGCCAGCCTATAGAGTTTCTCATGCTTCTCAGAAAACTTGTACAGTTTCTCATAGGCGGTGTGGATATCATCTTGATCATCCATAATCTCACACTTGGAATCCACCAATTCCTTCTCTTCATTCACTTCTTCAGTAACCCCATCAGTAGGATTAACAGTGGCAGTGAAGGCATTCAAGATTCCGTCGTCTTCATCTTCGGAATCGTCCTCAGGCTCCGTGTCGCTTAAGGTAACAGCAAGTGCCTTACTCTTCCCTATACTCTTAAGATACGTAGGACACTCTTGTTTCATGTGTCCGAAGCCTTGACACCCAAAACATTTTGGCCCAGCGGGAACAGTGTACTGACCGCCATCCTTGACATCCTTCTTCCCTTTATCAGAATTCTTGAATTGTGAAGAACTGGATTGTCTATGGTCTTTGTTGAAGCCCTTTCCATTTGCATTCTTCATGAATTTCTTGAATTGCCTTGTGATGTAGGACTTCATCTTGGAATCTTCATCATCTGAAGAATCATCTGTATCACTGCTCTTGGCCTTTAGTGCCAAGCTCTTGCCCTTACTTGACTTGCCTAACCTAGTCAGCCCTAACTCATAGGTTTGCAAGTTTCCAACCAGCTCAGTCAGAGGAATTCTGTCAATGTCCTTTGATTCCTCGATCGTCGTGATCTTAGCATGGAATCTCTCAGGCAGCGATCTGAGCACTTTCCTCACTATCTTGGGTTCAGGGATGGTTTCCCCAAGATTGAAAGCCGAGTTTACTATGTCCTTGAGCTTGGCATAGAACTCATCAAACGACTCATCCTCCTCCATCTTAATTTCTTCAAAGCGTGTGGTGAGCCTCTGTAGCTTTGAGTCTTTGACAGCCTTGGTGCCCTCATAGGTTGTCTGGAGGATGGTCTATGCTTCCTTAGCAGTTTCAGTTGAGGAAATTTTCTTGAACTCCTCATTGGTGACTGCACTGAATAGGGCATTCAATGCTCTGCTGTTGAAATTTGCCGCCTTGATCTTAGCATCATCCCAGTCAGCCGGCGCTTCTGTAGGCTTGGTCCAACCTATCTCCACAGCTTGCCACACCTTCTCATCTAAAGACTATAAGAAAGCTCTCATGCGTACTTTCTAGTATGCATAGTTAGTGCCATCAAATAAAAGAGGTATAATTAGAGATTTTCCTCTATCCATGACAGCAGGGGTCAATTGGATCACACACAATGGATTAAACCCTAATTAGAGTGTACTTGCTCTGATACCACTTGACAGGCCACAAATGAGTTGACCCCTTGTGATAACTTAGATTAATTAATTAGCCCAGTTATTAATTAATCAAATTAACATGCAATATCACGTGGCAGCACAAACAAATCACCGAAACTAAGTTATGCAACGGAAAATAAATGACACGGTGATTTGTTCACGAATGGGAAAAACCTTACGGCAAAAACCCCACCGGGTGATTTAAGGTCACCACTCCCGAAACTCCACTATTATCACAACAAGTAGTTACAAGCAAGGAATCCCAAGTACCTTACCAATCTACAGTTGAACTCTTACCCCAATACCCAATTGGACTTGTTCTGTAGTGACAATTTCTCCTTTCAATGCACGGCTCCCAAGTACATGACTAACCAGATGCGCGGATCTCAGTACGCGACTTTAAACACCAACTAGAGAGAGAAAATTGTTGGCTGCAAAGTTCTTCAAATCATCAGAGATGAACTAGGGCACGAACTTTTGCCTTTCAGATCACAAATTGCATGAACAAGAAGTTCTGAATGAATGTGTAACTTGCCTCTACTTGACGGCCCTTAAAATAATCCTTTTATATGTCTAGGGTTAGGAGAAAAGAAGTCCCAAAGACACATTCACGGATTGGACTTGAAACAGAACTGAAAATTTGTTTTCTTTAATTCTCGACAGATAGAGGTGTCGAGGATCTGTCGAGAAGCTGTCGAGGCTCGGGGCAAAACAGCTTCTTAAAGCTCGATAAATGTATGTGTCGAGGTAGGTGTCGAGTTTTAAAAACTTGCACTTCCTTGCTTGTTTCTTGGATAGACTTTGATGGCTTCAACACTGGATTTGAAACACTGTTTCTTGAAGTGTTAAACACATCCTAAATCTACCCAATTACAAGTAAAGTGCGTTTTGTCTAAGGATAAGCCAATTACATAAAATAGCGACATATGCTAACAACTTGAACTACATATGTCCTAACAGAAGGGTATAGGGAAGCAATTAAAGATGCCTAGGTACATGAAATTCCAGGGAACTCGATGACCCAAGTAGAGGGTAAATTTTAGAGATGTTAGAAAAATCTAAAATGGTGGAGCCAGGTTATATTCAAAAATTTTACAAGATTGATCAAGGAGAAGAAAGATCAATTGAGAAGTGCTAAAGAGGCAGCCATCAAAAGGGGTAGCATGGCATGGGTTCAAAAGCTCAAGAAAGAGATCAGTGGGCTTTTAGTGAAGGAAGAAAAAAAATGTGGAAGTAAAGATCTCATGTGCTGTGGTTACATGAAGGGAATAACAACACTCGGTACTTTCATAGTCGAGCCACTCATCAATTTCGGAGAAATAGAATTGACAGTTTGGAAGACACAAAAGGGAAAATTTGTTGTGATGAAGAAGGGATAGTTGCTATCCTTATAAGTTATTACTAGCAACACTTCACAACCTCTAACCCGTCCATGGTGGATGCAGTAGTGGAAGACATTCCAGTTTCTATTGATGCTGACATGAATAGATTGCTCACTGCTGAATATACTAGAGAAGAAGTAGAAAGGGCCTTGAAACAAATGGAGCCATTGAAAGCCCTAGGTCTAGACGGGTTACCACCTCTTGTTTTCCAGCAATATTGGGAGTGCATTGGTGATGAAATGTCCATTGCAATTCTAAGCTACTTGAACTCGGGTACCATTCCTCCCTCTATAAATCATACTTTCATCATTCTCATCCCTAAGGTAAAAAGCCCAACTAAAGTTTCAAAATATCGCCTTATTTCCCTCTGTAATATTATATATAATCTTGTTCCTAAGGTTTTTGTGAATAGGTTAAAGTGTATTTTGCCTATGATTATCTCTGAATCTTAAAATGTCTTCCAGTCGCATAAAGCTATCTCTGACCCTTAAGTTAGATATGAGCACGACCTATGATAGAGAGGAGTGGAAATTCTTAGAACAAACTATGGAAAAGATGGGATTTTGTACTCAATGGGTTTCCCTAGTTATGAGTTGTTTAAAGAAAGCTTCTTCCTCTATTCTAGTGAATGGTGAACCAAAAGGGGATATCAGGCCTTCTAGGGGTATTAGGCAAGGTGATCCTTTGTTCCCATATCTATTTTTGATTTGCTTAGAACCTTTAAATTGGTAACTTCAGGAAGCAACCAAGGATGACTTGATTAGAGGCTTTTCTTTGTGTCGACATGGTCCGAGAATCACTCATTTATTCTTTGCTAATAATAGTTTACTATTTTGCCGATATGAGATGGGTAACTTGCAGGCTATACAGAATATCCTACAGCTTTATGAGTAGGCGTCAAGGCTGAAAATCAATCGGGAAAAAACAACTGTGGTTTTAGCAAAGCTACCTCAAAGGAAAGGGAGATGGAGATTATAAATTATTTGGGGGGGAAGGAAGTTAGGGAATATGAAAAATACCTCGGCCTTCTAGTTGTGGTGGGGAAAAATAAGAAAACAAGCCTAAACTTCATAAAGGAAAGGGTATGGAATAAACTCCAAGGGTGAAAGGAGAAGTTACTATCTCAAGCGGGTAGAGAGGTTTTTCTTAAGGCAGTGGTTCAAGTGATCCCTCCTTTTGCCATGAGCTATTTCAAGCTTCTCATTGACCTTATTAATGATATTGAGATGATTATTAGAAAATTTTTGTGAGGGGAGTAAAGAAAAATTCATTGGAAAAGTTGGGAGACACTGTGCAAACCAAAGACAATGGGAGGGATGGGTTTCAAAGACTTGGCGAATTTTAATGAAGCAATGCTTTCTAAGCAAGTGTGGGGGTTGTTGAAAAACCACTCATCGTAGTTTTTTTGGGTGTTTAAAGAAAAATACTTCCCTCATGGCTTGATTTTTTATGCTAAAATATCATCAAGTTCCTATGCTTGGCAAAGTATCTTAAAAACTAGGAAAGTTATTCAATTTGGTATGCTTTGGAGAGTTGATGATGGACAAAGAATTAAGATTTATGAGGATAGGTGGCTACTTGGTAATGGGTCCTCCAAAGTCGTTTCACCAAGAAAGAAGTTGGTCAAAGATTGGACAATTTCTAAATCAATTAACAGGGATGTTGGAGGGTGGAACAGCTATGTAGTAGATTCCTTATTCCTTCCCTTTGAAGCACGAGGAATTAAAGGCATACCTCTGTGTATGACAATCCAAGAGGAGAGCAATGCAATACCATCGGGTTCAAATGCTAATGAAACTAAAAGTTTTTGGAGAGCATCTAGAAGCTTAGAGTCCCAAACAAGGTGAAGGTTTTTTTATGGCCTGTTTGTTCTGATGTGTTGCCAAAAAAAAAACCAATCTGCAGAAGAGGAAAGTGGTGGAGAACCCCATATATGATTAATGTCAAAAAACAACAGAGAGCTCTATTAATGCTATTTTGTATTATGATAGTATTATCATAGTTTGGGAGCCAGCTTTTGCAGAAATTAGAAAGAAATGCCCTCAATTGTCCATGGTGTGTGATTTGGTGTGCATTGTTTAGAGTGAGCTGAAGAATTGGGATGTGTTTGCGATGGTTGCATGGTTTGTGTGGTTCTAGAGAAACAAAATCAAATACAAGGAGTCAAGCATTCCCCTACATCAGCTCTTTTTGTCTGCAACTACTTTGTTGACTGAGTTCTAAAAAAAATTCCATGTGCATAGGCTCAAGCAAAAACCAAATTTAGTAAGATGGAAGCCCCCAACCACCGATGAATGCAAGGCTAATTTTGATGAGGCAGTTTTTGTTGAAATTGAGGAAGCTGGGATTGAGGTTGTTATTCAAAATGAGAAGGGGGAGGTCATGGTAGTGTTGTCTAAGAAAATGGCTTTACCTTCTTCGATAGAGGTCCTAGAGATGTTGGCAGCGAGAAGAGCTGCAAATTTTGCAGTGGAGCTTGGTTTTCAGCATGTCAACTTTGAAGGTGATTTTGAAGGTGTGATGAAAAGCTTAGTAGTGGGGGACTTTACATATGCAGTAGTTGGTCATTTGGTAAAAGACTTTAAGTCTATAGTAGGTTCCTTTCGAACCTACTCTATCTCTCGTATTAGGAGGCATGGTAACAATGTTGCTAATGCCTTAGCAAGGGGAGCTAGATTTTCTTTTCCATTGCAAGTTTGGATGAAGGAAGTTCCACCAGACATTTACCATTTTGTTGTTAAAGATTTTCCAATTAAATAAATAAACCTAATAGGGGTTGATTCTCAAAAAATATATATATATATATATATATATATTACTTACCTTCCATTCCTTTTTATTATTTTATTTTAAAACTTCCAAATAAGGTGTGGGTTCCAATTAGTTCAACAGATAAAGTCTTTAGTTGGGAAATCAATCCCCACTTACACCAAAAACCTAAATCCTCACCTAACTCCACTCCATTTCTTCCAAAGAAAAGAATAAATAAATTTTATTCTATTCATTTATTTTCATTTAATTTCCATTACTTAAATTAATTCCATTTTTTTATGAGCTCCCAAATGAAGTGTGAATTTAATACAAGGATATTGTTAACTTGGATACCATAGGCAAAGCCCTCAACCATGCACCATGAAGTTGGCCTTCCTACTTTGCACAATGATAAAGCTTGTGGCATAAGGAACCACAATAATTTATCACAAAAATTCAATAGTCTTTTTATATTTGAAATATTCTTAAATTGGTTCTTTCTCATCCAAAGTTTCTAAAAACATTTTATTTAAATCTTATATTAATTACATATAATTTATTAAAACCTTAGAGTTTGGGTAAGTTTCATATAAGCTTCAAAATTTTAAATAAATTTCATTTAAACCAGTTTATCACATGACATTTAATGTGGTTAATAGAAAAATTATAATATAAGGTTTAAATAAAAACAAGCTCAAAATCTCCTTTCTCTAGATTCAAATGGTGAAAATCAACGGTGAAAGAGAAAGCCGTTCCGATTCGAGGCAATGTGGTTGTCTGAGTTTGAGTGCAGTAGGGTTGTTTCAATTGCGTGGGCTTGCAATCCTAAAGGCACACCAATGGTTGCAGCAACTAAGAAAATTAATAAATGAAAGAAGATGCTAAAGGCTTGGAACAGAGACCGATTTGGGAGCGTTTTGTAGAAAATTAAAAAGACTAAGGAGTTGTTGTGGAAGGTAGAGGAGGTCTTGGCCAAAACTGGGAGCATTGAAGAGGTGAGTTGGATGAAGAAAGAGCTGAATGCTTTATATGATAGAAAGGAAAGAATGTGGCAAAAAAGGTCTAGGCTTCAGTGTTTGCAATGTGGAGATTGAAACACAAAGTTTTTCCATGGTTCGACTACTCAAAGAAAGCGAAGAAATTTCATAAAAGGCCTTAGGGATGCAAACGGTACATGGTATGGAGATATTTTTTCGGGTTTGATAACTACCTACTATGTAGATTTGTTTAAGTCCTCAAACCCATGTGATTTGGATAAAGTGTTGGATGGAGTTCAACGTTTTATGACTGAAGATATGCAAGCTGATCTGGCTAAGCCCTACACGAGGGATGAGGTTGAGTTTACAATTAAAGAGATGGCTCCTTTAAAAGCCCTGGGACCTAAAGGAATGCCCCTATTGTTCTACCAAACATATTGGACTGAGGTTGGTATGGATGTCTCCCAAGCTGTCTTGTCTAGTTTAAATTTTGGCTCCTTATTGAAATCCATTAATCATACTTTTATCACTTTAGTTCCAAAAGTTCCAAACCCTGAAAGAGTGATTGATTTCAGACCTATAAGCTTGTGTAATGTGATTTATAAAATTTTTAGTAAGGTGATTGAAAATCATTTGAAACCTCTCCTAAATTCTATTGTTTTAGAAGCTCAAAGTGCCTTTATTTCTGATCGACTGATTACCAATAATATTCTTATTGCTTTTGAGTACCTTCACCACATGAAAACCACTTGCACGGGGAAGATAGGTTTTATGGCTCTTAAATTAGATATGAGCAAGGCTTATGACAGGGTGAAATTGATTTTTCTTGAACAAATTCTTTTGAGGATGGATTTCCATGAGACTTGGGTAGCTTTGATTATGGAGTGCATTACAACAATGTCATACTCCATTTTGGTTAATGGTGAGCCAAAAAGGTTTGATTAAACCTTCCATGGGCTTAAGACAGGGTGACCCCCATTCCCTATATCTGTTTCTCTTTTGTGTGGAAGGGTTGAATGCCATTCTTAGGAGAGCGGCTTTGAATGGAGAAATTTAAGGGTTTTCTTTATGTCATAATGGTCCAAGGATTACTTACCTTTTTTTTCACAAATGATTGCTTATTGTTTTGCAGATCCACTTTGGAGGAATGCGAGAAAATTCAAGAGCTTTTATCCTTTTATGAAGCGGCTTCGGAGCAAATGCTTAATAAGAACAAGACCACCTTGTTCTTTAGTGGAAACACTGATGAGAAAATGAAAGAGGCAATTAAATCATCTCTAAATGTTCTAGCTATTCAACATTATAAGAAGTATTTGGGGCTCCCTTCTTATGTAGGGAGAGTGAAGAAAGAGTGCTTTACCCATCTTAAGGAGAAAATTTGGGCGAGAATGCAAAGGTGGAAGGAGAAATTATTGTCCTAAGTTGGAAAGGAAGTTATGATTAAGGCGGTGGTTCAATCTATTCTCACATACTCCACAAGTGTTTTCAAAATACCGGTTGGGTTATGTAAAGATATTGAAGCCATGATTCAGAAGTTTTGGTAGGGTCAAGGGGATTCTAAGAAGATCCACTGGGTTAAGTGGAGTACACTTTGTTCCTCAAAAACCGTGGGAGGTATGGGTTTTAAAGATATTCAGAAATTTAATAATGCTTTGCTTGCTAAAAGGGTATGGTGTTTTCTCAACCAAAAGGATACGTTATTATACAAGGTCTTTAGTGCAAAGTAATTTCCAACTGGGAATATACTTGATGCTTTGGTTCATCCAAAGTGCTCTTATGCATGGCGGAGTATCTTGCAGGCGCGTGATGTAATTCATAAAGGTGCTATGTGGAGAGTTGGAGATGGGAGTTCCATTGATATATGGGGACACAGATGGCTACATGACTAAGCTAAAGGTAGGGTCATTTCACCAAAACTTACTTCCACTGTGACTTATGTAAAGGACTTGTTCTATCTAGGCACGAGGATATGGGATCTAGGGTTGTTGGAGAGGACTTTTATGCCTTGGGAAGCAGAGCTGATTAAACTTATCCTGGTTAGTGAGGGGTGGGTGAAAGACTTGTTGAGTTGGCCTTTAACTCTAGATGGGAAATATAGAGTTCGAAGTGCCTATCACATGCCATCAGCGGAAGAAAGTAGTCAAGAACCAGGTCTATACTCTTCGAAAAATTCCCACCAAGTTTGGAAGAGTATTTGGAAAATTAGGACTCTAAACAAAATTCGTCACTATTGCATGGCATTGCATAAAGGGTCAGGCTATCATGTGGCATTGCTCTACAATTGCATGGAGCTTGTGGCAAAGGCGAAACATGTTGAGAGAGAACCAGTTAGCCTGGCCTCTCCATGAAATTGGGGACAAAGCTAAAGCCTTGGTGGTTGAATTTTTGGAACCAAATAAACAGGACGTCAGACTAAGAATTGGGAGCATATTAGCACATTGGGTTCCACCTCAGGATATGTTCTATAAAGCTAATTATGATGCGGCTATATTTGATAATTCAGGTTTTGCAGGTTTGGGTGTGGTGACAAGGGATTGTCATGGACACGTTATAGCTGCTTTGAGTCAGAAAATCCCGCTACCTAATTCAATTGAAGCCGCTGAAGCCTTAGCTGCACTCGGAGCTGTTGTGTTTGCTAAAGAACTATGTATTTTTAAGGTGGTTGTGGAAGTGGATTGTCTGAGGGTGGTTCAGGCCTTAAAAGCCAAGGAGAGGTGTAACACTCTAGATGGGAATATAATTGAAGATGTGCGCAACCAAAGTTTGTCTTTACCCCCTCAAAAAGAAAAAAAAGTTTATCTTTACCGTTTTGCCAATTTCAGCATGTCCAATGAGATGGTAATAAGTTGGCACATGCATTAGATAGGAGAGCGATTTCATCTGTAGATTTTGATGTATGGGTAGAAGACCTACCTAGTGAGTTAGAGTTGTATTTCAGTTTGATTTTCCTTAATAATATGGACTTCCGTGCTGCTCAAAAAAATTAATTTTTTAAAAAGCAAGAGAGAGATGTAAAAAAGGAGAAAATGAGAAAAGAAATTGCTAAGTGTGGGTGGGGCCAAGAAAAGGAAAAAATATCGACGGAAGGGCCAAGATTGTTTTTCTGTGTTGACTTTAGGAAAATCCTTGGTATACTTCTCTCATCTCGCTCGCTCGCTCGCTCAGGGTTTAAACAAAACTGAAAAAACCATGGCAAACTCTTACACTGCCTTGGTTCGCTTGCGTGCTCTCTCGTTTGCTATTTAGGGTTTTTCTTTGAGCTCCAGCGCTTCTCTCTCTCTCTCTTTGATTTCACGTGAGTCCTCTCTTCTTCTTCTTCTTCTCCAACTCTCTCTCTCTATAATATTCTTCTATTTCACTTCTAGGGTTTTGTTTATTGCTTCTCTCTTTCTTTTTCTCTTTCTCTTTCTTAACTTGATCTGAACCGTTAAAGATTCAAAATTTTGTCTTTTTAGGGTTTCAATTTTCTTTTTCTTTTTTGGTTTCGTATTTGTATGTGTGGTCTGCTATTTTGGCCGGCCCCCCAGCTTTTTTGGGATTTATGTGTGAATTTGAAATTCAAAATTTGAACTTGGCCTTTATAAATTTTCTTTTTTGAATGGAATGATACAGTATGTGAGAAACCCTTTTCTGGGTTCTGGGTTTTACTTGGAACTGTCTCAAATATTAGGATGTGTAATGGTGAATTGAGAATAATGTGTGTTACAAGATGCTTTTTTTTTTTTTTTTTATACTGAGATATGTTTGTATAATTTACGCTTTTAATTAAAATTTTGAATCATGGAGTGGTTAGGGATTATAAATTTGGGTTTCTTTTGCTGGGGAATAATGTGTGTTAAATAGTCATTCATGATTGCATGGAGCATGTCTGATTGCTAGCTTGTAGTTTGGAAGTGGTTCTTTACACTTCTGCTTGCTTTGTGTGCAGTTAATTTATAAAATTATGATGGTTTAACTATGGTTCATGAATCAGATGGCATCTCCTCCCTCTTGAACAAGGAGTAGATGATGAGGTCACATGTTCATTCCTGTATGGGTGTGAGTTGGTTTTACCTGTCATACAAAAATATATAGATGGTTTTCTAATATTTTATAGGTTGTTGGCTGTAATTGGAATATGGAACATTCTAATAGGAATAAGTATACTTGTCAACACTTTGCTTGAGTCTTTAATCTCTCGTCCATGTGATCAGGTGGTTTGCTTAGACACCAAAAGACTAAGTACTAGGATAGGTAGTCTCATTTGTACTTTAGTTCTATGCCTCTCAATACGAGTCCATCAAGCTGAGTGCTAATATCATATACAATTTTTCTGCAGTATTTTCAAGTGCGTGGAGGGATTACCAAGTGCATTTGAAAGCATTGATGCATTGATATTTGCAGTGATATTTATCCTTCCACAAGTGTAACGTTGGATATTTGCACAAATCCACATAGTAATGGATGTTTTTCATGTTATTTTAGTGGAGAGTCTTCCAAAAGCTTTTGAGATAGCTTCATAAAACCTGTTCTATGGTTAAAAAAACTGGGAAAAGAATACATCAACCTTCAAAGTAATTCTTATTGAAGTTGTTGATGCTCAAAAGTACATCAACACTGTGATGGAGTGGAAAAAGCTTGATACAAAAATGCATACTAAAGCATTACAGACTTTATCCTTTAAGAGTGATCATATGTTAATTGAAAGAGGGATTTGATTCATTTTTCCACATTAACTATCAAGAGTTCAGAATTTATATGAAAATGTTTGGACATTTAAGAATAGTCCTGTAGGACATGATGCAGTTCTCCCCAGATAAAAAATATATCCATGGTTGAGAGTCTACCAAGTTTCTGTAAAAGTCATGTATTTCAGAGTGTGCTGGTTTGGAGATGTTAATTGAGGATATCCTCTTTGTTTTTCTGTAGAAGTTATCTCATATCAGAGATGAGAAACTTTTGGTTGCTACGTAAACTTGAAGGAGTAGTAGGTCTAAAGTCAAATGCTATATCTAAAAGTCAGCTTTTGGTGCTTGGTGACATTGCTGAGAAAATAGGAGTCTTTGGGAAAGGAGATTTGGATAAATGGCCAAACCTTCAAATGAGTTTTAGACAGGAAAGAGTGACATTTGACACCAAATATGTGTAAAATAAGTTCCTTTATCTACTTTGAGTACGAAGCATAGACCATAGACCAACAGTTGATATTGTAACATATAGGTTTTTCTTTGCCTTTGAATGTAATTTGCTGGGTTTTTAAACAGATTTTAATGACAGCACTTTTTAATGTTAAATTTATCAGAAAAAAAATCTACTTTGTAAAGCTGAGTAGGAATTAGACATGTCAATATCATTTTATTCAAGCTTTGTGCATATTTTCCTGTGGTTACTAAAATATATGTTGATAGGCTTCAAGCGTATTGAATTAATCATGTGAAATCATTTCTCTTTATTTATAAACAAAGTTTATAGGTAGTCATAGTATGTTTTCAAAAATTTTCACCACTTCCATGGTGTTTACAAAAATTCTGTTTTGGTCTGAATGCAAATTGATGTGTTTAAGAGTACTAATTAACTGTCAGGTAGCTAGTGGGATTGATGGCATGCATAGTGTATTTATGATTTTTTTTTTGATGACGTGGAACCTCACCAAGGCAGGGCCCTTTGGACCCACCTCTGAGCAGTAAACCAAGAATATTTCATGCACTTTGAGATGTTCTTGTATAAAGATGGTCCTTTAGGAGAACCCTTTAGTTCGGAAACCTTAAATTGTTCACTTGTTTAACAAAAATTATGGCTTTTTAATTGAGTTCTCAAAATAAGATGTATGACCTAATATTTTAGGCATGATCGTATGATATGGAAAATGCCTTTCTCTAAATCTGAGTCAATCAAATCAAATTTTGAAATTCGCAGCTTCTCGCCAAAAAAAGCTAGAATTCCTCTTTGTAAGTAAAAGATTTCGATGACTGTTAGTTTGGTTGATGGTGGGCATTCTAAAGATAATCCACTCATTTGAAACCTGGTGGAGGGATGCAAGTGTTGGTGAGGCCTTTAGGAGATTTAACATGAATATCATTCACAGACTCAGAGCATACATAGATATTTGTATGTAGTCCTGATGATAAAGTTCCTAATAATATTGTGCCCAATTGAATATCTGATATCTAAGGAAGTTATTGATGTGTCAAATTTCTAGAGATCCTAATTTAAATGTAATGTTTGATTATGGAGTTTGTGCAAGTAGTGGAGGAATTTGTGTAATGAACTTGCATCGGATATCAAATTTTCACATATAAATCCTTCTCCTGGATAGGATGCTGAGCTTGCTGTTGTGGGGAAATTACTTTGGACATCTTTTTGAGGTATCAGGATACCCCAGTTTATTCCCTTGTCTTTCATTAAGACTGCAAAGGATCCTCAAATAATTCGATGTTTGGGCTCAGGTCGGATGTTTATGGAAATTTAAGGCTGGGCCTTAGCCATCCTGGCTTGATCTCTGGTTGGTTAGATTTGAATAAGCCTAGCCATTGAAAGAATTTCCTTTTTGGTATTGCAAGGCAACTGAAGGCAAAAGACAAAGAAATGGAGAACCATATTGTATAACCATATTTAAAATTTTTTAAGCAAAGATGTATGAGGGAAACCGTTTACTTATTGACTGATAAGGTAGAAGAACATCTGACTATCAGTTGCCAGCTCGCTTGTTACCTTTTCTGTGCTTCATTTTGTTTTTTGATCATTTGCATTTTGGAAACTTAGCTTGAATGCTAATTTTTAAAAACCTGGAACATTTTTTTTTGGTTCTTTTTGGAAGGGGCGGAGGTGGGGATTGTGATTTATATTTTACACAGTTTTCTGGGTTGTCTGATTTATAGTATTGGTAGTTGATTGGAATTTCTCCTCCCATTTCATCATTTCAAAGAACGAGAACAATCAAATATGAAAATATTTAATAACGAGCATCAATACTCTTGAGCTTAGCGGAATAATTGTCTGCTTGGCTCAGATCTCCTCATTAGTACCCTGGATGAACTTAACTGATTGAAGTATTCTTATTGAGCTGCCGAAGATATCAACCACATCATTGTTGCTGGACATGGGAGACTGCTAGTGGGTGTATCCTGTTCTGCAGCCTCAACTGCTGTTTCTATTTTCATATCACGATAACCATATCCGTTTTGTCTTTACTTTCCTTGAATTAAAATGTAATTTGTTATAGTGTTCACCATTTCATCTTGGTGGTGGTCCAATTTCTATATGATCAAACTGCAAAGCTGGTCAAGAAATAATTTGACTAGACTTCTGAGAGAAATCTTGTGTGTTTAATGAAATAGTACGAGACTAACGGGTGTATATTTTTTTCTCTGCTGCTTTTTTTTTTTGGTGTCACAAATAATTATATTCCTTTGGTCTCTAATATCCCTGAATCAATTGCAATTTATTGTAGTGCTTACCACTTCATCTTGGTGGTCCACTAATATTTACATGATCAAACTGCAATGCTGATTGGTAATAATTTGGCTAAGCTTCTGAAGATATTTTATATGTTTTTTCACAAAAAATTGGGAGCCTTGTCCCTTTATGTTTGATGTGGACATTGTGGTTAAAAAAATAGCGGCATTGTTATCCTGTATTAGAATATGTCTACCATTCCTATAGATTCATTTTTAAATGTGAATGCAGCTTTCTGATTCCAGGTAGCCAAAACTCATGCTCCTTTCTCCTTTTTCGTTTCGTAAAATTTCATTGCCTACACTTTAATCATACTTTGTTTTATATAGTGATAAAAGAAATTGCTGTAAGATATTTGGTCTAGTAGGTTCCATGATGCTGACCAAAAGTATGTTCGTGACATCTGATCTATGGAAAATGGTTATTTACTTAGATTGTGTCAAATTTCTCTTTCATGATCCTAGGGCAGTCTTCTAAGTTAATAAGATTTTAAAAAAAAATTGGGTTAAATAAACATTAAGTTTTTCTATTAATTATCTGAGGTTTTTATTCTGATTGAAACAAATTGTTGCATGATGAGTTCTTACTTATCAAAAAAAATAAAAAAAATTGTTGCATGATGAGTTTGAATGGGGAGAAAATAATATCTGTGGAACATTTCACATTATTAAGACACTACAGTAGACCTTGCAAGGAAAATAAAGTGGAGAATATAAGATAGATTTTAAGCTATTGAGATAGACTTATCTTTCTCTTGATCCAGATTATTTATAATTCAACTGAAAAAACGTGGTAAGGCTTTTGTCTCGGGCAATGAGTGGAAGCAGCAGAAAACGTGGTTCTAAGTGGGATTTGAGAGAAGAGGATCAATTTGAAGACGAAAATGTACCAGTTGATTGTTGGCCTGGAAAAGCAGGTATGTCTTTTCATGAGGAAGACTCAGAACGTAGATGGCTCTCTACGGAGGTTGCTGGTAGTAATCATTCAAAGTGGTCTGATTTGGAGAATGATTTGCTAGAGGCGAAGCATGATTTGGAACCTTTACCCAGAAGCAGTGTTTCACTCAGGGATGGTAGCTTCAGTAAAGGCAGAAACAGGAATTTGGAAGCCACTGTTGCGTGGGATGGAGATGGAAGTTATGGCATGAATATGTCTCCTGGTCTTGATGAATGGAGAGGACAAAGTCGTAGTCGCTCCCCCAAAAATGGTTGGAGCAGGTCACTCAGGTTTGATTCTTCACTTTTCATGCTCATTTTGGCAAACTGGAAAATTTTTGGAAGTTTCTATTTCAGTCTCTTAAGTCTATGGACAAAGTTTCTTGTCAAACTTGTTTGAAGAGAAACCCTTCAAACTCTCTTTATATCTTTTTATTGAATGTGAATTTTGACAAATTCATTATTAGATTGCATTTTTTTATTATATTTTTCATGCTTGCAAAATTTTAAAAAGATCAAAGATCAAAAGTTATGTCAACAATCAAATGTTTAAATTTTAAGTTTTTGTAGTCTTAAATTATGCATAAAAATGTGTTTATGGATCGAATAGTAATTAACATCCGATTTGAACAAAATTTGACATGCATGTTAAGAACATAAAGAACCTACAATCCAGCGCTTAGATTTTCAAAATATATATCCCTGTTAATTTTTTAGTGGGAGTTTGAAGGGTTTCTCTTTAAACTAGCTCGGAGAGAAACTTTGCCCCTTATCAAAACATAAAAATAAAAATATGGTTCTCTTTAAAATGTCAATGGACACAATACTACTAACTTTCCCAACTAACCCTTTATTTGAAAAATCAATGCCTATTTTTCATTGGGGGGGGGGGGGGGGTTGGCTTTTCAACAGCTTTCGTTGTTTAAACAATATAACACATATATCTACCATACTTTTTCACCCACACGTATTTCCATAACACTTACACAACGTTACTAGAACAACATTATCAAACGAGCCCTAGATATTTTGAGTTTAAATTAAAGTGGTAGTTTTGAAAACATAATATCTTTTCCTTAATTTTACTAATGGAGCCTCACCTACATTACATATCATTAATGATGGTGTCTAATATACAGAGCAATATGTCCTTCCCCCTAGTGAGGAGCACAACATGATTGGTTTATTGATTTGTCTTGCCTTTTTTGTGCGTATAATGTACAGGGGTAGGAGTAGAAGTAGGAGCAGAAGCCGGAGCAGGAGTAGAAGCCCTGTTCGTGGCATTAGACGGGAATCAGGATTCCATGACAGAAGTAGAAGCAGAGGAGCATCTACTCAATTGTGTAAAGATTTCGCAGCTGGGAGATGCCGGAGGGGCAATCATTGTCAGTTTCTTCATCAGGGTAATCAACATTATGAGGATAACTGGGAAAGTAGGCACAGGAAAGGTGGAGATTCAAAATATTCTACTCCCCATGAAGCTAGGGACTATACATCAAGAATGGGAAGATCTACTGCATATTGTACTGATTTTATTAGAGGAAAGTGTCGGAGGGGGGCTTCTTGCAGATATGCCCATGATGGTGCCTCTGATAGTTTTAGTAAAGGGTCTGCAAATGATGTCATTAGAGAAAGGGAAAATTATAGGAATAGAGACTTATCTTTTGAGCGAGGTGGTGAGCCTGAACATCGTAGGGTTGGTGAAGTTCCTTGTAAATTTTTTGCTGCAGGAAATTGTCGTAATGGGAAACTTTGCCGGTTTTCTCATCATACTCGGGCAGGTGTAAGTCCTGATGGAAGATCAGGAGATGGAGATGATAGGTGGGGGCTGCGCCGCCATTCAGTTGATATAGACCGGCTGCGGGATGGTCTGAAAAGGAGTGATACAGTTACTGTCTCAGATGCTACAAAGAGCGAAGACAACGATGGACAATTGAGTGCTCCAGCACAGAGGTCTACTGCTTGGTCCAGGGTTGATACTAGATGGAGTCATAGTATGGATGAGGGGAAGAGAACTGGTGGCGATCCAAAAGTTGGTTATAAAGCAGCTGAGAGCAATGAGAAGGAAGGCAACCCCTGGAAGGAAGAAAATGCTGTTGCCAGCATCAGTGTTCCTGAATCAAGTGGTGCTGAGAAATGGTCTGGTGATATGGACATGTCTCCTGATTGGAATTATGTATTGCCATCTACCAACCATGTTGTGAAAGAAGAGCATGGTCACCTTACTCAGGCTTCACAATCTTTTGGTTCTTATGATACATTTGTAGTCACTGGAGGACAGGAAATAACTAAGGAGGCTTCAGTTCCAATGCATGATGCTGCTGCAGTTGTGCAACCAATTATAAATGAAAAATCTTATTTCCAACAGAACCACAATTTGAGGGATGATGGAGCTATTGCATTGTCATGCGATGACAAAAGTGCTATTGAAAAAACTGTTAGTTCAAGTGTTGATTTAAACTTTTCTGCCAATGTCTTGCCTGGACAATGCTTTGACCAAAATGGACAGAGTTCAAGCTCCTTGCCTCTTCCAAGTATAAATCAAGTGGTGACACCCACTGCCTCTTCAAGAGGAGGAACTACAAAATATCAACAAAATCTGGTATTTTCTCCAAAATCTCTCACCAAACCAAATATTGGGGGTGCTAGTTCATCACAAGTAAATCCTGGAATTTCTCCAAGGCAAAACATGGTAAGCAGTGAACAGCTGACACACCTTACAAACCTTTCAGCCTCTTTAGCTCAGTTTTTTGGAAATGGACCACAACTTCCGCAAATTTATGCTGCTCTAAATTCTCATAGTTCAGTGGATGTTCCTTCCATTTCCAAATCTGAAGGGCCTCTTCAGCCAGTTTCAGGAGCACAAGTTCAGCAAAACCCAGCCATTGGATCCCAGCAGTACGATCCTATATGTGATAGCATAGAGCCTAAGAAGTCCGACGTTAGTAACAACCCCTCAGGCATTTCACCAAATCCATCTGGGCATAAAAGTTTTGTAGATGTAAAACCAGAAATACCATTGAAAGACATGTCCCCATCACCTCTTCCTCACAAACCAAATGGAAGTGATTTTCACAGGATTGGCAGTTCAGAAGAACCTAATCACAAGAGCCAACCTTCAAGTCAGCAGGAGACTGGTGAAAATAATGAGGTTGCCATGGAAAACAATGGAGTGGGGGCTGAGGAAAGCAAGAAAGCACAAGAGGGGAACCAAAATGCCCAAGAGGATGGTCCTTTGGGGAATGTTGATGGAGATGCTGAAGCAGATGATGGAAAGAAAAGCAAAGATATGAAGGGTATTCGTGCATTTAAATTTGCTCTTGTGGAGTTCGTTAAGGAAATTTTAAAACCCGCATGGAAGGAAGGTCAAATTGGCAAAGATGCTTACAAGACTATAGTGAAGAAGGTGGTCGACAAGGTGACCAGTACTTTTCAGGGGGCTAATATTCCTCAGACACAAGAGAAAATTGACTGTTATCTGTCATCTTCAAAACCAAAGCTTACCAAATTAGTACAGGTGAGTTCTGGTTCACTCATGTTGGTTTTAGATATATTAATAGGTTCTTTTGATCCTCTATTTTACATTATATTTATAATTTTGTTAACTCCATAATGTATATGTTACAAGGGTTCATTCTCTTTACTCAATGGACAAGGGTTTCATTCTCTTGTAAAGACATTACATCCCTATTTCTATTATAAATAGGAATGTAAAAATCACTGATCAACTGATATGACCAAGGTGTCAGCCGGTTCCAGCTTGCCATTGATTCTTTTTAAGAAAAATTCAGTGTTTTGGTTGGTCTTGGTACCATGATTTTTCACCCTCTGGCTACATAGCTCTCTTTCACAAATCGCTGAAAGTGATGCAATCTTCTACCTTGCTCTCTCTCAAGTTGCCTTTACCAGCTGTACCATCTCTGTCTTTCCAGTTGTCCTCTACCTACCAAATCGAACCACTGTGGTGGCTTCCAGTACAGTGTGGTTGCTGCTGTTGGTTGGTTGGTGTCAATGCTTCTACTCCTTTGCTGGACGTTTTGCCTCACACCCTAACAGAAACCAACTGATTTCATCCCTACTTATAATTAGGGTACAACCTGGTTCAAGTTGGATTGGTTGTAATATTTTTGGACCAGAGCACTCAGCTAAAACTGAATTGCCAAATGGAACCAGGCATACATAATTGTGTTGGATTAGCTTAAGGTGAATCTAGGTTCTCTCCTCCCCATTATACCATTGAATTAAAAAATATATATAAATTAAAAAAAAAAAATTAAAGAAAAGAAAGGTGCGAGTCTAGGTTTTCTTTCTAAGTTTGGTTCAATATTTCCTCTTTAAAAACTACCTATCAATTTTTTTTTTCCCTCTTTAAAAACCAAAATGGCTGAAACATATTATACTCGAAATATGCTTTTCTTGTTTGTTTTATTGGTAAGTAAAATAATTTTAGTTGAAAGAGGAGTGAGTTCAAATACACAAAGTTTGCATTTAACCATTCCTAAGAATTACAATCTAAGACTCAAAATATCTAAAAAGTCTAGAAAGATGATATGGGCATACTACTCAAGGTAGTTACTCAAAAATGTTTGTTTTCTCCCCTTTATATAAAAGAATACATGTGGCCAATCCTAACTAATTTGTGGAGGATCATAGATGACCTCAAAAAATTGGGACTAAGGCTTAGTTGTTGTTTCCCTCTCTATATGTTTAGTCAAACTAATTGCAAAGTCAATGAGAAAGTCAAGCACTTAAAAATGTTTCAAATTGGAATAAGAGCTTCAAGTCAGTTATTTTCCCTCTCAGTTCTTATTGTTTCCGTGTAACCAAATAGCTAACGGCCAAATAATGACAGGAAAGAAAGAGAGAATGAGAGATTAGGGCAACCTAGTTTGAGTTGGGGGCCAATTTAAAATTAATAGCTTCTTTATATTATTCCTTTGAGCCATTTTCTAGGCAACCAAGTTAAGTACTTCGTTATCTTATACCTCCATGACTTGCTGTTGTAATAAATTCTCACCTTCCTCCTTTCAGTTAGACTGCTAAATAAATATATTTTCCTTAACTATGTTTTAAAGTAGAGGTTTTTAATCCGACTAAAATATAGTCAAATTGTTTCCTTTTGTTTCAGGCATACTTAAATATAGTCAAATTGCTTCCTTTTGTTTCAGGCATACGTGGAAAAAATTCAGAAGGGCTAAAGGAAGCATGGAACTCCAGTAATTCATTTGTTTATTTACTCTTGTCTGTTATACAGCAGTTGGTATTCCTTTGTCTTTATGCTTCTGCAGCCTCCAGCAATATTTTTTATTCCCTGGATGTGATTTAGTTCAGTAACATAGTTAGCTAACTTTTAAATCATGCTTGTAAATATACCTGGGCGATTGTCTGTAATCTTCTGAATAACTTTTTTACTGTGATTTTTGGGATTTATTGCTGGTAACCATCAATTCATTGGCACAATTCTGCAGTGTCTGATTCTTATTATGTGTTTGAAGAGTTGCTGTGTATTTGGCATTGGATCTGTTATCATTGTCTTTGTCATCACCATCATCTTCTACAAAGAAAAGCCGTTTGATTCTTATGACGTGCATGATGTGTTTGAAGAGTTGTTTTGTGAATATGGCATTGGATCTGTTATCATTGTCTTTGTCACCACCATCTTCTACAAAGAACACCCCCCCCCCCCCCCCCCCCCAAAAAAAAACAACATTTAAAAAATAAAAAATAAAAATCTTTATGCATGTTCTGGTCTTGTCCAGGCACTTTGATAAGTTGAACTTGAATGAGCAATGGGCATGGTACTGCTTTTGGAAACGTCCTAGGTGCGCACTAATTGTTGGGGCCTTAAGCATGGGAGAATTTTGGCTAATTTCTTACTGTATTTGCAGGAAGGTCTGTCACATGAATATTTGACAAAGTATATAACATCAATGTTTTTCTAGTCTTTACTGCCCCATTAGCCTTGAGCATCTCCAGCAAGGGTTTACTTTTGGGGCGGGAAGAGAGGAACAATGAAACCTATTGTTTAGGTCCTCCAATGAAACAATGTTTCCTTTGATTATTTCAAATAGAATAATAGGAACTACCACACTCAATAAAAATCTCTTCAAAACAAAAGAACCCAACAATTGATGTTGATGAAGGTGATGTTGCTGGAGATGGATAGAGGCCGAAGACCACCACAGTCAACGGTATTGGTGCTCTCTCCCACTGCCATTTTACCCAACTAACACCATGGATGAAACCAGGTGTAGTTCCTCTGCTTCTAAACATAGCCTCTCATCCCCTCCAAACCCAAAACAATCGAAAATATCATCATTTTATTTAATTTTTAAAATTTTGTGCAAGTGGGTCTAAAAATTTCTGATCTTGGCTTTGTGCCGTGCATGTGATTTCTGGTCAAGATTTGCATCTTGCTTTGATGGGGTTTGAGATTATATGTTGTAATTTCTTGGGAGTAGTTGTGATTTCTGGTCAAGATTTGCATCCAGTGTCGCTGTTGATCTCTAAAGTAGTAGTTGGTGGTGGTGTTGATTTCGAGCGGAGGTGTTTGGTAAAAATGATGTCCAAAAAGAAAATTTGGTTGATTTCTCTCCATCTTCGGCAGCATCACATTCATCGAAATCATAATGTCTGTTCTTGCTCCTTGGTTGTTGTTTTCTTCTTCTTTTAACTTATTTTAAAATTAAACTCACTTAACATGTTTATTGTTGATGCATAGCTTATTTGTGCTTAATATGTTCTATCACAATATGTCAATCTCTAGGACTTTTGTAGCCGTCCTATTTGTTATAATTATCACGATCATCTTGTTGAGCTTACAAGCCAGCCAAACTTGAGCTTGTTGGCTATATATATATATATATGTATATATATATGTGAGAGAGAGAGAGAGAGAGAGAGAGAGAGAGAGAGAGAGAGAGAGAGAGATAGAACTAACTTAAGGACTAGATTAGTCATAGAGATGGGCTTCTTTTGAAAATATAATTGACTAAAATAAAAATAATTATAAACCCAACACTTCATTTGGTTGCGGTGATTATTAAGGGATGGAAAGTAAGGGAGAGAAAAGTGGGAGAAAATGATGTAACGGTGGAAAGTGAGGGAGAGAAAAGTGGGAAAAAAAATGATGTTTTTGGTTGTTTGGCTGAGATGGAGAAAAAAAATGCAATTTCATTTAGTTGAAAGTTTATTTTTATAAATTACATTTTACATCTTTTTATTTTCCTTTTCAGTTAAATAAAATGAGTTTTTTATTTTTCAACTTTTTCATCTTCTCAACTAAAACAAAACACACGTGTAGAAAAATTTAAAAAAAAAATTTCATTCCCCACTTTTCCATTCTTTTAACCGAATGAGCCTAAGTCAAAAGTAAAATTTAGTTTTCTATTATTTTTATTTTTATAATTTGTTTGCATTTTTCTCCTATTTGTCATGATGTACAATATGCCGAAATGAGGAAGGGCTATTTTATAGCAAAAAAATATTTTGAGGACCGCTGTTTACTTATTTTTTTTGGGACTGATTTGTCGATGTCTTTTCAGTATTGAGAGCTTGAAAAGATGAAGAAAATAAAACAATGAAGTTATTTTAACAGATATATTTTACAAAATAATACTAATTACAATCAATTTTGAAACAAATAATAATAGAAAATATTATACTATGGCAATGTATGTATGGTGTGGGCCCAATTTAAATGCCATCGGCACCCTTTTTTTTATTAGTAAAATAAATTGCAATTTTTTTTTAAGGTACTACATCATTTCAATTTGCATTGTTCGTTCCATATCTACTACTCTTTATCATCAGGTTAAGATATCATTTAATTTATGGAATAAGTGAGGTTTGAAACATAAATCTCTAATGCGATAAAAAGACTTTACCAGTTATATTAATTGCAACTAAGGGTATTTGCAGTGCATTTTTTTAAGTCATTTTTAGCATTGCATTTTATGGTGCAGTTTGACTAAAACCATCACCACACAGCATTTCATTTTTGCGGTCATATGTGCAATGTGGTGCAGTGCACAAAGTGTGGGTTGGTTGGTTTTGAGCTGATAAAATTTGCAAAATTTTGGGCTGAATCGGCCCAGCCCAAAACTTATTTTTTTATTTGTTTTTGAGCCCAATTTTAAACTGTTGGTTTAGTTTTTGTTCTTTTGGATTGCCATTTCCTAATTAACTTTTGTTGGGTTGGTTTAGGCTAGCCCAAAGTCTTTTTTTTTTTTTTTTTCTTGTAAAAAAAATGGTGCTTTACAATGACACGACAACATGACACAAAGTTACAGACTACACTTTCAGTAACTCAATAGCTTAAAAAAAAAAAAAAACTTTAAGACAAAACAAGAGTGAGGCTAAGAGTGAGAGGGTATCATGAGAGAAGAGAAGAGTGAGAATGAGACGGATTGATGGAGAAGTGAAGTGAGAACTAATAACCACACACACACACACACACACACACACATATATATATAGACACACACACTAGCCTTATGAAGGGATTTGTAAGAAAATAAAATTTAGGATTTGAAATAGAGCAAGGGTTTAGTGTGTGCTATTTTTTAAGAAAAAAAATGTATCAAACATGCGTGAGATGTATTTAAATAAAGAATGTGCTAATTTTTAGAAAAAAAAAAAAGTTTCTTTGGTAGTTTTTTTTTTTTTTTTTAATTTTGTTGAGTTACAATTTTAACCCTATTTTTTATTTTTTAAGAATAAGGATTATGTATTTAGTTTAGGGGTATTTTTGACATTTTTTGAAAACATAACTAACTTTCTGAATTTTCTTAATATATGTGTGTGTGTGTGTGTGTGTGTGTGGTTATTACTTTAAGTAATGCTACACCACTCAATATTTTTTAATTAGATGTGAATTTTGATAAATCCACCGTTGAATTACATTATCTTTGTATATTCTCCATGCTCACAAAATTTAAAAAAGATCAAAAATCAATAGTCATGTTATCAATAAATTATTTAAATTCAAGTTTTTGTAGTTTAAAATAATGCATAAAATATGAGTATATAGATCAAATGACAATTTACATCTGATTGGAATGAAAATTGACATACATGTTAAGAACATATAAACCATGTAATTTAACAGTTAGATTTTCAAAATATGAATTTAATAACAAGCTATTGAGTGATGTAACATTGCTTAGAGAGAGAGAGAGAGAGGATGCAATGTGGTGTAGTTTTGTAGGGTTTTCTTATCATAAAACCGCACACAACACTGCACCGCACAGTGTAGTTCGATTACTCCATTTTGAAGGGAGTTTTGGTCGGTTTAATTGTGGTCATATGATTTGAGCTGTTTGGTGAACCTCAATCCCTGCAACCCATGGTAAAGTGCCATTGCGGTCATATGATTTGAGCTGTTTGCTGAACCTCAATACCTGCAACCCATGGTAAAGTGCATCACATTAGAAAAGTTGCATTTTTCTAAACCCTAAACCTCAATCATAAAGTTATTCAAAAGAAAAAATAAAGTTATTTAAAAATCTGTAAAAAAATATAATTTAAAACTATTTTACCAAATCGATATTGCGTTTGTTTCAGAGTAACAAGTTTCTTAAAAAACATTTTTAGTGTTTTCAAGTGTATAGTACGGTGTAAAATCCTAGTCAAAATGGAAATGTTTTTTGTTGACCAAAAAATATATACAGTTATGATGGCTGTAATTATGCCCAAAAAAATGTAAAACATTTTCCGCCTTTAACCCTTTTTACATTATCCAAACCAAATGCCTTTAACATAATTAAAATATGAAAATACACTTGAAACCTCTGAAAATGACCAAAATATTAGTTGGAAACTCCAAATGACTAATATTCCTAAAACCTTCAAAATGACTAAAATAGGGTAAATTTCAAAATACACCCCTAAAGTTTGGGTTTGTATGAATTTCACACCTTGAAGTTTGAGGAATTGGATTTTACAACCTGAAGTTTCATTTCATTGGCAAAACCCTACCCTTCGTTAGTTTTGGTTGTTGATTGATACGCTGGAGTGCTGATGTATATTTTTAGTGCTTTCAAGTGTTTGGTACGATGTAAAATCCTAGTCAAAATGGAAATGTTTTTTGTTGACAAAAAAAAAAAAACATTTATGATGGCTGTAAAATGTTTTATGCCCAAAAAAATGTAAAAACTTTTTTTCCTTCAACCCCTTTTACATTATCCAAACCAAATGCCTTTAACATGATTAAAATATGAAAATACACTTGAAGCCTCTGAAAATGACCAAAGTATAGTTGGAAACTCCAAATGACTAATATTCCCGAAACCTTCACAATGACTAAAATATGGTAAAATTTCAAAGTATACCCCTAAAGTTTGAGATTATTTGAATTTCACACCCTGAAGTTTTACTCCGTTCGCAAAACCCTACCCTTTGTTAGTTTTGGTTGTTAATTGATACGTTGGAGTGCTAATGTGTATTTTTAGTGCTAACAAGTGTTTTTTGTTGACCAAAAAAATACAATTATGATGGCTGTAAAATGTTTTTGCCCAAAAAAATGTAAAACATTTTCCGCCTTCAACCAAATGCCTTTAACATGATTAAAATATAAAAATACACTTGAAGCCTCTTGAAAATGACCAAAGTATAGTTGGAAACTCCAAATGACTAATATTCCTAAAGCCTTCACAATGACTAAAACATGGTAAATTCCAAAGTACATCCCTAAAGTTTGGGATTGTTTAAATTTTACACCCTGAAGTTTGAGGAATTGGATTTTACAACCTTAAGTATTATTCTGTTCGCAAAACCCTACCCTTCGTTAGTTTTGGTTGTTAATTGATACGCTAGAGTGCTGATGTGTAGTTTTGGCCAAACTAGCCTCCCAAAACAATGTTATTTTGGAAGCACCTGCAATGTTATTTATTTTAAGTGGAATTTCTTCATTTTGGGAGGCTGATTTGGCCAAAAAAAAAAAATCATCAACATGCTAGCGTGTCACTTAGTAGTCAAAACTAATAGAGAGTTGGGTTTTGCTAACGGAACTAAATTTCACGGTAACCAATTTCTCAAACTTCTAGATGTAAAATCCAAAAAATTCCAAACTTTAGTGATGTACTTTGCAATTTAACCACCAAATACTATTAGAAATTACAAAATTACCAAAATTTAAAACGTCCAAAATACCCATGAATGCCCAAAATAGCACTGGAAACTTCATAGTGGCCAAAATACCCACCTAGATTCTCCAAAAGACTAAAATACTCTGAAATATCTAGAATGACCAAATGCCAATTGAAAACTGCAAAATACCCCTAAAGCCTCTCAAATGGCCAAAATACCTTCAAACTCCTAAAATAACCAAAATACTCTTGAAACCTTTAAATAATGGTGTAAATGCATTTTTTCGTCCCTAAATTTTCACCCCATTTCCATTTTTGTCTATACTTTTTCATCTTTCCGCTTTTAGTCCCCAAAATCGAAAATATTGTACTCGTTTTGGTCCCTACTATCGTCTTGCTAGCGAACATAGCTTACATGGCACATGGAGTATATAGTTGGAACGTTAGATGCCGATGTGGCTACTAAAATAAAAATAAAAAATTCCATGCCAACATCCATCAGCTTTTGATTTAAAAATAATAATTGATGAACTTTATCAAAAGAAAAAAAAAGAAAAAACATAATTCAAAACCAAAATACACTTGAATTAAGATTTGAATACTTCCTGAACGTGAACACATAAGAACACAAACCTAGAACATGAACAAAAGAGCCTCCAAAACACAAACCCAAACTCAAATGCAAAACCTCCAATACCAT
This sequence comes from Castanopsis chinensis, assembly GCA_032878915.1. Lineage (NCBI taxonomy): Eukaryota > Viridiplantae > Streptophyta > Magnoliopsida > Fagales > Fagaceae > Castanopsis > Castanopsis chinensis. The sequence continues at coordinate 23,023,890 of JAVQMG010000122.1, forward strand.
TTTCTTCACAGCCAAACACAACAATCAACCTACTATACTTATGGGAAGGGTAAGATCCGAGTACGCAATAGGGCCCGTGGGATCGAAGGACCCATCTACAAGTAATTTCTAACCCAACCCATTGATGAGAATCTAAGAAGGAAGGATGAGGAGGCCAACTCCCCAAGGAGCCCGATGAGCAAGCCTACCTTGGGAGGCATTAACTAGGCCATTTGCACCAAAGGACAAGATACCAAGGAAGGCAATACAGACGTGCAAGTAAAGAAGAAAGGAAATATTTAGGTAAAGTAGGTATCACCTCTGCATTCAATACACTGTACTAACTCAACTAGCCACTTTATGAATGAATGACCCCTGAATAGTAATCTCATAGCTCACAACACACTCTACCACCTCCAGCAAAGCCCTAATGGGAGAAGCACCCAAACTAAGGCCTTTGGCCATACAAGTGGAGGACTAAGATGCAATTTGATTAACTATATAAGGAAAGGAAACCCCTCCAAATGGGAGGATGAAGAATTAGAAGAAAACATAAAAATTGTGTAGAACAATCTTGTATTTAAGACTTGAAATTGTTTATGAACATTTGCTCCTTGGCCAGATCCGAGGTAGTGTTAATCTTAGATTTAGTTTCTCTTTTTATGATTCATTCAGCTTATTCTCCATTAACCTAGCAATTGGACCATAAAAGTGCATTAAAATTGACTTCGGAAGCCCATACTCTAACAAATTAATTGCATTGGGCCCTCTAAACCTAACTTCATTATTCTAAGTGGGCTTAGCCTTTCGTGGGCTCTTACAATATTAAAAGAAACCCATATTTGAAATTGGAATTTGCAAAAAAATTGAATAAAAAAAATCAAATTGTTTTTTCGTTTCTTCTTCTTTCAGTTTCTTGGCTGTCAAACAACTAAAATCACTGTGGTTCTCTCCCTTATCTCACGATTATCATCTAAGTTCCATAACAGAACCTAGTTAGAGTAGCCCAGCCACCAGAGGGGCTACCTCTCTCTTTCTCTGAACACATATCCAAACACCAAAACCCAAATTGGAATACCTACAAGAAAAAAAAAACTAAAAACCCCAATTTTCATAAATCCAAGAAAAATCATCAAATCCCAAAACCCAAAAGTACCAAATCAAACCAAAATACAATAAACCCAAACAAAATAAGCAGGGAGCTTCGGCCATAAACAAAAAATAAAGGAGAGAAAGTAAACCACAAACCCAAGAATCCAAGCAATCAAAGGGGTTAGAAGCTACACTTTGCAACCTTGACCCAATCTCCAGCAGAACCCTTAACCCTATCTCTTCATCTTCTTTTTTTTTTTCTTTTTCTTTTTTTTTTGGAGGGAGGAAGCTCTTTGAACTCGTTCATCGAGGGTACAAATTGAGAGAAGGTGAGATGGGAGAAAGAGTAAGACTTAGAATGAGGAGCTATTGGATTTTAAGAACTCAAGCACTTATTAGTTCTTGGCTTCTATTGTTTTATTGTATGGTTTGACTAAAAGAAAAAGATAACTATGTATTGGTTTGAATATTGATAACCCAAAAAACTAATTGATCGGGTTTGTTTGTTATTATGTTTGAATTTGTTCTTGTGTGTTCATGTCCAAGATGTATCTAGATCTCAATTCAAGTGTGCTTTGGTTTTTAATTATTTTTCTTTTTTAATTTTTTTATTTTTTTAAAATTGATAAATTTAATTTAAAAAAATTAAAATCTAATGTGGATTTTTTTTATTATTAGCCACATCATTGTCTAATGTGCTAGTTGTGTACTCCATGTGCCACAGAAGTAATTCTTGTTAGTGAGATAACGATAGGGAAATGATAACACTTTTTCGATTTTGGGGACTAAAAGCAAAAAAAATAAATAAATAAATAAAAAAATAAAAAATAAAAAGTAATGGCCAAAATGAAAATAGGATGAAAATGTAGGAATGAAAAATGCATATACGCCTTAAATAATCAATATATTCCAAAATCATCAAAATGATCCAAATACTCGTGAAATAATCAATACTCCTAAAACCCTAAAAAATGACCAAAATGCCCTCAAAACTTTCACAATTACCAAAGTACTCTCGAAAACACCAAAATGAACAAAATATCACTAAAAACTCTAAAATGGCTGAAATTTCTAAAACCACCAAAATTACCCTTGAAATCATTTTGCTTATTTTAGAGATCCAAGAGAAGTTTGGTCAATTAAAAAATATTAGTTTTTCTTTTTTGGTCATTTTAGAGTTTTTAAATTATTTAGATCTTTTTGGAAATTCTCTGAATGTATTTTGATCATTTTGGAAATTCTTAAGGTAATATGGTCATGAATTATTTTCATATAAAAAATGAAAAAAAAAATATTTTACGTTTGAAAAATATTTTTCAGACCATTTCAAGAACACAACCAAACATTAAAAACTAAAATATTTTTCCAAAAAATGATTTCAGCACCGTCAAAACATATTAGGTCGGGAAAAAAAAATGAAACCTTAAGAAACAGAAGCAAAATCAAGGAATGCAAAGTCAGTTCTTTTTTTGTGATTCATGAACATGGTCTTTTAATGCCTGAAATCGGATTATTTAATAGTCCAACCCACAACTTCAATTAGACCTTTTGCCAAACTTTTGAGTCCAATCCTTCATCAGCCATTATGTCATCTACCCTAAAATGGAGGTAACAAGTATTTAATGCCTTTAACTTCAGAAAACTGATAAAACAGTTGCGTAGAGCTTACTACTCGTTGCGAGGGAGAAAAGAAAAGGTCAGAAAGAAAAGGAGACACCAGAGGGTCAGATACAGATACAGAAGATTTAGGCTGCCAAACGTTCATGCTTTATAGTAATGAAAATAAGCTTTGTTCTCCTTTTCATACCGAATTTATGGGGAGTTTCTTGTGAAGACCCATATCTTTCTGTTTCATTCTACTATAAGAAATTTTTATAAAGAACCTATTTTTATTCATTTGCATTTCTAATAATATGCTTCTATATTAAGTAAAATATTATGAGTCTATGACCATACTTTCTATATTGCTTTTCAAGGCCATTTAATCAGTGAATCTCATCGGAGGTTTCACACTTCTACCCAGAAATGCTGGGTTTTGAAATGTTCTCAAAAGAAGAGAGATTTTGAGAATGCCGTCATTGCTGACACATACAATGAGACAAAGTCCAGTTTGAAGAGAAACTCTTCAAACTCTCACTAAAAAAATATGGTTATGTTTTTGAAAATTTAACTGTTAAATTGTATACATATTCTTTGTGTTTTTTTGTGTTCTTAACATACATGTCAAATTTCGTTCAAATTGAATGTTAATTAATATTTGATCCATAAATGTATTTTTATGCATAATTTACACTGCAAATACTTAAAATTTAAATATTTGATTAACGATAAAACTATTGATTTTTTTATCTTCTTAAAATTTTGCAAAATAAAATTGGGGGAGAAACTTTATCCCATATAATATACTTCATTTATTCATTAATGAGTTTTGCACACACCATCCCATGTACGCACTTTTCAATTTGTTGGTTGCTTTATCTTTTGCTATCACCATTTTTTTTTTGATGAATATCTTTTGCTATCACCATAGCAACAACGATTATGGGTACTTTTATTGTTGGATGCTTATTACTTTGAATCTTTTGCTGTCACCCTAGTCCATAGCAAAGGTTATGGATTTATTAGTTGTTGATCTATAAATGGTCTCATCGTTTGTCAATTTCATGATATAAAGTGGCATCAATATTTATGGTACTATAAATTTGTGGTAGGGTTTTCTGAATTCGGATATACTTGGATTTTGATTGATTGATGTGTTTTTTGGAGTGAGCATAAGTTGGATCTGAAACATTTGGGCCATTGTCACATATAGACTTGACAAAATCCTAAATTGGAGAAAGTGGAGAAATTACCTCAAATTTGTATTCGACTTGGTTTTTTTTTTTTTGGATGAATATTTAATTGGTATTCGACTTGCTTGTTTATATACAGTTTCCACATGTGATAATTATTGGTACTGATTATTAAATAAGTAATATATATTTTTTTTTTATGAGATGGTTTCTTATTCACTACGAAATAGGAGTATAATTTTAGTCTTATACTTAGACAATTCTGTAAAAGTTTTGATGACACAATCAAGCGTGTGAGTTGAGTGCTTGTTTATTATTTGAAGGAAAAAAAAAATTATTTCGTCCATATATTTGATAGCAGTTAATTCAATCTCGATTATTAAATCACAAATTTTCTTGCACTTTCTAGATAAGCAAACACAAATTAAATTTACTTATCTCTAACTCCCGTAAGCATATATATCAACTCAAGAAAAAGAAAAAAAAAAAAAAAAAAAAAAAAAAACCTAGATTTAGACCCAAAATTGTAGCAAATCGAAAATAAAATGGACTAAATTGACTACAAGTTGAAAATAACATAGATCAATTTGACTATTACCAAATTGTAGGGGCAAAATCGATTGTAAGTTGAAAACTAGATTAAATTGACTGCTACTATAATATGGGAATCAAAATGGTATTTTTGGCTTAATTGTTTGAATTAAAGAATATTATAAAGTGTAAGAAGGTTTTGAGTTTATAAAGAATATTTTTCTATTGACCAAGAGACACGCGCAATAAGAATATGAGATTTTTTGTTGTTGTAGGCAGTCCACCCGTTCCACACTACCACACATGAAATAATTCAATGAGAAATAAGGGTGGTCCCAAAATGTTGGCTAAGAATTTTGAACTCAAGGCTTCATAGATCTCATATGGCTCTTAGAATCATTAGACCTACCCGTTAAAATTTATTCAAACTCGTATATATTCCCAAATAGGTGATATTTTTTGTATTTTTCCCAAATTTTCGTGATATGTAGTTTTGGACTTAAACTTAAGAGACAATTGATTTTATAATGGATTTTTTTTAAGCTAGTCACGTGACTTTTCTCATCAACTTGAAAGGTTTTCCACGTAAGTCTTAGGGTTTTTTTTTTTTTTGGTATTCAATTTGCTTTGTGGTTGAATTATGATGTTGGCATAGAAATTTTTAGGAAAAATTAATTTCTTTAAATAATATTGGGTTTTTCAAAATTTACACTTGACTAGTTGCACTTGCAGCTCAATACGAATTAGGTTTCTTTATATATTTGGATAGAAAAATGGACAAAAGATCTAAAATATGGTATGACTAACTTATAGTTAAAAGCTCTTAGTTCAATTAGTTGGCATATCTTAGTTTTTTCAATAAAGATATTTTGGGTTCAAATCTCTTATCCCTAATTATCAAATGATTTAAAAAAAAAAAAATTGATGACTAAGATATTAGTAATTAATGTTCCTCATTTAAATGATACCAGGATTTGGTTCATCATGGATGATGATTTATTGGTATAAAATATTTGGAGAGAAAAAATAAGACCCAAAAAAAAAATAATTTAATTTAATTTTTTGCTAAATTAAAAAAGTCGCGGTATATTAATATTTAGCAAGAATATTCTTGCTGAATCTGCAGAATACCTATGGGGCTTTAAACCCAAGAATGATAAAAATATGTATTCTATGCAACTTTCGGTTCATTGGCACTGGAGCTCAATTTTCCTTTCCCAAAGTAGTTATTTTCTTGTTTCTACTTTCTTAAACCTTCAAAGAGCATATTAGCATTCATTAGGAGTTCTAAAATAAATGCTATTTTGACATTTCAAAGAGTTATTTTTATGATTTGAATAATTTTACCTAATTTAACACACTATTTTACAATAAATTTTAAATCATATATTCTATTTTTTTACCACTTTATTTATTTATTAATCCCAAAGTTTAATAAACTGAGTAAAGAGATAAAAGAGAAAAATCCCAAATTCCAAACGGTCAAGAAGAGAGAAAATTTTGATTAAAAAAAAAAAACCCAAATATTTATACAAACATCTTTCCATTCAATGCTATTATTAGAATCTTACTGTTGCAAATGCTATAACTGACACATCTCATAAAAGCATGGTTGTCAAAATCACAATCTGGATCTTACGATCTTACGATTTTACGATTCCACCTGTCCAAAACGATCTAAATCTTTCAAGAATCTTAGCGATCATTCAGGATCGTACGATTCTGACGATTCCAAACAATCTTGGTTTTTTGTAATCTTCTTTAACTTGACAGAAGACTCAGTTAGACCCAAATAAAAAATAACATCCTAATAAACCAAGTTTTGCTATTCTAATGTAGAGAGATAAAATTTTAGTTGAACCAAACAAAAAATAACATCCTAATAGAGTGTCATATTTTGAGATTTTTGGTGTCTTTAAATTATACTTACAAATGGATGTAATAATGTATGGTAATTACATCAAATGGTTGCAAATTTTTGGTATGAATGTATAATTTATGTGATTATTTAACATACTATTTTTTTTTCTTAAATAATGTAGAATCTTACGATTCACAATCCGATCCTACGATCCACGATTCTACCTACCTCTCACAATCTTACGTAAGATCCCGATTTTGACAACCTTGCATAAAAGTGATTTTTTTTTTTTTTTTTTTTGTTGGTGTTTTGTGTGCTAAAGGCTAAAAATTTAAAAAGGCGTTTGGCACATGCACTAAAAAATATGTGTTTTGTTATTTGAAAACATGTGTGAAAATACGTGTGGGTGAAAAAAGTTATAGAAATATGTGTAATGTTTAAAAATTGAAAACATGTATTTGAATTGCCATACCAAATAGGCCTTAGCATTTAGCACACTTGATGCTAGTAAGCAATACGTAGAGATGACTGAAAACACCTGAAGGAAATTACTATAACTATAGTAATCATCAATATAATGTAGCTTTTATAGAATTCCTTGATTAAAGTTGCATACCCATCAATGGAGTGCTTCTTCAACTTGCGTAGGAAGACATGCTGTTGATCAACCTCATTAATATTTTCTTACAAATTTTGCTTTAGACTGTCAAACCACAAATCTGTCTCTTCTTTTGGTACTTCGTCCCGGAATTGATTAACAAGATGTATGAAATTTTCGGACTATAATCTTAGTTTGGTAGCTAGGTGGATGATGAAATTGTCAGTAGGTACACGTCTTTAAGCTATACTAATATAATGCAATATTTTGTAGTAATCACGCAAAAAAAAAAATCAACCAATATCTTTTCGTTCTTTGTGAAGAGGGAAGTTTATGCTACCCATTGACACAAACTTAATTTTCCTTCTTTGCAGATGTCTCAATAATAATAATAATAATATATATATTTTTTTTTTTTACCTTCCAAGGTGTTGAATGCAAAGTAAGCATCAGAACTTGCACAACTATTTTGGAAGAAGCAAAATATGCGACCCTAATAACAGCTATCACTTTCTTTTTTTGGGGTGCTCTAATGACCTAGTGAAGGGTGTATATATAGATTAACATTACAATAATAATCCTAAAGTTACTTGCATTACAAGTAAGATTATGATTACTTTATTAGCATTAGACTGAAAAGTTTACAATCAACTAACAAAATTGTGACAACTCATAAAATAATATCATTATATTTTGATTCACAAAACTAATTAATTTCCAACTAAACACTCCTAAATTGGTTATAATTGAAATACTACGGTATAATTAAGTACTCCAAATTGAGTAGAAAAACTTGAAAAGAATTTACCATGCTACAAAATCCCAAAAAATCAAATCAAATTTGTCCAATGGTTCTACGCCAAAAAGCTTATGTACATCCTTTGATTGAATTAGAATCTCAATGCTTTCACAAAAACAAAGAAGAAAACACATCAACCATGTGCTCTTTCCTATGCCTAAAGAAACGACGTTGGGTTCCAATAAATAAGCTTTCTTGGGTGCCATTTTCAGACCCAACAAGATTGACATTCACTTTTGTTTCTCTTTTTCTAAAATCGGAAACTTGAAATTCCCGACTCTAAGCAAGCCACCATTGTTCAAACTCTAAGCAGGGGTGGGGTTGAATTCGGGGTACCCTTCTAATTATCTTTTGTATGGGGGGTGTGAAGATGAATTAATGCTTGAATGTCAGATCTGATCCAAATTCTTCATGTGAAAATGTTCTTCCTCATTTACTAACTATTGACAAAACTGACTCTCTTTGTGATAAAGGCATAACCCCATCCTTTTAAATGTACATACAATTATTAGGACCATTTTTGGTACGTTTGTCTTGTTTTCTCTCACATTCTGGTCGTGGGAATTGAACCAAAGTGTATGGAAATAATGCACCACTTGATCTTTTCAGTTAAAAGTTCTAACTTTTCTGCCTAGATGCCTTGGTGAGTTATTTTCTTTTCGAAAAAGACAAATTGCTCAAATGAGATAAGATGGATTGGAAAACTATTCAAAATAAATCACACCTTTTGGGTCCATATTTTATTTGGTCTTTATCAGGTACTCTCATGCATTTGTTCTTACAATTTTTTTTTCTTTGATTATAATTAATGTCTATACATATATTTATTTATATATTTTTAAGAATACGGTAAGATCTAGTTTACAATGGCTCATTGACGAATCTAGGGATGGCCATAGGTAGGGTATACTCATACCTAACCCAATTAATTTATCTATGTATGCCCGATTATCTTACCATATTAGTACTCATACCCAATTGTTACCTAGTTTGTTTACCCATCGACATCCATACCCTACCCAAACCTGATTCCTATAAAATCACCAAATATGCTCAAAAATTACTAAAATGACCAAAATATCCTCAAAATTTGTAAAATAAGCAAAATACCCATGACACCTTTAAAATTATCAAAACACACTTGATATCTCTAAAATCACCAATTATGCTCAAAAACCATTAAAATGACCAAAATATTCCTAAATCTCTCAAATGAGCAAAATATCCATGAAACCTCAAATATGACCAAATTACTCTCGAAATCACCAAATATGCTCAAAAACCACTAAAAATTACCGAAATACCCCCAAAACCTAAAAAATGACCGAAGTACCCACAAAACCTATAAAATGTCCAAAATACCCCCAAAACCTAAAATTTGACTGAAATACCCTCGAAACATAAAATTACCAAAATACTCCCTAAACCTAAAAAATGACCAAAATACTTCATAAACCTAAAAATTGACCGAAATATACTCAAAGCTTAAAAATTACCAAAATACCTCCTAAACCTAAAAAAATGACTTAAATGCTCCTGAAACCTTAAAAATGATCGAAATATTCCCTGAAACCAATAAAATGACTAAAATACCCCATGAAACCTATGAAATGACAAATTTGTCCCTAAAACCTATATGATGATAAAAACACACCCTAAACCTAAAAAATGATCAAAATACTTTTAAACCCATAAAATGACTAAAATACCCCTAAACAAATTGACCAAAATACACCCAAAACCTCTAAAATGAACAAAAATAACCCCAAACCTCTAAAATTACCAAAAATACCCTGAAATCTAAAATTAAAAAAAAAAAAAAAAAAAAACCAAAATAGCCATAAACCTCTAAATGAAGAAAATACCCCCTCAAAATATCTAAAATTACCAAAATACCCTTGAAGCCTTTAAAGTGACCAAAATACCCCTAAACTATAAGATGACCAAAAAGCACTTGAAACCTTTGAAATTAGAAAAATAGAGGTTTGGGATATTTTGGATGTTTCGAGGGTATTTTTGCCAAATTAAAGGTTCTAAGAGTATTTTAGCCATTTTGTAAGTTTTGAGGGAATTTTGGTAATTTTTTAGGTTTTAGGGGTATTTTGGTCATTTTATAGATTTTAAGGGTATTTCGGCCATTTTTTTTTCTTTTGGTTTTAGGAGTATTTGTAATTTTCATATTTTAGGGCTATTTTAGTACTTTTCGAGAGGTATTTTGGTAATTTTAAGGTTTGGGGGTATTTTGGGTTTTTTTTTTTTTTTTTTAGGTTTCAGGGTATTTGGCCATTTTTAGGTTATGGAAGTATTTCGGTTATTTTTTTAGGCTTTGGGGGTATTTCAGTCATTTTTTAGGTTTCAGGGTCTTTTGGTAATTTTTTAAGTTTCGAGGCTATTTTGTTCATTTTTTAGATTTAGGATGTATTTTTATCATCTTATAGGTTTTAGGGGGATTATTGTCATTTTATAGGTTTCGGGGGGGTATTGGTCATTTTTTAGGTTTCGGGGATATTTCAGTCATTTTTTTAGGTTTCAGGGATATTTTGGTCAATTTTTAGGTTTCTAGAATATTTCGGTCATTTTTTAGATTTCGGGGATATTTCAGTCATTTTTTAGATTTAGGGGGCATTTTGGCAATTTTTAGTTTTTGGGGTATTTTGGTTATTATTAAGGTTTTAGGGGTATTTTGGTCATTTTTAAGATTTAGGGTGCATTTTAGCAATTTTAGAGGATTTTAGGAGTACTTTGATCATTTTCAAGTTCTAGTGGCAATTTGTAATTTTGATTATTGGGTAATTGGGTAGGTTGGAGTTTACCCATAATAATTTGGTTGAGTTGTGTTTAGGTTAGATTTAATTAGTTAAATGGGTAATATCCAACTTGAAAATTTTTTTGGGTAATATCCAAAACCCTACCCAATTAGCTTCCACCCATTAAGAACTAGGTATTACTCAAAATATTTGGATTAGATAAGATTGGATATCCATTACCCAATAGGTATGGCCATCCCTGGATGAATCAACCGTCAACCGAATTTCTTGACTAAGTAGATTCCTTAGTAAGCCACTTTTTTGGGTTTCAATTCAACAACCATTGCTGCAAAGTGTACTTGTAGATTAGATTTTCATACCCCCTATATAATTACATTGATTATATGGTGGATGGTCCTAGCTAGTCCATAACTATAAGCCCTTGCTGAAATATGCAAACAGTACATGTACATTAACATGTGGTACAATAAATGACTTCTTGCATTTCCCTGTGATACTTTCCTGACCATCAATTAATTTAGGGGATGGGCATTATTCATGAACTCACACAATTGAATCAATTTTTTAAAACCACATTTCTAAAAGGTTTCGTTCCAAGAATATATGCATGTAAACATGTATCATTTATGGCTGTAGGCCATTTCTCGAAAGCCTGTGGTTTTCATTCCTCAATTGGAAAGTTTTGTTGCAGAGAATAGCCAATAATGTCGATTAGAAGTACCACCATGGTAATTACGCTTACCTGTGATCCAAATTAGACATAAAACGTGCATAATAAAAACACGCGCATGACCAGACCTGGCACACTCATGCATGGACATATGGTTCCATACATGCAATTAATATATCCATGCATGACAGTAATGTTACATCATGGGGTTTTGGGAACACACAAGTAGTGAAACCCTAAAATGATTGCTTTGTGCATGCGCAAGTGGAGAACAACAAGAATTATCAATTATGACATAGATACAAAGAGACTAGGTGTATTGCACATGAAAACAAAAGATGACCTAAGAGACTTGGCCCACCTTCTGATGCAGATTGGATGGTGTGATGCAATTTGATGTTTCCAAGTTTTTACTTTCTGAATGGTAGGTGTAAATCTATCATGATGAACCGATTCCTCAAAGAAGAAAAAAAAAGTATCATGATGAAGCTACATTCTGAATCAGAAAGATAAAAACAGAACTTAGAACTTGTGGGTTTTCATTTAATTTGGGTTATGAATTATTTACTGTTATATACCATGGAGTTCATCCTCTCTCTCTCTCTCTCTCTCTCTCCAAAGAGTTTGTTTTAATAATTTGATAATTACAACAATAAGGAAGAGAGCATTTAAATCTTGGATGTTTTTGTTAAAAATGCCAGTTAAGTAATAAGTTTGTTTTTTGACGAGGAAAAGAAAAATCAAAGAGGGAAGAAGAGGCTCATTGTGTGATAGCAAGAGTTCTTATACCACTATTGTGCAATAGCACCCAAGTATTTGAACAAACAATAACAAAGGCAAATAAGTTAATAATCATACATGTAGAGAATATAAGAATTACGTAGTTCAACAAACAACATAGCTCCATGAAAAGATATGTAGAGTTGAAGTTCACTATACTCAATAAGGATTACAATGCTTAATCTCTCTTACATAGCTCTCATAATGTGTATCCTTTCAAGCCCACTAACCCTTTACTATGCTTGCTATATATGTATGTATGTGTGCGTATATATATATGGGTTGGCTTCAAGTTACACTTGATGTAAATTTAAGCAATATTATACCACTCAAAATTTTTTAATTAGGTGTGAATTTTGACAAATCTACCATTAGATTACATTATCTTCATATATTCTTCATGCTTGCAAAATTTTAAGGTGATCAATATTAAACGTCATGTCATTTATTTATTGTTTAAATTCAAGTTTTTGTAAATTAAAATAATGCATAACAGATGAGTTTATGGATCGAAAGGTAAATTACGTCCGATTAGCATGCATGTTAAGAATACATAGAACATATAATTCAACAGTTAGATTTTTAAAATTTGAATTCAATAACAAGTTATTGAGTAATGTAACATTACTTAGAGTTACTCCTGTAACTTGAACTCGACCCTCTACACACACACACATTTAAATCATATTCCTTGGTGAACAAGGGTATTAGTTATTGTTTTTTTTTTTTTTTTTTTTTTTTTTTTTTTTTTTTAACAATGAATAGATTTTCTTTTTAAATAGAAAAAACTCTAAAAAAGAAATTGAGTCAACTTTTCTTTCACTCCAAGAATAGCCAAATAGGAATTTAAGACTATTTCAATAAATCTCCACCTTTACAGATTCCATCAATATTCCTTCTTAGTTGTGACAAATCCACCTTAATCCAAGTGTGCTTTTCTCAAGCAAGATAATCATCGTTTGCATAGCCAACCTCATGGGTGCTGATATTGATCAATGACAAACATGTATAAAACCTAATACCATTTGTTGTGCAATAGCACTCAAGGATTAATTGAACAAATAATAGTAAAGGTATAAAGAAATCAACAAGCACACATATACACATGAATTTACTTGGTTCAACAAATAGCCTATGTGGAGAGAGAGAGAGTGTGTGTGTGTGCACGTGTCCACTACCTAATAAGGATTACAATTCTCAACTTCTCTTACATAGCTCTCATCATGAATTTTCAACACTAAAAGAAATATCAAATTGCTCTTCTTCTAAGAGTCTTTTCCTATTCTTATATGAATGATCTTTTTACCAAAGCCACCAAACTCTTTATATACTAATATAAGCTTTCATATTTTATTCCTTGGAAGACAAAGAATATTAATCACTTTTTTGATAATGAATACAATACTTCTTTAAAAATGAATAGACTTTCCTTCCAAACAAAAAACACAAAAAAAAAAAGGAATTTATTTTTGAAAAAAGAAAGTAATTGAGTCAACTTTCCTTACACATCAAGTAAAGCGAAATAGAAATAAATTTTTTTTTTTTAAAAGAATGAAATGGAATGGATAATTCATTTAAAAAAAAGGATCAAATGTAAAAAAGCATAGTATTTTCTCTATTATGCTTGGAAGTTTATAAAAGAGCAAATGAAAATGAAAGAAATATATGGTTTTTACTTTTTACTATTATACCATTCACTTTTACACCCTTAAAATAAAGATAAAAATGGGATTTCACCTCTACTTCATTATAAGAATGACTGAATGAGTGCTCCATTCACTTTTGAGAGGAATTCTTTGGAAATAATGGAATGAAATGAGCATTCCCTAAAAGTTATTCTACTCCTTTCTATGAAACTTTCAAACAAAAGAATAGATGAAATATTATCAAAAAAATAAAAAAAAAACTTTTTCAATCTACTCCATTCCATTTTTTCCTCCTCTTGGGTAAGTCATGCATTAACAAACAATTGACTAATTAAACCAATCCATCAAAAAAGGGAAAACTAAACCAATCAATAATAAAGTGGGGGTAGTGCATATATATCACTATGGAAAATGACTTTCAAATTATTCAATCCTCATGGAAAGACTCAACCAATTATTCACACTTCCAGACAAAAGAGAAACTATATTCCGTTCCAATTGTACTTATTACTCCTTTCATATCCTCTGTTATTTAACCTTATTCTCTTCAGCTTCAGTTCTTGAATTGCTTAATTCAGTCTAGGTGTTAATCCAAAAGACACCAGCTTTTATATCTTAGATATGCAGTAATTAAAAGTTATACTAATACTAATTAATAATGATCGTGAAGAATTCTTCGTATCAAACTAGTGTTGTATTTTTTTTTTTTTATTACAGCTAAAAGATTCTCTCTCTCTCTCTCTCTCTCTCTCTCTCTCTCTCTCTCTCTCTCTCTCGTAATAATAATCTTACATCATGTTTAATGTGACTACAATTCGAAGTTTTGCAGTGTAAACTCTATGCAATCAATTAACTAAAGGTTCATTCCAGAAGCTCAAGTTTAGCTTTTTTGTTTAATCTATGCCAGTTTAATGCACTTTAATCCAGAACTCAAATCAAGTGCCCTTGGTAATTATGTAAATTCAGCTTCTTCTTTTTTCAGAGATCTGTAGATTAAAGTACACGATACTCCCTCGATTAATTATATGATGGTGCACTAGTTTCTAATTACAGAAGGTCGAGAGTGACTTATCAAGCAACTTGCATATTGATATTTCTTTTATTATGCCTGATTTATCCAAATCCACCTTGTATAATTAATGATTTCTAATTGACTTGACCTTGCTTTTCAATGCCTTGTTCTACAATAACACGGATCATTAAGTTCAACATGACAACATCATGATAAGATGCTGAATTAAATTAGATGCCACAAAAAAAAAAAAAAAAGTGTATAAATATGTTTACAGTAATTGATGGATTCAAATTCTAAAAATCTTCCTAGTAAATCAAACCCCTATTTTTATCCTTCAATCAAAGTTATATGCATTATAAGTGAGTTTCCTATCATTATAGGTTTGTATTAAGAATAACTATTAAATCATATATGTTTGCACTAGTGATAGATGAGTTCACTAGATCGATTTTGGAGTAGTATTGTATAATTGTAGATACATATTAAGTTAAAGAAATTTACAATATTGTTCTAAGACCAACTATGCTCTATGTTGAATGCTGAGTAATTAAGAAGAAACATGTTCATAATAAATGACTATAATGGAAATGAGAATGCTAAAATTGATAAGCAGAAATGTAAGAAGAAATGTCATTTGAAATGAGAAGATTTTCTAAAAGATAAGCATGGCCCTCTATATATTGATGAAGATGATGGAGAGTCAATACATGATATGATATATGGTTATATACATAGGAGAGCGGTTAATGCCCTAGGGAGAAAGAGTGTTTAAGTCGAAGGAACAAAAAAAAATAGAGGAAGACCTAAGATAAAATTAGTAGTAGTTAAAAAAAAAGACATGTTAATTAAGAAGGCAACATAGAATATGATTTTAGATAGAATAGAATAATGAAAAAGAATTTATATATTTGACTTTGATTAGATTGATAAAGATTCATAACGGACCACAAAATTTTGGTACTAAAATTTGTTATTGTTGAAATCTTCATACCTAAAAACGATTCTCATAGTGATTTTCATCATCTCATACCTAGGAGAGTAGGGTTTTCAACATTTAATTTCTCCTCCTTAAAGGGTGAGTGGAAGGTAGGAGGGGGTGCTTAGATAACTTAAAATTTAAGATCAATAACAACAAGAAGTGAGTTAATATAATATTAAGTAGTTCTTTCTAATTAAAGGAGATCTCTTAGGTTGAATTTAGGGAAAATGGATTTCGTGAAGAAGTAGATAATCCTATTGCAAAGCTTCTCTTCTTTTGCATATAGATCATAAATTTTTAAATAAAAAAAAAAATCATTACACGTTTATGGAGATAAATATGCTAAATTGTCTCTAATACAAAGTGGTAATTTTAAAGAAGCCAACCAACTTTCACTGTCTCCCAAGAAACACCATAGAATCCAACATTGAATGAAAAAGCAGCAAAGTAATCATATCAAGGACTGAGAAGATATACAAAGTTTTCAAACCATATAAAAAATAATAATTAATGGGTAAACTCTATGAATGTGAAACATCTACAAAGCTTGGCTAGGTACAATTCTTGACCCCAGACTTTTTTGGAGTACTTTGCCAGAAAACAAAGAAAATCTTAACCCTTAATTTGATCCTGCCAGCTGGTGGGGTCCACCCCAATATCTGGTTTCTTTTCAATCTTTTTTTTTTTTTTGCTTAAACCTTTGTGCATCATACATTCAACCCTTTCATTAACAAGCTGCCCCAAATCTCTCCCTCTCTCTCTCTCTCTCTCTCTCTCATTAAGCTTCTTTAAAAGTACAAAGATACCTAAGAGGTTTTTCCTTCACCACCCACCAAACCCTTCATCTTATGGTTATTTTACAGACACACGGTTTCTCTTATGTGTCATAACTTATATAATTAGTCAGAACCAAGAACCCACTCTCTCTCTCTCTCTCTCTCTCTCTCTCTCTACTGAAAAGAAAACCCTCTTACGCCATGGACAACATAAACCACCATAATAAGCTCATAGACAACAGTTGGAATCTTGACCTTGCTATAGAAGAACCCATCCTCCATCATCACCAAATTTCCTTTGATTCTTTCTGGCCAAACCACTCTCTTCAAACCCATCAACTCCCATCCTCATCATCATCCAACCATATTATTCCCACTACAAAAAATGTATTTTCTGACTCCATTGAGAGCCAAATGGAAGTAGAACTAGAAGAAGAAGAAGAGCCAGAAGAAGAGCTCGGAGCCATGAAGGAAATGATGTACAAGATTGCAGCTATGCAGCCAGTGGACATTGATCCAGCCACAATCCGAAAGCCAAAAAGGCGAAACGTTCGGATTAGTGATGACCCTCAGAGCGTGGCCGCGCGTCACAGAAGGGAAAGGATAAGCGAGAAAATTCGAATCCTTCAAAGACTTGTCCCAGGCGGTACTAAAATGGACACCGCTTCTATGTTAGATGAAGCAATTCGCTATGTCAAGTTCTTGAAGAAACAAATCCGTTTGTTACAATCAACTCAGAATCCACAATGCATGGAAGCTCCTATGGGAAACTTAGTCCATGGAGTTTGGCCATTTACACCCAATAAACCTCATGGCTCCACTTCCATGGACCCTCAAGCTGGAACTACAGGATTCACCTATATAAACAATGGGAGCAACCAGCTGGGAGAAACCTAGCTGCTAGCTAGATAACTAGCTTGGCATTAAGAGGTAATTAGCTAGTGATTAGTGGCTAATGATTGAGTTCTAATTGTAATAAGGAAGTGTGCATATGATGATGAATTTTGTTTAAAAATAGAAAGTGATATATAATTTTAGGGTCATGTGGAGAACAAAAGTTGTTAGGATATTGTTGACTAAAGGCTGTGGAATAATCATAACAGTTAGCTAGACTTACGTACAACCATTTATATAATATAGAATAAGGCCTACGGAGTGTGAAAGTAGGCCGGAAAGTTTGTTTGGCCGAATCTCTTCCGGGAATAAAACAGTGACGTTAGATACAATTGAATATGATTATACCCTTCTCTCTCCCTCTCTCTCTCTCTCTCTCTCTATATATATATATATGTGTGTGTGTGTGTGTGTGTGTGTTTGTTTATCATATGACAAATATTGACTAGCTAGTCTATTGATGATTTATAATTGTCTAAAAATTTTGAGATTAATTAAGGTTCAATTGTTGTTGTTTTGAAAAGTTTATGAAGATGGACACACATTATATGTATGTATCTTAAGTGTATGTTTAAGCATATAATCTTGATTAGTCTCTACTTAATTTATAACTGTCTTAAAATTTTGGAACTGAGACTTAATATTTGTTGTCCTGAAAAGTATACAAATATGAATATATCTGTTACTCTGTGTGTGTGTCATATGCAAATAGGTCGGCAATAATGAATGTGCACATGCGTTTGGCATGTGTGTATGAGATGGATATAGGAAAGGGGGATTGCAATTAAAATTATTGCAGATCGAAATGATTGTTTTGGTCTAGTGAAAGATAACCCTAAAAGTTTTAAAAGTGAGAACCCTAGAGGTTCACATGCTACTGAACCTTTAAAAAAAAAAAAATCTTTCTTTATGCAAGATTACGCAGTTTAAGGTTGCAAAGCTCTTGTGTGCAGCATACTACCTTTTGTGCTAGATTGAGCGCCCTAGTCTTGTAGATGGTACCCCTATGGAGAATTGAGGCGAGCAGCAGCGTAGGAAATTGATTGTTGATAGTCTCAAGACTGTCTTGAGTGCTCAAGTTTTCTCTAGTACGCCTATATATCTATAATGATATTGAGGTTGAAATAGCTACAAAGATTTTAATTTTCATGAAGGTTAACTGAGAATAATGAAACCATGCATAGATGCATATATAATATGATTGATACAAAAGAAGTTTTCGTGCAAAAGAGCCCTAGTTACCCTGATCAGATACAGATTTCATTTTTTAGGTGATGTGTTCCCATTAGTCAAAATTATTTTCTTTTTATTCTGGATGAGTACAAGAAGTTATTTCATGATTCAAAGTATGAGTTTGCACTACATTGACTGATTGGCTAACAGTTTCGAAGACCTTCATCAAATAAGTAGCTATTTGCTGGTCATGAACTTTAAAATCATGTTAATCCACTATATATGGTAGTTTAAAGGTGTTGCTAGAAGGGTGTTATATGTATTGTATTTGTGGTATCTGAGGTTTTATAAGTAACGAGGTTAAGTTGGCCATATTTTATAAATGCATATTGAAAATTCACTATTGTTTGCTATAGCCCAAGGATTAACATTGAAGAAAATCTTATAACTGTGAGGGCATTGCCCAGGCATATGTTGAGTCTCCAATTAGACGTATATGGTTAATCTAGTTCATAGAAGCAGGCAGGTACCCAAAAAAACCCTCTAGTTGCGGGTATATATATACAAATATATATATATATATATATATCATTTTTAGGTATATATATCATGGATATGTGAGATTTATCCTCACAGGGATGCATCCTAGCTAGCTACTTCTATGCCTTCGAGACTTCGCTTCTTGATTAATTTGAGAAAATCCGTAGAAACCCAAATTGACGAGTGACACGATTATTGATTGAGAAAAAGAACACAAAAATTTTAAATGAGAGTTTTAAAATGCTCAAACTTCGATATGTAGTTGGCGACTTTCTGTGTGAATGGCACACCAAGATAATTTTAGAACTTGAAAAGAAATATTTTGATAAAATGAAGTACGTCATTGATAAAGACTTTCAAGTCTTCACGTAATGTTTTCCTAATTAACTTGAGATGTCAAGGCTTGTAGCACTTAATTTCTGGATGGCATAAAGATTAATTATATTATATATAAACTCTAGAAAACTAAAGAGTATAATTCTTCTTCTTTTACCCTCACATTAGAACTGACTTAGCCAGGATTTTTCAGATTGCTTGTATTGACTAAAATAGAAAGTAAGACATTTAAAAAAAAAAAAAAAAGTCTAAAGATGGAAACATGACTCATTAATTTGTGGTACAAACTTTTCTTAAAATTCTTTATATTTTCCCTCGATTATATAGAAAGTGATGAAGCACAATTTCACCTCGACAATATGTTCCTCGTTAATATGATAGACGACTTGGAGCTCGTCAGTAGGTTACCTTGTCAGTACGATGGATGACCTGGAGATCTTGTACCAAAGAAAGCACTAAGCAGATAATGACACCGGTTTGGGACCTGCTCAAGACCCTCCAATACTTAAGTTTAGCTTAAACTCTTTAAAAAACTGTAATTTGTAGAGTGATTCATGTGCATGTACAACATGCCCCACTTACTTGTCTCTCCTGGCTTTATATAGCCTTTGTGTGAGTAAATGCTCAATCTACTGGCCTTTCTAACGTTGTACCACAGCTGGAGGATTTATGGCCTAATAATGACCATTTATCCTCAGTCCTTTAACATCTGTAACGGTCATTAAATGCGCATAATTGAATGGCAATAACGGCTCTGTGCTCATTTATTAAATGTTATTTGGAACTAATGCATTTACACTCATCCATACTTTTACTCGTCATTGACATGGATGGTTTGCAATATGGACGAGCGTTTTATTGCTATCCATCAGTTATGGTTTAGCTGGAGGCTTAAATGCTCATTTAATAGCCATCCCCATTTAATGTTTTGTAACGACTGTGTAGTGGTCAGCTTGAGATGGTTGTAACAACTGTGAGCTGGTGGCTAGAAAGGTTGTATGTCCGTTACACTTGTGCCTTTAAAATGAGGAATTTATATCTGAATATTAATGTGTGCTTACGATCGTCCTTAGTAATGATTGTCACTTTATGTATGATCATTTTACACTACTTGTCAGTTGCCCCCTTTATTCATTTGTCATCCTTTGTTTCGACTAGCATAGGAATATGAAAAGTTTTTGGTGGTCCAATCTCCCCTTTGTATCTCAAGATTCTCGTCCCATCACATTTAATGCAAGGCAACTTTCTCATCAAGTGATTGACACGTGCCTTCACTTCATTGTTCGTCGGTTTTTAACCATGCGAATTTAATCATATGACTTACTCTCACTTTGAGAATTTGATTGTCATTATGATCATGTTCGTTAGTTTTTAACCATGCCAATTTAATCGTATGACCTAATCTCGCTTTGAGAATTTGATCGTCATTATAATTGTACTCGACGGCTTTTAACCATGCGAATTTAATCATATGACTTACTCTCACTTTGAGAATTTAATCGTTATTATAATCATGCTCGTCTATTTTTAACCATACGAATTTAATTATATGACTTACTCTTGCTTTGAGAATTTGATCGTCATTATGATTGTACTTGTTAGTTTTCAACCATGCAAATTTAATCATATAGCTTACTCTCACTTTAAGAATTTGATCGTTATTATGATCATGCTCGTCGGTTTTTAACCATGCGAATTTAATCATATGACTTACTCTCGCTTTGAGAATTTGATCGTCATTATGACTATACTCGTCCAAATTGAACCTTATTAACAATTTTACTCCTATCAAGATTTTTATCGTATACTTGGTTTTACTCGTTGGACTTTTCAGTGACAGGCTTTCTTCTTGAAATTTTTTTTTCTTTTGTATGGTAAATAATACTTTCAAATCTTTCAAAAAAACGACATTTATTCATGTGGGGAAAAATGCCCACTTATTCGTTCCTGCTTTGAAAACAGTTTGATGAAAGAAAATTGAAAACGTCATTTAACTAGAGAGACGAGATAACTATTTGCTGTTAAGTGATTCAAAATAACAAGTTCCTCTTCTGGAGTACTTGTCGATCTTGTATGAGCCTATGTGTTTTTGTTGGCATTCTTTTGAATGGGGGAACGATCCTTCTTCTCCTTCTTTTGGTGTTGGAGCTCGTCGATTTCGTCCATCCTTCGCTTGCCATCTACTCCATTCGCCGTTAATGCATCCTCTCCGCTCATGTACTTCTGGGCTTTGAACAAGAGGTCTATCATTGTAGTTGGCGGCGTCTTCCTTAGAGAAAAGACATGGTCAAGATTGTTCAACCCTGCTTGGAAGGTCGTCATTATCACCTAATCATTTGCCTTATCAATTTCTAACACTAGTTTCTTCAAGCGTTTTACATACTCTCTTAGGGTTTCCCCTTCCTTTTGCTTCACTGTTAGCACGTATGAGGTGGGGCCTCTTATGGCATTCGCCCCCAATGAAATGGCATACAAAAGAGTCGCTTAGTTGCACAAAGTTCGTGATAGATGCCGTGGGTAACTTGCTAAACCACACCCTTGCTACTCCTTTGAGGGTTCTTAGGAATGATCTGCAAATTACCTCGTTTGTGGTTTGCTAGAGATTTAACATTGTCTTGAATGCTCCTATGTGATCTAGGAGATCCTTAGTGCCATTGTAAACCTCCAGTTGTGGGAGACGAAATTTAGGAGGCAAGGGGCACTCCAAAATGCTGGCAGTGAAGGGTGAGTCTGTCTTCTTGATCATACCACCAAGATTTATCGTTGTCTTTCCCTTCATGGCGTTCTTGACTTCGTCTAACTCCTTCCTCATATTTTTCATCATCTGAACATTGCCATAAGTCAACTATGCGGTATGCGTAGAAGTTTGTCTTCTACTATTTCCTAGACTATGGGCTTCATCATCATTGTCATTTTGTTTCTGTAATTCTTGCACATTGGCTGTTAGTGCTTGAATTTGTTAAGCCATCACTACAGGGTTTGGCGGTGTAGTTGTGGTAGAGTCCATCGGTTCTAAGGAACGTAGTCAATAAAGAATTCAATGGCTTATTAATTGATAGCCTGTCATCCCCACAGATGTCGCCAAACTAACGAAGAACAATTTCACCTCGTTAGTATGTTCCTCTTTAGTATGATAGATGACTTGGAGCTCGTCAGTATGTACCTCGTCAGTACAATGGACAACCTGGAGTTCATCAGTATGTACCTCGTTAGTACAATGGATGACCTAGAGATCCTGTACCAAAGAAAGCAATAAGTAGATGATGACACCGATTTGGGGCCTACCAAGGATATTCCGATACTTAAGTTAGCTTAAACTCTTTAGAAATCTGTAATCTATAGAGTTATTTGTGTGTATGTACAACATGCCCCACTTACTTGTCTCTCCTAGTTTTATATAGCATTTGTATGAGTAAATGCTCAATCTACTGGCCTCTCTAACGTTGTACCACAACTGAAGGATTTATATCCTAATAATGACCATTTATCCTCAACCCTTTAACATCTATAACGGTCATTAAATGTGTATAATTGGATGGCAATTACGGCTCTGTGTTCATTTATCATTTGAAAATTCAATGCTATCTAGAACTAATGCGTTTACGCTCGTCCATACTTTTACTCATCATTAACATTGACTGTTTGCAATATGGACGAGGGTTTTATCACTATCCATCAGTTATGATTGAGTTGGAGGCTTAAATGCTCATTTAATAGCCATCCCCATTCAATGTTCTGTAACGGCTGTGTAACGATCAGCTTGAGATGGTTGTAACAGTTGTGAGTTGGTGGCTAGAAAGGCTATACGTCTATTACACTTATGTCATTTAAGTAGAGAATTTATATCTGAGCATTAATATGTGCTTACGATCGTCTTTAAAAATGATAGTCGTCCTTAGTAATGACGATCGTCTTTTGTAATGACGGTCATCTTTAGTGATGACAGTCACTTTATGGACTATCATTTTACACTACTCGTCAGAAAGAACTTGATCCAAACTACTAATATCATTGTAGCTTTTTTGACAATGGATAGCTTAGAAGAGCATGAAGAAAACAAGACAAAGAGCATATAGGTTGTAGATCTCACCTTTTCATGCCCACCCATTAGATTTAGATGCCACACGTTAGGGAAACAAAATTTTTACTAGTAAATTACAATTTTGCCGCTTAAAAGTTTGGGGTTGATTTTATTATATGGTCCTTGAAGTTTAATTTTTTTTTATTTTTGGTACATCAACAAGTTGTATTCCATGATGTACTTTCTTTTGTTGCTAATTAATAAAATTGTAGTCTTCTCATCAAAAAAAAAAAAAAAATTAATTCCGTTTTCAAAAGGATCTTTCTGTTCATCTACATTAGCGAGCTTCCTGTTAAGTACCAAATTAAGCTCCTAGAAATATGGACATATCAAGTATTTATCGCCTAGTTGGCCTAAATTGCCAATCATCCAACTAATTAACATTTTTATTTTTGAGGGAAGAAATATATATATATATATATATATATATATATATATATATCTATCTATATAGGGCTTGATCTAATCGGTAATCACTGCATACTCATACCCACACTCAGAAAACCGCATCCATAATCTTCATCACCAAGATGATATATATATATATATATATATATATATATATCATCTTGGTTAATCCATATTAAACATCCAAAATAATTCAAGGTTAATCCATATTAATTCATCTTAGAACCAAACATAATCTATCTTACACTGGTTCCTAGCTAATTAAACACCCTAAAATCTAAAAAAAAACAGCCTCTCTCACTCCCTCCCACGGCCAATATCTATTGTTCTTAAATATCAAAAAGCAATTTCTATTGGAGAAAAATAAATAAATAAATAAATAAAACACTAATAGTTATTTTAAAATTTTAAGAATATTACAAACCTAGCTCTCAACAATAATATTCCTTTCCTTATTATTATTATTTTCTCAATCTCTCACTTTCCCATTGTCACTTCTCTCTCTTCTCTCAAGCTCACCTCTCGACTTGTCCATCTTGACGTTACTTTTAAAGAGTGCCACCATGAGGTGGTGGGGGCATTACACTGACAGGGCCAATATAGATCGAGGTGGTGACGTAGTCAAGCATCCGTGTTTGATGGCGGTTCTTGGGTTGAATCGAATATAGTTTGATGGCAGTGCTTAAGGCTTGGCCATCGACAATGAATCCATTTTAGGTGGATTCTTGATTAGTGGCAATTTGGGCTATCAAGTGAGATATATATGGTTTAGAGAAAGTTTTGGCTACGTGTTAATGGGTTTTGGTTGGATTGAGTGTCTTGGGTTAATGGAATGGGTGTGCGTGTGTGTGTCTGGTGGAGCTCGACTCTTGCAAACTTTGCACTTACGTTTCTTTCCTTTTGGCGTCCTCCTTTGCTCCAAAGAAATGGAATCTTTGAGATTGGGTATTGATTTAAATGCATAATATTCACAGGTATGATTAGGGCTATAACTAAATCAAGTTAAACAACTGTGACTTAACTTGATAAAAAGCTCATTAATATGTTTAATTATAAATAATTTTAGCTTAAGTCTTAGTTTTAAGCTTATTTAATAAAGAAGTCAAGCCCAAGTAAAAAAAAAAAAAAAACATAAACAATCTTGTGAAATGTAGAGCTTGATAAAAAAAAAAAATTTAAAAAGAAGTTAAGCCTATATAGACTCATTTATGGACTTGGAAAGTAAACTCATGTCTTAGTAAGCATTTAATCAATTGGTAATTAAGACTAGTCATCTAAATGAAAATGGACTTGATAATGGACTTGATAATGTACTTGTATTGGATCTCAAACTTAAGAGCTTAATATTAAATCTTGTGCTATGTATCCAAAAGTTATACCATTTTGGATATACATGTTTGTCAGTTTCTTCAATATTTTATTTAATAATTATGCTTGTAGCTTCAGACTTTTAGCACCTGGTACCATGGATTGATTGGAATAGTAAAAAGTCACAAAATTGTTATACAATGTAAAAAATAATTTTTAAAAAAATAGAAAAATTAATATTATATTATGTCATTTTCTTTATAAATATATTTTTGCTTGTTCATGATTTAGTTATGACATGAATATGCTTAATGGAAATAGAATAAAATTATATGAAATAGTTTATATATGATTTTTTTTAAGGAAAAGTTTATATATGATTATAATATACTATAGTAGAAAAATGTTTTTATTTTTTGGTGAAATAGTAGAAAAATGTTTATCATATTATGCTATTTTCAAATGAATGCATATTTGTAGTGTCGATTTTTTTTAATAATTAACGTATTATATACGTACTATCATGTACCGTTATTTTGCTGTTTTTGTATATTTTTGCCGAATTTATTAAACATATATCTGTCCATATACTTACCATATTGTACAATACCATATTTTACTAACTTTGTTTTTAGACATTGAAAATTTTATCTTCAACCCGAAAAGAAATTATGACGCTAGAGATTGGTCGTGGACTCGTAGGACTAGGGAGAGAGGACCATTATTTTGGGCGTCTTTCCCTTCGTCATTTATTTTGGTTTAACAGAAGGAATATACTGTGAATAAGTTTGAGACTTGAGTATAATTTTAGTGAAATTATTGTGTATTCCCGGAGTACCATAAATGCGTACTCCATCCTCTCACATAAATGATAAATCTCACTAATTAAATTTATGGTGGGACCTGTCATTTATATGAGAGAAAAAAGTACGTATTTATGATACTCCGAAAATATCTAATAATTTTCCATAATTTTAACTCCTTGCTTGAAGAGAAATGTTAGGATTCATTTCTTATATGTCTTTGTGCAAAATAATTAATTAATTAGTAACTTTACCATCAAAATATTGTTATCAACTTATCATTATCATCTTTCTCCAAAAAAAAACAAAGTTATCATAGCATTAAAAAATAATAATAATTGTCATAGCTAGAGGTGACCCAGGGTGAGCGCATGATTAAGTTGTATAGTACTTCAAACCATATTACCCTTATCATCGGCATTATTATTAATCATAATCATTATTCTTAAACAGACTTCTAGAAAGCAACCAAAAAAAAAAAAATTCTTCTTGAAAGTTTAAAAGCATATAACTATAGCTGACAATGCCTAATCATCTTTTTATATTGGTTAAAGTAACACGTTCTTCCTTCTTCTCTTACCTCTAAAATTAATTTGGCCCAGCATTTAATTGTATCCCACAAAGAACACGTTACTATAAATTTTCATTAATAGGACAAAACAATTAAGTTGAAATAATGCATGTATGCAACTTCCTAATTTTATTTATTTATTTATTTTCTATTTCTTTTTGGTTAGAAAGCTATAAGTGTAAGGTCTTCATAACTTCACATAAATATCAAAAGAGATATACCTTTACCTTTAAACATGGGTTTTAATTATGACTTATGATCCTTTCCCCACTTGATAACGATAGCCTGTGTGGCCTATAGGTCATAATGAGAAAATTAAAAGAGACCCAATACCTAATTGAAAACCAACTTATAATTTGTCAAGCTACGTCGTCGTCGAGATCCAAATCCTCTGCCTTTCAAAGTAAAATGGGAAATGTCCATTTAATAGTCACCATTCAATGTGGTAAAAATTTACCTATGGTAAACTAATCTAGAATTAATAAGTTTGCAAAATTTATTTACTCTATTTTGAATTATGGTCTTTAAATGGACACCCTCACGGTGAGGATCCAAATCCTGTGGTCTAGGGGTGAACGTGATCTCAATCAAATTCACTTCAACACTTTTTTTTATTATTTTTTTAAAACTTTTTCTCCTTGCACTTGAATTACACCTCTCATTTTAGGAAAAAAAAATGCTTGACACCTCTTGAACTATAAAATAGTGGTCATTACAACCCTAAACTTTTAGTTTTGCTAATTTACTTCCTAAACTTTATACATGTGCCAAATATATAATTCTGTCACCCTGTCATTAAATATATTAATAGTAAACTCAAGTGGCACACACGTGACAGAAAACGAACACCAAAGAATCTGATTGAGAGAGAGAAAAAACTGGGTTCAATTTTTAGTGGGAGAGAGAGAGAGAGGATTTCTCTCAATCAAGCCGCTAATCTAGCTATTTTATGTTGCCATCACAATTTTTGGTTGATGGGTATGGTGGTATATGTGGTGGTGTGAAATTTTGGGGTTAAGAATTAGTAGTTGCACAGTTTGTATTCACCAATTCAATTCGATCTATTCTCATTATTGTTAGATTTATCTCCACTGTACAACACTGATTGAGGAGATGAAGTTTTGGCAATAAGATGTCCAGTAACTTTTTTCTCATTAAAATGTCTAATATAATTATTTTTTTCTCATAAAATGTCCAAAATAACATTAATCATGTAATTTGGAAATGGTTGTTGGGAACTTTACACTAAAAATCTGAATGGTTCTCTTTTGGGATTTATTTTCCCTACCCTTTTGTGGTTATTTTCACATCTATGAGAAATATTGTGTGGTTTGGGGGAGGATTGTCAAATTTATTGTAAGCGTGGGTTTGTTGGAGTTGTTGGGGGCGGGACCTTGAACTGTGAGAATGGGAGGAAGGGATGATGCAGCACCATTGAGAGACTCTCTCTCTCTCAAACCTGAATCCCAAGTTTCTATCTCTCATTGAATGCTTTGGTTTTTTGTTTTTTATGTTATGTGCGTGCCACATGAGTTTAATGTTAGTTTTATTTAACTAAAGAGTAACAGAAGTATCTATTTGGCAGAAGTGTGAAGTTCATGGAGTAAATTGGTCAAAATAGAAGTTTAAGGGGTTGTAATAGCCACTCCCTGATATTTCAAGAAGTGAAGACATTTTTCCCCTCATTTTACAATGCATATGGTTGATGAAATTTTCAAAACTATGATTTGAAAGTCAACCTAGGATAAAGGTTATGAGATTTAGCAATAGCATAATTTGGTTAAGGTTATTTCTTCTAATTCAAATGCTAAGAGAATAATCCAATATAATTGGGCTTTATCTACCTTGAATATCTTTCTGTGTTTATATATTATTGATGCTGTATTTTATTATGTTCTAGCTAAAAATCTTTAATTCACCCGACACTTTCTGGTATTTTTAATGGAAACGTTCAAAGTTTAAATCCCTCATCCTCAACCATCAAATTTATTCATAAAAAACATACAGATTTAATATACTTGTAATCCTAACATCAAAAGATTTACTACTTCTTTAATACAAGGTAGGGCTACACATGCTGGCTTTAGTAAAAGAAAAAAAAGTGATTAAGTTTAAATTTAAATTATATTTTTAACATGAATGCAAAATATAAATTAAGTGGTTTTTAAAGTACATATGTATTTTACCATCAAAAGAGACATTAAATTGATCGCATTTGAAAGAAATACAAAGATTATAATAGCTAATATAATACATCATAGCGTAATATTTTAACATACTTCAAATATATACATGTGCTTTGAAAAGCACCATATCATAAATATATATAATGCACATACTTCAAATATATACATGTGGATCATATCATAAGTATATATGATGTCGATACTTCAAATATATACATGTGCATAGAAAAGCATCATATCATAAGTGTATATGATGTGCAAAAAACACCCCAAAATGTTGATTTCTAATAATAGGCACATAATAGAGTAACAAAAATGAGATTATGTTTTGGCCACTTCATTTAGTTATATCAAAGGACGAAGTGATACATTATATAGGAATAATATATCTATTTGTCTTTTGTATGTGCCTACTTTTTAAACATAGTTAAAAAAAAAGACATGTCCTACATTATATAGAACTTTAAACTTCATTTTCATGAATTTTTTTGAGGCGGATCATGAATGGCAATGAATTTGAACTTATAAGTTATAGCGCGATTCTACAGGGATGTCCAACTTTACTGCCCCTCACATGGATGAGAAACTTCTTATCAAAGGAGAGCTTGGCAAAGCTTTCAATATTTTTTATTCCATCCTATAGCCAAAAAAGTACACTTAATATATATGGGCATTATGCACATCCCTTAATGGAAACTAAAATTTTCAACTCCACAGTGTTAATAATAACAAAGAGTTCAAAAGATTGTCATTCACCAAATACCAATGGAAAACCTTCAAAATTCTTAATTTACATTCAAAGAACCACAAAAATCTTAAAGGAGACAAAAATTCCAACTCTACAAGAAACTTCTCCAATCTATAAGCCCCCAAAAAAATCCTTAATTTGACACAAACCCAAAAGGCCAAATCGCATATCATTCCCTTAGTCCATAAAACTTATTATTCTCATAAAGTGCCAAAAGTTCAAATCATAGATCAAAAATACAAAGTTTCTTATATTTTGTTATAAAAAGTAAAAAATTTAGCTTTTAAATTTTGTCTTGTTTGTATGTGAAAGTGAATAAACTATTTATTTAAGGATTAGTTATAATACCTCTGTAGTCTCCATCATTAACTTAATTGCTGAGCATGATAAAAACTTTTCAACATCTCCAAATAGAGTTGCCATTAAATGTCTAGTTGTATCGTCCAACTTAACTTTAACTCGACATCTAGAAGTTGGACAATGACATTAATAATCATTTAGATACAAAGATCAATTTAAGATCAATGGATTTTTTAAAACCATATCATTAGTATTACAACGGGTTTTTAGCAATGCACAAACCGTGGATTTGCAGCAACCTTTTCCTTGCAATATAAGCATGAAAATTCTTCATTATAGTCAACACCAGTGGCTTTGTGACACTTACTACAAGCCATGTACCAAAAATGTTGGTACAACTTTGTAAATATTGTTGCATTTATCTAGAAATTGGCTCGCTGCATCAATTTTTTGTTACACATTTTCATTGTTTAGTTGACAGTTTTATATATATATATATATATATATATATATATAATCTAGATGAAAGAAATTACAATAAGAGGCAAAAAAAAGACATCACCGTTTGAACCAAAGTTGCTATTAAAGCAATCTTGTTAATATTTTCTATTATTGGTGCTAGGGAGCTTGATGAAGCTATGAGATAGTATTTTTCAATGATTATCTCATTTAGCTGCTTTTCCTTTTTAGTAGCCCTATCAAAAATAAAAAGATACTGTAGATGTAAAAATACAATGGTATATATATTGCAAGGATTATAGCAGTAGATGAATAGTACTGTTCCAATGATTTAAATGTTTCAAATTGTAATATTAATTTCTATTGTGTGTTATAGAGGAAAAAGTTGTAATCATATATTCATAAGTATTAGTGAACAATTAAAGCTAAAGGTGTTGAGAAAATTTCAAATATCTTAATGCTCAAGAACCATATATGTGTGATTTCTTTACAAAGAGTCATCCAAGAATTGACTATATTTGTGAGTTTAATTTATGTTATCCAATCTTTAACCAACAAAGAAGAGAAGGAAAAAAAAAAAAAAAAAAAAAGAGAGAAAGTATGTGCATGTATTAAGTGAATTAGACATGTTTCATTGGTTTCTAAGATTAACATTTTTATATAGAAGGTCTCCATTAGTGCCATAGATAAGCCTCATAGCCTTTAATTGCCACGTGAAGTCGGAGCAACATTATATAATCTAATATATGACATAATCAGATGATGATTTGCAATTAGTCAGAGATTTTTAAAAGTTTGATATACACAAGGTGTTTAGTTGTGTATAGAGGTTAAAAAATAAAAAGGAAAAATAGGAATCTATTTATTTTAGTAGATTATTGACGCACAAGAGTCCTAAAGTTTGTTAAGATTAATGCATTTATAAATTGAATTGAAGTCATTTTGATGAATGCTTTAAAATTTGGAAATTAATCATTTATATGAAGTAGTAAAGAATTTAAAAGAGGCATAATGTATTAGGTTTGTGATGCAATTGTTTTAGGTTTTCGTGGATCAATGATGAAGGAACTTGATAATCTTGTTGAGAGAGACAAACCTGTGATAGATAAAAATATTAGGGTAATCAGCAATTGCTATGCCAATTATTTTTTTCTTTTTTGAAAGGACTTTATCATTGTGCAAAACAACTTTTAATCTACTTGCCATAATAACAAATCTAGCAGTGATCATCTGCACAATGGCAGTTGATTCGTTGGTAATGAATTGATCCCACATAGTCAAAATTATTGGTTTCAGGCTATAATGTATAAACCAACTAATAGCAGTCAAAATTTGTAATCATTGTTTGTCTTTTATTAATAACAGTAGTAGCCGATTTAGATTGGCTAGGTATAAAGAATTGAATAAGAAAGAAATCTATTGTGGGAGAAGATGGAAAAAATTATTAAATCTTACAACTGGTCAATTAGAATGACTGCTTGGATCATCAATGGGCCATTTCTAGTTTGAAATTATCGAGCTGGGCACACATCAATTGCAATAGCAATAACATCTAAAATAAATAAATGTCATAATATTGTTGGTTAATATTAGACTAAAGAATAGGTATGAGAATGAATCTTGCAATTCATTTTTTTATTAGTAAATTAAATTAGTATTCCAATTCTCATGGACAAGTACAGAGTAATCCATATGTTTATGGAACTCAATAAAAAGAACAAAGCTAAAGGAAGGTGCAGGAACTGGTGAATCATCATTTGATATTTCTTCAATCAATGTAGTTGGAGTGATTATCCACCAGTAAATATTATCAACAGTTTGATGCTCTAGTTTAATTGCTTTGACGATTGCATTATGAATGTAGTATATCCTCGTTATGTGTAACACTTGGTCAAGCATGTCAATCTCACGTTGATTACAGATAACAACCTTTATTTCCCTCTATCAATAGAATTGTTTGATATGTGAGAGGATGAAAATGAGCATCTCTATTATAAGCTCTATTACATAAAATTTACAAATTAGATTGTTAATTTACCTGGCTATCAGCCAATATGAGTCTTATATATTTGGTTGGGCTTTGCTGTGATATACGTGTCTTTGTCTTTTCAACAACAACAATCTTCACCTTCCAATTTCTAGGTTTTGGAGTAATGTCCTTCATAGAATTATATAGTTAGCACATCCTATTGAGTTAAGAATGGAAGTAAGAAAAACAATGCATCAGCAATAGTTAAGGGTATAATATTTAATAAGAATGATATGGATCTTGACCAAAATGATAAGTACTAAGCAAAAGCATATAAGAAGGACATGCACCTGTAATAAAGGAAATTAAGGAAACACACACACACACACATAAGCTAAGCAAATTACTTGGTTTATTTGAAATAGCTTTCAAATATGAACATTAGTTTACCAGCATTAATAGTTCTCTATCGACAATGTTCTTATTACAGTTGTTATTAGAATCATCAATAGAAGCTAGTCAAAGAAGAATTTTAACAAAAATTGCAGTTTTTGCTCTAAATAATGCTACATAGAGTTGTCCATGAGAAAAAGCAGGTTGAGGTAAATATATTTCCACATAATCTAGTGTTTGTCCTTGCACTTTATTTATTGTCATAGCAAAACTTAGTATTGAGGTCTAAAAAAGTCATAATACTGTGCCATGGCCCAAAAGGGAGTACAGAGAATTGAATTCCATAAAAATTATAAAATGCTTGAGCCCGCAATAAGGAAAGAAGAAGGTAGGCCCAAATTCATTAAGGGGTTTTAAAGAAGAACCCAAATCCACGAATGGATGAGCCTTCAAACTCATGAAACGAAGGGAAGAAGGAAAGCCCAGCCCGCTCAGGTCAGGAAATTGCTAGGGAACCTAGTAGAAAGAACTGGGCCAGGATACCTAGGGACTGCTAAGAGTTCAGGGTTCTCGGGACGAGCAACAAAGCCAGGATTAGATCAAGACAGCTCAAAGGGGGGGGGGCAAAGAAATGCAAGGAACGAGAACAGACACGTCCCTATCAGCCAACCAATGAAGCAAGTAAGAATCAGAAGGTTTGGGAACCAACAATCCATGAACAAGGAGTTGGTACCTCGAGGAACCCAGAAAGAAGAACCGTAAAGGAAAGTGGCTGGGAAACTTTCAATCTAGCAGAAAAGAATCAGTTAACTTGGGGAAAATGATAAAGGGAAAGAGAACCTAAAGCTAAATCTAAAAAGGTGAGATTCAGAAGCATTAAAGGAAGAAGGGACAAAAGTCAGCTCTCTAAAGACATCCTAGAACGGAAAAGTAGCAAGAGACTTTTGAAGAAGAAGCACCAAAAGAAGAAAATTATGAGAAAAATGAAATGGACCAGCCACCAATGTTGCTGGCATAACATTAGTTTTGGTACCCAGGGGAACAACTGGGGGGAATCAGTAGTATCCCGAAAACCCTAGGATGGCACTATAAAATGGAAGAATAGCCAACAGTGAAGGGCATTCAGCAATAGTGAATTAGAATAGAATTGTTGAAAAAACTCTGTTAGAATTCAAAAACCAAAAGAAAAAGAGAGGGAAATACCGCCCAATATCCCTAAACAGCCACTAGAGAGCACACTTGGATTCAGATAAATTTAAACTTTGCAAGTCTTAGAGACCTGAAGAGCCATCTATGTATGTAATTTTTAAACTTATTTGGACCTTGTTGCACGTCATAGTGAGCATATATATTATACAATTTGAAAAATAATGAAATATTTCACATTATCTTAAAGGACCTTTAATGTTTATTTTGTGTCTTTCTCTATTACATTATCTCTTTATTGTTTTTTGTTGTTCAATGCATATATTCCTGGTTTGCTAGCATGTATGTGTTGTAGGATTCATGTTTTGTGCACCATCTGGTTCGTAATCAGCCCATCTAGCTACAATAAACCAAGCTCAGTCCCTTAAAACAATAAGTATTGGGCCCAGGATCCTAATTCAAACTTGGGTTTGTGTCTTAGAAAAAAAAGGCACCCACACACTTAGTCTAATGGGAAATTGGGTTTTTTTGAATGGAAATGGGTGCTTTTAACTTTGAATAGGCAAAAATGGAATCCTTGGTAGAAAAACTCTTTTACCATGATAATGACCTACAACAATTTCTGCACCAATTACATTTGGTTTATATTGACAACAAGTCAATCATGTTCCATTGCATAATCCTTGCGAGGGATCAATGTTTCTAAGCAATATGACAAGACAATTTGGTTTAAGCATTAATTCATGTACAGGAAGTCCATTTGGTGTTAAACTATTTAAGAAGTATTCTTGAAGACCTTAATCAGTTCTATCTATGGTCTCATGAAAGCTATAATATCGGGTTACCTCACCCAGAAACTTTTTTGTAAGCAAGTTATTTATCTCATCAACACAATCATTTTTAGGTGTTAAAATAGCTCTATTAATCATAAAGTCTAATTTCTTGGATAATCATTTATATTTAAAAAGATAGCATCTATCAAAATAGTTAAAGAGGTCATGTCATTTACGTATGGTATAATCATGATAGTTGGCAGATTTATTGTATCATCAGTAACTATTTGTCCTGTTTCATTTTCTACTCGTAACAAGTAATCTGAAAAGGCAAGATCTAATTGTGCTCTCATGTTTTCAATTAATTTGATCTTTTCTAATATAAGCCATAAATATGACTTGACTAAGTTAGCATCAATTATTTCTTGTCTTGATGCTTTTGGAACAACAGGTAGGACTTGACGGAAGTCACCACCAAATACAACTACTTTGCCCCCAAAAGGTAACTCGGATTCATTTATATCTTGTAGCATCTTATCTAAAGCTTTAATTGTTTGCCTTCTTGACATTGGTGCTTCATCCCATATAATTAACTTTGAAGCTTGTAGAAGTTTGGCTTCTCTCCTTTTCTTACGAAAATCTTTTTCTTTTTCATCAAATAATGTACCGTACCAATATTTTGTTCTTTTAGGACCTTCTGCAATACCTTTATTATAAAAGGAGAAAAAGAATTAGCGCCATATTTGTAATTCAATCTAAAAGACTATTGCTTTCATATACTTAAACTTACCTTTTTCTTTTGAGGTAGTAACTAAGAGATTTGCTGGATTTGTAATGATTGTATTATTATTATTATACTTTATCACTTCATCAAGTGTTGATTTGCTTTTCCTTTTTTGGCTAGAAAGAAAGGAATGCCTCTTAATTGAGGTATTATCCAAATCTTCACTCTCCATGTAATTCTAGGCTACCATGTTTTGATCCAAAACAAACGTGGGAATTAAGAGGGAAATTAACAATAACAAAGTTGAGAACAAACAAGAACAACGAAATCAATGAGAAAGATAAAACAAATATCCACAAATTAGATTGAGAAAACCAAAAAAAAACAATATTCAAAAAAAAAATAACATATAATAGTAAATGATAAACAATAGAATCATTATACATTCCGAAGAGAAATTTCACAAATTGAAAACAATTCATATAATTTGAAGCCTTAATTGTACTTACTTGTTGCTTTGGAGATCAAACACTACCTAAATCTAGAGATCAAAGTATCATATGAATAGCAACACAAGAGGCAACATTTATGAAGATAACACCATGAATTGAAAACAATTTCATGTAATTTGAAGCCTTAATCGTACTTACTTATTGCTTTGGAGATCAAACACTATCACACTAGAGAGAAAAGTATCAAATGAACTGCAACACAAGAGGCAACGTTTATGAAGATAACATCATGAACTTACAAATAAAAAATAAAATAAAGGGGTAATTGCAGTTAACCCACCTATAGTTTAAAAAGTATCACTTAACCCACCTGAGGTGCCCTCCATTAGACATCCATAACCCACCTCTCCCTTTTCACCATTAAAGATAGGGGTAAATGCATCTTTTTCATTATATTTTATGTCTCTCTCCTCTTTTCGCTCCTTCTTCTTCTTCACATAAAACATAAAAGAAAAATATCAAAAAGCAAGTCAAAATAAAATTTGTTTGATCATTTTTCATATACATAATTAGCAGAAAGTTTTACAAAAGAGGGTAGACAAACCAAAAAAACCATCTCTCTAAAACTCTAACCTTCTCTCTTTTGCTGGGTTCTCTAAAAAAAAAAAAAAAACCCAACAATCTAGCAAATCCAACACCATAGCTAACTTACTGAACCATCAAATCATAGCCTCACCAAACTACCACCTCCAACACCACCACCGCTGTTAGCCACCGTCCAAAACCCCAAATCGGGAAGCAAAAATAAAGAAACAAGAAAAAACCAGCAAACAAATCCACAAAAAAAAAAAAAAAAAAAAAAAAAAAAAAAAAAAAAAACCCAACAATCTGGCAATCTAACAAATCCAACACCACAGCCTCACTAAACCATCAAATCATAGCCTCACCAAACTATCACCTCCAACACCACCGCCCAAACACCCAATCATCAAAACCACATGATCAACTGACTGAATCAAGAACAGCATAATACACACATTTGTCAATGCCTGCAACAGCGGAGCCAAGTAATTCGCTCAAATCGAGATCCAACTTGAATACACAGGCCCCAACATTCCCAACACCTCATCTGACCTAACCGGCGGCCTGAAATGACATCCTTTGAAGTACACCACAAGCTCCAAACACAGCTAGATCAGAATCAGAACCAAAAACGCCTTGATCAGACAGTACAGGCGTGAAGACGAGGACGACGAAGATGAAGAAGACAAGATCTGAAGGTGGGAGATGCGGAAGAGATAGACGACACCATTGGCGAGAGAAGCGAAGAAGGAGAAGAGTTGTTGGAACCTCAAAAGGCATAGCCAGTTCGGTTCCTTCCAATGAATAAAAACATGGGTTTTTTATTTTTTTCCCCCTTGCAATTTGGGTTCCTTTTCGGTGGTAGTATATACATCAAGAGGGAACCAATTATTGTGTTGATTGAACAAGATTCGGGTCACGATATGGGATTTGGGTTAAGATTTGATTTCTAAGATGGTGAGAGAGAATTTGCTCTTCAATATGTTGCTTCTAATTCTGTTTCTATTATGGCTTATATAGTAAAGGGGATTTTTTTAACGAAAAGGGCAAAGGTGGGTAACGGGTGTCTAAGGGAGGTCATCTCAGGATGGTTAAGTGATAACTTTTAAACCACGAGTGGGCACTTTTAAAACGGGTCAAACCACGGGTGGGTAAAGTGCAATTTCCCCTAAAATAAAATAAAAAGAATGCGCACACACATAAACAAAGGATAAACAAAACATAACAACCATAAAAATGCATCATCTAAAAACCTATTACATTCTACCATTTACAAACTAAAACAATCAAACCTCTAAAATTAGCCAAACAAAGTGCAAATGAAAATGATTCTTTTCTAACTTATGCTTAAATGTTTTTATTGCGTTTTAGGTTATTTTCCTGATATATTAAATCACCATTCTCCATACACTATCTATTTCACAAAGAATGCTACTAGTTTGGCATTTTTTTTTTTTAAATCATGAATCAGAATACTTGCATTTAAGACAAACGAAGAAATACACATACAGCCAAAGTTTGGCCAAATCAAGATCATAACAAGGACTAATCCCACACACTATACAATTAATACCAACAATAAAATAACAATTCTAGAAAGCTATTTATAGAACTTACACACAACAGAAAACTATCATACACAAATACATGTATAGACAATTTTCATAGATTTAAATAATGGAATTTGTATGGACTACTCATTAACAACTATCAAAAATCAATAATCTCTAAGAACTATTCAGCAAAAATAATACACATACAGCCAAAGTTTGGCCAAATCAAGATCATTACAAGGACTAATCCCACACACTGTACAATTAACACCAACAATACAATAACAGCTCTAGAAAACTATTGATAGAACTTACACACAACAGAAAACTATCATACACAAATACATGTATAGAAAATTTCATAGATTTAAACAATGGATTTGTATGGACTACTTATTAACAACCAACAAAAATAATAACATGAAAAGGTTAAATAATTTCTATAATTGAATAAAAATGCATATTTCTCTTATGTTTTTCAAAAATGAGCAAGATTTCCTAATTCAATAGGTTGAACTCCAATTAGAGATCCTTTAGCTTGCTATCGTATCAGATAAAACATATATATGAAACGATAATACAAAATATTTGTTATTTGTTTTTAAAAAATCACCGGATTGATGAAAAAAATTAAACCAAAGAAAAATATAAAGAGATATAAAGCACCGAAGGTCATTAATTTTTTAATATTGTTAAAAAAAAGTGAATTATTGTAGGCTTCAAATTAATAGAATAATGGGAAACAAATTAATAGAAGAAGGCGAAAACAAAGTATGATGAATATATACCATTGGTTTTACTCATCACAATCCGATCGCTGTGCATCACAAATTCCAAAGCAAATACTATCTAAAAACAAAGTTGATGATGCACAAAAATCATCAGTGAGCTGATTGTCCTTGAACACTCCAATGGGTACCTGAAGAACAAGAAAGTGAGAACCAAACAGAGAGAACCGGTGGGGTTCTGGTCAAAGACCCTCTGAAGGTTAAATTAGTGAATGAGAAATCTCTAAAAACTCTATAGTGAGAAAGTTAGGGGTTTTTTGCGTACCTAGGAGAAGAGGAAGCCTAATACTTATATAGTGATGAGCAGCGAACCAAGATCCCTTAAATGTAGGGATCTTTCCTTGTAAAGAAGATCTAGAATAAGGGCTCCAAGATTTTAGGGTGTTTAGGGTTCCAAAATTTTAGGGTGTCTTTCCATATGAGGAAGATATGGGCGTGTAGTAGGGTCTTTGGACATGGTGCGTAAGATATTTTCATATGAAGATATATGCGTGGAGACTACATAAAGGATTATAGGGCCCATCATTTTTGCCTATCGACACGGCCATCCGTTTGTCGGTATGCAAGTGAGGAGATAAGGACCA
Source organism: Castanopsis chinensis (assembly GCA_032878915.1). Lineage (NCBI taxonomy): Eukaryota > Viridiplantae > Streptophyta > Magnoliopsida > Fagales > Fagaceae > Castanopsis > Castanopsis chinensis. The sequence goes on from JAVQMG010000122.1 coordinate 23,062,947, forward strand.
TCCGTTCATCGGTATTCATTTGTCGCATGTTCATCCGTCTAAACCTTTTATCACGATGAATCCAAGGAACACTTATCATGATGGACCCAAGGCCTTTATTACGATGAGCTCAAGGTTAGTAGGCCATGTAGCTTGTCCATCAAGATGGTGCGGACAGGACCATCGGTCCCTATGAGTACCTGGCTAGACAGAAAAAAGGGGCCTCATACCCAACGGGGTCATTGGGATGGATAAACAACGAAAACTCTTATTGGACGAAAATACCCTTATTAGCTGCCCCTACTCCATGACCCATCGGGGTAGCTAAAGGATCACGGAGTATATATGATATTCCCATCATTTAATGTTTTTTGTCTCAGCAATCTATGCCATAGATGAGGGTCAAAACGGTCTTTGCAGGTCATGGAATGACACGTGGCATCCTCTAATTAATGGATATGAAGCGTCGCGTTGCTTCATTTTTCATGCTCCCTTTTCCTATAAATATGCTCATGCCCCTCCAAGTTTCATTTTCTATTTTACTTAAAATTTCACTTTGAGCACTAACTTTTAGCCTTACCCATTTGTCACCCACTATTCATCCATACGCTTTGCTACTTCATTGTGCCTATTATTCTACCGTCGTCTTTCAAGGAAACAACTTTTTCCCTGTACTTATTTTATTTTCTTTTTTGCAATCTCCATTCCTCTATCGCTGGTCTAGTATTTAGTTTGCGTCTAAGTGACCGCCTAGTTTTTATTCGTCGCTTGTAGGTGAGAGAATGCTAGGTGGTAGTAAAGCGACAAGCGATCATGTCCCATCCTTTCGTCTAGATGACAAAGACATTCATCCATCGGGAAATGACCCTACTACGAAGGATTGGGTAGGTTCTTCAGAGACGGAGCCGTCAGCTCACCTTTTAGAAGAAGAGATGGAGGGTGAAGAGGATGGAGAGGGAGAGGTAGATGAAGAAGAAGAAATATAAGAGGTGGAGGAGGACAGGGAAGAACAAGATGGAGAAGAGGAAGAAGGAGAAGAATTTGAAGAGGGAGGAGAAGGGGAGGCCGTGGCCCCAAGTTTATTGACCATTCATCCTCCCTAGTATATAGTCAGTGAATGATATCCTTTCAAAGATGTCAAAAAAGATGTTTGGCAATTTGCGCCCTCATTTTCAAATTCCAGACAATGGACCCATTAGAATGGCGAGAAAAAGGGAGAAATATTATTCCGGTCGAACCACGGATGTCGGCTTTTACAAGGCCGTCTTTATTACAGGGTCGAGGTTACCCCTTACATAACTGTACCGACGATTAGCGGACCGTTTAGGCCTATCCGTCCATCAAATTTACCCTAAAGCTTGAAAATTTTCCTTGGGGTAGAGGTGCTATGGGGACAGATGAGTAGAGGTCACCGTCGCCTCACCCTTGACAAATTCTTCTTTTGTTACAAACTCCAACAAATTGCGGGGTCAAAGGGTTTTTACAATTTCTTCGTTTGTAAGTCAATGTTGACACTAGTGATGAACCTCCCTAACTCCAACCATGATTGGAAGAATTGGTATTTTTTTTGTTCAAGGCTCGAATTGGGTGTGTAGGCCTAGCGAGTGGGATAGCATAAGAGAGGAGTATGACAATACGTGGGGTGTTTTGGACAAGTCTGGTGAGTCGTCGGTCATAGCATGGTCCATCTATACTTATTTCTGCATACTAACCCATCATGTTTTCTTTTTTCAGCCCAAGTATGTCCGTCAATTCGGAAGGAAGAGTTTGATTTCTTGCAACGCATCCTTGCTATCCCCCTTGTGCAAAGGAGTTGGAAGAAACTAGTTACTCTTGACAACTTGCACACTTTTTGTGGCAAACTAGTTCCGACGGACTAGGCAAGGAGGCTAGATGCTCAATCCCAATGGCGTAAGTGTTCTTCGAGTTCCCTTCTTGATGAATGTTCTGAGCATGAGACGGAGGCTCTAGGGGACTCCGACCTCTTTGACTTAATGAGGGTGAGATACTTTAAGTCACAACTTTACCTCATCGTGTGTTGTAACCGTACTAATTGTTGGCTTTTATCAAGCTTCTGTAAGGATGCGAGCACTTCAAATTAGGTGTGCCGCAAAAGAAGCCTTTGTCAAATACTTGAGGAATTATTTGGAAGAGGAGGCAAATCAGCTAAAGAAGTACAAGAAGGGGATATGCACCCTCAAAGGAGAAGTTACTACCCTGACTGAGCAGGTGAAGAAGCTCGATGGCGCTTCCTGTTGGGTTGAGGAGCTGATGGAGGTCAATGCTATCTTAACAAATGAGGTGGCATCCCTCCAAGAAAGCATGGACAAAGCCAAAGCTGAAGCCTTCAAAGAGTACAAAGACTCACAGCCATTCTTCAACCTGCTATGGTCCCAGTATGGCGAAGGCTTTAAGGACTTCAAAAAGCAATCTGTCATCCCTTTCCCAAACGTTGACTTCTCTTTCATCCAGATCGACACTATGGTCCCTATGACCCCCCGAGTGGACAATGAGATTGTAGACGTTGAGGATGAAAATGAGGATGCACCTAAGAAGGTCGTTGCTCCCCTGGTGATCCAAGGCAACAATCCGCTTCAACATGAAGGGACGACAGAAGACCAAGCTATGCTTGTCCCCACCGTCTGAAGAAGCCTTATGTTTACTTCACTTTCTTTGTAATTCTTAATTTCATTTTAAGAACAATTTGTGTCCCTTGTTTTGGCACAAGAGACATTTTTTCTTTTAAGTTTTATCTAGAACAATCGTCACTTTTTTCTTTAATACTATTGCATGAATGTTTTTACTGCTACTATTGTTCTCTGCAAGATTTTCTCCTCTCATTATCATCCATTGGGGTATTTGGGATATACATATTTTACCATCTACCCTTTGGATTTTCTTTTTTTTGAACCAAGATACTCCATCGGTATCTTTGGGGATCCGTCTACCTCGTAGGTAGGACTTAGTAACTTTTTGGGCCAAGACACCCATCTGTGTCCTTGGAAATCCACCCATCCCATAGGTAGGACTAACAATTTTTTTGAACCAAGGTATCCATTGGTATTCTTGGGGACTCGTCCACCCCGTAAGTAGGACTTAGTAACTTTTTGGGCCAAGACACTCATCGGTGTCCTTAGTAATCTATCCACCCTATAGGTAGGACTAACAATTTTTTGAAGCAAGGTACCCGTCGGTATCCTTAGGGATTCATCCACCTTGTAGGTAGGACATAAATAATTTTTTCAATCAAGAATACCCATCAGTATCCTTGGGGATCCGTCCACCTTGTAGGTAAGATTTTAATAATTTGCGGACTAAAACACCTGTCGGTATTCTTGACAACCCCTCCACCCTATGGGTTGGACTTGGAATTTTTCCTAAAGCTTTTATTGCTCGTATACATAATTTCTTGTAAGTAGTCCCTTTATTAAAAATAACTTGAATACAAAATGTAGATAACTTTGCCCATTGGGCTTTAAAACTTGAAATCTTAACAAAATTTAAAGAGAAAACATAGTTTGTAGCTTTGGGTGGCACCACTAGTAGTACTTCCTTAGGTGCTTGGCGTTCCAGGGCTAGTGTAGTCTTTGTCTGTTGAGCGTCTCTAAATGCTAGGTGCCTTTCCTATAGCAATCAACGATCTTGTAAGGTCCTTCCCAGTTGGGGCCCAACTTACCTTGTATGGGGTCTTTGGTGGTCGTCATTACCTTCCTTAAGATAAGGTCTCCGATCTTAAGGCATAGAGGCCTGACTTTGGTGTTGTGGTGCTTAGCCATGAGGTCCTGATAGCGCTCGATCTATTGTTCAACTATCACCCTGATTTCATCTAGAAGGTCCAACTATAGGCATACTTCTTCATTTCTTTATTCATCATGGTGGGCTACCCTGTAGCTAGTTAATCCAACTTCTGCTGGGATAACGGCTTTACTTTCAAATGAAAGGCAAAAGGGTGCCTCGCCTGTAGGTATGTGGGTTATCGTCTGGTATACCCATAACATACTTGGTAAGTCATCTTGCCATATCCCCTTTGCTCCCTTGAGCCGAGTCTTAATTATCTTAAGTAAGGATCAATTTGTAAACTTAACTTGACCATTGGCATGTGGGGCGACTGATGAATAGAGGTTTTTGATTCCCCGCTGTTGACAGAAGTCCCTGAATGCGTTGTTGTCGAATTGCTTCCTATTATCAGAGGCAAAGAATCTAGGGATTCCAAAGTGGCAAATGATATTTTTCTAGATGAAGTTTCGAACATTCTTCTTAGTGATAGTAGCAAAAGGTTCTACTTCGACCCATTTGGTGAAATAGTCAATCTCTAAGATGAGGAACTTGAGCTGCCGCATTACCATGGGAACGATCCCATTATGTCGAGCCCCTACTGATGGAATGGCTAAGGAGAGTTCATCAGGGCAAGCTGTTTTGATGGTTGTCGTATGATGTTGCTGAAGCATTGGCATTTGTCGCACGCCTTCATGTAGGACTGGGTGTCTTTCTGCATAGTGGGCCAATAGTACCCTGCTCCTATGAGTTTTGAACCAGCAATCGCGCTTTTGAATGGTTTCCACATACTCCCTCAAAGACCTCCCTCATGATGTAGTCTGCTTTGTCGGGGACCAAGCATCTCAGGTACAGACGAGAGAAGCTTCTTTTGTAAAGGATATCTCCAATCAATATGAAACATGACGAATGCACCTTCAGCCTTCAGGGAGCATTGTGGTCTTCCAGAAGCATCTCGTTCCTAAGGTAGGAAAAGATTGGTGTCATCTAGTCGGCTTCCATAGGGATCACATGTACATCTATTTTGTCAATGGTAGGCGAGTACTAAATGAAGGATAATACCTGATCGTCAATGACCATGTGTTCCGCAAATGCTGCACGGTCAGTTTGCTCATTTTCTTCTCTCGGGATTTGCATGAATTTAGCCAAGAATTCCTGGCTTACCCTGACCATGCTTAGGTATTCCTTCATCCATTCCTCTTTAGCCTTATAGTCTCCATTGATATGTCTAACAATAACTTGTGAGTCGTTGTGTATGACTACTAACAAGGCCCCTGCTGCCTTAGCCAGGTCGAGACCTGTTAAGATTGCATCATACGCGGCTTTGTTGTTGGTCATTAGAAATTGGAGACAAACTGTACATTCTATCAAATCTCCCTTTGGCAACTACAAGATGACCCTAACTCCTACAACATGTTGGTTGGATGAGCCATCTGTCCATATTACCCATGGGGCTATTCCCTCGTCTTCATCTTCCTTTGCTATGAATTTGACCACGAAGTCAACCAAGGCTTGAGACTTGATCACAGTTCTTGGTCGGTAGAGTATATGAAATTTGCCAAGCTCTATTACCTATAAAACTAACCGTCCAACTACCTTTGGATTGTCCATTGCCTTTCACAACAGTTTTTCTGTTTTGACCACTATGGTGTAAGCCTAGAAGTATGGCTTGAGCTTACAAGTGGCCATGATCAGGGCAAAAGCTAGCTTTCTATAGGAGGGTACCTCTCTTCTGCCCTTGGAGTGCTTAGCAAGTGTAGTAGACGGGTAACTGTACATGGTCCTCTTCCCAGATAAGGGCTGAACTGACTGTCGTTGGAAACAAGGCCAAGTAGAGGGAGAGTTCTTCGTCGAACTTCGACATTCTGAGTAGTGGTGGGGACGCTAGGTACGTCTCCAGCTCCTTGAAGGCCTTCTAGCATTCGTCAGTCCACTCAAAGGCTTTCTTCAGTGTTTTGAAGTATGGTAATTGTCTGTCACTCTGGAGACTGTTAGGGACATTATTGATGTAATTGGCTAATCATTTGACAAAACGTACTTTACTTGTAATTGGATAGATCTAGGATGATTTAAGACTTCAAGAAACATGTTGTCCAAGTCAAGTGTTAAAGCCATATCAAAAATTTGTCGATAACACAGAAGAAAACTCGTAAACCTCGATGGATTGAGATTGCATTAAGATCTATCGAGACATAGAAAGAAGAGCTCGATAGAAGAGAATCTGTCGAGAAACTTGTCAAGCTTAAAGAAAAGGAGTTATTCAAGGAGAGGAAAAACACAGAAAAATGAATGCAACAAGCAAGCAACTCAACCAGAGATCCAATCAACATATTAAGCTCTCAAAACATCTCTCAACATATATGCAAAGCATTCAGAGATCCAAAACACATACACACACACACACACACTAAACGAGTCTAACCAATTTTATATTGCAAAAACAAGTTAAGACAGTGTTTAGTGAGCACATATTAACACATGTATTCCTTGTGATGGCCAAATTGCATTATACCTGCACATGTATGAAAAGTAACAAAGAATTTGCGTGTTGTGTGTGAAAAATGTGGCAAGAGTGCATAAGTGTCTCATATTATGACAATTTGAGATATGAGAAAATCAAATACACTCACACACAATCATAACTGCTTTATGGGGACTATCACCTTCGAGATACATCCTATAACTCCCACATCTCCTAGAAACACGCTTGCAACCATATTTAAAAGTATTTTGATTCTTTTTGCTTTTATTTTTCTTTGCATATTTTTTTTTTGAACATATCATGCATGGGCATATATTGAGAGAGAAGAAATACCCAACTATGTAAGCCAAAAAACATCACAATTTTGGTATGCCGAAGCACACAGATGTTATACATGATTAACGGGCTTTAGTGGTGAGATGGTTATTTATGCCTTTCTCTTAGGATTTTTTAGTCCTTCCCGTCAAAAAGAGTAATATAAGTGTTACGTATAAGAGATTACTTAATCGTACTCATCACAAACATGAGCTACAAAACTCTCTTGCTTAGTTGTACATTGAGACACTCATCTAAGTTACAATAGATACAAAGTTTAAAAATTTTGTTTTAATGGCCATCCAAGGTACACAAGTACCAATATACACAAATACACACTGTATTCGTATTTTTCTCATTTTTCAAAAAAACTTTTTTTGAAAGACAAATAAAATAAAAACTAAAAACAAATAAACAAAAACAAGCAAACAACTATAAAGCATAAAAACTAGATACAAATGAATGAAAGCATGATTCCAAAAACTAAAATTAGAAATCAAGCAAGAAAGTCCATTTTTAGATATAAAGAATTAAAGTAGAGGACAAACAATAAAGTCTTAGGATCCTTCTGTCTAGCCGATAGATTCTCGACAAATTCTCAATCTATCGAGGTATTTTTGCTGTCGATAGCATCTCAACAGCACCTCGACAGATTCACTTCTGTCAAGATTTAGTGCTCGAAAGATACTTTGATTAATCGAGCTGCAATTTCTTTAAATAGATGAGGCGTAAATCAGATTTCATTTTCACTCTCTCTCTTGACAGAAAACATCTCTTTCTGTCCCAAACACTCTCTCCCTCACTCAAATCTCTCTACCTGTGTGATTTTTGGCCTAGATCAAGCCTTAATCTCCTGGTAAGTTTTCTAAATCCTCTCTTTCTCATGCATTACATGCATTTAGACATAGGTTTGGTATTTTTCAAAATATTTGGGGTTTTTGAGATTCTTGTGAAATTTTTGAGTTGGGTGTTGTTGTTTTGATGCTATATGATCATGCATTGCATTGTCATTGCATTATAACTTTGTTTCATGCATTCTAGATATGTGTTTGTTTAATGTGGATTTTGTGCTGATAGATTTGGATTGAGTTTTTCCCACGATGTATTTATTTTTGCACGTCACATGTTCATGCATATTTCATACATACGTATCTCTTTATTTCCATTCTATGGTTCTATTTGTGATGTGTTTTTTGTCCTCTCTCTCTCTCTCTCTCTCTCTCAGATAGACTGCGTTATGGCACCCAAATGCAATCCACTCTAGCTCAGAACCCTCTTCATAATTCTGGGTCATCATCTTTTTCCAATCCTCTTCCCCCTCTTCACATCTGGTTCCGTGATGAGAAAGCTCAAAAGGACTTCTTGGAGAACTTCCAGTGACACGGGGCTCATTTAAAATGCCAAGTCATTCTGTCAGATTTTTCTGATACTCCTCTCCCCGCAGTCATTCAGACACGAGGCTAGGCTTCTATATTAGAGAAACCCTTGAGATGTCCTACAGTGTTTATTCAAGAGTTTTACTCCAACATACAAGATGTCGATACCTCTATACCTCGTTTTGCCACAACATTTTAAGGTATAAGTATCGTAGTTACCCCAGAACTTGTTTTCGAGGTACTACATGTCCCATGGGTAGTGCATCCTAACTACCCCGGTTGTGAGCTTTTTAGGACTGTTTCCAGAGACAAGCTTCTATCTCACTTTTGTGAGACACCTTCCACAAGGGGTGGTAAGCTAAACACCTCACGCTCAAGCTTTGCCAAAGGCCTAAGAGTCCTTAATATGGTGATGACATTCACTCTTACTCCACTGTCTCACTATAACTCCATTACAGAGCCTCGTGCTCATTTTCTTCTGTCCCTCATAGACGACCTCACCATACACTTCCCTCTTTTACTTAGGGGGAGAGTTAGTATAGGACATTTTTGTTAGGGGGAGTATCTATACATTTTTTTATTGATGTAGTGAGGTTATTATGTATTTCTTTTCTTTATTTACTTTAAATTCTTGTATACTGGTCTTGTGACCACATTTATGACATAAATTGTACTTACCTTTTGATATATAAATATATATATATATATAATGATGATGATGATGTATGTTGTTCTTCACCTATCTCTCCATGTGTTGTTTCTTTTTTCTATATATACACATGTTTCTTAATGTATGCAATCCTTAATTTCTGTTTCACACAAGATGTCTTGATGAGTGTTCTTTAAATGTTTCAGAAAGACAGGTTGTTAAAGTCTACCATGCCATGAACTCTCTTATTGCAAATTTTTTCAAGAGTTTGTGTTAGGGTTAGATTTGTTTTGTAATTCAATAAGTGATTATGTTAAGACTTCTCTCATGATTCATTTGTTTGTTGTGGTTTTGTCGTAGATTACCAAAGGGGGAGATTGTTAGAGACATTATTGATGTAATTAGCTAATCCTTTGACAAAATGCATTTTACTTGTAATTTGGTAGATCTAGGATGGTTTAAGACTTCAAGAAACATGTTGTTCAAGTCAAGTGTTAAAGCCATGCAAGTCTATTCAAGAAATAAGTGAAGAAGTGATATTCATTAAAGCTCAACAGAAGCCTATCTATCAAGGTTTAATGTTGAAGCTCAACAGCAGCTCAACAAAAGCTGTATCTGTCAAGAATTACAAAATCAGAATTTCTAAATCTGATTACACGCATATCCAAGTGTATTTGTGTAGGGTTTCTTTTCTCACAACCCTAGACATATATAAGGATTATTTTAAGGGCCGTTTTAGGATTGTTACAGTTGTTCTACATGCATATTGTGACTGGAGATAGAAATTGCCCTAGTTCATCTTTCTCTCTATAGAAGTTACTGCGTCTTTGCTCCAAGGGTTTGTAACCAAGGAGCTTCTTGATCTTCATGTTAATGAACTAAAGAACTTTGCAGCCAACATCTTCCTCAAATTGGTTTGTTAGTCACATACTAGGATCCGTGCATCATTAGTTAGTTACGTACTGAGATTCGTGCATTGAAAGGAGAGATTGCTGCTACATTGCAAGTCCAATTGGGTATTAGAGTAAGAGTTCAAATGTAGGTTGATATTAGGTACTGGGATTTATTTTACTTATAACTGCTTGTTTTGATAATAGTAGATTCTCGGGAGTAGTGACTTTAAACCCAGTGGGGTTTTGCCTTAGTGGTTTTCCCCATTCATAAACAAATCATCTGTGTCAAATTTATTTTATGCTGTATTTAACTTAGTTGGTGATTTGTTTGTACTACCACGCTATTGCATGTTAAATTGACTTAATTAATTAATTTGTTCTAAGGTTCAATACATTTTTGGCCTATCAGAGACTACCTATTGAGAGCCACAACTCCACTTTCATGATTTGTACCTCTCTGATGTTCTTTGGAGGTGTCATCTCCAATATGGCCTGAATTTTGTCGAGGATGGCCTCCATGCCTCATTGTGACACCATAAAGCTTAGAAATTTTCCTGACGAAACTTCGAACACACATTTGTTGGGATTAAGTTTCATATCATAGAGGCTTAGGGTCTTGAATGTCTATTGAAGATCGTCCAAGTGACGATCCTCCTTCGAGCTCTTCACAAGCATGTCATCCACATACACCTCGACATTCTATCCAATCTACAAGACAAACATCCTATGCACAAGCCTTTGATACGTTGCTCTCGCATTCTTTAACCCGGAGGGCATGACCTTACAGCAAAAGAGCCTTTGACTTTTGACGAATAAAGTCTTCTCTTAGTCATACTAGTCCAACCTGATCTAGTTGTAGCCGGAGAAAGCGTCCATGAAACTTAATAGCTAGTGTCTAGTCATCAATTCCACAAGGAGGTCGATACGCGAGAGTGGGCAATTATCCTTTGGGCATGCTCTATTTAGGTTGGTGGAGTCCACACACATCCTCCAATTGCCATTCACCTTTTTTACCATCACAACATTGGCTAACAATTCAGGATAATACATCTCCCTAATGAAGTCTACTTCCAACAGCTTGCAAACTTCTTTTACTATGGCTTTGTGTCTGTCTTGGGCAAAGACTCTCTTCTTCTGCCGAACAAGAAGGAAGGATGAGGACACATTGAGCTTGTGAACCATGACACTTGGATTAATCCCCGACATGTCCTTATGGCTCCAAGAAAATATATCTTGATTATTCTTCAAGAAGAGAGTGAGCTCCTTGTAGATTGAAGGGTTGGCCTGCATACTGATACAAGTGATCCAACCTGGGAAGTTGTCATCTAGGGATATCTCCTTCAGGTCTTCTATTGGTTCCACCGTGACTGGTCGCTCCTTGATGTTTAATGTTTGCAAATGATCGTTCATTTCAAACATGGCTATGTAGCATTCATAAGCGGCCATTTGATCCCTACATGCTTCTCCTACCATGTACTCTGTTGAGAACTTCACTGGTAAATGGTACGTAGACGTGGCAGCTCTCCATGCGTTCTGCGTAGTTCGACCAATGACGACATTGTAAATGGAGGAGCAATTGACAACTAAAAAACTGATCTCCTTAGTGAGCTGTTAAGGGTATGTGCTAATGGTCACTGGTAGGGTGATGGTCCCAACGGGAAAGACTTTGGTACTGCCAAATCCTACTAGCAGCATGTCCGAGGGCAAGAGCCGCTCTTTGTCAATCCTCATTTGCTGGAACGCCAAATAATAGAGGATGTCAACCGAACTCCCATTGTCCACCGGCATTCATCGGGTATTGAAATCGGCTATCGATAGGCTAATGACTAAAGCATCGTCATGAGGGTGGTGGAGTCGCCAAACGTCCTCTTCTATGAAGCTAATGGTTAGGCTGTCGACCTTAGTCATTTTAGGCAATCGGCCTGAAATTTGGACGCTCTGTACCATCCATAAGTATGTCTTCCTTGCTTTCCTAAAGGAACCAGCCATCGTACTTCCTCCTACGATTACCCTTATTTCCCCGAGCGGAGCCCTTGGTCGCCATTTTCCCATCAGTTAGGCTAGGGGTCTCTTGGCGGTTCTCTCTGCCTCTAACGAACCACTGTAGTTTCCCTTGCTTGATGAGAGCTTCTATTTGTTGTTTTAGGTCGTAGCATTTAGAAGTGTCGTGCCTATAGTCCCGATGGAAGCGACATTACTTGTTCCTTAGTCTTTTGTTTGGATCACTCTTTAGCTTGTCTGGCTAAGTTAGTGTCATGTCGTCTCTTATCTGCACGAGGACTTGATCAAGCAAAGTTTTTAGCGGGGTGAAGTTAACAGCCCTCCTAGGCTGAGGTTTTGGTCACCTTTCTTCCCTTGGATCATTTGTCCGGGCATACTTTCTTCCTCTGTCCTGAAGGGAATCGTCTTGTCTTTTTCTTTTCTTCGGTCTACCCCCTTAGGCTAATCATGGCATCCTCAGCATTCATGTACTTAGTGGCCTTGTGCAACATGCTAGCCATCATCTTCGAGTCGTTCTTGTAGATGGAGAAAAGGAATTCTCCTGACTAGAGCCCGTTGGTGAATGCAGTGACCAAGAATTTGTCGTTGACCTCATCAATCAAAAGGGCCTCTTTGTTGAAACGAGTCACATACAATCTCAAGCTTTCATCTTTTCGTTGCTTAATGTTCAACAAGCTTATTGAGGACCTTTTATACCTCTGGCCCCTGATAAAGTGGGTGACAAAGCGTCCACTCAATTCCTTGAAGTAGAGACAGTGTTGGGGGCTAGTTTGCTGAACCACACTCTTGCTGGTTCCTTAAGCATAGTGGGGAACGTCCTACACATGATCTCATCCGGAAGCCCTTGTAGGTGCATAAGGGTCTTGAACGACTCCAGATGATCAAATGAGTCCCACGACCCATCATATGCTTCCATTTGTGGCACCCGAAACTTGGCCAGGAGGGGGAAGGAAGTTACCTACGCTGTGAAGGGGGAATCTGTCCACTGAACTAGCTCATCCAATTTGGATTAGCTATGCGCATTACACTGCTTTCCAGTTCCGACGAGTGGTTGGTGTCTTCCTACCCGTCTCTCCTGCTGGGGATGTTACGCCTAATAATAGCTCTTTATTATCAGACCAAGACACTAATTGATTTTTGGTGTAGGCAGGAATTGAACCCTGGATCTCTTATTCAACCATTGGAAATTTTACCAGTTAAGCTAATTAACTAGAACACACACACAATAATATATATATATATATATATATATATATATATTATCAAGGATGGACCCACACTAGGTTAGGGGGGCCATTGCCCCCCCCTCCCAACCCATTAAAAAAAAAAAAAAAACTAGTGTATATATATGTGATGAAGTAGACACTAGTGTTTTCAAGATAGTACTAGAATATGTATAAATATATATTCTACCCAAACTGGCCCGAGGCCACAGGGTCATGCAAGGGGGGTCTTTTTTGCCATCCTTACCAAATGCCTAGTATCTCAACTGACACATTTTGATATCTTCAAGAAAGACATCTGGGATAAATCTCCCTTATCCCCATTTTAATTATCAAAAAAAAAAAAAAAAAAACCTAGATTTTAAGTTTATTTAAGCACAAGCTAAAAGTACCATTCAAATCAACTCTTTTCATATCCTTGTTAATCTTTGAATTGTATATTTTATTTTGTGTGCGTGTGTGTGTGTCTTTTTTTTTTTTTTTTGAAGTAAAAAGTTTTATAGAAAATATTTTCAGCATTTTATAATATTATTTCAGTGTAAAATTTGGTCAAACTTGAAATTGTTTTCTGTTGACCATAAAATCCCTTATAAATGTTATAAATTGTTTTACCTTTAAAAACTTGATAAAACATTTTATAAAATAACACAATGACTCTCTTTTCCTATCTGGTGGCTGGGTTGTCAGTTCAATTGGCTAGGCAACCTGTGTAGGCAGTCTAATGGTCGACACTGGTGGTTCAATCGCTAGAGTTGCTCCGGCTACCAATTTTGGTGATTTGTGCTTCAAAAATTTTACTTGTCACACAAAATACCTAAAAATATTTCACTTAGATAGCAAAAGCTCAAGTTAAACCCACTTGTTTGAGTAAATAAATTCTATATTGAACTAATAAATTGGCACTAATCTAGTCACACTTTATCTAATTTATCTCTTTTAAGGGATTTAATTTATTTTTTAAGTTAAATAAGCCAATAAATGTAAGCTATCCCAAACTAGACTAATATGGGTAACTTTTTTATGATAGATAAATCATTGATCTAATAATTTCCTACGAAGTAACAAACTATATCATTTTTTTTTTTTCGATTAAAAAAAATTGGAAATTATTGATAGGGTCCCTAATTATTTTTGTTTTGGTGCAATGTCTCTAAGTCTAACTAATCTTTTTTTTTTGGAAGAGGGTAAGTGGTCTCTAACCACTTGAATATTATAGTCCCCATGCTTCTTTCTGTTTTTCTCTGGTATTTTACACGCTCTGTTCTCAACCACCTCTGAATCAAAACCCTCCCAAATCTCCAAAGCATCTCCTTTCTCTGCTCTCTGCCTACATCTCTCCAACTCTGCAAGTCCCCTCAAGATTCAACGGTGGATTCTCCATATCTTTGTTTTGTGCCACCTTCACAGGTAGCTACTGTCTTCTAATTTCGTTAGCGTCTCTCTTTTCTTCACTAATTCATCCAAGATTCTAGGCAACCGGGTTTGTTTTTCTTGAGATTTGAAGCATGCCCATTTGGTTCTTAACCCATTTCTATTATGGGTCTTGACCACACCATGGTTCTGAGCATGAATTCTTGACTTCTTGGATTGCATTTGTAGATTGGACAGTTATTTTTTTTTGTTTCTTTGTGCTCTTGAAGTTTTATTAGTGACGACTTTTTGAGGTGGCTGTATGTTGGTTTTGATTGCTGCTGGATTTTGATGTGATAGTGATTGGATTTGTATGGTTCTTGGATTGGTTTTGTAATAGGATTGAAGTTATATATGGAAAGATGGACTATTTTGGATCCTGAACCAATGGTTTGTATCACATGGGAGCAGTTTTGATGTTTTCTGGATGACTGGGATGGTGAATAGTTTCAATGGATGATTGACATGATGAAAAGTCTCAAAAGGGTTGCATCCTTAAAACGCAGTGCATCAATCAACCGGAGGGCCTTGAATGTTACAAGTCCAAGGGGATTGAGTGTTTTAAGCCCAAGAGTTAGTCGGTGGAGTGGGGTTTCGCGCCTGTTTCACATTCTTGTGGTGATTGGGTTTGTGATTTCATCCCTCATAGCAATTGGTTGTGGTTATATGTTTGTGCTCCCAAGTCTCAGCCAAGCCTTTTACGGTTATGGTGCATCCAAGACTAATGTTTCATTAAGTAGTTGCAATATTTTTAATGGAAGTTGGGTTTTGGATTATAGCTATCCATTGTACAATGCTACAGAATGCCCTTTTGTAGAACAAGGATTCAATTGCTTGGGAAATGGACGGGAAGATAAAGATTATTTGCGATGGAGATGGAAGCCTATGGATTGTGTTATTCCGAGGCTTGATGTGCGAAGCATATTAGGAATGCTTCGAGGCAAAAGAATTGTTTTTGTTGGTGATTCTATGAGTAGAACACAGTGGGAGTCACTGATATGCTCGCTTATGACAGGAGTAGAAGATAAGAAGAGTGTCTATGAAGTGAATGGAAATAAGATTACAAAACGGATTAGATTTTTAGGTGTTCGGTTCAGTTCCTTCAACTTTACTGTTGAGTTTTTTCGCTCAGTTTTCCTGGTGCAACCAGGAGGGATGCCTAGACATGCGCCAAAGAGGGTCAAGTCGACACTTAAATTGGACAAGTTAGACAATATTAGCAGCCATTGGGTTAATTCAGATGTTCTCATATTCAACACAGGACAATGGTGGGTGCCAGGCAAGCTTTTTGAAACGTAAGTTCTCTTGATTCTGTGTATCAATCTCCATGCTACCTGTGCTTTTCTATATGAAATTCCTTGCTTGGATAGGATTCTAGAATTGAAGCATGGGTTAATCCACCATTGGGTTAATTCAGATGTTCTCATATCCATGATTTTTTTATGGAGAATTGCAATCCAACCCTGATTGCATTGATCTAACATGCAAATCGAAGTTTTGAATTATAGAAAGTGTTATTATAACTTCATCACATTGTACTAGTTATAATTTGGATTATGCACTTATGTTATATTGCAGAATGCAGAAACCATGTATTCAAAGCCCATTAATCATTTGAACAAGTCTTAATGGTCATAGTGTTTTTGTATGGGTATGAGAACTTATGGCATGGATGCAACTTATAGAAATTCCTACACTTTAATCCCCTTTTCTATGTTCACATAATATATATATACATACACACCCCATCTAAAATGGTAAAATGAGTTCAAAAATAGGAAAGGAAACACTCTCCTAATTTTCTAGATGAGTGTACCATTGGAAAGAGTAGCTTTTTAGTGCTACTATAAGAAGATAAGTGATCTTCCTGCTTTATTGGTGCATTCCTCTCTCTCTCTCAAGTAAAAATGGTAAAAGTAACCTTACCTCCTAACTTGACGAGAACTCATAGTCATGTGAAAGAAGTTTAATAATTGTTAGTTTCTCTTCTCAACCGTAGTAAATATAGTTATAGTTATAACATGGCACTTGAGGAATAATTATGTAAAACTAGTTTTAGATAATCATTAGTTTCCATCCATAAATTCTTAGCTGTAAGGACCTCTGCCTCGCCATGAATACCTATCTTCCTCTGCCATATCAACCCCAATTCTATAATTCGGATTAGATTTAACATGCACATTGTGTGTGATAGTGTTCATTTAGTAAAAGGCAAACACCTATGAAATGAAAACTATTTGGGAAGATAGCAACATATGGATCTTTTTTCCTATGCACGGTTGCTTATCCATTTAAGAACTCCTTGAGATGCCTCTGCTGCCACACACACACACACACACACACACACACACACAAAGATTATTAAGTATGCCATTTCTCTAATGATGAAGATTTCTCCATATGGAACAGTGTTCTTCTGTACCAAAGCATCAAGCTGGAGGATCTTTCAGTCTAAATTTCTTATGGATTAGATTCTGGATAAGATATTGACATTATGCTTAGTAATGATACTTCTGCGTGGCTTTTGATCCCCCAACAAGACGTTTCGAGAATCACCCTTCTCTAGATTGAAAGCCATCTTGAGCGAAATAATTGTACCGGTTTACATCAGATTATGGATATCCTTTTAGGCTAATTGTGCATGAAAAAGGATTGTTAAAATGACCTCAACTCCACCTAACAAAGCGTTTATCCCAAAAACCTTCTCAACATTCGTTGCTGACTAAAGTCATCATCTGAAATTCACTCAACAAAGCCCTCTCATGTTTCACCCTTGACTAAAGCCATGCCCCAAACTATCCTGGAATAATAATGTTTCACTTGACCAATTTTGCTTCATTGTCAAACACTGGCAGAGCCTCAAACCTATCAGCATATAGGAGTATAACCACTCTTTTGCAATATATCCTCTTTTTGACTAATGTATTGGAAAATTGTTTCAAGGATGGGCTCATAGAGAGCTTGAGGGAAAAAATGATCTTTGTAACTTTCTCCAGCAAGTTGGAAGTGCAAACTTCGGGCAGGGGTGAATCACATTCATTGGATGCTTGTGACCTTGCAGAGTCAAATTTAACCCTGTCCAATATTAAGGCTATTATGGAAACAAAACTTTTCAAAGTGAGATTTTTATTCATGAGGATGATCCCTATGGTTTGTTTTCTATATTTGTAATTGTAAAAGCTCCACCTGAATTTCTTCCTCTGCATATATAGTTTTTTAACACAGACAAAATTTCTCTAATCATTCTCCTAAAATGTCTGAAATTTTTCTAAATTATAAAATTTAAATGTGTATGCATGACATATAGGGAATAGTAATTTGAGACTAATTTCAATTTCTTATTAATTAAAAACGCAAGAAAAAGTGGTTGCCTAAATAATGTTAAGGAGAGAAAACAGCATTTTTATAACTCTGAGCCGAGGCTGGATGAATTAAAATTAACATGTACTTCTGCAGCCCTATGATTTTCTTCCACCAGCAAGACTAGTTTGTTTAATATCTAACCAAACATATTCTAAATTACTACTTACTAGATATCCAGTCAAGTCAAACATGTTCTGCTTGAATTAAATGTCTCTGTTCTGAAGATCATAAACAACAGAATGTTTCCTATAGACATATCACTAATGAAAAAAAATTTACACAAGGAAAAGAAAATAAGCATTTGCATAAAAAGAGCAAGAATATTATCTGAAAAACCATCTGTATACTGGGGAAAAAAATAAAAGAAAAGAAAATAGAGAACATAAAAAACTCATCCATTGTGAATTACTTGTTCCTAGTGACACCAAAGTTGTATCTGCATCAACCTTTTGTTTTTTGGCTGAGTGCATTTCCCAATTATTTGATGTGGTGTACATTCCAACATTGATGCTCGCTAGCACTTCCACATGTTATGAAACATCATGCATAATCAAGCCATAGTCAGTTACAGAGCTCCATAGAAGTCCAGTGCTTATATTTCAAATTTCTTTTCTGTCAGCATTGCACCTGAACATGTTACTCTGGGGATAGACTTTCAAGGACCTTGTAATGAAAGAAAGTTGTAAATTTTTTTTTTTTTTTTTTTTTGAGACCACCGTAATTTTTCTTATTCTGGCTGTAGTATGTGACATTGAGCCTTTGTTCAGGTGGCAAATAAATTTGGTGGATTGAGTTAAAGCTTATGTTAGATTTTCACCTATTAATAGAACAAGAAAAAAGGGAATTACTAGGAAACACACCACATGTTGCTCTATTGTTTCATCTTGCAAAATTGCTATTGTAACTATTTATTAAGCCTTGTAGAATGCAATTTATACGGATATTGGTTGCCCTATCTTAGCATTAGTAATCTGTATGCTGTGCTCTCATTTTATCCATCCACAAAATTTCTAATGTACTGGAATCTTTTGAGTCTTTGTTGAAAATTATTATCTTCTAGTACACCTGTATAAAATGCTTCTAAATTGTATTCTGGATAGTGGCTGTTATTTCCAGGTTCGAAACACTTTAAAGCTTGGAATGCCAATTTCTGCTGCTTACAGAACTGCACTAGGCACATGGGCATCATGGGTTGAGAAAAACATCAATACAAATCGAACGCGTGTCTTCTTCCGAAGTTTTGAGCCATCTCACTGGAGGTATGCCTTCTACATTGGCAATATGATCCTGTGTTCTCACACATATTTGGTTTTACACTTCATGTTATTCCTTGGAAACTGCTGTCTCTGCTTACAGAACTAAAAATGAATTTTCCCTGTTGTAACTTATCAGTTGGCCTATTCTCATGAAAGTGCTTCCCACAATAACAATGTTGATCCATTTTTTTCCTCTAAAGTTGCTAATCATTCTCTAATGGTTTATTTGAATGGAAGTAGAGAAAGTTTAGGATTTCATTTTTTAGTTTAAATGACTTGAATAGAGTATGGAAAGTACAAAATTTTTCAATTTTGTAAAATTCATGGATGGATTTACACCATGTTAACGTGTAGATTGGAAATGATTAGGTGTAAGACATTATGTCAAATTCATAATACAACTGTTTTTGTTCAAATAAAATCCTTAAAGTTAATCCATTATGTGTTGTTACAATTGCAACAGGTAATTTAAGCTAGCAGTTGTTTTATAAATCCCTTGATTTCAATTTTTAGTCCCCAAATCCAAATGCAACCTAAAAGGTTTCTAGAATTGATATTCTGTTTCAAATTTAGTAATAGTTACAAGTTGCAACCAACCACATTTGAAGGGCTGATGTTGTCATTATATTTGTTTAGTTTTAGTCTGTTTCATTGTTTCCCTTGTATTTTGAATTCCTCTTGAGGTGGACACAAACTGGCTTCAACATGACTAAGGATATGGTTTATTTCTGCATCAGTGATCAAACTCGTAGGTTTTGTAATATGACCCAGCACCCCCTATCAGAAGCAAGAGGAAGGGACCAGAACCTATTTTCAGATACCATTTTGGAGGTGGCAAAGAATATGACAGTTCCTGTAACTGTTCTGCACATAACTTCCATGACAGCTCTCCGGAGTGATGCTCACGTGGGTAACTGGAGTGACAGCCCATATACACCTGATTGTAGCCACTGGTGTCTACCTGGGGTACCTGATGTGTGGAATGAAATTGTCCTCTCTTACCTGCTTACGGACTATAGGCTTCATTTCTGATTAATGGATGAGTACAGTAAGCTCCGATTACTTTCTGAATTTCTTCCTATTATTGCTCATGTACATCCCAGCATAATTGATGTAAATTGCTTCATCCTTGGGACTTTTGCCCGTAGAAAAACTCAATCCACATTATATCTTCCTTCATCTTGTTGCTTTAACTCCCTCAACGGACCATATTCGCACACATTGGTTTTTGTTGCACTTAGCAAAAACCATCTCAAAGAGGACGTATTTCTCATACGTTTCATCCCTGTGCCTTGGCACAGGGGTTGGAAGCACTAGGAATAGGAGGGGCATGTCTGATGTTCGATTTTTTGTTTCTATTTTTTATTTTTAAAAGAGAATAATAAAAAAAAAAAATTTAAAAGTAAGAACAGCATTTTCCTTCTCTCTCTCTCTCTCTCTCTCTCTCTCTCTCTCTCTCCTTTGAGGTAAAAAAAAGTGGGCCATTAAAGCAACTTTTTCAGTAGGTTTTTTTTTTATAGTCAATTGATTCTTGTTAATCAGTGCAGAGTGGACAAAAGTGGATTTACTGGTACCAGTTTTGATGTAGCCAGTTGCCAAAACCTCCAGACTACCAGCACCCGTGGTCTCAAAGATTGGAAGTCAGAAAAATTGGGTAACATTGAATTGAGCTGAAGTTTATTTCCTTTATTACTTGCCATTCTAGAGCAGCTCAGCGCCGAACTATTCTACAACTCTTCAAGATAGCACCAAGTTTTCAAAAGAAAATCTAGAATTACACGGAGGATACAATTTTGCATAGAAACCAATTTTTTCATTCTTTTTGCAAATTCTTTTGTATTAAAAAGGGGCTAAAATTTTGTCTCAGAGATGTAACAAATTGTCCATTCCTGTTCATTAATCACAGTTCTGATTACAATGCTATATTTGTTCAAACAAAATAAAGAAGGGGAAAGAATGAGAATTGAAATTGACCATCATATTTGCCTTTTGTCTTTTTTCTTTTTAAATTTGTGCTGTTTCTTTGACAAATGAATAGTGTAATACAATGACAATGTCTTAAGTCTTAACCAAAGAAGTGCACTTAATTGTTTCTTCCTTTCCTTTACCCGACTTTGATGAATATAAAAATTAACTTGTCTTAAATTTAATTAGTGTTAGATGCTTGGTTGTTGTACGTACTGAAGTTTCAATTCGAGGGAATCCTCCATTACTATGCATAGACTAGTAATATTATGAGTATTTTAATGACCAGGACCAGACTTGAAAATTGAGCCATCCAAAATAAGATATTTTCACGTTTCAGGTCATGGATTAATAATAGGTTTTGTGCCAAACCCAAGTTACAGCAATATCTTCTCTTCCTTTTTTCAAGAAAGCATTTAGTTCAACACTTCAACCACCAGTTTAACAAAATTCAAAAAGTAAGTGATTTTACACTTTTTGATCAAAACAACGCCCACATCAGTGGAGTGGAGGAAAAATTATGCATATAAACACAGAGCTACGATTACCGTGCATACATGCACAATTACCGTGCATTACAATATTTTTATAATATTTTCACAACAAATCAGAGGTGGTTAGTTGTTATTAGTTTAAATTTGAACTTATCACTGAAATTACTTTTCTACCCTACCATTAATAACTCGTAACAACTTGTCACATAGGATTTGTTGTGAAAAATGTTGTGAAAATATTATGGACATAGCATTTTCTTATTTTAATACTATTTCTCTATTTTCCTGACTCTCTCTCTCTCTCTCTCTCTCTTCAACTCAATCACCACAACTCAGCACACACGACAACCGCACAGACCTACCGCCCACATCACCACAACTCAACATCGCCAAACACCAGCACCGCCAACCATAATCAACCCAAACCCGAAGAAAAACTCATCCCAAACCCAAACCAAAATCAATTAAAACTAAATCCAACCCAACGAAAAACCCATATGAAAAATTCAACAGAAACCCACATGAAAAACCCACCGGAAAACCCGTTGGATCTGCCCCGATCTGCCACTGATCTACCGCCGATCTGCTCCTCTAAGTTGCTACCGATCTGCCACCGCGAGGTTTCTACCGACTGCCGCTGATCTGGGTTTGAGATTTGAGTGAGGAAGAGAGTTTAGGGAGAACTAGAGAAGTAGAGGCAGAGGACAATTGGGAGAGAAAGCCACGATTGGGACTTGTGGGGTGGAAAAAAAAATATTAATGAAGAGATATTTCTTAATAAAATAATAAAAAAATATATTATTTAAATAAATTAAAGTGTATAATAGATGTTCTGGTGTTTTGTGAAAGTGGTCCTGTAAAATAAAAAAAAACGAGGTTGTTAGTGTAAAATAATTAGAGCATTCCCATCAGCTCGTGTAAAATTCTCATCTATTTTACACGAAAAAACCTACATTTTCTAATTTACACACTCACTTTAACAATACACCCACATCAGTTCATTTATTTTACACATCTTCTAATTAAATAATCATTTTCTTCTCATTTTTTATTATTTTTTCCCAACCACCGCGTATAACACGCGCGCGCTCTCTCTCTCTTTTTCATTTCTGATTTGTTGCTCTCTCTCTCTCTCCACACCCATCTCTCCCTCTCCATCAACTCTCCGATCCACCCTCTCCATCAACTTTCCCGCTCCGATCACCATCTCAGATCGGCTATCCCTCTCCGATCCACCTCTCCATCAACTTTCCCTTTCCGATAACCATCTCAGATCAACTCTCCCTCTCCGATCCACTCCCCGCGGCGCCGATCCACTCCCCGCGGCGCCGATCCACCATCCCCGCGGCTCCGATCCACTCCCCGCGGCGCCGATCCACCATCCCCGCGGCTCCGATCCGCTCCGAGCTTCGAGCTCCGATCCAAGAGCTCCGAGCTTCGAGCTCCGATCCGCTCCGAGCTTCGAGCTCCGGTCCGCTCCGAGCTTCGAGCTCTGGTCTGCTCCGAGCTTCGAGCTCCGATCCGCTCCAATCACGAGCTCCGATCCACGAACCACGATCTCTGATCCGAGCTCTGATCCACTATCCACAAGCCACGACTTCCGATCCGAGCTCCGATCCACGATCCACGACCTCCAATCTGCGTTTATGTATCTCTGCTTTTTTTTTTTTTTTTAAGCAAGTGTTGATTCTCTGTATTGATTTATCTGTTTGTGTGTGGGTGTGTTTTTGTGCTTCTGAGGAAAAAAAAAGAAGATGAACAGTTATTGGTTAGTTGAGCACAGAGATGAGAGAGAAAAAAACGAGCGAACTGAAAAATGATCAAATAATTTATGAACGAGCTACAGTGCCCGTGTATATTTACACGGGTACTGTAGCTGGTGGATGGTTTTACATACTTTTACCTGATTTTACACCCACTAATATGGGAGATTTTTTTATCAAAATGTGTAAAAATTGTACTTTTTTCTTGTTTAGATGATTTTAGCTGATCTGATGTGAATGCTCATAGAAAAATTTGGCCGAATTGATGCGACTTCCAAAATGCCTAAATGTGAATGCAGAAATAGGGTCAAGAATCTCTTGCAGCAGTTGAATAGGTAAAATCTTCCGAATCAAAAAATTTTTCATTCTTCTACTTTTTTACCCCCTCAACTAAACACAATTGGAAAAAACTAAAAACTTTTATATCCTTTCACGTTTCTATCTCCCTCTATTTTTTATCTTTTCACTTTTTTATCTTCTCAAACTAAACGGGCCCTTAAAACTAATACGCTTTAAAAAGCAAGTTCCCAAAAAACCCCACCTCATAATCAGCAGGTGATAAAAAATTAGTAAGTTTATATGTCGATTCGTTCAATGCAGAAAGCATTACGAATCCACCCAACCGACATTTTTTTATATGTAAAGGAGACTTCGATAGAAAGCAAAATGAAAAAAAAAATAATAATAATAATAAATTAAGTAGAATTAAGTGTTTTTCAATACAATCAATGACAACACTGCAAAATCTTTGCATGGGAGTCAAGTTACTAAAGGCTTTAAAGTTTGAAGTATTCAAAACATCAAACAATTCAAACCCGTACTCAGGAACTACAAATAGGCATTGAATACATGCATTGTTGTCCATCTTCCAATACCTGCACAAATCTTTCAATTAACTCTGAAAACTTTTGCACATTGAAATGGCTCCTAGCGAAAACAAAGACTATTTTTACCCATTTTTTCCTTCACCACCACCCCGCCAATACCCTCCATTCCCTCCTAAAGTACTACCACCTCATAGTTCTCCAAATGTGGCACCACCTCCTAACCCTCCATTACCTCCAAAGGCAGCACCACCTCACGGTAACCCACCCCACGGCCCCATTACACCACCACGGCCATTACTTCCACCACCAGCAACACCACCCCATCATTCTTTCTATCCACCACCTCCCCACACCATTTCACCCCCTTCCCCAACTGTGATACCACCACCGCCTAATCCTATTTCTCCACCACCAGCACCAGGACACCATTCTACTGTTATTGTAATTGTCTTTGTCTCACTTGGTGGACTATTCTTTCTTGCATTCCTTTCAGTTGCTCTGTGCTGCTTCATTAAGAAGAGAAAGAAAAAAACAGTTCAGAAAACTGAGATTATAAATATTGATGAACATATAAAGGTTCAGGAAGCCATTATACCAGGCCCATATGGTGAGCAAATCAACGTATTGTCAATCGAAGAGGATTTGCATATTGAGGAAGAGATCAAGAAAAATGAGAAGGTGAGTGAAAGTCCACATATTAAACCTGCAAGGGATCATCCTCAAGCTATTCAAGCGGCAGCATCCTCTTCCGTGTCCAGTCATAATCATCTTGAGCAAAAGGCCTGATTTAAAGCTACACAAATAAATGTCACAAGCAACAAAATAATTTATATTTACAACCACTATTTTCTGAGAAAACAAACTACAATTTCTTGTTCTTTCCCATACTTGTTGTTTGTGAGAATAAAAACTGTAAAGGTTGTGGAAGAATACCTTGACATTCCCTTTGTATTCTAAAAATAAATTATTTAAAATATGTATATAAAAAACTCAGTTCTACTTTGGGGTATCATTTTTTTTTTTATTATAGTATTATTTCATTTCAAATCATTTTTATGAGATTAACATAGCTAATTGAAATAAAATCTGGAATTTTAACACCACCCCCACCCCACCGCGGGGGCGGCGGCCATGGGGCAAAAAAAAAGAGTGAATATGTTGTGAAGTAGCCAATTATAACCTCATCCTTAAAATATGGGCTAAAGTATATTTGGATGATGAGGCAAGGGGCAATTTAAGCTTCCCATCACTATTTCTCATCCAGTGAAATAATTATGAAGATATAAAGGCAAAGGATGATTAAACAGCATCTCATATAGAAGTAGGCTACAGTAGGTTTATCTCCTTTCAAATGTCTCTCCAATTCTAAACATATAGAGTGTTTGATAGTTTAATTTTCATAGAAGTCTGGTGAACGTCCAATTAGTGATATCCTCAATAACAACTCATATGGACTAAGAAATGTGAAATGCAAATAATAATAATAACCCTCAGAAGCTAGTGTATTGTAGTTAACTATCTTTCACCATAGATTGCTATAGGAAATGAACCATATGGCGAACTTACCCTGTCAACAACCCCCCTCATTTAAGATTTCACAATTTGATAAGAATCTATATATATCTAAAAGGTAAAGTGTAGCATTTATTATTATTACACTTCTGTTGAGCCACATCATTGAGAAACATCATCTACATGTTTCTCACTTCTCTCCACTATTTCCAACCATAACTTTTCTTTTACCTTTTCATCTCTCCACTACTCTCAATCTTAATGTCACTCTTCATCTATCTCTTCCTCTTCCTTTTAATTTGACTCTTCTTATCCCTATTCTATTACTATAAATATGACATTCTCTATCCCATTCTATACATTTTCTCACATGAAAAAGGTTATTACTCTCTCTCTCTCTCTCTCATATTTTATTTTTGTGTGAATTTTTTATTTTTTGTATCTCTACTTTAGATTGATGTATTTATGTGTTCTTTAGAATTTTACTTTGAGTTGCAATTTGGTTTTGTGTTTTTAAGTTCTTATCTTTTTTTTCCTTTCCTATAATTGTTAAATGTTATTTTATTGCATATAAATATAGTTTATAAGAAAATAATGTTATTCTATTATATATCGTGGCTTGAATAATTTGGTATTTGACTTATAACTATATTTTTTATTTGATGCTTCTTTTTCTCATTTTATTTTCTATTTTTTCTCTCAAAAAAGTTGATTACTCTCTCTCTCTCTCTCTCTCTCTCTCTCTCTCTCTCTCTCTCTCTCTCTCTCTCTCTATATATATATATATATATATATATATTCTTTTTGCAACTTTACTTTAGGTTGATGAATCATTGTTATTTTTTATATAATACTATTTTGGGTTAATATGATTTGGTAATGTGTTTGATTTTTTAAGCTTTTTGTCACAACTCACAAGTCTTCTCTCTCCCTCTTTTAGCTTTTGTTTGATTTTTTTTTTTTTTTTGACATAATACTTAATTAGTTATTTTGGAAGTGAGATTTTGAATTTATATCAAAATACAATGTTGACTATGTATTTGAATGTGTCTATCAACTATTAGAATTAAACCCCCTAAAAAAACTATTAAAATTAAACCGCCCATGATGAATATATATAGACAATTTTTTTTTTCATTGATTTATTATTTAGTTATAACATCAAAATTAAAGTAAATGAATATGTAAAGTTAAAACTGCCTAAGATGAATTTGTAAAGCTAATATATTTATATATTTAATATTATCAAAAAATTAAAAGTAAAAAATAACAATAATGATGTGACAGATGAGAAGGTTGTTAGGAGCGTAGTAATAATATGTAATATGAAGATCCAGTTAAAAGCAATTAAATTTTAATAAATAAAAGTGTATGTAGTAAAAAATAAAATTAGACCTTGTTCTCCTTATGTTATACAGATTATTTCCTTTCATTTCGATAGGTGAAGTGTTCAATTTTAGACATAAAATCTATTTTTTTACTACGTATTATTTTAAATATTATATTTTATAGTATGATATAGTCTCTTAGGAATATCTAAGAAATATGCAGTTCCAATTTCATGTATCTATATTAGTAAACGAAATTCAATCAATAGTTCGAAGCTACTCCTACGATAAGAAAAATTATAAATATAATAATCACTTTTTAAGAGAATGAAAATTTTGAATTATATATTTAGAACTCAAACAGTTTAGTTGTATAGGAAAAACAAATTAGGAAAAATATAACACACGATAACATAATTTATCAAAATATGGACCGCCTAAAAAATGAATAATATCAAAATAAATCTAAATAATAAAATGATGATATTTTTTTTGAGATAAATAAATGAAAAATAATTTTAGAAATTGTTTAAATTTTTGAGAGAACAAATTATTTTCCACAAAAATTAGAGAACAAATTATATCTTATACCATAATTAAAATATAATTATCTATTCTCATGTATCGCGTGAGTCTGCAATTAGTTTCTCTAAAAATCTAAACCACGAACACTGTAAAACAAAAAAATTATTTGTTTAATTAAAAAAAAAGCCGAGCAAGGATTTTTGTTTTTACATTGCTGGATATGAATGGCAGTGTGTCATATGGACAAATATTTATGCTAGCATATCATAAAACAAAAGCTGTATTTACTATCTACCAACCAAAATATATATACTGTGGAAGTGGAAGGTAAAATAATCAGAAAGTGCATTCAGATATTCATAATTCAAAAAAGGGCAGCAAGATAAGCTGCAAAGGAAGCGACAAACGCAAAAGGCAAGGAATTCGCTGGGAAAATTGTCATGGAGCGGTGCTATGTTGGACCAACTATTTCCCTTTGGTCTCAGCATTTCATATCATTCTATTTCCCCTCCTCTTTCTTTACTTGACTTATTGGCAATCTTGGCATTTTACAAAGGCTATCTCTAATTCCACTTTGGTTAATAGTCTCTCTCTCTCTCTCTCTCTCTCTCTCTCTCGTGACAGTATAGTAACATCATTTTCTCTTTCTGCAGTGAACTGCTAAATGACTGATAATTGAGTCGTATTCGAGACAACTACCCTCCTAAAAATTAAAGGGAGATAGAGAGATAATTTGGATTAAAGTTCTGCTTGCCTCTTATTTCCTTTTGCTTTCGTTAAATACAAACTGGATTGAATTTCAAATACAAAAGATAACCGAATCCTAAGGGAGTTCCATCGCAAGATAGCTCCTTATCCTAATCATAATAATTAAATGATAATTCAAACAAATCCTAAGATAATTCAAATAACAATTCAAACGATAACTAATCTTGAAGCATTATCCTTATCATTCCGGAATTCTTTCTCTAGCCACTTTCTACTGCGACTATACCACTTGGCTCGACGTTGTCTTGGGACATAGCATTCCATTCCCCTGGAAGACGAATCTTGTCCTCAAGATTCAAATGAGGAAATTGTTGCTGGAGATCTAGAAAAGATTCCCAAGTAGCGTCCTTCTCTGCTATGCCGGACCAATGCACCAATGCATCTTAAAGGACTTTCTTCCCCACTTTGCGCCAGCGAAAATCCAAGATCCTAACAAGTTCTAGCAACACGTGCCCATCATCTTTCATCATGGGCAGTTCCGTAGCTACGCGGTCCAGAGCACCCAATGTCTTCTTAAGCTGAGAGACATGAAAGACAAGATGAATCCGAGAATGATCTGGGAGTGCCAACCGATAAACTACCTTGCCCAATCGTTCCACAATCTGATTTGGACCATAGAACCGCGATGAAAGCTTCATGTGTCCACGAGTGCAGAGAGACATCTGATGGAAAGGTTGAAGGCGGAGATATACAAAATAACCAACCATAAATTCTAGCTCGCGTCGATGACGATCCTCATTAAGTTTCATCCGATACTGGGCTGTCACCAAATTTTCCTTCAAAAGCTTCAGTATCTCATCCCGCCCTTTCAATGATGCCTCCACCTGTGCAACCATTGTAGTGCCATGTTCATAGCTATGAATGGTGGCTGGAGCTCGACCATAAACCGCCTCAAAAGGAGTCATACGAGTGGCAGTATGGTAAATGGTGTTATACCAATATTCAGCCCATAGCAGCCATTGTAACCACTACATTTGCTTGGAGCTGGCAACACAATGTAAATATGTCTCAAGGCAGCGATTAAGAACTTCCGTTTATCCATCTGTTTGCGGATAATAGGCAGAACTCTTGCGTAATTCAAAGCCTTGGAGCTGAAAGAACTCCAACCAAAATTGGCTTGTGAATATAGGATCTCTATCAGAAACAATGGAACGTGGCATGCCATGGAGACGCACGACTTCTTTAATAAAGACCTCCACCACTCCCTTTGCTGTGTAAGGGTGTTTCAAGGCAATAAAGTGACCATATTTAGATAAACGATCCACCACCACAAGGATCACAGAAAAGTCGTTTGAAGATGGGAGACCCTCAATAAAATCCATGGACACATGCTTCCACACACGATCTGGAATTGGTAATGGTTGTAGTAGTCCGACTGGAGTTAATGAGTCATGTTTATTGCGTTGGCAAACATCACAGCGTTGCACATAATCTTGAATATCCTTCTTCATGCCGACCCAATGGAAACTGGCAGCAACTCGTTTGTAGGTGCGAAAAATTCTGAAATGTCCTCCAATAGGAGTATCATGAAATTCACGGAGCAAGGTGTCCTTGAACCGTGAGTTTTGTGGCAAAACCAAACGACCGATAAACCACAATTGCTCACCTCAAACTTCATACCCATGGTTACTGGATGGATTCTTGGACAAAGCTTCTAGCATGGCTGTTAATTTCGAATCAGTTTAGGCTTCATGTCGGATAGTCGGTAACCAAGTGGGCTGCGGGTAGGTGATGGTAATGAGTTCGCCATGTAAATGAGATAAGGCATTGGCTACCATATTCTCATGACCCAGACGATATTCAATGCCATAGTCATACCTCATTAACTTCACAATCCATTTTTGCTGGTCCATAGTGGAAATACGTTGCATCAAGAGGTATTTCAAACTCCGATGATCAGTTTGAATGCGAAACTTCCATCCCACCAAATAGTTTCTCCACTGGTTGACAGAAAGAACAATGGCCATGAGTTCTTTTTCATAAGTTGATTTGTCCAAAGCTTTTCCAGAGATGGCCTTGCTGTAATAAGCCACTGGTCTGCCATCTTGCATAAGAACATCACCTAGACTAGTGCTTAAGGCGTCGACTTCTACCACAAACTATTTAGAAAAATCAGGTAGCATAAGCACTGAGGCTTGGACCATGGCCTGTTTGAGGGCCTGAAAGGCCTTCTCGGCTGCGTCAAACCAGCAAAAACCATCTTTCTTTAGCAAGTGCGTCAGTGGGGAAGCAATGGTACCATAGCCACGGATGAACTTCCAGTACTACCCGGTTAACCCAAGGAATCCGCGTAAGGCAGTGGTATTGGTAGGGATCGGCCAGCCCTCCATGCTACAAATCTTTTGAGGGTCTACAACGACTCCTGCGGCACTAATAACATGGCCCAAATACTCTACTTCTTTTTGGCCAATTAGACACTTAGAGTGATTAACATATAATTGATGTTTCAACAAGGTTCTCAAAACAATATCTAAGTGAAATAGATGCTCATTCCAAGTTTTGATGTAAATTAAAATGTCATCAAAGAACACTAGGACATACCGTCGCAGTAGTGGGCGAAATGTTGTCTTGTGCACATCTACCTGCTGTACTCGGATTTGGTGATGCCTGAATTTAAGATCCAGTTTAGTAAAATATGTAGCGCCATGCAATTCATCCAATAACTCATCTATGGCTGGGATTGGATACCGATCCTTCACCGTGACACAATTCAAAGCCCTATAATCCACACAAAAACACCATGAGCCATCTTTTTTTTTTTTAACCAAGAGAACTGGAGAAGAAAAAGGGCTAGTACTTGGCTGTATAATTCCAATGGCGAGCATTTCTTTGACAGCTTTTTCTATCTTGTTTTTTTGGATGTGTGGATATCGGTAAGGCGGCACACTTATCGAGCCGCTTCCAGGCTCCAAAGGAATACGGTGGTCATGGCTACGAGGTGGTGGAAGTATGGTGGGTGCTTGAAATACTGACTGATATTTCTGCAAGAGTGCATCCAAGGCAATTGCTCGGTCCCTAGATGGCTCTGTGAGATTAACTTCTATGGAACCTCCCGAAAGTTTCACTACACCAAACTTAACGTTGTTTGATGCAAGTCTTGCAATAGATTGCAAAGACTGGTGCTCCACCGTTCCTGTGCCTTCTCCTTGGATAACAAACCTTTCATTCTTGTGCCAAAATTCCATTGTGAGGCGCTTCCAATCATGCAACACTTACCCGAGACTTTGCAACCATTGTATACCCAACACAACATCAGACCCTTGTAAATCTAGCAAATACATATTGGTCTTGAATTTGTAGCCTTGAATCTCTAATGGTACTGCCAGAAAAATTTCATCACATCGTAGTCTTTCTCCATTCGTCACCATGACTTGGAAAACCGGTGTTGGTGATTTACAACAATTCATTCTCTTAGTGAATCGTAAACTGACAAAGTTATGAGTGTTGCCACTATCAATAAGGATGTGTAACTTCTTTCCATGAATCATGCCAGTAACCCGCATCATTTGGGGTGTGTTGACACCTAATAAGGCATGGAGTGAAATTTCTAGGGGTGAAGGTTCTTCTTCCTCTTGGGCACGCTCCATTGTTTCCAATTGTTCTGCTGTATCATCCATTGTCTCCAAAAGGAATATTTGTTGCTGCTTGCATCGACGCCTTGGCCCAAATTTTTAATCACAGTTGTAGCATAAGCCATTCTCTCTTCGAGCTTGCATTTCAGCCCATGAAAGTTTCTTGAATGTTGGGTTTGAGGGTTGAACTCCAGATGTGGGTTGTATTGCAGGTTTAATTGGTGTTGGTGTGGGAAGCAGGGAAGGTTTATATGGTGGTGGTTATGGTGAATATTTAGGTGGTGTGGCTGTGAAGGATGTGCGCTTCAGCCTCTGTATCTTATCTTCCTGCAACCGGGCCAAGCTTGTGGCGTGAAGCAAGGTGGTGGGGCGGAAGAGTTTAACTTCTGTCCGTATCTCCTCCTTCAATCCACCCATGTAGCTTCCCACCAATGCTCGTTGGGGCCATTGATGGACACGAGCAACCAATCTTTCGAAATGTGTTCAATACTCACGAACAGTCCCTGTTTGCTGTAGCTTAGCCAGAGCTTCGTCAAAATCTTCCTAATCGGAAGGCCCAAAACGGATACACAAGGCTCTAGTAAATTCCTCCCACTGCACATTTGGCTACAACTGCTCATACCATTGGTACCACTTCAAGGCATCATCTTGCAAATGAAAAGATGCCAAAAGCACCTTCTCATTCGGTTCAGTTCTCTAATAGTGAAAGAATTGTTCAGCCTTGTAAATCCATCCAGTTGGGTTTTCCCCATTGAAGCGAGGAAAATCGAAGCGTGAGAATCTGGTTTGTAGGCTGCCGTGTTGAGTGCCTCGACTTTGTTCTCTAGAACCTTCTCTAATCTCTTGACTCTGATTAATGGAGCCATTGTCGCGGTCACCGTTGTTGTTGGTCTCGTCCAACTGCATGCCCTTTTCCTCCAAGGCTCGAGTTATTTTGGCAACAGCACTGGTGAGAGCATCTAGTCCTGCCTTCACGGTAGCAAACTCCTCCTGTTGAGACTCAACCTGTTGCCGGACAGAGTGGGTGCTTACCTCTAAGGCCAACATTCGGTCGTCATTGGTAGTTGATCGTGTGTGGGGTGGGTTGTTTGCCATTTGGCTCTGATACCAAATGCAGTTAACTGCTAAATGACTGATAATTGAGTCGTATTCGAGGCGACTACCCTCCTAGAAATTAAAGGGAGATAAAGAGATAATTTGGATTAAAGTTCTGTTTGCCTCTTATTTCCTCTTGCTTTCGTTAAATACAAACTGGACTGAATTTCAAATACAAAAGATAACCGAATCCTAAGGGAGTTCCATTGCAAGATAGCTCCTTATCCTAATCATAATAATTAAATGATAATTCAAACAAATCCTAAGATAATTCAAATAACAATTCAAACGATAACTAATCTTGAGGCATTATCCTTATCATTCCGGAATTCTTTCTCTAGCCACTTTCTGCTGCGGCTATACCACTTGGCTCGACGTTGTCTTGGGACATAACACTTTCCCAATACTATACGAATCCTCAAGATAGAAGACTATGTTTCTCTTGGCCTAGCCATAGCCATATCCATATCCATATCTTATTAAAGAAACTGAGAGAAAAGAGAGAGTTCATCAAAAGAGAATAACAACAACAACAACAACAACAACAATGATGATAACTTTGATGGGTTTTCTCCATTTGCTACTTCTTGCTGCTGCTGCTTCTTCTTTGCAACAATATTGCATGGGGATGGGGGTCCCTATCCAACTCAACGAGGATGTTTTAGGCCTTATTGTCTTCAAGTCAGACCTTCATGACCCTTCTTCGTATCTCGATTAATGGAACGAAGATGATGATTCCCCTTGCTCTTGGGGATACATTCAGTGCAACCCTGTCTCCAGTCATGTTTCCGAGGTTTCACTTGATGGCATAGGCTTATCTGGCAAAATTGGAAGAGGGCTCGAGAAGTTACAACACTTGAAGGTACTCTCACTCTCACGTAACAATTTTTCTGGTACTATTAGTCCCCAACTTACTCTCACTTCTGGACTCGAAAGACTTAATCTTAGTCACAATAGTCTTTCAGGCAATATTCCCAGTTCACTTGTGAATATGAGCTCTATTCGATTTCTTGATCTTTCTAAGAACTCATTCACTGGACCTGTCCCTGATAATCTGTTTCAAAACTGTGTTTCTATGCGCTACCTGTCTTTAGCAGAGAATATGCTTGAGGGGTCGCTTCCAAGTACACTCTCTAATACTTTTAATTTGAAAACCCAATAACATTTGCTAAATTTGGCGAGTGAAAGATCTCCTCTAGAACTTCTGTTGGTAGACACCATTCAGCCAGATTCTTGTTTAACAATTATTAATTACCAGGTAATATTAGAATGAAACATTTAGTCAAATTGATGGGAAGTGTACCTTCAACAGCACAAAGTAGCACAAGCTGCTTGACCGAATGTAAGAAGGTTGACACTTGGCAGAAGACAGTCAAACAAACAAATGGTGAAAGATTGGATACTGTTTGTTATTCTTGAATGTAGATTTTTTACCATTTTCTTTTTTTAAGGTTATATCCAATGCACAAATCTCCCACTTGAGGTGTGGGAGACATGATTGATTGGCACTAGACATGATTGATCATTGAGTTCTTCACTCTATCTTCCATTTAGAATTCTATGTATTGGGCTTCACTTATTAAAAGGTAGTTTGAGCCTACATGGTTAAATAATTAAATTTACCATCTCCTAATAGCTTATTGGTAATTTAACTTGTTAGAACTTATGTTAGAACTTAGAATTATGGGGTTAAAAGATTAAATTTACCATATTTGTTAATTTAACATGGAAGCAATGTAAGAGGTTCTGAGTTTGATCTCTGTTTCCTCCACTTTACTTCCCATTTAAAATCTCACGTATTGGATCTCACCTGTTAAAAAAGATTTTGAGCTCACGCAAAAAGGAAAGTGTTAGAAATATGTGATTAAATGATTAAATTTATCATATCTCATTAGTTTAAACTTTTGGGGCAATCGTTAATTTAACAGTAAATACAAAAAACAAAAACCCAAAAAAAAAAAAAAAAGGGATTACGTATATGTTAAGATAAAGAACTCTACCCTTAAATGAGTGCATCCAAGATCCATTTGACTCTTTGCTTTGCATATGTTCCATAGCTCTGTACAGATATTCACAGATCATGCTGATGTGCGATACAGTTGCGTTTGCATAAAGAAAAATGAATCCTCCATCTGTTCTATATGTGCTAAAGAAAAATGGTTGAATTACCAACCCTCATAAGGTAGAACCATAAAAAATGTGGCCATATTTACGTTGCAAAGGACATTAAATTAGCAACCCATGGTTTTACTCAAAGGTAGCTTCCACAATCATCTGGCAACGTAGGTGCCTTAATTATTTGATCTAACATTTCATGTATCATCTTAGTTTGAGGATGAGAGCAGTCTCCTTGATAGAACTTATGTATTTTTCCTGCAATGGCCATCCAGCTATAACCAGGAGATTTAACCAAACCCAAATTCCTCATCTTTGCTCTGATTATTGAAACACCATCGCGTACACTAAGAGAATCATAAATACTACACAAAGCTATATAGTTACCAGAGTTTCTAGGTTCCAATTCAAAAAGCTGAAGAGCTGCAACTTCTCCAATTTCAACATTCTTGTGCATCACACAACCAGCAAGTAGGGCACCCCAAACACTTGCTGTTGCCACCGACTTCATGTTTTTCACCAATCCAAGTGCTTCCTCTAGATGTCCAAAACGACCCAAAAGATCCACCATACAAGCATAGTGCTCTACACTGGGTTTCAATCCATATTCAAAACTAATAGAATCAAAAATCTTCCGGCCTTGATCAATGAGACCTGAGTGGCTGCAGCTAGCCAAAATTGCTGTTAGTGTAACACAGTTTGGTTTAAACCCGCAATCCTTCATTTTCTTAAACAAAGCCAAAGAATCCTCCCCTTTCCCATGAACACCATAACAAGATATCAATGTTGTCCAAGTTACCAAATTCAGTTCACGCATGTTCCTGAAGACCTTTTCTGAGTCATGCAAGCATCCACACTTTGCGTACATATCAATCAATGAATTACCAATTGCGACATCTCCATCAGATATGAGACTCTTAACTACTTGCCCATGAATTTCCTTTCCTTTCGTCAAGTCTCCTTCCCGTCCACAAGCATTTAAAATACTAGGAATTGACATGGAATCCATATTCACTCCTTCACTAAGCATGCTCCTGAAACAATTCAAAGCATCAACATAAAAGCCAGCCCTCCCAAATCCTGAAATCATTGAATTCCAAACCGCAGAATCTCTAGACAACATATTAGAAAATACCCGCTTTGCATCAACTAAATTACCAAATTTCACATAAAAATCCAAAACAAAACTTCCCACAACAACATATTCCTCGAATCCAAGCCTAACCACCCAACCATGAAGCATCTTACCCAAAAAAGCATCTCCTATTCCAACACATGACTTAAACACTGGAGGCATTGTATAATGATCAGGCCGAAGACCCATTTTCAGAAAATCATCAAAGACATTCATAGCATCCAAAAAAAGAGAATTCTGAGCATAAGAAGCGAGCATTATATTCCAAGAGTACATATTTCTTTCAGACATTTTGTCGAAGACTTGGCGGGCATCTTGAAGAACCCCACATTTAGAGTAGAACAGTAAGAGATCTGTTTGAAGGGTCACGTTGGAAAGGAAGCCAAGGACAAGGATTTGAGCATGGGTTTGCTTAGCTTGGGAAATTGCAGAGAGTGGAACACAGTTTCTGAGTAGGGAAGACAAGTAAAAAGCAGCTTTGTAAGACATTTTTTTCAAAGTTATAAAACTCCAACGGTCATTTGAGGATTTGGAGGGAAGAGAATGAGTTATAATCAGGTTTGGATCTTGTTCCGTAATTTCCTGCTTTTTGACTTCCACGGAGGACTAAACTCGTGCCATGTTGGGATGGTTTTGAACTTTTGATTCTTTTTTTTTTTTAGTACACAAAATGTCAAAATTTATCTTTATCTTGATCTCCTTCTTCAAATAAAATCATACAAGTATATTCTCAATTTATTTGTCTATTATTCTATTTTTAGAATTTCATAAGTTTGCCATTTTGTAATGAATATTCAATATTCTATATAATTTTAAATTAATTATATTCTTGGAAATTGAAATTTTTTATTTCTTTTTAAACTAAAAGATGTTTTCTTTAAGATCAAATTTTGGATCAAATTTTATATAAAAGATGTCTACCCAACATTTTTTAATTGAATCAAATTTTCACAAATTCAGTGTTGGATTACATTATTTTTGTATAGTCTCTATGCTTACAAATTTCAAAATGATCAAAAATCAATAGCCATTTAATCAATTAATTGTTTAAACTCAAGTTTTTATATTTAAAATAATGCATAAAAGATGAGTTTATGGATCGAATAGTAAATAAATTCTGGTTGGCATGAAAATTGAAGTGCATATTAAAAATGTATAGAATATGTAATTTGATAATGTAATTTTTAAATATAAATTTAATAAAAAAATTATTTAGTAGTGTAATATTATTAGAATGATTCGATGATGTATAAAGAGTACTCTAATTTAAAATAATACCATCTTCCAGTTTTGAGCAAACCACGCACTTTGCACACCACAACCACAATACATGAGGATATGGTATTTTGTTACAAGTAATTAGCAATTACTTCGTGGAGTGTATAACTAGTACGCAACATACATAGCATACAAGAACACCCCATAAGTAGGAAAATTTTCTAATGAATAAATGCATACATCTCACTCACATTATATGGTCCCATAGATGTAGGATTCACCACATATGAGAGGGATGTTGTATGCATGATTTTTAGACCCAAACTGTTCAAAAAATTATTAAGAGGAGATGTTCAAGGTTTTTAAGTTTGGACCAAAGTTAAATTGTAACGATGTGATAAATAATTTAATAATTAATAAAAATAAAAATAAAGATATTAAATTTGTAAATATTAGCAAATTTACTTAAACATATCTAAAAACTTGAAACTAACTTTCAAATAAATTTTCATGATATTATAAGGTTAACAGAAAATAGTACAACATAAATAAAGCATGAAAATAATAATCCTTCAAGTAGAAATCATTTTAATTAAAATAAATTCATTAATAGTAAATTCTCATGCAAAGGCATTATTCTTAATTCAAAAGTTAATTTAGCAATGAAAAAAGTTTTAGTAATATTTATTATAATGAGAGAGAGAGAGAGAGAGAGAGAGAGAGAGAGAGGTGATATAGAAGTCGAGAAACTATAAATCATGTAAATCTAATATAAATTTAATAATATTTTGCATTTGCTCGCACAACGTCATGAGAGTGAGGAGTTTATTCGTGTAAATAACTTTTAATGTAATAAAATGAGAAAAGCTGTCATGAAAAGTATTCGCTTTTTATTTAATTTACATTCTTCCACGTGTTGACAATACTTATGAGAGTGATGATTTTATTCATTTAATCAGTTTCCAATTTATCGACTACTCTAGTCTAGTGGTTTTTTTTTCCCCCTGAAAAAATAGTCTAGTGGTTTTCATTATATGATTATATATAAACTCTTGGGTAAATTGAATATTTGGCTCCTTAAATATATGGGCTGTTCGATTTTGATCTATCAAATCAAGAGCTTCAATTTTGACATCAAACTTTTAAATGTAACAATTTAACTCATCTATCTATTTTCGGAATATATCTAGTAACCGAATGGTTAGACACGCCATTCTAAGAGTTCAGACAGCAAGAAGAGGAAAAAATAAAATAAAAAGTGACAAAATTGTTCCTTTTTCTGAACTTAAAGGGCTTAATTAGAACTTTTCAACATTAATGGCCAAAATTGCAGAAAGCCCATAATTGAGAGATTAAAAATTCAATTTACCCTAAATTCTTTTGCATCGCATGATGATGTATAAATTCAGAATACAATATAGAGTGAAAGTTGAGTTCATAGTAGCTATTAGAGACACCCTTTAACTCAAAAAGCCTTAGCCCAATGTATATGTGTCAATTATGTTATATTAATTAATTATTTTTTTTATTATTATTTAATGTGAGACTTCACTTACTGTGTATACCCATAATGCAGCCACAAGAGAAGTGAAACAATTGTGAACAAACCCAACATAATGCAATTACAAGAGAAGTAAAACAATTATGAACAAACCCAACGTAGCAAAGGTCATCATAATATGATTTGATCTGACCAGATTTTCAATATTAGAAGCCAATACATAACAAACTTGGCTTGATCTCTCACCAAAATTTACTATAAGGAAAACTCTGGTTCCTGGAAAAATTAAAAGAAAAAAATATATATCATTTTTCGAGCACCTATAACTAAGAGCTAATTGGTTCCTTATATATCATATATCCTACATTAGAAAACTATTGATAAATCTCCAGCCGCTAAATGAAACCTTCAAATTAGGCTACATCAAAATTTACAGAGGTGAGCACTGCATTTATCGAGGATCACGGATCAATTGCGATGGGAGTAATACGCCTCTTAGCTGGTTTAGTTGAGACGGGAGTACTTGATGAGCTTGGCGGTACCTGTTTCCCATCATTGTTTCCTTCTTCTGGTTTTGTGCTATCCACTGTGACAACACTATCATTTGTAGTTTCATCAATTACCATGTCCTCTGGCTTTTGAACAGGGTTCTTATTTGGTGATTCCTGTTTTTCTTCATTGTTGCCTGCTTTTGGTTTTGTGCTATCCACTGCAACAACGCTATCATTTGTTGTCAAATCAATCACCGTATCCTCTGGCTTTTGAACAGGGTTCTTTTTCTCATCCTTTACTTTCTTATATTCTAGAGCAGATTGAAACAATAAATTTAGGGAAGGAACACAACAGTTGTAGGCGAAAGAGGAAAATAAAGTAAAAGGTAAAACCAAGTGAAAAAAGAACAGCAAACCTGATAAAGAGACAGGTGATCCCAGTTCATCAAGCTCAAATTCTA
Organism: Castanopsis chinensis; assembly: GCA_032878915.1. Taxonomy (NCBI): domain Eukaryota; kingdom Viridiplantae; phylum Streptophyta; class Magnoliopsida; order Fagales; family Fagaceae; genus Castanopsis; species Castanopsis chinensis. The sequence goes on from JAVQMG010000122.1 coordinate 23,102,438, forward strand.
GTAAAGTACAGTAACCATCTTGGGAGGATAATGCCAAATAACGACCATCAGGTGACCTAAAACAGAAATAACAATACCCATTCAAAACAACCCAGAAAGTATAATTAAATATAATAATCAAAAGAGCATATTGCATGCGAACTTGTGTATAATTTACCATGCAATATCGGTTATGGCTGCATAGTGAAGACCAGCCAAGATTGCTATAGGAGGAACACTCTCTGTGTCATAAATGTATAAAGAATTCAATGTGGCCACCGCAAAAATGAGGCGATAAGGGAGCTTAAAGATTGCAGCTGCACAGTTAACCAAAGACAATTCAAATTACAATCATAGATTGTCCGACAATCATGTTTTGAAACTACAGATTGACCATCAATAGGGTACCTGGATTTGAACCCCGAAGGCTAAAACCTATGGGGCAGAAACGAACTGCTACAACAGGTTTACTGGCACCTGGGAGTTGTAAAGCAGGCCTGCATGTCAGGAATTTGAGAAAACATGACTGCCAGGCAAAAGAATGTCTCCTTCAAACTTATTTTACTATTTAAAACAGTTATCACATATTGAAATGCATAGATTGCTATTAATTCAGCTGACCATGCATTAAGAGATATCAGGCTCAATATCAATACATAATATTATAGAACTCAGTGAATAAGACTAGAGTAAATATCTTACCTTGAAAGATCCTTTCTTGAAAACACATAAGCTGTATTTACTGGTTCAGATGCAGGTGAAAGTTTGCAAGAACCTAAAAGCAAAAAGGTGGAATACCAGCAAAAGTTTTAATAAGAATGATCAAATAAGTAAAATAGAGTATAATCAGAAAAGGATGTAGCTATTGTAAAAGGAAATAATCATTGGGCGATACATGGCTTCTTACTTGTACAACAACAAGAACACGATAACATTTAGGAAAAAAAAAATCACAAAAATTCATATAATGTAAGATTATTTATCTTCTCTCCACTTTGCCTCACTCAATGGCATTGATGTAGGAAGAATTGGGCAAAATGGATTAAAGGCCACGTTATAATTGGAATTTGGATACCAATGTTCAAGTCAAACACACTCACAAGCTCCATGTACTAGCAGAGTAGAAGGTACCATGTAGGCTTTTAGATGCTAATAAACCTTTATTTTCCATATAAATCAGATTTAACAGTCCTACCAGTTAAGTTTCCTAAAGAAATATAGTGATGATACATAAAATAATGATTAACAAGCAGATTAACCCTCATCTACTAATTCAGGTTAAAAGTCTTGACATCACAGGCACATAAGTCAACGCTTGAAACCACAACCACAATTACATTTTGGCTACCAAAACAAACTAACAAAGGCTGCAATTTTAGTAAGATAACAACCATCTACCAAATACATTATCATACAAACAGTTTGAAATGATAAATAATTGGAAATTGATAGGAAGACTCCAAGGTGTTAATGAAAATCCCATCAAGCAACCAGATAATTTCATCAAGTTACTTTCAAGAATTCTAAGACTACCAACATTCAAAGAGAAAGGACTTGTCTACATAAGTCCACAGTAGGTTGGATTGGACATTTAATTGGGTCAATACCTGCAGGCACAAGTAAAAATGATCCATCAGGTGACCAAGCTAATCTTCGGAAGAAAGATGGCAATGTTTCATCATGAAAAAGATGGTTTTTCACAGACTGCATCAGAAACCATTTGTAAATTGTGAGACTTATAACAAGTGACAACTTGTCTACAATACATAAAAAACAGAGATGACATACTATTTCATTACCTTGGAATCATCTACCGATGGCTGTTCTGCCTTGGAAATGACATGCTGACAAACATAATTCTTCTTTTCCAAGACTTTTGCTTTCATTTGAGGCTTATTAACATAAATACGGCAAGTTCTATCAGAACTAAGGGAAGCAGCATACTTGGCCAATGGATCCCATGCAACACCTTGAACATAATGGAAATGGGAATCCAAAATCTGATGGACAGAACCTGAAGAACAGAATCATTCACAAAAAGTATACAAATTAACAAAACAAAACATTTTAACTGACATTTTCTATACTTTTTTTTAATCAAAACATTCTGAATGTTATGTATTGTTTTCTAACCTTTGTTTACATCCCATATGATACAAGAATTATCAACTGATCCAGAAATCAGAAATGCACCATCAGCCGACCACTGCAAGTCCAGAACATCCTTCCGGTGAAATCTATTCCACAAATAGCCATTAATGAGCATATAATTCATCTCTGAAAAATAATACCCAAACTTTCCAAATTCAGAATGCAAGTGAATTCATATATGGTATCTAGATATAAGGTTTAATTCAAACACCACAGGCCCAACTAAACCTTACACAAATTACGTTCAACTTGGGCCACCAAACCTAACCGATGTTTTCTTTCTCATTTGAAAATTTACATCTATTTCAACATAAGTTGTTTTGTTTTATTTATTTATAGATACATACATACATACATACATACATATATATATATATATTCAGAAATATGATCAGATTGGTTAAGTAGCTTTAAATTGGACCCCAAGAATCAGTGGTAGAGCCAAGGTTTTAATATAGGCTGGCTAAGATTAAAAGAAAAGTTTATTGGTTTTGTAATGAAAAGTATAAGGTTTTGTCACCTCTCCAACTATCTCCCCTATCCCCATTAGGTAGGATTTTATTGGCCTAAGCACTTATTTGTTGAGGAGAAACTGATTCAATTCAGAGGTGTTGATGTCTATAACGATCGAGATAACTTTGAAACAATATACAATTAAACAAGAATTTAATTATTGAGATGGGAATAAAATTTTGTCTTCTTAAGCAAGGATTTGCAAGAAGTTAAAAAAACAAAAAAACAAAATTGTCTTTATACAAGTTTTTTTTTTGATAAGTAAGAATGATATATATACGAACGGCTACTCTATGCATGAAAACATAAAGCAAACCCAGGAAATACAAGAAGAAAAACAGAAAGAAAACAGAAAAGAAATCAAGACAACATATTAATTACAAAAGAGAAAAAGAGCTAAGAAAGGTAGGGAGGGAATCACTAGTCGTGAGTCCCCATACCCGAGACCAATCAAAAAGAGTCCCACTAAAAGAAGCAAGCATCTGATAACCAAAGATATCCAAGTCCTCAAAAGTCCTCCGATTCCGTTCCTTCCAAATGCACCATAGGATGCATAACCAAACTAAGTTCCAAATTTAAGACGAATGCTTCCCCAACCAATTCCACCATCCAAAAAGCAAATCTGAGATCGATTTAGGTATAACCCAAGACAAGCCAAAAGTAATAAAGGCAAAGCTCCACAACCGATAAGCCATCTCACAATGAAGAAGTAAGTGGTCTACCGCCTCTCCACAATGCTGACACATAATGCACCAGTCTACAAAATCCAATCTCCTCAATCTCAAGTTATCACCCGTAAGGATCTTATTCTAAGCTACACACCAAACAAAAAAAGAAACTCGTCTAGGTGCCTTTACTCTCTATATACCTTTCCAAGGAAAGACAATTGAGGGGAAATCCTACAATTTGTTATAATACGACCGGATGTCAAATTCCCATTAGGTTTCAACTTCCATCTCATCCGGTCTCCAACATCCAGAGAAGGAGTATTAACTCCCAATATACGAAGTAAATGCAGCCCTTCATCTGTCTCCCAATCATTGAGTTCTCAACTAAAACGAACATCCCAAATTCTTCTATCCTCCGCCCCCTGCCTTGACAAAAAAGCTTGTACAGATGCCTCCTTATCAATGGTAATACCATACAGCCTTGGGAAAGCCAATTGGAAAAGTTAATCCCCATACCACCCATCTTGCCAAAATCTCACTCTATTCCTCAACCCAACAATAAACTGACAATTTTTGCTAAAATCCTCCCATCCCATGCGAATGCCTCTCAAATAACTACGTTACATTTGATACAATTAAATGAGGTAAGCAAAACAATTAATAATAAAATATTAACTCAAAAGATTAATTTATATATAAGAAATCTGAACATGTCAATTGAATACTAAAGGGTAAAGTGAGAATATAAATCAATGTTAAAAATGAAAACTACAAATCTAAAAGCAATCTAAAAAGTGTGTTTCTTTATTTTGTAATTGTTTTTTAATTTTTTTTTTTTACATATTTCACTTTTGTTTTTATTTTTATTTTAAATTCAGAATCACAACATTGATATATATATATATATATATATATATATTGGTTTACAGGAGACTTTCATTGAAAATACATGCAGCCAACCCTAGATAATCTATTGGGGATCCATAGCCGACACCAAATATTTGGGATTAAGACTTGTTGTTGTTGTTGTGTTGTAGGAGACTTTCATTGGGCGGAGTCGGGAGGGACAATTGTCCCCCTCAACCCCGCTGGCTCTGCCCATGCCAAGAATGTGAGTGGTTCAAGGACAGGATTCCTATCTGGACTTTAACTGATTCTTTTTGTCAGTATTAAAATATAAATGAAAAATTGGCTTAGGTTGTCAATATGCAGTCTAATCCAGATTTAAAAACCTGGTTTGTTTTACATATAACCAATTTGAATGCATGCAGAAGCTCAATAAAAAAATAAAAAATAAAACTCAGATGAATAGCCTTACGATAAAGTCTTGAAAACCTTCCATGTTTGACCTGTGTCTGTAGGGTGTAACTTCCATAGGATCAGCTCACCTCCTGAGAAAAAGGAAAAGTCAGATTAAGGAAAATTTCCTAGCTTGCCTTGCTAAAGCAATGATAGAATTAGCGTAGATAATGTACTGAGAAAGAAAAAAGCTGCAGTGATTGAAATCATACCATCGGCACCAGACGCAAGTTGTTCTCCTGCATTATATAAAAGAGTGATATCAATTCCAGCATTAAAAAGACATCACCAAGATTATACACGGAGATAACTAAATTACAAACAAACTAGTAGAAACCGCTGCTGGACTCATTGTTATAAGCAATTTGAAGATTTGGTACGAAAGATTAATTTAAGAATTCAGATAACAAAAAAAAAAAAAAAATATTAGAAACAACATGAAGCATCCATTGAAGATGGGTTAATTAAAAATGTGTACTACTAATTTCACGCTTTACATTGCACTGCTCATCCAATTGAAGCAAGATTCCTATAGTTTTAAAGGTTTAGATAAATGTATTCTGGCTGGGGGAAGGGGGTGGGGTGTTAAAAGCTATTTTCTTTGCTTCTAATGTAATTACACAACATAGATGCAATGTATTTTGTGATAGCATAGTTTGGTAGAATTGCAACACAAATTATGCTAACCATCCACATCTTAACGAAACGTATGAATTTCAAAAGAATTGGAGCGTCCTTACCGGAAGGAGAGAAGCGAAGGGTATTAACAGCAGAACCATGGTAAGAAAGGCTATTTTGGTAGGTAGCTGTTGGGCCTTTCTTCTCTGTTTCGTCTGAATTTATCAACCAGAGCTGAAACAAAGTAAGCAACACACACAATTGTTAGTCTGACTTGACATGTAAAGAGTACATGAGAACTCCAGCTTCATTTCGTTACCGATTCACAGATTAAAAAAGAAAAACAGATTATATATGTTGATTTTTATCGTTCAATTGAGCAATTCATATGAACCCAAAGAAGGATTTTAATAATTTGAACACAGACACAGTGAGCAACATTGGCTGAGAATAACACAAAAAGAAAATGTAAAAGAAATGGTTGAAATAATAATAGTAAAAGAGAGAGAGAGAGAGAGACCTTGATGTCGTAATCGGCGCCGCCGGTGGCTAAAGTGGAGGAAAGAGGGTGGAAATCTAGGGTTAGGACTGGCTTCGTGTCGTGCCAGTTTATTTGTACTGTCCCTCCCTTCATTCGACTCTCTCTTTTTGCTTCTGCTGAAATGAATTTTGGGAAAGAGAAAGAGTACCACTATTCTACTCTTATTTATTTAAGATAATAAACGGGCTTTCTCTTTTTCTTTTTTCCTTTTTATTTTGGGTCTAAGATGTTTGGCGCGCTGCTTTCATTTGGCGGGAAAATGCACACTCACACTCTTTTCCCCTGAATCCATTTATTATTGTTTGCTAATTTTATCGGGAAGCCACCACCACCAAGATCACATTTCATCACAATTTTCTTATTTGATCACCATTTTTTTATTTTATATCAATTTGGCTCATTAAATTTATAATGAGTTCCTTTTTTTTTTTCATTATTATTTGCTAACTTTAATCGAATCGGATCTAAGTAATCACGTTACTTTAGATCTGATTCGTTTATCGTTCTATTGATAATTTCTTGTTAACAAATGCCCTTACAACATTTGATTAGACCATTCTACAAAAGTGTTTATATAACTTTTATTTGAAATATAAAAAAAATATATCAAAAAATTAAAATATTTCTTTCTTTCTATTTAAAAAAAATTCTAAAAATATTTTTTAAACCATACTCTTAGAGGGCGTTTGATTCGTCATGACATTACATTACGCCATATTATTACGTTATTATAATCTTACATTAATATAATCTCAATACAAGAATACAACGTGATATTGTTTAGGAAGGTGATAAGATTAAGATGATGTGATATATTTTGTAATTTTAAATTATGGTAATATTAAAAAAAAATTATACCAAAAATCTTAATATTACATCACCCTAATGTACATCACATCAAGGATACATCTCAAGCAAACCAAACATCCCGGTATCTATTAACTTTTCCTATTAAAATTTATGGAGTTATGTTGTTTTTATTCGTATGCATCATGTTATTATTTTCACTTTGAATACCAAATTTATTTGGCTTCTTTTTCCCCCCTAAATAAACAATTATTACAAAAGAAAGAAATGAGACTAAACTAACTATCTCTAACTTCTACTTAATTAGTTGAAAGTAGAATATTAGAGAAGGGGTTACTGATTTGTTGGAAGTAAGGGTGTCCAAACCCGACCAACACTTACCAAACCGACCAAACAACCCAACCCCTACCCGATTCCAGCTTGAATCGATGCTCTTGTTGGTTAATGGCAGATTTCAGCCTCCAAGAATTGATGTCAGTGGGTCAAATGGCGGGTTTTCTTCTCCAAAACCCGAGCCACCCAACCCAACTGATACTACATACAAAATTTGGCTAACTCCAACATGACCAACTTAGATCCAAGGAGATTTAACCAAGTCCGGCAAGATCTCAACCAGATTTGGTGAGATTTAGCCAGATCTTTCCAAATCCCAGCAAATTTTGGAAAGTTTTTGCATATTCCAACTATTTCAAAGCAGATTCTAGCAATATATATATATATATATATATATATATTTTTGGGCAGATTTCGCCAACTTTCACCATTGACTGAACCAACCTACTACAGTCAGTTTTGGGTCCCTTTGCCTTCCACCCGATGGTAGCAAGTCAATTCCAAATTGGGTCCAAAACCGAACTGACCCAACTTTTGGACAAGCCTAGTTGTAAGAGAAAGCACATGAACTTAATGAAGACAATATCTCAATATCCTTTAGAAACAAGACAAGCATTCCAACATTCCATGTTTTCTAACAATAAGATAATATTCTTAAGGCAAAATACACATTTGGTCCTTACATTTTGTGTCAATTTTTGTTTTGGTCCCTAAATTAATTTTGCTCCTAGGTCAGTCCTCGAAATCAGAAAATCAATTTTATTTTGGTTCTTGCCGTCAACCCAATAACAAAAAATGCATACATGGCAAACAGAGTTCATTGTTGGCATGTTATATGCTGACGTGGCTAATAAAATAATAATAAAAATTATATTTAGCATTTTAAATGCCACATTAGCTTTTAAATTAATAAAAAAAAGTCAGCACAGAAAATTTTAATTAAAAAATAAAATAAATTTAATTAAAAAACCTAAAATCTAATAATTATTATTATTATTACTTTCATTATTTTCCCCGCAAGAACATGTTCTTCAAGTCCTTCCCAAATCTAAGAAATAAACCCAGCAACCAAACCAATCTCTAGCAAACCCTAATTCCAAATCCAGCAACCAAATCTAATCTCCATCAAATTCAAAAAAACAATAAATAAATAAAATAAATCAACAGTGCAGGTCGAACCTAGAACAAGAGCAAGTTGGTTAAGAGCAACCAAGCAAACTTCACGTTCTCACGTCAAACCCGCCACTACAAGAAAGTACATAGTGTTTCTGAAACTCCAACTTAGCACACATGTGGTGTTTCTAAGACCAATGAAAAATTGACAAACGGATTAAAAATTACAAGTCAGCAACTCAGGTTCCAAAAAACAAAAAGACACAAACACCCTCTAAATTTTCCCTATCCTGCCATTCTTCTTTTCCCCTTCTCCAAAATAAAAAATTTAATCTTCATCTTTCACTCTCTCTATGTTTCTCTCACAGAACCGTACCACATCAGTCACCACTCACAAAACCTCCATCTTCCCTCTCTCAACTCCAAACTTTGATAGCTGCTACCTAGCATTGCCCGTCATCATCAATTCTGACCAGACCAACCTTTGTCTCGTCGAAAAACGCCCTTTCTCTCTATTTCTCTCGCACCACCGTAGCACACCAATCACTAGCACCTCCATCTTCCCTCTATCAACTCCAAACCTTGACAGCCACTACCTAGCATTGCCCATCATCATCAGTCTCATTAGAAAACACCCCAAATTGTCTCTCCGTTGTTTCCAACCACAACGCCGAAAGTTTTCTCGCCGCTTTCAACTCTGACTTTGCAAGAAGGTTTCTCCTCACTCCTTTTCATTTTTGTTTTCTGAATTTTCTATCTACATATGTGTCTTTTTTTTTTTCCCCAAAAAAAATTGACATATACATTCTTATGTAAAACGGGAACTTGTATTGTTTACTAAAATGCTTCAGTGAGGATGGATGCACTAATAATATAGTAAAAGGGGTTTTTTTTTTTTAAATGTTCTTTTGGATTAGATTAAAAGCGGTTAGTATTATGTAGTTTTATAAGTAGAGAAATAAAGCTTCTTTCTTTGTTTATTAGATGATTTAATGTATTTAATGGTTGCGCTTGATTTTCAGGTATTATTTATTTGTTAGATTTTTTCCTTCTTTTCCAGCTATTCATGTTAAAGATGATTTCTTTTAGATGCATTTAAGCTTGCAAAATGTGTTGGCTTACTTGGAATTTTCACAATTTATTTCATTCCTTGTTAGTTTTTTTTCATGGTGCAGGGATGGATGTGATGCTTTTGTTCAGTTGTTTTTGTTGAAGGAATTGTTTTTAATAGATAGTTTCTTTCTAAGAGTCTCCTATGAGGTATTCAATCTATCTTTTTGTCATTTTCTTAGTTTAAGTCTTTGGTTGATTTATTATGGAAAATTATGATATTTTGATAATTGGTATAAAGCCCATTTGAGTGTCAATGTGTTTATGGCTGAAGACCAGCGAGTGGCTGGCAGCAATTCTTTTTTATGACTCTATGGTGATTTATGTTTTATATATATATATATATATATATATATATATATATGTATATTTGTAATCATCTTTTCATGATGTTCATTCTATATATCTTTTTTTTCATGATTAGGTTTGACTAGTCATGGATTTTTCAAAAAATGTTTTTATTTCTGTTGGGGACAATGATAAAAGGGAAAAGTTTGAAAATGTAACTTTGGGTGAATGTGATGAAATTAAAATTGGAATGCAAGTGAGGTCTGAAGAAGAAGCATATATCCTTTATAATGAGTATGCTTTAAAAAGGGGATTTAGCATTCGAAAAGCGGTTAAATGAGAGAATAATGATGTTATTAGGCAACGAGAATTTATGTGTTCAAAACAAAGTTTTAAAGAGTTTGAAGACCCTTCTAATGCTAAAAAGTATAATAATTTACATCTAAGAATGGGTCGTCATGCTAGGATCCGGTTTGATGTAATAATGATATTTGGAATGTTTCACACTTTAATGACACACACAATCATTAATTTGCAACTCCAAAAGAAAGATGTAACTTGAGATCAAGAAGGAAGGTGCTACTTGCTCATGGGAATATAATTATCACAATGGTTAGTTCGGGTATAAAAGCAACAAAGTCTAACTCATTTTTGTCAAAAGAACTTGGCGGTGCAAATAATGCTGGGTTCTCTAGGCGAGATTGTCATAATTTTGTGCAAACAAAAGGAAAAGAAATTATGGAAACGGGTGATGGGCAAAGTATTATTAATCATTTCAAAGAAAAACAAAGTGAAGATCCAATGTTTTTTTATTCGGTGCAAGTAGAGCAAGATAATAGAATAGCAAAATTCTTTTGGAGAGATGGTAGATCAAAATTAGATTATGACTCTTTTGGTGATGTTGTTATATTTGACACCACTTATCAAACCAATAAGTATAACTTAATCTGTGCATCATTTGTCGGAATCAATTATCATTGGAACAATGTTTTGTTTGGTTGTGTTTTTTTATCAGATGAGATAACTCAGTCATTTATTTTGTTGTTTGAGACTTTTTTTACTACAATGGGAGGTCAACAACCAAAATCTATTTTTATAGATTAAGACCAAGCGACGGAAAATACTATTAACATGGTTTTCAATGAGTCTCATCATCGACTTTGTTTATGGCATATTAGTAAAAATGCTCAAAAAAATCTTGTTGGAATCTATGATATTCCAGATTTCAATGAAAGATTTAATTATTGCTTATATGGTGGGTGTTCAAATGAAATGGAGTTTGAGTCAACTTGGAGCGAAATGATTGAGATGCATAATTTAAAGGACAATACATGGCTGGATAGGTTATACCAAATTCAAGAAAAGTGGTGCCCAACTTTCAATCTTGATTTGTTTTCTGCAAAGATGAAGTCTACCCAAAGGAGTGAGAGTACAAATAGTGTTTTTCATCAAATTATGAAAACATCTATGGCTCTTATTGAAGTTATTAAATTTTATGAGGAAAATGCAGCACAAATGAGACAAGATGAAATAAATGAAGATTTTCATTGTAAGAATGGTGCACTTGGGAAAGTTCATAAGCATGGGGGCATTTTAAGTCATGTTGATAAAGTTTATACTCTTGCTTTGTTTGGAATGTTTGAAGAAGTGTTCAATTCAGGTATGTGATTGAATTGTGTTGAAATTAATTATTGTGAGGATAACTTTAAATATTCACTAAGTAGTGGGGAAAGTAGAAGGATTCATATTGTGTATTTTAACCGAACTAAATTAAGTATTTGTTGTGATTGCTAATTATTTGAGACTTTGGGGTTGTTATGTTGCCATGCTTTAAGGGTGTTTTTTGTGAATAATGTGAATAATATACCCGACAAATATATATCAAATCGATGGACAAAAGACGCCAAGAAAAGGTTGTGTTGCTTTGTTGATTCATTTAAATCAAATGAGAAATTGGCTCATGTATTGTGTACGAGCAACTTAAGTATTTTGTGGTATAAATGTTGTGATGAGGCTGCACTGACTGGTCATGGGACCAAAATAGCAATGGATAGTCTAAATGAGCTATTATGCAAGCTTGAAATAGCAGATACAAATAGGGTGGAAGATGTTGGTAAAAAATGTCCTCAAGATCTCATACATGATGATGATGTGCAACCTTGCTTAGATAGTGAGAGACCAATCCTTGATCTGCCACATGTGAGAAAGAAAGGGATAACCAATTTTACAATAAAAAGTCAATTGAAAAAGAAGCAAAGAAAAAAGAAAGTGAAAGATGCAACCACTTCAAAAGGTCCAAAAGCTATTTCCATGGTACATGGTAAGTACAAAACTAGTACTCAAGCTTTATTTTTCTTATTTTTTGCTTGTTGAGTTTAATTGTATATTCTTACTTCCTCTCTCTCTCTCTCTCTCTCTCTTAAGAAAATGTTCAATCGTCATTTCTTCCCCCGGAGATGTCTATTGCTAATAATATGGTTAGCTCTACAACAATGCTTCAAGAAAATCATTTGAAAAAAAGGAACATAAGAAAAGTAAAAGATGCAACCACTTAACAAGTTTCAGAAGCTATTTCTATGGTACATGGTAAGTACAAAACTAATATTTCAATTTTTATTTTTCTTATTTTTGCTTGTTGAGCTTAACATTTGTTGCTGCTTTTTTTTTTTTTTTTTTTTTTCAATAGAAGATGTTCAAACATCATTCTTTCCCCCAGAATTTTTTGTTGCGTATCCCATGTTTAACTCTACAAGAATGTTTCAAGAAAGTACCTTAATGTCACACTTGAATCAAGTACATTCTATAACCTTAAACTTTTTATGTTAGAGGGGGAGAAGCTTTAATATGTGCTTTTGTTTATTTTTTGTTATCCTAATATTGTTCTTTTTTTTTAGGGCCATACTAAAAATACATGAAGTATGAAGAAAAACTCTTTTGGATGGTATTTTGGACAATATACCACACAGCTTATGGACAACATCTTTGGATAGTTTTTTGGACAGCATTTTGGTCATTATTGGACAGTGGAGGAACCTCTTAGATATATATTTGACTTGAAAATTTTATAGATAACATAGCTGAAAATTTGGACAAGTAATTGTGAGAGAATATGTTTAGACCCCATAAACAGATTGTTTAACCTAATATATTAATTAAGTGATTACTTAAATTAATTATTTAGATCTAAGTTAAACACAAATATATCATATCATGCAAAACTGCGCAAAAGTAAAAAACACGCGATATGATGACCCAGGAAAACTAATGAAACAAACTATTTCCAGATAAAAACTTAGAGAGGATTTGACCTAACTATCCTTTAGGTAAACCCAATCTACAATAAGAGAATCAAAATTTTTACAAAAAATTTAACTCTAAATCTAATGCTACCTCCAGTAGTAACTAACTGACAAGACCGTGTGTAAGCTTCGAATTTACGGACTTCTTATCTTTTTGAATTTATAGCAACACAAGCACATCCTTACTTGTGACTTTGAGATCCCACTCAAAAGTTTCAGATCACATTTTCTTGTTGATCTTAATGCAGCAACTAGTTCTACTAATCCTTGATTGTAATTTAATCTCCGCTAGAATCTTGTGTAATTAGAAGGTACAGAACCTTTTAGATCTCACAAAGAGTAACACACAAGTCTTCCAAAAGTCTATTGTCTACTGATGGACCCAACGATCTCCTCGTCCATAGGAAGAGTTAATGGACGAAGGTAACATCAGTCTTCGTCCAATATAATGTCCATTGGACAAAGACAAGGCCGTTCACTACCAATCAATGGAGAAACGTAACATAACAGTAATAAATCTCATTCCCGTTGGAGAGACAAAGATCTTGTCATTAGCATCTCACAGAGGCATTACAGATACCACATTGAAATCACCATTAAAGCACCTCCAATGGCCAGGAAGAAGAAGCAAGTGTATATATACTAACAACCTAAGACTTGAGGAGGTACAGATTTTCTACATAATATACTCTCACATTTTGCGATCAGGCCTTCTTTTCTCTCTCTGTGCTATCTAACTTTATTATTGGAGGCTTTGTGGCAGGCACCACACCGGTGACTCATATACCTTTCATTCTTCATTCACTCCTGCAAGATTTCTGGCAGCCTTGGACGACTATCTCTCTCTGGACGATCATTCTGACTGATGATTTCAGCATCATTATCTACTCTTCCAAGAAAAAAAAAAGGCATGATAAATTTTGGTTGTTAAAGGAAGCAAGCAACTTGAATCTTTTACTCCATTTTTCTTGACCTTAATTTGTCTGGGATCTAAATCATATACAAAGGAAATCACTTTTGGCAATCTTCTCACTAGTACAACTATTATCTAGGTCGTCATTTAAAAAATAAAAACGACAAAAACACTTTAAAGTAGTGGGAGATTACTATAATGGTAATCCTTATCTACTTTATGATAGCAGTAGATCCATCCTAAGTGGGAATTTTTCTAGAGAAATCTCTCACTAAACTTTAGATTAATTTATAGGATTTATTTCCAAAAGCCTAAACAGTTAGGCATCATGCCGATTGTAAAGTGGAAACAATTGACATATACAAGGGGAAGAAAAAAAGTACATAACACAAAGATTACAAGGGAAAGAGTAAGCAGTATACAGTTAAGGCAATCATCACCCAAGAAGATCAATAATTTTCAAAACTACATAACATATATGCTTCAAACCATCCTCTCTACGTGCAAGCTCCAATGGATAAGCCAATCCCGGATACCTTTTGAAGGCATTGCGGCAAGCATTTGGATAATCTGCAGCTGCAGTTATGTGCATGTAAGCATAGTCATAGGATTCGGCAACCAAATCCTGAACAGAAGCTTGTAGTGCATCACCAGCATAAGTATATTTGTCAGCACACTCCTTGAGGACTTTCTTCATGTTTGTGTCATTAGTTGTGCCAAGCAACCGAGAGGCCAAGTATGAGGAAGTGGCAGTGGCATTAGCCATTCCAATCCCAACCATGATGACTGCCAATCCCTTAGTGTCAGCATTAGGGCTGTTGGGATTAGATTTGAGACAAGATAGACAAAGGTCATAGAATTTAGTGCTTTTGCAAGTCTTTTGGATAAGATTATCATCTGCAGTCACAAAAGTATATGGTTGGTGAAAAATGTAATGAGGAAATGCAAGGGAGAGAAGAAAGAGCAAGAAAATTGTAGAACCCATTTGGGAGAATGATGAACTTTGATTCAAGTTTCTTATGGAGAGAGGGAGTGAAAGAGAAACAGAATGAATTTATTAAGATGGGAATGTCAAGGAAACAAAGACTTTGTGATAATAGTCCCTTTCTTTTCCAATATCTCCTATTTATTTTAGATCTAGGTCTTTTGACTTATGTTGTCAAGGTCACTAATTTAATTGTGAAAATGAGTTGTTTTACATTGTATTTCCTTTATTGATGTGAAGCCTCGTTTGGCAGGTTGCATGTAATAGGCCTTGTTTGGCACTTAGCCAGCAGCCAAAACTAGTTCACGGGTCACAACCAGCAATGGTGTGGAGAAATGTAGATCCTCAATCCAATGCCCTTTGAGTTCTGAAATGTATTGTTTTACTATAGGAAGGAAGCCATGATAGCTGGACAATGTGGTCAGCATAAATAGTATCTTGAACCACCAATTATTAGATTCTGTCAAACTTTCTAAGCATGTAAAATCACGGTGCCAATTTTCTATTGATGTATGGACCGTGTTTGTTTCTACATTTAGAATATCTAGTGTGAAATCAAAGGTTTATGTCATCTGTTCATATGAAAACATTAGCAGCCAATATTGGAAGTGGGCAACATTTGAATTAGTATGTGGTAGAATGTGACTTGTCGTTGACAAGTACTGATCCCGATGTTCAAAACTGTTCTGTGACTGTAAATAATTAAACCACATAAACTATTCCGTATAAAAAGAATATTGCTTTGCGCTGATATAGCGTGTTCCATTTCTTAGTTGTAATGGTTCAAAAGTCGGTTTTAGTCTCACAAGGGCATGTGAGGCTAATTTATTGGATCTGTTGAAGTTAGCGCTGGAAAAATAACAGAAAAGCGGTGGTCACGTGGGGTTGTAAGAAAAGGGAATAAGCCAATATGTGCACAAACATGTCACAAGTATTCAAGGCTAGTTTAGAAGTTCCTAAGACCTCACAAGATTCCTAATATTTTGTGTTCAAAACTCCTAATCAAGATCATGAGGTCAGCCCCAAGGGAATCTTCCCTCTAATTACCTAGTGTGCACAGAATGCAGAACTACACACACTCGGAGGAATAGTCAGGTTCTCAAAGAGCTCTAGACAGCCACATTAGCATATAAAAATAAATAAAAAGAAAACATTTTGCAAGTAGATTTTTCAAAAAAAGGAACCTACAGGGACTCGCTCAAATCTCATTTGACAAGTTATTATTTTCAAACTTGATTTTCTTGGTTCTTTGGAAGCACTAGATAAAAATTAAAATGATGCATGTTCTACTTTCACAGAAATTGATATCACTACGGTTCAAGAGAATATGTGAGAGGTTAAATAGGTAAGTGACAATAAAGCTATAAATTTGCTTGCCTAATGCTTCTATGAGATTTTGTAATGTAATGGATTTGGAATGAAAAGAAAAAAGAGAAGTGCATATTCAATTGGTAAACACAACTAGCTGAAGCATATTCACAGCATATTTGCTGAGGTAGCCCCTGTAATTCTTGGGGGGTCTGGTATTGCCTGTTCTTTGCAAGCAAGCATAGCACTACTAGCTAAAATTTCTTACTGCAATAGTCTTGTACCCTCCTGCATAGTACACTTTATGAGAATGCCCAAGAATCATCCCAAAGCCAAAGCATCAAAATTGTAAACTGAAGTATTACATAATCTCATTCTTTCTCATTTTAAAGGCCGGCTCTAAATTTTTTATAATGCACTAGTAAAAATTTGTTAGGTCCCAAATAATATTATCACAAATATTAGCAATCCAAAATATCAATCACATACAAGAACACAAAATTTACATGAAAAAGCCCTTTCTCTTTGAAGGGAAAAATCACGGGACAAACTCTGAATAACTTCACTATTATCAAATCAATTACAATAATTCTTATATATATCTCACGACTAAAGAAAAACCTCTCTTGTTTTCTTTGCTCTCACACACACACATTAATTATCTCTTTCAAAAGCGGCAACACTTTGCTCTCTCCTTTTCATACCTTACTCTCTCCTTCCTCTTGCATTCCTCCCAAGCGAAAATCCCTTTTCTCTCTCTTGGTTTCATGCTCTATTTTCCCTATCCCCATAAGAAGGACCTTAGGGCAAAGCCATCAAATTCTTTGTAGCATTGTCTATTTATAAGACCCTTTTGCTATTCCCTCTGGACTAGGAATACATTACCTCTGGACTAGGAATACATTACCTCTTTAACAAGGAATTTATTTCCTCTTAAACTAAAAATACATTACCTCTTTAACAAGAAATAGACTTCCTTCCAGACCAAGAAATAGCCTTTCCTTCTACAACAAGGAAACCCAAATTATTATTTTTTTTTTTCAACTAGGAAACCTAATTGACTTTCCAAGTCACAATTGAAATTTGAGGTAATTTCCCAACAAAATTTGCATTTGGCGAACCAGTATATAAGAATTCATAAATGAGAGATATGGATCAACCATGTTGTTAGCTATGAATTAGTCCTTTAGGATGAAGTCAAAGTTAGCCATAACAGTGTTTTTTTTTTTTTTTCTGGGAATGTACATTGTCCGGGTTCTACTGAAGTGTACAAACTAAATTTGTACTTAGGCCAAATACTAATATGATTTTGCAATGTGGATAATTCACAGCAACATGAAAAGGGACAAAAGAAATGAAATCAATAATAGTATGTTTGAAACAGAGAGATGGAAGGAGAGGAGAGGGGAAGGCAACTGTAATATGCTAAAATTTAGTACATTCTAGTCATCTTCCATTCTCCTTTCATCTCCCTCATTCCAAATATCGGTAAAAATAATAACAAAACACCAAGTTTTCTAATTATAAAACAGGCTAAGAGGCATTAATTTTTTTATCACTTATAATGCAAGGAAATCACATTGTAAAGAAAAAGTACTTTGTTCACCAGTTAAAGTCTAATCATACTCACCACACCTTTTTTTTAAGCTCACATTGAAAGTGGAATCTCATTCTCTGCATCCATGCAGATGGTACTCGAGAAGCTAGCTCCTTTAAGCATCTATTCAAGAGGCCTATTCATCTTTGAGAATGGGAACCCGTGGGTTATGAACTTCTCCAGCTAAAGCTCCTAAACACCAACAAGAAGGATGACAATTTATATAATAAGTGATCAAAATCAAACAAATGGTTCTAATCGAAATTGTTTAACACTTTTAAGATCAAACTGGCAGTACTTAAGGTAGTAAATTATTCATGATCTGATAAAATATGTTTCTTTTCAACTTTTAGGATTTAAAGTTTTTGTTATTTTGTTCTCGGTGATGATGCAGAGTTGAAGTATTTTATTTAAGGACCGTTGATTGTTTTATGCTCTTGGCACACATACTCCATACACATCACGTGTAAAAATGGAAACCAAGTATCCACATTTTTCAAGAATGTACACATTTTACACAGTCTGTACAAAGTGTGTATACCGAAAGTGTGAAACAATGATTTTCCTTTATTGAAATGGCAGCCCGATAATAGAAGAATTAATAATCTAGTAGATGCAACTTGAAGGCCAATATACTGGTCACTAATCACTATAATGTATTCTATATTAAGAATTAAGATTCCTATAAGTGAAGTGGGTATAGACCCAAATTCACTTTGCCTATATGGCTATAACTAAGTCATAGACTGAAAGCCATCTGCCAATTGAAGAGTCACCCCATTATGCATATCCTAGATCACAATTATCAAGGATTCAACTTAATTACCTTATAGTGTATTTTTTTCATAACAAAGGGAAGGTATGAACGTGGTTTATAGTTGCCAAAGAAGGTACCCTTGAGAGTCCTTTCATTCAAGAAACTCATTGGATGGGTTTTGAAAGCATCGCCTTTGTTTGGAATGCCAACATATACAATAACACCCCATCCCCACACAAAGAACTTCATTTTTTAAAAATGGACTTAATTCAACATCTTAATATAATATTTAAAAACTAGAAATTCATAGAAAGTTACATCATGAATTCAAATGCAGAAAATGTATTGATAATTCTTGTACACTCCACATTTCAATCAATTCCTCTGCCAGTCATTTCACCAATAACCTAAAGAGAATAAAGCAAAATTAATACACAGTTGAAGGTTTATATATGCAAGTTCAAGCCACCTAAAGATAATCTTTTATGGAACTTAAAGAAACAAACCTCTTGGACAGGCTTGACATGATCTTTTGAGTTTACAAACCCTGCAACTTCAAATTTCTTTGCTGTTGACAAAATTAGAAACTGAACCAACAGAGAGCAATCCAAATATTGGTAGACAATTTTTTTTTTTTTTTTTTTTAATTTATAGATATAGGGCCTGGAGAGAAAAGGGGGTGGTGGCTAAGATATTGTCCAATATAAAGAACCAAAAAACTGACTTCTTTAATTCCTATTTGGCTAATTGTTCTTGTCAAAGAACTTCAATTTTCATTGAGATTGCTACACTTACTTATTGTTCCATCTACGAGGATTACCATTACGTAACAAAGCAAACATGATAAATACAATCCTAATAACAAAGCAAACACGATCACCAGGTTTGAGATCTGTCACTGATGGAGGAAAAATGGTGAAAAGGAAAACAACTAGCTTCAAAAATGAACTGCATCAGTCATACCCTCACCAATTCTCTACACAATCCTAATAACCCATGCGCACACACACACAAAACACAATATTAGAATTTAGTATTAAACTTTATAAATAAGAAATAGATAAATATTTTAAAGCAATAAGAAAAAAAAATTATTTCAAACCCTCCTGTTTCATCACCAAATGTGCTAGGAAACAATGGTGTTTGTCCCCGAAAATTTATCATTCAAACAGGTTTTGGTATATGATATAAAGTAACAGCACTGATTACTTTGTGAAAACCAAAATGTAGCTGCTACATATATAGAACAATTACATAATCAAATTGTGGTTACCTTGGCTTGTTTATCCCCATAAGTAATAATCAGAGACAAAGAGAGGTAAAGAGAATTTTTAATTTTGTCAACTTAAGTCCCATACTTATGAAACCATTTCAATTTGAAGCTTTTTTCCAACTCTATTATTTATTTTCATTATTCTAGGCTGTAACAGATCAAATAAAAACACAATACTGTTGATATAACTTTGTATTTCACATAGATTACCAGCTTCGATTTCTGGCATAGAAGATTCATTTTCGCTTTCTCATTCTAAGGGCATATTTCTGTCTCTACAATTTATGTTCAACGGATTCCAAATTGATTTATGAACAAACCTTAGGTGAAAGGCAGAGTTTTATCAATAATATCTTTGTTTTTGATGCTCTCTTTCTATTTAGAATAAGAAAGGTAGACTGATAGTTCATATTGAATAGATTTCATAAATTTGGGACTTTAATTGACAAAACTAAAAACCCAGGACCTAAAATGAAATTTGCTGTAGACTCTAGGCCTTGTTATTTAATTTCTCCAAAGGATTTTGTTTCCTTCTCAAAGAATGTGTTACATGACATAACCATAGGCTACTATAACTGAATGAATGTAAATAAAAGTGTGTGAATCATTATGAAGAATCTACTTTCTTCCATAAATAAGGTCACACAGGATCTTTTCATCCTGTGGGCCAAAATTGGATACTAATAAATATATATTTGGGTTTGGGAAACCATGTTCTATACTACAGTAATTTTGAGAGGGTCACCATAAAAATTGCAAGAATTAACCTATTGACAAAGGCCAAATACCAATTTTTTGCATTTCTTTTGAAGCATGATCTAGTTGTGTCATTGAGTAAATAGACTAAGGAAGCTCTATAAGAGATTGGAGGTTGTGAAGTTGAGACTCAAGGATTGGCATAGGAAAGTTTTTGGGAATCTGTTGCAGTAAGTTGAGAATGCGGGGGAAAAGCTAAGGTTGTTCAAAACAAGGTCCTGAGTTTCAATTTTTATCTGGCATGACAGCAAATGCTGCTAAGAGTGAAGTTTTCTACTTTGGGGTGGATCAACAAACAAAATAACAGATTCAAGATCATTTCAAGTTCAAAGAAGGTAGCCAGCTGTCTTATAAAAATCATCAGCCTTTGATTGAGAAAATCCCAACTCATATAAACTCATGGACTACCAAGCATCTCTCTATTGTTGGGAGATGCCAACATATTCAATCTATTCTGTTCAGAGTTCAAGTTTATTGGCCTCAGGTTTTGTATTCTCCCTAAGAGAGTTATTAAGAGGTTGTAGAGTAAGTTTAACAGTTTCTTAGGAAGGAAAAGGACGAGGCAGCTGCAGGTGCAAAGTTGCTTGGAGTTTGGTCTGCGTTCCAAAGAAAGAAGGGGGCCTGAGGTTTAAAAACTTGAGGATTGGAATAAAGTTGTCATAATGAAGCTTATTTGAAATCTTTTTGCCCTTTCTGGATGAATTTGGGTGGCTTGGGTTAATGAAAATCTATTGAAGGATAAAAGCTTTTGGGTTATTAAAACTTAAAGCTCCTGAAAATTGGTCTTGGGGTTGGAGGAAAATTTCAAAGCAAAGGGAAGTGATCTAAAGCATAAGGTTGGGCATGACTACAGTAATTTTTTTGGTTAGATAATTGGCACCTAGATGGTGTTTTGTATTCTAAGCATGATTTATGGGGTAATATATGTTTCAGCAAGTACTTCAAATGCAAGGGAAACTTGAATTCTCTCATAATGGTTGGTGCTGTCCTAGATCCGAGGATCTAGTTGGTGTTCAATACAAGTGCTTCCAAGTGGATTGAAGGAAGTAAGCTACTTTGGTGTGATTTTCTTCAAATTCTTGTGTGTTCTCTTGTAAATCTACTTGGGAGGCTATCAGAATGAAATTACCTAAGGTGGACTGGTGGAGATTGGCTTGGAAGCATTCCAAAACACAACTTTACTTGTTGGCTTGCCTAGGGAAATAGACTGCCTACAAGGGATAGGTTGATTCGATGGGGTTATCGAGGGGATACTTTGAGTGTTTTCTGCAAAAGGAAGCACGAGATCAGGGACTGCACTTTCTTTGATTGCCTCATATCTAGAAGGATTTTGCATCAAGTCAAAGTCTAGAGTTTGATGGAGGACTCTGGTTATGACTGGGGTGAGGTACTTTGATGGAGAAACAGCACTTGAAGAATAAAAGCTTTAAAGTGCTCTGTCAGCAGGCATGTGTTAGCTGCTGCCTGCTGCAGTGTACCACGTCTGGTTACCGAGAAACACTCCACACATTTTTCAGGAGCAACATTAAATCTAGAGTTAGGTTCAGCATGAAAGTGAAGAATTTTATGATCAGCAGGGTGATTTGTCGCAATTGGAGTGTTAGCTTCTCTGTGTTTAATAGAAGATGGAAACAGGAATGCTGCTTCTAGTTTCTAGTTTCATTGTTGTAGTCTAGCTGTTGTTTAGCATAGGTTTTTTTTGGCTTGTTAATTAACCTTGGCTTCTTTGTGTAGTATTTGCACTATGCCTTCTTTTTTTGTGCAGTTCTTTTGGGATGCTGGAGCTGTAGAATTTCTGTACCTTTTTCTTTTTTCAAAATCTCTCTCTCATACATCTAAAACTGAGAATTTGAGGTTGCTTGAAAGATTGATGAGAATACCGAATGTGAGAGGGTGATAAGAATTTTTTTAAAATTTTTAAAATTTTTTTGTGGACAATTGTTTTAGTGAGTATCCACCATAGGCACTGCACTGCTTTGGGATATATAATCTTCAGCCAGCCAGGAAACTTAAAAATCAACAATTTCATATTTTTTTTAACTATAAATTAACCTATAAATCCCTAAGTGTATCATTTTATTTGATAAATAAAAAGTGTCTAGAAGTTCAATATAAACTCACCAAGTATTTTGATTTAAACGATCTGGAAAATAGATATTTCAATTCTTTTACAGCAGTCTAAAGAGAGACACAAGACTTCGGTCCAAACTATCCTACCAGAAGCTAATTTCAATTGTCGAAAAATGTTTATTTCCTTCAATTAAACCCATAAGTACTCATCATTTCAATCCTGCTCTATGCATCCATGCGGATAATGCATCGAAGGCCATCACCTTTAAGCATGTACTCAAAGGCCTTGTTGATTTCCGAGAAAGAGACTTCATGGGTGATGAATTTCTCTAGCTCAAGCTCCTGCCACATTATAGAACAATTAGACTGACAAAATTTATAAAAAAAAAAAAAAAGGCGAACAGGAATAAATGACTTGGATTTCTAAATAGCAAATACAAGCCAAGTAAACGTATTTCTTGATAAATAATGAAAGAGAAGACCTTGAAAGCAAGAACCATTAGACAAGAAGGAAGAATTAATGGGAAAAAAAGATAGCCTTATTCCCTTTGGAGTTTAAGCATAATTTCTTTAGACTTTTGGATTTATATTTGTAGCTTTTGTTTATTCCTCAACTCTTGTCGGATCTTGAGGCAGGATTAAAGCATTCAAATGAGTACTTAATTAAGGTATACCATGGAGGCCACTAGAGTCTTCTAGTGGCCATTAGACCATTTTCTTGATTGAAATTGCTGTCAGTCACGTGTACAGAAACTAGCATTCTAAGTAAAAGAAGTAATCCTATATGCATATGCGGATTGCAAAGTGATCTAATCCGTACATTCTATTTTTCAATAAGTAATTCAGCTTACCTTATTCATGTACTTTTCAACCACCAAAGGCAAGTCAGACCGTGGTTTGTAGTTGCCAAAGAAGGTACCCTTGATAGTCCTCTCGTTCAAGATATTCATTGGGTGGGTTTTAAATGCATCATCTTTGTTTGGGACACCAACAAGTACAGCAACACCCCATCCCTGCAACGAAACATTCCATATGACAGATTTTAGAAGAATGGATTCGTGATAAAATCTATGAATTACTTGAACAGGAGCTCATGGCAAATTACATCATGAACACATTCAAATGCAGAAATCATGGCATTGATACTTCCAGTGCACTCGATACTTCGATCAACTCCACCATCGGTCATTTCAGCAAGTACCTAAAGAAGTCAAAGAAAGTTAGAAAAGCAGTGAAAGTTGATTGCTCCTTTACCATGGAAAATTTTTTCTAGCATTTTAAAGTAAGCCAACCTCTTGAACAGGCTTGTCATGGTCTTTTGGGTTCACAAATTCGGTGACACCAAATTTCTTGGCTGTTGACAAGAACAAGGAAAATGAATGAAAAAGACAAATAAATGAAAACCCAGCAACATACTATATCATCAGATTTTGACAGCACCAAGTATCACAATACCTTCGTCAAATCTCTTTGCATTCAGATCAATACCGATAATCCTTGAAGCACCAGAAATTCTAGCCCCTTCAGCAGCCTAATCACATAAAAGCATAAAATCATATGTATACATATATACATCTTCACTAGAAACAGTAACGCTGCAGTAGTATCTGCATTAGAAGATAGGAGAGACTCACAGCGAGTCCAACAGCCCCCAGTCCAAAAACAGCTACCGTTGATCCCTTTTTGGGTTTTGCAACGTTCAAGGTAGCACCAAGGCCTACAGAACTCAATTCTCAACAATAAAAGAAACGAAGAATTAACTATCATGCAAATAAATTCAAACGGTTTTTAACCGACCAGTTGAGATTCCACAGCTGAGAACACAAACTTTGTCCAGAGGAGCAGCAGGATTAATTTTGGCAACACAACCAACGTGAACCACAGTGTATTCACTAAAGGTGGAAGTCCCAACAAAATGGTAAATGGGTTGTCCATTGATAGAAAATCTGGACTTGCCATCATTGAGCATCACGCCTCGGTCAGTGTTTATCCTCAAGAGGTCACACATGTTGCTCTCCTCCGACTTGCAGTGCCGACACTCTTTGCACTCCCCGGTGAAGACAGGAAGCACATGGTCACCAGGTTTGAGGTCTGTCACACCCTCACCAACGCTCTCAACAATCCTAAGTACAACACAAGTACATAGTCAAATAAATGTACATCGATTAAAACTAATTGATTGTAGCTAATATGTTCTAATTCTTTTTTCTTTTCTTGAAATGTCCATACCCGCCAGCTTCATGACCAAATATGCGAGGAAACAATGGGGTCTGTCCCTGCATATTCAAAAATCAATCGGTTTAAGAATATCTAGCACATAAAATAAGTAATCACTAGAATAATATATGCATTTCTATACACACGCATAAATCATATATACATAATGTGATTACCTTGGCTTCCCAGAAGTAAACATCGGTGTGGCAGAGGGAGGTGAAGAGGATCTTGAGACGAACCTCCATGGCCTGTGGTGGTGCCACTTCCACTTCTTCCATCACTAGTGGCTTTCCAGCTTCCCATGCCACAGCAGCTGCAATGCACATCCATCCAATACTTATTAATTTTCGAATATATATACACACAAATGTGTCCACCTAAAGAAGAACAAAATGAAAAATGGTCAAATACAGTAAATTAGCCCCGTTCCTAATGGCAAGAGTTTTTCCTTACTATCCTGTGTTAAACACGCAATTTGTATGGGACAAACAAAAGCAAAACATTTCTGTGTGTTAATTAACATTATTTTGTTGGTACGCAAATAATACTATCCCTCTTCCAAAAATTATATTTATCTTGGGGGACCGACAAAAAGCAACAAAAGCAGTTGTCCCGTCTCCTAGAAAGTAGAAACCACACATATATATCGCATAACAACGACTAGAAACGTCTCAAGAATTTCAGGAGTTGTTTGGGAGGAGCTTGAGTAAAGTAAAGTTATTTAGGTTTTTTTGATATACGTGTAGGTAAAAAAATGTGTAAAAATGTGTGTTAGTATGTTTAAAATGTGCAGTTTTGTGTTTGAGCAGGGTTGCCAAATAACGAGTTGATATAATCAAATCAAAAAAATATAGTAAAACAGCAAAGAAATGGAAAGAAAAGAAACCCATTGAACAAACATATGTCTAAGAAGTTTGAAAGAGTAATTTAAATTATATTATTTAGATATTTTTGATATATTTGTAGATGAAAAAGTATTAAAATATTTATTAAGTTGTTTAAAACGAGTGTAAGTGACTAAGTGTATTATAATTTGTTCACGAAACAGTCCATAAAACTTTTAAACAACGACGAAGAATGGCAGAAAATTGAAAAAGAATAAAAAAGTGGTATATTGTATTGTGTACCTTTGCAACGTATGACTCGATGAGCAGTGCTTGATGAAGACATGTTTCTGACTTTTGTACACTCACTGTTTCTTGACTTTGATGTTTGAATTTGTTGGGAAGAGATGGGTATGCTCTGTAACTGTGAGGGTATATATAGTGACAGTGTTTAGAAGACACAGGGTTGGTTGGGTTCTCATATTAGGCTTCCAAATCCGGGGGGCAAAACCATGATCTGGTATCGCTGGTTTTCATTTAAAAAAAAAAAAAAAAAAAAACCTGCTACCGACAACACCTCCGTATGTTTTCTAATTCCAAGCATCTGGTTTTCTCAACAACCTTCTTTATAGTATTTCCTTTCCTTTTTATATTTGTTGCTGACTAATAAGTAATTAGAAAAACCACGACAAAATAATACTAATAATAATTAATAATTACCCTCATTATACGTGTTTTGCACTCATGACTAGGATGTTTTTTTTTTTGAATTTAACGTAATTTTTTAATTTGAAATCTAAAGTTGGTGTTACCCTCATAAGAAATTTTTAATAAACTAAAATTTAATTTAAATTTAAGATCTAAATTTATTGGGTTTTTTATTTTTATTTTTTTGAGCAGAAACGATAGTAGATTTTATTTACAAAATTACAATATATAATGGAGTAGAGAAAAGAAAGGCATTCTTCTAACCAAACAATGACCTCTTTCTCTTTTGCAACACTAGTCAAGGCTAGTGCAGTATGATTACAACATAAAGGTATGCTAACAAAAGAAATAAAAGCAAAACTATCTTTAAGTAAAGTAATGTCTTCAAGGATCCAGGCAACCTCAAGAGCACAAAATTCTATCTGACTTCAATAGGTCTACCAACTCAGCAAAATTTCATTCCACTGTCACCTAATAGAAGTCAAGAGAAAACAATGTGTTTAAATGGCGCAATAAATCCCAAGATTCACCTCTCCTTGAAGTTTCATGATGTCTGTAGAAACCAAAAAAGCGCCAAACAACGTCATCTTGGTTAACTAGGGCATCAATGTGATTTGGAGAGGAGGTTTGGGCATCAATATCCAAATTATCCCACCATAATAAAGCAAATCTACCACCCAACCTAATTCTTGGACTGCAAAACCTTTATTCAATTGTCATTTCCTCTTTAATCTAGTTAACCCCTCCCTATCCAGACGAGTTTCAGATAAAAAAAGAAAGGGTAAATTTCACTAACTACCCCTGAAGTTTGGGGTAATACCAAACAGGTCCACAACTTCTCAAAACTAACCAATTTGGTCCTAAGTAAAACTTAATCTCTAATTAGACTTAACAGACGTTATAACTCTCAATTTTCTCTCTTCTCGTGAAGGTGAATAAGAGGTAGTGGGGGTTATGGGAGGACGTTTTCTAGGATGATGTTGGCTCTCTGGCCCAAACTTCTCCTCTCTCTTCTCACTCTATCTCAGACGTCTCTTCTCTCTTATCCTCTCTGACCCAAAGCTCTCTTCTTTCTCAAATCACCACTATAACCACCGAGACATAATCGGCGAGACCTATAGCAGAAGGTTGCGGAATGAGCTTTTTATTCTTGATTTTTTTCCTGGTATGCCGCTCCGTGAACAAGGAGTGCCACGCACGAGCTACCTCTGACTCGCCAATCCGGTCGGTGATGTCACTTTTTGCCAGGGATGTGGGCACAGGCAGATGATCGGACTTTCCTTAGTAGCTTCAACGAAGTTCGAATCTCGGCGGTGAATCTTGATTCGAATCGCGGCGGTGATCAAATTTTCTTTAGCAGGTGATCAGACTTTTTGAGTTGGTATTTTCTGGTGGGTTGGATTTTTTTTTTTTAATTGGTGGTGGTGGTTTTTTGTTTGTGGGTCTTATTGATTATGGGTTTGGGTTTGAGAAGAGGTGGGTTTTGTAAAACTTTTTTCTGAATTTTCTCAAGGGTGGGGGGATTATGAACCTTGAGTTTGGGTTCGTGGGTATTTTCTGTGTATGTGAACCGGGGTGCATGGGTTTAGTGGTTTGGCCATGAGTTTTTGAATTGGTTTGATTTGGGTGGCTGTGAATATAAATCTGTGGTGGTTGGGCTTCTATTTATGGTTTTGGTTTGTGGTGGTGGGCTTTGTGATGATGGTGGGGAGGTGGTGGTTTTGGTATCTCAACGAGTGGATTTGTGGGTTGTGGTGATTTTTTTTCTTTTGGGTGCGATTTGAGTTCGGACTTGTCGTGAATCGGCGGCGTATGTGGGTTGTGGACCTGTGGTGTTGTGGTTTGGTGGGTGGGTGTCTTGCCGTTTGTGTTTTGGAGGTGGTCACGGTGGTGGTTTGAGATAGAATGGGAAGAGAGAAGAGAAGTCTCGGCCAGAGAGGAGAAGAGAGAAAATGGAGGGTTATAACGTCTGTTAAGTCTAATTAGAGATTAAGTTGTACTTAGGACCAAATTGGTTAATTTTGAGAAGTTGTGGACCTGTTTGGTATTACCCTAAACCTCAGGGGTAGTTAGTGAAATTTACCCAAAAAGAAAAAAGAAAAAAGGAAGAAACTTTGGGACCTTCTTCACTCGCCAAACAACAAAGTTCTTTAACTGCCTCTAGAATCCCAAGCTCTTGACAGTTAAGGTTTAGAATTTTCATGTTGGAGATAAGGGGTGACAGGGACCCCCATAAATAGGTTTGGAAATATTCTGTGTCCTTCCTGATGACTTGCTTTTTACGTGAAGGTGAATAAGAGGTAGTGGGGGTTATGGGAGGACGTTTTCTAGGATGATGTTGGCTAGCCGAGACCTCACTGGAAGACTGCAAGTTGGGATTTCGTAGAATACGTTTCCAAGATCGTAGGGATGTTGTGTTGATCCCTAATAAATTCTCAGGTAAATCCGGGACTATCTCCATCTCTATGTCAGTATTTGAAAAATCACCATTTAAGTTTTGATTATCCATATCTTGGGGCTGCTTCAAATTTCCTTCAAAAGCTTTTTGCTGATCCTTTACTCGTATAAGAGTTTGCCCAGGATTCAAAGATTTAGTTATATCTTTCCTATCAACAGCTAGAGTTTTTGTATTTAAACTACTTCCATCCAAATTCAGACTTGACTTATCCGAATAAGAAACCACATGATCTTTGGGATATCCGGAGATATTGGCTTTGAATTATCAGATATGAAAATCTTATCTGATAGGAGAACTTGATTTTCCTCTAATGTAGGAATACTAACAAGATCAGAATTTGAATTAAGCATCGGATCCGAAGAATTTGAAAATTCCCGCTCAACTAGGTTTTCCTTGTGCCCAGTCAGTTGGAGCTTTGCCGATCAACTGGACATCAGCTTCTTGTTGTCGGACTTGGAGGAATTAATTGGACCACCAATCCCTACAGGTGCCTGAATTTCTTCATCATCGTCTATGCTAGGATTGGTCTGGTTGACATTGCCTTTCTTTTGATTTACTTTTGGGGCTATGGTGCGAAGCCATGGACCGAATTGGGGTTCATCCTCATCTAACGAGAGGCAACCTTTTTTGATTGTCTGACACTCACGATCTTGATGGCCAAGTATACCACATTGATAACAAAAAATAGGCAACCTCTCACATTTGAAAAAAAAAACCCATCCTTCCTCCACATCTTCAATGTGCACCATTTTCCCCCTCATTAATGGTTTTGTAATGTCAATATCTACTCGGATCCAAAGGAAGGGGCCCCAAGCAAGGCCACTGTTCGGAGCATCGACCAAGATAGGAGTACCAATCTCTTTAGCAATACAAGTACCAACTGTTCTATTCATACTTTTGATGGGAACGTTAAACACACGAATCCAAAAAGGAGAATGTTGGAAAGAAACATTACCCGGACTAAGATCACCCATGAAATGCTTTACCAAGATCAGTTTTTTGTCAAACGACCAAGAACTGCGATCTAGAACTTCAGCCATATCATCCTCCTTTGTAAAAATGGCCAAAAATAAATTCTTCCCAACTTCTTTGATGGTTACCCCATGTACGCCTCACCAAAGTTGTTAAACAGTAGATTTAAATGCCTCTTTATTAAACTCCTTGTTGATCTGAAGTTTAAATAACAGACTGAATTGTGCATGTTGCTTTGAGATAGCTACATCTTGAGAATTCACCATCAAAACACCTTTTTCTTCTTCAGAGAGATGAAAGTTCGTCCAAATTTCCTCCAAAGCCACATCCATGATTGTCACCAGAGAAATCAAAGACAAAAGAAGGGTATTAGGAAAAAGATGGAAATGAGAGAAAAGGACACGGAAAGAAAAAGGCCTACCACGATTAGGAAACCCAATCGGAGAGGTTATAATCTTACGTTATAGAACACAAGTTGGTTTCTTTTACTCAACAAGACTAAGAGAGCCAAGGAGAGAGAAGTTTCTTGAGAGGGTAGTGTTTAGTTTGCTGGTTCAATTTCTCTAAAAAAAAAAAAAAATTATTGGGTTTAGTGCGTGCTAGTTTTTTGGAAAAAATATATATTAAACATTTATAAGATATATCTATAGTATTATTTAAGGAGCTTCCCCCTGTTTAGGATCTTCATTTTTTTGTTCAAAACTAAAGGACAATCCGGTAAAAATAGAACTCTAAATCCTACTAAAACATTGCTTAAAAAATAAGATTGCTCTTTTGTAAATTTTCAAATTGCTTTATCCACTTATAAATTCTAAATGTGTAATATTAACTAGCCCCATCACATGCGCTTCGCGTGCGATGAGGGTTTTTCTTTTAGTGGTAGTAACAAAACAAAAAAAAAAAAAACTATGTTTTTTTATTTTATTTTATCTATATAATTTTTATTTTGAGAATCTAATTTATAAGTAGATAAATAAATTTGAAAATCAATAGGAGAGTGACTCTATTTTTTAGACAATGTTTAAGCGGAAGTTTTGGTTGTTTTTTACCGGATTGTCATTTTGTGTTGTCTTTACTTAAACATAGGGATGTGTGGTTATTTTAGAACAAAAAAAATTCGGTCAAAACAGGGAAAACCCTTTAATAGTAGTATTAATAGTAGTATAGATGAATTGGGTTGGGTTACTGGCTAGAGTTACCATGAATTTGATTAAATTTGGAAGAATTTCACCATCCCAAAAACTCAATTCTTTCTTTGGACTTGCTCCTAGAAAAAACCTTCTTACTAAAGAGTTGTGTCACAAACAGACCTTAATCTCCTTTTCCCTATGTGCTTCTTACCCCTCAAAACCTTGATCCACACTCTATGAGTGATTGCCTTACGGTCACAAACTTCTAGGCATTTCCTTTTTCAAAACTAGCCCAAAGGCTTGCTCTCAGCTAACAGTGAAATGGCTCAATCCAAGAGAACTCTTCTCTCTCTCTCTCTCTCTCTCTTTTAATTTATTTATTTATTAGATAAATTGAAAAATGGGATCTCAGTTTTGGTTACTACCTTCATACCAATTAAACTCCGCATTATGTCACGGCATTGAACTACCCTAATGTCTTAACCTAATGGGACTTGTTATTATTTGAACCTACAACTTCTGAACTCACAGGTGTAATGGATCATAAAAATTTCTTATCACTAGATCACCTCATTAGTTCAAGTAAAGCTAGCTGTGGAAGTTCGATTTGGAATTTTAATGTGAGTTGGCTAAAAGGATTTTCGAAGGCAATTGGGTACACCGTTAAGATAGCAGCCGAGAATAGGCTTTCATGAAGGGCTCTAAATGGTTTTTTTTTTTTTAAACTAAATAAATATTCCTAAGCAAACAGAAGGCAAGATTGCCAATACAACTCAGACCTGACAGAAGAACAGCAAGAAAAGTAACAAAATAGACCGCAAACAGACCAAACCACAAACAAACAAACAAAATCCTTTAGCTGAAACTATCTACGCCTAAAAGATTAGCTACAATATTTGGTGTTGTACCAGTCCAATTCTTCAGCTCTCCATCTCTCTTGGCCTGTTGAGCAAGTTCATGGGCTATCTTGTTGCCATTTCTATTTATGTGTCTAACCTTTGCCACCCTAAATTTTGATAAATCATGGATGATACCAGCTATAATGTGGCCAGTCATTCCTCTACAATCTTTGTCTCTAACTGCCTAGACAGTTTATAGAGAATCTCCCTCCAAAATGACCTTCTCCAAGCCAAGTTCAATAGCTAGAGAAACACCTTTTTCCATGGCTAGGGCCTCTGTTTCTTCTACTGCAAATTTCACAACTAGAGGCATATTGACAGTAGCTACAATCTGATTCTCCCAGTCCTACATGACAATACCAATTCCAGAATGACCATCCACAGCTGGGATATCACCATCCACATTTATGAGGAAAAAATCTTTTGGTGGAGGCCTCCAATCACTGGCTTGCTTCTCTTTCCCTGTTGCTGCAATTTTATTTGCAGTCTAAAAATCTTCCACCATTCTAATTGATGTCTCCTACACCTGATCTGCAGTTGTTTTGCTGGCTTCAAAAATTAATTGGTTTCTGTGGTACCAAATCACCCAAGCAACTCCAAAAAAATTTTCTAGATCACGCTGAGTTCCATTGTTGACACCTCATTTTGCAACCCGCATTTAACCTCACTTGGAGGGTAAAAGGGTAATTTCACCTTAGAAATATGCATATTGATTTTGGTCATTAGATCCTTAATCTCATTTCACCAAAATGATCTTGATGTTGTAACGATCAAATCGATTAGTTATAAGCCCTAATCGGACCATCAGATTGAAAGTTATCATCAAATCAAGTTTTAATGGCCGAGATGCACTATCACAAATTGAGTCCGACCTTATGTGATTATGAACAATTAATTCCAATTGGTTATAATTATAATCAATTTGAAATTAATGATGTGTCATAATTTGATTGGTTAGGACTACATTTTATGGTAAGGTTGCATACACCTAATTAATTAGATAGTTAAACATTAATTATTCAATGAGTAATTTGTGCAATTATCTCTTAATTAGGGTAAATTTGGAACTAATTAGGTCTGAAATGGGAGTGATTGGAGCCTATTAATGTTAATTAGAAACTAATTTGGGACCTATTAATGTTAATTGTGCTGAAACTATTTTTCTAAGAAATGACCTCTGCTCACTATTTCATTGATATCTCTCAGAATATTTTGAATCTGTGAATGAGGTTAATTTTCCCAGAAACTAGACATCCAGGGCTTCAATTTGAGCACAAGAACGACACAATTCCGATCAAAATTGAGTCAGATATGAGTTTTCAAAGTTGGCTCTACAGGCTGTTACAGCAGCTACGGGAAAACCGAATTTTGGCTTGCTCCCCACTCCCACAAATCTCTCCATTTAATGCACCAAATTTCCCCAAAGGCTAAAATGAGGTCTAGGTTCATGATTCATTGTCAACCCTCATTAATGGCCTTCCATTCCTATTTCCTCCACCACTACTATATAAACCCACCTCTCCTTCATTCCAAGGGACACGGAAAAAACCCCCCTCTCTTCTCCTCTCTTGAGTTCTAGGAAGTTGAGTAGTCTTGTCATATTTTGGTCTTCTTGAGACTCAAAGTATCGAGTGAGACTTACTCTTCCTCTCCTAACTCTTCTTTTCCTCCACCCATAACACCTCTCTCAAGAGTCTCCTCATCCACCATATTGATCTTGCATGAAGGTATAATTCCTTTTCCTAACTTGTTTTTTGTGTTGCCATGATAAAAATTTAGGATTAACACATGATAGTAACTATTTAGATTTCCTTGAATATGTTTGAATGTTCTTAAATGTTATTATGTGTTCTTCACATGTTCTTGGTTGTTCATCACATGTTTATGCATAGCACTAGTTTTAATCTTAAATTCACATAAAAAATATGAAAAACATGTTTATTTCATAATTCTTTCAAATCTTTGAATCTAGGGTATCACCATCCACACACGTTCACTAGAATTCATTTTTTTTCAATCCAAATGCCATGCTTAATAAATTGAATTAGGGTTCATCATATGCACACACCTTAAATTCATCATGTAAATTGATTGACATATTGGATGATATGATATGAATGTTGGCCACCATAGTCTAGAAGACCGATTTTACCGGGCAAGGTGGGTGCCTAACACCTTCCCACCTTGTAACATAGCCTCCGAACTTAGATCAAGGGTTAGTAGATCAAATACTTGTCCATGTAATTTTCAATTTTTAGATTGTAACTAGGAAACAAAGCCATGTACTTTATCTTAGATTGTATCTAGGACCAAAGCCATGTAATTTTCCTATGACCAATGTAAATTCAATTGAAAATTAATAAAATGATGAATTTTTCAATTTTGGTTTTCTTATTTTTCCAATAATTAAATAAGTGGCGACTCCATTGTAAAACCCTTAATCTAAAGGGAAAAATATAACTAGTCGAACCTCCATTTTGAGAGACAATAACACGACTCCACCCATTCACGTGGGTTGGGCCCCAACTTATTATAAAACGGGCCGGGGGCGCGGTCTCTCACATCCATGGCTTATAATTGTAAGAGCCATATCAAATATATCACATTTACTCCCCAAAAAATTACCCGGGCAGTCCCTCCACTTTGACCACTCTGCCTTGGCTAGCTCACAATTTAGTATGGCATGTTCTACATCTTCTTCTTTATTTTTGCAAATTGGGCATAGGACATCAACTTGGATCCCTCTTTTATTTAAATTCACCATGGTGGGAATTGCATTCAAGCACAAACGCCAAGCAAAAATACAAATTTTTTTCTGGAATATTCAGCTGCCATATTCTTTTCCATAGAGGAGCACGTACATCTCCCCTAGAAGTCTCACCTTGGCTGTCAGATTCCAGCATTTTCTTGGCAACATAATAATTGCTTTCCATAGAAAAAATTTCTTTTTTGTTACCCACCCAAATGATGGAGTCCTCCAGAAGGTGGTGGCTTATGGGGATAATTAGAATGGTATTTACCTCAAAAGGTAAGAAGATCTCAACTAATCTATCCCTTCTCTATGTTTTTGTGTCTTCATCTATAAGGGACGATACCATTGGAAAATCCCAAAAATATTTAGGAGGAGAAATGACCTTATAAGTTGTTGGAGTTGGCATCCATTTATCATCCCAAATGTGTATTAATTTACCATTCCCCACTTTCCACCTAGTGCCTTGCTTAAGTACTTCCAAGCTTTTATGAATACTTCTCCAAGCATAAGATGGGTTGCTTCCAATACTAGCCTTAAGAACATCATAGTTAGTAAAATATTTTGCTATATACATCCGGGCCATCAATGAGGATGGCTCTTCAAGCATCCGCCACCCTTGCTTAGCGAGCATAGCCAAGTTAAAAGCTTGGAGATCTCTGAAGCCTATATCGCCATCCCTTTTTGCCCTACACATCTTTGACCAGCTAACCCAAGCAATCTTGGATTCTTGTTGCTTTTGTCCCCACCAAAAATTCCTCATCATACCTTCCATGTCATCACAAAGACTCTTTGGAAGCAAAAAACATCCCATTGTGTATGTTGGAACTGCCTGAGCTACAACTTTTATTAGAATTTCCCTACCCCCAATGGACAACAATTTCTCTTTCCATCCCATTAGTTTCTTCCCAACCCTCTCTTTGATTTCATTAAAAACTTGTTTCTTTGACCTACCAATCGTGAAAGGCAGCCCCAAGTAATTCTTTGGCTGGGAATCCAGCATTGAGCCAAGAATTTCCTTCACCTTTTCTCTTCTTTCCTCCTTTGTATTTCGGCTAAAGAACAGTGATGATTTATCTGTGTTAATCTTCTGTCCAGAAGCTTCTTCATGCTTTTGAAGGATTTCTAGCAACTCCCTACTCTCTTGTCCACTAGCTTTGCAATATAGGATGCTGTCATCAGCAAAAAGGAGGTGGGTAACAACTAGGCAGTTTCTGCAAATTGAAATTCCAGAGGGTCTATTATTTCTAGCTGCTTCCAAAATTAAACCTGTAAAACCTTTTGAATAGAGTAGAAATAAGTATGGGGATATTAGGTCTCCTTGGCGTAAACCCCTTGTGGGGATGAGACAACCTTGGGGAACCCCATTAATAAGCACAGAATAAGACATGGTAGTTATACATTTCATAATCAAGTTAATCCATTTGTCATTAAAGCCCATCCTTTCAATGACTTTCTTTATAAAACCCCATTCTACTCGGTCATAGGCTTTACTCATGTCAAGCTTGACTGCCATATAATTTTCTTTTCCTTCCTTCTTTTTTAAGTAGTGCATAATTTCAAAAGCAACTAGGACATTATCTGATATTAGGCAGCCAGGGACAAAAGCACTTTGATTTTCTGATATAATGGTGGAGAGGATTGGTTTCAGTCTGTTTGCTAAAACTTTGGATATAATCTTATAAGACAAATTGCATAGACTTATAGGTCGGAATTCCGTCATCTTGGTTGGGCTATTTGTTTTTGGTATGAGAGCGATGTTTGTTTGGTTTAGGGGTGCTACTGATGCATTTGAGTTTAGGACATTCAAAACAGTATCAATAATATCATTGCCAATAACATCCCAATATTTTTGGTAAAAGATTGCAAACATACTGTCAGGGCCCAGGGCTTTTGTTGGGTGCATCGCTTGGACAGCTTGAATGATCTCTTCCCTTTGGAATTCCTTTGTGAGCTGCTCATTCATCTCTAGGGTAACACTTCTTGGGACTAAATTGACTACTTCCTCAATTTTGGATGGGTAGGAGGTGGAGAACAAATCTTTAAAATACTTTGTTACTGTACTTGCAATGCCTTCCATATCTTCACACCAATTCCCATTCTTGTCCCATAGACCTCTAAACTCATTTTTCTTTCTTCTTTGTGATATTTTGTGGTGGAAGTATTGGGTGTTTCTATCTCCTTTTTGGTACCATTGTACTCTTGATCTTTGGTGCCATCTGATTTCTTCCTCATCCAATAGCTCATTAATTTCTTTCTGTAATTCATTTATTTCTGCTCCTCTATTGCCATCTCTGTCCTCTTGAACTAGAGCTTGGAGAGATTTCCTTTTCTCTTGGATTTTCCTAGGACAGAAACCAATATCAGTTCGACTCCACCTAAATAAACCAGCAGCACACTCCTTTAGACCTTCAACCAATCCCACCATTGAATGCATACCCGAGAAATTTATCCAAGCTTCCTAGATAACTTCCTTACATTTCTCATATTTAGTCCATGCTTCTTCAAAGTGGAATCTTCTCTCCCTTTTAATTGGTGGTTGTTGCTTATCTGTCAATAGGATAGCACAATGGTCAGAGGTTGGTTCCACAATATGAAAAACTCTAGCATTATTATAATACTCTGCCCACTCTACTGTAGCAAGAACTCTATCCAGCCTCAACTGAGTTCTTCCTTCATCTGGTCTTTGATTACACCAAGTAAACTCCAGACCCTCAAATCCCATGTCTTGGAACCCACAAGTATCCATTACCTCCCTAAAGCCTTCCATTTGCTGTTAGGCTCTATCCGGGCCTCCAGATTTCTCAGTTGCTGACACAATTTCATTGAAATCTCCTATACACATCCATGGCATCTAGTGTTGAGAATTGAGATACCAGAGGAGGTTCCAAGAATTTTTCCTCAAACTTGTTTCCGAATTTCCATAAAAACCGGTCATCCTCCATTTGAAACCAGACTTGGGGTCAATCACTATTCCATCAATGTGGTTTCTAGAAAAACTTCTAATTTCAACATCTAAATCCTTGACCCATAGCAGAGCCATTCCCCCACTTTTACCTTCACTTAGTATTATTAGGCCATTTGGAAGACCAATTCTTTCCTTTACCTTCACCATTTTTTTTACTCCTACTTTAGTCTCCATTAAGAAGACAATATTGGGATTATATTGCTGCACTAGGTTGTGCAACGCTCGAACTGTTCGGGGGTTCCCAATTCCCTAGCAGTTCTAGCTTAGAGGATTCATGGCTCTCAGCGGTTTAAATGGTTGTTGACGTCAAAGGATACTAATTACATAATTTAATTATTTAACTTGATCTATGATGGGCAATTAATACCCTTTGACATTAAGAAAAAATTGGAGAGACTAGTAACGTAGGCTTGTTACAAAAAGCTTATGAGTGTGTTCAGTAGTTAGCACACATGGGATGACACCCACCTCAACTTTATTTTCATTTTCTTTTCTGTAATAGATGAACGTGTTAAGTTTACTTCATGCGGACCTTTTCAGAGTTAGATCATTCACATAAAAAATGCTAAAAAATATAGCATTTAACAGCTCAAAAAATCTTTTATTCAATTTTTTTTTTTAACTGGTTGCAATAAAAACTAAGAGTTTGACCGAGGCCTTACACACCAATAATATCAAAATACACCAGCATTGAATAAAAAACAGAAAGGTCTTCCAAATTCATAGCTCCAAAATTTGCAAGAGTGTCGGCAGACTGGTTGGCCTTCCTAAGATAGTGCTTGATCTTTGCTTGAGGCAGCTGATTGAGAAGGTATCTACAGTCCGCAATAAGAGAAGAATGATCATTACTGAGACAATCTAAGCCACCAACCCAATCAACAACAACCTTGGCATCTAATTCAACTTCCACGGCTTGGATATTTAGATCTAGGGTTGTGTTAACGGGCACCGTGCGGTGCTCGTTAAGCACAAATTTTTTTTACTTTTTCTTGATAAATTTTTGTCTTTTTATCAATTTAGGTCAATTTTTTAGTTTTGTAGTATTGTTTGAGATTTTTTTTTTTTGACTTTTTCAGACTTTTTTTTTTTTTTTTTTTTTGCACTTAACCAACACCAAAAGGTGCAGGTTAACATTCTTCTTAGATCTATACGCCTCTATATTCCATCTCGCGAGGCCCATAGTTCTGCATCCACTTTATACATTAAAAGGCAACTTTATTCATTTTAACATCTCACTTTTAAATATACCCAACTTCTATTTTCACACACAACACATTAAAATAATACTAGCTTCTCACGTGCGTGCTCAGAAACTCTTCTATTTTTTTTATGTAAAGGTTAATAATTTGAATCTATTATAATTTAGGATTGCTACATTTTCTAATCACAAAAATACATAGGGGTCCTATAAAAAAAACAAAATACATATGGGTGATAATTAGGAGATTAAAATTTATTGGGTAGTAAAATGTGTGTATATATCTATTTAGTTTTGTTTTTTTAATAACTATTTAGTTTTTTTTTTATATTTAGATTTTTTTTTGGATAAAAGGGGTGTTTAACTTATTTTTTTATTTAAAAAAATAATAATAAACGTATAATTACTTTGAAGAAGTGAGTTAGTGGAAGAGTATTCTTATTTTGTAGGCAGTATTTTAATGCAAGTTAGATATGTATTGTTATCAAACTATCATTTAGTTTTATTTTTACTTAAACCTATGAATGTAAGGGTATTTTAGAACAAAAACAAATCAGGTCCAAACAAGAGAAGCCTTTGAATAGTAGTATAGATAAACAACCTAATTAAATAAACATAAAAAAAAAAGCCCAACATTTGCAGTTCACCTTGCTCATCCTTTCCAACTTCTCTACCTGCCACCACAATCTATTGCCACTACCGGCCACCATTGCAACCCACTACCACCACCCACCGCAACAAGCCCAAACAACCCCATCACAACGCCCACCCAACTGCCTCCTAGTAAAACAACCCACTACCACCATCAAACACTACCCACAAACTCACGAAAGAATCCACAACCTCCACCACAACCCACAACCCACCAAACGCACAAAATCCACAATCCAACCCACAACTATCACAAATCACAAACCCACGGTGGCTGATTGGGAGAGAGAGATGAAAGATTTGGCGGTTTTTGACTTTGGCATTATCGGCGGTGGCTTTGGCTTCTTCAAGCTTTTTGGGTTCGGTTAGAGGGAGAAGTGCAGAGCATGGATTTGGCAGCATGGGCTTTTGGGTTCGGTTAGAGGGAAAAGGGTCTTGGATTTTTGGCAGCTTGGTTGAGGGAAGGGAAGCAACATGGGAGAAGAAGGCAAGGGAACTGGGCGGCGTGGGTTGAGGCTGAACAAGAAAAGAAAAGGGAGAAGGCAGCGTGTGTGAGAAAGGGTAGAGGGACACCTTGGCATGTGTGGGTGGGGATTAAAAAATTAGTATTTGGTTTTAACATTCAGCTACAGTGAGCTGTTATAGATGATAGCTTATTGTAGCTGAGTGTTAAAAATTTTAACATTTAGCACATTTGATATAGCAGGTATTTTGGTGTTTTGGTTGTCGAATATAGCATTTTAGCATTATAGCATTCTTGATGTGAATACTTTTAGTGTTCCATATCGAACTATTGCTATTTAGAGCACTTGTAGTAGTTTTAGCTCCACCAAAACACAAAAATAACCATTTAGCAGTGGAGGTAAAGCTATTTTTTTTAGCTTCATTGCTACAGTGCACATCTATCTATAGATGTGCACTGTAGCTTAGAACTAAAGAAAAAAAAAATATTTATTCCCTGCTCGATTGTGTGTGTGGCTATGATAGTTGTGTATAGTGTTTATATTCTTTTATTGTAGTAGATATCTTATTTTATTGTGATGTTTATATTATTTTATTATATTGAAAACTAAAATAGATCCACTGCTGCAGCATGTGTGTAGGTAAAATAGATAAAGTAACTTTTTGTAGTACCAAATAGCTAATTTTTTAGCTTCACTGCTCTGGATGCTCTTAGTTCTTCTTCTTTTTTTCCTTATTTACCAAAAAACATTTCTTAGTTGATCTCATTTATAATTTTAGTTTTGTGAATAAAAAAAGACCATCTTACATGTTTTGATAGTAAACATGATAAAAAAAGACCATTATGTAATGATTTGTTAATTTCATGTTATTTAGTAACTTTTTATTAGATTAATATCTTAAAAAATCCTTAATTTAGATACTTTTTTTTTTTTTTTTCGCATGCACTCCAAATTGAGTATCAACTAGATTTTTTTATTATTCGATTCATAACTTGAGTTGTTTATAATTTTAAAATACAAAAAAAAAAAAAAATTGAAATTTCAACGTTTTATAGATGGGATAGCTATTCATGTTGAATAAAAATCCTCTATCCCACGTCAGTTCTTTCATTTTATATTTCACAAATTATAGTATGTCACTATATCCTGTGTTTGAATTTTATTTTTCATTTTTCATTTTAGTCACTTTATAAAGACTGAAAAAAAAAAGATATATCAATTTGTGGTTTGTAGAGTATAATGAACCTGAATAAACTATTTTAAAAAGTGCGTTTTTTTTTTTTTTTTTAAAGTAATAGTTTTAACTTTTAAGCATTTAGAAAAACTTATGAAAAGGTATTGTTTTTATTAATTGAAAAGTTAGATATTTTAATTTAAACTACCGCTTCTAGTGCAAATGACCAAAGAGGATCAAAGTGGAACACTGAAAATAGAGCAAAGGATAATGTTGATATTTTGCCTTAAAATTTCGCTTGGAGCATCATTGAATTGGTATAGGCATTTCCACCTTTATAGGCTCCCTTGGCTTGGTTAGTTACCCAATAAATCAAAATTTTAGAAACATCATAAGAATTGAGCCAACAATTTTTATTCGAAGTATGCTTGTGTGACCAGCTATGGTTAGTAAGAAAGAAATCAGCGGCCTATGGTGGATTAATTGGCCAGCGAGATCTGTAATCAATGGACCACAATTATTCAAGTTCTATTATGGATGGCAATCTTCATCAATTAAATAGAGAGATTTGCATTAGAGCCATCATTTAATTAATTATATGAGAAAATCAATATTTTTAGTGGTTAAAATAATACGATATTTATTCTATATCAGGTTTTTCGGTCCAACCAATCACCAAATTTAAAATAATATGATGACCATGTATGCGTAAGAGTGTGAGGTGGTGTTTGGAAACAAGTATAAGAAATGGAGTCACCACCAATCACCAAATTTATAAGGTATGATTGTTCAATTATTTTAAAGTCTTAGTTTTAAGGGTCCTAAGGTCCTTCAACCTAAACTAGATAAAATTACGCCTTAAACCAAAAGCATAAAATCAAGGCTTTGATTAAGCATGAAGGAGCTGGTAGACACCATACAAGTTACAACTTTCATCAAAATATGGTAACTAATTTGGCCTATCCCTTGTACTATTCAATGTAAAATAAATTAAAGCATTTGATTTAGCCTTGGGAACTCATATCCCATGATATTGTGCATGCATCAACAGGGGGGTGTGTCCAATGGCGTCAGGAATGGATTTAATTTGAAAAAATTTTGGGTCATTTCGGTCTATTTGAAAACAAAACATGTTTTGAAATTCAAAATTTGGCAAGCATTAAGTTTATACTTAAAAAATAAATTCTTAAAACTAAAACAAATTTGCATTTTGTACACCAAAAAACCTCAAAAGGAAAAAAAAATTAAAAAAAAATAAAAAGAAAAGAAATTAATGAATAGAGGTACCAGTAAAATAAACTATAAGTTCATTTGAAATATTAATAAGATTATTAATTATTGTTTTTTAGTTGTTTCATAAATTTGTTTGTCTTTTATAAACTATAATTTGTTGTATTGTTGTTTCATTAATTATTAAATTATTAATTGTTATTTAGCCTAACATAATTTAATTTGTTTGTCTTTTATAATGTATTAGTTAATTAAATTATTAATTATTGGTATTTAGTTGCTTCATTCATTTTTTTTTTACTAACTATTAGGAGTCTAGCACATACCCCAATGTGCGTTAGCACACACTTCATGTGTGCACACACCCCTACCTTTAACTTTTAGTTCAAAATTTATTTGGCATAAACTAACCAAAGTTATAAGTTATAAACCTAATTTTTTTTTTAAGGGTAAACAAATAAAAAAATTATAATTTTATAAAAAAAAAAAAATCTCAAGCCAGGGTGTACTCCAGGAACACCCTGGCCCACGTATAGAAACTCACCACTGGTGTCGTCAATGGATTTAATTTGTTGGGGTTGATTGAAAACAAAACATGTTTTGTAATTTGAAAGTGGAGAGTTACCAAATTAATCACTCTTTTATTTTATTAACCGTCATTTAGATTACATTACTGGTTTTTTTTTTCTTTTGTTTTTTTTAGTTGATCACATTGCCTGTCTGGGAGTAATGCAGTTTGGGATAAGATCCTTCGATTCATTTTTATTTCAAACCGAAATGGAAGTATCTATTTAAGGGTAATGATTCAAAATGGAGTAAATTTTAAGGTCTAGATTGTGCCAACTCATTTAAAATTTAACTATGGTTAAACTAACCAAAGTTATAAGTTATAAACCAAAGTTTATAAACTAAACCAAAGTTATAAGTTTTTAAAATGAGTTGGCACAATCTAAACTCTAGATTTACTCCACTTTAAATCATGGCCCACGTATAGAAACTCACCATTTCACTTGAAAATGAGTCTTTTTTGCCAAACATCATGAATTTTGGAAATATTTAGGAAAAAAGCATATGTTCAAACTTATTTAGTTATGTGGTATGCTTTTTGGAACTCGAGTTTGTCAAACTCAAGTTTACCAAACTCGAGTTTTAAGCATTATAGCAATCTGATCAAACCAGGGGCGGAGGCAACAGGGGGCGAGGGGAGGCAATTCCCCATATCAACAGTTTGTAAATTTTTTTGTAAAATAGTTTGTATCTTTAGCATCTATATATATCTAAAAGCTGAAGCGTAGTATTTATTATTGTTACGCTCCAATTAAGCCACCTCATCCTCCATGTCATTGCCACATCATTATTGTTTTTCATATTTATTTTTTACCTTTAATTTTTTTTGACAATATTAAATGTATAAATATATTGGCTTTACAAATTCATCTTAAACTGTTTTAACTTTACATATTCATCTACTTTAATTTTGATGTTATAAATAATTATTGTCTATATATATTCCTCTTAGACGGTTTTAACTCTAAATATAATTTTGTCCATTTATCTTCCTTTATTTAGACTTTTCTTATTCTCATCTTCTTACTATAAATTTGTCATTCTCTCCCATTTTATGTATATTTTCCCACACAAAAAGGTTATTTCTCGCCCTCTCTTTCTCTCTTTGTCTCTTTATATGTTTTCATTTTTTGTTGGATTCTTTTTATGAGGTTTGTACTCCTATTGTCTTATTATTAACTAATTTATATGTGTTACTTAATGCAAGTATTTTTTTTTTATCATATTAGTTACAACCCAAAATAGTTTTAATGTTGTTGACCAAATTAGGAAAAAATCATATTATAATATGTCCATATTTTGTGTTGTTGTTAGGTTTTAGTTTATTTGGAAAACAGCAGAATAGTTTGGACAATATGATGAGGAACAATTAATGCAGTTGAAGAAAATGGTATTTGTGCAATTTTCTTTCATTATTTGTAAATATTT
Organism: Castanopsis chinensis; assembly: GCA_032878915.1. NCBI lineage: Eukaryota > Viridiplantae > Streptophyta > Magnoliopsida > Fagales > Fagaceae > Castanopsis > Castanopsis chinensis. The sequence continues at coordinate 23,146,453 of JAVQMG010000122.1, forward strand.
TGTTTAACAAATTAGTTGCAAATTGTTATGTCTTTATTATATGATATTTTTAGATGCTTGAGTAATTGTTTTAAGCATTTACGAATGCTTTTTGCATTGCTCATATTCCTTATCTCATTTGTGTATTCTTTGAGACTTTTAAGAAAAAAAAAATCAATTTTGTGTTTAAAATTATTTATTTATCTACTCATTTTTCATATGTTGGATTAGGTGTTATTAGATTAGATTATGATGGTGTTAACACAATACTTCTTATTTTTACAAAACAATTTCTCTAAATTTCCCCTTTGTGCTCTTGGTTACAATCATTATATATAAAGTTATAACCAACACTCTTTTTTTTCTTGTGAATAATGACATATTTCTATTGCGTCACTTCAAAATCTTATTAAAATTTTTGAATTTGATTATGCATTGGATATTTGGCTTGATCATATCACGTTTAAAATGTTTTATATATTCGGAAAAAGCAGTTTGACTTTGATGTGATTTTTATTTTTCCCTTTCTTTTTTTGAATTGTAATTTTTTTTTTAAATTAAGTTTTTTGGTGTTTTTGATTGTACACTACATACAATTGGATTTGAATTTTTTTTTTTAAACTAAAAAAAAAAAATCAAATTTTATATACTTTTTAATGATATACAAAATGTTATGAATAATTTTTATTAAAAAATTAATATTTTTGCTACCTTTTGAATTCTTGAGAAAAATTGTATTGTTTTCATTTTGGTACGACAAAAATTATATATAATTTTTCCTATAATAAATAAAAATATGATTATGAAATACATTACTATTTATTATATTAGTCTAAACTGCAAAAAATAAATTTAATGAGATCATCCTTAAAATATTATCACGCGCAACGCGCAGGTTTGCGACTAGTATAGCACAATAGCCACTCTAGCAAGACCAGGTACATAATCCAAGACCTTGGGAGGGGAAAAACCATAAAGAGCCTCAAAAGATGACATCTTAGTGGAAGTTTGGTACTTGGTGTTGAACCAATAGTCAGCCAAATATAACCAAGAAGCCCAAGTATAAGGTCAATCTCCCACAAAAGCCCTTAAATATTGTTCCAAACTTCAATTAACAAACTTAGTTTGCCAATCAGACTGAGGATGATAGGCTGATGACATTGCCAACTCAATGTCTTGTAACTTGAACAACTCCTTCCAAAAAGTAAAGGTGTAGGCAGCATCCCTATCACTCATAATTGACCTAGGGAGACCATGCAGCTTAAACACAGTGGACATGAAAACCTGAGCTACCTTGGTAACAGTATAAGAATGTGACAAACGCATCAAGTGGATAAACTTAGTAAGCCTATCAACTACAACCAAAATGACATCATAACCTTGAGATTTTAGGAGACCAGTAATGAAATCCATGCTAATATCCAGCCATGGTTTGTCAGGAATAGAGAGTGGCTGCAATAAACCAGTAGGTTTAATAGTGTCCACCTTGATTTTTTGACAAGTCTCACAAGTTTTAATGTGCTCCTCAATGTCTTTCTTCATACCATACCAAAAAAAATCTTGCTGTACATGATGCATAGTCTTCAAGTACCCTGAGTGGCCCCCCAATGGACTATCATGAGTATGCTGAAGGACCAAAGGTTTCAAGGGAGAACCAGAACTCAGGAACACTTTACCCTCATAAAGTAAGATACCATTCTGAAGAGAAAAGTGAAGGAGAGTAGGGTTAGGAGCTGCCAAGTCAAAAAACAGCCTTTGGTACTCTGAATCAGTCCCATATCCATCCTTCAAAACATCCAACCAGGTAGGACAAGGAAAGGAAATTAACAAAGAATCAGATGTTAAAGCATCAAAAGCCTCAAACCTCCTAGAGAGTGCATCTACAGCCTTATTTTCTTTACCTTTCATATATGGAACTAAGAAAGAGTAGCCCAAAAGCTTGGTAATCCACTTTTGTTGAGCAGGAGTACCCACTCTTTGCACCAAAAGGAACTTCAAGCTTTGTTGGTCTATCTTAATGACAAAAGGCTTGCCAACCAAATAGGGTCTCCACCTTTTCATTGCACTGACCAAGGCCAAGAATTCTTTCTCATAGGTAGACAAATGTAAGCTTCTGCCCTTAAGAGCTTGACAATGGAAAGCTAAAGGCCTATGATCCTACAATAAAACAGCCCCAATGCCAAGACCAGAAGCATCACACTCCACAACAAAGGTTTTAGAGAAATCAGGAAGGGCTAGCATTGGTGGATGTGAAACAGCCTGCTTAAGAGCTTCAAAAGGTATCTCAACCTGTGATGTCCATTAGAAAGCATCGTTCTTCAAAAGAGCAGTCAATGGGGCTGCAATAATACCATAATGCTGAATGAATTTCCTGTAATACCCAGTCAAGCCTAAGAAACCCCTCAAAGCCTTCACTGATCTAGTAGTAGGCCACTGTTGCATTGCCTCAATTTTCCTAGGATCAGTCCTAACCCCTTTAGCAGGGATAAGGTAGCCTAAATATTCCACCTCACCACAACCAAAGACACACTTAGACCGCTTGGCATACAGTTGATTGGAGAGCAAGACAAATAAGACAGTCCTTAAGTGAATTAGATGATCATCCAAGGACTTGCTAAAAACCAATATGTCATCAAAGAAAACTAGGACAAACTTTCTCAAATAAGGCCTAAAGATGTGATTCATTAAGGACTAGATGGTGGAAGGGGCATTAGTCAACCCAAAAGGCATGACAAGGAACTCATAATGCCCCTCATGAGTCCTAAAGGCAGTTTTATCAATGTCAGACTCCTTCATCCTAATCTGATGATAACTTGATCTAAGATCCAACATAGAAAAATTGGCAGCACCAAACAATTCATCCAACAATTCATCAACTATAGGAATAGGGTATTTATCCTTGATAGTGGCCTTATTTAAAGATCTATAGTCAATGCACATATGCCAGCTACCATCAACCTTTCTAACCAACAAAACAGGAGAAGAAAAAGGACTTTGGCTAACTCTAATGGAACCAAATTCAAGCAAATCATGCACAATTTTCACAATTTCAGTTTTTTGATCAAATGGGTACTTGTAAGGCCTTTCACAGATAGGTGAGGTTTCCTTCTTCAAAATGATTTGATGCTCATGCCCTCTTAAGGGAGGTAGACCAATTGGTACTTTAAAAACCTTAGCAAACTCTAGGAGCAAATCAGCAATGGCTAAACATTGTTGGACAGCAGGCAATGGGGAAGAACAAGACAGAATCTGCAAGACCAAACCTTTCTTTACAGTATGTTTGAAGAACTTATTCCTATCTTGAAATGTAGAAACAGAAGGTGTAAGGCCTTGAAGAAGAATTGATTTGCATAGTGAGTGCTTTGAAATCCCACTGAATAGGACCCAAAGAATATGACCATTGTGTACCTAATACTACATCACAGCCTCCTAAAGGCAGAACATTCAAATCAAAACCAAAGGAAGTGTCTTGAATCTTGAGTTGAACATCAAAGCATGCCCCTTCAGTTTTAAGAACAGCTCCATTAGACACCTTGGCCTCAAAGCATCCTTGAGTAGATATAAGTAGCTGCAATACCTTCCATAATGCCACATCTAAGAAATTATGGGTGCTTCCACTATCAATCAAGATCACCATCTCTTTATGGTTAATTCTGCCCCATACCCTCATTGTGCCTGGTGATGGACTACCCAACAAAGCATAAAGGGTGATTTCTGTCACCCCTTCAAGAACTCTATCCACCTCATGCTGTAGGAACAAATGGGAAGTTGGTTCAACACATACATCCTCTGACTAAGATCTTGCCCATTCTAAGAGCCCGTTTCAGGAAAACCTTCCATGTAGAAAATCTTTGAAGCCTTACACTTATGCCCTATAAACCACTTGTCATTACAGTAGTAACATAATCCCTTCTTCCTCCTATCCTTCATTTGAGAAGGAGAAATCTTTTGGATAGCCATCTTTGCAGTCTTAAGGTCAGTCTTAGTCACAGGCGGAGGACCAAGAATTGAAGCCTTAGGTCCCTCACCCCAAGATTTAGTATTTCTCCTACTAGCCAATAGGTATTCCTCTTGTATTTTGGCTAATCCAAATGCTGCATTGAGGTTCTGAGGGTTAAGCATTCTGACAAGCAATCTGATCTCATTTTTCAGACCACTTAAAAAGCAGCTAAGTTTATGCTTTTTTGACAACTCCTTGATTCTATTTGATAAGGCCTCAAACTAACCCTTATATGCAGCTACACTTCATACCTGCCTCAGCCGAGTCAAGGTTTCCATTAGATCATCATAGGCTGATGTTCCAAACCTCACATGTAAAGACCCCACAAATGCCTCCCAACTCGTGAATTGGCCAGCCTCTTCTGTTTCTTGGAACCAAATTAAGGCCTCCTCCTCCATATGGTAAGAAGCTAGCAAAATCTTCTGATTAGGGGGAGTTCCATACAATGGAAAAAATTGGTGAGCCTTATAGAACCAACCTGAAGGATTAACTCCCTTGAATCTCGAAAATTCTAGCTTTACACTCCTCAGAATGGTTGCCACGGTTGTTTCTTGATGATTTGGAGAAGGTCTCTCTAGTGAAGATGATTTCTGTCTCCATTGATTGCCAGCTTTAGTCAACCCTTGCACAGTCTGAGATAGGGTCTGCACATTAATTGCCAACATCCAACTTTTGATGAATTCCATGGAGTTCTTGATCATGTTGATCTGAAGTTTGGCGGAGAGTATTGATCTTCTCATTAAGAACAGAAATGGATCGAGTCTCTGTCATGGTGATAGAGATTGGCTTTGATACCAATTGATAAGAATCACCTTATCCAAATAAGAAAGAACAGGGGACGGGAAAAAGATTGGAACAGTGAGAGATTAGAAGAAAGGAAGAGATAGAGATTAGGGAGAAAGAAGACACAGGAATTTGCATTAGATTTCTCATTAATTCCTACATTCAGAACCTACATTCCTTTATACCCCAGCTTAACAGAATTGTGATACATTGATATTCCCTATAACAGCCACCAACTAACTAACTAACTCTTCATCCCTTAATAGCTATAGCTAATAGAATAATACCAATAACAACTATCCATCAACTAACTACACAATGACTTAGACCCACATACATAGCAATAGCAACCTCTGATCACTAGTGCAGCAACCCTTGGCCACATCAACACTCCATGCACCAGGCATCAACACCCCACACATCAACAACACCCAATACACCAAATCACTCCTATTAGCATTATTCTAGAAGGAAAATGAAAACCTTGATAAATGTCCTGTGTGTGAGGAGCCTAGGTATAAGGATACATAAGCCGAAGATAAGAAGATTCCTTATAAATTATTACATTACTTCCCGTTGACATCGAGATTGAGGAGATTTTACATGTAAAGCCAAAGAGCTAAGGACATGAGATTGTAAATAGACAAACATATGAACGATGGGATAATGAGGCATCCAGCTAATAGTGAGGAGTGGAAGGAGTTTGATTTGCAACATTTTGATTTCACCCTTGAATCTCGCAACAACTTTTAATGCATTATTTGAAACTAATTGTATTACATTACACTTGAAAATGTATATTTTCTTTCTACAACTTATATGTTAGGAGTTGTGATTTTAATTCATTGGTGTGACTACTCTTAATGCATTGTTAGAAATGTTTCTTATAATATAGTTAATGTTTTTACTTTAAGATTTTAATGTAGTAATGTTTTTATATTTGTGTTGATTTCTTATCGATGGCTTTTTGGTCATTTTCTTTTGGCACTACTTGAAGACATTTGAGGAAATCTTCTTTTGCCCTAATTATATTATGCTAAAGTTTTTGAATTGTTATAAAGCATCTTGTGTTATTGTATATGTTGCAAACAATTTGTATGGATAGATTGAATCGTTACCTGTTTTTATTTTTACATTTGGAATGTATGGATTGTTTTCTTATAAATGTGTTATTCAAAAGTGAGGTTTTAGTAATATAATGATAGATCACAAGTTAATATCAAAGATAGGAAGCAAATGAAAACAGAAAATTAGTTTTGGCTACGAATTTTTCCGTTATCAAATATAGCAAAAAAAAAAAAAAATTTGTTTTGGTGACGAAATATGGAAGAAATAAAAAAAAAAAAAAAATTGTTTTGGCGACGAAAATTTTCGTCACTAAATGTAGCCAATTTTTTTAAGAAATAGTTTTGGCGACGAAATTTTTTGTTGCTATACGTACTCGAATTTCTTTAAAAAAATAGTTTCAGCAATAAAATTTTTTGTTGCTAAAAATGATTTAATAAAACAAAGTCCATTGATGACTGTTCGATGAGCGGATCCACTAACTGATTGTTTGATAGCCCACAGGCCGTGGATCGCATGAGGGTCGTACCATTGGCCCAATCCAAACTATTCGGCCCAAGACATCCCGTGAACTATTACAACCTCAAGGTCTAGTGTTTCTCGGAGCCTGTCTCTAATGTATCTTAGGAATACCTTAGGAGAGATCGTCTACCGAGCAAAATCCAGCATTAGTCGCAATTTCCAAAACTGACATACTCGTTTCCAAAGTGGGACCCCCTTTTTGTTAGGAGTAATCACAAATGGGACCCACTTGCACAAAAAGCCACTCTACGCAATCATAACAATCCCACTAAGCAACCCTATAAATAGAAGGGAAGAGGAAGGAAAAGGGTTGGACATTTTGGGAGTCAGATATCAAAAAGAAAGGGAGAGCTTACTCGGGAATCATAAGACAGTTGTCAGCAAGGTAAAATAATTACGTTTGTTGTAGGATATTCATAACCCACACAACAACAAATAGATTGTAAGCACAGCCTAGTCAATAGCCCATGAATCGAGCTATACACACCACCGCGACAAAATAGTTTCATCACTAAATAGTGTATTTAGTGAGGAAAACATTTTGCGACGAAATATTCTCGTCGCCAAAATTTTTTTCTTTAAACTATTCAAACCTTTGGTGACAAAATTTTTCGTTGCCAATACTTTCAGCAACAGCGTATTAGTGACGAAATGAATTTTGTCACTATAAAGCAAATTTCATCACCAAAAGTCCCAGGCGATGAAAAATTGGACTTTTAGTGACAAAAATTTTCGTCGCTAAAAATACTTTTTGTTGTAGTGTAATCTTGTCTTGGGTTGATATAATTTGTTAGTACTTTTGTGGCTTAATTTAATTTTTATGTTATATTAACATGTTCATTGCTTTGATGTTAGTTTGATTATTCACAGGTGTTTTGCTTTATTTATATTATATTTTTCTGATTCATGTTAATCTAACCATGAAATAGTTGATCATATTTATTTTAGGGTTCTTATGTTTCTTTGGTTTCGTATTTGTTGATTCAATAAAAATTTTATTTTTTGGATCTATGTTAAAGGATGTGTAGCCATCGTCAAGTATTCGTGCACATGGTTTTGACCATGCGTACACATAGTTGAGTATGCATACGTACCTTGAACACAGATTTGGACAGATTCTTGGTTTTATTTAATTTACTTATTTTCACATGTTATTTGATTTTTTTTTTTACTCTATTTAGGTTAATTATTCATGTTTATTTTCTTTCCATATTTTATTTGGTCAATTTACCATGCTTGGTTTATTTGATATATTTTCCTTGTGTGTTTATTTTATTTGTCCTTTCCATGATTAATATAATTCATTTGATTGTGTTTTTTTTTTTTTCCTTTTATATTGTGATGTGATATTTAAGTGTGTTATTTCATTTAAGTGCATTATGTATGTTTATGTTAAGGATTACGGCTCTTTTAATAGTTAATTTATTTAAATATGGCCTAACAACATATAATGAAGGCCGGCCCACAAACCGGGCGGTCTTGAGTGCCTAACATCCTTCCAAACCGTACCCAAACTCTAGACTTATAATTTGGTATGCAGACCCATGCATGTGAGTGAGTGGCGCAAAACACTTAATTTGATTCATAGACCTAATTTAGGTGGTGATTCCATTTTTACCTTCTGCCTGATCCACTCCAAGGCCAAGGCGTACTTTTCACGAGGAAACCCATTGTGGGCACTTGCGTCCACACAATCAAATAACGATTTCAAAATATAAAAACTTCTAGAAGGATATTTAACTTCACGTATTTGCTTCTCTTTTTTTGTCAATAACTCGATCTATTTAAATTCTCTTATTATATATTTTTATTCAATTTAATTTTCTCAATGACTCCCATAAAAATTCATGGAAACTGCCACTATTAATTGCTTTGAATAGCGTCTTTTTTTTTTGTTCAATAATATAATTCATGTTTGGTCCAATAATATTAATTCATGCTTTCTTCAAAAAAATTGTGTATTTTGGTTTTATTTTTAAAATTATGTATTCATTTTCTAAATATGAATATAAGATAAAGAACCCATTTTCACATTTATCTTTGTTTGTTACATGTTTTGAATACATGATTTGTGAACAAAATACACACTTATACAGCTTTGGCACTTGTTCCCTATTTTTGAAAGCAACTTTTTTCACTTACTTGAGTGACTTGAGTGAAACAAGTCATAGAGGTGGGGCTGAACATTTTCAATTTTATAAACAAAATGGCATTATATTCATTTTGGCCGAAAATGTAAAAAAAAATGAAAAAATGTATTCATTTTCTATTTTCATTTTTTTTAGTATTAAAAACGAAAATGAAAAATGAAAAAGAAATTAAATATGTTTTAACTGACTTCATGAGTAGAGCTAAACCAACTTCCTCAAAAAAAAAAAAAAAAAAAAAAAAAAAAAAAAAAAAAAAAAGAGCTAAACCAAATCGCGGATCTTTCAAAAACTGACTTCCATTTTAATCTTATACTAATAGCAACGATACCACTTACTACTCAAGTTAATGTGGGTGACTGCACCTAGACTGATTACACATCATGCCTTTATTTTTAAGCAATTCATAATCAACTTCAGTATGAATCTCAGAATCTGCCATCATATTAGCCTCATTTTTCTTTTTTAATTTTCATGGTCAAAAGACAAACAACTCAAGTTAATATAGGAAAGTTTATCACTTTTGTCAAATTTTTTTTTTTTTTAAATGTTAATATAGGAAAGGGAAAAAGTTCAAATACTATGTCTTTTTGAAAACCATTAAAATAAAAAAACTGTCCTTTTGCACACCTACCAGCTGGTCTTTTTGCATGGAAAGTCTTACATTTCAAAGTGGTCCAGATTTTCGTCACCAACAATATCCAATATTTTGTAGGTGATGATATAAATAAGCAAACTCATACTTTTCTCTTCTTATTCAAATATTTCATCCATCAAAATTTTTGTTTCTTTTATTTATCTTCTTGAAACATGGAAATCGAACCTATGAAGCACGGGTGCTTTTCTAGATTCAGGTGCGGGTGCGAAACTTGGCAATTTTTGAAAAAGTAGGGTGCGGATGTGGCGGGGTGCGACAATTAAAAAATTTCTAAAAATATTTATATTTATATTTTTAATATATTGCTAAGCATACTTTTTCACGTTATATAAACATATATCAAATTTATAATAACTATTAACTATTAACAAAATAACTATTATATAAACATACTTTTTCACAATATATAATAACTATTAACTAAATAAAAATAAAAAATCAAACCCAAGTCACAACATTAGAGATTCACAATGAGAAATAGAGCATGTGACTGTGCGAGAGTATAATGAGCTTGAGATTGAAAAACTAAGATTGAAAGCTTTGATTAGTTTGATACCTGAGTTGAGAGAATGGGTCGGTGAGGTGAGGTGAGCTTGAGACTTGAGACTTGAGATGAGCTAGAGACTGAGAGTCATGCAAAGAATAGACGGAGAGTAAGATTGTGTCTTAGGGAGTGATTGAGTGTGCCTGTGAGAGAGGGGAGGTGGAGAGCAGAGAGCCGAAAGGGGGGGACTGGGGAGACAGAGCAGCTATGAAGCACAGAGAGTGAGAGAGCTGAAGATTGAAGAATAAATCGGAGAGCAAAGCAAATAGGTTGTTGTTGTTAAGTTCAAACGGTGCGTTTTGCACCTTTTTTTTTTAATTTCAGTCTGAATCGGCCGGTTCAGCGCCGATACGGACTGTTTTGGTGGTTTCGGCTGATTCAGCGTGAATCAGCCTGAGTCGGCGAGTGACGGGAAATGAAAAAAAAAAAAAAAAACCTGGATGCGACACCAACGTGTGGGCAGCTATGTCACCCGCAACACCCCGCATCGGACGTGGGTCGCCGCATCAGTGCTTTAGAGAATGGAACTAGAGAAGCCCATATTAAGAGAAACTCCTAGTGCTCATAAAAAAAACACGCAAAAGAATGGCAAAGCTGGTACTAAGAGCATCAACAACTCCTATGGAACAAGTAGTTCTCAACTTTCTGATGATCTTTGCCATCGTTCTGAATCCTTTAGAAAACTAGAAATGGGTGTTCCAACTTCCAAGGACCAACTCGACCAAGAAAAAACTATCTTGGCTGCGCTCTCAAATCATTGGCGATGATGCAAGAATAGATTCTCTCTTTAGAAAAAGAAAACTCACCTATGCTGATCACACAGCCACTGGTCGGTCTCTTCAATATATCGAAGCTTTCATCATTGACAATGTTCCTCCTTTTTATCGTACGAATTTCTTCCTTTCTATATATATATATATATATATATATATATATATCTCAAGAAAGTCAATACCGTACCGGAAGTTGAACTGATTTGGCCAACGGTACAATATATTTCGGGTATCGGTCAATACCGATGTCCCTTTTCGGGTTTACCGCTATTTTATATATTATATATATTTACACACACACACAAATATCTAGAACCATGTCTACAAGATTATCCACTATTCTTCTACCCCAAGAAGCATAGGAATTACAATACAAAGAAACAACTTTGCCAAGGCAATTCATCGTTAGAGAAAAGTTATAGATGCACGACAGGTATAAATTGGTCTCATATTTCTTTAGTGAAATTAAATAAACATAATGCTGAAATTGCATTTCGTAATGAAACTATAAAATTGTCTCTCCAAGGAAAGAAGCAACCTCCCTTATAACAAATGAAAGTAAACCAAAATTAATTTTAAAAAAAAAACACAAAAATAAATTTCAGAGTATAGAAACTTAAATAAAAATTAAAAAAAAAAACAACAAAATTGAAAAAGAAAATAAATAAATTCTATGTTTTGCATCAAGAAATTCTGAAGAATGACATGATGGAACAATTGCAGGATACTCATATAAAAATGCGAAGACAGAGAATGAGAAGCCGAGACATAGCAGAGGGAGAAGCTAAGACAGAGCAGAGTGAGAGACAGAGAAGCCGAGAGATGAGAGACACAGAGCAACTGAGAGAGAGTGTGAGAGAAAGAAAGAAAGAGGGCTGTGCGGATGGGACTTAGGGTTAGAATTAGATTTAGCACAATTACCATATTGCCCTTAAAAATTTGTCAAAATTACCACAAAAAAAAAAAAAAAATGGCTTGGAGTGTTTCGGCCCGGCACACTTCCGGTATGGCCGAATTTCACCGGTATGAGTCCGGTACAACTAGTATATTTTCTGGTACGAAACAAAGGAGTACCTGCACCGCTGCACTGACCGGTACGGTACAATATCTACTTCACTGATATATATATATACACACACACACACGTTCTTTAGAATCTTAACTTATTGATGATGAATAAGTAAGCTTTATCGTAAAGAAAATTCAAAAACATTACACATAGATAGATCCATAGAAGCACCTCTGTTATTGCAAACTATAAAGAGCTAGTCCCCTAAGGCCTCAACAACTATTACTATACTGCCGAGAAAAATAATTGAAACTGAACGAGCTACCGACAACGTGGCTATGATTGCATATTACAATCTAGCCCTTCAATCAAACTATACACCTAAGCAACCTCAATAGCTTTGATTATAAATTACGATCTTACCCTTCAATCAACCAAACAATACCCTATGACGCGACCTGTCTTAGAGCATTCTTATCAAGCATTTTAAAAAATTTAGCATTTACCATCTCAAATTCCAATTTTATAACATATAACACACCACTTTACAATACAACTTATATCAAAACTTCTATTTTTTTTACCATTTCATTTAAATATTGTTTCTTTATTATTTTTTAATAATTTTTTTATTTTTTCTCTCTCCTTTGACTCTCTCTTTCTCACAGCACTGGCGCCACACTACTAACAGTCACCACAAAACCAACCACCCACAACCACCACAAAATCCAATAGCACAAATGCCGGGTTATGGAGCCGGAATCGGCTAAGGCGTTTTACATCCTGTTCTACGCTGGACTCGCTGTGGGGAAGTACTTGTGGTCGAATTCGAGCGAGGAGGAGTGCGATTGTCATTGCAGGATGATGCTGAAATTGGTCCAGGACCAGCCATATTTCAGAAGATCCAACGCCTGGGATCACTTCATCACGATGGGTTGGATCACGTGGGACTTCCGGCAGTCCAAAGACAAAGACTGGGGATCCAGCTGCATCTACATACCGGGGATGCGCAACATCACACACCTTCTGATTGAGAGGAACCCGTGGGACTACTTCGACATCGACATGCTCTACCCCACCGGATTCCATCCCAGGTTCGACTTTGATGTCGCCGAATGGCAGAGCTTCGTCCTAAACTGCTGCCACACCAGCGTCTTCTACTTTGTCGGCGCCGCGCGCGGTGCGATCAGGAACGACTTTAGAGGTTTGTTGCTGACCCAATGCCGGAATGCCAACGACACGTGTACTGTTGTCAATTGCGGCGGTGTCAAATGCTCCAACGGCACCTCGGCCATCCTCAAAACGTTTCTAAAGTCTGATTTTTGCCTGTAGCCCAGAGGTGATTATTTCACCCGCAGGAATAAAAAAATATTTTTTGGTTTAACATTTGTGCTACAGTGAGGTTGTATTGATACGATCTCACTGTAGCAGTATCTCAAAATTTTTGAGATTTGAAATGTTTGATGGAGTTGGTTTTTTGGTGTTTTGGGGTTAAATTTTAACATTTATACCATTTGCCCATCTTGATAAAAATGCTCTTACCACGATTCTCGTCTCATGCATTTGGGTTTTGATTTTATGCTTTAAAATATGCTGCACGCTTTCCTAACACTAAATTAATGAGACCCACCAATATTTGCATTCTTTTTTAAGTTCCAGAGATCATATTTTTTGATAAACAGTTCTAGAGATCATATATTCCCTCAATCTTAACTTATTTTTATTTAACTCAAGAAAGAAATAATACAGTAAGTCTTTTTTCTTCTAATTTTTTTTTTTTTTTGAGGTCCATTTGAGTTTTAATGAATCTAAACTTTTACTCATCTTTGACTAGAATTCTCATCGATTTATAGGTGACCAAGACCAAGACAATTGGTGAGTTTTTACTTTGAAGCTTTCAAGCAATAGCAATTTTTTTAAGGGGCTAATTACACATTTACACTTTCCTTCCTTAAGATTTAACACTTCACTCTAAATTTAAAAGTAAAAAACACTTTTCTCCGTTAGCATGACTAAAATTTGTTAAATTGATGTTAAAAATTTGTTCACTAATTTGCCATTTATACTTAGTGACAGGCTTCTAATATTATTATTCATTTCAAAATTTATTTTTTAAAATTTTTAAATAAAGATTATTTTAAAATAATTATTCAAAATGACTTTTGCTTCTTCTTTTTTTCTTTTTTCAATGGGCTTGATAAAGTTTGCATTTTAATTATCAATTTATTAGTTATGTTTTTGCTAATCATAGTTAAACTTTGTTAAAAAAAATTTCTAAAAATTTAAAATATTCCATTATTAAAATAAGCAAAAGAGGGGAATGTTATTTTCTTCAAACCAAGAGAGGTGGGTGTTTTTTTCCTTCAGATGTAAGGTGAAGTGTCATTTCTTCAAATTTTAAGGGAGAGAAGTATAAATATATATATATATATATATATATATATTTTGGTTTAACTTTTGAGTACCCAATTTGCGTGCAGGGAACACACGCTTGTGACAGCCACGTGGGGCACCGGACAACAAAAATGGTGCAAGAAGCAACCAATTACATCAAGAAAAGCTTAGGCGGTGGACAAGAAGATGCACTCTTGTTCTGTGGCTCGGGTACAACTGCTGCTATCAAAAGGCTTCAAGAAGTAATGGGACTTGCAGTGCCATCCATTTTGAGAGATAGGGTACTTAAATGCCTTCGTAGTGAAGAAAGGTGGGTGGTTTTTGTTGGTCCTTATGAGCACCACTCCAAACTTCTCTCATGGCGGCAAAGCTTGGCTGAAGTAGTAGAGATTGGTTTAGATGACAGTGGTTTAATAGACAAGGAAGCTCTGAAACTACAAGTAGAGACTTATAATATGCCAACCGTCCAATTTTGGGTTCTTTTTCAGCTTGAAGTAACGTGACTGGAATTTATTCGGAAACTCGTGCAATTGCTAAACTTCTTCATCAATATGGTGGTTTTGTATGCTTTGATTTTGCAGCAAGGTACGTACTTTTAATATGTGCATATAGTTCATGCTTTAGCCTTTTTTTTTTTTTTTTTTGGGTTTTTGGCATCAAAAACTAATAATTTTGTGCGTGCTCAGTGGCCCTTATGTGGAGATTGACATGAGATCTGGGGAGATTGATGGCTATGATGCCATTTTCCTTAGTCCACATAAGTTCCTTGGTGGGCCCGGATCCCCTGGCATACTTTTGATGAGGAAGGTCCTCTATCAACTGGAATCTTCTCCACCATCAACTTGTGGAGGTGGAACTGTTAAATATGTCAATGGCTTCAATGAAAAGGTAATTGAACCTCTTATTTATTGCCTTGTCTACTGGTACTGGACCCATATCTGATTCTAATTGGTAGGACACAGGACCCAGTTATGGGATTGATGATTGAGTATGGTCTGTTACTCTTGAGTCTTTTCCTAGTAATTAAAATCAAGTCCTAAATAAAATGGTGCCCCCTTAGCACGGCCGGCCCTAGACATTTTGGAGCCTAAAGAAAGAACTAAAAATTGGGCATTTTTTTATATCTATATATTAATTAAATTAATATTTACTTAATATTTTTATATTATAATATATTTTATTTAAAATTTATTTTTCTTGCCTTTTGAGATGCAAATTGGCTAATTAAATTTTAGTATTTAAGTTCTTCTAACATCTCTTTTTCAATCGATAATATAGCTAATTCACTTAATCTTTCTTGGGACATTGTCGATCTTAGATATGATTTTATTAATTTTAATTTTGAAAAACTTCTTTCTGCAGAAGCTACTGTAACAGGTATTGTTAGTAAAATCCTATAAGCAATGCATATATTTGGAAATGAATATAATCTTTTTATATAATTTAGTATGTCAATTGGATTATAATATTTTATTTGTAAAATTTCTTTTAAAATGTTTAACTCTGAAAATAAATCTAAACCATCAATATCATAGTAAACATTATGTTTGAGAAACTTTTCAAGTTTAAGATAGTTTTTTTTTTAAACTATCATTATCTAGTGACTTCAATTTTGTGAAGTCAAATAGAAAACCAAAAAAAATCTTCAGATGCACATTTTTTTAAACTATCATTATCTAGTGATGTCAATTTTCTTCTTTTTTCTTTTTTTAAGTTTTTCATATCTAGATGCATATTTTCCAGTAGACATTTCTAATCAAATAATATATTTATAAATACTAAAATAAAAAATAAATTTCAAGTGTAGAGCAAATGAAAATAGAACCTAATTTATATAGTTTATTGTTGTAGTTTCACCGAACAATAACAAGTTTTTAGCAATCTCAAACTGCATAAATAAAGACTTATTTAATATATTACCACTAACTAATATATATATATATATATATATATATATATATAAACACAAGATTAAAATTTAAAAAAAAATAAATTAATAAGCACAAGCATAACAAAAATTTAATTTTAAGGACAACTATAACACTAGGCTTATTAATTTATAATACCCACCCAAAAAAAAAAAAAAAAAAAACACAAAACAAATCCTATTTATAACAGGAAAAAAAAAAAAAAAAGAGGCTGAATCATTAAAAAAAAAAAAACAACTAGAGAACACAAGTAGCGTGCCCCCCAAAAAAAGGCTGAATCATTAAAAATTGAAGGCCCAAAGCAGGCCCAATCTCAATCAGTCTATCTTATATTCTTATTACAAGAATACAAGTAGTGTGCCCCCAAACCCAATCTCAGATTCTCAATAAGTCAAAGACTCAAACCGAACCCCAAATATTTGTAAAATATACCTGAGGATGAAGTTCACGACTGGTGAGTCCGCGAGTGGTGAGCAAACAGCAGGTGACTGATGAGGGAGGCAGAGAAAGAATGAGACAGGCGGCGAGGTGGCTACTGGCGAGGCGGACTGATGAGGGAGACGCCGAGCGGTCGAGGTGGACTGAATCGATTGATGAGCTGCTGCCTTGCTTGAGTTGCTTCAGTTCAGTTGCTTGAATTGGAGAGAATCAGAGAGAATGAGAGACAGAGAGAGGTGGAGAGCATGAGAGACAAAGAGAGGCGGAGAGCAGAGAGAAAGGTAAAATTTTTAGGGTTTGAATTGATTTATTTGTTTTGATTTGTGATTGTTTTTTGGTTAATATCTTAGACTGAATTTGTAGTTTATCTGGATGATTTTTAGTTTGTCCAGAGGATAACAATGTTTAACCAAATTTTTGGATTGTCTGATACTAATTTTTTTTTTTGGGTTTAAATCTGATACTAATTTTTTTTTTTTTAATCTGATACTACCCTTTATTTTTTAAAATTTGGGGCCTCCCTTCCACTTGGGAGCCTTAGGCAATTGCCTAACTTGCCTAAGGGAAGGGCTGGCTCTGCCCCTTAGGCCTTAACTAACCCACGTATACTTCCGTACATAATTTTCTCAAAAAGTTGCAAACGAAAATGCTTGTTAATCTTCTATCATTGATCGTAGGACTCATTATATGCGGAGGACATAGAAGAAAGGGAAAATGGTGGGACTCCTCAAATAATCCAGACAGTTGGGGCAGCTTTGGCTTTCTGGGTGAAGGAATACATTGGTTACCAAGTGATAGAAAAACAGGAGCACACCTACATAGAGAAAGCTCTCGAGAGGCTTCTACTAAATCAGAACATATGCATTTTAGGAAATACAAGTGCCAAGCGCCAAGCTATATTGTCTTTCCTCATTTATAGTATAAGCAACTCCTCATTGGCTGGTCTCAAAAATGGGAGTAATGACCCGTCTAACAATACAGATAGCTACAAAGAGATAAAGGTGAAAGAGTTTTACTTGTGGGGAGAGACAGGGAACAATAAAGATAAACCTCTTCAATGACCTGTTTGGCATCCAGGCTTGAGGTGGATGCGCTTGCGCTGGACCCTATGGTCACGATTTACTTAATGTGGATGAGTTTCATTCACTCACCTTGAGAGCTGCCATTAAAAAGGTACATACTCCCTAAACTGCTAACACAAATATGCATTACTTTCTTTATAAATAACCAGAGTTATATATATATATATATATATATATATAATTGGTTAAGCATAAAGTAAAATATAAAAAGTAGAAATAAAAAAAAGTATTTCTCCATTATGTGTCCCTAAAAATGATGTAGATTTTGAGCTAAAATTTTCTTGTATTTTATAGGGCTATGTTGGAGTAAAACCAGGATGGACTAGGGTTAGCTTTCCCTACTACATGTCCCATGAGGAATTTGAGTTTATTTTAGCTGCAGTGGAATTTTTAGCTATTTATGGGCAACGGTTCCTTCGTTTTTATAAGTTCAACTTAAGAAGTGGTAGTTGGTCATTTAAGAAAAAGGCAGTTAAGGAACTACTCAGCAAGGAAAACTAGTGCAATGTTCACGTATTGCCCGTGGCAAGTGCTATGCATACAGATACAGTAACTTTAACCATTACAATTCAAAAAAATGTGAGAATGTGAATGCGATAGCTAAACAAACTGGATCCGTAAATAAGTTTAAAGCATATTTGGAAACGGCTAAGTACATTGCCAATCTCCTCGCTCCCCAAGTTCCCTCCATAGCGTAGACTACCAAATGACATAGATATCAACCTCCACTTCAAGCTCTAGTTATTTTCTGTTGCTGTATCTCTTGGGCCACTGCACCGACTTCTTTGTATTTTACCTCTTGTAGTACCACTAGATTTTATGGCTTGACTCTATATATAGGACCTCTATGTATATTCATTTTTTACAATTTTATATAGGCCAAAATGACATATTACTACTTATTTTCAAAATTTTCAGCAAAATAGCACTGTTTTGAGACTATTTGGCGAAATGACACTCTTTTGAAACTTGATATTGTGAAAATTGAGTTTTGTGTAGAACTCAGTATTACTAATATTGAGTTCCATGCATCATTTGCCATGGTGGCAGGCGCTGATGTGGCTTTTCTGAGTAAAATATAATGCATGAAACTTGATACTAGAAAAGATGTGGTTTTTCTGAATAAAATATAATACATGAAACTTGATACTAGAAAAATTAAGTTCTGTACAATTTTTTAAAAATGAAACTCACTATTGCTAGTATCAAGTTCTTTGCAAAAAAATTTATATGAAACCAACATCCCAGTTAGTTTTGTTTTATGCGAGAGAGCTATGTGAAAATAGCTTGGCAACATGACAATAGAGATTTTTAAAGTATAGATTTTTAAAGAAGTTTTGTTTGACCTGACAATTCACAATTTAATTTCCTATTTTGAAGTTTTTGATAAGCTAAAAATGTATTGACCCATTTGGCAAATTAATTAATTAATTATCTAAGTTAATTAATTAAGTCAATTTAACATGCAATAGCGTGATAACACAAACAAATCACCAATTAAACTAAATGCAGTGGTAAATAAATTTGACACGGTGATTTGTTTACGAATGGAGAAAACCTCCGAGGCAAAACCCTACCAAATGGATTTAAGGTTACCACTCCCAAGAATCCACTATTATCAATCACAAGTGGTTACAAGTAAATGGAATCATAGTATCTAATACTAACCTACAGTAAAACCCTTACCCCAATATCCAATTAGACTTGTATTGTAGCAGAAATCTCTCCGTTCAATGCACGAATCCTAGTACGTGACTAACCAATGACGCACGGATCCCAGAACGTGACTAATACACCAACTTGAGGAAGATGTTGACTGCCAAATTTTTCAGTTCATCAACATGAAGATCAAGAAGCTCCTTAGTCACAAAACTCTTGGCACAAAAATGCAGTAGTTTCTACAAAGAGAATGATGAACTAGAGCAATTTCAGTCTCTGGTCACACAATGCGTGTATTTAGTTTTCAACACCTTGCATCACCTTTGACAACCCTTAAAATAATCCTTATATATGTCTAGAGTTGTGAAAAAAGAAACCCTACACAAATACACTAGGATATGCGTGTAATCAGATCTGAAAATCCAGATTTCGTAATTCTCAACAGATTCAGCTTCTATCGAGCTTTCTTCATTAAGTCTCGATAGAAAGGCTTCTGTTGAGGTATCTGTCGAGTTTTAATGAACAGCATTTCTTCACATATTTTTTAGTCCATTCTTCATGGCTTTAATACTTAGCTTGAACAACATGTTTCTTGAAGTATTAAACCCATCATAGATCTACCCAATTACAAGTAAAGTGCATTTTATCAAAAGATTAGTCAATTACATAAAATATGTCCCTAACAGTTTTGTTTAACTTGAGGATTCATAGTTTGATTTCTATCATCTCCATCTTCACGATATGTTAGAAGATAGCTTGACTTTTTCTCAAGCCTTAATTGCATATCTTTCTTTTTGTTTGCAATTTTGATACAAGCTGATTCTTGTAATATCGAGTTCTTTGCAGAACTCGGCATTAGCAATATTGAATTCCAAAACAATGAAATTTACTACATAGTTTGAAAAGTGGTTTGTTTGGCTACATAGTTCAAAAATTAAGGGTTTAAAAAAAAAGACAGTGTAATATAATTAAGAAAAACTTGCTAAGTCAACTTGGACCATAGAAAGAAACTATGGTGGAACATTATCCATCCACACAAGAAAGTCTAAAATATGTATAGCATACCTGGCAAGATTATGAGCGACCTTATTACCTTCTCTCTTTACATGAGATAATGTAATTAAGTAAATAAACTAGAACTATGCCATATATCTTCAGTAAGAACTCCATTCCCTGACAAGACCTCAGTATCATATATCAACCTGGAAATTAAGACCTGTGAATCCCCCTCAAGAATAACACATCTGACCCCAAGTTCTAAAGCAAATCGAAGAGCCTTGGAAGTTGCTAAGGCTTCTATATCCTCTGGGGTATGAACAAGGGAAAGTTGCTGTGAAAGAAAAGCAAGCACCAAACCATTTTTATCATGAACAACCACATCAATACCTGACCGGCTCACCTTTGAGAAAATAGCACCATTGAAATTAATCTTGACTAAATCATTTAGGGTAGGTTTCCAAAAACTTGGGGTTGTGGGGGATGAGGTGGTGGCCATGAGTAGATAGACAGAAACTCATCCAAAAGTTCCTTACTAACTTGAGCTAGCTGATGGAGACTACAACCTAGTTGAGAGACTCGGGTTTGATTTCTTTGGTTCCAGATTGACCACACCATGAAAGCAAAAAGTTCAGGATGTTGATGCTCCTTTAAAATCCATAACAGCAACTCTTTGAAGTCCAGAAATTGAGTGGTCATGTGAAAATCCCAAAACTGCATATCAGACCATACAACATCAAGTTCCAGGTAGAACCAAAGAGCATGGAGAATCTTTTCTATCATTTCATGACATCTTTCCTAGGTAGGATTAGAGATTACTGTACGACGAATCAAATTCATTTTTGTAGGCAGCAAGTTTCAGCATGCTCTCCAAATAAAATTCTTCACATTGTTGGGAACATGTAGAGACCAAATCTCCTTCCAAAGATGTTTATCTTGAAGCTCAGAGTCTTCGTGTCACTCAAACTCTACCTCTTCCTTCAAAAAACAATAACCAGGCTTGCAAATATGTTTCCCATCCTTTGTTAGAGGCCAAAACACGATATTCATTTTTCCAATAAAGTAAGAAATATTATAATATTTTAGCCTAATAAAACTGCATTTAAAAAAATTATTTACACTTAACATTTGTTCAAACTATTTATTTTAAAATGAAAGATGGGTGAAGAGCAAAAGAGGAAAGTTGTTAAAATGAAAAAACCAAAGCAATGCACTAACACGTGGCTGAAGACCCTAAAAAACGTGGCCATAGACCTCACTTAATGTCGCGCTTTCTAAACGCTACTATAGGTCAGGATTTTAAGTTGCGTTTGTTAAAAACGCTGCTTTAGGTTAGCTTTGGATGTTGGGAAATTACCTCAACTTCCAATTGTGACTTGGAAAGTCAATTACTTTTCCTAGTTGATGAAGGAAAAATTAATTTGGGTTTCCTTTTTTTAGAAGGAAGGACTATTTCTTGGTGTGGAAGGAAGTCTATTCCTTATTAAAGAGGTAATGTATTCCTAATCCAAGAGGAAATAGACTCCTTGTTAAAGAGGTAATGAATTTCTAGTCCAAGAAGGAATATCAAAAGAGTCTTATAAATAGAAAATGTTACAAAGAATTTGATGGTTTTGATTTTGGCTTTGGCCCAAGGGTCCTCTCTATGGCGAAAGGGAATATAGAGCATAAAACCAAGAAAGAGAAAAGGGATTTTCGCTTGGGAGGAACGCAAGAGAAATGAAAGAGTAAAGTATTGCCACCTTCAAGAAGATAGCCAAGAAGGAGAAAGCAAAGGGTCGCCGCCTTCAAGAAGATAGCCAAGGAAGAAAGAGCAAAGTGTTGCTGCCTTTGAAAGAGATAATTAGTGTGTGTGTGTGAGAAAGAGAGAGAGAGTAAAGAAAAATAAGAGAGTTTTTTTTTTTAGCTATGAGACATACACAAGAATTATTTTAATCGATTTGATAATAGTGAAATTATTCGAAGTTTGTCCCGTGATTTTTTCCCTTCAAGAGAAAATGTCTTTCACATAGATTTTGTGTTCTTGTGTGTGATTGCTATTTTGAATTGATAGTTTTTTGATAATTTTATTTGGGACCTAATAAGTGGTATCAAAGCAGGTTAGAGTGGAAGCAATGGCTGGAGAAGAAGGCAAGGGTTCAGGAATTGAGAAGTTTGATGGAACAAACTTCCAATATTGGAGGATGCAGATTGAAGGTTATCTCTGTGGGAAGAAATTACAACTTTCTCTTTTGGAAACGAAATTTGAAACTATGAAGGATGAAGACTGAAACCTTCTTGATAGACAAGTATTGGGAGTTATTTAATTAACTCTATTAAGATCAGTTGCACACAATGCTGTGAAAAAAAAGACCAACAGTTGGTGGTATTAGAGCTTGGTTGATTTAGTGGATGACTTTTTGTGTGAATTAAGATGGAAGAGAAGGGATTGCTTAAATTAAGGTGAGGCTATTCCAAGAGAAAAAGATGACTACTTGATTAAGCTAGGAGCTATCCTAAGAGGAAAGAAGATAGTTAGGGATAATTGATGGGGAGATTGTTGGGAAATTGCCTCAACTTCTAATTGTGACTAGAAAAGTCAATTAGGTTTTCTGGTTGAAGAATGAAAAATTAATATAGGTTTCCTTGTTATAGAAGGAAAGAGTACTATTCCTTGGTGTAGAAGGAAGTCTATTCCTTGTTAAAGAGGTAATGTATTCCTAGTCCAAGAGGAAATAGACTTTTTATTAAAGAGGTAATGTATTTATAGTCCAAAAAGGAATAGCAAAAAAGTCTTATAAATAGATAATGCTACAAAGAATTTGATGGCTTTGGCTTTGGCTTTGGCTTTGGCCCAAGGGTCCTCCCTATGGGGAGAGGGAAAATAGAACGTGAAACCAGGGGAGAGAAAATGGATTTTCGCTTGGGAGGAACACGAGGAATGAGAGAGCAAGGTATTGCTACCTTCAAGAAGATAGCCAAGGAGGAGAGAGTAAAGGGTTGCTCCTTCGAGAAGATAGCCAAAGAGGAGAGAGCAAAGTGTTGCTGCCTTTGAATGAGATAATTAGTGTGTGTGTGTGTGTGTGTGTGTGTGTGTGTAAAAGAGCAAAGAAAAATAAGAGAGATTTTTCTTTAACCATGAGACATACACAAGAATTATTGTAATTATTTTGATAATAGTGAAATTATTCGGAGTTTGTCCCGTAGTTTTTTCCCTTCAAGAAAAAGGGTTTTCCATGTAAATTTTGTATTCTTGTGTGTAATTGCTATTTAGAATTGATAATTTTTTTGATAATATTATTTGGGACCTAACAATGGATGGCTGCTTTTTTTAAACATGGGCATAGGTCATCTTTATATATATATATATATATATTTGGTTGGACCTATAGCCACGTTTCTTAGACATTGCAATAGACCCTATCCAAAAAACTGCGACTAAAAACACTTAGAAATGCAGCTGAGACCTTACCTATAACTGCATTTAAAACATGGCTATAGGTTAATAGTTTAAACCACGTGTCCTAAAAACACAGCTATAGGTTAGCTATAGTCGCATTTTTTGAAAACATGGCTAAAAGAAGTGGCTATAGCCTGCATTTTAGTAGTGACTTTTTAATTCGATAGCACTTGGATAATAAAGAATGAAATAAAAAACTAATGATTTTGATAACATCCATATTATTAACAACCTTAATATGCTTCCATTTGATAACTTATTTTGGATTTTAAATTTGGAACTTGGAAAACATTTCCATATGTGTTGATAAATATTTTGGTACTTGGCAGCTAATTAAATATTAATTGAACTTTTTAGATACATTAGGTCAAAACTTAAACATATTTATTTCGTTAGTATAGACATAATGATGTATGACATGCAAATTACATCATACAAATCTTTGTTTTTTATGGATAAAATCACAATTTATTGATTATTCAAAATACAAATTCATTATCAATATGTTTTTTTCTTTAAATATGAAAATCGGTAGAATCTTACAATCCACAATCCAATCCTATAATTCACGATCCCACCTATCTTCCACAATCTTACATAAAATCTTGATTTTGACGACTTTAAATATAAGATTATATTGTTCCATTTGATAACTTCAGGTTTTTTTCAAAAAAAAAAAATAATAATGTTATAGGTTTAATAAAGAGTTATATTCTTCTAAAAAATGTAAGGAGTTACATGTTTTTAACTAGAGGTATTAGGAGTTGATTTCTAATTAATTCTCCCAGTCGGGTGGGCAAGTGGAGGTTAAATAAACAAGGAAATGGTCATTTCTCTTCCTAAAAAAAAAAGAGAAACATTTAGGTTATGTTTGGTAACAGCTTTTATTTTTTATTTTCAAAAACTTGTTTTGGGAAATATAAAGAAAAAATAATTTTCTTGTATTTTTTAAATCAAAAACATGTTTGGTTTGTTGAAATTAAAAAAAAAAAAAAAAAGGTTTTTGAAGAGAACAATATAGAAAATACTAAAAAATATGTTGTTATTAGGATTTGAACTCTAATGCTAACTCATTAAATGAGACAGGTTCATTAAATTAAATGCGTTTTTTCATTGACTTTCGCATGTTTTCAGTTTCCTTCACAAATTAAGTTTTGAGAATAATTTTTGTTTTCTGCCCATTTTTAGTTGCCAAATAAGTTTTTTAGTTTCAAAAATAGAAAATTGTTTTTGAAAACAGAAAATAAGAGGAAAAAACATTTACCAAACATACCCTTAGTTCTCTTCAAAGAGATAAGAAAGTCAAGAGAGAGAAACCTTATTTCCATTATTGCTACTTTAACCTTTTTTTATTTCTATCCTTGTTTCATTTCTCATAGGAAAAAAGGTTTAAAGGTACTAGCTCTTTAGCTAGGACCATAAACACTATCCCACCAAATAATG
The DNA here is from genome assembly GCA_032878915.1 of Castanopsis chinensis. Taxonomy (NCBI): domain Eukaryota; kingdom Viridiplantae; phylum Streptophyta; class Magnoliopsida; order Fagales; family Fagaceae; genus Castanopsis; species Castanopsis chinensis. The sequence goes on from JAVQMG010000122.1 coordinate 23,171,312, forward strand.
AATGGCTTGATTCAAACAAAATCTCTAAAAAAATGGGTTTTTAAAAGTTTTAATAAAGAATTTTTCAAAAGGCTTCCAAGGCCATCCTTTTTTAGAATGGGTATTTCTTTCTTTTTTTTTCTTTTTTTGATAGTGAAAAACTCACAGCATTCTCATTACTTAGGACCAAAGTCCTCATCAATTACATCCAATAAAACTTGGTTTGCTATTACAGGGGGGGTGTCTTCCACCCAAATATGAAACTCAAGACTATTACTCGCTTCCCTCACCATGATATGTGCAGTGTTGTTACATTGTCTGCTCACATGGCTAATCGACCAACACTAAAGGAGCCCAGCCCCATTCTTATCCCTTCCACCACCTTCATGATTGAACTTGGCCCCTGTTCTACTCCTGTGACAGCCTTGACTACCATCTGAGAATCACTTTTCAATTCCACTTCCCACAGCAATAAGTCCCAAGCCAGAGCCAGCCCCTCATCCATAGCTAATGCTTCCACTTCCAAAGCTCCTAATGGAAGGGACAACTTTTTGCTTATTGCCCCATAATCTGACCCTCTTTGTTCTTGATGACCACCCCAATTCCATAGCTTTTCATACCTGTGAACACAGCCCCATCAACATTAATTTTGTACCTCCCATGTCAAGGTGGGCACCATTTTGTTCTAGCAGGGCTGGACCTCGGCTAGGAGGCGGAGACTCTCCTGCCACCTCCTTCGCATACTCCCTAGCTTACGTAGCAATTCTCTTTGGGTCTTTGCACCTCCTTTCATGCTTGAAAGCATTCCTATTATTCCACATCATCCACGCTGTGATGGCAAACAACACCCAGTCCGAGACGCCATCCTTTATTTTCAGCGTCCAAACCACATCAATAAAGTCCTTCATGGGCTATTTCAGATTAGGGAGATTAAGGCCAACTTCCTTCCACACCCCAGCAGCAATATCGCAGTCCCATCATGGCCCGACGATTCAAAGCCCCCACAAAGTCCACAACTACAGTCCGAGGTCACTCTCCTTAATGCTAGATAGAAATTCGTTGGTAAAATGTTCTTACATGCCCTCCAAAGAAAGTGTTTTATTCCATTTGGGCAGTTTAGCTTCCACACCAGCTTCCACAGGCCTACGCTTTTCTCCTTATCTGAACAAGCACCCCTTGCTTTAGCTGAGTTTGCGTCATTAAGTACCTTGAGAGCCACCCCATACACAATCCTCATTGTGAATTTGCCATTCTTTGACCAAGCCCAAATCCGAGAATCCTCAGGTAGTCTAGGACTCAGTGGAATTCTCAAGATAATTTCTGCTTCATGGGGAATGAAAGTCTTCTTTATAAGGACCGCCTTCCACATCCTTGTTTCCCCGTCAATTAGTTCTGCAACCTTTACCAACTCCCCATCCGAACCTTTAGGACTAATTACCTTAAAATTGTCTGGGATAGGAATCCACCTGTCTCGCCAAATCTCCACTGTTCTGCCATCCCCAATACACCGCCTTGACCCCCTTTCAACCGTCTCCCTTGCTGCCATAATACTACGCCACACATAAGAAGGCTTTTTCCCCACTTAAGCTTCCATAAAAGAGTAGCCTGCAAAGTACTTTTCCTTAAAAACTCTGTGGGTGAGGGAGGACGGATTTTGACTTAGCCGCCACCCTTGCTTTGCTAGAAGGGCCAAGTTGAAGGCTTTTAAATCTTTAAACCCCATTCCCTCCTCCGCTTTGGGTCTACACAGGTTGTCCCACGAAGTCTACGCCATCTTTCTCTCTTTAGCTTTCTGCCCCCACCAAAACTAACTCATCAAAGAATTAAGGTCACGGCATAGGGAATCCAAGAGCTTGAAACAACTCATAGTACAAGTTATGGTCGCTTGAACAACTGCTTTAATCAGAATTTCACGGCCCGCATTCGACAATAGCTTACCTTTCCACCCTGCCACTTTCCTTCCTACTTGGTCTTTAATGAGACTAAAGGCCTTTCTTTTCCCTTTTTCCCACTAGGGTGGGTAGCCCTAAGTACCTCTCATGTTTGTGGATAATCTGCGCCTCAAACATTTCTCTGATTTCCTCTTGTATCTCCCTGCTAGTATTCCAACTACAGAAAAGAGATGTCTTCTCCTTATTCAGTTTTTGACCCTATTCCCCTTTCATAGTCAGCCAGCACCTTTAGCACTCTATTGCCTTCATCGACATTTGCCCTTCCAAAAATGATGCAGTCATCAGTGAACAAGAGATGAGAAATCCGTGGCGCCCCTCTGCAGACCAAAATTCCACTGTTCCGCCTCTCACCCTCCTCTTTTCTAAGCATGGCTGTCAGCCCCTCCACACATAACAAAAATAGATAAGGCTATATGGGATTGTCTTAAAGCCCCCTCGTTGGAGCAATCTTTCCCTTAGGCTCTCCATTTATGAGCACCGAATAGGATACCGTCTTCACACACATCTACATCAGCCTAATCCATCTCTCCCCGAAGCCCAATTTCCTCATCATCACCTCCAAGAAGGCCCACTCTACTCTATCGTATGCTTTACTCATATCAAGTTTTATAGCCATCAACCCCTTCTTTCCCTTTCTTCTTTGATCTATGCAATGTGTTTTCTCAAACGCCACTAAGACATTATCTGTAATTTGCCTACCAAGGATGAAAGCACTCTAGGACTCACTTATCACCTCGGGCAGAATTTTCTTTAGTCTATTTGCTAGTACTTTTGACACTAGTTTGTATACTACATTGCATAGACTAATTGGACAGAACTCCGTAATCTTCTGAGGGTAATTCACCTTAGGGATAAGACAAATGAAAGTTTCATTCAAGCCATTAGGCATCTCCCCTGTTCTAAGAATTTGGAGCACACTATTTACTACACTCGTGCCAATCACATCCCAATATTTTTAAAAGAAAATAGAAGACATACCATCCGGGCCGAGGGCTTTAGTTAGGTGCATTTGGTTCAAGGCAATCCTCACTTCTTCCGCTTTGAATTCACCCTGCAACGCTTCATTCATCTCAGGGGTCACCCTCTGTCTCACCGCCCTTAAACTTGGGTCAAAGGAAACAAGATGGTCTGATCTATAAATATTTGTGAAATAATTTAATATCACCCTCTCAATGTCCTCTTGACTGTCCACCCACATGTCCTCATGCTCCAGCCCCTCAATTTTGTTCGTTCTCCGTCTCTAAGAGGCTGCCGCATGAAAGAATTTTGTATTTTTGTCTCTACACTTGAGCCAAAGTGCCCTTGATCTTTGCTTCCACATTTCCTCTTCCCTAGTCAGCATCTCATTAATTTCCCGTCTTACTTCCTTAATTTCCACAGCTGTCTCATGTAACTTATTTTGAGCTTCAAGCTGGTGGAGCCGCTCCTTCAAAAATTTAAGCCTTTTATGAGCATTCCCAAACACCCCGCGGTTCCAATCTTGAAGAATATCTTGACAACCTCAAATTCTTTCTATGATACCTAAATCAAAGCTAGTCTAAATGGGATCCCATGTCCTTTCAATCACTTCCCTACATCTGTCATCTCTAGCCCACATCGCCTCAAAGATAAATTCCTCTTCGGAGGCTTTGGCCGCTTCATCTTCATCAAGAATAGAGCTAACATGCAGTGATCAGATGCTGACATGGAGATATGGTGAACCCGAGCTTCCGAAAATTGCTCCACTCACTTCTCATTAGCCACCATTATATCTAGTCTAATGAGAGTTCTCTGCTCCCCTAATCTCCCATTACACCATGTAAACCTCTGCCCTACAAACCCCAAATCAATAAGCTCACATACATTCAAACACTCCCTAAAACTCCTCGTCTAAATTACATCACGCTCTAACCACCCCAACTTCTCATTTGGATAGGTGATTTCGTTGAAATCCCCAAAAACAATCTAAGGCATATCACACTGGTTTTTTAAGGATTTCAACAATTCCCAAGACACATACCTTTTACTAGCATCTAGATGCCCATAAAAGCCCGATGCCCTCCATGGCTTCACTCCACCGTCTCCATAGACCACCGCATCGATGTGGGAGTGAAAGCAGCTTTTGAACCTCACATCCACCCCTTCACGCCACAGCATTGCCAGTCCTCCACTCTGGCCATCACACAGCATCGTAATCCCTTGAATGTACTCCAATTTCCTCTGCAAGCCTTTGATTCTACTCAGGCTCGCTTTGGTCTCCACAAGGAAAACCAGAACCGGGTTTTTGGATTTCACCTCATCAATGAGATTCCAAACCGTCAAGGGTAACCTTAAACCCTGACAGCTCCACGCGAGCACACTTATGAGGCTCGGCGATGCTGCTCCGTAGCCACCGCCTCTCCGCCATCCTTCACATCACTGTGTTTGTTTTCCTTGCTACCATCCTGGTATTTTCTTCATTTCTGAGTAGTATAATCAGGATCTAACTCTAATAATGGACTCGAGCCCTGTCTTTTCCCCAATCTTATCACTTCCTTTGTTTCTTTTGTTTTACTTGCACCGTGGGCCTCTCTAGCAAACGTTTCCAGTGACCACTTTTTGGGCCAAGGTCTCCGCAACCCAGCCCAAGTTCTCATCAAAATACATTGCCATTGGGCCAAACTCCTTATCCACACTCCCTAGGCTCGTTTCAACACCATTCCCTTCTGTCTTTGATGCCATACGAAACTCAAAAGGCTTATCTGCCTCAGGTTCTGTCCCTCCCACTGCATCACTTCCTCCTTTTATATTTAAGCCCCGAGCCTCTCCATGCTTTCTTCCTCCAAATTGGTAAAGCGTACATGAGGGTGCTCACCTAGGTTGGTCTCCTTTCCTTTTTCATGATCCCCCTCTCTGATTTCTACCTTCCTGGCCCTCCTCAGTATGCTCCTTCCCTCTGACACTGGTTCCCAAGGAAGGCAACGGAGAATCCGTGCCTTTTTTATGCTACAAACTCTTTCCCGGTGCGTGTAAAGACTTTCTTTGACCCCCCCACCGTTTCCCTCATTGGACCACCCTTCGCATACCACTCATCCTCTATTCCAGGCTTTACTAAATCCCCCCCCCCTACCTCTCCTTGGCACCTCACCCCTCAGCCACGCACCATACTGTAAAACTAGTACCTCTGACGGAGCTTCCACCCTCCCCTCTGGGCCGTCCCTTATCCCATGACTATGCATACCGCACCTGTAGCAAAAGTTCGGAAGACGCTCATATTTGAACACTATCCACCGTTGATCCCCTCCCTCAACTACTATCTTTTTCCCTCATATCAGCTTCTTTGTAACATCAACCTGCACCCTTACTCTGAGACATTTACCCCAGTGGACACCAGATTCCGCGACATCCACTTCCACCACCTCTCCCAACTTTGACCCCATATCCCACCCTGTCTCTCTAGTTCTACTATTCAGAGGTAGATTGTGTATTTGCCCACAATCGAATGTCTTTTGGCACTTGTTCACCATCAAATTCCTTCAAGAGGATCAGCTGCTTCTCGTAAGTCCACTAGCTCATATCCATAATCCTCTTCTTATCTCTTCCATCTCCAAACTCCACCAAGAACACCTCGTCCCCAATCTCGTTTATCTGCATCCCTTTATTTTGTTTCCATAGCATTCTCATGTGTTTTTGAAGGGCCTCGATGTTCATACATCTATATAACAAAACCTTCGTAACAATACAATTTTTTCCAACCAACTTCGCCGCCTCCGTGGTACTACTTCCTAATGATATACTCTCATCTTCTTCCTCTGTAAAAGAAAGCTTCTTCCACAGCTCCTCTAGTTCGTCTACCATCCCACCACCCCCTCTGCTAGTCTTACAACATGAAGACCACTCCACACCTGCAAGTACACAGCCTGCAAGACTCTAACTGCTTCCACATCCAACCTACAACACTTGAGAGCACCTTAGACTACGTAAGAGCACTTTTTCTAGACTAAGATAAATAAAATGGGTATTTCAAATAACTAAACAATAGAACTTCTCAAGTTTACCCTTAGATCAAAACCCTCCAAATGAGCATTTTTAAATAAATTCTTGATAGATGCACTTTACAAAATCACCTTCTAAATCGAGTTCCAAAGAGCCTAAAATTTGAATTTTTACAAAAGACTTAACAAAATGTCATGGATTTTTATCCCTAAAAAGGCCCTTTCTTATACATATAAAACCATGGAGAAGTTTTAGCTAAAAACCATCTTTTAACAAAGGCTTGGGATTTAATCTTGGAAACGATTTTCTAAAGTACATGAAAAATCTTCTTCATCTTTTTTAAGAAGATGTTCTTTCTTTAGGGATTTCCCCAGCAAAATCCCTTTCCCAGAAAAAAAAAACTTATGAGATAACCCTTTTTATTTAATCATTTCAGTTTTTTAAAGATAAAATGCTCATTTTTTTTTAAGAAAATCTCTTTCCTCAAAAACTCATGAGATGACCCTTTTTAAAATAACCCTTTTCAAAAACTTATGAGATATTCAAAGATAAATTAAAATACTCATCTTTTAAAATAAAGGGATACAAGGAATTTTATCACTTTTTCAATAGTAAAAACCTTTTTTTTTTTTTGGAAGGATCACTTCACATCAAAAACTTATTTCAAATTTTTTTTTTAGAGAGTTTCAATGTATGCCGGAGTCCACTCCTAATAATAGATATTTATCATCAGACTAAAACACCAAATGATTCTTCTTAAAGGCATAATTTCAAGAGAGTGTGACATGTCCATAGTTCACCTCAATTGAGCTAATGGCAACCAATCAATCTAACATTTCCCCTCTCCTATACAGTAATCCTCTTGGTTTGTTGTTGTTTTGTGCATGAAAATGATACTTGGGAATAAATTTGCTTAAATTACTTTTAAATGTGAAATGTAACATTTTTATACTTATCCTTATATTACATTGTAGAATAATATTCACATAATAGATATCTATTAATACTCACATTCTAGCTATGTATATTTTTTTTAACAATTTAGTAAATAATTTTCACATGATATTTATAAATATTTTCACTTATTCCTCTGTACATATTCTTTGTAAATAATATCACATTTTATTTATATGTAAATATTATATTCACATGCTATGTATATATTTTTTGTACAAAATTCTTTTAAAAAATAAATTCCAATCATTTAAGTCATATTTCACAATGTGAATTGTTTAAGTTAGATTAAAAGAAGGTACTATCCTTTGGATAGGCGGTGCAGGGTGCCCAGCAACTTTCCCATATAACCAAACTTGTGAGTTCAAGTCGAGACTTTTATTACCTTAATTAGCTAAGGAGCCCCTATGAATGAATTTTAGCTAATTAGGCGATTAAAATAAATTAGACAATAGGTGGCCAATAACTCCTAGAATAAACCAATATTTGGTGAAGAATCCATAAAATTAAATAGTTAAAGGAACTTACTCGCAAACACGTCACTCTAATGACCCAAATACATGCATCCCCAAGCAAAGAAAAGAAACAAGTGGTGCTTTTAAATTTATTTTTCTTAGAAAACAACAGCAACAACAATGCATCCTTCAATGTGGGGTCGTTGTGGGGGTTTTTTCTCACCATGGAAAACCCAATTCGCCGTGAAATTCAAGGTGTCCACAGCTCAACGTTCTTTTAAATCCTAAAAATCATATATGATTGATTCTGTATTAAATTTTCTAGAAATTTTTCTTTCAATGTACAAAATTAAAGACTCCTTTAGAAAATCTTCTTTTTATTTTGCAAAGCTCAATTTTATCAATCAATATTCGTGACTGAACTTTTTCATTTCATAATTGCACTAGGAAGTAGAAACATTAGAAAAGTAAGAACAAATGCAATAACTCTATAAATAAGTTGATAGATTGTTCGACTTCTCTTTAGTCTTTACCATCCATTTGGTACAATTAAAAAAAAATTATGATCAATAAGTCACATATTTGTGCTTTGGATTTGCTGTCATCCCCCATCAAAAGTTTTAGGAAATAAAATAAAAACCCATTAGGAATATATTGATGAAAAAAGGAAACAAACATGCGTATTCAAAAGCAAGGAATTATCTTAAAATAGAAATAAATAAAACACATTGTCTGAAAATCTTTAGGATATGTTTGTTAACTATTTCTTTCCCATGCATGTTTTCTATTCTTAAGAATAGTTTTCTATTTTCTAACCCAAAAAACTAGTTTCTTATATCTTGGTTTTCCCTTAATTTTTCCTGATTAGGAAATGATATTTTGTTTACTACACAATTATTAAGCTACATGAGTGATGAGATACACAGAAAACATAGAAAATAGCATCATTTTTATATTAAAAAAAAGTTATAAACTTTGTTTTGGGGAGGAGGGTTACATGTCACCCAATAATTGTATCGGTAGGTAGGGGCCATGACCCACTTGCCCTAAAATAGCTCTATCACTATACTTAGTTAAGTATGCTTTATCTCTCTCTCTTTTCTTTATAGATATGATATAATTTTAATATATAGCATTCGCTGTATAATAATTATTCTTTCTCATCAAGCCAAGACACCAATATTTTATTTGATAATAAAAAAATTTACTAGTTGAGCTAATTAAAAACTACTTTGTCCAACTCCCTTTGTAAAATTATATATATTGGTACACTTGTGTGACCAACTTTGTTTAACTTTGCTTCTTTTTATTAAGGAAAATGTGTATTTTACACGTGTGTTACATACATTGTTTTAATTAAAGTGACTTCAAAAGTGGCGTGTAAGTAGACAATCAATCTTAAATATATCATCTCACACCATTATTTATTATTTTTTAATCTTATAAGTCAAGGTCAATACACATACAATGTCCTCCTGGCGATAGTTAAAAACAAAAACGCGGCGGGTGTTAATAGAATAGAGAGTAGAGAGTTGAGAGTTGAGAGTTGAGAGAGGAGAGACATTGCTGGTTGGTTTTGAATACAATGTCTTGGCTCCGTGCCAACTGTCTCCTCACTCGATCTGGTCCTTTTTCACTACTCTAATTAAGTCTTTAATTACCACCATATAATATACATGCAGTGCATAGAAAAGGTGGTGCCACCTGAATTGAATATACAATGTATTATGGTGCAGTTGATTTCGTGCTTCCTCTTACTTTCTAACCCATTGGAAATCAGTTTCTTTTCTTTTTAAATACCATGCTTATTCTTTCCTCTAAGTCATATTCTTCTTCTTCTTCTTCTTCTTCTTCTTCAGTCTCTCCTCCTCCAATTATTTTATCCTCCTCCACATTTTTTGATTCATTTCGTCTTTTATATCTTCTTAAAAAATGGAATTGGAGCAACCCATGTTGAGACAAGCTCCTGGTGCTCAAAAAGTGAAGCACAAAAATAGCAGAACAAGTAGTTCAAGGCGTCGCTTTGAATCCTTTTGGACACTTCAAATGGGTGTGCCAAGGAAGAACTCAACGGAGAAAAAACTATCTTGGCTGCGTTCTCAAGTCATTGGTGTTGATGCTGAAGTTGATTCTCTCTTTGGAAAAAGAAGACTCACCTATGCTGATCACACTGCCTCTGGCCGGTCTCTTCAATGTATCGAAAATTTCATCAACAAAAATATTCTTCCTTTTTACGGTAAATTAAATTTTTTTTACCCCTTTTCGCTCTTTTAAAGTCTTTAGAATAGTAACTTATTGATCAAATTATTAATTTATTAAGGAAAATGCTAAGCTTAGGCTTTTATTATAAAATACTCACAAATGGAACTCGTCTTTTTAAGAGACGAATTCCATCCCTTAGCTTAACCTAACATGGCTAATGTGGCGTAATCTTGTGTTCATGTTCTAAGTGAAACTCATCTTTCTTAAATTTGAGTTTATTAAACATGACTACAATTTTGCTAATTCAATAGAATACATGTGAAACTTGTCTCTTCCAGGAGAGATGAGTTCACGAAAAAGCCAATTTTGCAAAATAATTTTATAATATTAATTATTATTTTAAAAAATAATTTTTAAAAAATGTATCATTTGTCCGTAATATATATGTAATAAAATTTGTAGTGTCTCCTAAAATCACTATGCCCACATTTTATATTTGCTCTTCTTTTTCATACATTTGATAAAATGTTTTTGACCTTTTGAATATGCGTAAAGGGAACACTCACACTAGTGACAGCTACGTGGGGCACCGGACAACAAAAATGGTGCACGAAGCAACCAGTTACATCAAGAAAAGCTTAGGCGGTGGACAAGAAGATGCACTCTTGTTCTGTGGCTCGGGCACAACTGCTGCTATCAAAAGGCTTCAAGAAGCAATGGGAATTGCAGTGCCATCCATTTTGAGAGATAGGGTACTTAAATGCCTTCGTAGTGAAGAAAGGTGGGTGGTTTTTGTTGGTCCTTATGAGCACCACTCCAACCTTCTCTCATGGCGGCAAAGCTTGGCTGAAGTAGTAGAGATTGGTTTAGATGATAGTGGTTTAATAGACATGGAAGCTCTAAAACTACAACTCAAGATTTATAAACATGCCAACCGTCCAATTTTGGGTTCTTTTTCAGCTTGTAGTAACGTGACTGGAATTTATTCAGAAACTCGCGCAATTGCTAAACTTCTTCATCAATATGGTGGTTTTGTCTGCTTTGATTTTGCAGCAAGGTACGTACATTTTTAATTTGTGCATATGTAGTTCATGCTTTAGCTTCTTTTTTTCTTTTTCTTTTTTTTTTTTTTTTTGGGTTTTTGGCATCAAAAACTAATAATTTTGTACGTGCTCAGTGGCCCTTATGTGGAGATTGACATGAGATCTGGGGAGATTGATGGCTATGATGCCATTTTCCTTAGTCCACATAAGTTCCTTGGAGGGCCCGGATCCCCTGGCATACTTTTGATGAGAAAGGCCCTCTATCAACTGGAATCTTCTCCACCATCAACTTGTGGAGGTGGAACTGTTAATTATGTCAATGGCTTCAATGAAAAGGTAATTGAACCTCTTTTGAAAATTCAACATACAATATGTAAAAATGGCAGTTGAGAGAATATTTCATTAAAAAATATATATTATATTCACAATATTTTCACAGTAAATTTTAAACAACATGTTATTTATTATTACAGATCCGTAAAAAAGTAATTTAAGTTTTGAATTGAAATTAGAACCAATAATAACTTTTCATTTGTTGTGAAAATGTTGTAGACGTAATATCTCTCTTAAAATAATTCTAAAGATCCCATATTATGTCAAATAACATTACTTGTAAGAGAAAATTTAATTAGATTTCAAATCAGAGTATAATTTTATGTCATGTGTCTCATCTAATTTTCTTAATTTTAGTACAAATATTTACTACACTACAAAAATCAAGAAATCTAACTTAGTTTTCTTAATTTTTGTGCTAAATAAGTTATTAAATTAAAAAACCATAGAATCAAAATTAATAAATCTTGAAAATAAATCACCATTATTAATTCATCATCATCATCATTATTATTATTATTATTATTTCTATTATACAAATAGAGATTGGACAAACTAAAATTTAGAATTTCACATTTAGTTATGCTAATTTGTGCATGTATCATATACATATATATGAGGTCACAAGCTAGTATCATTTATTACAAAGATTTCCAAAAAAAAAAAAAAAAACCTTTCATTACAAAGTCCCACTACATCATTTATAGTTTCTTAATTACCCCCCTCCCCCACCAATAAAAAATTTTTAAAAAAATAATAAAAAAGATAACTTTACAATCAAATAGATTTTATTATGGCTATTGGAATAATCATTTGCTTGATCAAATAAACCTAATGTAAAAATGAAATAGCCCTAAATTCCTAACAAAGGACTGACAATTCTAATACCAATACCTATCCAAAAAAAAAATCTAATACCAATTATTAATACCGCAGAAAGTTTTGATGCTAATTTTCTGTGAGTGTAATTAAACTTTAAAGTCCTACTGAAAGACTCTATACTCTAACCATATCACTTGTTAATCATCATCAATTGCAGGACACAATATATTTGGATGACATAGAAGAAAGGGAAAATGGTGGGACTCCTCAAATAATCCAGACAGTAAGAGCAGCATTGGCTTTCTGGGTAAAGGATTACATTGGTTGCCGTGAGATAGAAAAACAGGAGCACACCTACATTGAGAAAGCGCTTCAAAGGCTTCTCTCGAATCAAAATATATGCATTTTAGGAAATACGAGTGCTAAGCGCCAAGCTATATTATCTTTCATCATTTATAGTACTAGCATTTCTCCTTGGGCTAGCCTCAAAAATGGGGGTAATACAGACATGTGGAGAGAGACAGGGAACAAGAGAGATAAGCCTCTTCATGGACCATTTGTAGCAAAACTCCTCAATGACCTGTTTGGCATCCAGGCTCGAGGTGGGTGTGCTTGTGCTGGACCCTATGGTCACTCTCTGCTTAACTTGGATGCAACTCATTCACTTGCCATCAGAGCTGCCATTCAAAAGGTAAATATTATACTCCCTAAATCTAAAATCTGAGGTAGAGAGGCATTATTTTGAGCTAAAATTTTCTTGTATTTTTATAGGGCTATGTTGGAGTAAAACCAGGATGGACTAGGATCAGCTTCCCCTACTACATGTCCCATGAGGAATTTGAGTTTGTTTTAGCTGCAATGGAATTTTTAGCTATTTATGGGCAACGGTTCCTTCCTCTATATCACTTCAATTTTAGAACCGGGAGCTGGTCTTTTAGGAAGAAGGTAGCAAAGGAGTTACTCAGCAAGGAAAACAACTGCACTGTTCAAATCTTGCCAGTGACCAGTGATATGCATGCAGTGAAAAAGGGGCATTACAATTCAAAAGCATATGACAATGTGCGAGCTAAACAAATTGAGACCATAAACAATTTTACAGCATATTTGGAAGCGGCTAAGTATATTGCTAGTATCCTCCCCAAGTTCCCTCCTCAGCGTAGGCTTCCAGAGGACATAGATATCAACCTCCACTTCAGGGTCTAGTTAGGCAGCTGGAGCCTCTTCAGAGAAACATAAAATTGGAACAAAAAGAGAATAAGGCAAAAGGCAACTGATATTGTTTTTTGTGTAGAAAACCAATACTATTTTTGTACAAGAGAACCTTGTTATAAAATTTGTAATTCTTTCACCAACCTATCACAAGAGTATGTATTTTTAGCCACATGCATGAAACCAACGAGTTAATTTACAAATTGCTGAAACAGATATTTCCCTCCATATCATCAATAATGCATTCACTTCAAACTCATCAGCAACAAAATTAAAACAAAGTTCTTCCTTTCAAAACTCTCTCTTCACACACAGGACCTCAGTGACATAATCTCAGTATGTAACAGTGACCCTCTCATGAAATTCAACCACTTTGGTTCAACCACTACCTCTAGCTTGTATCTTTGAGAATAAATTAAGATTGAAGGCCTTCTCAGGTCTGTCAACTTTGTGTTGCTTTTATTCAGCAACAAAAACTCCAGCCAAGCAACACATCCATCAACAATGGAGACATGTCAGTTTTTCATCTGATGAAAAATAGTCCTACTCCACATGGAAGCTGAGAGCTCCAATTTTATACACAAAACTTCTCATCTTTATCCTATACAAGATAAACAAAAGGGGTAATTAATAAAGAAAAATCAAATGAAAAGGGAGGACAAGGAAACGCAGGCCCAACTACCTCAAATCATATCATACTCTCCCAGTTGGATTGATGTAGGCTGAAAACCTCCTGAGCACAGTATAGGCATGCAACCTATGCTAAAGAGCTTTCTACATCCCCAATTGACCGTTTGACCTCATCTAAGGTAAATATTCAGGTAAATCAAAGGCTTATGGTCCAACATAGTTGAAAATCTTAAAGCATTCTACAACTGCTTTCTATTTGACAGTGTAAACCACAATGCTTAAGATTAAAAAGTTAATTGACCCTAATTCACATTTCCTTCTATTCCTAGGTTAAATGAGAAGGAAATGTCATTCAGGCCAAAGCTCGTTGTCTTCCTTTGACTGGAGAGAGTCCATGATAAAAATGAGGGATCGCACAAAATAGAATTGTTAAATTACCGATTATCCCAAAAGCTTAAGTTATTGGGACAGGATAAATTTAATCATTTAACCACATACTTTTAACGCTCTCTCACGTATAGGCTGAAACTACCTTTTAATAAGTGAGGCCCAACATGTGGGAATTTAAATGGAAGGAAGAGTGGAGGAGACAGAGATCAAACCCAAGACCTCCTGCTCTGATACCATGTTAAATTACTGATTGTCCCAAAAGCTTAAGCTATTAGGATATGGTAAATTTAGCTATTTAACCACATACTTCTAACAAGAATGATAAAATAAGTAAATAAAACTAGCATTTTCAAGAAGAAACTGCTACACACCACGAAGAAAAGCATGATCTGCTTTCAAAGGAAATGGCTGGCCATCAAAAGTTGCGGTTTTTCTTTGTCTTCTTCAACTTCCATGGAAGCTTCAGCTCTTATTTCCTCAACCCTTTTATCCCAGATTCCATCTATTAGCTTCCAAGTTTCATCACTTATGATTTGAGTCTGCAAAAAAATTACTTGGACTTATGATAAGGTAAGATTCTATGAATGCATAGCAGTACTCAAAAGAATACATTTTCACATACCTCCATTGGGCGGGGTGCACCAAAGGTTGAAAATCCAACATTTCCAGGAGCAAATGTAACCCTCCCAGGAAGTGTGATCCCATGGATTCCCCATCGTCCAGCATAAATTAGGGCTCCATATTCATCAACTGGATTCACAGCTGGCTGAACAAGGAGTAATGGAGTTAATACCTCAGACATTCACATCATTTTAACCAAAAAGTTCTCACAGTATCAAAGGCAGCAAAAAATCTATAAATATTTTATTGTCCAGATGTTGTAATTGCAGAATGTAAGCAACAAAACATTATACTCTCAGTACTCAGTGGCAGAATGTGAAATTTTCATGAAACAGATCCAATATTTTCTTTATTAAAAAAATACACATAATTCTAATAATCTAGAAATGAATTATTGCTAAAAATATATTTTTGCTTCCATAGATGTCTCAGAGAATTAATATGCAAAGTTGCAGTACAAATATTTGGGTTCATATAGTGAGCATGTGAAAAGTTTAATCCATGTGATTATTCACTTTGTCATTTCATTATTGAGAAAATGACTACAAATATCCTTGGCTCAAATGGAAATTCCTCATTTGACTCATGTGGGAGGAGGGTGAGGTTGTAGATTCAAAACCCATCTAGTGCGTGTGTAATTGACCAACAAAAAAAAGTGCAAATAGGGTTTCTTTTTGTAATGTACAGCATAGCTAAATTTCATCAAACTTTCTTTCCAATTATGCTTTGTATTGTTTGAGGTGCTCCTCTCTTGTAAACTTTACGTACACTTGGATTGCATCCCTTAGGCATCATTTTAATTTTTTTTCCCAAAAAGTAAAAGGTTTTCACTGAAATAATCAAGAAAGGAAGAACTTTAGTACACAGATGTGTGTAGTAAAGTAAAATTCAATTATTTGCCTTTGGTAGAGATAATAAGCAGAAGTGCTACTGTAGGAAAATATACCATGACTTGTTCTTATAGTTTACACATCCTGAGCCTTTTATTTCACCTCTCCTCTCCAATCCTCAATCAAACTTGCATTCCAATTTATTTATTTTTAAAAAAATGTGTGACTAAGAACTTAACATGTCAGGTCAAACCATAATGCAGGCCAGTAGAACTTCCAAATAATCAGTTGAACATGAACAGAAAATTGTTACAGAGGGTGTACGGTTAAGAGTGATTGCCAAGCCTTATATATGTGCCCTGAACAACCTTTTTTTGGGGGGAGAGGGGCGAACAAGAGGAGAAAGATTGGTTTTTCATTAAGTGAGATACTCTCTCTCTCTCTCTCTCTCTCTCTCTCTCTCAGAATTTATAAGAAAAAATAACAACCTAGACAGTTTCAAAAATAAAGCAATAGCTGAAAAGCAACATACATTACATACAGGGATTAACATTAAAGAGTATCTCAAAGTAGTTTAAGTAGATATGACAGTAAGGAGCATTAAAAAAATAATAACAATAAATAAACACAAATAATCTCACTAGTTATACCATAGAGTAACATTGTATTCTCCTCCTGTCAGAAAAAACCTCCCAACAAGAACTGAATGTATACCAAATGTAATTAAACAGAATCCCTAAATTCAAGTACCTGAGGTATTTGTGGAGCCCTACTATATATGTCCCAAATTTCCTCAGCCTTAATTTCTCCCTTCTCGAGTAAAATATCTGCCCAACATTAAAACTTGCAGACCATCAATACCAACTATATGCAGACTGCAACTCTTTTATAACATGAAATTATAACATTAAACCATTTCACTAAAAATTTTAAGGTTACCAACTCAGAAGACCACTATTGACTGACAACCACATGCAATGGATTGTTCAATTTAGTAAATATGTGAATGAAAAATTAACATGACCTGTGATTGTCTCTACAGCTGAATGGTATTCTCTCAACACTGACGAGCATTTTTCCACAGCATAACGCATGTATTCATCTCTAAGTGCTTGTAGCTTGGCTGCAAGCTGTAAAAATTTTAAAAGTTACTCGTAAATAGATATGTACTTCAGAAAAGCTCTTGTTCTAACAATAGCACATATATATATATATTAAAGTTTTGTTAGCCAGATCCCTCAAATGTACATTTGGCACAAGATCACGTTGATTCCTGTAATATGCTTTCCCAAATGCAGTCATTCCTGTCTGCAGAATCAAGAATTCTGCACGCTTCGAAGCTTCTAATGTGGCCTTTGCAGAGATCCAACACACGTTGTCAACCCCAAACGTCTCCTCCTCAATTACTCTTGCTACAAATTGGCGATATCAGTAATATATAATCACATTGGCCAAAAAGCAAAAATAAAAAATAAACATGCAAATAAAATATTCAGTGAAGCACCATTCCTTGCTAATCAGGTTACTTTTTTCTGCACATGAGACACTATCTAGACATGCTATGCCCATTTGTATATTAATAACTATACAACCAAGAAGCAAAAACTTCTTCTAGTCTCAACCCAAAAGTGCTTTCCGGGTGGTACTAATCAGGGGAGTTTGTACGCTTGCAGTGAAGTAAAAGAACCTCTCTCAAATGGCTCACAAAGTCAGGCCTAGTCAACTTGGGGTATAGGCTGCAAAGCTCAGAGTTGCAACAAATAATTTGTAACACAGACATCGTCATGCTATGATGAATACAATGAAATAAATTACCATGACTATAATCAAAACACTGCTTAACCATATAGACCGTGCAAATTCAAAACTGGAAAAATTAGTAACTAGCAAGTTTCGAATCAATTAACTAAATAAGGCTCAGGATATTGTGCTACTTCAATCCTCAATGAATAAAACAGAACCATTGTCATCCATTTACAACCACTATTTCATGTATATTAAATGGAATGAAACCTAAAAGAATGCATAATGAATTTTTACATGCAAGAATTTGACAATCAACAAATAGTACAAAGTTTAAAGGAATGTAATTATCTACTCAATACAAGTTCAAACTTCTTGGAACTCAAGTGAAGCCATACTCAAGGAACTACATCTATGTGTTCCATCAGAAAGCCAAAAAGAAATAGTTTTTTAATTTACGCAAGCACCCAATGGGTTTTGAACCCACGATCTCACCCTCTCCCGAGAGAGAGAGAGAGAGAGAGAGAGAGAGAAATTTATAAATAAAGATGGAAAGAATATTTTATACCATAACTCAGATCGAATTATTTAAAATAAATAAATAAAAACCCAATTATAAATAAAATAAAAGCTACAGGGAGCTATCAAAGACAATTTTGCAAAACAACAATTTTGCAAAACAAGGTAAATGTTTTCATAACTTACGAGCACATGCACGCACAATTGAATTCACATAATCTGATTTTCTTGAGAAAACTCTTCCCGAAACTTCGGTATACTGCATATTTGGCTGGCTACGAATGGATTTTATATCTGTCTGCAAAAGATATGTACAAACATGAGTTTAACATGTTTCTAGGTAGGGAGCAAACTTTTGACTGAATGAGATAACAAGACAATCGACCTCAGTGAAGGGTCGGTAGGGATCTGGGAAGTAGCATGCAAGAACAGCAACAGCTGCTTCTCTGTATGCCAATCTCAGCTTTAGTTCCTCTGGAATTTCTTTACTATCTTCTTGGCCTGTTTCAAATGTGCCTTTTTGCTGCTCATTAAATGTAAAAAGTGAAAATGAGAATGCAATATTTGAAATTAATCATTAGTTACACATGATGTAAGGGAAGGGCTTAATCTTCCCCAGTAAGAGAGAGAGAATGGGAAAGGCACAACTGACCCTTTTCAAAGCCTCTAGCAACTCTTCTCGTCCAATGTAGTCCAAATCTTTCCGGGCAGTCAAAATTCCAGCTTCATTCCTGTCATTCAATTCAAGAAAGCATCAGGCTCAAGCTTCTGATGTTGACTTGAGAAAGGATAAATGGACAAAGAATAGATTACAGTATATTCTGCAACTCTGCCCCAGTAAAATCTTCTGTAAGCTCTGCAATTTCCTGAAGGAGAACTTCCTTTTCCTCCTCAGAACGAAAATACTTATTTCTGGCATGCACCTGTTTCACAGAAAATAAATATTAAAAAAAGTAACAAACAATTTTCTATTGGGGGTTTCGGTGGCTTGGATGATGGTTGTGGCAGCTCAATGGTGGTCATAGATATGAGGGTTAGGGAGAGGGGCAAAAGGAGCGAAAGCAGGGTTTCAATAGTGTGTCAAGGGTGGTTGGTGTAGTTATGTCAGTTTTGAAATATCCCTAGTGACGACCTCACCAATCCCATTGGACCAAAAAAAAAAAGTGCCACCAGCTACTGCCACCGAGCATGTCAGCGACTACCATAAGCAGTCAGTGTAGCTTGCCAACATCAATTCAGCTAAGTGACATCTGTAATTTGTACACCCCCATATGAAACATGTTGTCAATACCAAGACAGCATTTCAATTTGTCTATGTACAAGGCACCAGACCCTTTTAGTTTGATGGCATAAAATAATTTGTGTTTTTTTAAACATGTATTTACATACAAAAAGTAAATCAATTGTAAATGTAATGTGGAAGACACAAGAAGACTTTTATTTTAATTTAGTATTATTTATGTTTGCAAGTCAATTGTATTTTTATGTTTTCAATCCTAGTAGTTTATTACACTATTAGTATTTTAATATTTGGAAGCAAGGTCATTCCCTTTATTTTTCCTGTCTATCAATTTTATTGTTCAATTTTTCTGGCTGTCCTGCATCAAAATGTCATGACCCAAGGAAACTGTTAACTACATCTACACTATACTCCAAAAGGACTAACTATATTACAATTAGGGTTCATCATAACTGCTTATATAACAATTATGGTACACACCCGATGTGAAACTCAACACACAATGCTCTAATCCAATCCAATCCAATCTCAAATCCACTTCAAGTATCACAATTTCCTTTAAATTCCTAATTTCCTCATCAGGGCCCACATTGCTAGAGTGCCCCTGAGCCACATGGTGCTATTAGGTTGGCTCTGATACTATTCTTTGAACCACTGAGCTAAGGATGGCAGCACATGCTACTAACCAAGGCAAACCAAATGAATTGGAAATTGGACTAGATTACATGAGTGTGTTCGTCTGTTGTATAGGCATCTGTTGAGTCCCATATCGTACTTGCTCTATGTCAATCAAAGCTATATAAGCAATTACAAGCCCTAATTATAACTTGACTTTTAGAGGTAAAATGCCGATTTGGCTAGCACTTTCCCCAGGGTGTGACAATAACATTACACACATACAAGATAACTCAGCCTAACATATAAAACAAGGAAAAATATTAATATAAGTCATTGATTGTAGGAATTTTATATACTATTCTATTAAAGCTCAACTTATTTATCTTTAGTAGTTAAAAGAAAAAATATATATGTTAAAAAGGCTTTAAGATAGCCAGACATTAGGATAGTAATGAGTGGTACAAGCAGACACAATTCGTTATGGCTGGTATAGGCCAGTGTAAACAATAAGCAAGACAGTATGGAACAGATAAACCATCCCAGATTTTTTAAGAATAATGTGTACTGGCCAGTACAAACCAAGGCCCGACAGGATTGATAACACTGCTAGAGATATCAAGTGAAAAAAGCTAGAATTTTTGTAATGAAAAGATATTAAGGGAAATACCTTTAATATGGCCAATCTACCATCTTTCGATGGCAAACCAACTCTTATGATCTTGTCAAAACGGCCCTTCCTCAAGAGAGCAGGATCAAGAATATCTAGTCTATTTGTTGCACCTATGACTAGCACCTGACAAGACCAAGTATGCCAGTTAAACCAGACAGTCTTTCTTTTCCAGGAAGAGTTATAAAAGCGTACCTGTGATGTAGAAACTTTAAATCCATCCATTTCAGTCAGTATCTGAAGTAGGCCTTGTTCCCTTTCTGCACCACCCTATACATAAAGCAATGAAATGGTCAAGGCTGTAAAGGCAGTCTGGAGCTTTCTACTGTTATAAATATTCTGCTGGTGTGATTAAGGATTATGACTATGAAAAACATAAGAGCACATGTAAAGCCATATCTATTCAGCAAAAAAATATATGTAAAACTATGTCTAGATTCTAAAATTAACATGGTACAGTGTTCACAACAATCTCATTTAGATTTCCAGTTAACATAGCTTCATATGGTATGACATACATTAAGAATGTGTTTGGATAGAAGGGGAAACACATCAGACAAGTTATAAACTTAGGGTGAGATTTTCAGTGTGTCGAAGAAAATTTTTGAAAATAAATTGCCACTTCCAGATAGATAGCAAAGCTGCTGTTTAGAAAATGTTGGATGCTATTTAGT
Source organism: Castanopsis chinensis (assembly GCA_032878915.1). Classification (NCBI taxonomy): domain Eukaryota; kingdom Viridiplantae; phylum Streptophyta; class Magnoliopsida; order Fagales; family Fagaceae; genus Castanopsis; species Castanopsis chinensis. The sequence goes on from JAVQMG010000122.1 coordinate 23,192,147, forward strand.
TTGCTCTAATGTCAAGCTACTTAGTAGGCCATGTGCTATACAAAAACATTAAAAATCGACCATATAAATAATGTCATGTTTCACTGTTTCTCTTAACTTATCATCCCTATAATTTTTTTTTCCTATATAGGTAAATACACAACTTCTGCATCCACAAGAGATTGAACTCATGACTTAACCCTCTACCCTTTACCTTTTCTTTTTTTTGGGTGAGTATTAGAAATTCATTAAAACTCAGAAAGTGCATACAGGATGTATACAAAAACACATACTATAAATAAAAAGGAAAACAACCAAGAAATAGAGAAGAAAAAGAGAAATATTTTGCAGACTAGCATGCAGCAATTGCTGCATAATGGGTTATCTGGCAGCAAAAATAAAGCAACACGTGTCCAAGGATTATGTGCAGGTGGACCCTTGGACACATGTTGCTTTCTTTTTGCGGCCACATAACCCATTATGCAGCAATTGCTGCATGCTAGTGTGCAGCAAAACTTTCCCGAAGAAAAATATACAAGACTAGAATTTATCGGCTAGCAAGTAAAATATCTATTATCTAACAACTCCAACAAAGAATTCACAGACAAAGAATAGGAGTTGAAAGACCACTCATAAAGGATCAACAGAACTAAACTGTTTTTTTTTTTTATAGGTAACAAAACTAAACTGTTATAACTAATGGTTGATACAAATACAAATTTGGAAGGTATAAAGTCAGCAATTGTAGCCTCCATGGTATTTCTTATAATTTAGAGATGCTTATAAGAGCTTTGATGTAAATTATATATTGAACTTCCATTAATCCCCTAAACATTTTTCTTTGTTAAGTAACAAAAATTTTAGGGTTAATTGCACTTTGCCTCCCTAAACTATGGGATCAATCTCAATTTCCCTCTTAAACTTTAAAAAGCAATGTCCCCCTGATTGATTGGTAATAAGCAAATTGCCCTCCACTATGAACAATTTCCGTTAAATTGTTTTTTTAACAGAATATTCTCTCTCTTTTTTGAACTTGTGCCCAATCTAAAAATGTAATGAACATGTCAAAAAAAAAAAAAAAAACAACAACAACAACAACATTATTGCCAGACTTGAGCCATAATCACAAATGAATCAACATTTGCAATCTTAGAAGATTGTGCATATAGCATTTTAATACAAAGCCTACATGTAGTTTATAGTCAAAATAGCATTTGTAGAAAACATGGCAGAAAATGAAACCACAACGGAGTGATATTCATTAACCAAGAAGTCAAGTAAGCAATATTTCTAAATTATATCTTACCCCTCCAATATCAGGTCCACCACGCTTGCTACCAATAGCATCTATCTCATCAATAAATATAATGGAAGGTGCAAACGATCTGGCACTAGAAAAAAGATCCTTAACACGAGATGCTGCAACACCTACAAACATCTGGAAAAAGCTATTCTGTCAGCCAAGTATCATTTAATTTCCAAGAATCCAAATTACTTGAACCAAAACAAAGATGACAACCACCATCAGGAAGCAAGTACTAAATGCTGGAATAGAATTATACAGAACATTTCAATGACCATCCAACAAAATAAATGGAGAATGAGGCAATTGTAATATGGCTGGCCAAATAGTTCAAGTTAGGGCACTAAGGATCTAAGAAATGAAGGCAGATTATGCTTCTTTGAGAAGAATGTCAACCAATTAAAGCAAACATAATTTTTTTTAAGTAATAAACAATTTCATTAATGGTAAAGGAAATATAAAAAATAAAAACCAGTAGGCTTCACCCCAATACACAGGATGTATACAAGAGCCAAACCGCTAAACCCACATACAAGTATGAAAATTCAACATATCTAAAAACTCAATAAAACTTGATGAGGTAGCTGGAAGCATAGCTCTGATCCATTCATGAAGTGTCATTTAAAAAAACATTCTTCAATCTATCTATCAATTGTCTCCTTTCCTTCAAACATTCATGCATTCTGGTCTTTCCAAATACACATCAAACATATAGGAGGGCCTTCCAAGCATTATTCCTTCATGCTTACCAAACCTCCCTTCCTAACATTCTAGAAGCCTGACTACAGTTCACAACATCACAAAGTTAATTCCAAGCAGAACACCATATTCAACAATTCATGAGCAACATTACAATTGAGAAATACATGATCCATTAATTGGATCTGCCATGCACATACAGCACTAGTCCATGATCAAAATACCCTTTCTATGCAAGTTATCTTTTACACAACACCACCGTCCAGACCAAGAAAGCCACTCTAAGTGGCGCCTTAACCTTCCAAATGATTTTCTGAGGAAAAATTTAAATTAATTTTTAACTTAAAAACCCTTGCTTCTCGATGGGAGCCAAGTTAAACTATCCTCACCCCTTACATTGACACACAACATTTAAGTCCTCTTAAAAATTAGTCATAGGATTAGGATCTAATTCCCAGTCTTGTAAAGAAAGGATCAAAGTGGGGCTCCAAGTCCATGGAATACCTCAATTTGTCCATTCTAAGTATTTTGTGACCCTTGTACTTCTATCCCTTGCAATGTAGTAAAACTAAGGATAAGCATCCTTGAGCAATCTGTCCCCACAGCAATGATCATGTCAAAAACTTTCTCAAGCCATCTCTGACATCAAACTGAATAAATCTCAAGAATTAATCCCATCAAATTTCATATATGCTTCCACAGGCTAACTCCATGAGGCCCCCTAGAATCTTCCTCCTTCTCTCCCCCAACACCCCCCCCCCCCTCTCCCCAACAAAAAAAATAGTCCATACTGGTAAAAACCAATGATCCACTTTTTTGTAAATATTAAAAACCTTTCTCTGAAGTTTAATTTATTTCAGCTTCAGACGTCCTCAATAAGAAAAATATATGCTTACAAAAACATATTGGGGTATATTTTTCTTTCAAATTTTTTTGATGAGTTAGATTTGACGGAATGGGGAAGGAAAGATTCAAACTAGTGACCTCCGCTTCATATGACATGATTCCCAGCTGATTGTGCTACCCTTAGGTTATATGTGTATTTATTATAATCTTACAACCAATATTATAACTTTTTATTACCTGTTCAGACGGAGACATATGCGAAATCACATGTCAACAATGTTCTTGGCTATAAAATAAAGTTTTACTATGAAGAGTTGTTTTATAAGTATCGCTTCAACACCCTTTTTTTTTATAAGAAAAAAGTTCAAACACTTCTCGATTTATGCGTGTCATCCTTGCACAAGGGCCACACTAATCTTCTCTATATCATTCCAATTTTATCACTATACCACCATATTTCAATCTTTTGTACTGTTGTATATCGTCCAAGACACATGCATATTTAGGATCATTTGTAGTGATGATACCATATTCTTCAATCACTCCATTCTGTTGAAGAGTTGTACCTAGAATGACCTCAGAATCTATGGTAAACAAATAAAATGATTTTATTTCTATAAGATTTCTAAATGGGGTCTTTATTATTCCAGGCTATGATAGTTATGCAGGGATAGATTTGATCAAAAGAAGGTTTAAGAAGAAATTACAGCAACAAACAAGATTAAAGTAAGAAAAAGATAATCAGATTGAAGTTGGAACAATCAAGGTAGAATATTGGTTAACTGATTAAATTCATCATTTTGGTTAAAATGATTAAATTCATCATTTCCTAATAGCTGAAACTTTTGGGACAATCAGTACTTTATCATGGTATCAAAGTAGATGGTTAAGTTCAAACCCCATCTCTACCTCCTATTTAAAGATTTCCAAATGGGGTCTTTATTATTCAAGGCTATGATAGTTATGCTGGGACAGATTTGATCTAAAGAAGGTTTAAGAAGAAATTACAGCAACAAACAAGATTAAAATAATAAAAAGATGACAAGATTGAAGTTGGAACAATCAAGTTAGAATATTGGTTAACTAATTAAATTCATCATTTCCTAATAGCTAAAACTTTTGGGACAATCAATACTTTATCATGGTATCTGACCAGATGGTTAAGTTCAAACCCCATCTCTACCTCCCATTTAAAAATTTAAAAATCCCATGTGTTGGGCCCCACTTATTAAGGCTAAGTCCAAGCCCAAATGTGAGGGTGACTGTGAGTGTAAGAATATTTGTTAAATGATTAAATTCACATTTTCCTAACATCTTAAGCTTTAAGGACAATCGGTTATTTATCAAATCAAATATCAATTTCTAGTCTCAAAGAGCTCAAGAAATGTGAAAATCTGAAATTTCATGAAATAGATAACAAAAGGGTGCCTACAATAACTCAAAAGAGGCTACATATAACAACCTTTGGTAACCCTAGAATCCTAAACATTCATCTTAACCAATATTCTACCTTGATTGTTCCAACTTCAATCTTAACCCCAGAGAAATAAAAGACAATGTACCAATGGGCCTTTTATTCCCTTCGGGCTTAAATTATCCTACAACCTTTATCTACACCAACTACCATCCTTCCAGATTATACAACCTTTGACATTAAGAAACATCAGGCCTCACCTCAACAAAATCAGTGCCATTTGCTGCAAAGAAAGGAAGTCCAGCTTCACCAGCTATAGCTTTAGCTAACAGTGTTTTACCAGTTCCAGGAGGTCCATGGAGAAGCACACCTTTTGGGCTGTAGATGCCTTTGTCTTGAAAGTCTTCATCATTTTTTAAAATCCTTACAATCTCCTGTAGTTCTCTCTTTATATATTCCTGGCCAGCAAAATCGTCAAATGTAACACCCGTAGATTCTTCAGCAGATATAAATTTGGCCCTAGTGGAAAGGTAGCTAAAAGTTAGATCCATGGTGTTCAGTTGCAAGAATCATTCCCCAGCTATGTTCACATTAGAAATATGTCTGTTTGCCACTTATAAACAAAAGTAATACTAATAAAATCTGTTATGTAAAGTTTTAATGATCTAATTGCAAAAACTCCTATGACTCAAAACACCAAGGCAATGGCTTATTAGAGAAGAACCCTTAGTCATAATTCTGTAGTATGAAAAGTTTGAAGAAATTAATACCAGAAAAATGATAAAGATACAATTAGCATACACAAATACTATTACAAGAGCAACTCTACTAGGACTGGCAATAATGATGCTATGAGAGAAATCAGATTTCCCTACTTTTAAACATATAGCAACAATAGGCAAAATGACTAATATCAACCAGCTATCCATAGCATGAAATGAAACAAAATTTAATACCCAAAACCAAATTACCAAGAAATCACTTCCTACATACCGACTCTTGCCTAAGGATCCAAGCGCACGGCGCTTCAGTGGCTGCCTGGTTGTTTTGCTTGGACTTCCCAAGTCACAAGGTATTAACTTTGCATAAATTGGTCTCATCATGCTATCAATCCAAAGATATAATGCAACAGATAGGGCAAGCCGCATGGACCATATGACTGCAGTTGCAACAGTTGAGTACACTTCTGCAGGTACTGTGTCCACATTAAAAACATCAACATTTACCATTTGCTGATGCAACTTGTGCCAAACATCATTCCAGCAATCAATCGGCATACGGTCCACAACATGACGCCGAAAAACAATATCTTTCTTTGAATTCCCTTTTGTTCCTTCCATTTTTCCATCTCTATAGTATGGTAGGATTACTGTGGAAACAGGACAAAAGATCATTAGCAGAGTATTTCAAGGAAATAAAGATGACACATGAACGGTGACAAAGTTCTAGGCAGTCTTTTGGCATTAAAAGTTGCCATTAGAGACACAAGAACAACATGTTTATTTCTAGAGGCTAAGCTAGCTAAAACACTATAATGACAAGTGAACTGCTCAGAGAACAATTTTGAACCACAGTGCCCAAGCACCACAAGAGGTGCTGGAACCACTGGGGTATCCCTTGAACCCAAAAACTGCTCAGATGTGCCTCTTGGATAACCCAATTGAACTTTTAAGTGTAAAATTAACTGGATGCCAGAACTTGAAGGCACAGTAGTAAATATGTGCATGCACATCAAGTTACGAAAAGGTAAAGGAAAAGGAAAAGTGAAATGCCAGATGCAATATGGAATTTAGGGAAAAGGCTATCATATGGAATTCTAAGTTTCACTAGACTAAACAGTGTTTGACATAGTCTTAAGTATCCCCATATGATTTGATCTTCTGCATAACTTTAACCTGTGAATTCCAATTCTAGCATGTCCAACAAATTCTACAAGGCCGACAAAGAGGCAATGCAAATAATCTGTAACCACACAGGTTCTGACTTCACCTACAGTTCATTTATATTTATGTTACTACATCTGCCTCTCAGTCTTTGTTGCATATTTCTCTATGAACTACAAGTTGATGTACAGAGTTATGTGCTTCAATTGACCGCTGGATGGTACTTTAGCTAAAAGCTCAACATATAAGTAGACAAACCGCCAAACCAATTCTGTAATGTAAATTTATCTGGTTAAACTCCACCTAGCACCTAGGTAAATTCATTTGTACAGAAATAATCTAGTTGAAGCAACTCAGGAAGAATTCGTCCCAAACCACAGATTCAATTTAAAATTTGCATCACTAGAGGCATTCTAGGAGTATTTTTGCTAAATCATTATATAAATATTCTAGAAAGAATGTATATCAATCTTGAACACCAGACTCAAAAATAAAAAGTTCACCACCAAGCAGGGCCACTGTGTCAATTTCTTCTTATTTATAACTTGGTCTTCACTTAGCCCCAATTAATTGGAATTAAGGCTTAATTGAGTTGAATTGAGTTTAGTAAGTTCATTATCCTCACACCTACAACAACCAAAATGTTCCCATATAAATTATTCACATAGATAGGTAGAGTTGAAACATGATTACATGTGCAAAATACTCCAGTGCATTTCTCCCTTTGAGTCAGAATAAATATGTTTTCAAATCCTCTCTATAAAGTTAAAGGTATATGTTCCCGCATGAATTCCAGCAACAACTTTTTCTGATTGTCTGTATACAGACTATAGTTCATGACATTTTGCCAATTTAACCACCTAAACAATTGACAAGTTCAACAACGCTAAGAAAAAAAATCTCAGGAGGAGAAGTATTACACACAAAAATGACCACCAAAAGAGTTTAAGATTTACGTAACGAATAACACCAGTTAAAAAACACTTCCAACCTGATATTGTTTGACCATAATTTGAGTACTCCATGAACTGGACATTGTTTGAGTTAAGAAGTTTCCAGAAATCGCTAAAGTCGATCCTGTGCGAGTTCTCAGGATCCCACTGTGTTCCTTTCAATTTTCCACGCATAGCCAATAAGGCCCTGCTCCAATCTGAAGCCATGACAAGCTGCCTCTCTAACTGCATATTGGCCTTGTTCTCAAGTTCCTCCATCTTATTTATTCGTTGTCTCTCTGTATCCTTCAATTTCTGAAACATTGCCAAAACTGGAAATTTTTAGAAATTGAGAAGTCCAAATGATTTATACATTCTGCCAAATGAGTATGTCAAACATTTTTCCCAAACATAAACTAGTAAACAGCAGGGATGTCAGATTTTGCAATTACTTTGGTCCCTAAATTTAGCATGCTACAAATAACAAAAAAATGAAATGTGAATATAATTTACACATGTTTTTCAGCATCCTTTTTTAATTGATAGACACATAAACTGATAGGAATGTCTCAGTTGCCTCCTATTTGGGTGGAGAATGTAACTGGAATCTAGGATGCTCAGACATGGACATGGAAATGGAGACGAACACAGACACAGTATGGGTACAATACAGCAACACAAGCAATTTTTGAAAAATTATAATATGATACAGTAAATAGGACACCATTACGACATTGGTACGGCACCCCAAATGAAGTGTCTGTGCATCCTAACGGAATCCTCAGTTTACCCGATCACCACACAATTGGGAATCAGAGTCTGTGGATAATTTCTTGAATTTGTTATATTTTAATTTCCGTGGTAGATTAGAGGAGGATAAAATAGTGTGAAAACTTGTGAAGGCTGGCAATTTTGGAGTGCACTCTTATCATGAAGCTTTGAGGGGGGCTAACTTTGATTGGAGGAGTATTGAGGGAATCAGTTAAACATGTTCTACTCCATTGTACGATGGATAGGATTATTTGGTCTTTTGTGTGGACACTATTTTGAGTTTCAACGAGTTATGCCAAGGATGGCAGTTCAAATGCTAAGCTCATCTGCTGAATCATGGAAATTCTAAATCTTGGAAAATGGCTCCATTGTGCTTCTTGTGGAACTTCTAACGGGGCAAACCATAAGATCAAACAATCTCCATTTTCAATCCACTTTTACTGTAATAATTACCAAAAGCAAGAGTGCCCTCTCATAATTACACAAACACAGTGAAAGTAAGTAAATTTCATACACCTAATCAGCTCAACTAAGCCTAATCCTACTTAGCTTAGTTGAATTCACTCAAAAACCCCCCAAAAGGAAAAAGAGTAGAAATTTAAGAACATAGTTCACTTACTGAAAATAAAAAAATACACCGGATGTCATAAACCCAATTCAGCTTAACCAATCCTAATCCTACTTACCTTAGTTGAATCAGTTTTGCCATTACTCAACAAACCCAAAAAATAAAATAAAAGAAAAGAAAAAAACCTGAAATATCTGAGCAGACTCAGCATCTTCCTCTGCATCTGTGGATACTACAAGTGAGTCAGAAGGCGCAGCATTGCAAGCACTAATTGTAAGCTTGCTGTGGTTATTTAAAAGCACTGAGAGACTATTGGAGCGGGAACGTAATTTGGCTCTAAAACTAAAAGCATTGGTTTTTCTAGAAGAATAGGATAAGAAATGTGATGGGCAGTGGCAGTGGCAGTGGCAGTGGCAGTGGCAGTGAGCGAGAAGGGTTTTAGTGGGTGGTTTCGGGATTGGGAGTTGAATTTGAATTATGGGATTTGAAACCTGAGATATCATATTGAAATCTCTATTCTACCGTCAAAAAATGGCTTTGCTTCTTTTGTTCCTCTATTTTCAATTTCAAAATATAATATATGTAGGATTCCACTTTTTTCCTGCCACTCTTCTACTTCTACAAGCGCCTTCAGATTTTGTTTGGCTTTTGGGAGAAGACAAAAGTTTCGGCACGTTTTGCTCTCTATGAAACGGCCGCGTTTATGTACAAGTGGAGGTTCGTTGGCTGGCTCCAGAAAATGTTCTTTTATTTTGCAAATAATCCAAGTCAAATATAATTATGCTTTTGTGAATATGAGACTCAATTTAAATATGGCAAGTTTCAAGGGACCATTGGATAAGGATACAAAGTCACTCATGGTTTAATAAGAGATCTGGGGTTTTAATCTGATGACAAAAAGCTATTATTAAGAGTGGATGTCATAAGTTAAAACTCTCTCAAAAAAAATTAACCAAATTATTTATTAACAATTTATGGCTTAGTTCTAAAAAAAAAATTATAATTGTTTATCTAATGAATGAGCCAATTTAAGGACTAGGCGTAGGCTCCATTATTAAAAAAACCTAATTCAAATATATTAATGTGTTTGTGAACAAGTTTGTAAATATAAGACTCAATTTATGTATGCATATAATTATGTATCTATGTCTAAAGATACACTCAAGTAGACTTTAGATCGGATCATATAAGTTTGTAAATAAGTTCATTAGGTATAAATTTTTTTTTTTTAATTTATATTGATGTAACTAGTCCATTTTTATAGGGAGAGTTATATAATTTTTTTAAAAATACAAGGTTGGTGAGTCTAATTTTTGTAAGTTCATATATGAAAATATATTATTTAATTAACTCAAATAATATAATTTCAATTATAATTTAGGTATTAAGTATTAGCTTAGATTTGAAAGGGATAAACTAGTTTAGTTGTTGTGTTACTATGTATGATAAAAGAATAAATTAATCAAGTAACTTGTAAACAAGTCCAACATTATTTGGCAATAAAATGAACGAAGTTTAAACCTATACACTAATTTGGTGACAAACTTGAACTTGACTCATATTCGAGAAAAAATAAATTAATTAACTGAACAAACATAAGATTTTGGTCCTATTCTATTGGCCTGTAGGGTCAAAGTAATGATTAATTGTCTTTTTTTGTTTTTTTTGGTGAAAAAGTAATTGTCTTATATACATAAAATTAGATATTTCATATGAGAGAGTATGAGGTTCTGCAATGTGGCGCATTACTTGATATTCTCTTTAATTATGCTTCCATGTCATCAAAATATACACTTATATAAAAGTATTAGTTTATTAAATCAACCAATGAAATAAGTGCACATATTAATTATTTTTATTAATAAATCTATATGATTATTTTTATAAATTTTATATAAAAAGCTATTTTTATTTGAAATAATAATAATAATAAATTTATAAAATGATATTCATCCTCATGTTTAGTTGGTTTGACAACAATTGACACAAAAGCCATTAAAACTAAATATTTATGAAATTCACTAAAATTAATCTTATGATTTTGTGGGGGAGAAAAATCCTTCAAACTCATCCTAAACTATTTAATTGGATGTGAATATTGAAAATCTAATCATCAGATTACATTTCCTTTATATTCTTAACACACATGTCAATTTTTGGTCAAATTGTATATTATTTACTATACAATAAATAAAATTAATTTTTATGTATAAATTTATACTGCAAAAACTTAAAATTTAAACGTTTTGATTGATGAAATATCTATTGATCTTTGATATTCTTGAAATTTTACAAGAATGGAGGATATAATAAAAACAAGCAATCCAATTGGATTTTCAAAATTCACATCTAATAAAAACATATAAGAGACTTTTGAAGGGTTTTTCTCCAAACTAATTTAGAGAGAAACATTTTTCCTATAGGGGAACCAACATTTTATTATTTATTCTATATAATTAAAAAATGATAATAAAATGACTATATTTATTTTTTATATTAATTATTTTAATTGGTGTATTCATTATTTATGTAAAATGAAAATTTGATATTATTTTTAGAATATTTATGTGTGAAAATTTTGATTTGAAATATGATATTCTTGCTCAAATTTTGTTGCTTTTGCAACAATTGAAACAAAGTCTAACAAAATTATAAAAATAAATAAATTTAATAACACACAATCAATAATGTACAAAATAATTGAAGGATATTTGCATTTTTATTTGATCAAAACAAAACTTACATTATTGAGTAGACATGAAACATGTCTATCTATATCAGTCAATATATCATGTAATTTTTAAGTTTATAAACACACATAGTATGATCAAATCACTATACCACCCTTGTTGTCTTTCTATTTTGCCAAATACTAAAAATTAAAAAAATTTATAAGCAAAATTATTCAAAATCAGGATTTTCAAAAATGCTCATTCCCTTAAATATTTTTAAAATAGCGTCAATTGAGAACAAGTTTTAAAATCTCATTTAGCCAAATCGGCTTATATCCTCCGCAGTCCGCACCATTCAGTATTCACCTTGTAATGCAGTTAATTATAAATGCTTTAGTGATATAAATATATATATATATATATATATATATATATATATTGGGTCGAATATGAGTGATTCTATTGTTGGAATTTTTTTTTTTTTAGAGAGTTTCAACTTATTATGTCCACTCCTGATGATAGCTCTTTATCATCAGACCAAGACACCAATCAGCTTTTGGTGTAGGCGGGGTTTAAACCCCAGATCTCTTATACAATCATTAGAGACTTTACAAATTGAGCTAACTAGAATCTACCTATTGTTGGATTTCTTTGTTTTAGATAAGATTCCTATTTGAATGCCGAGAAAATTGTTATATAAAAATAAAAAACCTAGTAGTTTACTTAATTTTATGAATTTAGGAGGTTATTGTTTAATGTCATTTTCCTTTTTTCTTATACAACATGATTTTTAATTAATGAAGTATACTATATATATATATATATATATATATATTTTTTTTTTTAGAATCAATGAAGTCTACGAATGTATGAGTATAAATGAGATTAAGTAGGTGGACCATTTTTATATTTGAGGTTTTTTTTTTTTAATCTGTTTATTTCTAAAGAAAATTATGATTTTTGTAAAAATGATAAAGTGACACCAAGTCGCCAGAGGAGGGAAAATAGAAAGGAAAAAACAAATAAAAAAGGGAAAAAAAAGTGAGAGAGGTGTAGACAAGGGGAAATAAAATAGGGAAATTATTGTGTACTCTCGGAGTACCATAAATGTATATTCTTTTCTTTCACATGAATGGTGAGTCTCAATAATTAAATTTCATGGTGGAACCCACCATTCATATAAGAGGAGGGAGTACGCATTTATAGTACTCCGGGATTACCTAATAATTTTCCATCAAAATATATATTTAAAAACACTATTTTTTTGTCTTCATGTGGAAAAAAGTCTAAAGACATAATATTAATGCATTAAAACTAAGTAATTTTCAATTGAAATAGCACTTAACGATCACTTCATTAAATGAAAGGATGATTTTTTTTTAAAAAAAAATTTGGTAACGATAGGTACATATCTACATTTTGGAATTTAGAGTCCCTAAATCAAAATTATTTTTTACTTTAAATGTGTAAATTGCAATTTAATAAAAAAAATTATTTCAAAAGCATGTTATGTGATTTGACTCGCATAAAAATCATTAATATTTTATATAATCTTTATAGTAGTTGTTGCGACGAAGATTGTGTAACAATGGTGATGGTGATGGTGATGGTGATGGTGAAAAGCAATGGTTGTGGGTGGCACTGGTGATGGCAAGGTACTCGGCAACATAAAAGAATAAAATAAGTTAAGGCATAAGGTTTTTCATTTCTCAAAATTTAAAAATAAACCCCTTTGACTTGTTTTCAATTGAACATATATCATTGAATGTTACTTTTTGTCATACCAAACATAAAAAATAAATAAATAAATTACATATATATTTTTTTGCTGAGAAAAATGGGTAAGAGAGCAACCCAAGTTAACGTCTTTCATTTGAGTGTGATCATAGTACCCCTACCTGTTGGGCCCATCTGGATGAACTATTGTTGTGCACCCAGCCCCATCGAAGATGCTAGTTAGCATGAGTCAAGAGTATGGAGTTATAACCTAGGCATTTTCCATTGCGAAATTCGAATATGGAATCTCCACCTCCCAAACCCTTAAGAATGAGCCTATGACTACCAAAGCAACCACCCCCAAAGGCAAATTGCATAAAATTAAACATTTACTAAATGCAAGTATTATTTCTCTTATCATTTTTTTAAGCAGGCATGAAATATTTTGCTCTTGCAAATAATCATGTTGATTTAGGAACACAAAACCAAGGATGGACCTAGAATTTCAAATTAGAGAGAACCAGAGAATAAGAAAAAAAAATTCAAATAGGTATCTATATAATATTAACAAATTATAAATACGCAAAATTGTTGTTTCTTAATACATTAAGATGCAATCATCTATCAACAAAGACAAAAAATATATATATATATATATAATGTTTTTTTTTTTAATCCTAGGCTGGCTAGGATTTAAAAAAAAAAAAAAAAAAAAAAAAATTAGAGCATTCACAATAGTGATACTAAAAATGTTAGCTATTTGCACCTCAAAAAGCTACTTAATCTATTTTACCACATTACTTTTTAATACACTCAACACTAAATATTCTATTTTTTTACCACTTCATTTAAAATAATATAAACAACTTATTAAAATAATAAACGAAGAGAGAGAATTTGAGTTTTTTAATTAAAAGTAAATAGATAATCTTAATAAAATATTGTATTTTGTTTTTATCAACTTGTTACAATCAATTGGTATTTATATCGATTTACTGTAGTTACAAAAAATTTAACTTTAACTTCTCTAATAACATATAATTTTTTTAGCTCTTTGGTAGTAATATAGTTTTTTTTGCAAAAATACAATCACTATTGTGAATGTTTTTATTGTTTTTTTAAGTTTTTGAGTTGGATAGCTGGTAGTTAGAGGGAGATCTAAAAGGTTTTGAAAAGGGTGCTAGCTATAAAAATGATATAATAAATAAATAAAACCGGGGGATCCGGCCCTACCTGAGTCCGTCCCTATACCCAAAAAAAAAAAAAAAAAAAAAAAGCCATTTACCAACACTTCCTCTTGATATGAATGACTATAATCAAAGGGTATGTGGAACCAAAAAGAACCCACACTAGACTAGACTAAGTGCCGGTTTGGATCCAGCTGATGCGTCTGGCGTTTCCGTTTCTGCGTTTTCTCTTTTTTTTTTTTTTTTTTTCAACGTGCATGAACAGTAACCGGCACTGTTCATGCACTTTTTTTACTGTAGCGGTACTGTGCGGAGACAAAAATCACTGTTTGACACTGTTCATGCACTGTTTGGCACTGTTCATGCACTGTTTATGTACTTTTTTTAATAATTTTTTATAAAAAATGGGTCCCGCAATACTATTCATACATTAAAAAATTATTTTGCTACAGTGATTTCAGTTTCAATTTTCAGTTCAGCAAAAATAAGCTCTATCCAAACGGACCCTAAATCTAATGGTACAGTGGTGGCTTTATTTATTTATGTCATTCAGGCCGTCGTTTTGAAGTACATATGCATTCAGGGTAGGGATTTTCATAAAAGGATTCTTCCGTCCTGAAACGCGCTCGGCCTTTAATTCCTTGCATTGGACCTTTTCTTTTCCTTGGAGCTCCTTGCCTGCAAATTTGGTCAAAGTTAGACGACAAGGTCTTGGTTGGCGTTTTACTAACTAACTCAGGAATTAAAAAAGGAACAGCAAATATATCCTCTTTACATGTTCGTTCAGCCGTAATGAAAAACAAACACATTGGTGCTATTCAATTATGTCAAGTGTTATTGGAGGTGGTATACGGTGCATTTGGCTCACAATGTGTGGTCATATTAAATAAATATTGTTTACCTGTTCTCATGCATTTGGCGCACAAGAGATGAAAATGAGGATCCTTCTTTAAGCTGTCCAGTTTCCAGCTTATCAAAAAATTTGACAAGACCCTTCCTGAAAATAAAGTACATGATGAGACTCGGGGAAATCTTCATATTCAAAAAATTGTCAAGCCTAATAAGGGAGAAACATTCCCAATGAAATAGGCTTTAGGTGCCACCATCAAATTTGAAATTGGATGGTACACAACAAACTCAATAAATGCAACCAGCAGAATCCAGGAAAACAACTCAATAAATGCAAGTTAAAGATTGTAAGTTGTCTGCATACTATCAAAATAAATGGCTGAAAAGAAAAACAGGCTAATTAAATACCATTTCTTTTTCCATAGTATATACGGGTTAGGGAATTCCTCAAGAGGCTTAATGGCATATAGCAACATACACGTTAAAACCTGAATGTAGAAAACAAGATCACTTGGAGCTTGTTTACATAAAACCTCATGTCAATAAATGGCCTAGGGTTCACATCCTAATAAAAGCAAGTGATAAGGCTTTCGTGCAAGTCTATCTTTTGCTGGCCCGATATATCAGTTCCAAAAGATCAATGAGACTATTCCCTAAAGAATTTCTTTTGATTGATAACTACCTGTCAGGATTAATGGTTTTCCGGTGACCTAAGTATCTGCGGTGCCCTTCGACAGTTCTTGCCATATTACCAGAATATGAAGGGACGAACACATCACTCTCTATAGAGATAATGTAATCAAGTGCTGCAGTTTGAGATGCATGACCAGTGAATGCTTCCAATTCTTCCTTAGTTGCAATTTCTTCCTGTCATCAAGCCAACAAACACTTAGTCATTGTACCTTATTGGAAGAAATGGAGGCGCTAACATAATTTTCCTTGCTAATCATATGGTACAGAAATGTTCACAAACCTTGAAAATTATGTTTGGGAAGTAGGACATGAGCTCTGAAAGGCGAGTGTTACCACCATGAATTTCTCCAGCTGCAATATAAATTAAGGTTGATGGAGGATAACCAAGAGCTCGAAGAAATATCCCAACCTCCTTGGGAGTTAGTGGGCAAAAGCCTCCTATTCTCTGCTCTCTTGAGTTTATCTCTTTGACCTTCCAATGGTTCGTTGTCTCCCTAGAAAAAGAATCATATGACAAAAATAAGCTACAAAGCAGAACGAAATGCCACCAATATAAAATCAACCACCCTTTTTTTAATAAGTACGAAAAATATTATTAAAAAGAGACTACTTCATGCAAAAAAGAACATGAAACAGCCAAAAAGTACAAATAAAAGTAGAAAACTCAAAACTATGTACAAGAAAGAAGAGAATCTATAAACATCGGAAGGGAATCATTGGATGTGAGTCCCCAAGCTTGAGACCAATCAAACAAAGTGTACACAAAAGAAGCAAGGAGCTGATCCCCTGAGCTCTCCACATCTTTGAATGTATGATTGTTACGTTCCCTCCAAATAAACCACATTAAACACAAAGGTGTTAAATTCCAAATGCCAGATGAGTGCTTCCTCAACTAGTTCCTCCACCCAAGCAAAAGAATAAGCACTCCCCTCAGAAACTTTGACTAAGATTCAGTCATTAAAAAAAAAAGCTGCTAATTCTTTAACTGATTCCCATCATATCTTCCATTTACCACATTATGGGGGTTTACAGGAGATCCCAGCACTCACTTGGAAACGTTGTGAATAAACATTGAAATTCACATTGTAAAATATTTGGAAAAAAAAAAAAAATGGAAGTTAAAATCTCACACAAAAGGGCAAAGAGAAGATGCAGAGGTGAAATTTGTTGATCTCATTTTCCTTTTACGCTTTGTTTGTTTCAGTGATAATATTTTCTAGAAAATGAGTCATTTGTCAAAAATTATTTTCTATAAAACTATCTCATTTTCCTATGTTTGGTAGCAACTTTAAATGAGTTGAAAAACAATCTCCTAACTTTCCTTTATTTAGCTTGCTGAGAGATAGAGTTGTTTTCCAAAAACATTTAGTGCAAAATAATATTTAAAATTAAGTCATACTTTTTATGTTTTTTTGACTATTTTTTTTTATGCTACAGAACATTAGAAAACACGGAAAACTGTCTTTACACAAGGTTTTCCATTGATCGAACTTATCCCCAAAAAAAAAAAAAAAAGAGGCTAGAAGGTTGGAATCTTCTCATCTATTCAGCTGACATGTATTTTATAAGTGCATATGCGTTCATCCCTATATTTTATTTGTGTGTGTATGCATGCACATTAACAAATTTTCTCACCTCATAATTCTCAGCTCTTCAGATTCTGCATCAGTCAGTCCATAAGTACAACCCGTGAAAGCCAGCATGTCTTTCTCGTATCTCAGATGAAGAGCTATATATCTTCCCCCTCGTGTTCTCAGCCGCTCAACCAGCTTCTGTTGTGTCACCAGCATGCATGCTCAGAACCTAGTTTAACAGGAATCCCCATAGGAGACCTCTTAAATGAATCAATATTGAATAAACAAAATAAACTGGGGCCATGTTCACTGTGAACATATGTATTTGTTGTAAGGTTTTGAACTGTTACACAATTTTAAAAGAATGACAAACATTTCAAAGTTTGAGCCATCCAATATAAAATCTCGAAATTTGGTAGCAACAGTTTCATTGTCACTGGATCAGGACTTGATGCCAAAATCAAAACTTGAAACCTGGATTACAATCGCAGAAAAATATGAAAGGCTCAGCAATTCAGACCTTTCCAAGGCTCTCAATTGGGGGAGAGAAGCGAAGTGCATGATACAGAGCACGGCATCTCAACCTCTGTATATCAAGAGGCAGATTATTGTTCGCAAGACGAGAATCTGATTTTGCAACATGAATTACCTGCACAGATGGACTCATTAAGCATCCTTGAGTTTGGCAACTCATCAAAAAAGCCCCAGAAAGTGGTATTTGACAATCAGAACTCTTGCAAGTATAATGTTTTTCTATATTAAACTCAACAACCCAAGTACTTCAGAATCAAATTTAATGAAAAATGCTGTTATAAAATTGCCACTTGAACATTTACTAGATCTAGGCAGCTCCAGCCACGAAGAAAATGATAAATAAATTCAACTTCATGATGGAGTCATGGAAGATTAATATGCTATTACTTTGCAAATAATCCTATTCAAGAATTATTATATTGGGTCCTCATGTGAAGTCCAATTGAAGTGAAAGGCGTGTCCTTTTAATGGTCTAAGTATAAGTTTTTAATTTGGGTTTTCATTTTATTTGTTATGGTCAGTTTTATATTGAGGGGCAAATCTGTAATTCCTGCAATTCCTGCAAGTTAAGGGATTTTGGTAATTTATTTGAGTCTAGAATCTTCTAAGGTATTCTAAGTATCTTACGTTTATTTACTTTGGGTCCAAGTTAGTACTTATTAGTTTTTATTAGTATTCCTAATACTAGTAAGAATCCTACACTTCTAGTACAAGTAAGAGTCTTGCGTATATTGTGCTCAATATATTCAAAGAAAATAGAAGGAGTTGATTAATAGAATTGAGTGTTTTCAGCAATATGCACGTTGGCCTTTGTTCTTTCTTTCTCCTTCTCTCTTCTCTCTCTTTCTCTTTTTTCTTTCTAAGTTCACGTGTACTGTTCAAACAGACCCTAAACAGCCCTAATTTCTCTCTAATTCTTCTTCTATCCTAACCCTAAACCCACCACAACTAAACGTAGACAAATCCCTAATTTGTCCTACGTCACTTCATCTTATATGCCATTTAGAATATATGTGCCTTGGTTTCTCATGGTATCTAGAGTGTGTTAATCTGTTAAAAGCATAGGCTATTCCTGGAATTTACAAAAAAGGCAGCTTCAGAATTTACTCAATCTATATTTATCCTTTTGAAAAAGGAATCTTGTGACCCCCTCAGATGGTAATGAATCCACTTTACAAGATGATAGTTTTCATTTCTGTGCATGTCAAAGTGCCCATACTATTATAAAATTAATAAACGGTAAATGGCATTTTCACAGCCGTTTTTCCCCAGGTTCTGGAGATATGTGAACTAGCTTTAATACCATGCTCAGTGGCAGGAACCTTGACAGACAGGCAAGTTCCTCACTCCAAAACCAGAGTTTGACTAGAAAACTTGGAATCCTCATTACAATATGTTTCACATACCTGATATTCCTTCCATAACTGTTTCATCTCTTCATAGTAACCAACACCAGACCAGGAAGTGAAGTGCTTCCTGGCGCGAGGAACAGCTTCCAAATTCTTTGGGAGCTCCTTCACAATCCTGACATCTCTTTTTAAGCTTTCAATGAAATGAAGTTCATCAAATATATCTGAAAATGTGCTGTGGATAGGAATACATAACAAAAGAATGTGTAAGAAAAGAAGAGAGAAAGAGACAGGAACTACAGAACTCCAAAATGCTGGAAAAGGAAAAATAATACTTGTAAGTACCTAGAGTCTTTCCAGAATGAACGCTTATCTAGTTGAGGAACAACTAGGGTTGCATTCATTATACGTGCAACAGCCACCATGTCAGATATCTTCAGGAAAAAAGAATGGTTAGTGAATTTGATTAACAAACTATGAAACAAAAGTTTGCTTAAGCTAAGGCAAACTCTCACATAACTGAGAGCAATAATGTGCTAAAAACCCACATAGATCAAACAAATGTTTATTTTAGATATTCAGACTTCAAAGGGTAGATCATCTCCTCCTTCACTGTCCTATAGCATATGAGATGTGGAGTATGGTCTTTTGCTTGTTTGGTATTTGTTGGGTGATGATACAAAGGGTAGTGGATTTGTTAAATTGTTAGGCTTGCAATTTCAGGCGTCGTCATAATATAGTGATATGGAGGATGGTGCCGCACTGTTTGATGTGGTGTATCTGGCGGGAACGAAATTCTAGAAGCTTTGAGGGTCGCGAATGGTCTATTCTTGAGCTTAAGTCTTTTTTCTTTTTTACTCTCCTCAAATGGAGTTTAGTTTTACCATCTTTTTCTTGTCTTTCCCTTCCTTTCTTGCTTGATCATTGTAATTTGGTTTCTTGATGTTTTTGCCTCTCTAGTACATTTCCTATGTATGGGGCTGTGTTCTTCTCTAATATATATTTTCCGTTACTTATCAAAAAAAATTATTTGTTAGTATCATTTTTTTTAATATAATTTGTTAATATCAGTAGTGACTAGTGACTATCTAAGATATTTCAGAATTGATATTTGATATATTTAAGAGAAATAATATTGCATATACAATATTATTATAACAAACTTTACAATCGTTGATATGGTTTTTATTATAACGAAAAGAAATATGGTTGGAAAGTAAGATGCTGTGGGTAGTATGTTGGTTTATTGTATTTATCTTCATAAACTAAATGATAAATGTTTTCGCATTCTTGTTGCGAAATTTTAAAATATAAACGTTTTATACAATTATAATATACATGTACCGTAATTTTTCTGTTTTAAACTGAATATTTGAAATGTACTTTTCTTAAAGATGCCGAATTATATCCATCCGTATCCTTACCATATTGTACAAGTACTGTATTTTACTATGGTAAAGGCCGCCATGAACACAGTGGGAACCAGCAACAATGGTAAAAAAGATCATTTTCAAAACTTCAGAAGGAACAATAATGCAGATCTTTAATACCATTTATGATTAAGGCCATGCTTATAAGGCCTAATCAGGATGATGGGTCTGCAAAAATTGATAAGCAAACACATGAATCCTAAAGGCAGTTTCGAATAACAGTACAGAAGCATGTCGTGTTTGACTGGGACATATTAGAGGATATTTTTCCTATAGGCAAGGTTTGAATTCAATGTTAGAATGAGCTTTGACAAGACACGGGATCTTGAAGAATATCCAAGTCCCTATATCCTTGTGGTTAGTGGAAAACAGCCATTGGAACGGATTTGTCCTAAAATTGAGGTTATTTCATTTCCTTCCTCGTCAGAGAGGGGACCATCAGGTAGCAGAGCTTTTTTATTGAAAAAGGGGGGAGTCGGACTTAGAGCTATGAGAGTTCTACTTCTATATGCTTACAATTGATTGAAATAGTTTTCTCTCATCCCACTATTCCAAAGGAATAGAATAAGGATTTTACCTCTCTATCTATCTTATAGATGTAATAGGACTTATACTTCTTCCTCTTAGAGCTATCCCTCATATTATAGTACAAGAGGCAAGGAGGAAGATTGAAAGGAAGGAATGAAAATAAAATTTGAGGAAGGAAGAGAGGCAGGATCTTTACCTTAAACCGATACTAGAAGAGATAGAGTAAGGAATTACCAATTGGAAGCATTGGAAGAAAGGGTGCCTCCCTCATAGCACAGTCCTATGGCTTCTTAGAGAGGGGGGAACCAGCAAGTAGGGGAGCGGTTATATCTTCTGTATCCAATTAGCAGCCGATTCAACGATCAGAGGATTGGTTGTCTAACAAAGGGCTTTTTTTCTTCCATTTTTCAAGAAGGATTTCTTTTGGCCTGTTTACTTTACCTATATATAAATAAAATATATATATAAATAATTTACTAAACTTATCGAATGAACTTCTCATTGATGTATTGTTTCATCGAGATCGAATCCAAATAACGATGCCATTTTCTTGTTCCTGAATGGGCTTTTTCAATTTTTTTAGGTTTTATGAGTTCAAAATTTTTCATGCTTACTCTATGCATAATATTGGCACTTACTTGACCACACATCACTCAAGCACTTTATTTATTTATTTCTTTATTTTGATAGGTCCATTAGGACCATTACTCAAGCACTTTATTTACTGGGTTAATTGCAATTTGCCCGCCCCTAAACTATAGGGTCAAATTCAATCCCCTACTAAACTATGAAATCAAACAACTTTCCCCCTAATTGATTGGTAATAGGAAAAATACCCCTTACTGTTAGCTATTAACATCAATTTCAAAATTTTGATGAAAATTCTAAAATCAAGCAGTGTCCACAGAGTGAATCTCTCCCAGACCAAGATTGTGATTTTTCAGTTAAAATTTTGAAACTTTTAACGGCAAGGAGCATCATGCATATTATCAATCAATCAATCAAGGGGTAATTGCTCAATTTTATATTTTAGTGGGGGCATGGAATTTGACCCTAGAGTTTAGGGACCAAAATGCAATTAACCCTAAAGCACGTTATGGAACGACAAAAGTTTGTTATTAATGACCTCTGCCATTAATGCACCATGAACCAAATTCTTATGTTGATTTATAAGAAGGTGGGGATATCTACGAAAATGCTTATGAGCTATCATGAGTTCCAATTTATTTTCTTATCCTAAATAGCAGCTGACACAAATGCATACCTTTATAGAGAAATGATAAATAAATAAATAAATAACGTAGTTTACAGTATAATGCAGGATATATAACAGTCAGTAACTTACACCAGTGCGCATTTGATTTAATCCCCCATTACTTCGCACAGTTATATAGCGGTCTGATCCATGGGTAGCTGACATAAGGGGGAAAATACAGAGGGGGAAGAGAGAAAGAGAGAGAGTCATTCAGAGTGATTGAAGAACCTAAAGTATGGAAACAAGGATATTCTCTATATGTAAAGCAAGAATCTACCACACACTCGACACTATGGAATAAAAGTTTTAAGATTTTTTTTTTTTTTGGTTGATAAATAACGATATTTCATAAAAGTTTAAGAATTATGGGAAAGAGAGTAAGCTTAAGAGCGGAAAACACATATTTCCATGCAAAAAAGATAAAATATATGAATATATCATGCATGTAACTGTAACCTTTATATTTAGCAGTAGGCTTGATACATGACTGTAACCCATAGCTGAAAGGAGCATCCCAAAGTTCTTCTTCAGGAATCTGCAATATTGGAAATACAGGATAGCCTTGCTGTTTACATATAATAGATGAAAAGAAAAATATTATATGACCAATTTTCATATAGTAATTAACAAAGAGTCCAATGTCCTCTGGGGTAGTGCCCCTCAATTGTTAATCAATTGAGATTGCCAACAAAATCTTAATGACCTGAAGTACCCACTAACCATAAAAGTATTTATTTTAATAATTCGATTGTAGGGATGGGGGGATTTGAACCTTGGAAGTCTTCATTGGAAACATCAAGAGGTGCTAGTTGAGCTACAAGGCCCTTGGCAACCATGATGCAAAGACTATTCGTTTGTAAAATTGTCATATTTTTCTTCCCCACCTAAAACGGATAACTTAAGTTATAGATTATGCAACAACTAACACAGGCACTCCTGCTTTTATAGTTTAGAAAACTTAATGCCCTCTCACACACTAATACGCTTATCAGTGTTCATTACACTTTTTTTTGTTAATAAGTTATCAGTGTTCATTGCACTATCAAACAAAATTAATCTTGAATTTACACTATCAAATAGAAAAAATCGTGCTTAAATGTTCTTCTCATAAATGTTACAGTTAGTTCCTTCAACTAAGTTAAATTCAAAGATCCACTGGCAGTTCAGAATAACAATTCTCAATAAATATAATAATCCCTCCAATCTCCTATTTTGGGTCCGTCAAAGAAACAAATCCAAGTCTCAAATACATGTAAGTACAACTACCCCCACATGATTATAAACAAACGCACAAACCCCACCATGAGAACGCTCACAAAGTCTTCACTTTTCGCGAAAATCTCAATGACCCATCAAAAATTACACCACCATAAGCAAAACCCAGCTCTCAAAACCAACAAAAACAGAAATTTTGATAACACCACCATACCTGCTTAGACTGAAACTCTCCAGAGAAATTTGGTTTTTGTTCATCTTCCTCCAAGATATTCCTTGTACTGAACAGAAATAAGAAGACGGAGAAAGCAAAGAGAGAGATAATGTAAAGTGTGATTGCATAAGGGGAAGCTTTTCTTGGAAGAAATCTGGAAGTTAAAGAAGCCCTGTAATGGGAAGAGCCTCTATTCACCATTTCAGCTTTCTGCTACAGAAAACAGATCTCTTGCATCGTTTGTTTCTTTGACCTCTTCCTTCAACCAAACAGGTTGCGAGTTGCAGAAAACACATAGATTTGAGATGGGTCATCTAAACGCTATGTTAAGGCCGTTTGATTGTCTCTGCTTATGACTCAAATTTTTTTTTTTTTTTTTCCTTTTTCCACCCCACCCCCCCTTTTTTTTTTTTTTTTTTTTTTTTTCTAACACCTAAAAACCTAATTTGGTCTTACCATATTTCCCCCCTAATTTGGGCGGACATATTGGTAGAATTAATTTTAACCTGTACTTTTTTAATTTGCAGTCAATTTAGTTCATATATTTTTGCACTATTTAGATGGGTTACTATTATTTTCATCTTACCAATAATTTAATCATTTTTATTTTCAATTTGAATTTATTCTGGTCTAAATATGGGTTTATTTTACGCCCCATTTTCCGAAAATTTTTCACATTTTTAAGTTTTTGTTTGCAAGAAAATAATATTAAACTTGTTAAATATTTTCTATTGGTCATAAAATCTTTTATAAAAAGTTGTAAAATGTTTAACCTTTGAAATTTGAATAAAACATTTTCCCAAAACACAAAATAGCTTCCCCTCCCTCATCTGATCGATAGGTCATCGATCTAGTGTTGTCAGTTCGATGGTGGAAGACTAGGCTTTGATGCTAGCGATTTAGTGCAAGAGATGCCTCAACGATGATCAGTGCCAACGGTTTGATGGTTGGATACCCTGCACCGGCAACCAATGTGGGCGATCCAGTCACTGGAGATACTGTTCTAACAGTGGTCATCGATAGCATCATTTTGATTGTCGGTTCTAGCTAGACACTAATGGCTTCTATGTTGAACCATTGGTTTTGGTGGCTTACTTGAAAATTTTTACTTGTTATATCTATGGGGCCCTTTTTTGGACAGTTCCCTTGGCCCAAACTCAATATGATGTCCTGGGTTATTGAAAAAGGGCTTGGAGTGATTTAAGAGTGTTGAATGGGTGAACTGGGCTGAATTCATCATGACTTCATTGGGTTGTTATACCGAATTAAACTGCGCACGAGTCACTAAAAACTCCACAAGGAAAATAGAATAACGAATACACAATATTTTGTGAGAATCAAGAGAGAATATGAGTATAAGCAAGCATAAAATACTTCATGGAACTTTATTTAATCAAGTATTTGAGTACATTAAGTCCTTTTTTGAAGGATACTCCACAAAGTCCATAAATCTCAAAGGTCACAAACTTGGTTAGTCTCTTTTGGGTCCACAAGACTTGTGAGATTTGAGCACTTGGATCAATGTGGCTCCTTGGTTATTACTAAAACACATTTTACAATGTTTCTTTCTCTCAATGAACTTGACCTAAGTTCTAAAACTCCCTTGTATTTTCTGAGTTTTTCAATACTGTGTATTTTATCTCATCTTTTCCTATTTCTTAACTTGTTGCACTTATGGTTAGCTTCTTCCCCTTTTATACTGGTCTTGGAAAGTTTGAAATTACAGTCTTCTCCCATTTTCTTGGTGTTGGAGTTGCTCTCTTTTGTTCTGAAACCTTGGTGATTGCTCTTTCCCTATTCCCTTTTACTTAGTTCTTTTGGGAACCCATGTCTGAAAGGGTCATTGTTGTCTTTTCCTTCATTGAAGTTATCTTCTTAGGTAAGCTAGATCCCTTTTTAAGGTTAACAAGGCAAAACTTATTTTCAAGACTTTAAAAGGGACATTTCAAAGGTTATGCGGTCTTGATAGTGATTTTTCCTCATTAGACCTTTTTCTAAAAGTAGTATAGATTCCTCTTTAAGATGGATGAACTTGAAATGTCTTCAAGTACCTTTCCTTTTATCCCATGTTTTCTCTGGCCGAGGTTCCTCAAACTCTTCACGTTGAATTTTGAACTTCAAAACATGTCGAGAGACTTGAGACATCATATGTCCCTTTCATCTTTTCCTCTTCTCCAAGGAACTTGACTCTAATGGGCTTCCTAGGGTTCCCATCCTTTCCCTTGATGGCTTTCCCCAATTATCAATTTCAAGGATCCCCTCTCTTGGGTCACCTGCTCTTATATAAAGCCTCTTCATTATTTGCTTGTTCTTTTTGGTGAAGGGCGCCCCTTTTTGCTTTATTTCTTCTTAAGCCCCTTTTCCCTTGCAAGGACCCTCATTGGGACGTGGGTCATTTGGTTCCTTTAAGGCCCACAATCCTAATTCTTTGTATTGAGCTTTCCCTATTGTAATTTTTTGGACTTCAACAATATCAAACACCTGGAAATATTTTGCTGAAAATTGTTTACATGTAAATTATTTTATGTTCGAAAATATTTTACTTTAAAGCAAACAGAGCTTTATTTGCTAAGTTGATATGTGTCGGGGACAGATTTTTCATCGCCAATATGATATTTGATAAGTCAAGACTGAGACTTGACTTTGGGCTTGGAATATGGCTCAAAGGCTATTAGTGAAGTGTGAAAGACCCATATTTGCTCAAGGTTTGGATTGCATTGAACAAAGATTACAATAAAACCCCAAAAATACCTCCTACAAAGATAAGCTAGCATATAGGATGACCTACCACATTAAGTGCTTAAATAATAGTCCATCAGTAAAAAGAGAAACATCCAACAATAGATGCTTGACAAATTAATTAGTGTATTCACACAATAAAAATTATGCATTTCCTCTGTAGTCATTAAATATAAAAGTAGGTCCATTATATTAAGTACACGAGAGGAAGGTAGTTTAATTGTGAATATGACAGACCTCCAGCGATAACATTTGATAAGTTAATAAATGTGTTTACATGATAAAATTATATATTTTCCTCATTATTATTAAGCCAACATGAGGGAAAACTTTCATAGTATCCAAGACATTATGACTTTCATTATAATGGTAATAAATAAGGATTAAAGGCTTCATAATTACAATTAAAAGAAGAAAATTTAGGATATAATGAAGGGAGAGAAAGACCCCCAGCTTAGTGTAGCAAATATTTAACCAAAGTTCTTATGCCCCATGATGGAAAATGTGGAAGGATGTATGGTAAATAATGGAAACTACTCTTATATGAGTGGATGAGCAAACATACGGTGATGTGGGAATAAAATGGTAAAGGAACTTGGCCATTTTTTGCCCTGGTGGAGAGAGACTGATTATAGCTAATCATGAAACCTTTATGGTGCTGGGTTTTGTTAGAAAAGGGAAGGAATATTTGTGAGTTGATGGGTATGGGCATTTATGAAATAAAAAGGAACTTATTTCTGAATTAAGGGTTAAAAATAGCAAGATTAATGGTGACTTTGAGAGGATTTCCCCCCCTTGATGAGTAGATGGTTCTTTTCTTTTATAATGAAGTTTAGGGAGCAATTAGCAAAAGCCAAAAACGTTGGGCCTGATCAGCAAGAGAATTTTCAGAATATCCATAATGAGATTTGGCCAAAAATGGTGTGAGCTCCCTTTTGAATGTTTGTCTCCTTTGGACAATGTCAGATGGAGCTGAAATCCATAGCATTAACATTGGCCAAAAATGTTGTTATTTGCTTTTGTGTATTTTATCTTTTTTGGGTAATGTCATTAAGTGTTAAGGTTTGGAGATTGATCTCAGCCAATAGGATTAGGACATACATGGGGCTAGAACTTGGTTGCTACAACAAAGATTTGAGCTTTAAATAGCAGGAGCTATCACCCCAAGCCAGGTGTCAAGCTTTTAGCCTACTTCAGAGAGCTCCGATGGAGATCTTTTTGTGCCTTTCAAACCACATTTCCCTAAATCTCCCCTTTAGGAATTCACAGGTTTGGTTCATAAACCAATTTTTAGACATTTTTAGGACTTCAAAAGCAGCTGAAATTTGGATGATTTGGTTATGACTTCCTCCAGCAGCAATAACTAAAACTTAGGGGAGGAAGAATGACATTATTGTATTTCAGCTTTTTGGTGTCAGCTCAGCCCCTTAGTACTGTTCACGTTAGAAATGGCAGTGTCAAAGAGGTTGATGGGATAGGTGGCCAGCTCTTATTTTGGTTTAGGAGCTTGGTTGCTTCTTGAGGTACTCTCTAATGAAAGGCAAAACTGAAGAGATTTCTCTAGCTGGGTCAGTTTGCACATGAGTTGTTTTGACTGAATTTCATGTTGGACTTGGTCATGAGGTTAAGTATTTTGATGGACCTCTGACTTGGTGGTTCTCTCTACTTGGGCCTATCTTTTTACCTTCTCATTGTGAGCCCTACAAAATGGACAAAACTACCATATATTGCCATGAATTTTTATTCCACACAAGATTTAGTTGTTAGCAAAAATTGAAATGTATACATAACTTTAATAAATATTTATGATAAGTTTTGGGTATTAATTTCCATGGGTTTTACATAACAATATGTATAGTTTCTCATAATTTTTGTCATGGATTATTTTGTCAATAATATTTTCTTTGGGGTTTTTAAATAGTAACCTTCAATGTTTCTTGTGAATAATATTTTCCATGGGTTTTAATAGAGGCAATATCCATGGGTTTCAAATAAAGTATGGTAACAGCCACCATAATGGAATAATGTGATATT
This sequence comes from Castanopsis chinensis, assembly GCA_032878915.1. NCBI lineage: Eukaryota > Viridiplantae > Streptophyta > Magnoliopsida > Fagales > Fagaceae > Castanopsis > Castanopsis chinensis. The sequence continues at coordinate 23,220,531 of JAVQMG010000122.1, forward strand.
CTTATGGGTTTTTCTATAGATAATAATTGTTGATGTTCATTTTGGGAAAGCCTAGTAGGAAGAAGAAGCCCAACAACATGGGCAGAAGAGAGTTAGTAATTGGATAGAAAAGTCATTAAGCTCAAGCGGTAAGAATAATGAATCATAGATCCATAAAACAAACAAATGGATTTTGAGGAAGCAAACAAGCCTAAAAAGACCCTGAAAGAGAGAAGTAGCAAACTCATGGGCAGTATGTAATGTAAAAAAGTGAGAATGGGACATAGCAGCTACAAAAGTAATGCAAGTAAAGAAAGTAAAGGGTAATGGAGAGTCAATAAGCCCCAAGGATGAAAGATAGAGTAATTGGGTCAGGGAAGCCCAAGAAATTAGTAAAAGTCCATGGAAAATGCAAAATTAGAAAGGGTCAAGGATGTCCAAGGAAAGTAAATGGGCCAAAGATGCCTAAAATGATATAAATGGGACACAAGAGCCTGCAAGTAATATAATAAAAAGTCCAATGATCATATTAGGTCATCAAAAAAGAAATAAGTAACAAGCCCAAAGAGGCCCAACAGGTTTGGGTCAAATAACATCACAACAGGAATAGCAGAATAATGCGGCAGAAAATGATAGCAAAACCGCAGGAAAAAGCAAAAGAGTGGCCTGAGGAAAGGAAAGCCCACAACCAAGCAACGCCCAGCCTCTTAAAGGAGCAAGCCAATAAAGAATGAGAAAACGGGAAAACAGCACACGTCGTAAGAAGTCAAGGATGAATGACAGAATGTGCAAACAGACTTTCAGACTATGGCAAACGCATGAGCAACAAGTAGGTTTTAGAAGAACAAAAAAGTGAAGCACGTGCAAGGCCCAAACACCATTAGCCTATACCCAGCAAATACAGGAAGTGGTGGATCATGGGTTAGAGGTAAGATGGCATAGTTTGGCAGTGGAGAGAGGGGAAAACATATTCTGTGGTTCCTGCTCAGGCTCTTTTAGGGGCATTGTCCTGCTAGGATGACATACCGCTCAAAAGAAGTAGGGATGAGTTGAAATTACTAGGTGCATGTCATGAGGGATGGAGAGAGAGAGAGCACCCACGTCGTGGCAGGTAAGAATGCCACGACAAGTAAACAAACAAAATATTCCTCTTCATTTGGTGATGTGGAGTGGTGCGGTCAGTACAAATAAGTGGTGCTGGCTGGGCAACTGACTAATCAGTAATGGTCGGCAAGGACACCCGCATCAGACAAAGGTGGTTAAAGGCTAAAATAGTAAAAACCAATCGCGATAGACATTATATAAAGGACCTTTGCCATGCACCGCAAAGGAAAGAAGAGGGAGGACGAACAGAGTAATAGTAACCTCTAGGAAAGAATCACAACAAAGAAGCAAGTATTGAAAAAGAAAATGGAAAGAAAAGAAAATGAGAATTAGAAAGAACAAAAAGGAGAGAACATAGAATGACAGGCATGCACCAAATAGGTTAATCCCCTCTCTCCCTCTAAGCCCCTACTCTCTGTTAAAAATAAGAAACTCTTCTGGGCACAAACCATTTAGCCTTGTTTTCTCAAAACAATTAATTCCTTTTTTGAGGGAGATTATTTGTAGTGAGGAAATGGTTCCCTTCTTGGTTCCGGCCTTGTAAGATAGTTTGACATAACAGACTAATGCTCTACTCTTTGATTCAATAAAACTTATTACTATCCTTTCCCCATTTAGTTCTGTTGTTTTATGTATGGGGAGTCTTTTGTTACCCCCCCTTTATTTATTCTGTCTAAATAGTGAACGCATTTCCTTTGTTATTTTTATTATATTTGCTTGCCGTAATTTCTCATAGCAGCTCTGCCTGTCATGGGCATATGATAAAAAATCTTGACAAACGGGACATAGTTTGTGCACAAGCCGAATCAAGGTGAATTGCAATTAGATTGATCCCAACTCCCTAATTCTGAACATTTTGGGCCTAGCATAGCAGAAGGTAGCCCTGCCCAACATTACAAAAAATGCCCACCACAATAATAATGGACTTGTAGGGGAATAATTATTATGAATTTTGGAAATAAATATTATGAATGTTGTGATATAAATAGTGACCATGAGTTTTTTTTTTTTTTTTTTTTATGAATCTTTTTTTTTTTTGGGGATAAATAGCAACAATGGGTTCTTATTATATAAATTCCATGAGTTTATAATATAGTATGAAATAAATAAATGTCATAGATCTAAAATAAATAATCATAACTTTCTTTGGACTTTTATATTAGTAACACAAATTCATAATTCTCAAAGAGTTTGATATATGTTTGCCATGGGTTTTGAAAAAATGAATAGTATTACGTAACATAAATAGTTCCCATGAGTTTAAGATAAATAATCATAATTTTCCATAGGCTTTTATATTAGTAACACAAATTCATAATTCTTCATGGGCTTGATATACGTTTGCCATGAGTTTTGGAAAAATGAATAGTGTTATGTAACATAAATAGTCACCATGGGTTTTATAAGATAAATTTCATGAGCTTGTAATATTAGAATAATGAGTTTAAGAACTTAAAGCATTATTCATTTTTGGACTTTAAGTGAAATATTTGTGAAATAGTATTTTGCCAAATATTAAAAACCTTGGGTTTTTTACTAAATAGTGCTAAGTAGCTAGTTTGGACTTTTAATAGTACCAATGTAAATCGAGCTTAGTTAAATAATAGTAATAATAATAAAATTGGATAAAATATGAGTTTTTGGGTTTTCGTGATGGTTTATTTATGAAGACCCAAAATAATTTATGGGTGATATTTTGGGATATTTTTTGTGAATAAATAAATATGATTAAATAGCAATAGAGCACGTGGTTTGAGTGAAAAAAATGTACATTAACAATACATGAGTTTACTGGAGTTGAATATTAGTAAATTTGATATGTGTTTTTGTGTCTGGCGACCAAGAAAATGCAAAAAAGCTATGATTTGACAATAGAGATCAAATTGATTGTAACTTGAAAATTAAAAAGATTAAAATGAATGCTACAAAAAAATATAAGAAGTGTAGGGACCTAATTGATAATAACCCAAAATGTAAGAATTAATATGGTATTTTTGCATTTTTTGTATTTGATAATTACAAACAAGGGGGGAGATTTCAACATTTCCGTTGAAAATAAAATTAGGAGGTGCTAATTGAGTTACAAGCCTTTCCATACAATCAATTTACAAAAATCCAAATTTCATCCTTTAAACTTGGGTGAATTGTCATTTTTGTTTTGAAAGTATATATCTTTTTTTTTTTTTTTTCATTTTAGTACTTAACCTTTCACATTACTATCAAATTAATTCCTCAGTCCAATTTTATTGATAGAGTTTCCCTTAATCTAGTAAAATGGCATCGTTCGCATGTTCTGATCCTTAGGCTAATTTGTGCAGCCTAAAGGTTGCACAAGCTGTTTTCAGCTTGCCCAGTGCCCAAGCTACCCCATTTCTCCCCTTTTGACTGGCCAATTTCGTGGAGTAAAGTCAGTCCTTTATAATCTCCATTTTGAATGATTTTGGTGTCATTGAATAGCTTGTGAAGTCTACTTTTCAATTTTACCAAGTAGTGCAATTTGACTTAACGAGTAGATAGTTATGACCGTAAAAACTTGAGTGGCTGAGAACCAAGGGCAGTTGCACATAGTAGCAGCCAAGTAATCACAAGACCATACTGACTTGCGAAAAAAAAGGCCGACCCGAACATCATCCTTAACACCTTAAACAGAAAAATAAATAAGTGTTCAAATTACAATAAAAATGAGCTCAAATAACATAAAAAATAGTAATTTTTCTCTTTTCTATTATTTTTTCAGACTCTCTCACTTTATTACTTTCATGTTTAACATTTTCAGTTTTCACTTAATTTCTTAACAGGCTCTTTTTGCTTTTAAATTTTGTTTGTAGAAGAAAATAGTAAAAATTCATATATTTGATTGATTATTTTGTTGTAATGTTAACATATTCAAATTCTCTTTTTATTATATTTATATAATTTAAATTTTTTAATAACCACCTTAGAAAAAATTTCTAGAACCGACCAAATAGTCAAAATTTAGGCTCCTTTAAAAGACAAAAACTAACTTGACCAACTGGTAGAGAATGTTGGGGATATTATTCAAAGAAACAATGGAAGAGCAAAGTTAATTAATACAAAAAACAAACAAAAAATAGATAACTTGGAGGCACAATATTGTTTTTTTAGACAATATTTGCCCCCCACACTATTATTGTTAAAGAGTTATCGCAAATTTGTCTCTAGGATATAACTAAGATGTTGGATTCTATAGATAGCAATTCTAGAGAATGACCACACGATTTCTTGTGTTTCTCTCTAACTTACTATTTTGTGGAGTTAGTTATTCTTCAAGTGAACATAAGCCTCTATATAAACCCATAGGGCTATATTTTATCAAAAGGCACGTATAAAAAGTTAAAATGTTTCATAAAACCATTCACAAGGTTTGAAACCTCTTCAAACACACTAAACAGTCACTAGAAAATTTTACAGAAAAATCCTGATTTTCGACTTTCAATCAATCGAAAATTCCTTTCGATCGATCGAGTGCTCTTTTCGATTGATCGAACAGGAATCAAGCATCGATTGAGTCATCCAGAAACTCCAGGATTTTTTCTTTACCATTTCAATCGATTGAGCCAAAGCTTCGATCGATCGAAAATGCTTAAACCTGAATTTTTACTAAGAGAATTTTGGAAGTTAAATTTTCACTTTAATAGCTTTATGAAACAATATTTTCCAAACTCAAACATCATCATTATTACAACTTATCCTTGTATATGCCTATATATACAACATAGAATTTACACAATTTAAGAAAATAATAGTTTTTTCCAGATTATCTAGTGTGTAGTTTTTGGAGCAATTTTGTATGCAAAGGTTGTACCCGATGATCCTTTATGCCTAGAGTCCAAGTTAACTAATGATACGATTATCAAAAAAGTTTTGTAGGTTCCAGTTAACTCAATTGATAAAGTCTCTAATGGTTGAATAAGAAATTTGAAGTTCAATCCTTATTTACACCAAAAACTGATTGGTGTCTTGCTTTGATGATAAAAAACAATCATCATGAACAGACACTATATGTTGAAACTCTTAAAAAGAAGAAGTTTACCAATGAATCATCCCACTTTTGCGTTTTTAGTTGATGGCCTTCCCAACATTGGTTTGGTTTTATATAAGTTACCATTAGAAAGTTTGCAGCTCCAATTTTTTGTTCATTTGTAAAAGGGTGAAACAAAATGTGATTCAAGAAAAATAAGCTAGCAGATAATATAGAATGTTAAATGAAAAAGAAATTCTAGCATTTTCTATATAAGAAATATGAAACAAAGTCTCGCAAGGATAGTTTCATAATTCAGTATTGTTTCTTTAAACGTAATGCAAACTAATGAATAAAGTCATTTACTTTTCTACAAAATTAACTTATTGATAAAAAATTTTAAAGACCAATTTATGAGGCAACGAACACTCAAATTGTCATTAAAAGAATAATATTTTAAACACAACATTTTCACAATAAATTTTGAAAAGTTTATGAGTTGATAGGTTTATTGCTTCTTGTAAAGGCTCATTATTATATCACAATTTTATCATTCACCAACAATGATTTCACAGTTGTGAATTTTATTAGGAAACATGTTATGACTCTAGTCTTATTTTCATAGAAGGCATCTTCTTGACTCCTTGAGAGTTGAGACTGCCAATTTGTCGTGGCCACGTCCTAGTTTTAGACATTCAGACAATCTCCTAGCATAATCTCAATCTTGGTCATAGAATTGTGGACGGCTAGAAAAGATGATGTCAATTCTAGGAAATATTGAAGCGTTAGCAAAAACATTGTTGGTGTCAAAAACAGGTTAATAAGTTAGCGTTGACAATTGACATATTCTTCATAAACAACACTTAGTAATTTGACTTATTCTAACCTACATAAGTTGTCTACACATGAAAGATCCATAGTCTTTCCGGCTTCTAAAATCAGACTTAGGCCGGCTTACTAGCAAGTAGAGAAACTATATAAATTAGAATTGATTTCTTGGTCTTCACAATTCAATTCCACAAACAACACAAGGATGATCAGGCTTCGTCTCTTTCTCCTCCAAGTTGCTGTAATCACATTGAGCCTGCTACAAATTTGCAGTAAGTAGATAAGGATACACAACTTTTTCATAGAATAAGGCTTCTAAAACTAACTAAAGGATCTTCTAGATATGACCATTGGAAAATAATCCTTTACGACGAGGTTCATTGAAAACCATGCTATTGCTTGCTTTTTAAAATCCAAATTGTAAAAGTTAGTTTCAAAAACTATCTTAAACTCAGATGATGTTGTTTCGTTTTCAAAGGAGTTCATTTTCTGCACTTAAATCAATAAGAAGTTGATACCAACAAGAAGTAACAACCTTTGTTTCATGAGGTGTAATATTGAATCCATTGTACTATTACGTAAGAGTTTATACTTAATATTGTCAGAATTGTACTAAATTTTACTTATTCTCCTTACATATTCTAAGTCGTTTTCTATGATTTAGATGGGAAGGTGATGATGGAGTACATAGGAGCCACAGGTACTCCAATTACGTTTGATGATGTTCCAATTGAAGATGGCATCGACTTCCATTTTATACTTGGCTTTGCAATCGATGCAGACCCATAAGGCCAGACTCAAAATGGCACATGCTCACCATATTGGGTAGACACATTTAACCCCAGCCTCGGTTGCAGCCATCAAGGCCAAACATTCCAACGTAAAAGCCTTAGCTAGCCTCTCAGGCTGGAGCCTTGGCCAAAAAGTCATTCGCTGGTGTGATCCTGTAGAACCCCAAATTTGGATATTAAATGCTTTCTCATCCCTCCGATCCATAGTAATCAAATGCCATCTTGATGGCATTGACATTGACTATGAAAACCTCCCAAAACACAACTCAACTTTGCTACTGTAAAGGGGAGCGCATTACCTTGTTGAAGAACCAAAGGGCTATTTCCATAGCTACCATTGCACCCTTTTACACCACTGCTATACCCTATATCGAGCTCTTCAAGAATTATGGAAGTGTCATCGACTATGTTAACCACCAATTCTATACTGACAAAGTTAGCACCCCAAAAGGGTGCTTGGAAGCCTTTAGGCTTCGAGCTGAGCAATTTGATAAGAATAAGTTGTTGCCTAGCTATGAAGTTAATGGAAGAGGAATTCAAGGGGATGCATTTTTTGAAGCCTTGGATCTTTTGAAGGAAAATGGATTTGAAGTCAATGGGGAGATGATCTTCTCAGCTGACGCTTCTTCCACCAATAACTACTACTATGAGAGGAAATCACAAGCTTTCTTGCTCAGCTCTACTAGTGTGTGATCCATTCCTAGTTACCATGTATTGGTAAGTTATGACTTTAAAGTTTGAAGATTATTTCTTGTTCAAGAGGTCTAGCAACATAACAGGATTTTCTACAGAGTAACAAGGACAGAAGGACTTAGACTTGAATCCCATCTGTTCTCTCAAAATACGAAAGAAATTATAAAAAAAATCCACTAACGCTTTCTGCAAGAGAAATAATTGGACGCTACAAAAATTCCACTAATTGGATGCTATAACAATTTTTTTTTATTTACATAGAAGTTTTAGCAAATAAAGAATTTAATTGTGTTATTGCTTATTGTAATAATTGAAAATAAAAATCTTATATTTCATCATTTTATTGGAGGGTGTAAAAGAGGAGACGATATCTTGTGCACCTGTCTTATGAAGCGCGCCTCTCACAAGCATGTTGAGAGGTGCACTCCTATAAGACAAATATTTAAGATAATTTTTGGAAAGAGAAGGTTTTATAAAACTACCTTATTATATTTAAACTCAAAATAAATAAAATATATAAATAAGTAACTTTTTTTTAAAGTTACCTTATAATTACACCTTAAAACTCAATCCCCTAACTTAAAAAAAAAAAAAAAAAAAAAAAAAAAAAATCCTGCTTATTATTATGTCAAAGTACTCCGAAATTTAGAAACCCTTCATTGATTACCTTTTTCTTTTATTACTATATATGATTTTAGCTAAATTGATCGAGAAAGGTCAAAAGAAGAGGCACACATCCCATCAATTATTGGGCTCTTTGTTATACTTCAACTGACAGTACTATTGCAATTTTGGCATTGTCTTGTTAGATTACCATCATAATTATTAGAATCGTTGAGAGGGTGGGATCAAATAGGAAAATCCAAGATTTTATTTTTTGTAAAAGATAAAAAAGAACCATTGAAAGAAAATTAAATTTGACACAAGTTATTTATAAAAGATAATAAATTAAATTTGACACAAGTTATTTATGAAAGATAGTACATTAAATTTGACACAACTTACCAATAAACTTCTACCCAAAATAAAAACCTTACCAAAATGATATGTCTATAATATTTTTACAACATTTTTAAAACAAATCATAAGTGATAGGTTGTTACTAGTTGTTATTGTTGGGGTAAAAAAGTAATCTTCGTGTTAGGTTCAAATTTGAACCAGTAACAACTAACTACTTATGATTTGTTGTAAAAATATTATAAAAATATTGTGAACATAATACCTCTCAAACAAAAAATACTCAAAAGTTATAACTTGTATCCTGTCATCCAGGGGAAAGAGAAAGACAAGTTTAAGAATTATTAAAGAGAAAAGGGAAAAGAAGAATAACTAAAAACTAAAAAGGTTTGGCAATAAATTCTTAAACCAAAATAGCATTAACAATCTCAACTTATGTATACTCTACTCTCTAAGTTGTAAGTTATCTAAGCTAAATTTGATCAAGTTTTCATTTGTACTCGTGGCAAAGCCAAGCCCCTAAATCCTAATAACAAAATAGCTTGGAAAACAACTAAAGCGTGTCTGCTTGAATGATTTTTTCTTTTTTATAATATAATGTGTATACCTGTTACCAATAGATACTTGAAAACATTGTTCCTGGACATTTACAACGAACGGTAAATTGTCATCAAACAAAGCTCATTTTGATCTATATTTTCACCATTAATATATATATATATATATATATATATATTTAAAAAGCTAAATAATACTTAGATGATAGCATGGTAACGGATTAACAGGGTTGTTATAGCAACAATTCTTGACGAATGAGGATTTTTAGAGCTCCAGCTTTACACCTTTAGCAAAAATAGCCATTGGGAATGGAAGGAAATGGGGTTTACTTTAAAAGCTTCACATCCTTTAGCAAATCCTTTTCATTTTGCATGAGTTCACGTGGCTAAGAATTCGTACCCCTCTGTAACCGACGGCAGGGGCAGTAACTCAGGCATCGGTGGTAGCTGAGATGAGGGAAATCGGAACATGGGAGTGGTGAATGACACCACCGGTGACAAGAGCAAACAGCCAGGGACAGCTCTGACTGGATGGGACAACTCCACACGCTTGGAGCATGTTCCAATAAATGTGTCAGAAGCACGTGATGCAACAGAGATACCCCCACCTAATTTCCTGCGGAGCTTCAAAATTGAAAAAATGACAAAGGACGCGTTCTCCTTAGTGGGCTAGCAAGCCCAAGCCGAAAAAGATCCAATGGAAGTGACTAGCCCACTGAAAACAAGCATCAATACAAATGAGAATGTTACGGCCAAAAATGATTCTTCAAGCCCAAAGATTGAAAAGAAATTAAAGGCCAAAGTCCACCTGAAAAAAATAGCAAGAGAGCAAGGTAAATACAAAAGCCATAACCTGATACGAACTCAATACCCGTGGGAAGAAAAAGAGGGGGAACGCTTATATTTGATGAAGAGGATGAACTCACTGTACAGAAAAGAAGGTGCATAGTAGGCAACACAAACCAAGTTGAATTTGATGAGAGATCGACGGTAGCTGTAGCGCAGCACCGCTAGGAGCCATGAATCTCATAAGTTGGAATTGATGGGGACTTGAGAACCCTCGGTCAGTTTGAGCACTGCAAGATTTAGTGCGGCGCTATAATCCTAAAGTGGTCTTCCTCATGGAGACAAAAGCAAAAATTAGACGTATGGAGAGAATTAGAAATAGGCTGGGTTTTACAAATGGCCTTACTGTTCCTTGTACGGACCGAAGTGGAGGTCTTGCTTTACTGTGGGACAGAGAAGTTGACCATGAAATCAAAAACTATTCCGAAAGCCATATTGATGCGGTGATCAAGGAGCCAGACAGTAACTTCTATTGGAGAATCATCGGATTTTATGGGCATCTGGAAACCCACCAAAGGTATGAATCATGGCAACTCTTAGCTTTTCTCAATAATCAGTCCCAGCTCCCATGGCTCTGTTTAGGGGATTTTAATGAAATTCTATCGATCTCTGAGAAAGAAGGGGGTGCTATTCGAACCCAACAGCAAATGGATGGATTTAGAGGAGTAGTTAATTATTGTAAATTTTAGGATTTGGGTTATAGCGGGTCTGACTTTACCTGGAGTAATATGCTGTTAGGATATATGCCCTTAAATCCTATTGTATGATGCTATGTATGACATTATGCATGACTTAATGTTGTGTTTAATAAAGTTGTTTATTTTTATATCTAAAATAATGGTAACATGAATATTTGGACATTATCATATAGTCCATGAGATGTATAGTATGTGATTTATGTGAAAAGTCACAGAAGATATAAATAACAAGTTCTTTGTAAACTCAGAATTTATAGTTCGTAGTCGGTGATGAAATTGGGCATTTCATCTGCGAAGACTATAACGTATCAACTAAGATGATTTGTCTTGATCATGGAAGTGGTGACTTCTAGTTGATATGTTGATATGTTTTAAGAGTTAAGACATATTGAACTGGACCGCTGTGAGATTTATTATTCTCCTAACGACTGTCAAATGAATAATAAATCTCACGACTTCTATTTGCATGAACTCTTAATCCTGAGAGAATAATGGACTTGATCATGAGGTGTAGGTTACTTTGATATATCAGGAGTGAGATCTAATGTAACGGTCAAAACCTCAGTATGTTGGGCAACCACATTTAGTGTTGATGGAACATATATTCTCAAGATGGAATTCATAGTCTCTTAATGGAGATACAAAATATTTCCTTGAGATAAGTTTAATGGGTTTGGTTATTCAGAGAGTTGGGCCTAACCACTTTGGTAAGAAATTACTAAAGTATATATTTATGGAATTGGATTTCATAAATATATGATGAATAACTTTAAAGGATTAAACCGGGTACTCAAGGATAAGATGTAGTAATTTACAAAGTGGCAGTCTATATTTATGACTTTGTATTACTACGAATATTTTATGAAGGGGTTGCGTGTAAAATAAAGTCTTGGGATATAATTTATTAATAAGGCCTAGAGTGCAATTATATTTATATAGTGGTATTAAATATAATTAATGGTAACTTTGGACTTGTCAAGAGTTGACGGAAAAGCCCAAGGCCCATTGGAGCTAGTGTCTTATTGGTCCCTTTTGGTCCCATTCCAAGCCACACATTAAAGCCCAATTGGAAAGGCCCAATAGGCTGGCCTAATTAGATAATCAGTTAGTTATAAAGGGAGAAACATACATAATTTTTTTGAGGGATGCGATTTTAAGAAAAGAATCGTAGAGAAAAGAAAGAGTGTGAGACACACTTTCATTCTCCCTTTGGAAACTGATTGAGAGACCACACATCTTGGGCATAAAGTGGAATTAGAGTGAAGATTAAAAGTTTTCCCAAGTGCTTCTAATCTTTGTTTTGAAATTCTCCACACCAAGGTACGCTATCTTGTTCTTAAATTCTGAAATTTACAGAGTGCATGTTGTCAATCACGAATGAAATAGATCCTTGTTTGTTGCTTTTGCTGTGTGTTTTGTATGAGATACAAAACCGGATTTTATCCAACATATGCAGGAGGGGAATAACAGTATAAGTTTGAGATTAGACAGAGCACTCGCCAATCTGGAGTGGGTGGATAGGTTTGGGAGTTTGAAAGTACATCATATTGCCGACTCCACATCGGATCACCATGCATTGCTAATGACGAATTCAACATCCAAGCGCTATGCTAAGGAAAAGCGCTTCCATTTCGAAGCAATGTGGGCAAAGAATGATGAGTGTAGGGCCATTATTGAGTCATCCTAGGGCATGGGGATTGACTTAAGCACCCTGGAAGGAGTTATGGAAAATATCAAACGCTGTGTTGCTGACCTTTGGACTTGGAGTTCAGAAGTGTATGGCCAAATCCTAAAAAAAATTCAAGCCAAAAGTTTAGTTTTGAATAGCCTTTCGCAGAGCAACCAGGATGGTGCACTTAGTAATGAAATTAACGGCTTAAGGAGGGGAATTAATTCCCTTCTCGATGATGAGGAACTTTATTGGGGTCAACGAGCTAAAGCACACTGGCTTAAGGGGACAAGAATACAAAATTCTTCCATGCTTAGGCTTCGAAGAGGCGTAGACAGAACGTTATTTCTGGAATCTGGGATGAACAAGGTAATTGGTGTAAGGAAAAGGAAAGTATAGCCTAGGCAGCCATTGCCTACTTTGAGAACATCTATGCAACAACCCACCCGGCACAAGTTGGAGATGTAACTGTTGCTATTCCTTTGAGGGTTACGGAAGATATGAGTGAAAGCTTAGACCGAGTCTTCACCAAAGAAGAGGTGGTTACTGCTCTTAAACAGATTCACCCCACCAAAGCTCCCGGCCCAGACAGTATGTCAGCTTTATTTTATCAAAAATACTGGAATATTGTGGGTAATAGTATTTTTAACATGGTTCTTAATGTTCTCAATAATGACATGTCAATGGTTGTGCTTAATAAAACCAATATTTCCCTCATTTCAAAAACAAACAGCCTAAAGAAAATGATTGACTTCTGTCCCATCAACTTATGTAACGTGGTGTATAAGCTCATTTCAAAAACAATAGCCAACAAACTAAAAGCCCTTCTACCACACATCATCACTGAGAACCAGAGTGCCTTCACTTCGGGCCGCCTTATCACTGACAATGTGATTGTGGCTTTTGAATTAATGCATTTCTTAAACCACAAAACTGCAAGAAAGGAAGACTTCATGGTAGCCAAACTTGATATGAGTAAGGCTTTTGATAGAGTGGAGTGGATCTTCATTAAAGGAGTGATGGAAAGAATGGGCTTTAGCTCTAGGTGGATAAACTTGATTATGAGATGCATCACATCTGTCTCATACTCAGTTCTTATAAATGGTGTTGCTTATGAAAATATCACTCCAACTCGTGGAATTCGATAGGGTGATCCTCTTTCCCCCAGTCTCTTCCTCTTTTGTGCCGAAGGTATCTCTACCCTCATCCATGAAGCTGCCCGAAATCAACACTTAACTGGTATCTCAATTGCTCGTGGCAGCCCCAGAGTGACCCACCTTTTCTTTGCAGATGATAGTATTCTCTTTTATAAAGTAAAACCCGAAGAATGCCAAGAGTTAAAGCTGATCCTTAGTAAATATGAAAATGCCTCGGGCCCAGAAATCAACACCGACAAATCCTCAATATTTTTCAGCCCTAACACAAGCCAAGAGACTAGAGATCAAATCTTCAACATCTTGGGACAAATGCAAGACTCAAAACACACTAAATACTTGGGACTCCCATCATTCATTGGAAAATCCAAGACTTAAGTCTTCTCCATTTTGAAAGAAAGGATTGGGCAGAAATTGGCTGGTTGGAAAGGTAAGCTCCTTTCAATTGGGGGGGGGGGGGGGGGGGGGGGGGAGGAAATTCTCATCAAAGTTGTGGCACAAGCGATCCCAACATATACTATGAGTTGCTTCCAACTTCCGCAAAGCTTATGTGATAATTTGGAGAGTATGATGTAGAATTTTGGTGGGGTCAGAAATAGAATGAAGCTAAAATAAGTTGGGTCAGCTGGAGAAGAATGTGTACATCAAAAGCCTAGGGAGGCATGGGTTCTGGAACTTGAGAGCTTTTAACCAAGCCATGCTTGCAAAGCAGGCTTGGAGAATGCTATCAAATCCAACTTCCCTTATTGCTCGGGTTTTGAAATCAAAGTACTTCCCCATAGGAGATATCCTTAATGCCAAACTTGGGTGTTCGCTTTCATACTCTTGGAGAAGTATCCACAGGAGTCTTAAAGTCATAAAGAATGGATCCCGTTGGAGAGTAGGCAATGGGAAGCTGATTCACATTTGGGAGGATAGGTGATTACCTACCCCATCCACGTATAAAGTTATTTCTCCCCCAAATAGTATCCCTGAATTCCCCATGGTTTCTGCACTCATTGACCCTATCACAAAGTGGTGGAATGTTAGTTTGGTTAGAGTAACGTGTCTCCCCTTTGAGGACGACACAATACTAAGGACACCCTTGACCCACAGCATGCCCAAGGACAAACTAATTTGGTTGGGTAATAGCAGAGTAGAATTTACTGTGAAAAGTGCATACCACATTGCTTACAACTTGATTGAAGAAAAGAAGGATGGTGAATGTTCCTCTGGAGATCCCTATAAATTACTTTGGAAGAGACTTTGGCATCTTAATCTTCCTTCAAAATTCAAGATTTTTGCATTGAGGGGTTTGTGCCAACGGTCTCCCCACTATGGAATCTATTTACAGCAGGAGAATTAGCAACAATTGGGGCTGTCCAATATGTGGAAAAGCCCCTAGAAATATTAACCATGCTCTCCTCTACTGTGACTTCTCCTCCTTTGTCTGGAATCAATGGTCTGAAAATCCCCTAAGCACAAGAGAGATACGATGGTCTTTCATTGACTCAGTCATGTTCATCCTCTCCCATCATTCCCAACAAGACTTGGAGTACTTCTTTGGAATAGCTTGGGCTATCTGGCATAATAGAAACAAGGTTGTCCATGAGAGAAGCTGCCTCTCCCATCAACAAGTTTGGCAACTTGCAAAAAATGTGGTGGACTTTAGCAGTGCAGCTGATTCGGATTTCTCCCATCCAAGACCTCTTCCCATCAAATGGAACCCCCCCACCCCCAAGTTTCTTTAAGGCAAATGTTGATGGAGCAACTGCGAACCTTGGGGGAAACTCTAGTGTCGGAGTTATTGTTAGGGACTACACTGGCCAGGCAATTGTAGCCAGCTGCAAATCTTGAAAGAGTGTTATTCTGCAAATTTGGTGGAGACTGTGGCCTTGCTTCATGGTGTCATGCTAGCCCAAGAATTGCGCCTTCCTCGTGTCATATTGGAATCAGACGCACTTGTTGTAATCCAAGCTATTAATGGCAAATGCATAGGCAGCAGCTCGGGTCATATTATCCCAGACATTCTACATAGTCGTAATTCCTTTGAGTCTTGCACTTTTCAGCACACCTGCAGAGATTTCAATCAAGTTGAGCATGAGCTTGCCCATTACGCTCGTAGGACAGAGAGCTCCCAACTTTGGAAGGGGGTTACTCCTCCTTTTATTGCTTTATTGGTCCAAGTTGATATGTTGTAATGTTTAGTATTTCCATTCTGCTTTTGCAAATTCTTGTATGGCCGTAATGTTTATCCTCTATTTCTGGTTCTTAATGAAATTCAAGTTCTCTTTCAAATAAATAAATAAAGGACTCATAACAAGAAAAGGCCCAATTATTGTATCTGTAATTGAATCGTGTAAGTTTGGCGTAGGATTGCAATTTTGTATGATCCTATGATCCAGCTCAAGATCCTAACAACCATGATTACCATTGTTAGCCATCCTTTGAATGGAAGACTTTTAAGTAGAAGGATGGGAATCAGGGAGTGTACACTTAAGAGAATTGAGGAGCGATTTTTTTTTTGGACAGACATCTGTAAAAAAACGGTTTTTTGAGAAACATTAGATGAAAAATCACAACCAATGGAAAGAAGGAAAGATCACAACCAATGGAAAGAAGGAAAGATCACAAGAGTAAAGATGGTATTGTCAATATTACAACAATAACAACAACAACCACCATGCCTTAGTCCCAAAAGATATATTGTTAAAAGATTGGAGGAAAAAAAAAAACCAAAGAAGGAAAAAGATGAAAGAAGGAAAAATACCTTGTAAAAATGATTCTATTGATTGTATCAGAATGTATCTAAATGATGATCTACCATTATAAGAAGAGAAATGATATGTCCACAATATTTTCACAATATTTTTATAACAAATCCTAAGTGACAGGTTGTTACTAGCTATTATTGTTGGGACAAAAAAGTAATCTTAGTGTTAGGTTCAAATTTGAACTAATAACAATTAACCACCTATGATTTGTTGTGAAAATGTTATGGACATAGCACCTTTCTTATAAGAAACAACTTGTTACCAATTGTTATTGGGAAGGGATGGGGAACACTCAAATTTAAAACAAATGATGAAAAAAATAAAAATAATTGAACTTTCAATTTTATCGACTTTGAGCAAGCATCACACCGTAGAAAGTGTGAGCATCATGTCTTTACAAGAATATAATCCAGCTACACATTTCATTTTTTAAATGAACAGCTCTCTTTTTTTACACAAAAGCATAAAATCATGATATGAAGCATTACATCTAGACCCAAAAAAGGAGAGAAAACAGGACATTGCATCACAAATCATTTTTTCATATCTTAAGATTCATTTCTGTAAATATTCACATTGCCGAGTAAAGTTAGCAGATAGAGAAATAACAATCCAATACCTGCATAAAAGATTCCTTTTTTTTTTTTTTTTTTTAATTTGCCATATCACTGACCAGTCGTATCCTGCCAGGTGCTACCCAGTCTAGCACCATGCTTCTTAATTATCTGGACAGACTGCAAAAGAAGATCCTGTTCCGTAGAGTGCAATTCATCTTTGCTCTATACACAAACATATTTTATTAGTAAATAAGCGACATTCATAAATAAACAAATACCCAAACACGGTAAAATTCTTAGGAAGGGAGATGATCCAAACATTAGGTACAGTAATCAAATATTCAAGGCCAGATGATTATACAACAAACATAAGGAAAATTGCACCAACCTCCGGGAGGTGTAAGGAAACAATAGTGACCCTCAAAGTTTTTCAGAATTCTTGATTAGCATAACAAAAATGATTAAATACTTACTTTGACCTTAAATTGCCTGATTTAGCAATTTTTTTTTTTTTTTGAGTAGCCCAATTAAGCAGCTCAGTTGACCTAGCTTTTGGAAAAATAGATAACTAAAGGGCAAACTAATATTTCTTTGATAAAACCCAAAAGGTTAAAAAATTGAGTAATCTCAGAAATAATTAAAGTTTGGGTAAATCATATTTTAATCCCTATAGTTTAGGGAACCCAATAGTTTTTAAGAGTAACAAATTAAACTGTACATTTTCAAAAGTAACAAATTAAACCCTGAGCTTCCAAAAATTAAAAATTAAACCCAATATTTTCAATAGTAACAAATTAAACCCTCAATCCATATTAAATTCCAAACACAAAGAGATTTTGCTTAAATGGGTAAGTTTTAATTTGTTAATTTTTAAAACTTTTTTTTTTTTTGATGATGTGGAACCTTACTAAGGCAAGGCCCTTTGGACCTATCCCTGGGGAGTAAACCACCAATACATGACCCTACTTGCCAAACCCATGCATCAGGTAATCCAGGAAAAGTCCTAGTAGGGATCAAGCCCATAATGTTTGGGTCTACAATTCATTCTAAGCCTTTAACCACTAGGCTGCACCCTGGCAGGTTTTTTTAAACTTTGGGTTTAATTTGTTACTTTTGAAACTATAGGGTTTAATTTGTTACTTTGTGAAACATAAGGGTTTAATTTGTTACTTTTGAAATTATAAGGTTTAATTTGTTACAAGCCCTAGACTGTATGGTTTAAAATGTAATTTTCTAGTAAAGTTTTTTGTAAAAGATAGTCTATCACTAGTATGGTCTATCTTCCTCATATTTTCAATATTATCATTAATATTTATACGGGATTACAAAGATTGACCAGTCGAGAACACACTATTAATAGAAAATAGTTTCCAACACTGCACACGAAGTAGCCTAAGACACTCCAAGACACAACTTATGGCCTGTTTGGATGTTTAAAAATGGGGGGAGAGTAGAGTAGAGGAAAGGAGAGTAATTTAATACCTTTATTTGGAAGTTTTTTAAGGAAGGAGGGGGAGGGATTTGGAGGGGTTTGGAGGGGTTTCAACTCCCTCTAACCTCTCATTTTTAATTCCCCCAAATTGGAGAGATTTGGAGGAAGAGTGGAAGATAAAAATGTTTGACCAAATGAATTACCAAATTTGCCCTTATTATATTAACAAAATTACAAGTGAAAAGACTAATTACTCCCCTCCCCCGTACTTAATTTTAAAAACATCCAAACAAGGTGGAGGATAGTCCTTCTCCTCTACTCTCCTTCCCACTACTCTCCTCCCTTCTACTCCTCTCTACTCTCCTCTCTCTCTAAACTTCCAAACAGGCCATTAATAAATAATATGAATATTAGACACATTCTCACATACTTCACTAACTAGATAGTCAAACACAATTTTCAAATCAAAACTTATAATAGCAACACTTATACCACAGAGGCCAACTTATCATTGATTTCTAGGTATCAAAATCCTCAATGTATTCATTCTCAAAAAAAAAAAAAAAAAAAAAAAAAATCCCCAATGTATTCAAGGACCTCAATTGCCAATTTACCCTTTTAGCTCTAGAGATTCTTGAACAATTGAAACGTTTTAATAGACTATAAAAGATTGAGAGACATAGGATCATCTAGAATCTCCTTGTCATAGATAGGAGGTGAATCCCAATCAATCTCTAATTCAAGAGATGGAAAAAAAATTTGAAAATACCTTTTTGTCAGAAACTTGAACAATAGGATTTTAATTCTTTTCACTTCTTACTCTTCTTAGAAAGCCCTAGAAATAAAGAGATTCTTTTTAGAAATTCCCATACAAACATCTACTTCATCAAGTCTTAGAGATATAAACTTAAAGTTGAAGTTTAATATCTTTCAACCTAAATCCATGGATCGATTAATGCTCTACTACCTACTCATTCAGTCCTAATAAGGCTGCAAAGTTGATAGCTTTTCTGTAAAACAGAAGATAAACCCTAAAAAGGCAGAACAAGGGAGTAATCCTAGGAATAATTAAAGTTTTTTTTTTTTGTAAGAGAGAGTCTACCTTACTCATATTTTCATTGATATTTTATAAGAAAATACCTTTTGATAAGTGATATGTATAAAAAGAATACAAAGATTGAAAGTCAAAGACACAAAATAAATACTAGATAGTTTCCGAGACAACTTACCATGTAGTCTAAGACAATCCAAGACACAATTTACTAAACAATATTAATACTAGATGCAAATCTGCAGATTATATACGGTCTAAGTTATTGTGCTGCCAGTTTCTTTTGTTTTCTTTTTCTTGTGTGTCCTTAGTAAAGTCCCTGTGTACTTAGTGCTCGGCCTTTCTAACTTCTTTTTCTATCAATAAAGCTCTTAACTTACTGATTAAAAAAAAAAAAAAAAGATGCATTCCACATACTCCTAAGTCAAATAAAAATTTTCAAACAAAATTTAAATTGAAATATAAATACCACAAACGCCAACTTATTATTAACTTCTAGGCATCAAAATCATCAATGAATTCAAGGAACTTAGTTGCCAATTTCACCATTTTTGCTCTGGCAACAAACTTCATTATATCTATTACGTTTATCACAAAAGTTAGCGAGGGAACAGTCACTTCATTCAAAAGTTTGGAGTTCATTGTCATTTCCTTATTTCCCAAATACATTATTTAAAATTTGTGTCTAGCCAAAAAGGCCCCCTAAAAAATTGAACAAAATTTGCGGTTTTTCAATAAATGAATATCTAAAAGATTAAGAGTAAAATAAGCAGTTCATTTAATTTAAAGAACCAAAGTACCAAATAATCCAAGATGAAACTTTTCTATTTCCATATTCATCAGACAAAATAAACCAAAGGCTGAATTGATATATATGTTGCATGATTTGGAATTTGACGACAGCTATCTGAACATAAGTCAAGCTTAGTTACTCATGCTAACACAACAACTTCAAATGCGACAATTAGTTAGAAACAACCTGATTTAGCCATGCATTTTAATGTGTAACATAAATGTGGTACGAAAAACTCCTAGCCAGATACTGAATCAGAACAAAATTAATAGAGTGAGAACATTATGGTTTTATCTGAAAAGCCTACGTCATATCTAATCTGAAAGAAAGATTCAAACTGTTTTCCTTTTTCTTTTGCTTGTATGTTGTTTGATTTCTAATTTATCAAGTTATGTGGAACTTGGGACATGCGTTAAAAGTAATTTTCATCATTAAAAGGGACAAACAAAGGCCTTCTAGTGCCATAATTCATTTACCAACAAAGTGAAATGGTGAGGGTGTAAAAATTTACCATATGTTTGAGATTGCATCCAAGGGTTAATTCAGCGAAAGAACTTTCAATTCGAGAGAGGAAACAATAAGGGGCCTCCATCCCCAGGAAAACTTTCGAGTTCGATCTTAGCATACTCTTTACATCATTTGTTATAAGGGGAATCTTATCCAAATCATCAACTTGCAAGGGGATCTTGGTGACCATGGCACGCCATTGGGCACGGGACTTGTTCACAATCACCTACAAGTTTTTTTTTGATAAGTAAGAATGATATATGTACGAAAGGCCACTCTATGCATGAAAAACATAAAGCAAACCCAGAAAGTACAAGGAGAAGAAAACAAAGAAACAAAAGAGAAAACCAAACAACTAAGAAATTATAAGAGAGAAAGGGAGCAAAGAAAAGAAGGGAGGGAATCACTAGACGTGAGTCCCCACGCCCGAGATGAATCAAAAAGAGTTCTACTAAAAAAAGCAAGCAACTGATCACTGGAGCTATCACAGATACTAACATTCTCACAGCCAAAAGTTATGGGAAAAGATGATATACTGGAGCAAATAAATAAGAACACTGTCTAAACAATATAATAAATAACAGCCATTTGATAGGCATTTATGAGCATCCGTGCAAGGGCTTGTCTTTATGTGTTGTGTTTGTTTGTGTGTGTGTGTGTGTGTGTGAGAGAGAGAGAGAGAGGATACATCACCTTTTTTTTCACGTAATGAGTATATCACTATTATGTGCAAAATATCTAAGATTGAGTGCATGCAAATGATTCAGGAACAAATGCAAGTTAGATTGAAAATGGACCATCAAATATTTATAGACAAGATACCCAAATAATTGTACGCATATCATAATGATCATCGGGAGAATTTAACCATAATGAAGTATTGCAAAAAGAACGTCTGCAAAAGAGCACTATCCAGATAATTAATAAACATAGGACAACAATTTATTGGCATATCTGTGGTAGTACCCATGAGTGGCAAAGAATCTGGCCAAGCAACTAACATAACCACATGATGCTATATAAGATATTACCAAATCAATAGATCTCCTTTTTTATACTCTTGCAATCACCAACTGTATCAGCGTTGATTACTTCTTTTAAATGTTAATACTTTGCAGGGGTTGTTTTATAAATTTTTTAACAATAGGTGATCCCCTATCTAAGGAACCTTCTTTAAGAACAGCAGTCATCATAACGATATGGTGACTTAGGAAAGTCATTTCCAGAAAATAATACTGATAGCATTCATGATCTTTTAACTCAGGAAAAAAAAAAACACCAAAGGAACTTCTTCCAACAATAATGGCGAAGTAATTTGCAAATTGGTCAATTGATCGCAAGCTAGATTATGTATCAAATTCTAGTACGCATTCAAGGTCCATCTTCCCAGAGAATACCCACCGGTTGAAAGGATAAATGCTCAAAAGAATAGTATACCATGCATAAAAAATACAAGTAGAAATGGACTAAACTTAGTTAATATGAGGGAATTTGAAGTCTCTCAATTTAAGTGTCAGGTCCAAATCATGGATCCAATAGCACCAGAAGGCATTGATCAGTATATGGACCAATTATATGATTCAACAATGCCTAAGATCATCATGATTTATAGCTTTCAGTATGATGTCTGTCCATGCATAAGTGTGGTGTAATGATAATGCACTTGACAAGTTGCACAGAAGGAAGAAAGAAGGAAAACAAGAAAAAGCACCCACCTGACTGGAAAAAAGAGAATTTGGAACTATGACTGGAAACTTTTCAGCATTTAATAGTGATGTGGTAGTGAGTCCCATGTCCACCACTTGACCTTCTACATTACCAGCCTGCAAAAAGTAAATTTGTCAACAACTCCAAATGAGAAGGAAAATGCATGTATCAAATAAGTGAAAAGATAAAATTAGATATATCACTCAAATATATACGGGCAAGAGTCAAATATATACGGACTTGCCCAAGGTTGTTATAACAAATGTTCCAAAAATATAGATTCTCTTCCACTTCGCAGACAAATGACCAAAAAAAATTATACAGATTGCCAAAATATTACACATTTGCATTCTGTGAAAGATGTGATGACCAAATGAATAATTAAAATCATGGGTTGAACTGTGAGCAGGAAAAAACTATATATCCTCATTTATCTTGTGATGAGCCCTTTGGTAATAACTTTCAAACTATTCTCTCTTATACTCTGATGCATCAAAAACAGATTTGGAAAAGCATTCACCAAACAAAAATCTCTAAATAAATAAATTCAGGTATCAAGTTTTGAAATTTTGAATCAGGACATCCAGGGAAATTATGTTTCTAAGCAGAGACAGAGCATTTAAGTGGATAACTAGATTTAAATCTATGTTTGAGTCAGTTCTGCAAATTAAGAAAGTTCAATTGGAGTCGGCGCATGTTTTCTTAATAAAATGACAGAAAGGGTATGCTTGAGAAAACAGTTTTGCCTTCTGAAAGAAATTGAATGAGATCAATGAATTCTATGTGTGCTAAAGAAGAATTCAAGATAATACTTTTATTTTATCTCCAAGTGAAAATGGCTTTGAAAACTGCAAAGCTAACCCACTGAGTACATTCCCAAGGATATCTCTGGCAGCAAAAGCAGTAGCAACTCCTGCATAATTGCATAAGGTATTAAATATTTAAAGCAACACTTGCAAAGACTCAAGAACAAGAACTACTACCATTCCAAAAAATGGTTTTCTTTTCCAAATTTAATGAATTGTCAATTATTAACTGCCAAATTTCGCAACAGAGAGACACATAAAAGAAGAGGCACATCCAAGAGGTAAGCAAGCCAATTACAATGCAGTAATGCCTGTGACACATCAGAGACATAGAAAAAAATAGAGTTGCCAAATGCCAATGAGTTCCAGCTCAAATGGCACCCCCTCCCTTTAAGAATAGGGCGGAGGTTTTAAGGTCAAGGGTTCCAAACCCTCTGGACACGTGTCACTTCAAAATATTTTCTGAAAACCAGAAGATTATAATGTGCATATTAGCAAGCTGTAGAAATTCCAAAACAACAGTTGATCAAGTATAAGAGACATAAAGGTTATAGACTATAGTACTTATAACTAAATAGAGAGAGAGAGAGAGAGAGAGAGAGAGAGAGAGAGAGAGAGAGAGAGGTTATAGTAACCAAAACTTAAGTTTATTTTATGCTGATTTACTATATTTACTATAAGATCCTCCAAATTATCATATATGAATTGGAAACAAAGAACATAGCACATAGACAGCTAACACTCACCTCCTATGCCACCAACAGTCAGAACAGATTGCACAGCAACCCCACAAGCCTCAGCTAAAGCCATTATACCAATGACAAATAGACCAACAGATGAAAGGTTGTCAAAAGCCAGCAACTTGTCCCTATCAATACCTACTGCACTCTGAGCTGCCAACATACGAGTGAACACATTCGACTTCCATCGATGCAAAAACCATACAAATGAAAGAATAACTGCACCCCTCCATGCCTGTCCAAGGTACTGTGATGCCATAGCGGTTGGTGCGACCATTACAACCCTGAACATCATAGTCATCATGATTGTGCTACAAAATAAAAAACATGATACAAAATGCAAATGAAATACGATTAGAAGACATATCTTGAACCTGGAACCACTAACATTTGTGAAAATGCCATGAAGGTAATTAGATATCGCACTGGATCCTCCAAAGCACCCCAAATAGTTCTTTCGTATGGAACTTGCTCCCAAGAGACGCTTCCAGATGGTGAAGCAGCAGGACTTTGCGTAGCATACTTGTGAAATCTCCTGAAAAGCCTAGGCATAACCGACCAAGCCAATATAGTACCAGCAAAAGTACCACCAAATGGAATAATTACATCTTTCAGATAGGGATGTGAATCAAGTAACTGATGAGTATAGGGGATCAGTTCATCAGAAGCTTCTTTAGCCTTTTGTGCAGTATACGTTCCCGCATCAACTGCAGTCTGCCAAGCATCTTTAACCTTATCAACAAAATCACTTCCAAAAACATCATTATCACTACCATCCACTCCACTTGCACCAGAAGCAGTGGGAACTCCAGATTTATCAGCTTTGCCACCAGAAGACCATGAAAATGACCGATAATTTGAAAAGGGGCTGATCAAAATAAGGGGGCTATTATGTAGGAGGTGCAAATTCGACAAGGTAGGTGAAAATGCAGTAATGGGTTTGGTCTTGTAACATTGGGTATAAAGAAGAGACTGAGAAACCGGTGTTTTAAAATGGGTATTTGTCAAAGTTTCAGGGGACTGTGATTCTTTCACAAAAGCTTGCAATGATGAAGAAATTCTCATGTCAGAGTGGTTGTATGATCGAAAAGATTGCATTTTTGAAAAGGGATTGGCCGAATTATGCAGCAATCTCAAAAGGGTAACCCTTACTCCAGCCATTGTTACTACTTGAGAGGAGTTTACAAAGACATTGACATTGACATTGTGCGGAAAACGAAATATACGGACGTTATAACAAGAGGAATCTCAAAGCTGCAGTGAGCGAATAATACAGTGTGCAAAACGAAATTCAGCAAAACTATTTTCAACTATCAGAAATTCAAAGAACCAATAACAACAATAAAATCGCATCTAACCTAGATAAACCCTAAACCCTAGTTTGGGTGATGAGAAAATGAATGAAAAAGAATCAAGTCTCTCTAATACTACAATACATATATATATATATATTGACTCACCTTTATTAAACCCGTCGCCGAAACCCAGACCGAGAGATACAGAGTGGTAGGAGCAGTAGGACTATCACTATTACTCTCACTATCCATATCTAGGATAGGAATGTACAAGTCACATAGACAGACTGTTTCGGTTTCGGACATTCCACGAAGTTCTTTTTAAATATTTTCACTGTTTTTTCAATAAGGGTTTTTACAATATTTTCCCACCAAATGTTAGGCTCAGCACCAATAATAGAGCACTTGTATTAAAGCTTGTATAATAGAAAAGTTGACAAAATGTAGCCAATCAAGCTTAAAAATCATAGTTTCTCAAACCAAATAAAAAAAAGCAAAAAATTGGTGAGTTTTAGTTAATTCAAAAACGTATGCCATAAGTTAAAATCCTCTCCAAAACTAAAAATTCACCAACATTAATTAATTTAAAGTTATGCAAAACTACTTTAAAAAATTGTGTAAATTTACATTGTCACTATGAATTTTACATTTAATTTATTATTATTATTTTATATATTCTGATGATGAAGAAATGAGTAGATGATGATTGTTGTGTGTGTGAAAAAAAATTTAAAAAAATTAATTTTTAATGAAATATAATAAGTAATATAAATAATTTGTCGTGCATGTTTTGAAAAGTAAAAGTATGTAAAATAAGAAGAAAAAAATTTATGCTAAAATAAACAAAAAAATTGCACAAGTTAATATAAATACTCAAACTCTTTTTTTTTTTTTTTTAATAAGATCTAACTCTTTTGTTCATTAATAACAATTTATTATCTAAAATTTATTGTAAAAATAATGAAAAAAACGTTGTATACATAGCATTACTGTAATAGCTTTAGAGCTCAATTATCACTTCATGCAAGTATATTTATTAGTATGATACTGCTACTACTTGGATGTGTATGACAACCTTTCGGGCCTCCTAGCAGCGCACTCAAATGCTATGCAACCTTATTAGTCTTTCTGGACTACTTGCAGTTACACAAGGTTGAGCCCACATGAGCCGAGTGGAAGCCCTTCAACGACTGAGGGTCCCAATGAAACTAGACTCAGCTAGGCTCACGCAACAATTCATTTACTACGACAAAACTCGTAGCTAGACCGTATTTGTTTCATGGGGCTATATGATTGAAATATTCAGAGGCATTTTTGTAGTCCAAAGACGTGGAACTGTGTAGTAGAACCTTTCTTAATTGCTATTCTAAAGTTTACTATAATATTTTCTTGTTCGGCACTTGCCCCGTTCGTAAGCACCCTTGTTTCTAATGCATATGTTTGGCACATAAAATTCAAACCGTTGGCCAGTATCTTCAACATAAAGTTTCATATTTATGTTATGTTTGGAAGTTTGGAGGGATGGAGAGTAATAGGGATGAGAGTAGAGAGGAATGTTTATCTTCCACTTTGTTTTAATGTTTTTAAAATTAAGGGGTAGGAGAGTAATTAGCTTTTTCATAGTTTTTAATTTTGTTAATATGGTAAGGGTTAATTTGGTAATTCATTTGGTTAAGCATTTCTATGCTTTACTTTTCCTCTAAATCTCTCCAATTTGAGGGAATTAAAAACTAGGGATTAGAAGTAGTTAGAACCCCTACAAACTCCTCTAAATCCCTCCCCCCCTCTCCTTAAAAAATATTCAAATAAGGTAATTTAATGTACTCTTCATTCTTCTACTATACTCTCCATCTATCCAAACAAGCTATTAGAGTATAAATGGAAATCTTTTCTCAAATTAATAGCTTCTTTAGATGGATGGGAAGTAGAGAGGAGTAAAGTAGAGGGAGGGAAGTAAGTGTTTTTTTTTTTTTACAAGATAGAATTTCTACTCTAGCCTAATCTAAGTATATATGTGTATCTAGCCTAATCTAAGTATATATGTGTATGAAGCTCCATCGTGGAGACTTGAACCCCGGCCCTTACCCCCTACACTTCACAAGCATTTATACTTACAGAATGACCACCATACCAAGGGTGCATGGTGGTAGAGGGAGAGTATGTTAAATTACCTTATTTGGATTTTTTTTAAAGGAAGAGGGAGAGGGGGGATTTGGAGGGGTTTTAACTACTTTTAACTCCTTATTTTTAATTCTTCCAAATTGAAGAGATTTAAAGGGAGAGTAGAGTATAAAAATACTTGACCAAATGAATTACCAAATTAACACCACTAACGACAGTTGGCAAAAAGACTAATATAACTTATTTTTTAAACTTGAGAGACCAATTGTACTCAGTTGAAACTTGAGGGACCAACCGCATACACAAGATAAACTTCAGGAACTAATAATATAGTTTCGCTTAACAAAATTATAAACTATGAAAATGCTAATTATTCTCTTTTCCCTTACTTAATTTTAAAAACATCTAAATAAGGTAGAGGATAATCATTCCCCACTACTCTTCTCCCCTCTACTCTACTCTATATTAATGGATGTTTACAAGATGCCCAACTCATATTTACGAGACTAGGTAATCAATTTTGGCTCTTTCTTTACTTAGAAAAATTATCTACAGGTGGCTCCCTCAGTTTTGGCTCTTTCCTCAACATAAATATCATTTCATCATAATCCTTAACTAATAATATACAATATGTTTTTTGTATTCCGAGCAGCCTCCAAGAAGAAATTATTGTAGTATCTTGCTAGCTAATAAGAAAGGCACAATGGTAATTGATGTTGGATTGGAGAATGGAGAATACAAAGAATATGAAATTATTGCATTGTAGTGACAAAAATTGTATAGAGTTTTCCCTATTTTTCTTGTTAATATTGTCACTCAAATACTTCTTTTTTCTCCTTTACTTTATTCCATGTGAAGTCACACCAACTATATATCCATAGAAATGCAAGTTGAATTGAGAATTTTCTTAATTGTTGTGAACAATGAAAAATATACATTGTCTATTTATAAGTGCATGAATGTAAGAAGTTATCACAATGTTATTTAGAAAAAAAATTATCAAAATGTTCAGTACCTTCATATCTTATATATATATATATATATATATATATATATATATATATATATATTTATATATTTATATTGTACTGGCACTACCTTGCCCAGGCCCATTTGCCCAGAGGCCCACAAGAATGACTACCCGCCTAGGTAACTAGCACTGATCAGGTCAACGGGCCCATCCCGGACTAGCCCAACACACACTGAACATCCGTGATTCAGGAGCGAAACCTCTCGTGGTATGCTCGGCTGTGATAACCTCGTCACTCCTAGTGATCATCTCCAAGTCTTGATCCACGTTTATATGCACGACATTATCTGGGTATCACTGGGTGTTAGGCCTGCAGACTGTGCAGGTTCCGAGGCCACTACCATCCTTTTCCCACCACCTAACTGCCATTTACGATTATCGGCAGTGGACCGCCCATCCGTCACTTTGGGAACGCTTCTGCCGGAAAACAAACCTAGCGATGGAACCAAGTTCCAATGCCATCATCGTTCCTTTCACTCATAATTAAACATCCACTTAAATGTAATGGTATTGGACCTCCCCACCCACTGAACTAGAAAATGGTCGTAGCAAACCCACAAGCTGCAACTATAAATAGGGAAGGGGGATCAATGGAAAGGGCTTGGAAAAAGTGGGGGAGAAAAGGAGGAAGAAGAAGGAAAGCTAGGGCATTTGGGTTGCCGAGCACAGAGTCACCTCATTGTAGGAAATACCAAAAACCCACAATACAAATAGATTGTGAGCCCAAACACCTTTCAGGCCTAGTAGCTGTATTTGAGTGCGCACATATATATATATAGTTAAACAACTCTCTTAATAATTACCAAAACGAATAAACAACTCTTCTTTTTTATGAGCATATAGAAGGAATAAGAATTTACATTTGATACGGATGACTTAGTTCCGAAGAAGATTTAAGACTATTTTTTGCTTCCATAGTTTTGTCTCGTTTGGGAGGAGGGAATGAAATGGAATGGAAAGGAAAGGAATGAAAAAATAATTTTAGAATATTCTTCCCTTTCCTTGTTTGGGAATTTTAATTGAGGGAATGGAAAACTCATTTCTTTGTTTGGGAGTTTAAGTGGGAGGAAAGGAAAGGGAATGGGTAGGAGGGAACAACCATTCCTCCGAAATTGGGAGGAACGAGAGGAAATGAAATTAGATTCAATGATTTTTTTACTAGAACTCTTAAATTACCCCTATATATATAACCCTTTATTTTAAAATTGGAATCTAATAGTACTATTGTCATAAAATGATTTCATTCCATTTCCTCCATATTACTCTCAAATAAGATTACTTACATTTCATTCATTTTCATTCCTTTATTTTAAAACATCCAATTAAGGTTACTTAATTCCATTCAATTTTATTCTTTTCCCTTACTTAAATACATTCCATTCCATTTCATTCCCTTATGAACTCCCAAACGGAGCCTAAAGATGGGGAATTTGAAAATTAGGATCTTGAGTAAAATCTCTCTCTTACACCCTTCAATAAAAGAATGATACATCTATCATTCTATTTGAAAGGATTTGATGTGTCATTAGATTATTGGAATATATAAAAAAAAGTTTACACATCATCCTAATTACTGAAATTTAAACTTCAAATATATTACTAAAACAACTATCCATGACATAACATGTTTTAATACATCAGTATTATTGGTAGGAACAGTGGCGGAGGCAAGAAATTTCTTCAAGGGGACTAAACTAAATATATATAATTTTTTTTATTGCAAAACGATAGTAGACTTTATTTATAGAAAATCACATTGTACAATGGAGAAGAGAAAATAAAGGCATTCCTCTAACCAAAAAATGACCTCCTCTTTCTTTTTTGCAGTACTAGCCAGAGCTAGAACGGAACGATTACATCTTAAATGAATACTAACAAAAAGAAATATAATTAAAACTATCTCTAATCAAGGTAACATCTTCAAGGATTCAAACAACCTCAAGTGAGCAAATTCTATTAAAGTTCAGAAGATCAACAAGTTCAGTAGAGTTGCATTCCACTTCCATTTTTGAAACATTAGTATTTTCACAAAATTGCAAAGCTATACTCATCACAAAATCCACCGTACGAAGGGGATTCAAATTCTTCTCTACCTAAACACATGATGCAACTAACACTTCACCTCTGTTGTTGGGTATAAGAAAACCAAATCTTGCCAATGTAGTCTAGCAAAGCCATCCACATCCAGTTGAGTTTCAAACCAAAAAAAAAAAAAAACTTTGGGACCATCCTTGCTCGCTAAACAGTAAAGCTCTTGTTTTGTCTCTAGGATCCCAAGCCTTTAGCAATTAAGACTTAAAATTTTCATATGGGAGGAGCGGTTGGAAGAGTACCACCACCGAAGGGTTGAGAAAGACACAAGCTATCACTATCAATAGCTTGGATTTTGTGAGCAGGAGACTCTAAGGAAGAAGGAACTGTGGATGGGCGTTTGGTTGGATGAACATAGTTATTTTGTACATCAAGAGATGATTGATTGTTGGAATTACATATGATACGTTTCCATGATTGAAGAGATGATTTGTTGTAGCTTGAAAAATCCTCTTAAATATTTGGGGTTATCTCCATCTCAACGTCCACATTTGAATATCCCCCATTTAAATTATTATCATCCAAATCTGAGATCTTTTCCAAGTTTCCTTTGATAGACAACTTCTTATCACGTATCCTTCTTGTTATTTGTTGAAGTATTTGTATTTGAAATACTTTCCTCCAAAATAGTGGTAGACTTATCCAAAGGAAGCATCTCATTGGTTTTAGATACCTCCAAATTAATTTGTTGTGGATTACCTAGTGATATGGAGTTTGGATTTAAATAGGGGATAAGGCTTTCAAAAATTATGGGGTTGGGTAGAATACTATCCCACTCAAAATCTAAAGTTTGATTGAATCTAGAGATTTTGAATTTTCCAGCACGTTTGAGTTTCTGATGGAGTCATGCAGCTGTTGTCCAACAATTCCCATTGAAGATTTTCCAGTTGGCGAACGATTAATTAGTTGATGATGGGTCTAAGACGGCTCATCATCACCTTTTTCCTCCTTGGAGACTTTGTGTTTCCTCTGCACCTTTTTCACTTGATTTGGCTTGATTGAATTTATTTTTCCCTCGGCTCACTCTTGGAGCCATAGCACGACGTCATGAGCCAAATTGGAATTATCCTCCTCTGAAGAAAGAGTGAAAGATAGCCATTTTTAACTTTTCAACATTCCCAATCCTGATGCCACAACGGCAGCAAAAAAATGGGTAGTCTCTCGTATTATAAATAAACACACCCTTTTTCCATATCTTCAATATGAATCATCTTTCCTCTCATCAAAGGTTTTGTGATATCGATTTCCACCCGAATACGAAGGAATAGACCCCAAGCAAGATCACTCTTTAGAGCATCAACCAAAAGAGGGATGCCGATCTCATTGGCAATGCGATTACCAGCAATTCTATTCATACTTTTAATAGGAATGTTAAAGACCCGATTCTAAAAATGAGAACGTTGGAAAGTCATGTTACTTGGGCTGATATCACCATTGAAATGCTTCAACAAAATAAGTCTTGTCATAAGACCATTGACTTCTGTTTAGAACTTCATTCAGGTCCTTCGCCATTACAAAGATAGCCAAAAATAAATTGTTCCTCACTTCCTTGATAGTTATACCATGCAAACCTCACCAATGCTGTTGAAGGGTGGATTTAAACGCCTCTTTGTTAAAATCTTTATTTGTCTATAATCTAAATAAGATGCTAAACTGGGCTTATTGTTTAGAGTGAGACCCATCCTAAGAATTGACTGCTTGTGTTTGGATACTACTTATTTTGCTGAAACTGAAAAATTATTGCTAAAAATACTGTAGATAAATATAAAAGTTAGTTGAAATAGTATAGTGAGACCCATGAATAATGTCAAAAAGTGCAGTGGGCTCATGAATAGTAGTAAAAATAAACTGAATAGTGAAATAATTTTAATTTTTAATCATAACCCAAACGCACACTAAAACTCATTTTTTCCTCTTAAAAAAGATTAAGGGGGTGTTTGGATTTCTAGTTTCCATAACTCATAACTCTGTTTTCATAACTCATAACTCTAAAATGGTGGGACACATGACTCAAAAGCTTGTTTGGATTTTCATAACTCTGTTTCCAGTTTTTGTTTCCATCACTCAATTCTCTGATTTTTGAGTTATGAGTTATGGAAACTGAAAATACATTTTAGGTGTTTTCAGTTTCCAAAACTCAATTTTCAATGACATTTTGGTAATTAAACACACATGGAAGGACCCACAAATCGGGGTCAGCCGCAACTTTTGACCTTTTTTCTTTCTTTCTTCTATACTTTTCTTTCTTCTCAACTGTTCTTTCGTTGTTCTCTCTTCTTTTCTTTTTTTTCTTCCTTTTCGCTCTTGTCAGCTCGTTCTTCCTTCCTTTCTTTTTTTTTTTTTTTTTTTTTTGTTCTTCATCACATGATATTTTTGGTCTTCACTCAGTTCTTCTTTTTTTTATTCTTCTTCTTCCTCTTCTTCTTCTTCTTCTTCTTTCACTGGTCTCCATTGGCTGGTTTTTTTTTTTCTTTCTTCTCCACTTTTCTTTCTTTTTTCTCTGTTCTTCAGTTGGTTCAATCTTTCTTCTTTTTTTCTTCCTTTTTGCCTTCAAGCCCAGAACCTACGGCATCAACGAAAACCCAATGAAGAAAGTCACAAATCCATAAAGCATCAGAGCCAACAAAATCCCCAACATCAAAGACGTGAACCCCGTCGGCGTTATCTGCGCAACCACCACCTCCGTTGAAGATCGTCCAGACGCAGACGCCGACGCCGTGGCACAATCAACCACCAAGACAACCACAAATCACAACCTTAACCCACATGCAACCATAGTAATTACCGATCTACCAACTCACATATCAACCACCGATTTGCCATTGCAGCACCCATAGCATCAACCCAGATGCAATCCAAAAGGGCTAAAACACAATCTGATCTCTGATTTGCCATCGCAAATCAAGCACCGAACCAATCTCAACGCAATTTGATCTCCAATCCACGGGCCGTTGGCGCCGATGGTGGTCTGGTGTTGATTTTTTTTTTCTTGTGGGTTTGGTGGTTGTGGTGGGAGAGAGAAAGAAACATTGGGCAAAAGACAGAGAGAAGAGAGATGAGAGGTAGAGAAGGATGAGAGTCAGCGGAAAAAGAAGAGAGAGAGAGAGAGAGAGAGAGAGAGAGAGAGGGAGAGCAAAGGAAATGACATTGGCTCAAGCAGTGGGTCCCACAAACAGTAGAAAAAAATTTGAGTGATGTAAAGTGAATACAAAAACCAAACGGGTAGTATTAGAAAATTGAGGTATTTTAGGTGATAAGTGATGAGTGATGAGTAATGAGTGAGGAATGACGAAAATTGAGTGAGGAGTGATGAGTGATGAAAAAAAAAAAAAAACCAAACAGCCCCTAAACTTCTTCCATTGCTCTCCATAGCCTCGTCCATGTTGCAACAAAAATGTAAAGTACGAACAGAGAATGGTAAAGAAAGAACGAGCTCTAAAGAAAAGGAAAAAGATTACTGAATTGTAATAAGAACAAATAGTCCCCTACTATGATCGGATGAACAGACTGGAGAAGTTTGAATCTTGCATGATAAAACGTAAGTTTGTTGCTTTTACTTTCCAAGACTGCGAAGAGTTAGGGAGAGAAAAATTTTTAAGTAGACAGATACTAAAAGGTTGATCAGGCAATTAGTTGTAAGTAGCTCCAGTTTCCAATCCTATAAGGTTTAGCAAGGAAAAAAACAAATTATGGTACATTCAATTTAGCCATATTGGTGGTGAACGTAAATATATATATATATATATATATATATGTTTGTAACATGATTTAACATATTTTATTTTTTTACATTTAAAAAGTATTTACATCAAGTGTATATATAACATTAATAAAAAGTAAAGGATACTTAACTCTTAACCATGAAATCCACATTTATATATAGTGTATTCTAAAAAGAAAAAATATATATCCATATCTTTAATTTTCTTAAAACATTAAAAAATAAATAAATAATTTTTATATTAAAAATATTTACCTATATATTTCTAAGATGTCTCCTAAATATTATTTGGTTCAATGAGTTATTATGATGTAAGAGTAACTAGAGGAAAAATAAAGTGCATTAATAATTAATAAACTTTTTATTTTTATAAAAAACACTTTGAATTAATGAGTTATGTATGGTATAAGCAAGGTTGTCAAAATCGGGATCCTACGTAGGATCGTTAAAGATAGGTAGGATCAGATCATAAAATCGGATTGTGAATCGTAAGATCCTACATATTTTCAAATTTAAATAAAAAAAGACATTGATAATGGCTTTGTATGTTGAATAATCACATAAATTATAAATTCATCCATAAAAAAACTAAAATTTGCATTATATGATGTAATTTGCATATCATACATTGCTAAGTTTATACTAATGAAACAAATATATTTAAGTTTTGATCCAGTGTATCTAAAAATTTCAATAAATGTTTAATTAGCAACTAAATACCAAAATATTTATCAAAACATATGAAAAATATTTTTCAAGTTCTAGGTTCCAAGTTTGAAATCCAAAATAAGTTAGTAAATGAAAACTAGCTAACTACAATATGAAATCCCAAAATAAGATGAACATTAAGGTGAAGTGGACATTTAATTATTCTCATTCTAAGATTCTTATAACCACCGTCCTAAATTCCTACTCATTATCATCCATTTTATCACTTATGTAGACATTATATATTTGTATATTAGAATTGCAAAAGACATCAAGATATAATTTTACACTCAACTATTCAAGTTATACCACTCAACATCAATTAAAGAGCATGCTCAAAAAAATTAATCAATCAATATACAAATACAAGCATAACTGATAAAATTATATATAAAATAATATTTTAATAATATTAGAACACAAATAAATATATTGATCAAACAAATTTAACAATATTATAGCTTAAAAAATAAAAAATAGCAAATTTAACATCAAATTCTTCATTTAGAAATGATGAAGCATTTCTTCACATTGAAAACAAGTGAACTAAAAACTAGAAAACATTTGCTAGGTTAACATAATTTGACCCAAAAAAAAAAAAAAGTCATACCATCACAACATGAAAAAAAAAAAACCCTTAAAACTTCATCAAAATAAAAAATTTATCCCAAAACAAAAAAAAATAAACCAAAAATTTATGTTTTTAGTAGGATCGATAGGGTCCCATACAATCTTACAATCTTACATACGATCCTACTATTTTTACGATCCTAGTGTGATCCTAAACATTTTGGTGAGGTGGAATCATAAAATCGTGCAATCTTACGATCCAGATCGCGATTTTGACAACTATGGGTACAAGAGTAATTTTAGGAAACAAAAATGATGCATTAATCAAATATGGGGTGCCACTATTTAAATTTATATATAATTTTTTATATTTTTACCAAAAATAGAAGAAAGAAGAGCAATTTTTGGAAAGTCACATTTGACCTTCAATAATATGAGTAACACTATATATATATATATATATATATATAGAGTATCCGATTAATGTATACCTTAAGGGCATATATTAATCATCCAATTTATGAAAATTTTTATGAGAAATTAAAAAAATCGAAAGAATAATTAATCATTTTTTCATTTTCTTATACAAATTTTCTAAAATTATTTAATAATGTATATTCTAAAGGCATACATTAGTTGTGGGTTCTAGTTAGCTTAACTGGTAAAGTCTTTAATGGTTGAATAAGATATTTGGAGTTCAATCCCCGCCTACACAAAAAACCAATTGGTGTCTTGGTTTTAGGGTTGTAAACGAACCAAACCGATTGTGAACAACTCAGGCTCGGCTCGATAAAAAACTCATTCATGTTTATTTGTTTATAAATAAGCCAAGTTTGAGCCTTAATTTCGACTTGTTTATTGAGTCTTAGCTTTCGACTTGTTTGATAAATAAGTCGAGACTAAGCAAAAAAATTTATTCATGAACAAGCTCGTGAACAATTAGGCTCGATACAACACAAGCCAAGCTTAAGTTCGTGTATAGCATGCTAAAAGGCTTGATATATATTTGGTAAATAAACTAAATATTTTTACATTACACATATTTTAATAATAAAATTTCCCACATGAGACCACTTTTCAGTACCCATTACTTTACGTTTTTTTCTTTCCTTTTAAAAAAAATATATATATATATATATTTTTAGCAAAAATATTAATAATAATAATAATAAAGACTGGAGTTCACGCTTTTTCTAGACTTTTCAGTTTCCACTTCTAAAGTTCTCTAGTACAGTAGTACTTCATGCATACAGCTGGACTTCACCATCTTAGGTGTCCCTTTTTTTTCTTTTCCTATTATTTTCACATGTTACAGTTTACTAGTTTAGTCTTTTACTAAGTAATGCTAAGTATCATTTCCATCTGAATACACTATAGCTTAATAGTTAATACAATTTAGTTTCTTCTCTCTACTGAAACTTCACAATTTAGTTTTATCATTGAACAAAAAAAAAAAACCCAATTCAATTTTATTCAAATTGAAATTCTTGGCTGTCACTCAATGAGTCCATGACTATCCTATGCAGTCTGCCTAAAACTCTTAGGCTCTATTAGAAAGACTGAAGCTTCTTTGAGAAGCTTCAATCTTTCTCTCTTTTATCATCAATTTCTTTTTTTTTTTCCCCAAATTTTCACAAAGAATTGATTAGCTCTCTATCTGTCTCTCTCTCTCTCTGTCAGTCAGTCTCTCTCTCTCTCTCTCGTGAGGCTAAGAAATTCTACCAAATCTACCCTATATCTCTTTGCAACAAATGAACAAGTCCTAGATTTGGAAGAGTTAGATGCTAGCAAAGAGGATTTAGAGTCCGGTGTTTACCGAATCACCGTGTAATTTAAGGGTTCTAGTGGGTGTGCAAAGAGCTCCAACCACAACTTAAGATCCAGTGTAGTATTTGGCATCACTAACATCTTCGCTCTCTACCTCCATCCTCCAAGACCTTCATAGCCTTCTCTCACCATAGGTAAATTTCTATGTTTAAAAATTGTCTATATATTTTTATAGTTGTTTGCACTGTAGTTTGTTTGATATTGCAAAATCGTTTTGATTTCCAAGTTATGGTTATTTATGAAATTTCTATATAACTTAGAAAAATCTTGTGGCTTGAATTCGTTTGATAATAACTTAACTTTGTAATTAGTGGATTGTGGTTGTGGAGTTTGGTATGTAGTTTGGAATGGGTCTGTGCTTTTCTTTTCCTAAGGTGCAGAGTCCTCTATGGTTAGCTACTAAAAATGTTATAGTTTATTTGTACTTTGTTTTGTTTTGTGCTATGTGCTATGTGTTTTTGGATATCAAATTTGATTTCTTGTTTATTCATATCTGTTTTGGAATGTTAATTTATTTAGATTTATGAAGTGGAGAGTCAACAAATGAATGCTCTTGCTATTGAAAATCTAGATGCAGTAATTAATATTGATGAGAACGAAGAATCTATAAAAAATAATGATGTCAAACTTGAAGCAAATCCATGATGTCCGTAAAAGTGTGAAGTATCTAATTGCATCAAAAGCTCGTCTTATAAAGTTTGGTGAGATTGCAAAGCAATTGCAATTACCGTCCAAGAAGTTGATCTTAGATTGTCCCACACGTTAGAATGCAACATATGCAATGTTGGCTGCTGCCTTGGAGTTTAGAGAGGTGTTCCTTAGGTACAAAGATAGAGATGCGGGGTATAATTGTCTGCCTAGTAATGAAGATTGGGATAGGACAGAACATGTGCGCAATTTTTTATTAGTTTTGAAGAAGTCACAAATGTCATATCAGGAAGTGAATATCCAACTGCAAATATATTCCTTCTTGAGGTTTGGAAGATAAAAGAAGTTTTAAATGAGAAGTCACTTGATGAAAATCATTACATTAGTTCTATGGCATGTAAGATGAAGTTAAAGTTTGACAAATATTGGGGTGAATGCGACTTTGTAATGGCCATAGCTGCTGTGTTAGATCCTCGATTCAAAATGACTTTGATAAACTTTTCCTTTCCAAAGATCTATCAAGGGTTTGAAGTAGCTAGAAACATTGATCGTGTTCATGATTCCTTATATAAATTTTATAATGAATATGTTGTGGACTATACTTCAAGCAATGCTGGACAAAATGCATCTAAATCCACTGAAGGTAGTAGTAGTGTTGGTGGCAATAATTCAAAGTTTAAAACTAGAGGTAGAATGGAGTTTGATTAGTTTGTTAGAAATGCTGATAACATACAACCAACAAAATCATATTTGGATGTGTACTTGGAAGAAGGTGTTTTTTTAATGCTCGAATGATTCAGATTTAGACTTTGATGCTTTGGAGCGGTGGAAGGCTAACAAACTAAAATTTTGTATTCTCTCAAAAATGGCATCTGACATACTTTTCATTCCCATCACCACAATAGCTTCAGAATCTGCATTCTCTACAAGAAGTAGAGTAATTGACGTGTATCGAGCTTCTTTATCAACTAAAATTGTACAAGCTTTACTTTGTGGCAGTGATTGGGTTTAACCTCTTTACAAAACTAAGAAACAATCAAAAGTAAGTGTTCATCACATTTATTAATTCTTTTCCAAAAAACAACATAAATATATTTTAATTTTTGTCTATTGTAACAAAGACTTGGAATCTAAAGCTTCTACTTTTTTTTTTTTTTTTTATAGGTTGAATCGAGATCTACTAGCATCACGGAGATAGTCATATCTTTTCCAAAATGATGCTATCTTAAGTGTATTGTTTAGTATGTGTGTGTGTCTTTTTTTTTTCATTAAATTTTTTTTTATAGTTCTTTTTTTTTTATAATGTTTTTGAAAGCTTATATTTGCTTTTACATGTAGATGGAAGGATAATGAGATGAAGGATTTTTTGTCGTGGATGTTAGTTTTTTGTGTTTGCAAGAGGGTGTAATTGGTATGTGCTTTGTTATTTGATAACGGTCTTTTATATCTATGATTTTCTTATATTTGCAAAGGGCATGTTATGTTGATATGGTGCATATTGATAATACAACTATAATAATGTAAAGTTGATTTTCTCTTAATTTACTGAATATTGACTATAATTATCATCTTCCCCTATAATTTCTAATGTCTTTTTATTATTTTTGGTTGTTTTGTATACAAGTTGTTGGTTTTCTGATCTGGTGCATATTAAAAACCTTTTGGTGGAATATATTCTGATTTGGTGTAGAAAAACCTAGATTTGTGAATGATAGATGGTCTTTTGTTTTAAAAAAAACTAAATATTCTTTTTGTTAATGGCATGGTGTTTAGCATTTGATAACTTAGCATATGGTGATATGGATACTTTTGAAATGTCATGTCAAGAGGTTTTTTTTTTTTTTTTTTTTTTTTTTTTTTTTTTTGAAGATTATAGCTGCACAGATAACAAATGTGGATTTAAGAATTGTATCTTGAACAAATATTAAAGCTAGAGACAAAGAAGTATGAATGGATATATTTAATTATGTAAAACTTTAATTTAAGCAATTGCTAATCATAGGTGGAATTAGAAGTATATTATTTTCTTATTTTTGTTTACTTGATTGTTGGATATTTGAGCAGATTTGAGTACTTGATAATGCAATTTTGTTAGATCTCAAGCAAAAAAGCTTGACTTGAGCTTGAGTTTGAGCTTAATTTTAAGCTCAAGCTTGGCTTCATTAATTTATCAAACCAAGCCAAGCTGAGCTCAAACTTTTGAATTTTCTCATGAGCTCAAGTTCAAACATTATATTTAGACTTGTCTCGAGCTCGAGCAAAGCTTGAGCATTTGATTTTTACTGACGAGCCAAGATCAAACAGGCACTACTCGTTTAAGCTTAGCTCGTTTACAGCTCTACTTGGTCTAGTCTGATGATAAAGAGCTATCATCAAGAGCAGATGATATAGGTTAAAACTCTAAAAAAAGAAGAAGAAGCATACATTAGTTTTTGTGTGTGTGTGTATATATATATATACAAAAAACTTAGATTGAGTACCTTATAAGGTACTATTCTTTAGGTTCCTTTCTTAAGATTTAGCCATGTGATTATTTAACTAAAAAATACACTTTCATCCCATAAGAAAAAATTTACATAACAGAATTTTAATAGAAGAATCTAAATAATAGTATTTAAGTACTGTAACTAAGTCTTGGCTTATAGATAATTCATTCATATTAGCTGATCAACCTTTAATATAATAGTTGGCAGCCACCGCCAACTTATTAAAATAAACTATATATTCAACTTTAGACATAAAGTTGAGTTCATAGGTACCATTTCAGGACAAATATATTACAAAGATGAAAACTTAATTGAAGTTTAAACAAAGTTCTGGAACACATGCTACCAAGAGGGCTTATTTTAAGTTTGATACACAGTAGTACTTGGTGTGGGACTTATAGGTAGAGCTTTCAGTTTCTGGCACTTAGAATCTTGTTGATATCATCAGCTATGGTCTCTGCATCCCTCGCTACTCCAAACAGTCCCCTCTTTGACAACCCAGCACAATACAGGCCTTTCTCTCCCTTACAGTGAGCTGGGAATGGATTTTTTGGCATTCCTTCTTCATTCAGAGCATATTTATAATCCTATAAACACATTATTTTAGTCAATAATTAAGTAAAAGATTTCTAGAAGTTTAGCTTCGTCTTCGAGTAAATTGTTAAAACAAACTACGTACCTTAAGCCAATTATTAGCTGAACTTTTATAACCAGTTGCAAACACAATCGCATCGAACTTCC
Organism: Castanopsis chinensis; assembly: GCA_032878915.1. NCBI lineage: Eukaryota > Viridiplantae > Streptophyta > Magnoliopsida > Fagales > Fagaceae > Castanopsis > Castanopsis chinensis. Next base: position 23,261,373 of record JAVQMG010000122.1, read on the forward strand.
TCTCAGTGCCATCCATGAACTCCACGCTGTCTTCATTGATTATCACTATAGCAGGGACAACCTGTGTCAAAGATAACAATAGATTGCATGTCAGAATTATGTGCCGAAACATATAAAAAAAATAAATAAATAAATAAAAAAACTTCTCTTTGGCCCAAACCAACCAAGTTTAGTTCCAACAGTCAAATAAATATTCTTGACTACTATGATAATCTCAAATTAGTTATTATCAGCCATTTAAAACAAACAAAAGTTTCTCTGACACTAAGGAAGCTCTGTCTTCTCTTAGACAGTAGAATTGGGGTCCCTTTTTCACAAAGGAGCTTTTGTCTTCCTGGAAATAACAAGTTTATCTCCAGGATTGTGGGGTCTTTTTTCTTGGGTTAGTGGGAAACAGGTGTGTGTCACTCTGCTATTATCCTTTTCCTTTTTTTATCTTTTGTTTCATCATGGACGATCTCACAACGAACTGGAGCCGCCTATCATTGTCCGAGAAAGAGGGTCCAGGATGTTGCCTCACAAACGAACTTAAGTCTCAAGAATTTATCATTGCAGCGAAGTTTCTTACTAAACGGACGCTGAATATCGATGCCATTGCTAAAACTTTCAACCCTCTGTGGCGGACGATGAATGGTTTCAAGATACAAAATCAAGGGGATCACAAGGTTCTTTTCATCTTTGAAGACAAGGCATACATGGAGCGGGTCCTCATGAGTGAACCTTGGAGCTTTGATAAACACTTGATTATTATGCAACAATATGTGAAGGATTATCCACTCACAGATCCAAGTTTTAACAAAACTGCCTTTTGGGTACAGGTACATAACATTCCCATTCGTTATATGAATGTGGCAGCAGCAGAAAAAATTTGTGAAGTCCTTGGTGAGGTGATAAGAAGTCCAGGGACCACTGTAAATGAGGGAGGAAACTTTATCCGTGTTAGGGTCATTATGGATGTGTCTATGCCTATTTGTCGTGGCCGTCTAATCTCACTCGAGAAAGGTGAGCAAGTTTGGGTGAATTTCAAATACGAAAGACTACCCAACATTTGCTATTGGTGTGGAAGCTTCGAGCATGATGATAAAGACTGCGAAATCTGGATTGACAGTGGAGGTTCTCTATTACCTGAGCAAAAACAATTCGGCCCACACCTAAGGGCTCCAGCCTTTGGGTCAGCCAGGAAGAACGTGGTGTATGTCCCAGGTTTTTACACAGCCAAGAGCAAACAGGTGCAAAGGTCCCCTGTTTCAGACGAGCAGCAACTTTCTCAGGCGGATCAGATGGAGCATGAACCGCCTTCTCATACACCGGTGACAGTTACAAGGAAAGTGCCGTTTCAAGGCTTGCAACAGTCAAACATGGTCTTTAATGATTCGGGGAGTAATTTGGCAGAACATGAAATAAGGGAAAGCATTAAAGGCCAAGACCGAAATCCAGTTGTCTCTCCTCTTAATGAGTGTAACGCAGCTGATACTAATGATGAGACACAAACGGTGCAACCTGAAAAGGAAATAAATCCCCTTAATTACCCGTGTCCCCCTCCATCAATGTGTCAATCATCAACGGCTCATAATAATCATCCTAAGTCAGATGTTACTGAATTCAATGAGATTCCAAATGAGGCAGTGGCGGCTAGGGCTTCCTCACACATCACCTCCATGCGTGTCCTTCCAAAGTGGACCAGGATAATTAGACATGCAACTAAGGAACAAGTCCAAAATCAAATTACCACCCGAAGTTATGGAAAAAGAAATTTGGAGGAAGCTGAATTATTTTCAGAAATACCTGGGAAAAGAGTACAGGTCTCGAAGTTTGGAGATGGTCAATCGGTGGGTTTGGCGGAGGCTGAGAATCAGCCCTGCCAGGCACAATGAATTGCTTAGTTTGGAATTGTCGTGGGCTTGGGAACCTACGAACAGGGAAGGAGCTCGTGGAAATTATACGGGCAAAAGATCCCTCTGTTGTGTTTATAGCCGAAACATGGGCAGACGAAGCAAGGCTTAGATCAAGTGCAACGAGAAATTGATTTTGAAAATAAATGGGTGGTGACAAGCAATAACAGGGGAGGCGGATTGGTTCTTTTCTGGAAAGCATCAATCAACCTCACAGTGGAGAGCTCATCAAGATACTACATCGACTCCTATATTGCCAAAAATACGGAGAATGCTTGGCGTTTTACAGGATTTTATGGAGAACCGGATTCGGCGAAACGATGGGAGTCTTGGAATGATCTTCGCAGACTCTCCCACCTTTCAGTTATTCCTTGGATATGTGCAGGGGATTTTAATGAGGTGACAAAACAGAGCGAAAAATTGGGAGGGGCTCTCTAGAATCATAATCAAATGCAGCAATTTCGGGAGGTAATTGACGAGTGTGGATTCATGGATTTAGGTTTCATTGGCCCTCGATTCACCTGGGCTAGGCACTACCGAGATGGAAGGTCAATTTGGGAGAGATTGGATAGAGGCTTGGCAACAAATTCCTTTTTCTTGAAATTCCCAGGTACACGAGTTCACCACCTAAGGTGTTTTTCATCAGACCACTCCCCCCTTTTAATTAACCTTTCGGGTTTGGATTATCCACTCGGAAAAAAAAGGTTTCGATTTGAGGAAATGTGGTTATCCGATAACCAATGTGGCGAGATGGTGGAAGCAATTTGGAGGTTCGGTGATGATGATCTATTAGGTGGCATGTTAGGCTCATTGGTGCTTAAGAAGGTTGAAAAATGTGGGAAAGAGTTAGATTGGTGGGACCGTAACTGCTTTGGGAACGTGAGAAGAGAACTGGAATAGAAAAAAATTTTACTTGCCCGAGTTGAATTGGAGGCACAACTTAGTGGAAATAATCATACAGTTAGAGTTTTACAGGCTGAAATTGGCACCCTTTTGGAGAGGGAGGCACGCATGTGGAGGCAACGTTCACGAGTATTGTGGGCCAGTAAAGGTGATTGCAACTCTAAGTTTTTTCACAGCCAAGCCACCAAGAGGTTGAGGAAAAATACAATCAGGGGAATTAGAGATGAGACCGACCAATGGCATAGGGATCCAGATAAGATTGCATCAGTCCTGAATGAATTTTATCAGAACTTGTTCTCAGCATCAAATCCATCCCATGCAGAAGAAGTGCTATCCTATGTGCTGCCATGTATTACTGATGATATGAACCATGAATTAGCGGCTGACTTTGAAGAGTGGGAAGTGGTTGCTGCCCTTAACGAGATGGCCCCTCTAAAAGCACCTGGACCAGATGGTATGCCGCCATTATTCTACCAACACTTCTGGAACGTCGTTGATAAGGATGTTACACATGATGTCCTTTGGTGGTTAAATACAGGTATTCTTCCCGAACCTGTTAATCACACTTTCCTTACTCTCATCCCAAAAAAATCAAGCCCTGAATATGTTCATGATTTTCGGCCTATTAGTCTATGTAATGTTATATATAAGATTTTTTCAAAAGTGTTAGCTAATAGACTGAGAAAAGTGCTACCAAATATTATTTCTGAACACCAATCAGCTTTTGTTAAGGATCGGTTGATTTCAGATAATATTTTGGTTGCGTTTGAAACTTTGCATTGTATGAAGAATCATTTAGGGAAAATAGGTTAGATGGCGCTCAAATTGGATATGAGCAAGGCATATGATAGGGTGTAGTGGTCCTTTTTGGAAGATCTGATGCGGAGAATGGGATTTGCAAATAGGTGGATCAATCTAGTCATGATGTGTGTTAAAACGGTCACCTATTCAATATTGTTGAATGGAGAACCCAAGGGACTAATTCATCCAAGCAGAGGCATCCGACAAGGAGATCCATTATCCCCATTTCTTTTCCTCTTGTGCACAGAAGGACTTCATGGGCTCATCAGGACGGCTGCAAGTGAAGGGAGAATAGGGGGATTCTCTTTATGTAGAAGAGGACCAAAACTAACCCACTTATTTTTTGCAGATGATAGTCTCTTGTTTTGCAGAGCAACACCCAATGAGTGTAACGTGATCCTTGACCTATTGGCCTCCTATGAAAGTGTATCGGGCCAGAAAATAAATAGAAGCAAGACAGCTCTCTTCTTTAGTAAATCTGCTCTGGATGATACTAAAGAAATTATTAGAAACCTACTTGGGGTGCAGGACATTCAGCATTATGAGAAATATTTGGGCCTTCCTTCATTGGTGGGGAGAGGAAAAAAAGCAAGCTTTAGCTATATCAAGGAAAGGGTGTGGAAGAAACTGCAAGGGTGGGAAGGAAAATTGCTGTCACAAGCAGGGAGAGAGGTGCTGATCAAATCGGTAATTCAAGCTATCCCATGTTTTGCTATGGGCTGCTTCAAAATACCGATAGGACTATGCAATGACATTGAAGTGTTGATTAGAAAGTTTTGGTGGGGTGAAAGGGGAAATAGACGAAAAATTCATTGGCTCAAATGGGATGAGATGACAAAATCAAAATTAGTGGGCGGAATGGGGTTCCGAGATTTGGCAATGTACAACGACTCACTTTTGGCAAAGCAGGCATGACGGCTTCTGACAGATAAAGACTCTTTGTTCTACAAAATTTTCAAAGCAAGATTTTTCCCTCATTGTACCATTATGGAAGCGAAGGATTCAAGATCAAGCTCTTATGCATGGAAGAGTATCCTCCATGGCAGAGATGTAATCCTAAGGGGGGCAAAATGGCACATTGGGAATGGAAAAACAATCCAAGTATACAAACACCGATGGCTGCCTCAAAAGAATCATGATATCATTTTGTCTCCAATGGTGGAATCAATGGGGGAGGCAACAGTGGATGTTTTAATTGACACAGACACAAAGCAATGGAACACTGCCATGTTGGAGGGTCTATTCACCCCACAGGAAGTTGAACTAATAAAAAATATTCCCCTTGCCAGAACCGAAACGGAAGACAGCCTCTACTGGCCCTTATCACATGATGGCAACTACACCTGTAAGTCAGGCTACCGTTTTCTAAAGGAAGAAGCAGAACCAGCCCTTGAAGGGACACATGGTCTCCTTGACACTCAGATGTGGAAGACGTTATGGACGTTGAAGGTCCCGAACAAGGTAAAGAACCATCTTTGGAGAGCAAGTCGTGAGTCTTTGCCCACGAAGAAAAACCTGATGTAGCGGACTATCATCTCAAACTCTCTGTGCGATCGGTGCAAGCAATTTCCTGAAACAACAATTCATGCAGTATGGGAGTGCCCAAAGTTGGATGAGGTTTGGACAGACTCGAATCAATGGAGCTTTCGCCGAAATTTGAGGTTCATGGACTTCAAAGAGCTACTTTCATGGATAATACAAGAACAGAAGAATGTGGAGCTCTTTGCAATGATGGTCTGGTTGGTCTGGACACAGAGGAATCAAGTTCGACTCAATAAGCCACACAGCTCGTTGTCTCATATTGCATCCACAGCAAGGGCAAGATTGGAGGAGTTTAGTGCAGCACAGCCAGCAGCTAATATTACCCAGCACAGCCCACGTGTCTTTTGGCAGCCCCCTCCCAGTGATTTGTATAAAATCAACTTTGACGGCGCCACTTTCAAGCATGAAGGAAAGTCTGGGATAGGAGTTATAATTCGGGACTCATCAAGTGCAGCCATTGCTTCTCTGTCACAAATGGTTCCTCGGGCTTACCAGGCAGCAGACATAGAGGCAATTGTAGCAACCAAGGCGCTGGAGTTTGCTAGAGAGATTGGGATTATGGATGCTATATTGGAAGGAGACTCTCTACTTGTCCATCGTGCTTTGACTAGTGGTGATCATTCTTTGTCTCCATTCGGCTTGCTGGTGGAGGATGTTAAAATTTTGTCAAATAGATTTCGTACATTACTTTACTCTCATACGAAGAGAGAAGGTAACAAGGTAGCCCATGGATTAGCTAGGCATGCAATTCATGTCTCTGATTATGTAGTGTGGATGGAATCGGTTCCTCCACTTTCTAATACTGTATTTTAAGCTGATTTAGCTAGTATCATTCAATAAAATGCCTAACAAGCCGGATTCTCAAAAAAAAAAAAAAAAAACAAACAAACAAAATGATACATACAAAAACAACTTCAATCCTCGATCCATTCATGCATAGAAGTTGAGGCTAGTTATTTAATTTAGTGGCTATTACTCTTCGTCTGCTCAGTGGCAAAATATAGAATGGAAAGCAGTTACGGAGAAGCACAATAAACGTGGTTTTATAGGCGTTATGGACAAGCACAATACACACACACACACACACACACACATGGACAAGCACAATACACACACACACACACACACACACACACACATATATTATATTTAAGACCAAATTATACAATATATAATTATAAACTAGTTTATATTATATTTATAAACTAGTAATTTAATGTTTGATATAATATCCATTATCTTGTATCTATTTGTTAGGATTTTTAAGCTTTAAAAAAAATTTATGAATTTTATTATATAATTATTTTCAAATTTTATAGTTATTCTCAAATTTATAAAAAATTCAAAGTTCAAACATTTTTTAAACATCAAAAACAAATTTTAATTTTTTTTTCTTTTTTCCCTTTTTTTTTTAACTTTTGAATATTTAGAAAATATTGATATACCCTTAAAAAAAGACATTGATATAGAGGGAAATATTTTCTTTATATTTTATTCAATAAAACTTGATCAATAAAAGATATACATAAAAAGCATAAACGAAAAGAAAAAACAAAAATGAAAAAGAAGGAAAATAGGTACAAGGCTGGGGAGTAGAGATGACAATGAAGTGGGGCAAGTCTGAAGGATGGGATCTTCACTTCTGCATTGCATGGTTTTGTCTTACCTCATTATTGCCCCACCCCGCATGACGGGGACAATTTTCTTTCCCCATCCCTGCCCCTTGGGACCCCATGGCCCTGTCCCACTCCGTAAAACTCTACTTCTTGTTAATTTGCCCACTACTATTACAATTGTTTTTAATAAAATCTGTTTTGTTAATAAAAATGTACTTAAAAAATTACAAATAAGTTTATATCAAATCAAACTAATTTCTTTTAAAAAATTGAATAGTATTTTTAAAGTTTTTAACAAAACAATACAATTTAACCCTTATCAATGCATGGCGAATGTGTTGAGTTGGATCTAAAAAATCTAAACTTATCCCTACCTCGTCTCATGGTGCAAAGCTAAAATCTCCCCCCATCTCCAACCCACCACCTTTACCCCGGGGAAAGGGGGGGAAGGGAGGGGACCCGCGTGGGGCGAAATGGGGAGGGGTGGGTTAAGTGGGGTGAGGTAAAATTGTCATCCATATTGGGGAGCCATTTTTGCCACCCTTGACTCTGCTTTTGATGGAAGGAAAGTAAGACAGTAGTATAAAGAGTATGAAATTATAAAAAAGAAAAACTAAAGAGTCTTAGAGTTTAATTAATATTTTTGGTATTTTAAATGGAAACATCTAAGATTTAAATCTTTTCTCCTCCTATCCTAGTTTTGGGATTATTATTATAGCTTAGCTAACATCTCTTATTACCCCTTGATGTATCATGCTTCACCATCTTAATGAAATCCTAGAATCACAATCCCTCTCCCTTACCCAACCATGCTTCATTAATATATCAGCATCATGCTTGTTTAATTATTTCTATCTTAATCAACAATCAAATTTGTACTATTCTTAATATGTTAACAGATTTAGTTATTTGATAAAAATCTATTGATCAGTAGTAGCAAAAACATTATAAAGTTGTCATTTTAATTAAGCTAATAATAATTATTATTATTATAATAATATTGAGTCAAGGTACCTGAATCTCTCCTTGTTTGATCTTTTTGATAGTTCCAACATCAATAACAGGAGACCTTCCGGTTAACGATTTTTGAAAGAAGGGGCCTATATTTGGGCGATGGATGCCATACTTGGACAGATTGCCGAAAAAGAAAGCTGCATGTATCATGGTCAAAGCATCCACAATGTGAACCGGGAGATATTTCAATAAAGTCATTCCCCGATGCACAGCTTCTTTGGTCAGCACATGAAACTGCAACCAATTGCAACAGTAGAATAGTCATGAATCAGTAATTCCATTAAAATCGTAATGTAATCATGTCTAGGTTTTTTCATTCCCATATATAGGTATATTCACGCGTACGTACTTTTTGGATAGGCCTGGGTTTCTACAAATATGACCGTCCAATTTATTTATTTTTTATCTTTATTTAACTCTATTTGAATAATTAATTTGCTGGAAATTAGGTTTCTAACAACTCAAAAAGCTGTTGTTGATATTTTTCTTTAATATTCTTTGAATTTAATCATTATTCTACCATATAATTATTTGATTTTCCTTATTATTACGTGGACATAACATGAATTACTTCGTTAGCTTTGTACCAAATACAAACAGGAAAATTTTCTATTAGGTAGTCTAGGAACAATATGCTCTCTCTTTTCACATAAAAGGTGGGCCCCACACGTGGGTCCCACTATAGGATAATTGTTTAAATAAAAAATTCAAGAATTATTACTACTCGTATTCTAAGAATAATATTTGTAAAACTCTTTAGATAGTTTCATATAAAAGTAAACTCCATGAGTCTTACATATGGGACGCACGACTAGTGAAAGAGAAATGTGTTACATAAAAAATATTTTATGAAATAGTTTCATGATCCCTCTTTCATATAGGACATAACAAGTATGGATCTCACATGTTGTGAGAAGGTAATCTTATTATATACCCCTTAGTGTAAAACAGTGGGTGTATGGAATAATTTCTTCTAAAACTCATCTCATCTATCTTCTCTGTCTCTTTTCCCTACACGCTATCTCAGCTTCCTATGCCTTGCTATCTTAACCTGCTTATTAAGTTGTATTCAATTAGTTGCTCAAACAACGTTTAATCCACCTATATGCACAAAGATGGAAGGCAAAATCTGCATTTATCATCATCAGCCTATTTTTGATCTCATGAGTTCATGATCTTGTCAACCTCAACTCATCGGAAGAGAGAGAGAGAGAGAGAGAGGTATCCCATAAATTAAGCATGCATGCAAGACAAAAACTGGTATAAGTTGGTTGGTCTGAAGACAAAAAGGATGAAATTAGCTCTCTTTATGTTATAGGGAGAGAAGTGGCAGTTCTACTATTTTGGCTCAATTTGGACTGCCCTGCTGTTTGGAGGGAGGAACCCATCATTTTCCTAAACCTAAAAAATAGCAGAGTTGTCAATCTGCATGCAGGTAAGGAGAGAAAACTAGCTGGGGAAACTGATATTTCTATTGCATAGAAATGCTTTCTAAGCTCAAAATGACCTCCTACTGCCTGAACAAGATGGAAGAACGTCAGCATATGTAATAGATTGCAATAACGGTTTTTTTTTTTTTTTTTTTTTTGAGAAGGCAATTATGGAATCTATTTTAATTGAGAGCAAGAGCTAGAAGAAGCATTTACTCTTGCATTCAACTAGTGGTAGAGTCAGAATTTTTTTTTTTTCCAGAAAGGGCCAAGCTAAATATATACATAAAAGAACTACATCTAAAGAATAACACACACATATATATACATATATATTATTAATTTATTGCTTATACATGGGATGTTTGTAATTTTGATTTAACATATTTTCCTACTTAGACAAAAATATTTCATTAAACAAGTCTTTACATTTTTACAAAGAAAAAAAAAGAAGAAGTAAGTTTTGACATGTATAAAAATATACAAGTCAATTTAATAAAAATAAAATATAATTAAATTATGTATGATATGCATTACATACACTCTAATTTAACCATGATGAAAGGTGGTCTTAATTTTTTTATAGATATATTTTAAAGGTTAACACAAAAGCTAAGAAGCACGGGTGCGTTTCCAGATTCGGGTGCGGGTATGGGTGCGGGTGCGGGTGCGGGACTCGACAATTTTTGAAAAAATAGAGTGCGGGTGTGGCGGGGTGCGGCGATTAAAAATTTATTAAAAATATTTATATATATATTTTATATACTGCTAAGCATGCTTATATAATAATAATAATAGAAAACTCATATAATAATAATAATAATAATAATAACAATAATAATAATAATAATAATAATAGATATACACAAGTTTTTGACACTTGAATTATTGACAGAGATATTAAAATAGATAAGACTTCCCATAAATAAATAATAAAAAATGTGGCTTAGTGGCTTACTTATTTGATCAGCCCAAAAACAAAATAAAAGATATATGGGGCAGGTATTAAAAAAGTATAGCTTCTCATTATTTAAAAAAAGAAGGAAAAAAAAAAAGATGGCTCACGTGTTTGGTCAGAGAGGCACAACAAACAAAATAAAGCCTCTCTGACCAAAGGCATTTAACCATCATTTTCAAAAAAAAAAAGAAAAAAAAAACAAAAAAACAAAACTTATCAAAGAAGTGCAGAACAAACGAGAAGAAGCAAAGAAATGCAGAACACACGAGAAGAAGCAAAGAAGAAGAAGAAGAAAGGGGTTAAGACATGGGCTTCTGGGGTCTCCTTCCAATCGACGGCGACAGTGACGCGGGTGTTTCGGCAATAGCAACGTGTTTCAGTTTGAGTTTTTTTTTTTTTTTTTTTTTTTTTTTTTTTTTTTTTTTTTTTTTTTTTTTTTTTAACCTGCCGATTTCCTTTTTCCGGCATATAAGATCCGATTCGGGCCGAATTAGCACGAATCGGCCTAGTTCAGAGCGGATCAGCGCACGTCGGAGCCGAATCGGCGCGAATCGGCCCCAAACGGCGCCGATACCGACCCGTATTGCGTCGAAAATAATAATTTTTTAAAGGCGGACGCGGCACGGACTTGCAGGCAGCAGTGTCGCCTGTGAGTCCCCTCGTCCCTCCGTGTCGGATGCAGGTGCGGCAGCCCAAACGCCGCACCCTTGCTTCCTAGCACAAAAGAGAGTTTGTGAGAGAATTTTTGTAGAAGCAAATTGATTCTAGATTATAGTAGAATTGGCACTGCATGAGAGAGAGAGAGAGAGAGAGAGAGAGAGATCATATATACCGGCCCTCTGACAACAATGGAGGGGTGACAATTGAAGTTTGAGAGGTCATAAGCAATCTCCATTCCGGAATTACCATAGCCAACTACCAAGACATCTTGGTCTTGATATTTCAGACCTGATTTGTACTGTTTGGAATGTACAATCTCTCCCTTAAAGCTATCCAAACCAGTCACATCAGGTATATAGCCCTCGCTATTCTCACCGGTAGCAACCACTAAAAACTCAGCAACATAAACCTCCACCTTTCCTTCTATGGTGTTCTTAGCTTCAACCCTCCATTTGTTTTCAGAATTGTCATAGGAAGCCGACCCAACAGAGCGGTGGTAGCGAGGGTTGATGTCAAACTGGGACACATATTCATCTATGTATCGAACAAAACATTCCTTGGACAAGAAAGTAGGGGTATTTGGTGGATGTGGCTTATACGGTAATGAGCAAAATTCTTTAGCTAGATGGAGACCTAGTCGATCATAGGTTCCTTTCTTCCAAAGAGAAGCATGGCAATCTTCTCTTTCAAGGAGCACATAGGGAATGGAATGATGGGTCAAGCAAGCTGCAGTTGCAATGCCAGAAGGGCCAGCTCCTACAATCAATACTACTGCTTTACTCTCCATTGAAAATAATACGAACAAACTAAGAGCTCAAGGTTTTCCTTAGTGCTTTCAATTGCGAATGGGCTAGGATGTGTTATTTATAACTGGTACATGGCCTGAGATTAAGGAAAGAATCTTTGACTAATGACTTCATAGTATGTGTAATTATCATTTGTTTATCCTCATCTAACCCATAGGTTACACCTAATGCATGCAACGCAAGGTCTACTACGTAACGGAAGGTTGTGGGCCAATATTTTAATCTATCAGCTGGTAAATTTTTTTTGGTGTTATTTGCTTGAAAAAAATCTTTTTAATTGTTGTGGTTGATAATTCAAACAATTAGAGGGAGAAGATTTGAATCTTGTTTCTTTTCAAAAAGAAAAGTAGACATTACCACTTAGAACACGTTTGGTATATTAAATGAAGATTACGACAAGAATAATAATCTTTATAAAATGTAATAACTAAGTATACATTTAGTAAACTATAATAGACATTGTAATACAATAGTTATTCATATGGTTTAACTATTCAGTAGTTTGGTTATGTTTTATCAAAATGAATAGTCATTTCTTATGAATCGTTATTCTTTAAGATGAGGAATATATAAATATTCATCTATAAAAAAGTTGTAATAGATATTACTTAGTAGATGTATTAATTTCTAAAATTAATATATTTCAAATTAAAAAAACTTTCCATATGTACATAACAATTATGAAAATAAAAATTTATAAAAAAATAACTAATCTCTCTTTCAAATTAAAAAAAAAAAAATTAGGATATATAATTATATGAGTAAGATATTTTCTAAAATATATCTTAAGTTTAATTTAAAATGTTTTCATTTCATTATCTTCAAAGTTTTATTATTGTATTGTCACCAAACAAATGAATAGTAATAAGTATTATATTACAGTATCTTGTAGTCGTTATAATACCTATTCATATTCCTATGTAATTACCGTTACAGTCTATTAAACATGCCATAAATACATAAGTTTGGTTATGAGTTGAAACATTAGAATAAAACTTAAGATTTATTTTAGGAAATATCTTAATCATACATTTCTATTTTCTAGAAAATATTTTTTTAATTTGAGAGAAAGATGAGTTTTTTTTTATGATTTTTTATTTTCATAATTGTTATATGCATAGAAAATTTTGTTTTTTTTTTAAGTATTTGATTTTAGAAATTATTACAATTACCAAGAAATAGTTTTTACAAATTTATAACCCTTTTAGAGTACAGATATTCATAAAGAATAATTATTTCTTATAATAAAAACATAACAAAACTACTGAAATAACTAAATTATAGAAATATCTTTTTTAAAATAATTATCAAAATAACTATTACGATAGAGTTCCTACAGCACTGTTTTTTTGTAATTAATTTTAAATGCTTTTTTTAGTTCAAAGCAGGGTTAAATGCTTTAGCACCCTTGAACTTTGGGGTACTTGTACTTACACCCCTAAACTTTTATTTTATCAATTTAGAACTTAAACTTTAATATTGTAAGAAATAGACCCCCTTACATTTTATTTTAGCCTACTTAATATATATACTCTGGTACTGTAACCAATAGACCCCGCCCCTAAACTTTTATATTGTTGCAGTAAGACCCCTTCATTTTCAATTTTTTTAAATAATGATTTGGTGCAAAAATAAGTTAAATTATGAAATTTTTGTAAAACAAAAATGTTAAGGGGGTTATTATTGTTACAATATCAAGGTTTGTGTATTAAATTCGTGAAAGACAAAATTAAGGGGGTTAATTTGCTATAGTGCCAAAATTTATGTACTAAATTAGCTAAAACAAAAATCCAGGGGTGTAAGTAGGGGTGAGCAAGGACCCGCCCAACCCGATCCAAATAGAAGGGCTTTGGGCGAGTCAAGCAGACATTCAGGTCGGGTTCAGGTCTCTTGCTCAGGGGAAAGAAGGGGAAAAAGAACTAAGAATAAAATTTGAAGAAAAAATCAGAATTGCTTGGACATTAACAACAAAATTTAAACAAAACTAAATGAAGGAATTTAGTGAACTCAAACCAAAGTTGGAAGACTAAAATGGAAAAAAACAAAGTTACATGAATGATTTGCTATCGGCCAAAGTAAAGAGATTAATGTGTAATGTAGTCTTAAAAAATTGAAGAGCTTGTATATTCTCTCTAATAATAATTATAAGTGAAAAAAAGTAGTAGCTTAATATTATTATTCCCAATCTTCATGTTATAAAACAAAAGTACATGTTCTATCAATTGTAAATATACGTAACCAATTTTTTATGTTTCCTATATTTTAAAATTTGACCAAAAAAAGTATAAGAATATTACACACAAATGGTGTACCTAATTTTTTAAAATGTTAAGCTTGATCCAATTAGATATTGCCAAATCAAGACACATAAAGATTTTAACGGATAATAGGCATTTTCATAGTTTGGGTTAACCGCGTGTGATTATGAGTAATTAGAAATGATTGGTTTACCAGATAAATAATTATAATTAATGAAGTGTAATAGCCTCGTTAGTTTGAGCTCACTATAAGAAATGCACATCAACATGCATATGATTATTCTAATGGATAATTAGGTATTAATATTTATTATCTATCTTGGAAAATAAGGTGTTGAACTAAAATTTAAAATTCATAAATATTTCTTGGACAAAATTTCTACATTTTGATAATATTTAGAAATTCATGACTTTTCAATGGAAAATTAGAAAGCTAGAAATTTGGACAGAATTTCAACATTTTCTAGTGAGGAGAAAAAGGGTGTATGTATTCATGCATGACCATGTTATCCAATAAGGGGTTTAAGGGTGGCGTATCATTTAAGTAGTTAGTACTTCAGCTATTGTATCTAGTCAAATAGGGCTGTTCAAGGACCTATTGGACCCAACCCACCAGCTGCCGTCAACCAAATCCAACCGCCATCGACCAAATCAATTGCTTTGGCGATTGGTTACAGATTTCTTTCTCCAAAAGCCAAGATCGGCATTGGATATCAAATCTCCTCCTCTCTAATCTAAGAAACCCGAACCGATTGACCCATCTATTTTTCCAGTTAATTTTGGAATTTTTTTGGGAAGATCTATGCTATATCCAACGAGATTTCGCCAGATCTAGCTAAGATCTTACCAAAATGGCCGAGATCTCACCGGATTTGGCGAGATCTCGCCGGATTTCAACCGTTTTTCAAATCTTTCTCATTGGATTTTTGCCCTTTTTCATCTTTTCTTGGCTGGATTCTTGTCGTTCTCCAGATCTTCAACTTCGACCCATCCGCAAGACATTCGTTGAAGCTCCGACCCACCCAATCCAATCAACCACTCTGATCGAAAATGAGTTGAAATTTTGACCACTCTATCTGGTTAGGTCGATTTTAGGTTGGGCACAAACCCTACTTGAACTGACCTATGGATAGACCTATGGTCAAATACTTGGCCAATGGAGCACAATCATCAACTTGTTTGACAATGGTGCAATAGTAGCTAGCATTACAACAAGGGTCATGTTAATGGGTTCCCTTAAAGTAATTGTTAATAAACCATATTAGGAAGTGTCTATTTTTATTTTTTAGAAACAAACTAACTACTAAACACACACACACACACACACACACACACACTTAATTACACTTTCTCACCAATCTCAAACATATTAGGAAGTTTTAACATCATTTTTATGGGATACATAAAAAGCTGTCAACATAATCAATTGCTTTATCATTTTCCCATAAAATGTTTTCAAAAATAATTTTTAAATCAATGCTTTTAAGGCATTCATTAACATTTCTCTTGCAACAATTATACAAATTGTCAATAGAAATATGGTGGCTGGATCGCTGTAAGCATGTCAACAGCATTTTGGCAGAATCTCAGTTACTTCATAACTCTATCAAGTAGTATCTCTACGAGTTCTTAGTCCATGTATGCTTGGAAACGAGTGTTTCAACTCATCGATATCGAACAATTAGATCTACCCATTGCCCTATATGAACTCACAAAAAACAACTATTCTCTTTTGTAGCTTGGTAGTAACACAATAGAGTTCTTAGTCCTTAGATGCTCACTGTTAGTGTTTCAATCATGAAGGTTACTTACTTTATCATATTATTATAATTATTTATATACACTGCAAGCAGGGGGATCCAAAGCAAAGCCCTTCTTCTATTGCATAACCTAAAAAAATCTATATAAGCAAAGCACCTAAGTGGTTGGAAATGATATGATTGGTTACCTTACCGACTCTGATAGGGGCTCACTTCTTCAAGCTCCACTTGCTACTCTTCATTTTGATAGGAGTAGGTGCTTGTTGCTTGTCAACATTGTAGCTCAAAAACACCTACAAACCAAGAAACCTAAGACTTGCAAATGGGGCTTTGGAGAAGCAAACCAATATGACAACATGGAATCTACATTTGAACTAGCAGCTTCCTTGCTCGAGTAGCCTTTCATCTTTAATGTCACATTTAGGGTCTGTTTAGATTGAGGGAGAATGGAGAGGAGTAGATTAGAGTTGGCTGAAAATAGGCTAATTTCGGGCCAAATCTACTCTCCCCCTCCCCCCCCCCCCCCCGGCGTATTTCCCCTCCCCCTCATCCTCACCCTCACCCTCACCCTCACCCTCACCCTTAATCCAAAAAGACCATTAGTGTTGCCTTTAGTAAAAGCAAGGGTAGCTTGCTAATTTCTAATACTTTAGGGAGATATTTCTCGATTTTAATGTTAGAGGAAGGATTAAAGTGTACCTTATAATTAAGGGGGAAGTGCAATTTACCCAAATTAAAATAACTTGTACATTAACAATATTCATGTATGGAAAATTTGTCATAATTGATAACCAAAAAAAAAATATATTATCTCTACTATCCATAATATTAACTTATATTAATAATAAAAAATAAAACTTATTAAATTTTTTGCATTTGTTTTGTTTTTTTTAATACATTATGGTTTTTTGGTCTACAACCCCACAATATACTTCACATAATTACCATTAGAACTCTTAGCCATCATTAGAGATTCCTAGAACATAATCCTACAATATTCCTTTAAGGACTGGATTTGGCAGCCCAAACCCACTTAGAATAATAGTGTCTTGCACTTCAATCCAAGCCTAAACAATAGAATTATTTTGTATAGAGGTGGGAAGAAAATTACGGTATCGTTGCAGGCAAAGCCTAAGGCCAGTGAAGTGGTTCTTAGATAAGGAAGAACAAACCAAATAGTTATTGATAAAAAAAGTTCTCCTCAGTCACTTCTGAGGAAGAGTTCTTATATATGTCTTACTCTAGTTTTTATCAAGCTTTATACTGTTCACTTCTCTCTCTCTCTCTCTCTCTCTCTCTCTCTCTCTAAAAAATTCCTCCCCTGCTGTAGAGCTTCATTCCTCTTATATATTCTCCTTCTTGACATCCTGGCCCTCTACCTGTACACCCCATAGCTTTTCCTTGGATACTTGTCCCACCAGGGTTCTGCTGAAGGTGGTAGAAGGGATTACTAGCTGTGAAAACATTGTTCAGGGGTTCTTTCCTCATTAATGCAGCTGATAAGGTTATTACAGAGCATTCAATGCGGGGGTGGAATGTATACCCTTTTAGGAAGCTTCCTCCCATCGTACTGATCCTCTCCTACAGCTCCATTCCTCCAAGTCAGACACCTATAAGATGCTAAGTCTCTTCCCCGTCCTCTTCTCGAATAGACCAACTCCTCAAGTCAGATGTGCTTTTATAAATGATTTGGTGCATGACACCCTGCCTCTTATTCTTCTCAATCCTCGAACACCCCACAATTACTATTGTAGTAATAAATCAATGTGTTGATAACCTTTGAAATCATAATCACTTATGGCAAAAAACTATATATATACATATATATATGTAAAAGGAATTCTAGTCATAACCGTGTTAACCTTAAAAAATTAAAATTCTATCAACCTTAGTTTCTTAACTAGTCTTCAGTTTTAAAGCTTCTGAACCACATGAACCAAAAAGAAAAAGAAATAAAAATTTAAATAAGTAAATGTTCCATTATTTGTTGAAGTAGATACCTAGTAGGACCTCAAGGTGGGTGAATTTGAACCAAAGGCATGAAGCACTATAGATGATACCATTACTACTAGATCATACTTAACCCCTAAAAGCTTCATTTTCAGATCTTAATTCGAAGCAACACATTTCATTTGGTGCCACCAACCAACGTTATCAATGAGAAATTAGTGGAATTTGGGAGATCAAAATTCAAAGTACGTTTTCCCATGATGTTGTTGGTAATTTAGACCTAACCCTGATTAGGATATATCGGTGGAAAAGAAGTTCTATGTACATCTTAGAGAGACAATGAATTAGGCCAAATTTAATTGAGTGCACCTTTTCACAAACGATAACTTCTGCAATTGAACCTTTGAAAATTGAAATTAATCATAGAGATTAAATATGATATAAAATCACAACTTATTTCTTTTTTGAAAAAAAAAAATATATATATATATATATAGAAAGAGATTAGAATATATATAAATTGCTACCCTATTTTGATTATTACCAAAATCATATCTGAAAATGGAACCTAGTTTAAGTTATATGTCTCCCAAAAACAATAACCGAGTATTCGAGCTATTCAATAGCTCCAATTGTGCTCAAACAAAATAAAAAGAGATTAAATCAATCTTAAATTGTGCAAATGTTGTATTGATAGTAATTATATATATATATATATATATATTTTTATAGAAGATATAAATTATACTTTGGACCTAATCTAAATATATATATGTGTGTGAAGCTCTTTCTTAGAAATATGAACTCCGATCTTTTTCTCCTCCTCCACTCCACAAGAACTTTGTACTTGTGGAGTGATTATATCGCTAAGGGTGTGCGATGATAATTGGCAGTAATTAAGTAGTCATGTAATAAAAAACAATGCTATTAGGTTTTATATCAATAGTTTGTTAATAATATGAAAACTTGGAATATCATATTGGATATGGCAATAATGGTAGCTTAATTGTTGCTCGATGCTCTCCATTTAAAGTGCTCGATGCCATTACTCTCAGAGCTCCTCCAAAACTCAATTCTTGACACAATTTTTAAAACAATAAGGTTTTAAAAACTTTCATAATTAATAATCTATACTTAATTAGACAAACAAAAGATTGAATATATTTCTATTCAAAAAATCAACCAAGATTTTTTGATATGAGAGAGAGAGAGAGAGAGAGAGGGTCGCCTAATAGTTGGTTCAAAAGAAGATGAGTGCGAAGAACTTCAATGCAGATGAAAAGAGGGTAAGGAGTGAGATGCTTTAGGTGGATGAGTTGAGAAGACAGAAAGCTGAGTGCGAAGAAATCTATAAACTTAAATGAAACGCCTTTACTTTTTCCTTTGATATGACGTCATGATGAAGTTGATTTTATTTGTTTTCCATTTCCATACATAGAGTTATAATTCAATATTTCAAGAGTACAACGATGTGGTACTCAGTCCCTTACATAATAATAAATCTAATTAATTAGATTTATGGTGTGATTTATCATTTACATGAGAGGATGAAGTATCACTTTACTTTACTTTTTTTTTTTTTTTTTTAAAGGACACTTTACTTTACTTCGAGGATACTTAATAATTTTCTTTCATGCCTATATGAAACGACATTGTTTTGAGCTCACATATGTAAGGCAAATTTATAGTGTATGTTAAACTCCCATTTATTTAGGAGTAATTTAAGAATGCAATAAAGTATGTCATTCTTAAATGTCTTGACACATGACACGTGACATATAATAGTGATAACTTGATAAATGTTAATATATATGGTGTATAGATGAGGAAGTGATGCTATGAAATTTATACTTTGATGAGATATATTATTTTGTCCTATTTATTGATGTTTTGTTCTTTCTTTAACAAGATCATCCTAATCATAAGCAATATTTTTTATTAAAGAAAATGAGTTTTTTTATTATTATAAAAAATTGCAAAAATTGCTAAACTGAGAAGTTGGAGAAAATTTTTAATAAATATGGGGGGGGGGGGTGGGGTATGAAACAATGTTAGTGGTTGTATTATGGCTATGTATTACGGAACAATGCTACTATTTTGGATGGATTTTACAAAACATGGATGGTTAGCATCTCTTACTATTCTCAAAATAGACATTTAAGGTTCACATTTCCCTCTCCAAACTTATTAATAAATAAATAAAAATAAAGATAATGTCATATGTGGGAGTATATGTTTTATAGGTAAAGCTACAGTCAACATACATGCCTTATAATTTTTTTTTTAAGCATAATTTATTGTTATGTATCAATAATATGTTTTCTGATCAGGGAAAAAAATGGTAACATATGTTTTAGAAGTTGTTAATAATTTTTTTTTTTTAAGAAAAAGGAAAAGTTTTTATTTTATGTCACATCAAATCTCATAAATTAAAAATATGCAATTAAAAAGTTCGAAAAAAAAAATCCTAAAAAATATTTTAAGCCGAAAAAATTTTACATAAAAAATTACAACTAAACTCACAAAGCCTAAGTGAAAACTATTTTCTCTAAAGATGGTGAGGTATTTAAAGATTTAATAATTGTTCTAATAGGTTCAGAAAATTAAGTAGCATTAGGGACATTTGAAGAACATTAGATCATATAAGTGTTGGGGATACTTTTTTTTTTGGAGATAGTGTTGGGGATACTTAACTATTGATAAGCCTACTACATAATTAAATAAAAGAAAGAAAAAAAGATTTATGGGCATTTAACCAACTACTATTATTTAATAAAGAATTTAAGAAACAACATATTACTAAAAGGTTGATATTGTAAGTAATGATATATAAGAAAATTCTATTACAAATACAATTAAATAGAAAAAAAGAAGAAGAAGAAGATAAATGATGAAGGTATATAAATATGATATGAAAAAAAATCATATAATATATTGTTGTCTGTTGATGTTTTATCTGCTCCCAATCAAACCCTGTCTTTGTTTCTTACTTATGAACTCGCAATGCCAAATATTAGACTAATCTTTGCTCTTTTCTTTTTGTTAACCAAGAGCACGTCGAATGTCCTTTTGATATATATATATATATATATATATATATATTAATCTCTTTCCCAAGTTAATGTACCTATCGAAAAAGATGTGAGGATTTGTTAAGTTTGCATTGTTATTACAATTCTCTAATTATTTAATAGTTTTCTAAGTGATAGTAAATTTTTCAATCTTCTCATGTCACACCATCCATTTATAAGACCATAACAAGTGAAATTTAAATTTTGACATGCATTTAATGGCTGTCATGACCCTAGAAGTCATGACCATCGAGTGAAGAAGCAAAAATTTAATCATTTAATTATAGGTTCAAATGATTAAGTAGCATTAATGTTATTTTAAAGATCATATGATTTTTTTTCAAGGGAGGTTTTGCATACTAGAGCTAACATTTGACATGACTAATTTATATATATATATATATATATATATATATATATATATATATTAATGAGTAAAGTTGAGAGAAAATTCAATTAAATTTTAAATTAAAGGCGAAAATCACATTTTCGTCCTTACATTTTCACCCGATTCTCATTTTGGTCCCTAAGTTTTATTTCCACCACTTTTAGTCCCTATTCTGGAAAACACGTCTCGTTTTCGTCCCTACTATTACATCAGAAATGAAAAATGCACACGTGGCAAACGGAGTGCACTGTTGAGCTGACGTGGCCATTAAAATAATAATAAAAAATGCCATGTCAACATCTAAATTAAAAAAATTAATTTATTAATTTTAACTAAATAAAAAAAATTAAAAACAGAATTAAAAACTAAAAATCTCATGAATGAAGATCTAAGTGTCTTGAACAAGAAACACAAAGAACATAAAACAAGAACATAAACCCAGGTACAGGATCCCAAACCTAGAAATTAAAAAAAAAAAATTCATCAAAAAAATGGACGCATTAGGGTTTTGGAGGTTTGTGACTGGGAAGAAGAAGGAGTTGGAGTCGTTGAGAGCTCAGATGCCTCTGGCTTTAGCTGAGTGCCTCGATCCGGCGAGGTTCGTGCTCGAATCGATATTGGAGGTGTTCCCGGTAGACAAGAGGGTGGAGAAGAGTGAGCGAGGGAACGATTTGGGCTGGGTCTGTGTTCTGGTGCTGGAATCGCTGATACCGGATGTGGTGGACCCGGTGATCGGAAAGTCGAGGCTGTTGGTGACGCCGATCGTGAAGGAGCGTGCGAAGAGGATCGTGGAGACGTGGAAGGCGAGCTTGGAGGAGCGCAGTGGAATCGAGAACGTGAAGACTCCGGACGTGCACACCTTCTTGCAACACTTGGTGACCTTCGGGATTGTGAAGAAGGAGGATGTGAATTTGTATCGGAAGTTTGATGGATTTTTTTTTTTTTAAATTTTTGGGTTTGGGATCCTATACCTGGGTTTGTGTTCTTGTTTTGTGTTCTTTGTGTTTCTTGTTCAAGACACTTAGATCTTCATTCATGAGATTTTTAGTTTTTAATTCTATTTTTAATTTTTTTTTTTATTTAGTTAAAATTAATAAATTAATTTTTTTAATTTAGATGTTGACGTAGCATTTTTTATTATTATTTTAATGGCCACGTCAGCTCAACAGTGCACTTCGTTTGCCACGTGTGCATTTTCCGTTTCTGATGTAACGGTAGGGACGAAAACGAGACGCGTTTTCCAGAATAGGGACTAAAAGTGGTGGAAATAAAATTTCGGGACCAAAATGAGAATCGGGTGAAAATGTAGGGACAAAAATATGGTTTTCGCCTAAATTAAATTATACTTGTAGTCTAATTTTGCGTTGCGCGTCCTATCTATATATATTTTTAATTTCTAAGTGAGTTAATGTTGTGCAAAAGATAAAGAGTCTAATATAAATAAACCATTAAAAAACCCAATAAAAAATAGTTAACTCATGTGTATATCCAAAAAAATAAAATAAAAAAATAAAGAAGAAAGAGAGAGTAAAACTCATGTATATATCTATGACTTAAATAGGGTATAATTTAAATATATATATATATATATATATATAATTGTGTTGTTTTTAGTTATACTGTACATATGCATGGATTATAAATTAGTAAGTAATAATACACAAAAAAATTTAAACTACTAATAATATTTAGTATTCTCAAAAAAAAAAAAAAAACCTACTAATAATACCAAAGTAGTAAGAAGAAAAAGAATTTTATAAACCTCTTGACAATAATGAAGAATATAAGAAACAACAAATTATTAAATAAGCCTGATATTGTGATTAATATAATTAAGTAAAATCTATTACAGGTAACATTAATGAAAGGTGTAAAATACTAATAATTACTAATAAATAGAAGAAAAGTCATTTCAATGATAGAGCCCGTAGAGGTATGTAAATATCAAAAGCCAAGAGTCTTTTTTGTATCAAGATGCAGAGTTAACAACATTTTATAACTATCTCAAATTTTTTTTTTTTTTTAAAAAGTAAATATCAAATGATTTATTGTTGCCCAAGGAGCATTGTATCTTGGGTTATGGCATAATCCTTTTTTCTTTTTCTTTTCTTATGAAGCCATGCATTACCTTTGAGATATAATATTGACATTTATCAACGTGTCAAGTCTAGATTACGGTAATTTATCATTTTCTTACTCCATTTGTTTATATATATATATATATATATTAGTTTAGGGAATAAATTGAGGAACAAAAAAAAAAAAATTGTCTTATATTAGTAGGCAAGATCAAAATTGAGTAGTAATATATAGAGATACCACTTAACTCAAAATGTTAAAAAATAAAGTTTGGTTAAAACTTGGTTATAACTAATGGGCACTAAAACAATTAACATGATTACAAATTTTAAAAATTTAACTGTTAAATTAGTGGCGGCTCTTAGAATTTTTTTTAGAGTAGTCATTGAGAAACTTAAATGATATAAAATCTAATAAAAAGATAACTTGAATATATCAACATAAAAAAAAAAAAAAAATGAAGTATCACAATCTCTTTCTATTAAGTATTAACAAAGAGGGAAAGAAAGAAAAAAGGAATGATAAGAGAAAAATTAAAAATTAAAAATGCTGAGATAAAAGTAATAAAGTGAATGAGAGTTTGAAATGATGAGAGAGAGAGAGAGAAAGAGAGAGAGAGATGATATTTGCTACAATTGTGAGTCAAGTAACAAAGAAGAGTAAAATTGTTGCAACTGCAAAACCAAAAAAAGCATAGTATGTTTCTAGGTAGCATTTTTATGGAAACATAGAATTAGAGATTTTTTTTTAATAGATTGAACGAGTTACAAATTTGAATGATTAAGGATTTTTATTTTTATTTTTGTTTTTGAGTTTCCTTTTTGTTGAATAATTTGTTCATTTGTTATTGTAGGGTCTTATTTTGTTTTGTTTGAGTTTTATTGTTGTTATTTATGTCATTTTTTGGGTTTAAGGTTAAGGATAATATTTGGGGGCCAAAATTATTTTTTAGTAGTGATATATATCCATAACATTTTCACAAAAAAATTTATGCAACAAGTTATTATTATTATTTTTTAGACAGAGTGACAAGTTATTATTGGTGATTAAAAAATGATGTTAGTATTGGGCCCAATTAGTAATAACTTACCACATAAGATTTGCTGTGAAATTATTGTAAAAATATTATGAATGTAACAATACATTTATCTTTGTTAAACCCAAATTCCTGTAAGTCTTAAGTTTTCAATATTATTATTAAGGTGGTTAAAATAAGTTAATTTATTATATAAATTTTTTCACAAGTGTGTGTATATATATACACACACTTTTTTTTTTGGCAAGTCAAAGTGGTCACACTAAAAAAAATGCGTTTTGTAGCCAAATTTTTGAGCTGCATTTTTTAAAAACGTAGCTACAAGGGAGTAATTTGAACTGCGTTTTCTAGATGTTGAGGCTACGTTTAGCTAGGTAGGATTGAAGTTGCGTTTTTAAAAATGCAGCTCCAGACCCAACCAACGATTTTTTTTTTATTAATATATTTGGAGCTGCGTTTAATAAACACAACTCAAAGATGCTTAGAGCTGCATTTTCTTAAATGCATCTTATAAATGTCTGGAGCTGCGTTTAATAAACACAGCTTCAACATTTATAGAGCTGCGTTTAATAAACGCAGCTTCAATATTTATAGAGCTGCGTTTAATATTTATAGAGCTGCGTTTGATTAAACGTAGCTTATACAGTCTGGAGCTGCGTTTCAATAAACGAGGCTTAGTTTTAAGTATAAAATAAATAATTAAATAAATAAATCCCTCAACTCGATCCACATAATTGAAAAAACCCCTACTGCTACCTCTCGGTCCCTAAATTCCTAAATCCCTCAGATCACTCAGCTCTCAACTCTCATTTCAATCCAACACCCTCCCCTCCTTCCCTCACTTTCACCCTCTCCGAATCCCCTCCTCCCTCCGCTCTTCCCTCCTCTCCATTCCATTGAACATCGATCGATTCTCTTCCAATTTTCACAGCAAAAACGAATCAGCGCTGACAAAGCCCAGTCCTCCATCACCGGCGCTGCGTTGGGCCTCCCTCTCTCTCTCTCGAACTCTCAAGGAAGCTCAAGACACTCTCACAAGGCCGACTAACAGTAAGTTTTATAAATTCTTTGTTTTGATTTTTGTTTTAGGGTTTTCAAATGAAAATAGTACAATTTTCATAAATCCAAATTACCTCCTTAATTCCTTGGGATTGTATGATCCTTATTCTACTCCTCAAATAATCTTCCAAATATATGTTTTTATGTGTGTGTGTGTGTGTTTTGATATGATTTTTTTTTTAGTTTTTGAGAAAGAAAAGGAGTTTTTTTTTTTTTTTTTTTAAGTTTTAACTGTATATATATATATATATATATATATATATATATATCTTTGGTGTATTTTTGCATCTGGGCTTTGCCTTTTTTGTTTTTTGTTTCCAGGTTTGGTTAATTCTGGGTGCGTTAATTGATTGATATTAGTAGTTTTTTATTTTGTTGTTGTTGTTGTTTTTTTTTTTATATATATATAATTTTGTAGATGTATTTTAATACAGATGAGTGGTCTAACAGTCAGTCAACAACTCATCTTAATTCATTCTACCCCTAATCTTGACAACACTATCAATATCAGTTTAATTTTGAACTCAAATTTAAATCCACTTATCAAATAACCCTAATCTATGGATCATGTGTTATGGGTTGGGTCAAATATACCTAATTACTAACATTTTGGTTTGAACTCTAACTCAAAATTGCGCCCTCTATATGCATCTTTATGGGTTTTTGGCACAAACTATGGTCGTATTTGTTACACTTAAATATGTTTGGCTAACTAACAAATTGTGCACTGCTGCACTTTAACATTTAGTTTAACTTTTCTAGGTAGACTATGCTTTTAATAGTTCAGTGTAGTGTGAAAATATTTTACAATGGTTGAATTTAGTTAAATAATAGTTTAGATATTTAACTAAAAGAAAGTAATAAAATACTCACAAGCGAGTTCATCATACTCATCCTTGCCCACAACATAGATGCTGACATCCCCAAGTATTGTGTAGACAGTATAAACTAATCTGGTGCATAAAACAAAATTCCCAGCAAGTGAACTCAGTAAAACAATTTTCTAATAAACTTAGTCATAGAAATAGTATTTACATGTGCTGTGAAGGCTAAATTCTCCTTAAAGAAATAGAGAATATGGTACTGTTATTCATTTCATGTGGATACTTGCCTACTGCTGCACTCTAATATTTATATTCAACAATATACAATTTGTCATATGTGCATGATTTAGGCTTCTTTCACACAAAACTACCCAAGAATTTTAAATGACCAATTAGACTTTGTCACATCAAGGTAATGGAGTGATGTTGGGTTGTTTTACTAAACATCGTCACTATTTTGGCAAACTAAATAGTCGTTTGATGGTGAAACAACAAACTACCCTTTATGCTTAAAAGGTAGAACTCGAGACAGTAAGAAAATCAGTGTAGTGTCAATATTGTAATTCAGTAAGGATTGCTTGTCCAAATGCTACATCACATAATCTTAAACATCAAGTAAAAACAACAAAGTTAGTGCAATTTGGATATATATCTACTTCAAATACTGTATGGTTAGAATTAACCACATAATCTTTATTTTTCTTATTTATTTTTTATTCCTAATTTATTTTAGAAAAATATATATAGATTATTGGCTTTATTTATTATCTTGCTTTAATTTAAATCTTTAATATTAAACATATCATTAACTTGATGGGTTGGCTAAAAGATTATATAATAAGTTTTTTTTATTTTTTTATTTTCTTTTTATTTTTTTTCCAATAAAACCACTACAGTAATAATAAATGCAAAATCGCCTCTTGAAATCTCTCGACAGTAAATGTACCGATGTTTTGTTTAAATGAAATTATAAACCTTTAATATCACATTAAGTTAGTAGATGAATTATTTTTTCGTGGTGTGATATGTTTCATTACTTGTGAGATTTGATAATTCAGCCCTAATATTGGTGGTTTTGTATATACAGATGATTATGAACAAAGCCCAGCAGTGGAATATAGGCTTAAAAGACGTGGTCCTACAAAGCTAGCTGACATATGGGCATTAGATAGATCCTGGAAAATCCCGTTGCCATTAAATGATCAAGGCCAACCAATTGGTCTTAACGGTAAAACGTTCGTTCTGTGGTTGGGAACTTTTTGCAAGAATGGATTATTATGCCCGCTTGTCCCTCCTGGGTGGCAAAGAGTCCCTAAAAAATGTAAACAGGACTGTTGGATTGAGATTGAGGTAATATGAAAATAAAGTATAAGTAACAGTCATTTACAGCCGCTTGTGTTTTGCTAACTTCACTTTTGCATTTCAAAAACGGTATATAATTGCCCCCGATATTATCGCACCACCCGATCAAATGGGATGGGCAATGCATTAACTCGGGGTCCTGAGGAGAAATCAAAGGACGAAGTTAAAGAAGAAAAACATTAAATGTGGTATGGCGAAGGAACAAGTATTGGCCAAGATACCTCCAGCGGTAATGGAGGACCAGTGGACGAAGATGGTTAACTACTGGTTTCATGACAAAACTGTGGTACTACTACTTTATTCATCTATCTTATTTTAGTGGTAATTTAATGAAGACAATCATGTTGGCCATCTTTCACTCTAATAGCCCCTCCTTTTAACCTAAATCTTCTGGTCATTTATAATATAATTAGTCTAGCTCAAAGCACTTTCCATTAGATGTGATACAATTGTTTTGCCCCCATCAACAACATAAACTGAAGATTAGTATTATTTAGAAATTGGTTGGGAACTACGACTACTATAAGGGTATTGTAGTACACAATTTATGCCAGGGGTCTCAATAAGAAATATATCTTAAAAAAAATAAAATAAACCCAAAAAAAAAAACTGTCATACTAAACAAATCTTCCAGCAATTTTATCGTACCTCACTTATAAACTCCATTGGCTAATCTATGTAGCTTAGGCTGCAAAGGCTTACATACTCCTTAGTCCATTTTAAAATAAGTTTTTATGTCCTATTTTGAATTTGGTATGATGCATCTTCTTCCTTTAATACTAAAAACATGCTTTTTAACTAGTTTATGTTGGTACTTACAAGATCACAACTCAGTTCTTAACATATTACTTAAATGCACACAATACATAATCACACCAATAAACCATCCAGATAAATCGGCATAACCAATTTAGGTAAAGTAATAACATACAAACAATGAACAAGTAAATGGTCACACACATGCTGAAATTTCCAAATTGTATCAACTCCTATTTTAACACTAAGGAGGAGGGTAATTAGAAACATAAATATATTATGAATGCACAATGACAAGCATAGCAGAGAGAAAAACTTACATTAAGTAGTAAAACTTCTTAGTCAATAGATGTTTAGTTTTCATATACTTTGACGGTAATGTGGTTGCAGACATTAAGTGACAAGAACAAGGTCAGTCAAGGTAAACAGACGGAGATACCAAGGTCTGGGGCTCAAAGTTTGGTACAAATTTTTGATGACATGGTAAGAAATGCATTACAAATGCTATTGTATTCGTGTATCATATAAGCAGATTTTATGCTTTTGAATCACACTATATGTTGATAATACTTTTTCACTTTCTTGTTGGTTGTAGATATAAATTTAGAATTCATGAACACCTTAGTCAATGCAAATGATAAACAACATGACAAATCTGAGTGCAGTTGTGTTTATTGTATAAAATGTTGTTCATCATGTAGACGAAATCTAACGGGGCTCCGGTCAAGCGTCCAGATGTGTATCTAAAAGTATATCGTAGGAGAGATGGGACTGCTGTTACTCCTTAAGCGTAAGAGAACATGGTAAGCATAATTTAAATCGAATTTTAGTGTATTTTGTGTTTGTATTGTTTATGGTGTGTAATATGTTATTTGGTTCTTGTGGGAAAACGTATAGAATAAGATGGAACGTCTCAGGTACCACACAAATGTTATTCTGCATTTGAAGGTCCCACATCTGATTTGGATACGTCTCAGGTACGTCTCAGGTACCACACAAATGTTATTTAGCAAAACACTACTTTTTGCAATGCATTGTTATGTGATATTAATACAATGCCTTTAATATATTCAGGGTGACACTGCTTGATGGAGACTCTCCATGGGAAATAAACTGTGAATCCTCTGGTAAAACAAATACAATTATTCGTTATAACATATACAACTATATTAGGGAAAAAATAAAAATAAAAATCAGATATATTCCTGCCTTTGTTGGTTTTATTCTGCATTTGAAGGTCCCACATCAGTATATATGAAGCAAGAAGTAGGGAAGTAGATGTACTATAAGACATAAAATCAAATTAGAAAATTTCAACCATGAATGTAGACAGGAAAGTATTCTGAGTCAGGCAAAACCTTTGAAGTGAACATTTTTATACATGCCTTTCTACACTTGCCAAATGTAGTTGATAGTTCCTCACTACAACATGACATGCAGCACCAACCAACTAGATAAAGACCCTCTTGGTGAGGTTATCATATTGGTAATAATCTGATGTAAGACATCTTACTCCAACTAGGGATGGCAATTTAGATCCGACTTGGCCTGATCCTAATGGGCCAGATTTTACCCGGCCCGAAAAAGAATTGGGTCGGGTATGGGTTTAAAAAAAAAAAAAAAAACTGAAGTGGGTCCGAGCTTTATCAAAAAAATCCGAAACCCGGCCTGAATAATACCCTGTTATATGAGTTTACTAAACCCCACCTTATATATATATATATATATCATTGTAAACCCTAATACCCCAGCCTCCTCTCATTCCTATTTTAATTCACTTCTCTCTGTCACCCTCACCCTAACCCTCAATCTCTCTGTCACGCCTCACCCTTACTCTCAATCTCTCTGTCACGCCTCACCCTCACTCTTGTACACTCACAGTCACCGACCCAGCCTTACCCTCATACACTCACAGTCACCGACCCACCCTCACCCTCACCCTCACCCTCGTGGTTGCGGTTTGTCACGGAGGAGCACGAAATCCATAGATCGGACCACCTTCACCCTCGTGGTGATTGTCGTTTGCCAAGGAGGAGCGCAAAATCCATAGATTGGACCACCCTCACCCTCGTGTTGGTTGCTATTTGTCACGGAGGAGCGCGAAATCCATAGATCGGACCACCCTCACCCTCGTTGCCGTTTTTCTCGGAGGAGCACGAAATCCATAGATCGGAGCATGGGATTGTTAGATCGGAGAGAGATGTGGTCGTGTTGTTAGATCAGAGCACCACCGATGGAGCTTTAGTGGTCTGAGTTTAGTTTTTTTGTTTCATTTTTTTTGGTTCATTTCCTCTCTCAGTAGTTTTTGTTTTTGGGTATTTGTTTGAGGATTCAATCTGTATAGAATGTAATGCATGTGTATATTTTGTGTTGGTTCAGTTTTGTTGCTGTTTAAGATAAGAATGGTGATTTTTTTTTTTGAGAAGCAAGAATGGTGATTCAATCTGATAAGAATGGTGATTTATTTGTGTTGCTGTTTGTGTTTGGGTTATTTTTTTATTTTTATTTATATATATATATATAAAAAAGATTGGGTCAGATTGGGCCACAAATTAGACCCAAAAGTGGTTGGATGGGCCCCGCGGGGCCCGTGGAGACCCGACGGGCCTGGTTTGAGGCTAAAAAAAAGACCCATTTATTAAAGGGGCTAGTCTGGGTAACAGGAAAAGACCTACGGGTCGGGTCCGGGTATCAAAAAACCCGACCCGAACCCGACCCGTTGTCATTCCTAACTCCAACTTGCAGTTTCGACAAAGGACATCCTCTTTGAAGCCTTAACACACCATATACTCTTCATACGGAATGAACAAGCATTAGAACCTCTAAGAGCCTTATAGTAAGAATGAACATCAGACTTTGCCACTGCCAATGCAATTTACATTGTTTATATTATATGGTATACTCGACATGTTTTCCAGTTCACATTTTATTGTTGAAACTTGAAAGAATTGAAATTTGATGAGTAGTGAGCTTGTATATGAAGGGATCTTACTGGAAGGTAGCTTTCGATCTAAGAAAAGCACAATTTATTGTTATATTTATAAAACTGCATTGAATATGGATTATGTAAATGTATGTGAATATATGAATTTAAAGAGAGTGGAATCTATGACTCACTCTCAGTCTTGTTTTAAGATGCCATGCTTTGAAATGAATACAAGCAAAAAGACTATGTTAAGAAGCTCATATATGATTATGACTCTAAAAATTTAAGTTGCGTTTTTCCACCCTATATTTGCGTTTTTCCACTCCCCATAGATACAACACCTATAGCTGTGTTTTATAAAAAACGTGGGTATATACTCGGTTTGGGCTGCGCATAAAACGCGGTTATAAGTTGGACCTATAACCGCGTTTTAAAAAACACAACTATAGGTCTTAGCCTATACCTGCGTTTTAAACGCAGCCCAAACCAGGTCTATAGCCGCTTTTTTTACAAAACGCAGTTATAGGTGCTGCATTTATGGGGAGTGGGAAAACGCAGCTATAGGATGGGAAAACGTAGCTATAGATCCCGCAAAGGGCTATTGTCATGCAGAATAGGCAGCGTTTGAAAACGCGGCTATAACCCTCGTTTTTTGTAGTGTCATGTGACTACCCTGACAAAAACATGGAGCAACCATTGTGTTTAGATTGCATTTTTTTTTTTTTATTCTTAACACGCATGGTAAATTTCATACTAATTAAATATTATCCACTATTTTATCCATAAAATTATTTTTCATAATTTTTATACTACATAAATTTGAAATTTAAACATATAATTGATAAAATAGCTATTGATTTTTTATCTTCTAGAAATTTTGTAAACATAAGGGTATAAGAAAAAATATATATAATCTAATGGTGGAATTGTCAAAATTCACGGCCAACAAAAAAAATATTAAGTAGAGTTTTAATCATTGGTAACATTAAGTGTTTAAACAAACTTTATCCAAGATTAAACTATTGAGTGTCTAATTATGTTATTTTAATTACTTACTGGTCTTATTATTAACTCACACGTGTGTATGCCCAAAGATGCATGTAAAGATATTGGAATTTGAAATTAAAAGAAAAGGGAGGCTTCAATATAGTTTGCTCCAAGTCGAGGAACGACAAGAAAGATCATCGTCAGACATCCACGTAAGATGAAGAACGCTAGAATAACCTTGTATACAAACGGCTCATGCAAAATCATCCAAAAGAATTTGTTTCGATGAATATTTTATTTTGGCCGTTTCAAAAGATACATCTTAGCTACCATCAGTGTTAGAGTTCCAAAAATGAGGTTGCAAGTTCAACAGAGGAGTTGCTTTTTGTGCGAAAAATGTGACATTCGCATTTGAATCAGTGAGGGAGTTGCAACAAATAAAGTTGTAACGTTCAATGGAGGGGTTGCCATTTGTGAAATATGGTTACATTTGAATCAGTGTGCGAGTTGCAAAAATTAAAGTTGCAGCTTCAATGGAGGATTTGCCATTTGTGCAGAAGGGCGACACTTGGATCAGTTTGGGCGTTACAAAAGTAAAGTTGCAACTTACAATCGATGGGTTGCCATTTGTGAAAAAGGGTGACACTTGGATCAGTACGTCGGAGCTACAAAATTGAAGTTGAAACTTTAATGGAGGAGTTGCCGTTTGTGAAGAAGGGTGACATTTGGACCATTACAAACATAAAGTAGCAACTTCAATGGTGGAGTTGCCATTTGTGATGGGTGGTGACATTTGGAGGTCATTCGTACGTACATGACTTGCCTCTTTCTCTCGCTTATATATATATATATATATATATATATATAGGAACATTAATGTAGTAGTCTTTGCCAATGTGAAATAGCAACAAATATGGAAGAGGTGCATGTGGTAATAAGGATAACATGTATAGGAGCTGTTCTTGCAACTTTTTCTATCTGATTGCTTAAACTAATTCATTTCTAGCACCATCCTCTTGAAAGAGGAGAATAATGCTTCTCTTCACTTCGAAATATATATTATATGATCGAACGTCGATTAAATCCTCAACTTGCATGCTGTTAATATTTACTTGTTCATATATTAAGCCTCACCCTACCGCAACCCCCATCTTCAGACATTAATTAGCTCATTACTACGCATGCACTTATGTTTCCCAGTTTCATATAGAGGAAAATTTTATGTTCATGTTGTTCTACTATTGGAAAAATGAAAGTTTATGTTAATAATGGCGAAACTAGAAAATTCCTTCAGGGGTACCTTGCTAGCTAGGTCATGTATTGATAGAAAAATTTTAAGAGTTAGAAATTTATATAAATTTATTTATTTATTTTGACAGTACATATATAGTTTACTATAATAAGAATCACAAACTGATCTAACTCTATCTATAAATGTGAAACTAATAAAACTTTTTTTTTTTTGGTGGGGCTAAATATATAGCACTGTGTATGGACCGACCACTATTAATTTTAAACAATATCACTGTTATAAATATTTTATTTACAAAATTTAAGATGCTATATTTACAATATATTTTTATTGTAACTATAGCATGTCTACAAATGCTTTTAATAAGCCTAAAGGGGTGTAAAACAATATCACTGTTTTATTTTATATGATGCTACAATATATTTTTATTGTAACTATAGCATTTTTAATAAAGTGGTTTTTATATATGTCTACAAATGCTTAAATTACATTCTAAGCCTATAGTTTAGGGGCTGTAACAAATAAGATGTGGTATCCAAAGAAATAGATTAAAATCTAAAATAAACCATGTACTTTCAAAAGTAATAAATTAAATTCCAAAAGTAATAAATTAAATTTAAGGTTTTTTTTTTAAGGCAATTCTAAGGTTTAAAAAAGTAACAACTTAAACATTGCAAAAGTAATATATTAAATCTCAGTTGAAAATGAATTGTTTTGGGAAATTTGATGTCAATTACTTCTTTAATTTATTACCTTTGTAACTAGAGGTGTTCACCAAACCGCACAAACCGCAAAAACCGCACCAAAACTGCCCGCAAAATCGCATAACCGCACCGCACT
The DNA here is from genome assembly GCA_032878915.1 of Castanopsis chinensis. Lineage (NCBI taxonomy): Eukaryota > Viridiplantae > Streptophyta > Magnoliopsida > Fagales > Fagaceae > Castanopsis > Castanopsis chinensis. Next base: position 23,295,543 of record JAVQMG010000122.1, read on the forward strand.
GCAAGTAATAGTGCACCGCACCACACCGCACCGCATGGTGCAGTGCGGTTTGCAGTTTTACAATAAGAAAACCGCATAAACCGCACCCTCTCTATATATTAATATATTTAATTATTTTTAATATTAAATATATTATTAATAGTTTAATAACCCTAGTTTAAAAAAAAAAAATAGTTTGATAACCCTAGCAAGTGTTGATTAGGAAAGTCAGCCCAAAATAAAGAAAAACTAGCTCAATAGTTTAAAACTTGGATAAAAAAAATGAAAAAAAAAAAAGTTTTGGGCTAGGTAGAAAAAACTCAAAATTTGAAAAATATATCCATTTCAAATCATTCAAATCGAATCTTATACACCACACCGTATATGTGATCGCAAAAGCAAAGTGCGGTGCGGTTATGGTTTTGGCTTAACTTTAAACCGCACCGCACCACACCGCACCGCACATATGACAGTAAAAATAAGGTACGGTGCAGTTATGGTTTTAGCTAAACCGCACCGCAAAGTGCAGTGCTAAAAATGACCCAAAACTGCAACGCACCGCACCGCACCGCGAACACCCCTATTTGTAACCTCAAGTTTTATTTGTCGCATTTAAATTAAACTGTAATAATTAATTTATTACTTTTGAAACTTAAAGTTTTAAGGGGAAATTATATTTTACCCTCCTGTGGTTTGCTCAAAAAACACTTTACCCACCTGTGGTTTAAAAATTGGCACTTTACCTACCTGTGGTTTAATTCGTTAACCTAACGTTACCCACCTCTGTGCCTTCGTTACTTTAACACCATTCCACTCAAAAAACATAATACCAATTCGATCAAAACACTTTCCTCTGAGGAAAAAAAAAACCCCCCTTACCCGTATTCCCTGAAACACAAAGATCTGCCCAAATTTCTTTATCTACACAAAACCCTTCGCTCTAAGCACACTCTAAGCACGCTCACCCTTGATCCTCCTAGCGAGCTGAATATCCTTAGGCATGATGGTGACTCTCTTAGCCTAAATAGCACAAAGATTGGTGTCCTTAAAGAGTCCTACAAGGTAAGCCTCGGCGGCGTCTTATAGCGCAGCCACGGCAGAGCTCTGGAATCGGAGATCGGTCTTGAAGTCCTGAGCGATTTCATGAACCAAGCGCAAGAATGGGAGCTGTCGGATCAAAAGCTCAGTGCTCTTCTGTTACTTTTGGATCTCACGAAGAGCCACGGTTCCTAGCCTGAACCTATGGGGCTTCTTCACTCCTCCGGTGGCCAGAGCAGATTTCCGAGTAGCGTTGGTGGCCAATTGCTTCCTCGGTGCCTTTCTACAGGTGGATTTGTGAACGGTTTGCTTCAAAGATTGTTTGCCTTTACCCCGTGAAAATTGCTGATAGATTTTTTTTTAAATTGCTGGTAGCTTACTTGATTGATTGTTGGTAGATTACTTGATTTCTTGGTGCACCACGTAAACCAAACATTCATAAGCTCATTCATATTTGTATTAGTCAATTCTATGGGAAAGCTTTCCCAATTTCTATGACCAAATAATAGAGTTGTGTTTTAGAACTACAAAACACATGTTGTGCTGTCCCAATTTCTCTATATTCCTCTTATTGTAAATTTTGGTTTCTGTTTGTTAGTGATACATTGTAGCTACCTTTAACTCTATCACAAGGGATGACAAAGTGCATGTATCTATAGAGAAAACAGAGGACTTTGTGTCAATGAGTTGTGAAACTTTCACCATAGACATTGCAGACAAAGTTTCAATAATTATGTTCCTTTCACCATGATTATCCAATGGTAAGGCAAATAACAACATAGTTTCAATCAATAACTCATTTGTGCTGGATTTGTGTTCCTAATAGGTTCTTTTTTTAATTTGCAGTAACTTCAGTGAAGGTTTCTTGAGCAACTTATGCAATGTCTTCATCAAGTGGCACTTATTCTACAACAACTCATTTTTACCAATGCTTCAAAGGGAAAAATCAGCTAGGGAAATGGAAGAAAAAACTACTAAGAGGAAAATAAAAGCTCGTGAACAATATGTAGAAGCTAGGGAGAAAGCAATGAAGGCAAGAGACAATGAGAGATTGTGCAAGCTTAAACTAGTGGTGTCATGGGGATTTTTTTTGTGTTTGTAATGTTGGTTGTTTGTTTTGCTTTACGTCAACAAAACAGAATTTAAGAGATTTAGGCCTAGGATGATGGTTATATGTTTGTTTTGTTGAGGTTGGCTGGATCATTGAGCTTAGTTCAGTGTGTAAGTTGTATTGTTTTGTAGGTTGAATGTTCAAATGGTCATTTTGTAAGTTGTATTGTTGTAACATAACAACTTTGGTAATAGAATCACCTGATTTGATTGTTGGTAATAAATTCGTGGTATTTGTAAATTGATGGCACTCAACTATCATAACCAAACATTTTGGAATGTACTCTACTGCTGCTACACACCTGGAATGTATTTGTAAATTGATGGCACTCAACTAGATACAAAATATGCTTCCAAAAAATAAAATCTTAACTAGGAAAGGATTATACAATGGAAGAATAAGCCTTAATCAGATTATAATATCTGCAATTCTGCATTACTAAGAATACAGTTTCAGACTCCTATTTAAAAAAAAAAAAAATACAGTTTCAGACAACAAAAACACAAATTTGAACAGCAACTTCTCATTAGTAAAACTGGGATCACATTTAAACATACTGCCTTAGTAAAACCCCATAATTTCTCATTTCTCATCAATCTAAGAACAACCATTATTCTACATTTAAACAATAAAAAAAAAACGAAATCAAAAACAAAAATCAATCTTTATTCCAATACCACAGTGGCACCCAACTCTTCTCAAACTTTAATAACAAGATTTTTCTGTCCAATCCAGAGTGGCACCCAACATATTACCAAAATATTAAAACCTTTCCACCTAATAACAAGATTACAACCAAAAGTAAAAACATTGTTTGTCTAAACACAGAAACACATCTCCTAACCAATTATATTAGGTATGTGGACCACAAAAAAACAAAACATCTCATCTAGCTTCTCTCTAGTTTGTTGGTCATCATGTACTGCCCTTCCCACCAACCGGTTGAAACTTTGATGGTCTTGATGTTCTGCCCTTACCACCTACTGCCTTGGATTTTGCAGCACTTGCTATATTGCCCTTTCCTCTAGTACTCATAGTATTACCTCCACCATTTATTTGTCTAGCTACACCAGTAACAGCAGATGCACCAACCACACTAGCTACACCAGCAACACCACTTCTTGGCTACAAAATCATAATCACAGACAAGTTAATTAATGGTAAGGTCAAATGAAAATTATATAAATAAAGCTACAATACCTGGGATGATGATGGTCTAGAATCCCATGTCTCTCTAGGCGCATGAAAGTTTGGTTGACTGAATGAAGAGTACCAAAAGGCCTTAGAGGCAGCTTGTGGAGTTGAAGCTCTATTAGCTGGTTGTGAGGATGAAGGCTGAGATCTAGAGGTGTCAACAAAAGGTTGATATGCAGGAAGGGATGCAGGTTGAGCTGGGGTTTGAGGTCCTGTCTCAGTAATATTCTTCTTGGTCCTACTTGCAGAATTAACTCCCTGTGCATATATCACAGCAGTACAAGTTACAAACATATGATAGCAATAATGACAGCTTACAAACATATGAAGCAAGAAATGAAGTGACTAAGGTTGAACTCTAAATATACTTACAACTTTATCCTTTTGTAGCCCCTATCTCCTCTGCCATGTAGTCTCACCAGTAATGATAACTTTGCAACCTCTTGAATTGTGCCCTTCTCTATGACACTTCTCACGTTTGATAGTCTTGTTCATTCTAGATACCTTATATGGGTTCCTTGGTTCGTCAGGGGCTTTTTTCCTTAGCTTAGGTGGCCTACCAGGTGGCTTGTAAATATGAGGGGCAATAGGAGCAGCATGTCCAGTTTGAATCCATTCTGATTGGCCAAGCATTGGTTGAATAATCTCTTGGTAAGTTTGAAGATATGTTCCCCTTAGGTAGCAAGGATGCACATAATCTTCCACCTTTTCTAGATTCTTAAAAATAGCAACAATGCCATGTTTGCAAGGCAATCCAATTAAATCCCATATCCTACAGCTGCATATCTTATTTGTCAAATTAACCACATGCCTTTCACGGTCATTATCAACTTCATACATGAACCCACCTGACGGAGTAGCACAAAAAGGTATACTCTCTTTTTTCAACTTCTCTAACTTGTCTTGAATATTTGGACACACTTTCCCAACATACTTCTGTATACCTTTCCTCTTTTTATAGAGGTTGGTCATTGGCATAACTCTAATCCACTCTAACATTGCTAAGATGGGCTTGTCCCTAGCCTTCAAAATCATGGAATTGAATGATTCACTAAGATTGTTGGCTAAACAATCACTTAATGCCTTACAGGTAAATTGAGACCTAGACCATTGGGCAGGGTTGATGTCAGCAAGATACTCCCAAGCCTTAGGGTCTGGATCCTTTAATTCTTGCATTCTCTTCTCAAACTTCTTAATAGTTGTGGCTCCAGCACATCTCCATAATGCATCCTTCAACTCCAACCCCTTGTGGTCAACTTCGAAGTTATTGTAGATATGTTTCACACAATACCTATGCTCCACAGTTGGAAACAACATTTCAATTGCACGTATAAGTCCCTGTTTCACATAGAATTCAATAGAAAACAATATTAGTATGGCATTGCTTTTTATTTGATAATATTCCTACAGTAAAATCATGGTAGGCAAAATCAATGCATATTTTTTATTTGATGGTGAACAGTACACCTTCAACCATATAATATCCTATGGTAAACAGTACACAATCATGGTAAATAGTACACCTTCCTAATTACTTCTCAGCCATATAATATCCTAGTTATATTATATTAAGTCCATGTTTCACACATAATCAATAGAAAATGATATTAGTAATACGAATAATGAAAACACATGCATGTATTATTGAAGTGAACATACAAAGTTTATACCTTCTGCCTATCAGTGATAAAGACTAAATTTAGTTGCTCTGGATTCCCAATATCATCTAAAAACTACTAAAGGAACCAAACCCAAGAGTCCTTGTTCTCTTGTTCAATCACAACCAAGGCAGCTGGAAAAATATTATCATTTCCATCCCTAGCTGTGACAGCTAGTATTTGCCCACCAAATCTTCCTTTTAGATGGCACCCATCCAATCCTATGATTGGTCTACACCCTCCCAAGAAACCAACCTTCTGTGCATTATACCTTATATACATTCTCTTAAATTTTGGTTGGGAATTTTCATTCTCCATCTCAGTTTGCAAAATAACCCTACTTCCTACATCAGTCAACCTTATCATCTTTGCATAGTCTCTCAACTTCCCATATTGCAATTGCTCATCCCCAGTAACCAAATCAATGGCTTTCCTTTTAGACCTATACACTTGACTCACACTTATGTTAACCTCAAGTTTATCCTTCACATGGTGTTGCACACCCTTTACAGTCCAATTAGGGTTCTTGCTAAAATCCTGCATATACTTCTTAGCAATATATGCTGATGTTACTTGGCTGTTTTGGAGGGTTCTAGGGCAAGTGCACTCAGGTACCCATGTCTTTATTTGGAAGGTCAACTCCCCACTGACTTTAGATGCATAACATCTCCACCCACACTTGTTCTTGCAATAGACATATATCTTCTCTTTCTCATTCAATTTGAACCAGATATCCATAGGTTTATGTATAGCATATTCACTCAATGCCTCCCTAAACACCTTAGCACTAGGAAACTTCATTCCCTTACACAGCTCTGGTTTTTTCATTCCAGTTTGAACATTAAAAACCTTCTCTATTGAACCAGTAGCTAGTTCATCATCATCAGACCCTACCAAACTTTCCATGTCATCCTCAATAGGTGGTTCAAGCCAATCATTTTCATCCACACGATCAATTTCCCTAGCATTATCCATCTGTGGGGCATTATTACTTGTTGCATTACTGCTTTATGGGGCCTCAAGAGTTACTGCATTAGAAAGCTTTATTCCCTTACACATCTCTAGTTTTTTCATTCTAGTTTGAACATTAAAAACCTTCTCTATTAAACCAGCAGCTGGTTCATCATCATCAGATCCTACCAAACTTTCCATGTCATCCTCAACAGGTGGTTCAAGCCAATCATTTTCATCCACACGATCAATTTCCCTAGCATTATCCATCTGTGGGGCATTATTACCTGTTGCATTACTGCTTTGTGGGGCCTCAATAGCTACTGCATTAGGAAACTTTATTCCCTTACACATCTCTGGTTTTTTCATTCTAATTTGAACATTAAAAACCTTCTCTATTAAACCAACAACTGGTTCATCATCATCAGATCCTACCAAACTTTCCATGTCATCCTCAACAGGTGGTTCAAGCCAATCATTTTCATCCATACCATCAATTTCCCTAGCATTACTCCTCTATGGGGCCTTAATAGTTGCTGCATTACTCCTTTGTAGGGTTACAGCCTCCCCAAATACATTGTCATTAAACTCTGGCCCTTCTAGCCCCTCCTCCAACCAATCAAAGTCCACATTGTCATTTTGCTCAATTTCTAGTACTTCATCTCCTTCACCATCCACATTCACTTCTTCATTTACATCACTCACATCACCATTATCTTCATACTTTACATTATCACCTTCTACCACCTCCTCCTCCATACCATCAACATTATCACCTTCTACTCACCACCTTCCACATATAATACCAACCTATCTGTAGGCCATGCTATGTGAATTTCACACATATACAACACTTCAGCATCCCTAGTTATCATTCTTAAGCCTTCCTCCAAATTACCTCCAGGAATTAGGTAATGATATGTACTTGTACGGGGTGCACCATACTTCTCACATAATCCTTGTATTTCGAAAAAACTTAGACAATCAGGGTCAACATCTTCATATGCTATGTTGCCACCTATATATTCTAGGTTTGGGTTCCACACAAACTTGCCACCATAATTAATCTCAACAGTCAACTTCAAATCTGCCAACTGCATAAAAATAAATGCTTAAATAAAATTGTTTTTTGACAAAAGAATAAAACACATACATAGTAGAAACAAACAAAAGTGTTTGTTATGTTTTTGGGAGACAAGCACATGAGAATGGACCACAAAGTCCACATTTACACATTCTTTTCTCAATACAAAAAGATTCTTCAAGTCCACACAAAACACAACACAGCAAAGGACCAAACCACTAGCAACTTTTAGCTCATTAAACAATATATAAAATTCAGCAGTTAAAAATTCAGCAGTTATCAAAGCAGAAACTCCTAGCATTTTTCTATCAAGTAATCTAGGGTTTCATCCATAGTGACTCTCCTAAACCCCCTCAATCTTTTCCTTTTCACTTCCATTACCAATTTCGCTCTCTCTCTTATACCAACTAAGCTCCAAAACCAAACAAACACATCTCCCAGCTAAATCCCTTTCCATCTTCATCCCAACTCATATTCTGGGGCAATCAAACAGGAGCTAAAATCTTTGAGTTTATTATTTGTAAATTGTAAGTACCCATTTCTCTGTTTTTATTCATAAACACAAATTTTTTTTTTTTTGGCAAGCTTGCTGTTTTTTTATTCATTTAGATACATATAAATATTTGTGTGTGTTTTAGAGAGAGAGAGAGAGAAATTGAAATTATATGGGGAAATCAGGGGGTAGGAAGAAGAAGGGTGGTGCAAACCAAGTTTCAGGGGATAATTCAACTGCAAATGCTAATGGTGGTGTTGATTTGGACTCATCAATCTTTTTGAAAAAGGCTCATGACCTCAAAGAAGAAGGGAACAAGAGGTTTCAAAATAAGGACTATGTGGGTGCTCTTGAGCAGTATGATAATGCTCTTAAACTTACCCCCAAAACCCACCTGGATAGAGCTGTGTTTCACAGCAATAGGGCGGCTTGTTTGATACAAATGAAGCCCATTGACTATGACACTGTGATTGCTGAGTGTACCATGGCGCTTCAAGTCTAGCCTCGGTTTGTTTGGGCTCTACTTAGGAGGGCTCGGGCATTTGAGGCGATAGGGAAGTATGAAATGGCGAATAATATCAAGAAATCAAAGATCGGTTGGGAATTGGAACTAAGAATAATATCAAGAAATCAAAGATCGGTTGAGATAGGAAATCTTTTACGCTGCATTTGTAGACTTTGCAGCGCGCTGCTTCCTGGAAAGGGGGTGGCTTCAACACTTTCTAGCTAAGGGTAAATCCCTTTTTTATTACATTTTTGTCATTTTGATATTACATGGAATTCTTGTAATCCATATAATAAGACGCACCTAACTATCAAAATCGCACCTAACTATCAAGAACCCCAACTATCAAAATTGCACCTGTTGTTTAAATGAAGAGAGAAAATCTTCAATATCCTTCACATGGGTTTTGATCGGACTGTGATCTTCTCTTGATGCTGAGAATTTCATGGACTGATCTTGCCGGAGAAGACCACAATCTTGAATAGAGGGTATACGGGTAAAGAGTTTTTTATTTTCCTTAAAGGAAATTGTTTTGATCTGATTGGTATTGTTTTTCTTAGTGGAATGGTGTTAAAGTAACGGCAGGCACAAAGGTGGGTAACGTTGGGTTAACAGATTAAACCACAGGTAGGTAAAGTGCCAATTTTTAAACCACAAGTGGGTAAAGTGTTTTTTGAGCAAACCACAAGTGGGTACAATGTTATTTCCCCAAGTTTTAATTTGTAACCAACACAAAGTATAGATAACCGTAACCAACATTAAGTTTTAAAACTGTAAGATTTTTTTTTTAGAAACAACTGTAAGATTTTTTTGGTTATATATAACCAACACAAAAACACAAAGTATTAGATGTTATAAAATATTCAAAAGAAGCCAATTACAATATAAAATGCTTCAAGATTAATGTTGTAGTGCTAAGGCAAAAATAGGAGAAACATTAATCTTTAAGCAAGGCTGTGCACATTAGAACTAGGTGTAAATGTGTAATCATGCAGTTTCTGATTTAGAAAAAATAGGTTATTGTGAAATCCCAGATTTTGGTGGAAGAATTGGAACGTCCTATCTCTCTCTCTCTCTCTCTCTCTCTCTCTTTTCTTTAAGAGCTACCACGGTTTAAATCATATATTCTAAATTTACCAAAAAAAAAAAAAGTTTATATACATACATATTGTAGAGAGGGAAAATTCCCGACCTATCACAAGCTAAAACATCATACTAATAAGTCCACAAAGTATAGTCAAATACAAAGTGTCATGTACTACTGCTAGGTTTTGCTATCACTACTCAGAAACCAACAGAAATTTGCCAAGTGTCATTGAAATAAAGGCATAAAATGCATGCAAAACTCAATCACACATCACACGTGTAAACAATGACATAAGTAGTCCAGCACGTATAAGCAATGACATAAGCGGGCCAATCAGGCTTCAGGCTATGACATGTGTCACCAATCAGACTCCACCACGTGTCACTCACCCACCCCCAAACTCCTATAAATAGAAGTCTTAAGGCATTTCAACACACCAAAACATCTTGGGAGAGGACCTGCAAGATATCTTGAGTTCAGAAGTCCAGAAGCTCTGCTAGAATCAAGCCCTGAAGCCTCCAGGAACTTGAAGAACTTCACACTTTGAATACAGAGAACATTTGAAGCAAATCATCCAAACTACTTGCCTAGATCTCAAAGGTCACTGGAATCAAACTCAAAAGCCTCTAGAAACTTCAAGAAATCACAAATTGGTGAAACTCTACGAATTCAAGCCTCCAAAACCCTGAAGAACTTCCTCCAAAAACCTTCGAATATGAAGAACATTCGAAGAGAAATCATCCAAATCATCTTCCTAAATTTCAAAGTTCACTAGAATCAAGCTTAAAGCCTCTAGAAACCCCAATAAATAGCAAATCAGTGAAGCTCTACAGAGTCAAGCCTCCAAAGCACCGAAGAACTTCCACCACAAACTTTCATAAAATAAGATCACACAAAGAACACGAAGAACACACGAAGAATACGAAGAACGTGAAGAATAAAGAATTTCTAACAAGCTCATAGCCAGAGATTTATTGTAATTCTGTTGCAAAGATCTTCGACCCATTCCTTAGCCAAACTGAAGGATATCTTGTATTCGAATCAAAATCACATTATCACAATTCCAATAAACAAATCTTTCAAGGAGATCGAATCAAAGGATTACTCTTTTGTAATCACGGAGAATTATACTACATATTCATCAATACAAATTCGCATTTGTGAAACTATTTTACTTGTTTAATTTATTTCAAACTAGAAATTTAGTCGTCTACACACACGTGTGTGTGTGTGTGTGTCTATATATATATATATGATGTCAATGTGTCTTTTTATATTAAAGACGTACTTATAAAATAAATAAAGGAGTAGAATTCGACATCACAATAGTGCTTTTTTTCTAAATGAAAATCAAGGATTTTTTTTTTTTAATAAATTACGTTTTCTTAATAAATTATGTGAATGAACGATTTTAAGTTATTCAAAATAAACATGAATGCATAGCAACATAGGTTAAAAATTGATTATTAGTATTATTTTTTTATACAAAATAGAAATTATTTTTTAGCTTAATTTAAATGTATATGTGTGAAACTCCATCTTAGAAACTTGAATTTTGACCACCTCCCCCACTTTACAAGTATAGATTCTCACACCAAAGATACATGATAGTAAAGTTTATTATATTAATTGGTCATTAAAAGGACAATTATTGAATTCCTAAATTATTAATTTATTTCTCATGAATACATGACCAGTTCAAAATGGTTTGAGGCCTCAAACCATAAATTTCAGTGAAATTTTTTAATATTTAAATATTATAAATAACATTATTTAACATTTTGTATTATAAATTTTTAAACTTAAAATCATTTTTCTAGCTTGTTGAGATGGAAAATTACTAATTAAGTTTAGTGTTTAAATTTTGTCGAAATTCCTTATTCAATGAATAATAGTAAATCTACTTAATGTGAATTTTAACCCCAAAAAAAAAAAAAAAGTTGCGCTAAGTGGGCCTTATGATAAAAAAGACATCGGGACTAGGCCTAGAGTCAATAACACATCAATAAATATTTAATTTGATAAATTGGAAGCGCATCAAATATAGAATATGTTTAATGTCAATTATTTTTTCCTTATGTCACATAACAAAATTTTACTAGGCAACCCTGCGACATAAACATTATTTAACACAACTAAAGAATAATGGATCTTGCATTAAGTTCCATTAAAGCCCAAAAATGCCCAAATTTTATCAAACTACACAAGTTGGCTTTCTTGCCAAGAATTTCATATATTTTTTTGGATTGGGCTCTCATACCATATAAATCTCTTCACTTCAAGGGACGGGCTCACTGCCAATATTTTCTCCATATCACATAATGGATTCAATGCCCACATTACTTTTCAACTTCACAAATCGGGCATAAAATATATATTTCCTCTAAATCATATATTAGACTAAAAAAAAGATCACTTGCTCCACGACACTAACTACTACATGCAGTTTTGGTGCTCATCCCCCCTATATATATGTGTGCGTGTATGTTTCTAAAAAAAAAAAAAAGACACAGTATTGTTGAGTCGTCCCACATCGGTAAGGTGTGATCTTGAGAAAGGGTTTATCACTTACTCCACGACACTAACTGCTTCATGCAATTTTAGTGTTAGTATGTGAGTGTATTCTCTTATTTCATTCTCCTTCTCCTATATATGTGTGTGTGTGTGTGTTTCTCAAAAAAAAAAAAAAAAAAAAAAAAACTACTATTTTATGGCAAAAACACCATTTTGGTCTCTACATTTTGAAATCACGATCAATTTAGTCCCTATATTTTGGTAGCAGTAAATTTGGTCGCTGTTATTTTTGACTTACAATCAATTTAGTCCCTACCGTTAACTCACTAATGAAAAATGCTTACATGGCAAACGGTTTGCCTTGCTGACATACATGTAGCTAACATAAAAATATAAAATCAATTAATTAAATTTTAAAAAGCCACATAAGCATTTTAATAATAAATAAATCCATGGCACACACAAAATTTCTAAAAAAATTAATTAGAAGGAAAAAAATGATTTTTTTTTTTTTTCCAGATCCTCACTTTCTTTATTTTCTTTTGAATTCTTACACTTTCTTATTTTCCAAACACAATACCCAGCAACACCCAACACCCAGCAACACCATAATATGAAATCAAATCCCAAAAGTTTAGCCAAAAGTTTACCTCACCTCTCCGTCTCTCTCATTCTCTCACAGACACACACACACAAATCTCAATCTATAATTTCCAATAACCAAAGTTGAGAGTGGTGGAGCAAGTGGAGATCTGCAGTGGCTTTGAGCGAGGCTTCGGTAGAGGACGTCCAGCGGGAGACAATAGACGAGGAGGACGCCGTCGTGGGTGACTTGAGATCTGCCTTCACTTGCTTCCAACCAGTTGCAAATCGCATCTTCGATGCACTGACCCATCGAATCGATCCCATGCTCTGAGCACACCACCTCCCAAAACTTCATGTATCTGACATGGTTTTCAAACCCGGGCTGTTTATTAAACCGTAAAAGGGAGAGATTTAAGGTTTTTGTGGTCGAACCGAGGTCAAACCGGAGTCGAACCGTGATAATTTCATAATTAATTTAATAATTATTTAAATATATATAAAAATATTAAATTAGTAAAAAATATAAAAATTAACTAAAATAGTCTAATTAAAACTATAAATTCATATTTTAACTATGTCTAATATATCCATCGCAAACCCAAATATGAAATATCTATCCAATAATAATAATAACCATTTTTTTATTAAAAAAAATTAAAAGCATCAGATTGTCTTTCTAATGCCCACGTGACCAGCTGTCTAGCTCACATTCACAAACCTAAAAAAGCACTAGAAACAAAGTGAATGAAATTAAAGGAAGAGATAAAAAAAGCAATACAAACAAAAGCAGATGAAGAAATAATTGTTATGTTATATTCACAATATTTTTTGCAATATTTTTACAAGAATCACATCAAAATCTTTTGTGGAAAGTTGTTACTAGTTTTAATTTGAACTCACCACTTAAATTATTTTTTTACTCACTAATATTAGCTAATAACAATCTATTACTTAAAATTTATTGTGAAAATAATGTGGTAGCATTTTATAATTCTCATTTCTTAATATTAAATACCACACGTTTGAATAAAAAAAAAGCATGATTACATAAAATTAATTAAAAAAAACTAAGGATAAGGATAACCTCCACCACACATTTTTCATACCCAATTTATTACTCAACCTTCAGGCTTCACATTTATCACATACTCATTATTCACTCAGTATTCACTATTCACATCAGAGAGAGAGAGAGAGAGAGGAGAATTTGAAGCGCCGGTGGAGATCGAGGTCGCTGGTAGAGATCAGTGGAGATTGAGGTCACCGAAAGAGCAAAGCCGGTGGAGATTGAGGTCACTAGTGGAGATCTAGGTCACTAAAAGAGCAAAGCCAGTGGAGATCGGCATTCCCATGCAAAACTACCTCGTCTGTCGCCCCACTACCGTTCATCCTCCTCCCCACCACCAGACTGGGTTAGATCAACTTGTTGTTGTTCTTCTTCTTCTTCTTTTCATATTTGTTTGTTCTGATTTAACCTTATTGTAAGAATTAGATTTTGTTTTGTGTTTTGTGTTTGGATTATGTGAGATGTTTTTTGAGAGTGAAGCAAAGAGAATCAAACGTTTTCTGATTTCTTTTTTACGTTTTCTGTTTGGATTTTTTTTTTTCCGACCAAAAATAGTAAATACTCCGATATGGTACCGTTTAAGGTTTTGATTTTTTTTTTTTTAAAAAGGGACTTATGAGAACCTTAAGAAGAGTTCACGGTTCACAGAACCGTGAGGTTGGACCGCGGTTCGCACGGGTCCCTGCTTTTTTCTCATAGAGCGGTTCTTGACCGCTTGATGCTAAAAGAACCGCAAAAATAAGGGTGCGAGGTTTTTTTCAGTCGGACCGTACGGTCCGGTCCGGGTTTCAAAACTATGGTCTCTGGTTCCTACACTGGCCTCCCTAGATGTGAAGAATCTCGCACATTTTCACTTTCTTTTTTGTGAATTATTTTTCTTGGGAAAGTGATTGAAAGTTGGGAGGGAAAATTTGCAGAGTGTGAGAGAGTTTGTCAATGTTTGTGATGGCCAAAATTGGGAATTAAGCCCATTTCCCAAACAATATAATTAGTAAGCACAGTTTTAAAAGTATATATTTTACTAACATCTCGAGTCTGAGAGACTCGATTTTGGGTCTATAAATTGAATCTCAAAGACTTGATTTTCATGATCTGATCACGTCTAATGTGACATTTTTTCCACTTAGTGTTTACCTGGAAATCGAGTCTTAGAGACTCGATTTATAAGCCTTTTAAAAAACAAGTATGACCCTTTACACCTTCTTATCTCTTCAGAGAGAGAGAGAGAGAGAGAGAGAAACCCAGAAACAAAAATAGAATCAAGTCAGCAGGGGTGGCTTCAGACCAGCATGGGTGGCTTCAGACCAGCGTGGACCCTGTGTGGTTGTGAGGCATGGGTGGCTGTCGTTGGTCATCGGTGCTCGTGGGTCAGGTTCAGATTGCCGTGGGTTGCCCACTTCTCTCTGTCGCCACGTCCTCTAGATCCTTTTCTCCTCCTAGTCATTTTTTATGTTTAGTTCGTACATCTCTTTGATTTTGCCACTATTGCTTTGTCTTCCTCTTCTGTTCTGTGGGTGGCTTCAGATCGGCGTGGGACCATGGGTGGGTGGGTTTCAAGTTGGCGTGGGTGGCTTCAACTCGGGGTGGTCGTGGGGCGTGGGTGGCCGTCAGTAGTCATGGGTGATTTTTTTTTTCTCTATCTTTCTTCTCTGGTGGCGGATCTGGTCTGTTTAGGTTTGTGGGTATGGATTTGGCGATGGTGGTGTTGTTGGATTTTAGGTGGTGGTGGTGGCTGCTGTGCTGTGGGTGATTTTTTTTTCTTTATCTTTCTTTTCTGATGAAAAGGTGTAAAGGGTGTTTTTCAAACACTATAAATCGAGTCTTAGAGACTCGATTTCCAAGTAGATGCCACGTGGAAAAAATGTCACATCAAACATGATCAAACCATGAAAATCGAGTCTTTGAGAGTCAATTTATAAGCTCAAAATCGAGTCTTTTAAACTCGAGATGTTACTAAAAAATAAAGTTTTGTAATAGTGCCTACTAATTATATTGTTTGGAAATTAATGATAATTCCCAATTTTGGCCGTTTGTGATTAGGAATTTAGGAGTTTAAAGTGAGGGGTTCTGCATTCTGTGGTTTTAATGTTGATTGTGGTTGTTGATGGTCAAATCTGTGGTTGTTTTGATCGTTGTATGATTATTATATGGTTGCTAAGAAAATAGATTAAAAGAAAATAATTGAAAAGAAAATTGAGTCTTGAAATTTGATGAATTGTTGTTTGGTTTAAGTTAGATTTCTGTGTTCCTGGGTATTATGCTTAGAAACATAAACTATGAAAATGCAAGAATTCGAAAGAAAATAAAAGAAATTGATATTTAAAAAAAAATCATTTTCTTTATTTTCTATCCTTTTAATTAATCTTTCAGAAATTTTGCATCTAACATGGATTTATTTTATTATTAAAATGATTATGTGGCTTTTTTAATATTTAATTAATTGATTTAATATTATTATGTTAGCCACATGTGTGCCAACTAGGCAAACCGTTTGCCATGTAAGCATTTCCGTTAGTGAGTTAACGATAGGGATTAAACTGACTACCAGTTAAAAATAACAGGAACCAAATTGACTACTACCAAAATATAAGAACTAAATTGACCATAGGCCTAAAATGTAGGGACCAAAACGGTGTTTTCGCTTTATTTTTTCTCACTTCATGAAATGAGTTTAAGGGTATGTTTGTTTGGAGGTGAAATAAGGTGGATGAAAAACTTTAGAGAGAAAATGAGACGGAAATTTTTTTTGGAGTGTGTTTGGTTGATTGGAGAAAAAGAAAAATACTAAATAGTAGGGCCGATGTGTTTTCTCCCTAAGCCCACTAAAATGTTTTATTTCCAAAATCGAGAGAAAATTGAGTGGGGATGCATTTTTTCTTGAATGACAAAAATGCCCATGTGCATATGCACATGAGCTTTATTTAATTGCCTCTTCTTTTCTTTTTTCTTTTTTTCAAATTTTCAAACTTCTCATATATCTCTTTTTTGGAGGAAAGTTCCAAAAATTTAACCGTTGAATTTCATGTTTTTTATATTCTTAACATGCATATCAAATTTCGTTTAAATTGGATGTTATTTACTAGTCAATCAATAAAATTATTTTTTATACACAATTTTAGATCACAAAAATTTGAAATTTTAACATTTGTTTGATGACATAGCAATTGATCTTTAATCTTCTTTAAATTTTGCAAGTATGAAGGATATAATAAGAACATGCAATCCAACGGTTAGATTTTTAAAATTCACACTTCATATAAAGATATACAAAGAGTTTGAAGAGTTTATCTCTAAACTAATTTGAAGAAACTTTGTTCAAGTACAACTCTATCTTTTTGCCACATCACCTCTTGTTCCTCATTAGCAAACAAATATTGAAGGCAACAAAACGCCTTTGATACACAACTAATTGCCCGTTTGGATCCAGTGTTGCGTTTTGCGTTTGAGTTTTTCTCTTTTATTTTTTTCCTATTCTGCTGCAACACGCGTTAGGGGGGACAAAAATCACTGTTCATGAACAGTAGCTTTATAATTCTAACTTTTCAGCCCCTTTTCACTGTTCACGGACCCACAAAATTTACTTTTCAACAACTTTTTCACTAAAAAAGGGTTTCGCGACACTATTCACACATTAAAAATTATTTTGCTACAGTATTTACAGTTTTCAGCAATAAGTTCTATCCAAACGAACCCTAAAGCTCAAAAAAACTATGGCCGAAATCCTAGAAAGGCTCAGGAAATCTTATACTTCTTATCACTCATTACATATCAAGAGAGACACCACAAAACTTTACCTCATAATCCAAGCATAAGAACGAGAGCTTTCATGAGGAAAACTTGGTTTATATGGTGTGAAGGCTCAATTTGGTATTTTTAGTAGCTCTAGTAGTCTAAAAGAAAAACCTTCATAAGAAAAACCTTCAAAAGAAACTTGGCATGTTGAAATAGTCACTTATTAGGCTCTTGAAAAGCTAGTTCACAACAAGTCTCTCACTGGCTAATATCCATCGCCAACCACATGGAAATGGATATTCTCTTCCTCCGTTATAAAATAAATATTAATGGGTTGTTTGGGATCCGTTTATTTTGTTGAAACTGAAAAAATTTTTGTTGAAAATACTGTAGATAAAGGTAAAAGTTAGCTAAAATAGTATAGTAAAACTCATGAATAGTACCAAAAAAGGCCGTAAGACACATAAATAGTAGGAAAAAAAAAGGCTAAATAATAAAATAAGTTTGCCAAACCGACAATTAGTGTAGTTTTAATACAAAAGACTCCAAATCTAGTTGTTAAACTCCAAATTTAGAAAACCAACTAACTCAAAACATTTTTTTCTTTAATTTTTTAGCCAAAGACCACAAATAAATATCTCAACTTGTTGCCGAAAAAGAGGAAGGATACCTACATGCTCTTTTATCTTGTGTGTTTGCTTTGCTTTTAGAACTTGGTTTATTGGACATTTCTTACTCCTATATAGAAGACGTCCTTTATTTTAACAAAGGGATTCATTCCTTAATACTACATTCACCATCCCACCCATATAAAAAAAATATGTAATAAAATCCTCTTTTACACCTTACTTTCCATCATTCACTCCACTACTTTAAAGAAGGCAAATACATATCATTGAGAAGCTCTAAGCCAGTGTTATTAAACCCGGTTGGTGAAACCAGTGACATTGTGACTCGATGCATTGACCGAGTCGGATGATCAATTGGATCGGAAAAATATGCGATCCAATCAAAATTGATGCAACCCGGTGGGTTTTAAGTAACCCATGTGACTTAGTTGGGTTTTATTAACCCGGCCGAGTTTGTAAATTGTGTAAAATTACATTAATAACTTTACTTTATTAACTCTTTTATTATTTAAATGTGTGATAATGTGGTAATTTAAACAAGAGAAAATCTTAAAAAAAAAAAAAACATTGTTTCACTTTTCAATTTTCACAATTCTTCAAAACCTACTGCTAAAGGGCTACTGCTGTGCATAAATTTTGTTTATCCTTTGAAGCCTGAACAAAGGTACTTGGCCAACAATTAGCATGTAAATATGACTATATAACTTTATGATACCAACTGTCTTCTTTTGTTTAGGGTTTTTTTTTTTTTTTTTTTTAAATACTTTATTTCTTGATTGCCTTTTAGTTTAAGCATCTTGTGTTTTTTTTTTTTTGGTCGTGTACAGTGTGAGTGTGTGAGAGACTGAGAGAAATACACATTAAAGTTTGAGATTTTCATTTTTATTTATTTAATATACATAATTTTTAGACATGTAACAAGATTTTCTCTAACAAAGACTTTGTTGCAATCTTACTACATTTGTTTATTTTCCTTGTGAATTTTATAAAATGTCTAATCCTATTGCTTAAACATTGATTTTGAATTATAATGGTGAATTTAATTTAGGCAAACGCCTACTTTTTTTTTAATTTACATATTCAGGTAATGATTTCTCAAACTTAATTTTATATATATTTAATTTTTAAAATTTTATTATTTGACCATGTGATTTGACCAATGATCCATTGGTTGAACCAATAACCCAACTCATAGATCGGGTTAATGTTTGGTCTGGGTTTAATAACTATAATCTAAGCTGGTTGAAGAGTAAATAAAATCTAGTGAACCCATTGTTGTGCACAACCGAGCATACTATTCTCCTTTTACTAAGCTCCCCATTAATCAAAAGGGCATTAATGTACATATCTATAAGACTTATTTGTTTTAGCTTATCGTTAGAGGTGTATTTTCACCTACCTCTAGTACTGGTAGTAGTGTAATAATTGGTCTCATTCTATCACTTTTTTTTTTTTGAAAGGGAAAAATTCATTCAACAAAAAAAAGAGTACGATAGAGAGCCACCAGCAAACAGCTAGGAGGAAGGCTCCAAGTCTGAGAGAATTAGATGAGATACAAAAGGAGGGGAAACACCTTTCCAAACTTGGGTGCAGTGATTTATCATGGCATATTGTGCTAGCTCATGAGCAACTAAGTTGAAATCCCTTTCAAATGACTAAAGGAGCATTTAACGAAAGATGATTTTGCTTTCAAAATTCCTTCAACTAGATGCCTAGCTTCATTCCCAATATCACCTTGATTGAGCGCTTGAATGGCTGCAAGAGCGTCAAACTCAAAAATGACCTGGGAGAGCTCCATTTCTTGTGCTAGTAAGATGCCTTACTCTAAGGCATACATCTCAGTCAGATCGGGGGGGAAGGGAGCAGGGAGAGACATACAGAGAGCTGCTATAACCTTACCATTGTCGTCTCTAATCACCACTCCAACCCCAGAATTCACTTTCGTAGCAACAGAGCTAGCCCCATCAACATTTACCTTATAAACTCTAAGAGAAGGAGTAGACCGGCCCCTAAAATTGGGCTGCTTAGGGGGGAAATCCAGCATGAGAGCACCATGAAAATCCTCCACCAATCTCTTTGCCAACTCCCACATTTGAAGAGGGGTAAGGCAGCCCTCATTGTGAATCCGTAGGTTCCTGTTATGCCAAATCGACCAAGAGGTGGCAAAGAATAGCTTCATGTGCTGCGAGGTGGAATTCAAGTGAAAATGGAAAGCAAGGTCATTAAAATTTCTTGTTTCCAGCAGCAAGTTAAGAGGGTAGTCCTGCCATAAGGCCCAGACAGAGAGGGCATAGTCACAAGTTATTAGGCAGTGAGATAAACATTCAACTTCCTCAGCACAGACCGGGCAGGTATAGTTAGAGCAAAGACCTCGAACCTGCATCTTGTCTAAGGTTGGAAGGCCATTAAGACAAGCTCTCCAAGCAAATATTTTAACTTTCTCCAGGAGTTTTAGCTTCCATAGGCACTTCCAAAGAGAGGAGTTAGGGTCGCCCGAGGAGCACTCACCAACCATAGGTGACTCAAAGAGTTGGTAACAATGAAATAAGCGCTTTTGACAGAAAATTCTCCTTTTTTATTCCCAATCTAGATAATCTTGTCTTCAGGCAGATTGAAACTTAGAGGAATCTTAAGAATGGTATCTGCTTCAAAGGAAAGGAAAAGGTCTCTTACAGTATTGACCCTCCACCACCTAGTGTCTGGGTCGATGAGAGAGGAGACCATGGGATAGTCCTCTGTGATCCGAGAGGGAGAAATAACCTTAAAAGTTTAGGGGGTAGGGAGCCATTTGTCCTCCCAAATATGAATCCTTCGGCTATTTCCAACTCTCCATCTAGAGTCTCTTCTAAGGACCTCAAAGCTACTATGAATACTCCTCCAAGTATAGGAAGGGTTGCTGCCCAAATTAGCATTGAGCACATCACAATAGGGGAAATATTTAGCCTTGAGAATGCGAGCTACCAGAGAGCTAGGATTTGAGAGAATTCTCCACGCTTGCTTAGCTAGAAAGGCAAGATTAGAGGCTTGCAAATTTCAAAATCCCAAACCCCCAAGAGATTTTGGCTTGCACATTCTTCTCCAACTAACCCAAGTGATTTTTGACTCTTGATTTTTTTGCCCTCACCAAAAATTCCTCATCATTCTTTCAAGCTCATCATACAGGCTTTTCGGAAGTTGGAAGCAGCTCATTGTGTAAGTGGGAATGGCTTGGGCCACCACCTTGATGAGGATCTCTTTGCCGCTTGAAGAGAGCAATTTTCCCTTCCAACCAGCCAATTTTAGCCCCACTCGCTCTTTGATTCCAGCAAAGACTTGTTTCTTAGACCTACCAATGATGGAAGGAAGCCCAAGGTATTTTGTGTGTCTCGAGTCTTGCATAGGCCCAAGGATACTAAAGATTGTTTCATTTATATCCAGAGATGTGTTCGGGCTGAGGTAAATAAAAGACTTATTTGAGTTTACCTTTTGCCCAAAAGCTGCTCCATATTTTCCAAGGATCTCCTTTAGCTTTCTGCATTCCTCACTATTAGCCTTGCAAAAAAAGAGGTTGTCATCAGCAAAGAAAAGATGGGTGATCTTTGGACACCCTTTGCTTATTGATATGCCATTCAAGAGTTGATTCCTTGCAGCCTCATGAAGGAGGGCAGAAAGGCCCTCAGCACAAGGGAGAAACAAGTAGGGGGAAAGGGGGTCGCCTTGTCTAAGACCTCTGGTAGGGACAATGTTTCCAAAAGTGTCACCGTTAATAATGATGGAATATGAGACAAAGGAGATACATCTCATGACCAAGTTAGTCCACTCCTCATTAAAACCCAACTTCCTCATAACCCCTTCAATGAAGCCCCACTTGACCCTATCAAAAGCCTTGCTCATATCGAGCTTTGCTGCCATATATCAGTCTCTTTTCCCTCTTTTATGCTTTAGGTAGTGCATTAATTCATAAGCTATAGGAATATTATCTGTGATGAGCCTATTAGCAGTAAACACGCTTTGATTTTCTGTGATAATAAGAGGAAGAAAAGCTTTGAGGTGGTTAGCTAAGGTTTTTGAAATAAGTTTGTAAATTACATTACATAGGCTAATCGGTTTGAAATCAGTCATTCTTTTGGGGTTGTTTGTCTTCAGGATGAGGGCAATATTTGTTTTATTTATAGCAGCTAGAGACATACCAGAGTTAAGCACATTTAGGACCATATTTGAGACACTAGTACCAACAATATTTTAGTATTTTTGAAAGAAAATAGCTGACATACCGTTGGGCCCAGGGGATTTTGTGGGATGAATCTGTTTGAGAGCAGTCACTACTTTCTCCTTGGTGAAATTCTTGGTCAGCTCCCTGTTCATTTCATCAGTAACCCTAGTGGGAATAGCTGCTATAACCTCTTCAATTAGGCTCGGGCTAGAAGTGGAGTAAATGTCTTCAAAGTAAGCAATTGCAGCGTTGGCAATACTACTACTGTCTTCACACCACCTCCCATACTTATCCTAAATCCCAGAAATTGTGTTCTGCTTCCTTCTTTCAGATGCTCTGGCATGAAAAAATTTCGTATTCCTCTCGCCCTCTCTAAGCCAGTGCACCTTAGAATGTTGCCCCCAAAAAATCTCCTCATCATCTAACAGACCGTTTAACCCTTTCTTAACCTTATTAATCACCTCCCCAAGAGAACCATCTTTATCTTGCTGAGTCAAACTAGAAAGAATTTTCCTTTTCTCCTAGATCAGCTCTGGAATCCGCTTGTAAGTAGAAGAGTTCCATAGTGCAAGTTCAGAAGCACATAATTTTAGTCCACAAGCCATGCCTTCCGGAGTGCTCAAATCACTTGTGGTACCCCAGACCGAATCAATAATATCTTTGCAATCTTCTCTCTTCGTCCATAAAGCCTCAAAATGGAAGCGCCGGGAGCGGGGCCTTTTAATAGCAGGGAAGTTTGAAATAAGAAGAGCATAGTGATCAGAGGTGGAATCAATTAGATGGTGGACTCTGACTTCACCAAATTTCTCAATCCAGTCACACGTGGCTAGTGCCCTATCTAGCCTTAGATAAATCTTGCTATCCCCCTCTTGCATGTTGCACCAAGTATAATCCGAACCACTAAAGCCCAAATCCTTGAAACCACAAGAGTTAATAGCATTTCGGAATCCATCCATTTGACTTTGCGATCTGATAGCACCCCCCCATTTTTCTTCCATAGATACTATCTCATTGAAATCTCCAAAACAAAGCCAGGGGAGATGCAGTTGGTTACTGAGCAAAGTGATTAAATTCCATGATTCATGTCGTAAGTGAGTTTGGGGATTACCGTAAAAACCTGTGATTCTCCATTCAAGGCTTGAGTTTTCCTCTGTGACTGTTGCGACTATATGGTGATTGCTAAAACTTTTAATGCTGAGATTTATCTCCCTCGACCAAAGAAGGGCCAAACCATCACTATAACCATGGCATGGTACTATAAAGCCATTCACAAAACCCAGTCTGCTTCTAATTCTTTCCATACGCCTTATCTTAAGTTTGGTTTCCAAAAGAAAGACTATCCTGGGATCCCATCGTCGCACCATATTGTGTAACGCACGAACTGACCTGGGGTTCCCAAGCCCCGACAGTTCCAACTTAATGAATTCATGGCTCCTGGCGGTGCTGCCTAGCAGACACCGCCGATAGACTCTGATCACTTGAAACTCCACTGAAGCCACCACATTGCTTCTTGTGAGCTATAAGCTCTCCGTCCTCTGTACAAACCATTGTATTTGGGCGTTTAGTCCCTAGAACTTGGTTTTGGCATTCTGTCTGTTGGGCTTGGCTTTGCCCTTTTTCCCTTGCGACCTTTTTCAAACGACCCTTACCTTTTTGCAGCTTGCTTAACTTGTGGGCCTCTTTCAGCTCTTTCTTTTCATAGCCTGTTTGAAGTCCTTTCTTGGGCTTATGTGGGCTATTTACCTCAGGAAGATTTTCGGCCTCATGAAGAGTATGGCCCACATTAGATAATGCGTCCGTCGTAGCCTTCTCTGGTCTCTCTTTGGGTCTAATTCAAATTTTTGAGCTACCACCTCATCACAGAGAGCTTTTCCCAAGTCCAAAAGCTGATTAACTTTTCCAAACTTGTCCCCTTTAGCCCCATACTCCTCTGTTTGGCATGCTTGGGCGTCAGAGGTCTCTCTCTGGTGTCTTTTGAATTTTGAAAATTGTTACTACTGCCTACACTACCACCGTCGCCCTCTACTGCGACCAAGTGAAGGTTTCTTACCTCTGGTTGGCCCTTTCCTCTGGTGTTTCCCTCATACCTCATCACGGCCATCTCTGTGATTGTTTCTCTGCCCACCTAAGCTTCCTTTGAATACACCCCCAGCTTTAAGCCATTCACCATACTGCTTAGAGGTGTTTTGCCAGTCCGGAAAGCCCAGGCAGTGCTTGTCGTCATGGCCTAGCTTGCCGCATAGAAAACATAACGTAGGGAGCCGCTCATATTTAAAATTGACCCAAAACTTTTCTCCATCAAGGCTCACCACATTTCCCCCCCTACGAAGGGGTTTGTCAATTGGAAGCTCCACTCTTATACGCATAAATAACGCCTGATCAGACTGACATGCTCGCTTGTCCATTTCAATGAAACGCCCCAATCTATTCCCAACATCTCTGCCTACTTCCTCACACATATGTTCAAAAGGTAGACTCCAAAGTTGAACCCAAAAGGGAGAATGGGTAAAGACTATATTTGCTGTGGAAAGCCCCTTCCTCCACCGACAAAAGAGGAGCAAGTTATTCTCAAAATTCCATGGGACACTATTCTCCACCCACTCCATCTGATCTTGAACTGAACTTAAACTGAAGAATATTATTTCTTACATCCACTATTTTTAACTCCGACCCCATCTTCCATGTGTACCTTAGAGTCTTTTTTAGTGCCCTTTGGTTTTGTTGCCTGTCTGAGAGTAGGCGGCCAAACAGATTTAAAGAACATTCCTCCAATAGATTTGATTTGCTTCTTGCTGTGATGGAGATTTCTTCTTCCTCTTCTTTTGTGAGGCATAGATTTTGCAGACCATCAATCATTTCTTGTTCCATAGCAACCAAATGGAGGGTGGGAGGGAGGATCTCTTCAACAGGGAGAGAGGGAAGGGACTCTTACTAAGGGGAGAGGGAAGACTCCTACAGGGGAGAGAGATCCAAATCGGTCTCATTCTATCACTTGGCAACAACTATTTTGTTATCTTCATATTGCTAGATTTTTATTATTTTGACATGTGCCTTACCACTGGACGTATCAAAGCCCAATTATTACATATGCATGTCTCACTTTATAGATTTTTAGCCTGACTTCTCTTATGGGCCTAAGAGATAGGCATTGGTAGCCATTGGTCATCTTTAGATTGATGTGGACTTTTAGGCTTTCTTCAAAAAAACCTCCAAATTTATCGAGGGCCCCTTTTTGTGGTGCGCGCGCACACACAAAAAAAAAAAAAAAAAGTCTCCATAGAGTCAATCTAATAAAAAAAATCCATCATAATAAAAAACCACTTATTTATCTTTAAAAATAAAAAATGTAAAAAATTGAAAAATCGTAGTCAAAGTTTCAATCAACACTTTGACCGGTGGTATGGTGCTTGTCAAAGCACCCTCCTCAATGACAATTGGCACAATGCCTTTAGTCTCCTTTTAATTATTTTCATTTCCCCCGTTTTTTGTGTGCTCAAACGCATTTATGAAGTTCATATTTTGTTTGTAGTGGCTATAATAGTGTTATTTGTAAGTTAACTTTTATTTTTTGAGGCTCAAGCAGATGACTTGGTATGGTTGGAGAATCTTCTTTTAACTCTAGGTGATGCACTAGTAGCAGATGATGTAATCTCTTAATATTATTCAACAAAATTGTTAAACTCTCCCTCATTAAAAAAAAAAAAAAAAAATAGTATTCGTTTGAATGAGTGGTATTAGTAGAACAAAATTACATAGGTTATTTAACTTATTATATATAAAATTTTAAAACGTTATTTCTTCTAAGTGCCATTATAATTTGATCTAAAATATTTTATGAACCATTATCAAAATACTATTATTTAAACCCATAAATGAAAAAAAAAAACTCAAATACAAATAATTTTATCATGATTTATAAAAAAAGAGAAAAGAGTAGAGTAGGGAAGATTAAGAAGAACATGCCACGGAATGGAGACGGAGCCCACAAAGCGAACCAGGTTGAGGAGTGAGAGTGGATGATGATGGGTAAAAATTCAAAATTTAAAAAATCTCTTGAGGCTTGACAATGGGGAATTGGAATTTTGCTAAAATATGCTTTTACGTTACATATTTTTTCACCCTTGTCGGTGTTGGAGGGAAATTGAAGGAACCCCCACCCCCCACCCACACCTCACACGTTAGCAGCATTCAAATATATATATTTTTTTTTGGTTCACCATTTCCTTTTTAAACTTTTTATTAGCATTTTCTGATCTGATCCGAATCATCTGATGCTTCTACTACTACTGCTACTATTTGTAAATAATAATTTCGGAACAAAAATAAAATAAAATAAAATAAAATGTGAAATAAGTAAATATCACCAATCACCATTCACCAGCACCTTCTTCCGTCCTTTTTCCCTTTTCAATTCAACAAGCAAAGCAAAGCACAGCACCGCACCACGAAGACGACCTTGCATCACCGCAGCAACTTGCTCCAATACGACGTCGTTCTCTCATTCCACCTGTTTTCAAATTCCCTCCATTCTATTCGTATCTCTACTCTCCAGAATCAGATTCGGCTCTCTCTCTCTCTCTCTCTCTCTCTCTCCCTCTCCGCGTAAGCAAATCTATTTCTCTCTCTCTCATTCAATTTTTCTCGCATGTTCTCTCTCTCTCTCTCTAGAAACTTCATTTCTTTGATGTTTCTGCTCTGATTCGCTTGTGATTAGTTTTATATGTGTTTGTGAGTATTAGGAACCTAGGGTTTCTGGATTTGAGGTGTGGTTGTTGTTGTGTTAGGGTTTTTTTTAAAAAATGATAATGGTAGATTGAGAAAAACCAAATGGTGAGACTTCTAGGACTGAGTCTACGAGACTCCGATGAGTCTCCGCGTGAGATTACGATCACCTCCCAAATCAACCGGGCGAGTGAGTCCGGCGAGAACGGCTGGCTCATTCGCTTCTTCGACTCCTCGTTTTTCTGCGAATGGATCGCGGTTAGCTATTTGTACAAGCACGATCACCCCGGGGTTCGCGATTACCTCTGTAACAGAATGTACACCCTGCCATTACCCGGTATCGAGAGCTATTTGTTTCAAGTTTGCTACCTGATGGTGCACAAGCCCAGCCCCTCTTTGGATAAGTTTGTCATCGACATATGCTCCAAGTCCTTGAAGATTGCTTTGAAGGTGCATTGGCTTTTGATGGCCGAGATTGAGGATTCGGATGATAATGAAGGGATTAGTAGGATTCAAGAGAAGTGTCAGCTTTCAGCCACTTTGATGGGCGAGTGGCCTCCTTTGATTCGGCCTCTAACCGTGCCATCTTCCAGCCCTGGAAGTAAAAATCCAGTCTTGAATAAGTTGTTATCATCCAAACAGCGGTTTTTGTCACTAACATCTTCCCCGCCCACCCAAAAGTCTCTATCTCTATCTCTATCCTTCTCCCCTTCTTCGGGAAGCAATTTGCAAGAGGATGGTAGTCACTTGTCTTCTGAGGACAACAACATTTTGAAGAAGTTTATTCCAAGTCCAAAGGTTCGAGATGCATTGTTGTTCAGGAAGTCGGCTGAGAAAGATGAGGATGAGTCGGAAAAGGATGGGTTCTTTAGAAGGCTTTTAAGGGACAGTAGTAGTAGTAGAGGTGAGGATGAGGGGGGCTCAAGGGTTCGGGATGGGTTGCTTTTTAGGAAGTCCACAGAGAAAGATGATGATGACTCTGAAAAGGATGGGTTTTTTAAGAGGTTTTTGAGGGATAGTAGAGGTGAGGATGAGGATTTGACATCGAGCTCAGACGGGTTTTTTAAGAGGTTGTTTCGTGATAGCAAGAGTGATGCTGAGGATAAATCGGTTTCTAAATCAGTTGAAGACGATGAAAAGGAAGGATTCTTTCGTAAGCTTTTCAAAGATAAGTTTGAGGACAAGAAGGATGGGAGTGAGAGGAAGGAGGATGAAGATATGGTCAACTCTGAAGAAAAATCTTCAAAATCTGTTGACGATGATGAAAAAGAGGGGTTCTTCCGGAAACTATTTAAAGATAAATTTGAGGACAAGAAAGATGAAGATACGGCGAATTCTGAAGAGAAAAGTTCAAAATCTGTTGATGATGATGAAAAAGAAGGGTTTTTCCGAAAATTCTTTAAAGATAAATACGATGACAAGAAAGATGCACATGATAAAACTGATGAGGGGAGTGCAAATGCTGAGGAAGAAGAGCCTTCTGACTTTTCATTGTTCCGAAGAATGTTTCGTGTGCACCCAGAAGATTCCAAAAGTACTGCAGCAAATGAAAACAACAACGTTGGTAGCTTGTTTGAAAGTAGTCCAGGAACTGAGAATTTTTTCCGCAAGTTGTTTAGGGATCGTGACCGTTCAGTTGAAGACTCGGAGCTGTTTGGCTCAAAGAAGCACAAAGAGGTCAGTATAGAATTGGTTTTGTTTTTGTTAATTTGTAAGCATGGCCTTCACTTTCCACCACTCCTTTCTTTCCAAATTATGTTTTGGCATCAGAATAGAAGATATGTTTCCCTTTTTGGTTTTATCAGATTCTATAGTTGTAGAATGTTATCTGAACGTTTGATGATTGACACTCTTTAATATTTGTGTGCACGCTGCTAGATTCTTCAATTCATGTGGAATTCCCAATTATACTTTCTCTTGTGTGTAGTATATAAAAGCTAGTATTATCCCATGTACTCTAGTTTTTGACACATTTTTCCAATTTTCAGGCCAGGCTATTAATAAAGTTTGAGAATAGATCATGAAATTTATTTGCAGAATGTAAATTTGCTAGTTTTGTTGATGTCCCCAGTGGGAAGGTTGTTCTAGTAGCAACATACTGTGTACATTGCAGTTGCCACCTTTCAAGTTTCCATCTGCCATTGTTGGTTTATTTATTTATTTTTGGTTTGCATTGGGACATTGACTCTTGAATGTCATGTCTTAGTGGGGATAAATAATTTAGCACTAGAAAGTAGGCTTAGATTTGCAACTTTGAAATATGGTAATGATCCAAGTAGTTGAGTTTGAGTTGGCTTAGCAAATGATTAGTGGGAGTGTAGTAAGTTTGTCTACAAGAAAATTTGTGAATTGTAAAATGCAGATAGGATTATGAGATTCAAATCTGTTACAATGCAATTGATAGCTTTAGGAATGGAATAGGGATGATAGTAAATAAATAAAATGAAAAAAAAGGGGCAAAAGTTTTAGACTGTAGCTATTTCTTGAAAAGGATATGGTATCATAAGCATAAGCTTGTATCATTCCAAAATGTGTTCAATATCTTTTAGCTCATGTTTGTCTGAAATTTGACCAAATGAATGTATTAAGGACAATTATAAGGCAGTGTTGATAATATTCAACTAATATAGGGACAGAGAGAATAGGTATTTCCTATTTTTCAATGAAATTTGATTACTTATAAAAAAGTGAGAGAGGATATTTAGAGTATACCGATTTTGTCATATTGGAAAGTTAGGGGTGTAAAAGCTTTGTAGGGGACACAGTTTTGGAGAATGAAATGAAGAAGAAGAAGAAGAAGAAGAAGAAGAAGAAGAAGAAGTGGTTCCTTATCGTCATATAATGGATGGAAATTGTTGATGTGGCAAACAGAATTTATGGCATGTCATAGGCTCCATGTCATCAAAGTGACTTTGGTATCATGAATTTTGTTTGTTATGTCTACATTTTCCATGCATTAAATGATTTTAAGGATCCTGTTGAAACATTTTAAAGTATAAAGACGAGTTTGAAACAATGGTCAAGGGTTGAGGACAAAAAATGCAATTTAACTTAAAAAAATCACAAACAAAGAGAATCATTGTTGATCTTATTATATGTTTATCCTCAAGAGCATGCAATGCTAACTGTTGTACCTTATTTGTATTTGGCTCTTATTTTCCATCCTGCATCACTAGCAAATTCAATTGGTCTTCCCTATCATCTGTTCCTCCTACCTCCTTTGTCTATATGTCTGCTTTACAGCTTCTCTTGTTTTTTTGCTAAAATCAAACCTGCAAGCCCCTTATATTATAACTTAAGAAGCACGGGTGCGTTTTAGGATTTGGGTGCGGGTGTGGGTGTGGGACTTGGCAATTTTTGAAAAAATAGGGTGCAGGTGCGGCAATTAAAAAATTATTAAAAATATTTTTATTTATATTTTCTATATATTTTTAGTATTAAAATATTCTTAAAAAACACATTACTATGGCCTTGGTTCACAAAACAAAGAAAGAAAAAGGCAAGAAACACAAAACAAAAAAGAAAACACAAAAGAAGCAACAAATATTCAGAATAAAATTGAGGACAGATGTAGGATGTTTAGGCCTCATTCAAAGCCGATTTCGGCTGTTCCGGCATGACTCAAGGCTGGTTTTGGCCTTATTTGGTCAATTTTGGCCGCCGGCCAATACGACATGATTTGGGCCAAATTGGCTTGATTTGGAGCCGAGTCGGAGCGAATTGGAGCTGACTCGGCTGTGAATCCGAAAAAAAAAAAAAAAAAAAAAAAAAAAAAAAAAAAAAAAAAAACTCAGACACGGCACCGACGCGCGGGCAGCGGCGTCGGTGGCCGCACTCCGTGTCGGACTCCAGTGCGGCACCCTCCTAGCTGCGTCGGTGCTTCCCAGATTATAACCTTCTTGGAATGGAATGGAATGGTTTTTTAAGGAATATTCCATATGTTCTCCTATTTGAGAGTTCTATGAGAATGAATGAAATTGCCAAGGGGGAATGTCTATTCCATTCCATTCTCTGTATTTCTCTTAAATATAGACAGAACAATCCATTCTGTTCATTAATTGAAGAGAGATCATGTTTTATCCTCATGTCTTTGAGACACAAATAAATATAATGGCATAATATTAAAAGTATACATTCATTTCATTTTCTTCCTTCTTTACATGCTTCCAAATGTACCAGAAAAAGAATACTTCAATCATTTTCATTACATTATGTTTCTTTATAAACTTGCAAAATAGTGTTAATGATACTATAGTCAAGCCTAGTCAAGTCATGAAGTTAATGGTATGGCTTATTCAATATTTAAATTAGCCCATTACTTGCCCTTGTTCCATTTTTGCCTTCATTACACATCCCATCATTTAATAATCCAGACTAAGTCCCAAGTCTAGTTCCAAAACCCATCTGTATTTTTGTGTGTGTGTATAGGGAAGCAGACTGATAGGGTACTGAGTACATCTATTACAATGAAAAGGTAGATTACCTAAGTGAAATGGTATTGACAACCTTGGAGATTAGGAGTCAAGAACTAGCTTAAGGATAGTAATTATTGGTTCAAAATAAAATGAAAAGAAGAAGAAGAAGAAGAAGAAGAAGAAGAAGATTGAAGATCAATATTGATATGCAGTCGTTGTCATGTGTAAATGCCTTTTTTTGATAAGTAATAAGTTTTATTGATATCAAAAGAGGAGCACCCTAGTACATAGGGAGTGTACAAGGGGTCAGCAACTCAAGTACAAAAATTACAAGAATCAAGGAAATCAAAAAAAGAAGGGAATGATTGGTTTTGCATAGCAACCAACCAATCCAACAAATTTCTAAAGAAAAATAACTTGAGGTTTGGTATGGATCTCTTAATATCCTCAAAATACCTACTATTTCTCTCCCTCCAAAGACATTACATTAAGCAATGGGGTACAATTAACCAAATAAAACCATTTCGATGACGACCAAACCTGCCTTTGCAACACTCTAAGAGCCCCAAAACAGATTGCGACATAATCTAGCTTACTCCAAATAAACCTAAAACTATAGCCCACAGATCCATAGCAATTGGACAATGAGGGAAGAGATGGTCAATTGATTCACCATCACACTTGCACATGTAACATAAATACAATATCCAAACCTTTGGTTTTTGTAAGTTGTCAATTGTCAAGCATTTCCCAAAAGCAGCAGTCCAAACAAAAAAAAGCTACTCGAGAAGGAATCTTCTGTTTCCAAATGCTTTTCCAAGGAAAACAGAAGTCAGTAGAGCCCACTAAAATTCTATAATAATCATTAACTTTAAACCCCTTATCTTTACTAGGTTTCCAACCCCTTATCTAGAGGTTTTCGACAAGGTGATCCTCTATCCCCTTTTCTCTTTGATATTGTCATGGAGGCATTGAGCCGTATGTTGGCTGCAGCTACTGCAGCAGGGCAGTTTTCGGGCTTCACAGTGGGGAATGCATCTAGTTCCTTAATGACGGTGTCTCACCTTTTGTTTGCGGATGATACTCTTGTTTTCTGTGATGCTGACAGCAACCATATAACAGCCTTGCGTGGAATTCTCTCTAGATTTGAGGAGATGTCTGGCCTAAAGATTAATTTAGGAAAGTCTGAATTGGTTCCAGTTGAGGATGTGCCTAATCTTCATGAGCTAGTGGAGATTTTGGGTTGTAGGGAGTCGGCTCTTTGCTGAAATATTTAGGTCTCCCGTTGGGTGCTTCTTTTAAAGATAAGACGATTTGGAATCCTATTTTGGAGAAGATGAAGCGTAGGCTAGCTAGTTGGAAGAGGTTGTATCTATCTAAGGGGGGTAAGGTTACCCTTATTAAGAGTACTCTCTCTAGCTTACCTACTTATTTTCTTTCTCTTTTCCCTATCCCAGACAAGGTGGCTAAAAGGATGGAGAAATTACAAAGGGATTTCCTTTGGTTTGGAATGGGGGATGAGCATAAGATTCACTTAGTAAATTGGTCTAAGATATGTAGGCCAGTGAAGAATGGAGGGATAGGCATTAGGTGTTTGAGAAGGTTTAACTCTGCCCTTTTAGCCAAATGGTTGTGGCGCTATGGTTTGGAGAGTGACACCCTTTGGAGAAGGGTCATTGGGGCGAAGTATGGGAATGAGTGGGGTGGTTGGTGCACAAAATCTGTGTCTGGGGCTTATGGTGTTTGTTTGTGGAAGTTCATTCGGAGTGGCTTGAGGAATTTTTCCAAGTTCATTCGGTATGAAGTGGGTGATGGAACCCGTGTGAAGTTTTGGAAAGATGTGTGGTGTAGGGATCGTCCGCTTAAGGATGCGTTTCTAGATCTATATAATATTAGTAGGACAAGGGATGCTTCGGTCTCTGAGGTTATGTGCTTTGTAAATGGGAGAGTTTCTTGGGACATTCAGTTTCGTCGGTTAGTGAATGAACAAGAGTCACTGTCTTTGGATTTGTTTATGCTTTTGATCTACTCCACAAAGGTGCGGGTTGTTGGTTTTGACATACTTTGTTGGATGCCAGCCAGCAAACGAGGTTTTAAGGTGAGTGGGTATTACCATTCTATCTCCCCTTCTATTGGCAGTTCTTTTCCTTGGAAAATGGTGTGGCAATTGAAGGTTCCTCCTCGGGTAGCTTTTTTCTCCTGGACTGCGGCTTTAGGCAAGATTCTTACTATAGACAACCTTCGGAAGAGGCATTTTGTTGTTCTTGAGTGGTGTTTTATGTGCAAAAGGCATGTGGAGTTTGTAGATCATCTCCTCCTTCACTGTCCTATAGCCTTTGAGATATGGAGTATGATCTTTAGCTTGTTTGGTGTTTGTTGGGTGATGCCTCAGAGGGTAGTGGATTTGATGGATTGTTGGACTTGCAAATTCAAGCGTCATCGTAATGTAGTTATTTGGAGGCTTGTGCCACACTGTGTGATGTGGTGTATTTGGCGGGAACGAAATTCTAGAAGCTTTGAGGGTCGTGAATGGTCTATGATTGAGCTTAAGTCTTTCTTCTTTTTTACTCTTTTTGAATGGTGTCTCGTTTTACCATCTTTTTCATGTATTTTCCTTCCTGTGTTGTTAGATCATTGTAATTTGGTTTCTTGATGTTTTGCCTTTTTGTACATTTCCTTTGTACTGGGCTATGTGTTTTTATAAAATTTTCTTTATTACTTATCAAAAAAAAAAAAATCAAACCCCCTTATTGAAGAACCATATATAGTATCCAAGAAGCTTGACATAGCTTCTAATTCCCGAGCATGCACACCCCTAAAGAAACTGACATCCCAAACGAGGACGCCATTGGTGTACTTCATAAGCGCAGCCACACTAGCCTCCTTATCCCTCCAAAATTAAATAACTTAGGATAACTGATTGCAAGGGATGTCTCACTACACCAATGGTTTTGCCAAAACTTCACCCTATTCCTGTCACCAATATCATTCAGAATATGATATTGACTATTCAACTTACAGGATCTTGTATTCATGCATATAGAGTACCAACAACAATTTTGTAAAAACCTAGTTAGCCTCTAACTAAGGTCTGTCTCTCTCATGATGAGTGGTAGAATTTTATTAAAAATGAGTACATCTCTAGTATACTAGGATCATACAGGAGCCCACCAAAGGAGTAACGTCTAAAATTGCATAGATCTAGATAATCATAAAAGCAGTACACTCTAGATTCAAACAAAGATATCAAAAAAAAAAAAAAAACTTAAGTTAGGCTCTGAGGTCTCCACTTTTTTGAATTTCCTAGAGTTCTGTTTCATCCATAAACTCCACATCAAGCGTAATGGAATAGCATTCCATACGTGGAATTCTGATGTTTCTTCACTCCTCTTTTCCCAACATGCTAAGAGATCCTTCACCAAGCTTGGCATTATTCAATGAACTCCAAACAAGGCAAAAACTATTGACCAATGCTCCCTATGACATAATGTGAAAAAAAGATTGATTGTCTCCCCAGTAGACTTACACATACAACTTATTAACATGGTAATGCCATGTCTATGAAGGTTATCCATAGTCAAGATTATAGCATGAATTGATGTTCAAACAAAGAAAGCTACCTTGGAGTCTGTTGTCCATATTTGCCTTCCTAGGAAAATCTGGTTTAGCATCCTCTTTTAACACCAATAGTATGATCTGACATTAGACTTCCTATTCTTGGATAATGGCCAACCCATTTTCTCCTTATGTCTCCCACTTATTTGGGTCCTATAAAGGACCTCAAAGAATTTCTCAGACAGATTCTAACTCGCAATCTATTGCCAAGCATGAGAGAACATTGACACCAAGAATTTTCCATGGATTCTAATCTCCAAGGAGTAGATAATTTATTAGCTGTGTTAAATTATTGATTGTTCCAAAAGGTTAAGTTATTGGGATATGGTGAATTTCTTCGTTTAATCTAACACCCCCTACGCATGGGCCACCTGGGCTGCCATTGAGTGGGGCCTGAACATGTGGAAATTTAAATGGGCGGTGAGGTGGTGACAAGGGATTGAACCTAGGACCTCTTGCATTGATACTATGTCAAACTACCGATTGTCCTAAAAGCGTAAGCTGTTAGGAAATAGTGAATTTAATTATTTAACCATAGTTTCAATACTCCCCTTCACATGTGGGCCTAAACTCCCTCATAGTTGTTAAAACGTGAATCGTATCGTGAATTGATTTTTAATTTTTCAGTATCGTATATCGTATTGTATCGTGTATCGTAAGATATACAAACACTTAATAAAATTATAAATATACATAGACACACACACACACACACACATATAAAGGGTAGGTTCATTATAAATTTTGAATATATTCAACTAATGATTAATTTATTCGTCACTTATGTAATAATATTTAACTAGTTAACTAAATAAATCAAACTATCATGTGTTTATAACATACACATTCAAATTACTTAAATTCAAAAGTGATAATATATTACAAATGACCGAAAAATAATAATTTATTTTCATCATATTCATCAAATTGCCTAATCAACCCCGTCTAAGTCAATGCTATCATCATGTTTATAATTTTGCAAACTTATTTCTTTATTAACATTTTCTTCATCGTCATTTGTCATTTACATTTACTATCTCTTCTGTTCTTTTTATTTTAATAATTTTTTTATAATTTTTTTTTGGCATTCTAGTTTCTTAGACTTACAATAATAATGATAAAAAAAAAAATTTATATTGTCAATTAATATATTATTCATAGTATATAAAATAAACTTGTAAATATTAAAGTGAATGGTAAGTGTGTACTATGTAGTCTAATTGTAGGAGAGAGAGGAAAAAAAAACTTCTGAATATGTTATTTTAGTAGGTTAAACTAAGTAAATTAATAATTTTGTGTTAAAAACAAGTCTAACAACTTGTTAGATTCAAATAATAGTACAAATTTTAACAAAAAATCTCATTTTAAAGCATTTGTCCATGTATCGTACTATACGATTCATATGATACGTACACTGCATCATACGATTTGTGAGCACTTACGATATGGCGATACAATACTGAACTTTTTACACACGATACGATACGTATTGTTACATCGGCCTGTTTTAAGGCTTGTATCGGCCCGTTTTTCAGTCTTGGTTAATGGATCCCCTGAAGGTTTTTTTGGAAGCTCCCGTGGGCTAAGACAAAGAGATCTCCTATCCCTGCTTTTGTTTCTTTTGATAATGGAGGTCTTAAGTAGGCTCTTGAAGAAGATGGAGGAGTGTAATCTTATTCGGGGTTTTTATGTGGGATCTGTAAACACTATTGGTGTGTGTATCTCCCATTTATTATTTGCTGATGATACTATCTTATTTTGTGATGTCTCTAGGGAACAGTTGATGTCCATTAGGTTGGTGTTGTCTTGTTTCCAGGCTTTTACTGGCTTGAAGGTCAATGTTGGGAAAAGTGAAATTGTCCCTATTGGGAAGGTGAATAATCTAAATGCATTGGCTAATATCCTTCAATGTAGAGTGGGTAGGTTGCCTATGAAATATTTGGGGATGCCGTTGGAAACTTCTTTTAAGACAGCTTCAATCTGGAATCTTATTTTGGAGAAAATGGAGAAGAAACTATCTGGGTGGAAGCGTCTCTATCTATCTAGGGGTGGTGGACTCATGCTAATAAAGAGTACCCTCTCTAGTCTCCCTACATACTTTTTATCTCTCTTTACTATTCCTAAAGCTGTGGCTGCTAGATTGGAAAGTATTTAGAGGAATTTTCTGTGGGGGTCTTTAGAGGGGAGTTTCAAGTATCCTTTGGTGGCTTGGGAAAAGGCATGCTCACCCATTGAGATGGGTGGTTTGGGGATAAGAAGTGTGGTTGCTTTTAATCAAGCTCTATTAGGGAAATGTTTGTGGAGACTTGGTCATGAAGTTACTCATCTTTGGCGGAGAGTTATCTCTTCTAAATTTGACGAGGGTCTAGGGGGGTGGTGCACTAAAGCCTGCAGGAGGACTCATGGGTGTGGCCTATGGAGAAGCATTCATGAAGGGTGGGAGAGCTTTTCTAAGCATCTATCTTTTGTAGCGGGGGAAAGCACTCGTATCCGTTTTTGGCATGATAGGTGGATTGGTGATATTTCTCTAAAAGATCTCTGTCTTGAGCTCTATGTGTGCTCAGCGGTCAAGGGTGCTTACATCTCTGAGTTCTTGTGGATTTCAGAAGGGAGCACTGCTAGAGTGTGGAATTTGAGGTTTTATAGAGCTTTTGAAGATTGGGAGTTGGCTGCATCTTATTCTTTGCTTCAGCTTATTCAAATCCGTATGCCTTGGGGTGAGAGGAGAGATACTTTTTGCTGGCGGCTAAAAGGTGATGGTAATTTTGACACCCGGTCTTACTATCAGGTGATTCGGGGTGCTTCGAATTCTTTGTTTCCTTGGAAGGGGATTTGGAAACTAAAGATTACTAAACGAGTGGCGGTCTTTCTGTGGACAGCTGCTCATGGTTGGATCTTCACTTTGGATAATCTTATGCTTAAGGGTCACCCCTTGGCTAATTGGTGTGTTATGTGTTGCCAAGATGGGGAGTCTGTAGACTACCTTCTTCTTCATTGTCCTGTCACTCATTTACCATGGTCTTTTATGCTTCAGGCTTTCGGTATTCATTGGGTTATGCCAGGTTCGGTGGCAGGTTTGTTATCTTGTTGGCATCAATGGCTTGGGAAGCATAATTCGAACATTTGGAATATGGTTCCAGGGTGTTTAATGTGGATTGTGTGGTTGGAACGAAATCGTCGATCTTTTGAGGAGAAGGAGAAGACGTTGGATGAGTTAAAAGTTTTAAGTCATTGCAATCTTTTGGAGTGGTTTCGTTGTTGGGGTTTTACTGATTGTTCTTCTCTCTCTGAGTTTATGTCTTCCCTTAGCTTAGTTTCCTGATCTTCCTCTTTGTGCTGTGTTGTGTGCTCTTTTTTTCTTCTTGTTCATCATCATAAACATCTTGTACTTTTCTCCTTTTGTTTTATCATTTATATTATTTTTCTGATTACTTATCAAAAAAAATATTGACAACTATGCTCCCTCTTAATAAGTGGAGCCCAACACCTGAGATTATAAAATTTTAAATAGGAGGATGTTGAGTGATAGAACTTAGGATATCTTGCTTTGATTCTATGTTAAATTACCAATTGTACCAAAAGTTTAAGCTTAAGTTTTTGGGATAATTTGTGATTTAAGAGGCTTGGGACCACACCTCTTAAAGGGGAGGTCACTAATTTGAATCTTCCTTTCCCTCCTCCTTCTAGGCTCTATTTGTTTGGGAGGATGAGAAATGTTAGGAGGATAAAAAAGTGGGAAGATAGATGATATTTTAGTTTTCCATTATGTGTGTTTGGTAGAGAAGATGAAATAGTAGAAGGAAAAAAACAAATTACTATTATGCCCTTATGGTAATTTAAAACAATAGGATAATGTTATAATTTCATGTTCATGGCCATTTTCTCTACTCTTTTCTCCTCAATTTGTAGAGAAAAAGAATGGTTCGCCCGGGTGGAAAATCCCCGACCTCATTATTTTCCATCCTCTTTTCTCTCTAACTAAATTGAGAAAAGCTCCTTTTGCTGTCCATTTTTCTTCCTCCTTTTTCCATCCTCACCATTTTCACCTCATCCAAACAAGTAGGGCCAAAACTAAGGGGCTGTTTGGTATGGTTGTTTGAGTAACTCTTTTAAGTTTTTAAACAACATTACACATATTTTCACATATTTTTTCACCCACATGTATTTCCAAAAAATATAAATAACGTTACTAGAACAATGTTACCAAACAGCTCATAAGTTTTTCAAAAAAAAAAAAAAGGAAAAACCATCTACCTATGTTCCCATAAATGGTAGCACCTTTATTCACCGCAATGGAAATTAAATTGAGGAAAAAAGAATTCAAAGGCATATCAAGTTATCAACACACCAAATATCCTGAAAAGATTTTAAAAAAGATAAAAAAAACATCCCACTCCATTCTCAACAAAAATCTTGTATGCTTCAAAAACCCCTCCCACCTGCCTCT
This sequence comes from Castanopsis chinensis, assembly GCA_032878915.1. Lineage (NCBI taxonomy): Eukaryota > Viridiplantae > Streptophyta > Magnoliopsida > Fagales > Fagaceae > Castanopsis > Castanopsis chinensis. Next base: position 23,334,560 of record JAVQMG010000122.1, read on the forward strand.
CACCTGATTCCACATGCACACCCCATGAGCACCTGTGACCTCCACTGAACGCCAATGACCCCTCATCTCTTTGTATTTAGTCCCACACAACCCTTCTCCCAAGAGAATCCCTGCCCATAGTGGAGCAACCATAACTATTTTCCCATGGAAGCGAGATTAAAACGCCAAGCTCCCAAATACCGAACCCTCCAGATTTAATAGGGAACAAAAAAAAGATTTAAAAATCCCACTCCATTCTCAACAAAAATCTTGTATGCTTCAAAAATCCCTCTCACCTGCCTCTCACCTGTTTCCACATGCACACCCCATGAGCACCCTTGACCTCCACTGCATGCCAGTGACCCCTCATCTCTTTGTATTTAGTCCCCTGCAACCCTGCTCCCAAGAGAATCTCTGCCCATAGTGGAGCAACCATGACCATTTTCCCACGGAAGCTTAATTAAAACGCCAAGCTTCCAAATACCTAACCCTCCAGATTTAATAGGGAACAAACCACGTCCCGATTAGCAAGATGAAGTTTATCCATTAGCTTGCTCTCTCTTAGCAACTCCCTATAGCCACTTGTTCAGGAGCATCTGTTTGTGATCCTTAGAAGATGATTAGATTAATTTTACAGCGAAGTAACTTAGGTAGAACTGCAGACAGTCATGCAGTGTTTTGCCAATTATACTTGCCATTTAGTTTTTCCCTTTTAAATTTAAATGATATGTAGATAACATGATGAAGATCATGGACGAAAGGTTTTGACATGGTGACATTTTTCCTGATTTATTTTGTTTAGAGAACCATGGGTTGACCTAAGTGGTTTATTAGAGAGATGCTTACTCACACACATTGATTAAGCCATTCTCTTAATTTGGCAGAAGTGTCCTGGTTCACCAAAGCAACAGAGTGATAAGTCAAATGCAAAGCCCCCACTTCCAAATAATTCTGCATCGCATTACCGAAAAGGGGCTTATCACGAGTCATTGGACTTCGTGCATTCATTATGTGAGACATCATATGGCTTGGTTGATGTATTTCCAATTGAAGATCGCAAAAGTGCTCTTCGTGAGGTTGGTTATGTTTTTTTTATGCTTTGCCCAGATTACTTACAATGTATAAATACTTTCATATATGTTGCTTGAACATTTTTCTAATGCATTAATTGTGTTTGTCATTTATGTGTTTCTAGTCTCTCACAGATATGAATATGCATGTGGCTGAGGCTCAAAATAGTGGAGGTACTTCTTTAATCACCGTAGATTTGAGTTCTGGGATGCTCATCTAGAGACATGGTTTTGAGTATTTTGCTATGGGCAATTATTTAACTAGTGGCATATTATTTTCTATATACTGGTCTGAAAATCTCTGATGAAATAATGCGAAGTTAGGTGTTTTAAGAACAGGGGTGTGGTTTAAAAATGTGCTTTTTTAATGTAAAAGTTTGCATAAATCTTAACTTTTGAAAATGACAATAATTTTGAGAACAGTATGTTCTGCATATAGTTTCTATTTCTCTATTCCAATTTCTAAAGATGTTGGAAATTCTCATTTGGAAACAAGTCTAAGACATTTCAGAAAGGGGCAACTTTAGAAGGCTTCTTTATTCTTATAAAAGTATATGCAGAAGTGTTTGGTGTGTTAACTTGTGGATATACAATGCATCTTTCTTCAGATTGATATATAATGTTACTTTAAAGAATGTATACTCAGGTCTAATTTTGAGGGGTAGAAACTTCTAATGTCCTTATTGCTATTGGGGGGAAAAAAGATGATGGGATTCTGCTTTTTAATAAGCCAATATTTTTCAAGTTGCTTTTAAGTCAGTGCAACTGTTGTAATGTCTCTCGGGTGTTTCACTTAAATGTTAGCAACTCCCTGCTATCCGAGGTCCCAGGTGAGCTTACAATTTCTTCTCTAGTTGCTTGACTGTGATCTAAACTAACAAGGCCAAGGGTGCAGGAATATATTTTTCTTATTACTATGATCTTAAAATGAAGAGGCAAATTTTTTCTCAAGGTTGAGGCTTTCTAACAAAAAAATTGGCCTTTAGGAAGCTGTGTGTTGTTTTTTTCTTCATGTTCTTTCATGGGGTTTGTTATCTTAGGTTGCATTTGGGATAAGCTTATATTGGACAGCTTCTTCTACTATTTAGCTTATTTTGCTTCTATTCATGGGTTCCATTGCGTTTTTTGATACTATTTATGGGTCTCATTGTACTATTTCAACTAAATTTTAGCTTTATCTACAATACTTTCAGCAAAAAGTTTTTAGTTTCAACTAAATGAACTGTTTCCAAACGGACCCTTAATACCCACATGCATAGAAAACTTTGTATTAAAGATAAAAGTTATTTTGTTACTGCTTGTTCTCGATATTCTTTCTGCTTTAACTAATAGGCCTTCACCCTGTGCTTTATTTATCCAAACAAAAGGCCTTCACTCTGCACTTTTTCTAGAGCACTATTGATATATGTTTTCTGTTAGCTGGGGAATTCGTTATATAGCATTTATGTCTTAGTTGAATAATACTGATTTATGTTTTTTAGGAGTTTGCTTCCCAATGGGAAAGGGGATGTATCGTGTGCTTCATATACCTGAAGATGAAGCTGTTCTTTTGAATTCTAGGGAAAAGGCACCTTATCTGATATGCGTTGAAGTTTTGAAAAGTGAAGTGCCGAGGTTACAAAATCTAAATGAATTACAATAGTTACTAATTTTTATGGTTATTAGAACAAGAAGCGTTAATGAAGAGATTCTAACGGTTTCATTCTTCTGTTTCCTTTTCAAAACTTATTTTAGCAATACAAAGGACACATCTGGTTCACAAAAGCTTTCTAGAGCGGGAATTCCTCTGGCAAATGGAGATGCATTATTGCCAAAGCCACCTCCTTGGGCTTATCCATTGTGGACTGCCCAGGAGGCTTATCGTAATAGTAATGATAGAATGTCAAGGTCAACTGCTCAAGCAATTGATCAGGCAATGGCGCATAAGTCAGATGCAAAAAAAAAGTTTGTTAATGTGAGTCTTACTGTAGAGAAGCGATCGCCCATCCAGTTACAGAGCATTGAACATAGTGGCATCCATTGTGCTAGTCTGCAGTGTACTTCAGCTTCTGCCTGTATTTTGTCAAGTAGTAGTCCATATGATGAATCTGTAACTCATACATCAAGAGCAGCACATAATAGTGATTTGGAGTGGGTGAGGGTAGTGCTGACAGCAGATCCAGGAGTTAGAATGGAAGACATTGAGGATCAAGGACCACCGCGTCGGAAGGAACACCGCCGTGTTCCAAGTACAGTAGCTATAGAGGCAGTAAAGGTGGGCCCTTCACTCTGTTGATGCTACTTATGCCTAACAGTTAGAGTTCTTACAAATGCTGCATTAGTCACCATCTTTGTGGTGTTACTTTGATCTATTGATGTCATTTAATGCACACTTTGCTTGCACCCCCACATGCTGATTTCTTTATATGAATTTCTTATTACAAAAAGAAAGTGTTCTATCAGTTGATTTTGTTTACTCCAATTAGTAATTTTATAGTAAATGTCATCTTGTATTAGTTCATCTAACTGTTTAGTACAACACGGCCACTGGTTGAATGATTACTGATTATCTTTTTTTATTGCAAGTGTTAAACAAGAGGAAGGGCTTAAAGTCAGCCAGTCAGGTCTTTGTGGCTTTTGGGGTTGGGGGTCTCAGGGTTCCCTTAGTTGAAGCTTTTAGACTTGGGAAAACAATTTTATTGGCATGTTCTATGGTAAATATATACAGAATCTTCCCTGAATTTCATAGGTTTGAAATTTTTACGAAAATTTCTTTTATGGATTATGATCTGGATGTTCTTTAGCTAGGTGGATTTAGTATGTTTATGATACACCAATGATGTGTGAGGTTTTCTGTTAAGTAGGGGTGTGCAGAAAACCCACCGATTTGCCAAACCCGACCCGACCCGACCCGCCGGGTTGGATCGGTTTTTAGGGCTTGGTGGGTTGGGTTGAGTTATAAATTTTTTTTTTTGGTAGCGGGTCAGGTTGGGTTTGGGTCATAAAATTACAAACCCGCCAAACCCGACCCGACCCGACCCACCCATATTTTAATATATATATTTAAAATATATTATATATTTAATAATTTTTTTTTTAAAGTTAAAACCTAGTAATATATAATATAAAATATACTATATAATATAAAATAAAATCCTACAAACATGTATAATATAAAATCCTATTACTTTCTTTAATATATATTTAAATATATTATGTAATTAATAAAAAAAATATAGGTTCAATTTAATAATAATTTAAAAAAAAAAGTCCAACCCATGGGTTCAACCCTACCCAACCCGACCCATGTGGGTTGGGTTGGACATATGTGATGGGTCGGGTTGGGTCGAATTTTTTTTGACCCACTATGGTGGGTTGGGTCAAAAAATTTCCTCAACCCGACCCAGCCCAACCCACGCACACCCCTACAGTGTTAAGGTCTGATGCCTCAGATGTGTAATGACATGCTCTCAGACAATATTTTGATTGCTTTTTTTATAGACCAAAGTTCATATTTGTGATTTAAGAAAATATAACTTTGCATCAATTAGAATCTTGTTTGTAGAATGGATGGATCCATTTTTCTTATATGGTTTCCTTGGGGACAAAAATTATGTTGAAGTCAATTTGGATGCAAACATTATGCACAGAATGGTAACAAGTGTGATTTGGAAAAACAAGATAGTTCCAGTACTTAATGATAGTTGTATTTCTATCAATCATTAAAAAAAGAAGAAAGATAGACATTTAATCCATAAATATGCTAGTTATAAGAAGATGCTCATATGTGTGAATTTGTGCCTGTTTAAAGTTGTCATGCTGCGATTGGTTGTGATTGTGGTCTTTTTTGTTGGAGAATTATTGTGGTTGTGTGATGTTTAAAGGTGAGGGTGATGTGTGATCGAAAGAAGATGAGCAGAAAATTTCAAATTCAATAAAGGATAATATTCTTGTTGGTGAATAATTGGGCCTTTATTTCTTGAAATTAGTTTCCTTCTATGTCTCTTTCATGCTAGTATATTTTTAGATGTTAATGGATTTTGAACTTTTCTGCAGGCTGCTGCAGCCAAAGGAGAAGCACCTCCTGGGCTCCCTCTCAAAGGAGCTGGTCAAGATTCAACAGATACACGACCAAGGGTGAGCGCTTATGATAATTGATTATTTTGTACACTCTGTTTTAGTGTGGAAATTTAGAATCTTATATCTAACATTTTCCAAATTGCTCAACAGTTTAATGGGAGTTCTCCCAAGGCCAGTGATGCCTTATCTGGTGAACTTTGGGAGGTAAAAAAAGAAAGGATACGCAGAGCTTCAGGTCGTGGAAATTTACCTGGTTGGGATTTGCGCTCTGTAAGTTCTGTTTATTAAACCTTAAAAAAAAAAAGCGGATGTAGTGATTTTGATCAATGTTGACTAGAAAATTGATTAAAAAAAAGTTCATTTTTTCACCTATGGATTTTTTGACCTGGTGGGGGGGGGGGGGGGGTGAACTAGATTGTCACCTAAACAATGTACCTACTTTGCTGTTGGATGTTGATTATTTTGAAAAAGTTACTAAACTACTACCTCTTGTTACTGTAAATTATCTAAAACTACTACCCCTTGTGTATGTGTTTGATACTTGCTTCAGTATGTTCAGTATTATTAGGAGAATTAGCGGTTGTTGGACATGTGGAAAATTTTCTTGTGTCTGCCTTTTGGCTGTATGTCATTTTTAATTTGTGACGGTTGCGGTGTTTGGTTTCATGTCTGTTACTGTATAGTTGTCATGTCTTGGACTTGGACTCTGTATGTATGTTCTATATGTCCTGTGGTGGTCATTATACTGCCTTTGACACTAATGACATTTTCGTTCTCTTGCTTTTCACTTAGGTTATTGTGAAGAGTGGTGATGATTGTAGGCAAGAGCATCTTGCCGTGCAACTTATTTCACACTTTTATGGTAGGTGTCCTTTCTTTAATTATTATTATTATTATTATTATATATATATATTTATTTATTTCACCTTGTGTAGCTCTTTGTCTTGTTACTTGATTCCATCTTTTTCTTGTTAGTCCTCTTAGAACTGTTGTTCTTTATATCTGTAGTTTTTTTTTAATCTATTGTTTATTGAGTTCAAGTAAGATATACCATTAAAATATGGAATTGCATATTGCTTCTGCAAGTCAAATTAAAATGTGTGCTAAAATAAAGGAAGAATTGGATTTTTTTTTTGGGGTGAATGATTGGAAAAACATGGTACTCAATGTTTGCCATTTCATTTAGTGTCCATTTGGTTGGATGGATGGAATAGTGAGAGGATAAAAAATTGGGAAGGGATCAAAAAGTGAAAAGATAGAAGAGATTTAGGCCCCGTTTGGTACACCCACTCAAATGCATATTTTCAGTTTTTAAACAACATTACACGTATTTCCACACACTTTTTCACTCACGTATTTTCACACATGTTTTGAAATACATGTTTTCAGTTTTTAAGTGCACGTACCAAACACCTCCTTAGTTTTCTGTCATATATGTTTGGTTGGGAGGATAAAAAAGTGGAGAGATGGAAAACTCATTTATTTGTTTGAGGAGAAAAGTAAGAGGATGCAAAAATGTAGTTTGTATGAATATACTCTTATGCCCCAATTACATGGTATATAAGAGATAATTGGAAACATTATGAAAGTGACACAATATAATTAATACTTTATTTTAACTTATTTCTCTTTATTTATATATATAGTGTGATTAATTAAATTGGTTAAAATAAATATTAAAAAAAATCCCAAATGAATTGTGGAGAACGTTGGTAAAAAGGAAAAAATGTTGGTAATTTGCTCACGTAGATTTTGGTTGACAAAGACAGAAAAAAAAAAAAAAAAAAAAGGAAAAAAGAAGTTAAAGTTAGTTATAATAGGATAGGAGCAAGGCTGGACAAAAGAAGAAGGAAAAAAAAAAAAGAAGAAGAGAAAGGTTGGCTGGAAGTGAAACTCAATGTGAAAAGGGGGCAAAATTGTCCTTTGTAATGAAGCCCTCTTTTCTCTTCTATTTTCTCTCCAAATTGGAGAGGTTGGTTTTTGGTGGGCATGGGGAGAAAGCAATTGGACCCCACCAATTTTCCATCCTCACCTCTCTCCAACCAAACACCTTCAAAAATAATTTTCTTTGCACTTTTCTCTCCCATTTTTTCCATTCTTCCTAAAGTCTTTCCAACCAAATGGACCCTTATGGTTGGATGGAGATGTGATTCTCTTGAGCCTATAATTTGATGCCCTTTAGGCCAATAATTTTGAAGTTTGCACTAAATGGCATCTCCTCTCATCAAACAATGGATGGCGAATGGGGTCAATCGCATATGGGTGTGTGAGCTGTATTTGCTTATCAAAAATAGATAACAAGGCCTTTGAGTCAATGGGAGCATCTTTATTAGATTTAATTATTTTTATTTTCATGGTCTAATTGATGTGCCTTAAATTAAAAGTTTTTGTTTCTCAGAACTGTGAATGTTTGTGTCATGGTGTGATTAGTTTGGGTTGTGTTTATTAAAGTGGGTATGCTAGACATATTACTACAGTTTGTACTGCTGGCAGTCTGACGTTTCTTCCTTATTTAAAATAAATAAATAAAGAATTTGCAATATTAGTCTTAAAGGTGGATTGGTGCTTTCCTTTTGAATACAAGTTGTTCTGTACTTTAATTCCCAGGCATGTTATTTTGGCTATGTTGGTTGTTAGGTATAGCAGAAGTACCTCTAGCGTAGGGTTTATTAGAAAGTTGTAACTTTTCCTAGTTGGTAAAGTCTCTTAGCGTTGTACCACTGACCAATTGCGGGAGGAGTTTATGAGATATGGGAGGATTACCAAATGTTGGGGAAATCCATAGGCTCAATTATTCACCCCCCCCCTCTTTTCAAAAAAAAAAAAAAAAGGTGTCTTTTAAAAGCAAAGAGTAAAGGAAAAAGGAAAGGAAATAATGATCATATAAATTTGGGGAAATCCATAGGCTCAATTATTCACACCCCACCCCCCCCCCCCCCCCCCCCCCCTTTTCAAAAAAAAAAAAAAAAAGGGTCTTTTACAAGCAAAGAGTAAAGGAAAAAGGAAAGGAAATAATAATAAAAGAAAATGAAAAATTTATGTATTAATGTAAGTGTCTGTGTAATCAATGTTCCCCAGATAAAATGAAACCCCCCTCTGCTTTTCTTCTCTTCATTTGTTTCCTAAGTAGTAAATTGATAACATTTTTCATTCTATGAGAAAATGTGTCCAGTTCATGATAGTTCTATAGTGTTGTGGATTGTGATTAATAACCTAACATATGCGATTTTTAATAATTGCCAGTCTACACACAGCTAACCTCTGATTGCATTAGTGTCTGAATGCTTCTACTATTACTTATGGTACCTCTAAGCCCGTATATCTTGTTTATTGCAAGCAACTATTCATTTTATGCAACTGTTGACACCCTTAATTGTGACCAAATGCACCCAAAAGTGCATTTTGCTTTCTTCTGTTGTCAGTACATTAAAACAAATGCCTATGACTCTCTAATACCACATAGTTTCACTGTATCTAAATTTGACTCTCTAATACCACATAGTTCGCTGGGTCTTGTACTATCATGCTAATCTGATTATAGTAAAAAAACTGTTTCTGTCATCGTTTTGTACATTTGGCTGACCCTGACTAGTCTATTAAGGATCTATGGCCGACCCCAAAATTTTGGGATTAAGGCTGGTTGTGGTTTTTTCTCTCATTGTTTTACCAGTTAGTTGAAGCTTGTAATCATTCGATTTTGATGCCAGATATATTCCAAGAAGCTGGTCTCCCTCTCTGGTTGAGGCCTTATGAAGTTCTAGTTACTTCTTCTTACACAGCTCTGATTGAGACTATTCCAGATACGGTAATCCTGTACATTCGTGCTTTTTAAGTGAATTGCAATTTAAGTTCCAGGCTATCTCCAAATTAATGTCTTTGCTATTTTTAGGCTTCACTTCATTCTATAAAGAGTAGATATCCCGACATCACAAGTTTGCGTGAATTTTTCATTGCCAAGTATGAAGAAAATTCTCCGAGTTTTAAGCTTGCCCAGGTAATTTACAGTTGTAATTATATAGGTGTCGTTCAGGTGGTGTTATCTTTAGGAAATTTACTCATTTCCTTGTTTTAAGAGCTTTTCAACATGAGGGGGTGTATCAGTACTAAAACAAAGTTAGGCCGTATATGGACTTGATATTGACTTGAATGAAGTCCCACCCTTCCCTCTCCTTTTGCTTAGAAGTTTTGTTGGTAGTATAGTTCTGGTGCACATGTGATATATCTTTAAAAAAAGAAGAAAGAATTACTTAAATTAGGATTTTTTTTATTATAATATTTTCTAAAAAAAGAGGTAGGTAGAGAGAGAGAGAGAGAGAGAGAGAGAGAGAGAGAATTATATGCACGTATGTATCTTACTGGTGTTGTTTTTGTTGGAAGGCAGGAAATGGAGATATAAGGAACGTAGGAGTCTTTTAGCATGGGGCACTGGGCATTTGTCTTTTGATGTTGAGAAGTGATTAGAGCTGATAACTATATGTTTGAGGGCAATAGGGCATGTTGAGCTAGTGTTGGTAAAAGCGTCAAGCGCACTTAAAGCACATAGGCCTCTTGGAGCCTAGGTGCAAAATGCAAGTGCGCGCCTAATTGAAATAAAGCACACAATTTTCAAATATAATATCTAACAACATTTAATGAAAATATTTGTAACATGTAATAAAATATATATATATAAACTCAAAATTTGTATATTTTACCCATTAGGTAAGTGCAATTGTATAATTTTTATTCAAATTTTACTTTACTTATTTCAATTCTTAAACTTTTTATATAGTAAATTGAAAACAATTATCAATGGAAAATATCATAAAAATCTAGTTGTATAAAATACGTAACCATGATAGTTATGATCAAATGATGTATATGGTTGAATGGTTCAATCAAAATACTTCTAAAATTTGAAGACAAGCACAAGAATGGGAAATTAATCTTTTTTGTATCTTCTGATGTAAAAAAAATAAAAAAAATGTTTGTGTAGTGCAGCACCTTAAGAATAGTGGTTGTATAATAAATCATTGGTCTATGTTATTCAGTGCAATTAATTTTGATGATCAATATATTTTTTAGCAATAAAATAAAAAAGCGTGCCTAGGCGAGGGTTGTGCTTCTTCAAAAAAGCACGCTTCATTAAATGAGCCTTTTTTTGGCCAAGAGAAGTGCTGAGACCTTGGGGCTTCAAGCTTTGAGTCTTAAGCTCACTTTTAACAACACTGGCTTGCAAAATGTCATTTAAAACAATTTTCTGGCTTTTGCCCTTGCAAAATACCAACACTTGGTTGCACTCATTATTTTTGGTGTTTTGTAGTAATTTCCTTTTACTTGTCCAAAAAAGAAAGAAAAGGAGAGGGCATCCTGGAAAAGCTTTTTTTTTGGATGAATATTTTTAATTCCTCATTTGATTGACTCATTTAGCTCATTATTTTTTAAGTGTGAACTCTTTACAAAAAAACATTATTTTGAAGGATGAAGTAGAATTGAGTTTTTATTTTCAGGTAAAGATTATATCATTCCATTTTTTTATTTCTGCAGAGGAATTTTGTTGAGAGTATGGCTGGATATTCCCTTGTGTGCTACCTTCTGCAGGTATTGTTCTCTCTCTCTCTCTCTCTCTCTCTCTCTAACACACACACACACACACACCACACATAAGTAGGATGCTCATGTGGGAGTTGTTCAGAGTGGCATTCTCAAATTAAAATGATGCGTTGTGAATTAGGATACTGATGTTGGAGGTTTTATGTAGGTCTCTTCTGCATTGTTAACTTGTTATGCTGGAGAATCTCTTTATCAATATTTTTTTAATAAAAAAATAATATTGAAGGAATCAGGAGGGCTTACAATGCTGTTCGTGACAGTTGCCATTTATGCTTTGTCTACATGTAATAAACTCTTAAATATTGTGGTGTGAGGAGGTAGCTTTTCCACTACAATGCAATTAATAGATTTTGAAGCTATTTATTTTAATAAGTAAATTTTTTTCAATGATTTTGGAGGGACCATAGTGTTTACAATATAATTTTTATTACATGAAGTAGTCTTCATATCAATAAATTTTTTTATTACTTATCAAATTGTTTTTTTGTTACTTTTAGAAAAGAAACATATTAGATAATTGATCCCTTTGGACCTTGTTTATAAGGAATTATAGCTTATTGTCTTTTTAAAAAATTTTCTTCTTAAATATAAAACTATAATTCCCCCATGTTTCTTTTGTTTGCTTAAACTAAGGGATTGATGTATATTGAATATATCTGCTATATATCTATGCAAAGTATGCTAAATTGCTAATGCATTGATTTTTAGCCTATAAATCTTGGTATTTTACCCTACACTGGGCTGCTCAGGGGATAATGGGCAAAAAACACTAGTAGGTATTATATCATATATATTCTTTTGGTTTCAACCTATTGAGCCAGCTCAAATAGCACCTCCTCCCCTCCATGGAGTGTCAACTTGTGGGTTTAAATTCGTTGTCTAGGTAGGATCTCACCGGACCTCCTCAGCAATTTTATTGATCACAAAACTGGGAGGCCAAATGGTGGGGGTGGCAATTAATCAGAATCAAATCTAAATTGTTTGAAATAGTCTTAGAAGGAGGAAAGGCTTATAGGCTTGCAATTATCAAAAAGGGGGAAAGAATTATGCATCACATGCTCCTAGAGCAATAAGGAGCACTTTGGCTTCATTCAACACTTTCAGATTTAATTGTTATGCCCTTGAAACAATTTTCCATCAGAAATTTGAGGGAATCAGGCAAATCTTTTCTAATCCAAAATGCAGTAATGGTTGGGGTCAGTAATTATACGTGGTCAAGTTTGAAGGGAAGAGCAACTGCGGTCCGCGGGTTGGTGATTGTACTAGAAGGATGATGTGTGGGGTTGGAAAGGTTTTTATCAATCTGATAAATGATTTAGTGGAGGTCAAATGGCGATTTGTCAGCCAAAGCTCCAAAACTTGACAAGACAATCACATTTGCCCATTGCCATCTCGCCTACCTTCATGGTCAAGGGCTCAGTTGCATAACCAATGGCCAGGGATAAGTGGGGAAAGAATAATCAGAGATTGAAGGGGTGAAGCATGGCACAAAAATAGAAGACTCAAAAAATGAGCTGACCAGCAACAAATGCATGCCTTTCGTTTAGGGAGAGGAAGCGGAAGTTTTGTGAGAGATTAGACTAAGATAACAGGAAAAAGTATGGTAGGAGGCATTGTAAGTGAAATAAGGGAGATACAAATTTTAATATACTAAATCTGAAACTACAACTTGAACTTGAGCCATATGAGAAATGGAAAGTTAATACAGCAGTTTGAATGTATTAAGGCTATGGTCCTGGTGAAACAGGCTAAGGTTTGTAAACCATTGCAGGTTGGGGGGCTAGAGATTAGATGTCTGAGAAGTTTTAACTCTGCCTCGTTGGGGAAGTAGTTGTGGAGGTATGGTGATGCAGGACAACCTAGGCTAGGCTTCCCACCTAGATTAGTCCTACTGTAGAACCCTAGGCTTCCCACCTAAGGTGTTTGGAATCACCACCAAACAAAAACTATGCAATCTCTGCAAATAATCTCAATAACAATAATAATAATAATAATAATAATAATAATAATAATAATAATAATAGTCTGTCCTTACAAAAGAAATCATCTGGAGCTTTATATGCAGCTTCCAGAAATCACAAAGATAAGAATAAACTCTCTTAAACAAATCCTCAATAATTTCAAATACTAATCTGATGACCTTAAACAATTTCAAATACTAATCTGATAATCCTAAATAAAGGATAATGATGAACCAATCCTAATCAAACTCAAATACCAATCCAAACTAAACAAATAACTACGTTACAATCTGAAATTATCCACTAAAAATCTAAAATGAAATATTGAAATAACTTTTGGTTATGCTCCTGCATTATACTCCCCTGGTTTAAGAAAACTCGACCTCGAGTTTTGTAGTGATAAAGAGTTAAGACTTTGGTGCTTAATACTTCATTCAGATCAGAAATCACTCTAGGCAGCACTGAGAGTAGAATAACCTTCAATTCCATGACACTATAGAACTCTTTTGGAAACACAAAATCAATGTGTTGAACAGGCACAATTTTATCTTGAACCATAGTATCAACCTTTTGGACTTCAACAACTTGTAGACGTTCATGAACCTCATGGATCATGAAGGGCTCAGTACCACTTTCATCAAAATGAACCTCCACATCAAGTGCACCCTTTAAATCTTCGCTCACTTGTTGAAATTTCTCTTCTTGTGTAGACTCTATAATAGGTTCTTCTTGCTGCATGAATGTTGAAACATCATCTATTGGCACTTGTACCTCTATTTCAACATTAGTCTTTGGTGGAACCTAAGCATCCTTTTTCTGAGTAGAAGAGTCTAGCAAAACCATTATTTTTCTTTAGTCTTGATCTATGGCAGTAAGTTCTTGACAGAAGGATGAGATGTTTTCTTGCTGAATACTGTCTCTGTGGTGTAGAAAATTCCCATGAGAGGATTGAGGTTGATAATTCTTTTAATAGCATTGTGGAGCATATTTCTCTCTAAGTATTTGTTTCATTTCATCCCAATCAGTTATGGCAGGCTTGCTCCTTCCTTTGAGATTATTCTCAATACTACGCCAAAAGTCTCTAGCTCTACTTCTCAATTTCAACCTGGCAAACCTTACCTTATTAGCATCTGGCAGACATATTTGATCAAAGAGTTGATCCATCTCATCTAACCAATTAATGAAGGTCCATGGATCTGGACGTCCATCAAATATTGGTGCTTCTGAGACTACCATGATTCACTGGAATGGACTTCCAACCATCTAAAATGAACATGGGCTTGGTAATCTGGGCTTTGGCTGGTGCTCTATACTGATCATTATGTGGGGCTTGATGAGCATGGCTTGTAATTGAACTCTAGTGTCTGCTGGAGCTTTCTTATCTTTGACTTTCTTTTTTTTTTAATACAATAAAGAAAGACTACACTATAAAACTAAAAACTACTAGTGTCAAACAGTAACACGTAACACTGAAACTAAAGAAAACTAGAAACAGGGGAAAACGAAAAGAGAAGAAGTGGCGGAGCAAGCCAGAGACATCGTTGGAGTCAACGGCAAAGAGGCGGCCTGGGCTCGTCGGCGATGATTGGCAGCGGCACTTGAAGGTGGAGATCGGATTTGGGGAGTCAGAGCTCTAAACCCGTGAAGCGGCATGGTGGGAACGATGGTGACGGCGTGTCGACGGCGGCTGTGGGTGATGATTTCGGTGGCGGGTTGTGCGATGGTGTCATTCTGTTGGTGGGATCGGCGGTTGGCTTTCAACTCTATTCTGTCTCTGTCGCTGATCTAGTGGATTGAAGTTGTGAATCTGAATTATTATTATTATTTTTTTTAGGAAGCTACGTTCTGTGTTTCTGATCTGGTGGTAGTCCTCAAAGTCGGGCACGGATTGGAGTCACAGATTTTGGTGGAGTAGTGGGCTTTTCTGTTGGTTTAGGGATGAAGAATTTGTGTGGCCAAAGGGGGTATATGGTACGCATTCGTTCTGGCTCTAGTTTGCAGATTTTGTGAGGTAAGAAATTTGGTTGTGTTGGTTTGCAAATCTCGTGGGGTAAGTATTTGAGTAATGGCATGTCTGGTGGTTGAGTTGTTTTCTGATGGTGAATGTGGCTGTGGGTTGTCGGTCATGATTTTGGGTTGTTGAAAGAGGTGATCAGTTGGGCTCTGATACCAAGTTGATGTAGGACAACTTAGGCTTCCTACCTATATTAGTCCTACTGTAGAACCCTAGGCTTTCCACCTAAGGTGTTTGGAATCACCACCAAACAAAAACTATGCAATCTCTCCAAATAATCTCAATAATAATAATAGTCTGTCCTTACAAAAGAAATCATCTGGAGCTTTATATGCAGCTTCCAAAAATCACAAAGATAAGAATAAACTCTCCTAAACAAATCTTAAATAATTTCAAATACTAATCTGATGATCCTAAACAATTTCAAACACTAATCCGATGATCCTAAATAAAGGATAATGATGACCTAATCCTAACCAAACTCAAATGTCAATCCAAACTAAACAAATAATTACATTACAATTTGAAATTATTCACTGAAAATCTAAAATGAAATCATTATATGGTCTAGAGACAGATGGGTTATGGAGGAGGGTTATAGAGGCGAAATATGGGAATGTTTGGGGTGGTTGGTGCACGAAAAAGGTGACAGGTGCATATGGTGTTAGCCTTTGGAGATTTATTAGAAGTGGCTGGTTGAACTTCTCTAAACTCTTATGGTATGATGTGGGTGATGGTATTAGAGTGAAGTTTTGGAAGCATGTGTGGTGTGGGGATTGTACCCTTAAAGAGGCTTTTACAGATCTTTATTGACTTAGTAGGGCAAGGGATTCCTCAATGGCGGAGGTTATGCGTTGGTTTGTTGGGGGGGATTCATTGGAACTTTTAATTTCATTGTTCACCCCAGATTATGAGGAAGACTCTTTTGATTAGTTTATGACCATTGTTTACTCTTTGAAAGTGAGGGGGGTTGGCCCTGACAAGGTTTGTTGGAAACTAGCTAAGAGTAGAGGCTTTGAGGTTAGAGGATTTTATTTTTCTTTTTACCCCCCTTACTCTTACTTCTTTTCCTTGGAGAATGGTGTGGCAATCGAAGGTTCCTTCAAGGGTAGCTTTTTTCTCATGGTTTGTTTCCTTAGAAAAGATTCTTACAATAGATAACCTTTACAAAAGTCGTATTATTGTTCCTGATTGGTGTTATATGTGTAAGAGGTATGGGGAGTCGGTGGATTATCTTCTTCTTCCTTGCCTTGTAGCATTTGAGTTGTGGTCTTTGGTGTTCTGTTTGTTTGGAATTCACTAGGTTATGCCACATAAGGTAATTGAGTTGTTTGAGTATTAGCAAGGTAAGTTTGGGCGTCATCGCAATATGGGCTTTTGGAGACTCGTGCTGCATTGTTTGATGGGGTGTATTTGGAGTGAGAGGAATGCTAGATGTTTTGAGGGATGTGAACGGTCCTTGCTGGAGATTAAGTCTTTCTTCTGCCATATTCTCCTTGTTTGGATTGTGGCTCTATTGCAATTTACTTGTTTTTCCATCCTTGATTTACTTGATCATTGTAATTTTTGTTCTTGATTTTTGCCCTCCACAGTACATCCCCAATGTAGTCAGGTTGGCTTCTTTTTTAATAATATTTTTTGTTACCTATCAAAAGAACAAAAAGCCTATGACCCTATTATATATAGACTTTTCTTTCATGAGAGAGAGAGAGAGAGAGAGAGAGAATTTTCTGCTTTGGTGGAGAAAATGTGATAAAGAACTTTGATGTTGTATATTTATTGATTTTTGAGGCTTCATGCTGATATTGCTAATCCTAAGGTTTACAATTGGATCTTAGTAAAATGTTGGTTAGGAAGAAATTTAAAATACAAATTTTCATGCGTTGCCATTACACTTAACTCCTTGAATAAAGGAAATGCTGAAGTAACTTCTACCAATAGTTAGACATAATTTATCCTTTCTAAGATGTCAGATGTCTCTCTGTGTTTTTAGGTTTTCCATTGAATGTCTTTTCTGTTCATGAAAATTTTTTATTACATTTTTTATTAAGTATTTTTCTCATTTATTTCTTATTGGTAGACTAGTCAGTAGTAATTCTTTGGATGGTACTGAATTGCCATGAATAAATTTTATTCTTTTATGAGTCTTGTAACAAGTAGCTTGCATCTTGAGAGTGAACAGCAGTATCTGTAATTCTACATACCTTTTACATACAACTCTGTTTGACACTGATGACCAACTGGTCAAATAACAATCGATTATTTTGGACCAAATAATGCCATGCAGAAGTGGTTCCATAAAAGATGATCACCAGCAAAATGTCTCTATTTGCACTTAATGTGCTTGTGCATCCATCTTCTTGGTTGAAAACTTATTAGGTTACAGTGAAGGAATTTCTATAGCATATGCCAGTTTAAGTGGCTTGTTTTGTACCTGCTTCTCATTAGACCATGTCCAGGTGAAGGATCGGCACAATGGGAACCTCTTATTGGATGAAGAAGGTCATATCATACATATTGATTTTGGCTTCATGCTTTCCAATTCACCTGGAGGCGTCAATTTTGAGAGTGCACCTTTCAAATTAACGCGTGAACTTCTTGAGGTTAGGTGTTGGTGTTGCGAGATGTACATTTTTTTTCCTTATATTTTTCGTAACAATCTTTGTTGGGCTTATTATTACTATCTTGATTTATTCTAAATTTATCTTTTAATTCTGAAGTGATTGGAATCTTGTGATTGTTCTAGGTCATGGATTCTGATGCTGAGGGAGTTCCAAGCGAGTTCTTTGATTATTTTAAGGTTCTGAAAAAAAAATTTTGGGTTTGTTTTTTTTGGGAGTCTTCAAATCAGCTTGTCAAAATTTTTAGGGTTATATTTCACTCATGGTCTTTGCCCTTCAAATTCAGGTTTTATGCATTCAAGGCTTTCTTACTTGTCGTAAGCATGCTGAGCGCATTATTCTTCTCGTTGAGATGTTGCAGGTAAAACCAATTTTAGCTTTCTGCACCCCAATATCATCTAATATTTACTTTTGTTTTACAAACCTAGTCTATGTGATTTATGGGCCCAAGGGCTTGCATTTAATGAAGTGTACAATCCTCTGGTGGGTATAGTAGTTTTTTGGATGGTCAGGTTGAAACTCTTCTTTGACCTGCACCCTTGTTTCACCACACCATTCTCCATGTCTGGTTCGGACACAACTCAGCCATCTAAGGTTTTCAAAAACTTGTGTACGGATAATGGCATGGAAACAATACCATTTAACTATAATTTTGAAGGCGACCTCAAATTGGAAAGCTCTGATTCATTTTGTTGGCCAACTTTAGATTACACTTCATATACCTGTGTGCCTGTACGTGGGTGGGTTGGTGCATGTGGTGTGAATCGTGTGATCATGTACATGGTGAGATAGTGGGTGTAGATAAATTACTATCGTGTCTGTATTGACGATGCCTGGTTTACTAAGCCCCTATTCTTCTATGTATGGATCAGGACTCTGGTTTCCCCTGCTTTAAAGGTGGTCCTCGGACAATACAGAACTTAAGAAAACGATACCATTTAAGTTTAACAGAAGAGGTTTGATTTTAATCTGATTACCCTTCTTAACTGTAGAACATTTCGTTGCTATTGTTTTCATAGTGGTATCTGTTGTGCAGCAATGTGTGTCATTGGTGCTTTCGCTAATAAGCAGCAGCTTAGATGCATGGCGGACAAGGCAGTATGATTATTATCAGAGGGTTTTGAACGGAATATTGTGAATTTGAATCTCATTGATTACATGGATGTTCCATTTGACAAAGCCAGCCCAGTTTAGGCACTTCAAATAAAATTGAATTTCAGTCAGTGTGTGATTTGAGGACATTTGGCCACTGTTGGATGGCTTTGGAGTTTTATTGGAGGCGGAAAGGAGTATGGGGTAGCAATTTATGGCCTGCTTTTTCTCAATGCAAGAGATTTGTAACTGTATCGGCAGAAATTCTTTCTCAGAAGCTAAGCATGCAGATTTTACTTCGGCAGGCTTTCTTTTTTTTTTTTTTTTTTTTTTTTTTTTCTTTTTTCTTCCCCTTGTTTCATGTAATATGGAACTCTGCTGGGTGGTGGGCAGTTTAACTTGTTTGGAGATGTATAGCCCTCCTACCCATCGTCGGGGAGCACACACTGTACAGAATGACTCCAATGGAGAAAACAGATCAGACATGAAATAGCTAAAGAGACCATGTTTGCTGGGTGAGATTTTGATTGCTACAGATTTTGCACAAGTGTTTGGAAGCATCCAGCTAGTTTGGGTTCTTTACAACTTCATTTCCATCTGAAGTTATATTCTTCTGATAAGAGCGTAGACAAGATTCAGCATTTGAAAGGTGGCCGGCTGTTCCTTTTTGGCGCCACTATTTGCTAGTATCGGTCTTCCTGGAGTTGTTATTCCTCTATCATTTCATCATGAAGTTACAAGAAAAGTTCTTCTAAGACGGTATATGATTGAATCATGTATAATTGATCCAGTTGTCTTCTACAGTGAAATTTGTTCAGTTGAAACTCTTCAAATATAAAGAAATTTGTGGCACTGATTTCATCAGTTTTTATGTCCCTTTATTGAGTGGCAATGAGCAAAAGCTGTGCGCATGTATGTACCAGATTATTTTTTGTAAATATAATTTTTTACGTCTTTTTTAATTGTTGCTAAATCCAGAGGGACACTTTCATAAAATCTTGTTGCTATTACCAGCCCAGGTGCGCTGTTTCATATGGGATTGTGCATTGTGGAAGGAGGTTTAGCGAGTGACAGACTCAATGATAGATGCAATGGGGCAAAAAAAACTGTTATATGGGCAGAGCAGGGGGGGTGGTTGGCCCTGGAGAACGCAACTCATTCAAAAATTGATCTTGGGATATGAACAGAAATCTGTTTTGTACCTCGAATTAAGGTAGAAGTTGCTCGGACTCTGACAAGAACATTTGAAAAAGGTGGTATAAAGAGCAGGGTTTTAAAGATTTTATCTGGTAAATCCTTGAATCCCAAAGTACTAAATGAAGGGTAAGGCTGTGTGTGTGTGTGTGTGTGTGTGTGTTGGGGGGGGGGGGGGGGGTGGGGGGTGGTGGTGGTGTTCTAGACTCTAGACACATCATGCATGTAATACTTAAAAGCATAACAAAAAAAGAGAGGAAAAAAAAAGATCCTTGGCTCAAAAAATGCAGTTCTATTGAAGTAATGGTGTTGGGGGTGAAATCGTTCAAGTTGATGGGCAATTTCCCCCCAAGCCGGAATTTTTTAATTTGCCATATTTGGCACCAACATCGAACTGTAGGGAAAGAAAATTGAACCAGATTTATTGGTTTTCAATTGGTTTGGGTCAGTCGGTTTTCAGTTTCTTCTAATTTGTTAAAAACCAAACAAGTTAAAGAAAAGAAAACCTATTTCCCTTTGTTTTCCCATTTTTTCTCAGCACCCAAATGCCAAGCGCTAAGAAAACACAACAAAAATATACTAAAAATCATGTATTTTCAGCAAACAAACAACACAAAAATCAAACAAACAACTTACAATTAATCAAGCAAAAAAGAGAAAACGAGATTCAAAGATCATACCAAAATAAGAGACAGGTGATGAGGAGGGAGGTGGCTGCCCTTTCGGTTTTTCAAAAATACAAACCAACAGCAAAACCAAACCCAAACTTAACCAGGAAAAAACTTTAAAAAAAAAAAAAGGATTAAGTTCGGGCAGTTTCGGTTGATATAGTCAATTTGCCATTTTTTTTAAGCCCTAAATTTGAACATAAATAAATGCTGTAGCTCTAAAATTCTTACGACCTTTTTTTTTTTTTTGAACTATTACATACAAGATCTTATAATTTTGTATATCGTGAAAAAAGTTTAGAATTTATAACAAATTTTGGTAGTATTTATCTTTATCATTCGCTTTTTGGTCATATGACAATTTTGATGGCTTATAAAACAAAAAATGTATAAATCCAATTTGTACCTAAACCACAAACACCACTCAATACTGCTTGAAAAATCTCCTACTTCTTTGGAATTGTTTCCATCTTTGGCTGCTATTTATTTACAATTTCTTACTCAAGACAGTCCTTTGTGCATATGTTGTCATAATGCAATCATCATGAGACCTGTGTCATTAAGAGAAGCTGTTAAAAGGAAGTAGCAGAGTTTTTGAGAAGTAGGTAACTTTCAAACAATGTTAAGTGTTGTTTGTGCTTAAGGAGAAAAAATAGATATTTTTAAAAAGTCTTGATAGTATCTAAAGGTTAGTCCCAAATCTTAGGGGTGATTTTTATATTTAACTCTCTTTTTTTTTTTTTTTTTTTCTTAAAGACGAGCTAACATTATGCAAAAAAAAAAAAAAAAAAAAAAAAAAAAAAAAAGAAGAAGAAGAAAGAGAAGAAGAAGAAGACACGTGCAATTTTTCTTTGGAGCTCATGTTTCTTTTGTCATTTTTTTTCCCAGTATACTACCTAAAAAAGAAAAAAAAAATGATATGAACTCGTAAGTAAATTACCATAGAGGAATATGATTATGATGTAAATTGATTATATTGAAAATTTATATAATAATTGCTTGACACTGTCAGCAATTTTTACAAATGTCGACAAAATTACCATGATCCTCAGCATCTAAAGTATGTTTTAAAACCCAAAAAAAAAAAAAAATGTAAGGAAAGAATTAAAATAAGACCAAAGTTTGGCTACATTTTTTTTCTTTTTTGAGAATGAAAGTTTGGCTACAAACTTAGTTGTAATCTTAAGCTACAACTATAAATAAAAAATATTGACATGGTTATATATTTTGAAAATCTGATAGTGGATTGTATATTCTTTATATTTTTAAAACACATATCAAATTTCATGCAAATCGGATATTATTTACTATTCGATTCATAAACTTATGTAGGTGCACAAATCAAACTAATCCAAGTTTGGACAGTGGACCAGCTCAATGAGCACTAAACAATGAATTTATAGAGAGTGGGTGTTTAATCTAGGTTTTTGAGATGATAGATAATACAAAAGTTTGATTAGGTTCTGTGATTTATACACTGCACTGGTATGAGTATGTAACATGGAGTTGAATACATTGATGCCGAGAACGATATTTCTTGGTTCTTTTACCAATTCTTTCTTTCTTCTCCCCCCCTTCTCTCTCTTTTTCCCTTCCCTTTTATAGACCTGACTTTTTTCCTCCAGGTGTTTCCTTTTTAGATACTTGTCCCATCACTCCTTTTTGCTAAGGTCTCTGGTGGTGAAGATAAGATTGAAACCCAACGTTCAGGCGTCACTTCTTCATTAATGCGGCCAGAGAAGCAGGTGTAGAGCCTTAAATGCGGTGATAGCAGCTTTTCCTTTGGCCATAGTCAATCCCTTCCCTTTATTCTTTATTCTTGTTTCCTTAACTCCAGCATCAAAAACCTTCGTCATGGGCGTTATCCAACTACTAGACCATTCACATAGTCCTCGGCGACACCTTGCCGAGGACTGGGTTGTCCTCGGACGTTATATTTCTTAGTGTTTGGGCATGCATGATACTTCTTTTTCTCACGTGACTTTGTAGGTCGGATTGATTATGTCCTCGGATCATCTCAAGATGTAGAGTTGGGCTTCTTTTATTGTGAGGGCCTTTGGGCCGGCCAGATACGCGATTTGGGCCCATGGGTACCACAATAGCCCCTCGAAATCCTTATTTCTATTCTGTTGGAGAGGAATGAGGGTTTCGATATATGCGCACGTAAGGCGATACGCTTCTGACGCTTCGATCTCCTGGACGCGCTTCAATTAAATATTGGCGGCGTTATGTTCCTTGTTTCCAACCGCATGATACTCATCTAACGGATAGGCGCCTTTTGAGGAGGCAGGCGGGAGACTTCCCGCTTTACGTTTTTCCATGAAATAAATATCGCCACTTTAAAGATCTTCTGTTCATTTCAGACTTCGCGCATTGAACCTAACCTTTCCTGCAACCTGCACGCGTCTTCATACCCCTCATCTCTAAGCCGAGGTGACGTAGTTGTTTAAAAGTAAGTTCTTCGACCTTCTGTTTTCATTATTGTTTTTTACTCTTTCGATTGTCACCTTTCTTTGGTCCTCGACTGTTTAAATATTCCAATTTCGTTATAGTGTTTACTCCCTAGTTTTAAGAAATGGGTAGGTTCGCATCCCTAGTGGATACCCCTGAGAAAATAGAAGCCTTTAAAGCCAAATACGAGATCCCACCCGGAGTGTCCGTTAGGTACTGTGGGATGGGGGAGTGGCTCACTAAGAGAGAGACCGATGAGGTGGTGATTCCTATGATAGCGTTTATAGAGGGAGGGATGAGAATCCCTATGATGCCTATTACCATGAACTATCTTAAAACCGCTAGGTTGTCCCCCACACAGTGCGCTCCCAATATGTTTAGGATCTTGGGTGCGGTAGACGTTCTGAACGAGAGGTTAGGGTTAGGTCTCACTCACCATGAAGTAAATTGGGTATATACCCTTCACCATTTGAGAGGGCATACCTACTATCTGAAATGTAGGCACCCAGAAGTCAGATTGATCCAATGCCTTCCCCACTCCAACAAGGGTTTGGACAAGGACTTCCTTATATTGTCCGGGGAGTGGCATGACGGTCTCCACTGTCCGACGACGGAGGGGGAGCCTGGTGAGTCCTCGCGTAGCGTCACATTTAATCAATGATAAATGCACTGTTTCTTTTGTTGATGGTGTTTTTCCTTAATTTGTTTGTACTAACCCGTTTTTTGGACATATGCGCAGATCGTCGTGCGCTTGCACCTCGTGCCAATCTCGTCAACTTTGATCCTCTCGACAAGATCTTGAAGGGCGAGGTGTTTGTGCACTCAGACGGTCAACTTCGCGCCGCCCACCGCATCCTCGGATACACACCCATATCCTCCGCCTTTCAAGAAACCAAGTGTGTCATCAAGGAGAAAGACCCGCGGCTTCCGAGGATAAGTGTAGCGGTCGAGGGCTTTCTGTTACCGCCTGGCGCTCCAGTTCCTCAAGGCGTTCTGATTACCGAGCCTGTCAGGGTTGTCCCGAGAGCTTCTAATTTGGCTACGCCCTCGGCCCGACCTGGATTAGGCGAAGGTTCTACCTCTCAGCTACTCGCCGAGGTAGAAGAGGAAGAAGAAGAAGAAGAAAAAGAGAAAGTAGTTGAGCTCTCGGATTCCGAGGAAGAGTTCGAAGCTTTAGATCCGCTTTTTCCGCCCAGGCATCCCTCTCCTGTTGCCAGATCTCCTTCTTTTACATCCTCGGACGACGACGACCAACCCTTGATAAGGATGGGAATCCATCGTAGACCCAAGCCCAGCTTGAAGGACGTGCTAGAAGGGCAAACTGGAGCACAAGATCCTTCAAAAGTGCCTCCGGAGAAGGCCAAGGATAAGGGTATCGACAAGCTTCCGCCCGTGAGGGTTATTCTACCGCCTTCCCTTAGAATTCAACATCCAGATCCGGCTGACCATAAAAGGAAAAGGGACCAGCAAAAGGGAAAAGAGATAGCCGAGGGGGGTAAGGACGTCCCTGGTAGGGAGATGGAGCAAGAGAGGGGAGGTAAACATGCTCGCCATGTCCACCCGAGGACGGAGAGACGAAATGACCCTCTTGTAGCCTTCCATGCGCCTATTTGGGCCCCTCAGATGCAAGTAGATGATCAGGCGGTCACCGCCGATGCATCCATCAGGGGATCCGACGAGGGCACAGTCGCCTGCATCGCCGATGCTCTGGAGCAGGCACTGCTATTGCCTGAGGACATGGGAGAGCTGCGTAGAATGAGAGATCATAATGTCTTCATGACTCTCAAAAAGGAGTTAGCCATGGTAAGGATTCAAATTGGCCGATCCTCGGCACTTATGCTTTTCTTTACGCTTCTTCTTTCTCTACCCCCTTTTTTTTTTTTATGTAGTGTGCCCTTTACTAACAATGCTTGTACGTAGGCTGTCCAATCTGCCCATAGGGCAGAGGAGATCGCTGCCAGCTCCTACAGAGCGCTAAGGGATGAAGTGGTTAGGCTGGACCACACTAAGAAGATAATGGAGCTTAAAGAGAAGAAGCTCCAAGAGGTGACCGCTAGCCTGAGCAGGGCGGCAAGTGAGCGGTCAGGTCTGGAGGCCGAACTGAAGAGTACCGCCCGACAGGCCGAGGATCAGAGGCTAGAACTCAAACGAGCTAATGAAGACCTCGCCTCGGCCAGATCGCTGGCAGAAGGCCTCGCCAAGGACCTTACAGCATCTGAGGAGGCAAAGGAGGAAGCACTCAAGGCCAAGGAAGAGGCTCTTGCCAAGGCACAAGTAGCCGAGGCAATGGTTGACGAGGCTGAGCATAGCGGGTATGACATGGGCGTGGCCGAAACCACAGAAACGTTCAAAGCCCAAGTGCCGGAGGTCTGTAGGGACTACTGCCTCCAGGTGTGGAAGGAAGCTCTTTCCCAAGCCGGGGTTGATGCTTCCTCTCCTCTATGGAAGGAGGAGAACGCCTACATTCCTCCTGCAATTCGCGTGGCTGCCTCTAGCTCAGCCAAGGATGATTCCCACCCTTCCTCGGCTGGGATTCAA
The DNA here is from genome assembly GCA_032878915.1 of Castanopsis chinensis. Taxonomy (NCBI): domain Eukaryota; kingdom Viridiplantae; phylum Streptophyta; class Magnoliopsida; order Fagales; family Fagaceae; genus Castanopsis; species Castanopsis chinensis. The sequence continues at coordinate 23,359,799 of JAVQMG010000122.1, forward strand.
GTAGACGAGGATGCTGCCGAAAATACTGCCCCTACTACCCAGGCTGAAAATGCACCGCCCCCTCCTGCCCCCAAGGAGGCAACCCCCAACCTTGAGGTTAGTGGGACTGTGGAGCTAATTCTGGCAACTCTGCCCATAGAGCCCAAAGAGAAGGCTGGCGAGTCCTCGGCCTTGGTGGTTTCTCCTGCTGACCCAAAAGACCAGACCCAACCTGAGCCATAATCACCCGTGGCTTGGCTGCTTGCTCTTCTTCTCTCTTCTTCTTTGTTGCTTTTGGCCTTGTATTTTTATTTCTTAATTCCGGTTTTTACTTTATTTCCCTTGTACTTTGACAGTTTGGTTATAAATGTATTGACAAATCTCTCAATTAATGAAAAGGGGTTCCCAATTTAAATTGCTGTTCTATATTACGTTTGGTGTTGATATCTTGTTTCCTTGCTATGCATGTAATATTGCTATACTATCGGCTTGTCTCTATAGCATGTACTTATACCTTTTTGCCCTTAGGCAAGGAAATTTTAGGCAACTTACATACGTGCGAATGCTTTAAGTAATGATTGCTAACTTTTGCTTATACTTAAGGACAAACAACACACTAAAAAAGAAATACACTAACGGGGAATCCGTTTGCTTGGGACTTGCTTAAAAGTTATTTCCATGATAACATGTTGAAAAGAGAGCTTAACAACATATTTTGCATTTGGACTAACAGTACTTCAAGCTTTGCGCTTAGTACTTAACATCAATTTAAGACCCGTTCACTTAGTGACTCCAATGCTGTTTCCATATCAAGGGGAAAGATCCGAGGTAACCTTACTTCTCTACTCTAAATTAAGATAGAGGATCTGTTGATCCGATATAACCTTAATAAGAATTGAAGTAAGGTAGAGGATCCGAGGACCCGGTATAACCTTAATTAAATTTGGACTAAGGTAGAGGATCCGAGGACCCGACGTAACCTTAGTTTTTTGTTCTAAATTAAGATAGAGGATCTGATGACCCGGCGTAACCTTAATTGAACTTCGAATAAGGTAGAGGATCCGAGGACCCGGCGTAACCTCACTTTTTTGTTTTAAATTAAGATAGAGGATCTGATGACCCGGCGTAACCTTAATTAAATTTAGACTAAGGTAGAGGATCCGAGGACCCGGCGTAACCTTAGTTTTTTTGTTCTAAATTAAGATAGAGGATCTGATGACCCGGCGTAACCTTAATTGAACTTCGAACAAGGTAGAGGATCCGAGGACCCGGCGTAACCTCACTTTTTTGTTTTAAATTAAGATTGAGGATCTGATGACCCGGCGTAACCTTAATTAAATTTAGACTAAGGTAGAGGATCCGAGGACCCGGCGCAACCTTAGTTTTTTTTGTTCTAAATTAAGATAGAGGATCTGATGACCCGGCGTAACCTTAATTGAACTTCGAACAAGGTAGAGGATCCGAGGACCCGGCGTAACCTCACTTTTTTGTTTTAAATTAAGATAGAGGATCTGATGACCCGGCGTAACCTTAATTAAATTTAGACTAAGGTAGAGGATCCGAGGACCCGGCGTAACCTTAAGCACGACAGAATTAATGGTACAAAAATGATAAGAGTAGAATGACAAAAGCACTTTTCATTAATAATAATATCGTCTCAAATTACTTACATTCCAGGGATGGGGTATAGCTTTTTCATCTAAGTCGGCCAAGTAGTAAGCTCCTATTCCAGCTATCGCCGTGATGTGATACGGTCCTTCCCAATTAGGTCCAAGCTTTCCCCATGCTGGATTTTTGGTGTTCCCCACCACTTTCCTCAGCACCAAGTCCCCGAGAAGAAGAGGTCTCGAGTTTACATTGGAATCATATCCCTGCTTCAGTTTTTGTTGGTAGTAGGCTAAGTGAATCATGGCAACCTCTCTCCTTTCTTCAATTAGGTCGAGGCCTTTTTCTAGCAGTCTGTCATTGCTTTCCGGAGTGAAGGAGCTTGTCCTCATCGTTGGAAAACCAGTCTCCAAGGGAATAACAGCCTCGGCGCCATAAGTCATCGAGAATGGCGTCTCTCCCGTTGATCGGCGGGGTGTGGTCCGGTACGTCCACAGAACGTGGGGCAGCTCCTCCACCCACCTCCCTTTAGCGTCCTCCAACCTCTTCTTCAGTCCGTTCACTATAACTTTGTTAATAGCCTCGGCCTGCCCATTCCCTTGCGGATAAGCCGGAGTGGAGTATCTATTGATTATGCCGAGGCCACAACAATATCGCCTGAACGCCTTGCTGTCAAACTGCAAACCATTATCGGAGATGAGGGTATGAGGGATACCGAATCGAGTGACGATATTCTTCCATACGAATTTCTTCACATCAACATCCCTGATATTCGCCAGGGGCTCGGCCTCTACCCACTTAGTAAAATAGTCAGTGCCGACAACCAAATATCTTCGGTTCCCAGGCGCCTTTGGGAAAGGACCCACAATGTCTAGACCCCACTGTGCAAAAGGCCAGGGACTCGTCAGAGGATTAAGCACACCCCCAGGCTGGTGGATGTTTGGTGCGAATTTTTGACATTGGTCACACTTCTGCACATAACTTTGAGCTTCTCGCTGCATGTTTGGCCACCAATACCCCTGTGTTAGGGCCCTGTGAGCCAAAGATCTTCCTCCCGTATGACTTCCACAGATTCCTTCATGTAACTCTTCCAAAAGTAGCTCTGTCGCTTCAGGGTGCACGCATAACAGGTACGGGCCGGAGAAAGATCGTCTATAGAGCTTATGATCCCCGGCCAACCAAAATCGGGAGGCTTTTCTTCGTATCTTGTCCGCCTCGACTTTATCCTCGGGTATAACATCATCTTTTAGGAAGTACATAATGGGGTCCATCCAGCTAGGCCCCACTCTAATCTGGTGCACACGGATAACACTTTCCATCATTTTCGAGGGTTTAGGTAAGTCTTCAACCAGGACAATCTGAGGTAGTCCCTGTGCTGATGACGTGGCAAGAGTTGCTAGGGAATCGGCATGCGTGTTGTCGCTTCTAAGGACATGGGACAAAGTAAAGGATTCGAACTTGCGTTGTGTAGTTTTGACTTGATTCAAATAATCCTGCATCCTCGGATTTCTGGCCTCTACCTTTCCATCTACTTGACCCACAACTAGCTGAGAGTCTGAGAACATTTGCACAATCTTTCCCCCCAACCTGTGGACCATATCCATTCCTTTCAGCAAGGCTTCATACTCGGCCTCATTGTTAGTAGCCGAGAATCCCAGTCTTAAGGACTTTTCCAGTGTGAGACCTTCTGGGGTCGTAATTACCACCCCCACTCCGGATCCTCTTTGATTAGCAGCCCCATCAACATAAACAGTCCACACCGCGAGACCTTTACACGCAACCATGCCAACTGATTTTTCATCAATGTCCTTGTTGATCACACTATCTTCTATTATGGGTTCAGCAAATTTCGCAACGAGATCAGCCAACACCTGACCCTTTATTGCTGTGCGGGGCATGTACTTAATATCAAAAGAGCCCAAGATGGTTCCCTATTTTGCAATCCTGCTGGTATAATCCGCACTCCGGAGTATAGCCCTTAGTGGAAGCTGAGTCAAAATAACCACCGTATGGGACTGGAAGTAATGAGGGAGCTTACGTGTGCCATGCACCACGGCAAGGATAGCCTTCTCTAATGGTGGGTAACGTACCTCGGCTTCATGTAGAGACTTGCTCACATAGTAAACTGGCTTTTGTATGTCCCCGTCAACCCTTACTAGCACCAGACTAACGGCGTGGGTTGCCACCGCGATATATGCGAATAGGACCTCGTCGGCCTCGGGCCGAGACATGATAGGAGGGTGGGCAAGATATTCTTTAAGCTGCTGAAAGGCAACAGCACACTCTTCTGTCCATTCAAACCCCTTCCATTTGTTTAACAGTTGGAAGAACGGTCTACACCGATCAGCAGATCTTGAGATAAATCGGTTGAGAGTCGCCGTCATTCCAGTTAACCTCTGCACTTCCTTCAGATTCCGAGGCGGCTGTAAGTTGTCGATGGCCTTGACCTGAGCGGGGTTGACCTCAATTCCTCTATGCGTCACCATGTAACCCAAAAATTTGCCAGACCCTACACCAAAGGAACATTTGGATGCGTTGAGGCGTAACTTGTGCTTCCTTAGCGTTTGAAAGGTGTCGTCGAGGTCGGGTATGTGAGCCGAGATAGTCTTACTTTTAACTACCATGTCATCTACGTACACCTCAATCGTTTTTCCCAGTTGCGGTTCGAACATTCGCGTCATCATTCTTTGATAGGTAGCCCCAGCATTCTTCAAGCCGAAGGGCATCACCTTATAGTGGTAGTTCCCTATGGGTGTGACAAAGGCTGTCTTTTCTTGGTCTTCTGGAGCTAAGGGTATTTGATGATAACCTTGGACAGCATCCAGAAAGCTCATCCGAGGATGCCCTACAGTAGCATCCACCAACTGATCTATGTGGGGCATTGGGAATGAATCTTTTGGGCAAGCCTTATTCAAGTCTGTAAAGTCCACGCATACCTTCCATTTTCCATTCTTCTTTTTTACCACTACCGTATGGGCTAACCACTCTGGATAAAACACTTCCTTAATGGTCCCTGCTTTCTTGAGTTTTGCCACCTCTTCTTTAACGGCCTCGGCGTGCTCTCTAGATGAACGCCAAGGTGGTTGCCTTCGTGGCACAGCGGCCGGGTTAACATTGAGGTGGTGACAAATAAACTCCGGATTGACTCCTGGTGCTTCGTAAGCATCCCATGCAAACACATCGATGTTTCGCTTCAAAAATGTGACCAGATCTTCTTTCTCTTGTGGGGGTAATTGACTTCCTACTTGGAAGAATCTCTCTGCATCATCTGCGATAACCACTTTCTCCAAATCTTCACAGCCCGGTCCTTCAATCTCGGCTTCATTTGGCTCGGCCGAGGATACTGACTGCTACAAATCCCTTTCGGCCGGGGTTTGAGACTCTTGTCTCGTCTGATGTGTAATGGCCGCTGTTATACATTGCCTCGCCATAGACTGGCTGCCTAGTATTTCCTCAACCTTATCCTCATACGGGAATTTCAGCTTGACGTGCAGAGTTGATGACACAGCACCTAAGGCATGCAGCCATGGTCTTGCCATTATGGCTGTGTAAGGGGAGTAGGCATCTACTACGATGAAATCCACGTCCACTACCACTGGTCCTGACTGTACAGGTAACCTAATTAGCCCCTTTGGAATAACAGCCTTCCCTTCAAAGCTTATTAATGGGGAGTCATAAGCCATGAGATCTTCGAACCTCAAATTGAGACCCTTAAACAAATCTGGGTACATGATGTCAGCCCCACTCCCTTGGTCAACCATTACTCTCTTCACATCGTAACCCCCTATCCTTAACGTAATGACCAGCGCATCGTCGTGCGGTTGAATAGTGCCAATCTTGTCTTCGTCAGAAAATCCCAGTACAGGCAGAGGATTCCTCTTGATCCTCTTCGTCTCAGAATTGAGGTCCTCGGCGGTGGGACGTAGTACTGACATTATTCTGGTAGGGCAAGACCCCGTCCGACCTGGCGCCGCAAAGATAACATTGATTGTGCCCAAGGGAGGTCTTACATTGTTACTGCCTTGGTTCATGGAGCCAGATTGGGTACCTGGTTCATCAGGTCGATTCACAAATTGTCTTAATTTCCCTTCTTTGACCAGCTGATCCAAGTAATTCCACAAGTTCCTGCAGTTCTCTGTGGTGTGGCCTTTATCCTGATGGTAATTACAATAGAGGTTCTGGTTACGCTTTATAGGGTCTCCGATCATCTTACTGGGCCATCTAAAATAAGGTTCTCGGCAGTTCCTTTCCAACACCTGCTGCACCGGCTCACGAAATACGGCATTCACTGTCTGGGGCGGGGCCGACCTAGTCTGGCTAGTGAAATCTCTCCTCGGCCACTTGCTACCGTATCTTTCCGCCTTGAAATCCCTATTCTCCTGGGGGATACTTTTCATCTTTTCTTTACCCTGCTGTTGATCCTCCTCAACCCTCTTATACTCATCGATACGATCCATGAGCCGACGAACAATTTTTACCGGTTTCTTGGTCAAAGACTTCCTTAGATCATGCTCAACTGGAAGACCAACCTTAAAGGTGTTGACCGCCACCTCATCGAAATCACCATCTATTTCATTAAACGCTTCCCAGTATCTGTCCGAGTAGGTTTTCAACGTCTCGCACTCTCCCATAACCATGGACAATAACGAGTCTAGAGGCCGAGGTACTCTACTGCACGTAACAAAGCGGGACCCGAATGCCATTGTAAGTTCCATGTATGAATCAATGGAGTTCGCCTTTAAGCTGTTGAACCATCTCATTGCAACGGGCCCTAGACTGGAGGGAAAGACTTTACACATCAAGGTCTCGTTCTGAGAATAAACCGCCATGCGTTGATTGAAATGGGTTACGTGCTCCACCGGGTCTGTTTTGCCATTATAAATGGTGAAGTTTGGCTGCGTGAACCGACGGGGTAGTTTTCCCCTTTCAATACGATGTGTGAAGGGTGATTTGGAGAGCTGGAGCAATGCCTTTCCCATGGCATCGCTACCCGAGCCCCTGTGATTCGTCCCTCTACTTCCTCTGTTGCGAACACTTTCTTCTTGGTACGAGAAAGTTTCTGTGGGGGGAGTTCTTGACCTCGGCCTATAGCCACTGTCCTGAGAGTCATCTGATGAAGGGCCAGATATGGAGGGAGTCCTTTTCCGCTCTGCTCGACGCAGCTTCCTCTTCAGCTGGTCAATTTCTCTCTGCATGGCCCTAGTGTTATTTTCTCCAGAGCCCCTGCTTCTGCCCCGTGAGCGGTTATCAGCTGTTCGCCCCGAGTGCACACTGCCCTCTCGATCTCCCATTTGCTCTACCTGTTGTAGTGGATCCTCGTGCTGAGATCCTAGAGACTCTGCATGGGCTGGATTCAAATCTGTCATCACGTTATCTGTCACTAAAACGCAAGATCCCCACAGACGGCGCCAATTGTAGGTGCACAAATCAAACTAATCCAAGTTTGGACAGTGGACCAGCTCAATGAGCACTAAACAATGAATTTATAGAGAGTGGATGTTTAATCTAGGTTTTTGAGATGATAGATAATACAAAAGTTTGATTAGGTTTTGTGATTTATACACTGCACTGGTATGAGTATGTAACATGGAGTTGAATACATTGATGCCGAGAACGATATTTCTTGGTTCTTTTACCAATTCTTTCTTTCTTCTCCCCCCCTTCTCTCTCTTTTTCCCTTCCCTTTTATAGACCTGACTTTTTTCCTCCAGGTGTTTCCTTTTTAGATACTTGTCCCATCACTCCTTTTTGCTAAGGTCTCTGGTGGTGAAGATAAGATTGAAACCCAACGTTCAGGCGTCACTTCTTCATTAATGCGGCCAGAGAAGCAGGTGTAGAGCCTTAAATGCGGTGATAGCAGCTTTTCCTTTGGCCATAGTCAATCCCTTCCCTTTATTCTTTATTCTCGTTTCCTTAACTCCAGCATCAAAAACCTTCGTCATGGGCGTTATCCAACTACTAGACCATTCACATAGTCCTCGGCGACACCTTGCCGAGGACTGGGTTGTCCTCGGACGTTATATTTCTTGGTGTTTGGGCATGCATGATACTTCTTTTTCTCACGTGACTTTGTAGGTCGGACTGATTATGTCCTCGGATCATCTCAAGATGTAGAGTTGGGCTTCTTTTATTGTGAGGGCTTTTGGGCCGGCCAGATACGCGATTTGGGCCCATGGGTACCACAACTTATTTTTTATGTAGTTTTATACTACAAAAACTTGAAATTTAGATATTTGATTAATGACATAGCTTTTGATTTTTGATATTCTTGAAATTCTGCCAACATGAAGGATATAAGAAGAAAACATAATCCAATAGTGGATTTGTCAAAATTTATATTCAATAAAAGAAATATATATATATTAAGTGGCGTTGTAGCCTTTAGTCTACAACTAAGTTTGTTACCAAATTTTGTCCTAAAAAAAATGCAAAACAGGTATAATGGAAAAATGGATTTTAGGATTAATTGCACTCTTGAAAAATAAGTAATATATTTAATCATGCTATACTCCCTACTTAATTAGTAATATACAAATTTCCCTTATCATTACTAAATTCGGTTAAATTAAAAAATCTAACAGATTTTTTTTTTCTTAAAAATTGTGCATTATTCATATTGTAATACCCATCAGACCGTGAAAATTCAAAAACTTTTATCAATATCATCAAAAACAATTTTCTTTAGTGTTAGGGTCTATTTGAATCCTGCTTATTTTGCTGAAAATTGAAAATAAAAAAATAAAAAATAAAAAAGTTATTGTTCACAATGAAGTTACTGTTCATAAATATAAATGTAATGTTGATGGACTATGAATAGTGCAAGAGGCACTGTCCAGGGAAAAAAAAATCGCAAAATGTAGGATGCTTTTTAGCTATCCAATCGCTCATTTAGTTTATTTCATGTGAAATATTTTTTTTCCTCAATAAATGAAAAATCCCCCAAAAGAAGTGATGAGGGGATAAAAATGCTTGAAGTCACAAATATGAGTTGTTAGATAGAAAGGGGACATTAGTGGCCTGTTTGGATGGAGGGAGAAGGAGGAAGAGTGAAGGAGAGTAGGGTAGAATTGGCTAAAAATAAACTAATTTTGTACTAAATGTACTCTATTCTTACCTCTCCTCTCTCCCTTCAATCCAAACGAACCATAGGATTAGTGATGTGGTAGATAGGGTAGAGTATTCCTTTGAATGATATTGACGGTGATGGGGCCAAATTTGCCAATCAACTCTCCCAATTCCTTTGATTGCCAACTCAAAAACCAATTTTCATAGGGAGGCGCCTTAGCCTGGGGGATTTGACTAATTTGATACCATATGTATTGCAGTAGAGAAAAGAAAAGAAAAAAAAACAAAAAAAAAAACAGGGAAACAGGGAATGAAAAAAAAAATCCTTTTTCCTTTATTTTTTTGTTTATTTTATTTTTAAATTTGATCCATTTGAACTCAAATTAAAATTAATATTTGTGTAATTTTGACTACTGAAAATGAGTTTGAGCATCTTAATTTGAGAAACAGAATATAAATTTTAAAAAAAAAATTCAATTTAACCTAATTTTCTAAAGATAAGGGACAATTTGTATATATTACTAATTTAATTTTAACCCACAATAATTAATTAATTAAGGGGAAAAGTACAATAAAAAATAAAAAATAAAAACGCGTAATAAAAACGCACATTGTCGTCCCACTATATAACGGTAACCCTTCTCTCACAGTCACTGTCTATCGCTCCTTTTTCAAAACCAAAAAAAAGTCTCGGTGTCTCTCTCTCTCTGCCTGTCGCTTCAGTTCTGTTCAGGTAGGTTTCTTTCACTCTTTTTTTATTTTTTGCTTGATGATATAATCTGAATTTCAAATTTATGGTTTTTACGCTTGTTGTGTTTATGCGATCAAAATTAGGGTAGCCTTGATCGTTTTATTATCTGGGTTTGCTTTAATTTGCCAAATAAAAGGGAAATTTTGTTGCTTTTCATTCTATATGGTTCTTATTGTGGGCGATTTGGGTTAGTTCTATTACTAATTCTCTGGTTTATTTTCCTCTTTCGTGTTAATATTAAATGGGTCGCTTTTATTTTTTTTAAAACTATCTGGGTCTGTTTTGATTTAGTCAAACATCTATTAGTTGTTTCAATTTTCACTTTACCTGGGTTTTGGGTTTTGTTTAATATTATTTCCTTTTAATGTAAATAGATTATTCAGGGGGGTTTCTTTACTTTTCCCCTTACCATTTTCTGTTTGGGGTTTTCATATTTGTTTTTAAATTTACGGGGCTGTTTATTAACATTGTGTGGCTAAATTTCAGGTTTATATTCTGCACCAAATGCCTCTAGTTTATCTCAAGAGCAAGCATGCATCAATCATTTGGTGCAATTTTAGCTTCGTGAACAGGGGGAGGCTCTGGTGTTCTTGGAAGATATTGTTTCGGCATTGGACTTGACTGATTTCTTTTGTTACTGTGTCATTCTCATTGCATTGCATTGTTGGGAAAAGGGATTGGCTATTTGTTGATTAAGGTACAGCAGATTACGAATTGTTATTCTTCACTCCTCGTGAGGAAATTGGATACTGGGAATCAAAGTTATGGAATCAAGTAGCTCCGGTTTGGATTTTGAATTCCCTTTTGAGGAATCTACCATTTACTCAGACTTGGGAGATTTGGGCTACACAGCTGGTCCAATTGAAGATGGATACGATTTGTCCACTGGTTCTCCAGACAATTGTCTTTACATGAGTGATCTCGAGAAGCCTCTGAATTTTGCTCCTGAAGCTGGTGAATCTCATCATGTTCCAAGTAACGGCCTCTATGCTGGATACAATGATTATACTGATGCAGAGCTGTTTCCTAGCAATTCTTGCGGTGCTGCTCAGCTCATATCTTTGTCAGATCTGTCTGATCCACTGCCACAGAGACCTTGTGGGTTTATGGTGAGCTTTTGAAATCTCTACTGACCTTTTTATATCAAGCTTCATACCTTTTCCATTCCCATATTTGCTTGTTCCCCACTTGTATTTTTGAACAATAAAGAGAGTGTTGCTTGTGAATAAACAAATATTGGTTATCAAGGTTCTGAATTTGTATTTCCAGAAAAAGAGCTTCTGATGCAAGAATTCCTTTAATTGACCCTCTATCCTTTTGATGTGCTATTTTCCATATAAAATTTGAATTTACATTTTAAAACATTTGTCAATTGGAGAGAAGGTGTACTTTACCCCTGAAAGTTGATAATATCATTTATGAATGAAAAGTTGTTGAACTAAATGGCTTCACCTTAATTTATAATATAATTTGGGAGGCTGAAGCTGCTGAGTTCCCTTTACTATGATTGCATTTAACATATTTTTCTGAAGCTTTGCTAGCTAATGTTCTTTGAAGTTTTAATCTTTTCTAATGTAGAATTTTACAAATTTGCAGAATGTCAGTCATAACGGAGCTATTGAAGCAGCATTTCCTTTTGATGTATCTGAAATTATTGAACAGTTGGGAGATCTGGGCAATGCATCTGGACTTAGTCATAAAGAAACTGCTGAAGCCGCATTTCTTTTTGATGTATCTGAAATTATTGAAGAGTTGGGAGATCTGGGAAATACATCTGGGCTTAGTCATAACGAAACTTCTGATGCAGCATTTCCTTTTGATGTTTCGGAAATTATTGAAGAGTTGGGAGATCTAGGCTATAAATCTGGACTTAATCATAATGGAACTGCTGACACTCCATTTCCTTTTGATGTAGCTGCAATTATTGATGAGTTGGGAGATCTGGGAAATACATCTGGACTTGTTCATAATGGAACTATTGAAGCAGCATCACCATTTGATGTATCTGAAATCTTAGAAGAGTGGGGAGATCTTTGCAATACATCTGGTCTTGGACATAATTTCTCCACTTGTTCTCTGGATGATTGTATTAACATAGAGGATCTCGAGAAGCTACTGAGTTGCCTTGCTGAAGCTGATGAATCTCAACAAACGGTCTGTTCAAACAAAAAATATAGAAAAAGGAAAAGGAAAGAAAGAAATTGAAAGATATATTATGTATTAAGAGGGTGAACAAGGTCGTGCGTTGTAGCGATGAGTGAAAAGAATGTGATATTTACGAGTTTGGAGGCTTCGAGGCCTGTGATAAGAGGCGGACAAGGTTCAGCATTTGAAAGGTGGCCTGCTGTTCCTTTTTGGTCTCCACTGTTCGCTTTTTTTTTTTGATGAATGGTCTGCACTGTTTGCTTCTATCCCTCCATCATAAAGTTGCCAGAAAAGTTCTTGCGACTGTATAATGATTGAATCATGCACAATTTTTCCATTTTTCTTATTTTCTTAAATTTGAATAATGTATAATTGTTTTATTTTTCTTTTGTTAAATTTGAATCGTGTAGAGTTGTTCAAGTTGTTAAAAATTTGCCATTAATTTTTTTTCATATGAAAAAAATCTAATAAAACTATTTTATAGATTTTTTATGTTAGATTTTTTTTTACTAATTGATTGCAATCTTAATGGCAATTTTTTAAATAGAATAGGACAATGAGTTTAAATTGAAAAAATTTAATACTTAGATGATTCAATTGAAAGTAGGGTTCAATTTGCATTTTAGCCATACACGCGCGTGTATATATATTTCTTTTTTCTTTTTCTTTTTTTCAAAATATCAATATTCAAAGAAAGAACTCTAGAAACTAGTAATTTCAGCCGCTTTGACTTGATTCAAAATCTTAACAAATTTTGAAACTAGTAAATATAATCAAAACTTGAGGACCCAAGAAACACCCAAACAAAGTCCGTTCAATCAAATAGACTATTGAGAGGAAAAAACCAAAAACATAAACACGCAAAAAAAAAAAAAAAAAAAAGCCTCTTAGTGTTTGCTAGTTTAAAGGGAAATACTTTTTTCCTCAATAAATGAAAAATCCTCCCCAAGAAAAATCTTGAAGTGATGAGAAAATAAAAGGTAAAATTTGAAATCACAAGTGTATGTTATTATTCTAGATAGAAAGAGGGCCTTAGGGTTAGTGATGTAATGAATAACTGTTGATGGTTGTTTTCATGAGACATTTTTACAAGCTCGATTCAACCAAGCCCGACTTCTTTGTAGGCCTAATTTATGTATTATATTATATTTTTCTAAGCATAGTCCAAGCCCATGTTATCAGGGAAATTGCGGGAGTGTGGTTTGGAGAGTATGGATTGGTTTTTTTTGGACATTTTGCAAGAGCCTAGCCCATCCATGCTACCAAGTAGGTTAGGGACACTAGTAGCACCTTAGGCTCATGGAAGAGGCCTTGTTTTGAGCACTAACCTTTTTTTGCCTCTAAATCATCGTTGACTGTTGACTCTCATTGGCCAACTTCAACTGCTAGCACTCACTTAGATGAGCATTCCAATTTCCAAGAGTTTGAAATGACAGAGAAAGGCAACCAATGAGAGCAAACCAATCATTTCCTAAACCATGCTAAAAGCATGTCATACTCTTCATTAAACAAAAACCAACCCAACGCAAGACACCAAATTAGTGCTATAGGGGATAAAAGTCTCTTCTATTGCCAAAAACCAATCATTATGAGCACGCAAAACTCAATATGAAAGGCTTCCCTAAAGTTCAAAAATGGCTAGCCACATTTTACCTTTAGAGACTCTAGAGTAAAAACTCATTTAGTAAGTAAAGATTCTCACCATTTTGAAACTTGGGAGTGGAAATATTGGTAAAGAGGAACCTTCCCTCTCTCCCTCACGACCTTTCTCAATTTCCTTTTCTTACTATTTGTGAGTCAAATTTTTAGACCTAAAGTACTAATTGTATTTTATTTTTATTTTTTTAATTATTGTAATTTTGATTTTGCTCTTATTAAAGAACCATTAGCCTTTTTTTCATCACATATTTGGAATCTTGGACTTAACTTTCCATGAATAGTCACTTCTAAAGCATGCAAAAGGAGTTTTGGGCCTATCTTGAATTTTTGCTTTTATCGCAAAAACATCTCGGACAATAGGGCAATTTTTTAACGCCTTTGATCAAGCCTTGCTATTAACTTCACCAACTTTGGGGACTCCTTTGATCATAGTTATTCGGATCACACATTGACTCGGCCTATGAGCTGGGTCATTGGGTCACTGGTTTAATCAGTAGGTCATTTGTCGAACCGCAAGGTCAAATAAAAAATTTTAAAAATTAAATATATATAAAATTAAGTTTGAGAAATTATAACTTGAATATGTAGATTAAAAAAAAAAGAAAAAAAAAGACATATGCCTAAATTAAACTCACCATTATAATTCAAAATCAATGTTTCATAAGTAATAGCATTAGAAATTCTTTAAAATTCACAAGGAAAACAAACAAACGTCATAAGATTGCAACAAAGTCTTTGCTAAAGAAAATCTTGTTACATGTCTAAAAATTGTGTATATTAAATAAATAAAAAGGAAAATCTCAAACTCTAATGTGTATTTCTCTCAGTTTGTCACACACTCACACTGTACACGACAAAAAAAAAAAAGATGTTTAAACTAAAAAGCAATCAAGCAATAAAGTATATATATATATATATATATATATATATATATATAAAACCTAAACAAAAGAAGATAGTTGGTGGCATAGAGTTATATGGTCATACCTACATGCTAAGTGTTGGCCAAGTACATCTGTTTAGACTTCAAAGCATAAAACAATTTATGCACAGTAGCAGCCTGTAGCAGTAGGTTTTGAGAATTATGAAAAGTGAAACAATGCTTTTTGGATTTTTTAAGGTTTTCTCTTGTTTAAATTATCATGTTATCACATATTTAAATAATAAAAGATTCAATAAAGTGGATCTATTAATGTAAATTTACATAATTCACAGAGCCGGCCAGGTTAATAAAACCCAACCGGGTCACATGGGTTGCTTAAAACCCACCGAGTTGCTTAGGTTTTGACTGGGTCACATACTTTTCCAATCCAATTGATATCCTAGCCCGGTCAATGCACGGGGTCACTGGTTCCACCGGCTAGACTGGGCCAGGTTTAAAAACACTGCCTTTGATTGCTTAAAATCTATTATTTTTTTAATGCATATTAATTTCTCTCTCTATTTTTATACCAGCACCTTTCACATTGCTCCTCTTTGCCAACCCGAAGTTTGCAACTTTTGCATCTAACACATTTACAGTAGGCACTAACAGGACATTATGACACGATATAATACAAAAATCAATCGTCATGTACATGCTTCAACCCAATCAAAATAGTGTGCAATTCCTAATTACAAACTCAGGCAACAAAAAAGCAGAACCAATTTTCTTAATCAAGTCAGCCAAGCTTCCTCCCGAAGCAAATTCAAGAAACACATTTTCAATGATATTTGGACACCCTTTTAGAGTCTCAATAATTCATTCTTCATTGAAACTCAAGCAACACATTATTCGTAGTTTGTTACGAGTTTCCTCCAATATTTCAGTAAATTTTCTTGTAAAAAATGATGTAATCTTTAGTGGACAATATTAAAATATAATAAGACTGATGTAAAAGTAAAAGTAAATATATACTTCTATCATTTTCATTTTATTTGGTTGCACTTTCCTTTTTACATATCTAGTGTGTAGTCTCGTATATATGCATAGATACAATTAAAAACAATCACAATTATATGGTTCAAATTATAACTTTTTTTTAGAAGAGATTCAAATTATACATGGTATTAGCTTATGACAGGCCACAAATGCGTTGACCCCTTGTGATAACTTAGATTAATTAAATTAGCCCAGTTATTAATTAATCAAATTAACATGCAATATTATGTGGCAGCACAAACAAATCACCGAAACTAAGTTATGCAGCGGAAAATAAATAACACGGTGATTTGTTCACGAATGTGGAAAACCCTTACGGCAAAAACCCCACCGGGTGATTTAAGATCACCACTCCCGAAACTCCACTATTATCACAACAAGCAGTTACAAGTAAGGAATCCCAGTACCTCACCAACCTACAGTTGAACTCTTACCCCAATACCCAATTGGACTTGTTCTGTAGTGACAGTTTCTCCTTTCAATGCACGGCTCCCAAGTACGTGACTAACCAATTTGATGCGCGGATCTCAGTACGCGGCTTACTCCTTTGCACGAATCCCAGTACGTGACTCACTTACCAACTTGAGGAAGAAGAATGTTGGCTGCAAAGTTCTTCACTTCATACACACGATGAAGATCAAGAAGCACTTGGTTACAAAACCCTAAGGCGCAAAGACGCAGTAGCTTCTTTTAGAGAGAATAAGGCTTCGGTCACCTTTTGCATATGTTCTCCTTGTATTCTCTTATGTGACGGCCTCAAAAATATGCCTTATATATGCCTAGGGTTGTGAGAAAAGAAACCCTACACAAATACAAAAGCCTGGCCCAAAAATCAGATCTGGAAAATTGAATTCCCGTAACCTCGATAGATACCTCGATCGATCGGGCAGCTGTCGAGCCTCATTAAATCTCGATAGATACCTCGATAGATAGCTCGATAGATAGCTATCTGTCCAGCAGCTATCCGCCAGGTGTCCAGCTTTAGTACACACTTTTTCTTCACTTGTTTCTTGGTCCAATCTTCATGGCTTTAATACTAGACTTGAACAACATGTTCTTTGAAGTATTAAAGACATCCTAGATCTATCCAAATACAAGTAAAGTGCGTTTTGTCAAAGGATTAGCCAACTACATAAAATAGCGACATATGTTAACAAACTTGAACTACATATGTCCTAACAATCTCCCCCTTTGGCAATCCGTGACAAAACCACAACATACAAATGAAGATATGAGAGAAGTCATAAATCACTCAACTCATATTCACTTGTTAAATACAATAAAATCTACCCTAACACAAACTCTTGAAAAACTTTGCAAGAAGAGAGTTCATGGCATGGAAGACTTTGACAACCTGTATTTCTGAAACACTTTAAACAAAACACATCAAGGCATCTTTGTGTGAAGCAGAAATAATAGATTGTATACAAATAAAGAAACATGTGTATAAAGATAGAAAAGAAACAACACATGTAGAGATAGGTGAAGAAAACATACATCATCATATATATACCACTTGATAAATACCATGTTGTATGTAAAAATGGTCACAAGACCTAGGTACATAAACAAGGAGATAAACACTCCCCCTAACAAGATGAAACACAACTCCCCCTTACAAGGGCATGTATTTCTCCCCTTAACTTGTAGAATCTTAAAGAAAGAAACCACAAATTCTCCAATTTCTCCCCCTTTTTGTCACGATTGACAGAGGGTACTGAGAAACATAAAGATGATCAAGGATGATCAAGGGGGAACAAAGAATCCATAAAAATGCATGAATGTAATGAAACAATATGCTATGGATGACAAGAAAAGAGAGACATGCAAAAAATGTAAAAAAAATGCATGCAGAGAATCTCGATTGATCGAGAGGTATCGAGGAGCTATCGAGCAGACCTCGATGGATCGAACAGCTATCGAGAAGCTATCAAGGAGACAGAAACTTTCTCGATCTATCCACCTAGCTATCGAGAGGTGTCGAGATTGCGATAACATGCAACTGAAGATCTCGACAGATAAGCCAGGTATCGAGAGGTGTCGAGGATGTGTCGAGATGGCTTAAAAACAGTTTTTCAAGAAGAGAAAAACACAGATGTGAATGCAATCATGCATACAACTCAACCAAAGATCCAAGCAACACATTTAACTCTCAAAAACATCTCTCAACAAGAATTTTGATGCACATGTATCTCAAAACACGCACACACACACTAAACAAGTCTAACCAATTTTATATTTCAAAAACAAGTCCAGACAGTTTAGTGAGCATACATTAACGCATATAAACCTTGTGATGGCCAAATCACATTGTACCTGCACATGTATCAAGAATAGCAAAGAGTATTGTGTGTCGTGTGTGAAAACATCGCAAGATTGCATATGTGTCTCAATGTTATGACGATTTGAGATATGAGAAAATCACCTTAACTCACACACAATCATAACCGTTTGATGGGGACTATCACCTTCGAGGTATATCATATAACTCCCACATCTCCTAGAAAACACGCTTGCAATCATATTTTAAAGCATTTTTGATCTTTTTGCTTTTTATATCTTTGCATATTTTCTTTTTAACAAGCATATCATGCATGGGCATACAAGAGAAAGAAAAGAAATACCTAATTATAAAAAGCTTTTGACACTGCACTTTTGCTATGCCGAAGCATACAAATGTCATTGACATTGCACTTTTGCTATGCCGAAGCATACAGATGTCATATTATGATTGGCGAGTAACAGTGGTGAGATGGTTATTTATGCCTTTCTCTTGGGATTTTCTAGTTCAACCCGTCAAAAAGAGTGATACGAGTGTTAAGAATGAGAGATCACTTAACCTTACTCATCACAAACAAAGAGTTACAAAGCTCACTTGCTTAGTTATGCAGAAGAATGCTCATCTAAGCTACAGGTGATACAAAGTTTAGAAAACTCTGTTTCAATGGCCATTTCAAAAGTTCACATGAACTAATGTACACAAACACACTGTTTTTGTAATTTTCTGATTTTTCATTTTTTTTTTTTTTTTTGAAAACAAAACAAAATAAAAACTAAACAACCACACAAAAACAGACAAACATCATGAATGCATGAAAGAAGGATGCATATGCATGAAAGCAAGAAAAGAAATGCAAATGCATGAAAGCATGATTCTAAAAGCAGATAAGAAATCAAGCAAAGAGAGTCCTACTTTAGATAGAAAGAATTAAAGCAGAGGACAAACAGAAAAGACAATTAAGTCTTAGGCTCCTTTCTCACCCACACAGCACAAGTCTTTGGCCGTGAAGATGAAAAGACACGTGTCCTAATATGACTACTAAAGGACATAGAAGAATTAAAATTCTCCTGAAATTGAGTTAAAAAGCTCAAGACTTTTAATAACTCTCCAAACAAAGGTGTAGGTCCTTGAGAGGAAACCTGTGACCGTTTGGACAATTGCTTATGAGGATACAACTTAAAGCAATTAGGACGAGTGTGTCCAGAAACACCACAATGGTGACAAACATGAGCAGTTTTAGAGCTACTCGGCTTCCTAGAAGGAAGTCTAACCTTAGAGGTTGACAGAGTCCTCAGCTTAGGACAATTTGGCCTAATATGACCAACAATATGACAATGATGACAAGTGGGGACAAAAACAGATTTATCATTCAACCTAGGAGGAGTTTTAGACATAGGTTTAGAAACTTCAGCGTTAACATCAATTTGTTTACCTTTGTCTATCCTAGCAATATTAGCCTTCAACTCTTCATTATTCCTTTTGAATGGGGGAATATAAAAATCCTTTTCTTTTGAGTTAGGCTCAACAACAAGTTTGACACTAGTTAATTTTTCAACTTCAGTTTTAAATTCAACTAGTTGCTCTTCCAAACTCTTAATTTTGTCCACCTGAGATGAAATTTGATTTTTAAAATTCTCATTCAAATTAGTGGTTTCATCCAATTTTGCAATCAAATCATCTTTTTCAAGCTTGACCTTTTTAAATTTAGCTTTTAATTTTGTAGAATACTTAAGAGATTTCATACAAAAATTATAAAGCTTGCAATAGGCATCATGAATATCATCATCATCATTCAACACAAGATCATGCAAATCAAAACAATTAGGAGTTTCCATGACAACAGGGGTCAATGGATCACACATCAAAGATTAAAACCTAATCAAAGTGTGCTTGCTCTGATACCACTTGACAGGCCACAAATGCGTTGTCCCCTTGTGATAACTTAGATTAATTAAATTAGCCCAGTTATTAATTAATCAAATTAACATGCAATATCATGTGGTAGCACAAACAAATCACCGAAACTAAGTTATGCAGTGGAAAATAAATAACACGGTGATTTGTTCACGAATGGGGAAAACCCTTACGGCAAAAACCCCATCGGGTGATTTAAGGTCACCACTCCCGAAACTCCACTATTATCACAACAAGCAGTTACAAGTAAGGAATCCCAGTACCTCACCAACCTACAGTTGAACTCTTACCCCAATATCCAATTGGACTTGTTCTGTAGTGACAGTTTCTCCTTTCAATGCACGGCTCCCAAGTACGTGACTAACCAATTTGATGCGCGGATCCCAGTACGCGGCTTACTCCTTTGCACGAATCCCAGTACGTGACTCACTCACCAACTTGAGGAAGAAGAATGTTGGCTGCAAAGTTCTTCACTTCATACACACGATGAAGATCAAGAAGCACTTGGTTACAAAACCCTAAGGCGCAAAGACGCAGTAGCTTCTTTTAGAGAGAATAAGGCTTCGGTCACCTTTTGCATATGTTCTCCTTGTATTCTCTTATGTGACGGCCTCAAAAATATGCCTTATATATGCCTAGGGTTGTGAGAAAAGAAACCCTACACAAATACAAAAGCCTGGCCCAAAAATCAGATCTGGAAAACTGAATTCCCGTAACCTCGATAGATACCTCGATCGATCGGGCAGCTGTCGAGTCTCGTTAATTCTCGATAGATACCTCGATAGATAGCTCGATAGATAGCTATCTGTCCAGCAGCTATCCGCAGGTGTCCAGCAGCTATCCGCCAAGTGTCCACCAGGTATCCAGCTTTAGTACACACTTTTTCTTCACTTGTTTCTTGGTCCAATTTTCATGGCTTTAATACTAGACTTGAACAACATGTTCTCTGAAGTATTAAAGACATCCTAGATCTATCCAAATACAAGTAAAGTGCGTTTTGTCAAAGGATTAGCCAACTACATAAAATAGCGACATATGTTAACAAACTTGAACTACATATGTCCTAACAGCTTACACTTTCTTTGCACCATATATTTTTTAAATATCTAATGGTTTCGCATTACACACACATACACACATATGATTTAGAATTTAATTGGATTTAGATTCTTTCGGTTTTTACACCCAATAATTCACTTGCCACAAAAATTAAAAAATTAGATGGACATGTAGTGGAAAATTAGATTCCAATTAAAATATAATTTAAAATCTAATTGGATTTGGACTCTTTAATTTTTACACTCAATAATTCACTTGACACAAAATTAAATGAGACACGTGGCGTAAAATTGAGAATCCAATTACACTCTAATTGGATTTTTTCCTAAGTTTTGGATATATATATATATATATATATATATATATATATAAGAGGTCCAATTAAGTAGTTTTACTAGGGGAATTTGCTGCGACTTAAATAATGCTTCCAAGTGCAGGATTGTCGCCAAGTAATAACTCTATAAATCCGAGGTCAAATCTACAAGGAAAAATGAATTGATTAGCAAACCACAAGAATATAAAACTAAAACAATAAAGTTTAATTGAAGAGATTTTTGATGGTTTAGTAAAGGTAATTTAAATTGAGAGAAAATAATAATATATTAAGGCGCTAAGGTTTAGGAATCCACACACAACACATCTATTAATAGTCTTAACAATATTTATTTTATAACTTAACTAAAATTCATATGAAAAATGATCTTAGCCGGATGATTTAACAATAAATACTCAAGAATTAATTGTCTAAAGTAATTTCATGAAGTTAATTGAATTTAAGCAAAACAAAACTAGTGAATTAGTTCACACGGAATACTAAGTATTTAACGTGCTAGGAGTCTACGATAAACCAAAGAATTATATAGAATGAAACACTTTTCTAGATGAGTAAAACAATTAAAAACATAAAAATATAAGTATTAAAACCAATAAATAATTGTTAAGAACGTACCAATAAACGGTTGGGTTTCACTCATTGCCTTAGCAAGGCTTCTAGCAAGCCATAACACAAATAAAACTCTAAAAATTATAAAGAAATTTTAAAAAAACATAAATTATGTTTTATAGCAGCTCTCCTCTAAATTTTGCCCTAAAGAGCCTTTAAATAGGTCAAGGAATCCTATTGTAAGTTGAATTCTCGTTTGGAGGAAATCCCAGGTTTTTAGGACTTACTTAACCGACATTTTCAGCCTATTTAACTTCAAAATTAGGACTTTTGGTAAACTACAAAGTTGTAGCTTTTTAAGTTAGATTTTCAGCCCAACTTTAATCATATCGATTGGGCATTTGAGCCGAAATTTATGCTCCAAATACTAACTGGTGCACAGGCTAAAATCCTAATCCAAATTGGACTTGGATTTGGTGCAAATTTCCTTTGATTCCTTGCTCCAATTGGACTTGAATTTAATTGTGTTGACTTTATTTGACTTCATCATGGCCCTTGTAAAATTAAAATCCATTAGAGTTCTTCTTTGCACAAATCCATTTATTTAATTTTATCATCCTACAAAAAATAAATTCACGCATTAAAATTCAATTAAGCAAAAAATTGATTATTTAGCATTACTCCAAAATCAACTATAAAATGCATGAATTAACTCAAAATAAGTACGATAATAATTTCTAATAATGATATGAATATGCAAAATTAAGCTATTATCGCACTCCCCAACCTGCTTATTGCTAATCCCTAGCGATTTAAGTAACTTGAGACAAAAATACAAAATAACAAAAAATTATTACTTTAGTAGAAATAGTTAATCAAAGGTCAAAACACTAACAACCACCAAAGATATTCCACATGCCATCAATACTCAATGTGTGAATAGATTAGCCAACACTAACACAACCTTGGTCTTAAGATAAAATATGGTTTGAATTTCTATCCAAAGTTATGCTTCAACTCAAATCTCATAGTTGTTAACACTCAACAAATAAAATCACTCCGAAAATGGTGTAACACTCTCAAATATATGTGAGTAGAATAATGTAGAACAAAGACTAATATCTCACATATAAATAAGATGAAGAATGACGAAACAAAATAAAAAAATATTATTAGTCTCATGAAAGGATGCCAAACACTAAGCATATTACACCACATACATTGATTAGTCATGTCAAGATCCAAACTATACCTTCCTTAAAATCAAATAGGACTTTCGTTGGGATGTAATGTAGGGTAAAGAGGAGGAATTTAGAACAAAGGGTATTGGTAAAAGTAAAAAGTGTTCCCAAGAATAATTAGAGAGACAACTTCTTTTGAGTATATGACAATTGATTTATCCTCTCTAGTTTCTTGAATACTGCACTTTCACTTTCTCTCTTTTTTCTTCAAAATCTCATCAACAAATTCATTCTCTATTTCTTCCTCTTTCACATTCTTTTTTTTTTTCAACATTTTTCCTTATTTGTTTATGACTCTTTTTTTTTTTTTTTTTTTGAGTGAGTCCACCTTATCTTCCAACTATTTCACCACAAATTTACCGCAATAAGACAATTCAATTGCATTCATTCTCAGAACACTTTAGGAAAGGGTTTGAGAAAGAATGGCTAAAATAATAGGCTCAAATGGGTGACTAGCGGTAATGTATCAAGAAAGACAATAATAAAGGCTCAAAATTAACAAAGATGACCTAAAATCATCTCTTAAGGATTTGGATAGTTCTTCAAAATCTATGACTTTAACATATTCAAGTGTGGCATAAAATTGATGAATTCTTTGCATTCGACCAAATCAAAGAATAATGAGACTAAGCAACAACAAAGTTACATGCTTCCAAATGAAAAATGAGATCAAAAGAAAATAACCCTCTAAAAAAATGAATGGCTTAAGAACTCACTTGGATTACAGTCTCTACATTTTATTTTCAAGATTTTCAAAGTCATCACTATCTCTCAGCCAAGAAACATGTGCATGTGCATAATAGTTGAGCATGAAAATAGTGGAATTCTTTAGATAGAAGCAGCATAAAGAACTTTGACTTAAAACTCTTGCTAAAGCAACACTTCTTCTTCTTCTTCTTCTTCTTCTTCTGCTGAAAAATGGACTAAAAACAAAAACAAAAATCACTAAAAACAACCCAAAAAATAAAATTTTAACATAAAATAAAACCAAATGCAAATCATCTCAAGTTCCTCCCCCCAACCTAAAACTTACATTGTCCTCAATGTTAATAAGGAAAAACAATAAAGAGTAAAGATTACAGAGAAGACCTTGAAGAGATGAACATAAATGAACAAAAAAACAAAAAACTTTAACACTTGCAAAAGGGGTTAGAAAACAAAATAACAAAAATAATAAAAAGAAGAAAAAAAACACAATCTAATCTATGACACAAACACTAATGCTAATTACTCGGCAAGTCTTGATAAATGGGATCCTCCAAATTAATGGATTCCTCCTCTTATGAAAAATTCTCAAGAAATGGCTTAAAACGTTTTCCATTCACCTTAAATATGTTACCATTCTTAGGATTTTCAATTTCTATGGCACCATGGGGGAAAACATTTTTAACAATGAAAGGTCCAATCCATCTAGATCTCAATTTTTCGAGGAACAAATGTAACCTAGAGTTATACAAAAGAACTTTTTGAGATGGTTTAAAAGGTTTCCTTAAAATTTGTTTGTCATGAAAAACCTTCATTCTTTCTTTAGAAATCCTAGAATTCTCATATGCATCATGCTGAATTTCTTCCAACTCATTCAATTGCAATTTTCTCAATGAATTAGCCTTGTCTAAGTTAAAGTTTAACATCTTTATTGCCCAATATGATTTATGTTCCAATTACACAGGCAAGTGACAAGTTTTACCATAAACAAGTCTATAGGAAGGCATACCAAGAATATTTTTATAGACAGTGCAGTACACCCAAAGGGCATCATTCAACCTCAAAGACCAATCTTTACGATTTGGGTTAATTGTCTTTTGCAAAATTTGTTTAATCTCCCTAGATGGTTTGTCATTGTCCTTTAAATAAATCCTATGAGTACAAACCAATCAACTAAGTCCTTTTATGTTAGCCATGTTCCTTCCTATGGCACTCTAATGTTTACTCAAAACATTTAATAACTTACATTCTTGCAAGGAGTCAAGTTCAAAAGATATTACCATAGGAAATGTCTCATCGGTTCCTAGAAAAGTATACTTGAGATCATTTAGCTAGGGCTTCAACTTCCATTTAGGTACTTGCTCACTAGATGGCAACAACTTTATCTCACACTCCTCGTATTTCAATTTCTAATTGCTTGCTTCCAATTCCTATGCAGATTCCAAGAGACAATGAATGTATGTAATTTCATAATTCTCATCAAAGTTAAAACCACATGAATTGACTAAACAAGTTTATAATGTTTGGTCTTTAACAATTGTTTCAATCAAGTTAACTTCATGCATATCCTCCTCCTCCCTAGTTTGCTTACAAGTATTAAAAATATTAAGCTCAAGGGTCATATTGCCAAAAGATAATTTTAAGACACCACTTCTACAATTTATCAATGCATTAGCAGTTGTAAGAAATGGGTGTCCTAAAATCACAGATATTTGAGAATTAGCATTAGAAATAGGATGAATGTCCAAAATAATAAAGTCAACTAGAAAATAAAATTTGTCCACTTGAACCAAAACATCCTTAACAACATCCTTTGGAACAATCACAGATCAATTGACAAGTTGTAAAATTATGGAAGTGGGTTTTAACTCGCCTAGACCTAATTGCTCATACACTGAATAAGGCAAAAGATTCACACTTGCCCCAAGATCGAGCAAAGCTTTCTCTATTTTTAAATTACCAATCACACATGAAATAGTGGGACAACCTAGATCTTTGAACTTGGGAGGTCTATTGTTTTGAATGATTGCACTAACTTGTTCAGTAAAAAATGTCTTCTTATGTACATTAAGCTTACGCTTACCAATACACAAATCTTTCAAAAATTTAGCATATGATGGAATTTGCTTTATGGCATCCAAAAGAGGAATGTTCACTTTAACTTGCTTAAGCACTTCAAGGATTTCAAAATTTTGATTTACTTTTTGAGGTGAAATCAACCTTTGGCGAAAAAGGAGCAGGGATAGGACACATTTCAATTTCATTAGCTTTAGGCTCAAAGACTTCATCACTACTCTTTATTTTGGAAGATTCATCATGTGTATTGCTTTTAGGAATATCTTTCTCAATGATTTTTCCACTATAAAGATTATTTACTGATTTAACTTGACTCACTTTATTTCCAGAGGAACCACAATTATCAACACAAAATTGACCTTGGCGATTTGGTTGTGGTTGAGATGGAAACTTACCATTTACTATTGTGCTTATGAATGTGGTCAATTTAGTAAGTGTGCTCCTAATGTCATTTATAGCTTGTGAGTTCTAATTATTAATGGTGGATTGAGTCTGCATGAATTTTGGCAAAGTGTCCTTAAGACTCTTCTTTGGAGAGGGATTATAGGGAATAAAATTTGAAGAACCATATGTAGGAGGTGCAACCACATTATCATTCCTTCAACTAAAATTTGGGTGATTCCTCCACCCTGAATTTTATGTCTCTGAATAGGGGGAAGGGTATGATTTTTTTACCATGTTCATAGCATTTGCTTGATCATGCAACTCCTCTTTAAAAGCTAGAATTGTAGGGCATTCATTGGTGGAGTGTTCCATGGTCTCACAAATTCTACAAACTTCATTAATTTTAGGCACAGTATTAATTCCATTGACCTTCCTTAATTCCATGGCTTCAAGCTTCCTAGTTAGACTAGCCACCGTAGCACTAAGGTCATCATCTTCCTAGAGTTTGTACTTACCACCCCCAAAGGGGTTAGTGGATGCTCTAGACCTATCTGAGGTATTAGTGGTATCCCAATATTGGGCATTCTTAGTTAAGAGATCAAAATGTAGGGTTAAATTTATTCAACTATGTGTTGGCTTTATTCCGTGCCAAATTTGCTTGTAATTCAGCAATTAGATACCCTATATTTAGGTGGGAATAATTTAAGGGTTGTGTGTGAGAGAGTGTGAAGAATTCAAGTGTGAAGAATTCAAGTGTGTGAGCATTCAAGAGGATTCTCGCGACTAGATCTCGTGAGTGACTCGCGACTGGTGACTCGCCAAAATGCCGCACGTATGAAGCATGCAGGAAGCTCAAGGGTCACGACAGCTAGAGTACTATAGGATAAAAAGTACAGTTTGGCCTAACAATTATCTCACGACTCATCCCACTCGCGAGTGAGTTACCCGAATGTCCTGTTTTGTAGTAAAGTGACTTTTCACATTCCTCACATACCCTACTATAAATATCCTTATACCCACGAAATGTACAGAGTTTCGAGAGAAAATTTTGGGAGAGAAACCCTAGAGAAAACCAAGATTAACTCATCCACAATCTTATACTTTTGATTCTCCAAATCTCTCTACTCTCACCTTCTCCATTGACATACTCTTGAGAGGTTTATTAGCCAAATCCTTGCCTCACAATACCCATATCATTGAGGAGGTATTTTGGTACTTGGGAAGCAGTTTGGAGATGACCAATTCATTTGGTTGATGCAATGGGCTTATTATGGGATCCAAAAAGTTAGAGAAGACATGTTTAGGCTTAACCTTGTTTGAGCAAGAAGCTTGGAGAGCTTAGGTGTATTGGGTAGATTAGGCTTGGAGGGTCTATTGCTATTCATGTATCCCAACTTTATTCTTTAGTGGATCATTTTACCTCTTAGAGGGCGGCACAGAGATTTTTTGTCGAGTTCTTCGATTTCCTCTTTGATAACACGTGCCGGTGTTATCTGTGTTTGCATCTCTCTAACTCTTACTCTTGCCTTTTAATTGCTGTTGTATTGTAATTAATTATTGTTTAGAATTGTTTATTTATCTGGGAATTGCTTGTACTTATCATTCTACACATCTATTGTTTGAGTATAAGCTTGTGTTGGTTAATTTGAAATTGAGGGTCTAAACATTCATTAGTGTTTTATACACTAAGTAAGCTTTCACAAAATAATCAAAAGCCTTGTTAGGATGTTTATTCAAAAACTCTCCATTGCACATCATCTCTAGAAATTGGCGCATCTTTGGAGTTAAACTTTCATAGAAAAAACTAATTATACGCCAAGTTTCATAGCTATGACGTAGACAAGCATTAAGCAAATCTTTAAATCTTTCCTAACATTGATAAAATGTATCATTATTTTTTTGTGAAAAATTCATTATTTATCTTTTAAGTGCATTAGTCGTATGAATTGGAAAAAATTTCCTTAAAAACTCAGTTTGCATTTCTTGCCAAGTACAAATTGACCTAGGTCTCAAAGAATTAAGTCAAGCTTTTGCCCTGTCTTTAAGAGAAAACAACTTCAACCTAATGGTCTCTTCATTACATGATTGGTCATAGAAGGTAGAACATGCCCCCTCAAATTCCTTAAAGTGTAGGCAAGGATTTTCAGAATCTAAGCCATGGAATTTAGGAAGTAATGAAATCATACCAGGCGTAAAATTAAAATTATTTGCATTAGTTGGAAAAATGATGCATGATGGTGCACTACTCCTAGTAGGTTGCAAATAATCCCTGAGAATTCTAATGGGTTGGTGAGCAAGGAAGTTTTCATTATTTAAATTATTCTCATCACCATGGTTACTCTTTAAGTCTGCCATGATATCAAGTGTGTGAGAATGTGTGGAAGAATTAGATGAATTGCCAAACAAATTATGAGACTTAATTATAACCAAGCGATTATCTCTATCATGACACCAAACACGCATGCAATAGTAAAGCAAGAAAAAAAAAGAATAAGAAAAGAAAAGAAAAGAAAACAAATACCCTTAACAATAAAAAGAAGTAAAAAAACAAAAGGAAAACTCTCAAGGAAAACTAAACTACTTAAAACGAAAAGTGTTGGAGAGATATTACCAAATATGTAAAGAAATTTAATGCCAAAAACCTCTCCAAATGAAGTGGAACGCTTCTCTAATTGCCTAATCCCCGGCAACAGTGCCAAAAACTTGTTGTGACTTAAATAATGCTCCCAAGTGCAGGATTTTCGCGAAGTAATAACTCAGTAAATCCGAGGTCGAATCCATAGGGAAAAGGGAATTGATTAGCAAACCACAAGAGAATAAAAACTAAAATAATAAAGTTTAATTGAAAATATTTTTGATGGTTTAGTAAATGTAATTTAAATTGAGAGAAAATAACAATATATTAAGGCACTAAGGTTTAGGGATCCACACACAGCACATCTATTAGTAGTCTTAACAATATGTATTTTATAATTCAACTAAAATTCATACAAAAGATAATCTTAGTCAGATGATTTAACTATAAATACTCAAGAATTAATTGTCTAAGGTAGTTTAATGAAATTACTTGATTTTAAGCAAAAACAAACTAGTGAATTAGTTCACAGGGAAAACTAAGCATTTAACGTGCCCGGAGTCTACGATAAATTAAAGAATTATATAGAATGAAACACTTTTTTAGATGAGTAAAACAATCAAAAACATAAAAACATAAGCATTAAAATCTATAAATAATTGTTAAAAACATACTAATAAACGGTTGGGTTTCACCCCTCGCCTTAGCAAGGCTTCTAGCAAGTCATAACACAAATAAAACTTTAAAAACTATAAAGAAACTTTAATAAAACCTAAATTATGTTTTATAGAAGCTCTCCTTTGAATTTTTTCCTAAAGAACCTTTAAATAGGTCAAGGAATCCTATTACAAATTGAACTCTTGCTTGGAGAAAATCCCAAGTTTTTAAGATTCAATTAACTGAAATTTTCAGCCCATTTAACTTCAGAATTTAGACTTTTGGTAAACTACAAAGTTGTATCCCATTAAGTTAGCTTTCCAGTTCAACTTGAATCATCTCGATTAGACATTTGAGTTGAAAGTTATGCTCTAAATACTAACTCGTGCATAGGCTGGAATCCTAATCCGAATTGGACTTGGATTTGTTGCAAATTTCCTTTGATTCCTTACTCCAATTGGACTTGAATTTAATTGAGTTGGCTTTCTCCCTTTCAAGAGTAGTTTACAGAGCTATACATGTAAGTCCTAATCAGAGGCATTGTCTTTCATACACATCGGCAGCCCTTTCAAAGGCAATTTACCTAAAGCTATACATATAAGTCCTAATCAAAGGCATTGTCTTTCATACATCAGCCGCCCTCCTAAAGGCGCATCCCTAAATTCATACATATAATTCCTAATCAGAGGCATTGGTTTACACATGCATCAGCCACCCTTTTAAAGGTGTATCCCTGGATTCATACATACAAATCCTAGCAAGTAGCATTGTTCCATACACATATCATGCTACAAAATGGTAATATCATACATCAAAGTCCACTATGGGGCAATACAATACATACATATCCAAGCCTACCAAGAGGTAATACATAACATACATACATACATAACTGGCCCATCAAGGGCAACGTCTACAAAGTACATGGAAAAATACATGCCCATGCAGGGGCTACATCATGCTAAAATAAATGGCTACTCTTATGCAGAATCTTCGCCACCAATAAATTGGACTGTATCAATATCATCATCGTCGTCATCACCTACAAAAGGGCCTGTGTAAGGACCTGCACTGTCTGAAGTGCCGGGAGCATACCCTGGGCCCTAGGAAGGCCCCGGAGCCTAAGCAAAATAGCACTAACCACCTGGCAGGCTTGGAGGAACTGGCATGTACTTGTACTCGAATGGATGGATGATAGGCCCTCAACCTGGAATCTTAGGGGTAGCTAGAATGGGAAGAAGAGCCGCTTGTAACTCTCCCATCAAAAGCATGGAATAGCCCTGATGCAAGGCTAGCTCAATTTGAAACTGACTCCACTCTCTATCCATCGCGACAGCTTGCATCTCCCTATCTCTCTGCCAGATCTCTCTCTCCTGAGCTAACGCCCGAGCGATCTCCTCCTGCATATGCGCCTCTTTAACAATAAATAAGGCCTTAAACTCTATCACTTTGGCCTCTGAAGTCTCCACGCGTGCTCTTCACTCTACCCCAGTGGCCACCTGAACGCGAATAACGCCTCCCAGCACTCTACCTCCACTTATGGGGACATCTCCAATCATAGGTCCCACAGAAGACTCAGCAAACCAGGTGGGGTACTGCTCATGTCCACATAAGCATCAAAGGTGCCCGTCGCATAATCTTGATCGTCCAGGACCATGGCCTTGAATGACAAACTGTAAGGAGGCAGATCCCTACCCATTTCGTAGATTGGCATAACCAGATGGAAGGTCCTCTCTGCCAGAAAGAACTTCTAGCTCGTCAAGGTCCAAAACCAACTTTGAATCCTCGACTTGACTATAGCAATGGTGAGCTCTGGCCTCCCTAGTAGCGTTCTGGCAAAAGGGCAGACTATGATCTCATCCTGGTGATGCAATCTAAAGCGGCAAAGATAGTGACCGACTGCACTATGACAACCCTCGTGATCTTACAATGAGCCCATGCATATGCTTAAGGATACACTGTCTTAGAAAAGCCTGTATAATATGGCCGCAAGGCTAGAATGTACTCATAAGCCCACCATGTCAATATCTACCAACATCCCTCTAAACTCCTGAAGTCTCGTTGGGAGACCCACCTCAAGAAGGAAATGAAGAAGCCATAGGTGACTGACCCCTAGTCATATGCCCTAATGTTGGAGACTACTCCCATAGCCCATAGCAATTGGCAAGTCAACACGAATCGGTTGTTGCCCAAGAAGTAATTGCCAAGGAATACTATGCTGCAAGGAAAACAACGCTGCAGCAGTTCAATACGGATTTATGGCGATTCAATGGGCCAAAAATACCCCCTCATCTCTGTAATCAATGGAAAGGGGATGCCCAAGCACTCGTTAGCCATCTCCTTAGTCGGAATTTGGTGGCCACCAAACTTGATGCCCAGAATGCCTGTCCAGTCAAAATGGAGGATCGCGTACTCCCCATAACTCAAGTGAAAGGTTCCTGTCTCGGCATGGAACCGCCGCACCAAAGCCTTCGCAATCTTGTGCCTCATGGTGAACGGGGGAATCTGTAAAAATCCCCAAATCCATGCTTTCTCAAAAAAGTGGTGTAGGGATGGGTCCTAGGAGTGAACAGCAGTCGAAAGAAAGTGTACTAGATGCCCCAATTATGGAGCTTGTCGCCCCTTTACATTTGAAATCAGAAGCTACTTCTTAGCACATGCATATAATCAGAATTTGAATGACCAAGGAAATGCAACATACCTCTCTTTTTTGCACCAGTGTGGAAGGATGATCCTTCAGCTCATGCTAAAGATGAGTGTCCTGGATACTCGGTCTATAGTCTGAGTGCCTTGTCAGCCCCGGCTTGATGCAGTGGGAACCTTGATCTCAAATTGTGACTCCGAGCACTAAACTCCTGCAAGACCTTAGGCCCAGCAAGGTCCTCATCTATGTTTATGAGGATGTCCTTAAGCTCAATCGCTCCTTTGGAGGCCCCTCTCACTCTAACCGGCCTACACCGTGAAGTAGCCCCACTAGAAACAGTATAGGTCTCAAATGAGACACTAGCTGTCTCAACCGACCGTCTCCTAGACTGTGTCTCGATAGATCTGCCTCCAGCAAGACCAGTATCCTCCTCCCCGCAATCGAAACAACTCTGCAGAACTCGAGCTACCCGCTCGCCAGCTAAAGCAGTCTCGCCATTAGAAGAATCACCCCCCTAGGACATAGTATACATGGGGGCCCTTCCCCGATCTCCCTTAAAACTAGCTAACCTGGACATGATCTACAAAACAACAAGGAATTCAAACATAAATGGTAAGCCCATAAGTTAAATGGCAATGCAGATGAACTAACACTATTCCTAAACATGTTATGCAGGTCTATGTCAAACACATGATCTCACAAGAAGTTTCTCGTATGCATTCTACAGTGGACGCACTGGCAATATACATTCCTAGACTTACATCCTACAGCGAGCGCACTAGCGATATACATCCCTGGACTCGCATTCTACAGTGGGTGCACCAGCAATATACATTTCTAAACTCACATCCTATAGTAGGCGTACTAGCGATATACATCCCCTGACTTGCATTCTATAGTAAACGCACCAGCAATATACATTCCTGGACTCACATCCTACAGTGGGTGCACTAGCGATATACATTCCTGGACTCGCATTCTACAGCGGGTGCACAAGCGATATACATCCTTAAACTCGCATTCTACAATAGGCGCACTAGCAATATACATTTCTGGACTTCCATCCTACAGTGGGCACACCAGCAATATACATCCCTGGACTCGCATTCTACAGTGGGCGCACTATTAGGGTTTGTGCCCTAAAATCCAGTTTATTGGCATGTCATAAATAATTAAATTGTTTAATTATATGAGACTATTTATAAATGAACTAATAGGACATTATCATAGTCCATGAGATGCATGGTATGTGATTTAGTCACAGAAGATATAAATCATAAGTTCCTTGTAAACTCAAAAAGCATTTCGTAGGTGATGAAATTTGGCGTTTTATCTGCAAAGACTATAACACATCAACTAAGATGATTTGTCTTGATCATGGAAGTGGAGACTAGACCGCTGTGAGATTAATTATTCAATCAACAACTGTCACCTGAATAATTAATTTCACGACTTCTAATTTCATAAACTTAATCCTGAGAGGGTAGTGAATCCGATCATGTAATGTAGGTTACTTTGATATATCAGGAGTGAGATCTAATATTCACAGTCAAAACTTTAGTATGTTAGGTAACCACACGTAGTGTGTTGAGGGAACATATATTCTCAAGATGGAATCCATAATCTCTTTTGTAGAGACACGAAATATCCCCTTGAGATTAG
The DNA here is from genome assembly GCA_032878915.1 of Castanopsis chinensis. NCBI lineage: Eukaryota > Viridiplantae > Streptophyta > Magnoliopsida > Fagales > Fagaceae > Castanopsis > Castanopsis chinensis. Next base: position 23,393,005 of record JAVQMG010000122.1, read on the forward strand.
TTTAATGGGAACTGGTTATTTAGGGCACCCACTTCAGTAAGGAGTTACTAAAGTTTATATTTATTGAAATTGGATTTCAATAAATGTGAGTAACTAAAAGATTAAATCGGGTATTCAAGGATAAAATAGTTGTTTACAAAGTGACAATTCATTATGACTTTGTTCACTATAGATATTTCATGGAGGGGTCAAATGATATTATTAGAATCTTGTCATATAATTTATTAATAAGGCCTAGAATGCAATTATATTTATATAGTCGTATTAAATATAATTAATGGTAACTTTGAACTTGTCTAGAATTGACAGAAAAGCCTAAGGCCCATTGGAGCTAATGTCTTATTGGTCCAATTTGGTCCCACTCCAAGCCATACACTAAAACCCAATTGGAAAGGCCCAATAAGCCAGCCCAATTAGATAATCAGTTAGTTATAAAGGGAGAAATATACAGATTTTTTTATAAGAAAAAGAGATATATCATTGTGAAATAGTGTGTATGTGTGAGTGAAGCCATTCAATTATTCTCCCTTGGAAACTGATTGAGAGACCACACTTCTTGGGCATAAAGTGAAATTAGAGTGAAGATTAAAAGTGTTCCCAAGTACTTCTAATCCTTTGTTTTGAATTTCACCGTACCAAAGTATGCTATCTTATTCTTAAATTCTGAAATTTACATAGTCCATGTTATCAATCATGAATGAAATAGATTCATGTTTGTTGCTTCCGTTATATGTTTTGTATATGATACAAAACCAGATTTTCCTACACGCATTAGCAATATACAATCCTGGACTCACATCCTACAGCGGGCACACCAGCAATATGTATCCTTGGACTCGCATTCTACAGTGGGTGCACTGATGACAAGTGTCCCTCAGGCTCACATTCATACAGAAGTTTCCCAAAAATCCCTAATCTATAGTGGGTGCACCGATGACAAGTGTCCCTTGGGCTTACATTCATTTGGAAGTTTTCCAAAAATCTATAATCTACAATGGGTGCATCGATAACAAGCCTCCCTCGGGCTCACATTCATTCAAAAGTTTTCCAAAAATCTCTAATCTATAGTGGGTGCACCGACGACAAGCGTCCTCGGGCTCATACTCTTTCAAGAATTTCTGAATCCCTAATCCATTATTTTTGACTATCAGGTAAGTCTTCTTACCCATATCCTACATTTTATTCTCAACATTTAAATTCCAGCTCTAATATATCAAAAACAAAAATATGTTCATATTTTCCTAAGATAGCATGACATAAATCATGGCAAAAATATACGATTCTGAAAATCCAAAAAATAAAAATAAAATAAACACTAGCATGCATCGCTAGTGGTATTGCTACTAATGTTTTGTAGAAAAAATAAGAGAAGAAGAAAAATAGACACTGACCTCAAATGCAGAAAAAGAAGATGCAACAGACTGAAAGGGAGGATTGAGGCTGCAAAAACAGACCCCCTAAGCTCTAAGGAACTCTAGAAGTTTTTGTGGAGAGTGAGGAGTAGAGAGGGAATGACAAATGAGCCAAAAAGGAAGCCAAAGGGACTTTATAGGCCTTGGAATGCCCAGCGGCCATTCTAGGGCCGCTGGGCAGCTTGACCAAGTCAACATTGACTGGTCAACGCTGACCTAGTTAACCACCCAAAAATAAAAACATCTCCTTCCTCTTCTTCTAGAGCTTAAAGGCATGTCTGGAAAATATTTCAATAGCAATTGCGGCGGATCGGGCCAAGCGGGTAAAGTCCGATCTCGGTTCATGAATAGTCTCTGCACGCAAATTTAGGGGGCAACAAAATTCAAAATCACTTCTTTATCCAACACCTCTCATTGCACTCAAGATATCAGATAAAGAAGGGGCAGTTGTCGATACTGTATTTTGTTCGTCCTTGATTTGCGTGCCAAACCCCAAAAAATTAAAATTTATCATTTTTTCTCTACAGGGCCATGAGAACATCTAGAACGACGTGTCACAACTTGTTCGAGTACCGGAGCACCCAAAGTGCCTTTTTCGCTAAAATGACCAGAATGCCTCTAGTCAGCCCTAGGTTTGACCAAAAGTCAAACATGGTCCGAACTCTCACAAAACAACGTTTTTCACAATTTTACATCAAACCTAAGCTTCTTGGAGATTTTTAGCAACTTTGAATAAGTTTAACCAAGTTTGACCCAAAGTCGGTCTCGGGTGGGCCTAAAATTCCGTATTTTGATCCAACTGCCAGAATGGGTTGGAAATAATGCCATTACGAAGATTATCGAATTCTCATTCCAACAACTGCTCATGGGTTGAAATCGGAGTTTGAACAACCGAGATATCGCGAAAACTAGGATGGCACACTGATCGATGCACCACAAACTTTCGAGAGCCATAACTTTTTATCTGACCATTGGATTTTCAAGTTCCACACCTTTTTAGAATCAGGAAGTCAAGAGCTTTCCAAACATGTCAAGTGCAATCTCATCAGGGGGAGTTGAGGCTGGCGGCCCTCCTAGGGCAGCTGCCTCAAAATTCGTGTCTAGGGCTATAAATGGCCCTAGGCACCCCCAGACCAAGGAGGACACACTTTTTCTGAAATTTGCCTTCTGCCCAGGCTCTCTACACATTTTTACTCTCCTCCAAATGCCAAAAAACACCCAAAAAAACACATCAAAGTCTCTTGAATCTTTGATTCTTCTCTCTTCACCAAGAACACAAGGTCTTGCTTTTGTATCCAATTTGCCCTTCCTTGATTCTACACTTTGGATTTGGGGTTTAGGGGTGTGGATGTAGCTTTCTTAGCTATCATCCACACCCCTAACCTTCTAAATATTTTTCTAGCATTTATCTTGCCATTTTTGCTTGAATAACATGATTTATTGCTTTTTTTAGCATGTTTTTTGCTTTATGTGTGTTTCTACCTTAGATTTCTTGTTTGTTATGTTTTATGCCATGTTTTGTGCTTAGATATATGTTTCTACTTGCTTATATGTTTAGATCTACATGCTTAGGGTTTTTATGTCATGTTCCCTTTGTTTTGTTCCTCTCTTTGCTATGCGTTGATGTTAGGATTATGTGCTCACATGCTTGATATCATGTATTGGTTATGCTTTGCTTGGATCTATGTGCTAGTGTGCTTTTTTCCATGTTTTATGCTTAGATCAGCATTTGTACTTGCTTATTTGCTCGGATTCATGTTCCTCCATGTTTATGTGCTAGCTTTCACATGTTCACACACATTGCCATGCCTATGTCTAGATCTATGTTTTCACATGCTCGCGTGCTCCGATCTAGGTTTTCACATGCTTATATGTCTAGACATGTTTTCACATGCTTGTGTGCTTGGATCTATGCTCCACTTGCTTTATGCCATATTCCATGTGCTTGCGTGCTCCGTGCCATGTTTGTGTGCCTAGACCTAGGCAACATTTGTCTTGTGTTTTGGCCTATTGGTTTGGACCCGATCTAGACCCTATAGTCTTTGTCATCGTCCATACACCTTGGCCCATATCAAAGGGTTTGGATCACCTATTGTGCATGTCTAAGCTTGCTTGCTCCTATGCTTTATGTTTGTGTTAGCCTTTCTTGTTCTAGGCTTTGCCACGTTTGACGCCCTTAGCGGGTTTGTGTTTGTGTGGTTACATCCGACGCCCACGAGGCCTTGTTTTGGTGTAACCACCAGGGATGCATCTCCGGATGTTGGGTTGATCCGTGTGGACCCTTCCCTTTTTCTGCTCCGCGCGATGTTATGTTTATCATGCTTCTCTGTGCATCCTTACACACTTGCTTACATGTCTATGCATGAGTCTTGTTACTAGTGTGCCGTCCATGCTTCAACACGATGAAGTTATGGACAATCGATCTAAGCCTACATTTGTCCCTCACAGACACCACCTTTTGTTTGTTTCCTTGCTTGTTGGTTAGCTTTCTTGCTTGTTGGTTAGCTTTCTTGCCTTTTTCACATGCTGTGCTTGCCATGTCTATCTCACTTTATGACTTTTTGTACCCTTTTTCCATTACCTATGCATTTTCCTTCCATTCCTTGTCTGCTAGTTTCTTGTCTTTGCATGTATGCATATGGAGCGAGGATGCATATAGCTAGAGCACGGTCTCCCATGCACAAGCGAAAAGGGCGCAGATGTGAGCACGAGGTAAAGCCAAGCGCTATAGTCAGTAGGTTTAGAAGTTTAGCTTTTCCCATTTGGTTATGTACTATTTTAAATCCCTATCTTCCTCCTCCCTTTCTCTCTTAGATGGTTTGTATTAGGTATATTATGCTGTGTACCATTCGTCCTCATCTTTAAAGTATGGCGACCCCTGTATACTTTCCTGCACTTATATTTTGGGCTATGCTCTAGGGATGTAAGCATTTACTTTCTTGCTCTGTGTGCTAGCATTGTGTATGATGTATGTATATATATACCTACTTGCCCCTTTTCTGTGTGATTGTCATAGTTCGTGTCACCTAAGGCAAGCGATGCCTAATTTCCTCTGCGAAAGTAAGGTGACTCGACACAGGATTTTAGCCATGGAAATCTAGCACTTTGCTTGAATGCCTTAGGAAAGCATAGATTGGGACGACACCCATTCAAAAGCCAAACCTCAAAGCCCCCATGCATACAAAGCCCCGAAAGCCGATGATGAAATCGTGTTTTAACAATTGATCTCCAAAAATTAAGGTTTTATCAAAACAAAGGGCTATCCTTAAACAGGCATTGCGTCTAATACCTTCCCTACACGTAACCAAACTTCCAGACCTAAGAATTAAGATTTTTTTGCCATCCACATTAGATTAGGAAAAATGCCATTTTTTCTTAACCTAGGATTGGTAATAAAATCAAATAGAAACAGGTGACAAATCACATCTTAGAAAAACCCAATGATTGGTGGCGACTCCACTTACCTTTGGTAATCCCTAAAAATTTGGCTAGATTCTTGCCATAAAACCAAAGGTAGACCTACCTTCCTCCACCAAGAGAGAGCACCCGAAGCTCCGTGTGAACATGCAGCACATTATTCGAGAGGGGCCCTCCAATGGAGCCCCGCGTGCCTGGGAGTTGTCACCACGGCGGGTGGTCGAACGAAAGCACGGCGGCAGCGATTTTTCTGTTAGTTCAGTCGGGGCTGGGCGTCGACAAGAGGAGAGGGAGATTTTTTTTAAAAAAAATTTCTAAGGCTATTTTTTTAGAATTTCCTCACTTGTTCTGACTTTTTCTCTCTATTTCTCCATTTTTTTCACACTTTTTCTCCTTTTTTCTTTATGATTTTTCTCAAAAATGTGGGGGGGGGGGGGGGGGGGAGGAAGGGGGAAGGGGGAGGGGTATTTATAGGGAAAGGTGGAAAATAGAAGGCTAGCATTAGTTTATCAGGATACACTAGTGCTAGCCGCCCATAGCAAGGGGTGGCTAGCATTATTAATTTGGTGTCTCTTAATACACTAATGCTAGCCTCCCACTTTTACCACCTCATCAACCATTTTTCGTCTTTTTCTGATTTCTAGCCCAATTTTCATGAAGATTTTTGGTGGCTTTTCCGAGCTCTGTTTTCTTTGAATTTTACATGCATGGAAAGTTCTGGATGTCTAGTTTCCAACAGTCCTAACCTCGCTTGATTTGGAGCTATGGTTGTGGAGATATCGCACTCGGAAGGAAGGTTACGCAAAGCTGAAAAATTCTAGATGTTTTTTCTTGAAAAATTCATATCTTCCAATCCAAAGCAAATATCTTCAAGACCTTTTGATAGAAATTAGCTAAGAACTTATTCTTAAAGATGGTCTAGCCTGATCATTCTAGTTCTTGCCCAATAGGTACAGTTTACTGCGCAAAGTCAAGTAAAAAACTGCCAATTTTCTTGAAAAAACAGAGAAGATGTTATTAGGGTTTTCGGTATTTTGGTGATATCTTATTTGTTTTAACTCCAATTTTGGCCATAAACTATCTTTTTTAAGGGAAAAATATGCCTTGCGAGATGGTTTAAAATTCAACACGATCCAACGGTCGGATAAAAAAATCAACTTTTTGACCATACCAGTTAGGGTTTTGGTCGTAATTGCTGACGGGACTGACGAAATTAATACCGACGATAAAAGCATCACAGACGAGAAATCGCGACAGACGATGTAACCTATGAAGACGAGGATAAAATATGCAAGAGCAAGTGAAAGCGGCAGGAGCATTTAGTATCGCCAATAATACCCCAGGCTGGATAAAACAGCTGTACATCCCGTTGGAGACGAATTGAAGCCTTGCTAGTAAGTGGGAGGCGTTACTCAAAGCGGCATTAAAACCACAATAACTACTGCAACGGCTAGAAGGCAAAAGGGGGATATATAAACCCTCCAAAAACACCAGCCAAAGGTAAGAAAAACACACCATAACACATCCACTCTTTATCATTCTGAGCATAATTTCCAGAAAACTAACTTAAGCATCAGAGGTGTTTTGGCAGGCACCACACCGGTGACCACATTTTACAGGTCTCGCTGCCATTCTCTTAACTGCACTCAAGGCGAAATACGGGTTCGGTTCCGTCTAGACTCACATTTTCTCAATTAACGAGGTTCCTGTTCCATCAATTGCCATAAGATGACTTTTTCTGAGGTTGTGATTTTTTGATCTTCCACTCAATCATGTTGTCTTTATTTTTACCCATTTTGCTCTTGAGATTCATGATTTTGCACCTTTTTCATTTTTTTCAAGTTTTTAAACTTTTGTTTTGACGTGTGAATCAGGGCTGGATAAAGTATGGTATCGACAAGGTGCCTAACACCTTCCTCACATGTAATGAAACTTCCGAGTCCATGATATTTGGTTTGAGACTTTTTGGTTTGCCTCAATTAATGAACCGTTAAATTTTGGTTTAGTTAATTAGGAAACCTAAAATGAATTAGACCCTTAGGTGACCAATCACACCTAATACAAAACCAATAATTAGCGACAACTCCTAAAATAAAAAGAAGAAAAAGGGACTCACATACACATACCTCACCCTAGAAACACAAGCACACAAGAGTCACGTTGCCACGGGCCTAATGTGTGACCAAACCTACAAATATTTTTAAAATTTGTAGGCATCTACAACACTGCTCTTAATCATCAAGTCAAGACACTAAACAATTTTTGGTGTAGGTGGGGTTCAAACCCATATTTCTTCTTCAACAATAAGAGACTTTATCAATTAAATTTACTAAAACCTATGAAATGCACTATTTCTAAACGTTTGTATAAAAATTACTCATTCCTTAATGCTGTTCTATATGAGACACCATACCATACTTTTTAAAGAAAGTTAAAAAATATATATTTCTACCCAAAATATAAATGAAATAAAACTAATTACTATTACGTTCTCAAGGAATACGTCTCATGGTTAGGATATTGTAATTTGGAATAAAACATGCGGAACAAAAATTATTAATTGGCAATGCAGAATAACATATACTGTACACCTTTTATTTTAAAGATTTATAAGTCACATTAGTTTACGTACTTGCCAGTTACATGTTGGCAAGCCATAAATGGTGATAATACTATTATTTATCTTGGTTTGTTTTCTACATATATATATATAAAAGTGGTTGCCCAAAGCTTTATTAAAATTTAAATTGTAAGAAAATAAAATTATTTATTGTTGAATACAAAAGAAAAAAATCACTCATTTAAAAATTGGATAATTACACTTTACCCACTTATGGTTTGCCTCTAATTTGATGTGCTTACCCGTGGTTTAAAGTTTGACACTTTGCCCACTTGTGGTTCAATCTGTTAGTGCTCCGTAACCGACCTCCCTGTCTGCCGTTACTCTAACATGTTTTCTTTCAAAATCAAAACACAAAATAAATAAAAAAGTTAAGGTTTTTGATTGCTTAAGAACTTCTATGAGAATATATGCCCAAAAAAATCAAACCTAAGTCAATTACTATAAATATCATATTTTCCTTTCTTATATCATAACCAGTCATTCCTCGGAGACCAAAGATTATGCAATATTTATAATAAAAGAGGGAGAAAGAACGCAGCAGAGAGAGAGAGAGAGAGAGAGAGAGAGAGGGAGAAGGCAGGTGGAGATTAAGTGTTGCCGGAAGGACAAAGCCGGCGGTGATCGGCGTTCACCAAGCAGCAACGCCTTGTCCACGGGACACTACCGCTATTCCTCCGCCCCATAGCCAAACTGGATCAGATCGGCTTTCTCGCTCAGATCTCTCTCTCCCTCCCTCCCTCTTCTTTTCAAAGTTTAGATTTTTTTTTATTTATAGATTGTTGATGATTTTTTTTATTTTTTTGGGATTGTTGTGAAGTTTCAGGATCAGTGAGTTTTTTTTTCTTGATTTGAATTTGAGGCTAATTTGATTTGTGGCTTCTCCCTCATGCCGGCGAAGCCATACCCACCTCCAACATCTCCGATTCGTCACTGGCGAAGCCAATCTATGGGTTTGGGTTTTCATTTGTGGAGGAGGAGCATGACAGTCTGGGTTTTGAGGAGCGTGGTGCTGTGGGTGGACCTAGGTTCGTGGGGCCGTGGGTTGCAGCTCGCCCTGGGTCTTAGGATTCATTTGTGCTTGGGTTGAATTCATTTGTTATTAAGTTTCAAATATATGCTTGGGTTGAATTCATTTGTTCTTAAGTTTCATTTGTTCTTGAATTCATCTGTAAAAATGTGGATCTAAATCTAAATAGTTGTTTGCTTGTGGTTGAGATGATAAGTTCAAATACAAGTTGAAATTCTAAGAAAGTGCATAATTTTTTTTACCAATAGCACATTTCGATCTTGTTTTCTCTTGAATTTTTATGTATTTTATGTTTTGGGATGAGAGAGACATAAGAATAGTATAAAAATACACATTTACCCTTCTTTTTAACAGAGGTGGATAACGGTAGACTAACAGTGGGAACCACAGGTGGGCAAAGTGTCAAATTTTAAACCACGAGTAGACACATCGAATTAGAGGCAAACCACAGGTGGGCAAAGTGTAATTATTCCTTTAAAAATTTACTTAGATGGAAGGTAAATATAATCAATCCTTTATAACTTTTGCTAAGGTGAATGGTTAAATGAATATAATCTATTTTTCTTTCAAGGAAGAGTAACATATTGCACTAATTTAAAAATGAGATGAATGTAAAATGAAGAAAATTCTCAAAGAATGCGCACATGGTAGAATACATATAATTATTGCAATGGTATATGAAACTATATATTCTATGATTATTTTTATTATTTAAATGATATAAGGTTGTAGACACTTCATTTTGCAACTCTCATTTAACCTCACTTGCATTGCATTGGCATATAATCATCATCTCACCTCTCCAAAGCAAGAATGTAATTTTGGTTGTTCGATCTCCAAATAATTTTCATGAAATACATCTTGAGGTCATGATAATCAAAATGACAATTTATGAGTATTAATTGGACCGCCAGATTAAAAGATATCAAAGAAGCAAGTTTTAATAGTAAGGTGCACTTACATGAATCAAATTTCGACCATAGGTGATTATGATCTGTCAATTCTAATTGGCCTATTTTTAGTCCAATTTAAATTAAATGATGTGCAATGATCCTATTGGCTAAGGGTAGGATTTATGGTGACATTGCATGCACCAAATTTGATTCAAGTCAAAGCATCTATTGATTCCCGACAAAATAAAGAGAAATTTATTAATTAGACAAGTAATTAATTAATTATATATTTTTCTGAATTCATTTGCTCACCTTGAGGGCCAAGAAAATCATGAAAGGACGTTAAAATTCGGAGGAAATTAGGTTTGAATTGAAAGCGGAAACAGATAAAACGAAATAGGATATTATCCAAAGGATTTGGGACTAAGTGTCGATTAGCACTTGGGTCATAATCTCCATATTTTCTTTCCTTTTTAGTTCGTCTTGCTCCCCAACCAAATTGACCTTGATTCCTACATTTTTTGCTCAAAAGAGAAAAAAACATAATTTTTCCCGAGTCCCACATTGCCTAGAGACATAACCCTAGTTCCCCCATTCCTAATATAAATATCCTCATCAACCTCAAGTCCAAAAAGACACCAAATCCCTTTGGAACTTTAGAAATTTCAAATTGAAGTGCTTTGGAATGTTGTACATTCAAGTGAGGTTTCTAAACCTCCTCTTTATTTTTATATCTTAGTTATTTAGATTCAAATAGTTTAGTTTCTAGGTTTTTTACATGGTCCTGTTTGATTAGCATGTTAGATTTAGTTCTTAGTTTTTGCATGTTTAGGGTTATTCAATTTCAATTAACATGTTCACATGCTCTTAGAATATGGTTTTTCAATTGCTATTAACATATCTCTTAAATTAGGATTTTTCACACATCATACATACATTCACCATTTCTTTTAATATTCAATACATACATGCCTGGAATAGGATTTCATCATGCTCTTGATGTTTTCTCTTTGTATTCACATGTTTCAGATGATAGAAACTCTTGAATGATGTGATATGATCATTGGCCACTACAGTTTAGAAAACTATTTTTACTAGGCATGTTGGGTATCAAACATCTTCCCAATCTTGTAACTTAGCATACGAATTTAGATAAAGGGTTAATAGATTAATTTTATCATTGTTATTTTATCTTTTAGGTTATAACTAGGAATCAAAGTTTTTTTTACTTGTAGAGGGTGATCCCCTGAAAAAGTTTTAGGGGCCAAAGGAGTTAGGTTAGAACGACGATTCGACGAGCTAGGCCTAGCCCAAATCACAAGGAAAAGGCCAATGAGATTTAGGTTGCTGTGGTAACGTCTCAGTTGAGGACTATAAATGATAAGGCAATTGAGGAAGAAGGTTTTCCTAGAAAAACGAGCCAATGATCCAAGAAAGGTGGCATGTAACTAAATCAATAATCACATCTGCATTAATTAGGTGTTCCTACCTAAGGTTGAGTTTGGATAGGGGTTGCGTTTGCTCCGTTTGGCTGAATTTGTGTTTGCTCCTTTTTTTTTTTTTTTTTTTTTTTTTTCGTTTCTGCTGCTGGGGGGACAGTGCGCAATGCGCGCACTGTTCACGTACTTTTTAGCAATTTTTTATTAAAAATGGGTCTCGCAGTATTATTCACACATTTAAAAATTATTTTGCTACAGTATTTTCAGTTTTCAGCAAAACGCTCTATCCAAATGGACCCTTATACAAGCATTGGTGAATGACCAGCCTGAACATTGCTTTACATCCCACAAGTCCTTTTTCATCATCAAAAAACGGAGGGAAGAGATGCTTGATGAGACAAGCATCTTCTGACATCCAACATGGTAATCCACTATTTGGTTAAGGGTGAACTAAAAGCATAAATAGGGCCTTTCCCTACATGTAGAATGAAATTGGAAAATTAAGAAAGAAAGTGTATAAGTCACATGAGAGTGTTTTTTTTTAATAAAAGATTGTTTATAATCTCGGCAAAAGTGTAATTGTGTCTTTCAATCCAACAATGATCATTCAAATTCTTGATTTTACTTGTTCAGTCTTCCAATTGTGGATTACCCTTTTGTTTTATAGACTTGTGGTGTCGGTTAGAATTTCCAAATCAATCTTCTGGTTGGGCCGAAGAGTTTTTTACCACCACATTACTTTTGTTGTAAATTGTATCTAGGATTAAAAAATTGTAATTTATTATTATTATTATTATTATTAAAGACATATCTTTTTCAATTCATCAATAAAATGATGTGCTTTTCAATTTGGTCTTTTTATTTTTTCAATTAAATAAGTGGCGACTCCATTATACAATTTTTAATTTAGGAAGTATGATAACAACAGTAAAACCTTTGAAATGTATCTTGAGGGGCAATGATACTAATCTACCTAATTCGTTTGGGATATGGCCAAAACCACCATTGAAAAGTATCTAAGTTAGTTATTTATTATCAGATTAAGAATTCAATCAGTTTTTTATAAAAGCAAAAATTAAACTTAAAATTTTTTATTTAATCATAATAAATTTTATTAATTGAGTTAACTGAAATTCACTGCATAATTATATGCGGTGCAAAGTAAGGCGGGACAATATATGAAATGTATTAGTCATCTACCTAAATAAATAAAAAGAAAAAGAAATGTACTAGTATGTCATAAACGCGGACAGAATCAAGTCATCAACCTGACCCTTAATGAGGTAAGCAGACCAATCAGAAACCTTGGATTGCCAGTGAAGTTTCCCGACCAATAAGGTTTAAGGAAAAAATAAACACGCCTAACTTACTACTTAACTTACTACTACTACTACTACTATTTAAAACTGTGTCACCTCACTTGCGCTCTCTCTCGCATGCTTTCTCTCTCGGTCTCCTTCCCCCTCTCTCTCTCTCTCTGAGCCTCAGGTATGCTCTCTTTCTGAATGTTTTCTATTATTTGATTTTGTTTTTAGGTTTTTAATTTCACTTTTTAACTCTTTTTTATAATCTTGTTTCATATTCTAGGGTTTTTCTCCCTTCTTATGCTTACGCTTATCGCGTTTATGCGATCAAAATTAGGGTTTTTTTTTTAATAATATTGTTTTATAATCTGGGTTTGTTTTTATTTTAATAAAAAATGGAAATTTGTTGCTTGTTATTCTTTTTGGTTCTTATTGTGGGCGATTTGGGCTATTTCTTTGAGTAATTATCTGGTTTATCTGTTTTATTTATCAAAAAAGTTATCTGGGTCTCTTTTTTTTTTTTTTAAATTATCTGGGTCTGTTTTGATTTCGTCAAACGTCTATTAGTTGTTTCAATTTTCGCTGAATCTGGGTTTTAGGTTTTGTTTAGGCTTCTCTATGATATTAGGCCCTTTTAACGTAAAATCGAGTCAGGGGGTTTCTTTCTTTACTTGAAAAAAATAAAATAAATAGATGAAGATTTGATCGGTTGATTGTTGATTTCTGTTGTTATCATATAGCCTGTGTTATTGCTGTGAGTGTTTCATATCATTGTGTGTGCCTAAAAATGTTGATTACAGGAATATCTTGCGCGCCAGATGTCGCTTAATCTCAACAAGAAGCAGTCATCGATCATTTGGTGTGATTTTAATTTCATGAACCGAGGAAGGCTCTGGTGTTCGTGGAAGTTTTTGTTTTGGCATTGGACTTGACTGTTCTCTTTTGCCATTGTATTGCACGGTAGAGTTTTTGCAGACGTTTTGTTTTTTGTTGATTAACGTACAGCGGGTTACACTTTGTTACTCTTCACTGCTTGTAAGGAAATTGTATACTGGGAATCAAAGTTATGGAATCGGGGAACTCTGGCTTGGATCACTTGATGGGGAAGGACTTGTTTCCCTTTCCAGGGGTTCGGTTTAATCCCACAGATGTTGAGCTAGTTATGTTCTTTCTATTGAGGAAAGTTATGGGGAGAAAGTGCCCCAAAGTCATTGCAGAAGTTGATGTATACAAGGTTTCCCCTTGGGACCTTCCAGGTACATGTGAAAATTCTCATATAAAACACTTATTTGTTTTATTTTTTACTTTTCGATTAGTTATACTGTTTTGTTTTATTGATTAGTAGATTGTGCTCTCTATATTTGTTTCTTACTATACTGTGTTTGTTCCTTTGCCAGATAAATCTATTGTGAAAGGGGATCTAAAATGGTACTTCCTTTGCCCAATTGAGAAGAAATATTCAGCTGGGGTTAGAATGAATCGTGCAACTGATGTTGGGCACTGGAAAATCACTGGAAATGAAAGACATGTTCATTACAATAACACATTGGTTGGTTCAATAAAAACTTTGATTTTTCACAGGGGGAAAGCACCAGGGATACGAACGGATTGGGTTATTCATGAGTATAGACTTGATAATAAGTACCTGGCTGAGAGAGGAGTTGCTCAGGTAATGCTTGGTTATTTGTCATTCTGTTGTATGATACTCTTATATCCATTCTCCTCCATTAGAGGTTCTGAAATTATAATGCATGTGCCTCTTGATTGACTAATGCATTACTTGCTTTTTGATCCAGACTTACCTCATTTTTATAACCATCTATGCTCACAATTTAAAGTTTGTTACCTGGATTGACACGTCCAGGCCTGGTTACACTTTAGAAGCACTTAGTTTTACAATCCAAAGTTGTTTACATCCCACCTCAACAGCCAATTGTTTAGTTAACACTTACTGGACTTACGCTATTCCCTGTTGTAAGTGTTCTCAAGGGACTCAAATTGTCTTTGAGAATGTTACATATTTACATTGTCTGTTTGTAAGCTTCTGTTGTACTTTGTAGTTAGGTATGTTTTAGAGATTAGAGAATGTTAAGAGGGTTTACTTGTCTATTGAATCATCTGCTTGAATTTTTATGAGTTAAATTTTCTTTTGATTGACTAATGCATTACTTGCCTTTTGATCCAGACTTCCCTCGTTTTTATTACCATCTATGCTCACAATTTAAAGTTTGTTACCCGGATTGACACGTCCAGGCCTGGTTACACTTTAGAAGCACTTAGTTTCGCAATCCAAAGTTGTTTACATCCCACCTCAACAGCCAATTGTTTAGTTAACACTTACTGGACTTACGCTATTCCCTGTCAAAAGTGTTCTTAAGGGACTCAAATTGTCTTTGTGAATGTTACATATTTACATTGTCTGTTTGTAAGCTTCTGTTGTAATTTGTAGTTAGGAATGTTTTAGAGATTAGAGAATGTTAAGAGGGTTTACTTGTCTATTGAGTCATCTGCTTGAATTTTTATGAGTTACAATTTTTTTTTTTTTTTGTGTGTTTGAATTATGGGATAAAATTTTAAAAATTAATTGTAAGGACCTATACTCTGGTGTTTGCAGCGCCTGAAGTTTTTTTCTTCAGTTGACAAGCGTGTCTGTGATACTTTTAATTGGATAAAATATTATCCTCACTTGTTTAAATGTTCCATATATACCCCCCCTTTGATTACACAAAATAGTCTTTCCCCTACCTCATCAGGCATTTACATTGCAAATTCTTGAGAAAAATAATACTGCAACATGACAATCATAATCTCTACTTAAAAAATATTCTTGTTGATTGAATTTTATGTTCTGTTGAACATGTCATAACTTTGTTTTGCAGTTAGGCCATTCCATATTTGTCCATTTTTCCGTTTTGTAAAGATTCCATTTTCCCACTTCCAGCAATGACTTTCCAAAATTACCACTAGAAAGTTGTGCACTCCTTCAAAATAATGGTAGTTTTGATTTTTTTTTTTTCATGAAACATAGCAATGATTTCTTTCTTACCCTTTCCTTCTAAAGAAAGATGACAAAGAAATAAATTATTTCTGTTTAAAAGCTTGAGTTTACTAAGATGGACAAATATAATGGGATAGAGTAAAATGTATTGGTTGTATTGTGATGACCTAGCACTTTTGGGCAAGTTCTATTTCTGTTTGTGCTCCATGTATAAAACTGATTGATTGTGTTCTGGTTATTGAATTCAAATTGATTCTCTTGATGTTTTTGTCTTGCAGAATGGACATGTGCTTTGTATGATTTTCCATAAGGAGGGCCTAGGCCCAAAAAATAATGCACAATACGGAGCATTGTTTAAGGAAGAAGACTGGAATGATGATGAAGAAGTCGGCTTCGTAGAAGTTGTCTCTTCTGGTTTTCCTACTCCAGCCTCTGTACTGCCTAATAACTATAGCAGTTCACTTGCTGCTGGCACCTCCCAATGTGATGGCACAGCGTCTGAGTCATATTTATCTGAAACTGTGCTATCTGAACGTGAGGTGCTTCCAGCAGTTCACAGTATTAATGTTGTTTCAAAGGAGTTAAATCAAGTTTACGATGGTGATGCCACTTTTTCAACATCAGTGGTTTTAATTGAAGATAAGAAAAATAAGGTGTGTAACCACTTTTGCCCATTTTTCTTACAAATTTGTTCTGGTATGAAATATTTTCTAATGTACATTGTTCACTATGAACTTGTTCCAAGCTTTTAACATTGATATGTTTTTTGATGTGGTAGTTACGTTAAGTATCTGTCATATTCCTTTATTTCCAAAATTCACTAGTGAAATCAAGATATCTGGATCCAAAATGTAATACATTTATATATAATTTCCTAATTTTGGCAATCCAAATTTCATTCTATTTCATTCCTTTCTTTTCCCTTTTTTCAAAGTAATGTTAGAAAATATTGAGCAAAACAGTTGTTAAATATATAATGGAAGACTGGAATTACCACACTCTTATTAAAACTGAACCAGCAACTCTCTACCCAAAGACACTTAACACCAAGACTCAGTAATAATTAAGGTAGCCTATGAAAGGTGTCAAGAATGCCCCACATTGAAACTAGACCACAATTCTTGAATATTTTGGCATTTAATCTTGTTTTTCCTTGAACTCTTTACAGTTTGCATCAGGGGGACCATCTCTTAGCGTTTAACATTTTTTTCCTGATTGATATACTTCTCTTTTGCTTGCAAATGTTCTTTGAAGTTCTAATATTTACTGATGTCGATTTGTTTACAATTTTGCAGAATCCCATTCATGATGAAACTGATGAAGCAGCACTGCCGGTTGATGAATCTCCTATTTGCAAAGACTTGGGAGATCTGGTCAACACAGCTGGACTAAGTGAAGGTGGATACGATTTCTCCACTGGTTCTCCAGACAATTGTCTTTACATGGGGGATCTCAGAAAGCCACTGCCTCTTGAAGCTGGTGAATCTCAGCATGTTTCAACCAATGACCTGTATCGCGGATACAATGCTAACATTCATTCAGAGCTGTCTCTGTTGAGTTCTGGTGATGCTGACAAGGTGAGCTTTTGAAATAATCAACCGTTACTGACCGGGAAGTTTCTTATCTTTTCCGTTTTGTGCTTATGAAGAAACAAATCTTGGTTATCCAGGTTTTGAATCTGCATTTTAATAAAAAAGTCATGTTGCAAAAATTCCTTCAAAAAAAAAAAAAAAAAAGACTCCATCCTTTCTTGGTAGTAATGATCTCATGTGTATTCATTAAAGCTAATATAATAGTTTCCCCACTCCATATATCTTGTTTTTGTTTCCAGTCTATTTAAATTTAGTCCAACTATCCTCGGTGGGATTAAAACGGCTAACAGTCTTTGGTTTCTATTTTTATCTAACTTCATAGCCCTTGTTTGTGTTGGTGCTGGAGTTTTGTTTAGTATTTTCATGTGCTATTTGCCGCTATAAAATTTGAATCTAGATTTCAAAGCATTCTTTAATGTGAGAGAATATATATTCTACCTGCTGAAAGTATATGATCATTTGGTGAAAGAAAAGTAGTTTGAACTTAAAGGCGTAACCATAGTGAGTTTATATATCTCAATCACCTGCATGGCTACATTTAACATATATTTCTGATAGCTTTGCTAGCAAGTGCTGTTTGAAGTTTTAATCTTTTCTGATGTAGAATCTTATGATTTTGCAGAATGTTAGTCATAATGGACTTGCTGAATTGTCGTCTGATGAACCTGATATTTATGAAGGCTTGGGAGATCTGGGCGATTTTTTTAGCTTTGAGGATCTTGTGACTGAAGCTGGTGAACCTCAACAAGTCTCAGATCTCTACCAAGTGGTCTTTCCTAACCAAAAAGAGAGAAAAAGAAAAAGACAAGAAGATAATGATGAAATAAAATAAAAATTGAATGAATTAATTTAAGTGACTGATGTGTTGCTTGTGTTATCAGTGTTTCTTGTCGATTGTTTCTGAAATCTGTAGTATTTCTTTCTGAAAATTGATAACGGTTACTTTTATGATATCAAAAAATGTAGTCCAGTTCCTTATTGTTTTATAGAGTTGTGTTTTAATAACCTACTAAAATATTCTCTTTTTAATAATTTACAGTTTACATAGCTAAGCTCCTATTGCATTAACCTGTGAATGGTTTTACTATTACCTGATGGCAATTTCAAACCGTAAAGATTTTGTTATATTATTTCAGGCAACTTTTGACCCTTGATATCTTGGACAGGCCTTGTGACCCATGGCCAGTTTCACTGGACACAACCTCGTCCCTTATTTGTGTTCATCCAGTGCAAGTGTAACTTACCAATGAATTAATAAATAAATGTAATCATGATTGGAATCCTGTGTAGAGTATGTGGTTAGTAAATGTAATCATGATTTGGCTAGTAAATTGGATTAATTAGATTGTCATTAGGTATTTACAAAAATTAGATCCCTTCCTAGCAGTCTTAATTTTAATTTTTACCTGTAAAGAAAATTTTCAACTTAGAGAGGGGATTCAGTAAAGAGCAAATCAAACAGAAGAACGGAGGGGCCCAATTTTGTCCTATACGCATACTCACGTATTTTTTATATTGAAAATTGCATTGATCACAAAATAACTAGAAAGTAGTGAGGGTTGCATGAGCTAGGCCCGTGCTTTATCTTGAGGGAGAAAATTTAAGATAGATTTTTTTTTTTTTTTTTTTGTAGTATCAAACCATGTATTGAAATATATAATAATAATAATAATAATAATAATAATAATAATAATAATAATAATAATAATAAGTAAAGCAAAGAGAAAATCTAATTATATTTCAAATTAGAATTCAATTAGAGTTTAATTTTGCGACATGTGTCTCATCTAATCTAAATTTTAGAATTTTGTATCAAATGAGTTAATTTAGTGTAAAAATTGAACATAAATTAGAATTTAACTAGCGCCAGGTGTCCTATCTAATCTAATTTTTTAAATTTTCATGCCAAATTAGTTAATTTAGTGTAGAAAACAAAGAACCCAATATAATAAACCATAAAAAACATAATCATATAATTAAAAAAAAATTTAAATTTATTAGTCATCTATATATATATTAATAGGTTAAGTTTAGAGAAAATTGAATTAGAATTTGAAATTATAATCCAATTTTATGCCATGTGTCTAAATTTATATGGGAATTACACCATATTTATCTACTTAAGCTTGTGCTATGTGTCTACTTAAGTTTTTTAATTTTTGTGTCAAGTGAGCTAATGAGTGCAAAATTCTAAAAACCTAATATTAATGAACTATAAAATTAAAAAAAAAAAAATCGCATATACTCAATAAAAATCACCATATGTTTCTCAAAAAATAAATAAAATAAAAATCACCACATAACAAAAATCACCAGAATTCTATTTTATTAAAAATTAGAAAAAAATTATCATAAGTAGTATTTTAAATTTAGGTAAGAATTTTAATATGTAACTAATTAAGTTTACTTTAAAAAATAATTTGACTAATTATTTATATTATATGATAAAAATTGTGTTTAATTTTAAATGTATCTATAAGTACACATAAATACATGTGTTACATGCTTTAAAAAAATTAATTTGACTACATATTTATATTTTTACAGTAAAAATTTTGTTTAATTTTAAATGTATCCATGTGTTTGCATGGACTTATATGCTAGTTTAGAATAGTTATTTAACATATAACTATTTATTTAGTATGATAATTTCTTAGGAAAAGGTATTGGGTATTAAATGATACCATGTCATCGGTATCAAAATTCAATAAATATGAGATATGTTAGCAAAAAATAATTAACCCTTTTATAATTGAAAGACATGTGTTAGTTGGTAGTTATTTTTGCACACGTCTCTCTTTTATTGGATTTTGATATGGATGACGTAGTATCATTTGATATAAAATACTTTTTCATTTCGTAGAACCTATTTACTGAAGACAGTATATATCTACTCACAAAAAATTCTACTAAGAATGATAACAAATGTCGTCATCTTTCAACAATAATCTTTTAACAATAAACAAATAAGGTTTGATAAAACATTGTCACAATATTTAAATTTTCACAATAAATGATGATATATGCTACAATTGAAACTCTTCATCAAATTAAATACCTACAACCATATGCAATGAATATTTTATTTATACTTCCTTTTTTATCATTTTTTTATGAGCCTAACTACAATACTTAGCTTACTTAATTTTTAATGAACACCATTTTAAGAAAGAAAACAAATAATAATAATAATAAAAGACATATGTATGAAGTTTCTATTAGATAAAATTATAAATCTAGAAGATTTAAAATACTATACATCACCATTTTTATTTTCTAAGTATGACTAATACATAAAACTCAAAACACACGAAGAAAATTTTTAGGACATTAAAATTTTGTAAGACGTTTTAGTTATTGCACAATGAAATATTTTAGGAATCATAAGATTTAGTTAAGTATAACTAAGAGAGTAACAGCAAGGACTAAATACTTGTCTACAAAATATAAAAGAAGAAATTATTCAACTTTAAAGTTGGGGGATAAAACTGCTTCAAACATAAAGGGGGATAAATACTTTTTTCCATAGTTCATTTTTGTTAGTAAATCTATGTGTTGTTAACTTAAACCAACGTGTTAAAAAAAAAAAAAAAAAGTCAACTCAAGAAAACTGTTCGTAAAACTATGAATTTTGGCTCAACAAATTGGCTAAAAAAACAAAGAGTCAAGAACACAATAAATGTCTTGATATTTTCTCAACACCTTTATTTTAGCTATGGTGGGCCATGGTATGATCTTTTATTATTTTATTTTAAAGTAATGCTATATCCACAATATTTTTACAACAAATTCTCGATTGTAAATTGTTGTTGGCTTTTAATTGGGACAACCACTTTAAACTATGCATTAAAAGAAACAACAAACAAAAAACCAATAAAAGAAAAATTGTGCGTGAAACAATGAATTTTTGCTCACCAAATTTGACTAAACCAAAAAAGAAGACTAGGAGCACAACAAAATGTCAAAATATTTTCACAATACCTTCATTTTTAGCCGTGGTAAGTTTCGGTCTAATATATTATTATTAATTTTATAAAAATGCTATCTTTATAATATTTTCATAAAAAAATTTTAGATGGTAAGTTGTTGCTGATTTTAAAATGGACCCATGACTGATATCACTTTTTTATCTATCGATAGTAGCTTACTTATGATTTTTTGTGAAATTAATGTGAAAATGTTGTAGACTTGGCTTTTTTTTTTTTATTTGATCTATTAGAAACTAAGATCTTAACAATTGTAAAAATACTGTGATAACAACAAGTGTTACAATATTTTTACAAAATATTTATTTTTAGTTGTAGTTAGTCATAATCTCATATTTTATTATTTTATTTCAACCTATAAGAAATTGACACATCAATAATTGTAAAAATATTGTGAAATTTGTTGTATTAGTATAATAATATATATGCCAACTCATATAAATATTTAAAAGAAAAAATTAAAGCACAAACTGATGACCGGGAAAAAAAAAAAAAAAAAAAAAAACTATAGCTACAGTATCAATTGAACAAATCAGAAGACACTATAGCTACGTGCAAGTGCTTTTTATATATAGATAGAAAAAAAAAAAAGAAAAAAAAAAAGGTGTTTGGTGCTAGATCCCTCGGTCTGGTACTAATCGTAATCCATGTGGACCATTTACAATTTGTAAACAATCGGATCTCTTGCCTACACAACTTTTTTTGTTTTTATTTTTTTTTGTTGCTGTTGAGAATCTAGTAAATCATAACTTGCTCAAGTAATTAACGTGTTAGATTCATAAAAATACTTTTGGCATTACACATTGTCAAGCCGTCTTCACAAATCAAACTTTTCTCTTTCATTAGCATATTTTTATTGAAAAAAGTAGATTTATTATGCAAAGAAAGTCTTTCTTTTTATATCAGATTATTCCCCAGCCCCCTCGGCCTCATCTTCATCATCAAACTTATTTCATTTCTTCAGAGTAACAATAAAGCTATGGACAACATTTAACTATTCATTAATAATGAGTTCAACCAATGAAAAGCAAGGGTGAGGAAGAATATGTGTGTTGAAATTTTGAAATGTGATTAGGATTTAGGAGAGGAGAGACAAAAAAAAGATGTGTCGTCGAAAGTGTAAACTTGTTGGCAGTGATGACTGATGAAAGAGCAGCAAGGCCAGTTCGCAATCGCTTATCTTTAATTGCTCCATTATTTATTTATTTAATTATTTTAATTTTTGATTTGCTCTTGATTTCTGCAAACACGGTGTTGGATTGGAATGGAATATATATATATATATATATATATATATAAAGAAGCATTTGCCTGCTTTATTAATGAGTTCAATCAAGGAAAAGCAAGGTTGATAGAGAATATATTTTATGTGTTGAAATTGTTGCAGGGGAGGAGAGCTTGTCCTGAATCTTAGGAGAGAGATTGTCAAAGTGAAAACGTGTAAATATGTGGGCAGGGCAGTAAGTAACGGAAGAAATGGTTTTGAGCCTCGACTCGGGTAGGAGAAGAAATTGAATCATTTTATTGGCACTAATATATGTATATGTCAATGCATTGTGGCGTAAAATTCGAGAAGTAGGACATTGATTTTTATAATGATTTTCTAGAGGTAAGAGACAGTTTGCAAACAATTTGTATATTACTTTTTTATTTATTTATTTATGAATTAGGACTTCGTTGCTTGATAATATGGTTTAGTAAAGGAATTGAATTTAAACTTTTTATTGTGATGATGATAAAATCAATTTGAGCATCTAGAAGACTAGACCTAGAAGACTCAAAAAAAAAAAAATATATATATATATAAATAATAATTTTATTACTATAAAATATTTACAATAACAATAATATGGTGATTGAAAGTGGATATGTACATGAATGGAAGCAAGGTTTTCTTCTAAAGACTTTATGAAAGTGTGAACTCAAGATGCTTACGTCATAAATACTTCATAAAAAAAGAAGAGAAGTACGTCAGAATATATATATTTATAGCAATTTTTTAAAGAAGAACAATCTGCTTAATGAGGCAAGCTGGCCAATAAGGTTGAAGGAGAAACAAGACACGTTGTGTTCTATCCAGCTCAGCTCAGCTCAGCTCACTGTCTGTATATATAAATGTACGAGTAGTTTACAACTACACTACATAACATAACAAGTACAACAGCTTGCTACGTTAAACAAATCAGTTTAACAACACGAAATTCCAATCCCCAATTTCGCTCTTCGTAAAGTAAAATCAAAACCCTTCTCTCTGGCGCTCTCTCCCTCCCTCTCCCTCGCTTCAAATTCAGGTACTCTCTCTCTTAATCTTTCTATTTTTGGCCTTTTGTTTTTCGGTTTTTGATCTTAGTTTTATATTCTAGGGTTTTTAGGTTTATTGTGTTTATGCGATCAAAATTTGGGTATTCCTGATTGATTTATAATCTGGGTTTGCTTTCATTTCATTAAAAAAATGGGAAATTTCGTTGTTTTTGTTGGGCAATTTGGGTTTTGTATTTATCACTATTATCTGATTTTTGTTTTCCTCCTTCCTGTTTTGATTTTTTTTTAGTCTAAAATATTTTTACTAATTTCAATTTTCGCTTAATTTCCGATTGTTACTAAGGGGTTTTGTGTTCTTTTTAGGCTAACTTTATAATCTACTCGATAAATTTGATGATTTTAATCCTATCAGGGGGTTTCTCTACTTGAATGAAGATTTGATTGGTTGGTTTATAATCTGGGCGATTTGGGTTCTATATCTATGAATCATTGTCTGATTTTTATTTTACTCCTCCCTGATTTGATTGTTTTTGTCAAAGTGTTGTATTACTTAATTTAATTTTCGATTGTTATTCAGGAGTTTTCAGGTTTTGTCTAGGCTACTTTGAACTCTACTCTCTAACTTTATGTCCTTTTGAGGTTAATAACATCCTATCAGGGGGTTTCTCTACTTGAAAAAAGAAACAAATTAAATCAAGATTTGATTAGTTGGTTTTTGATTTATCTTCTTATCATTTAGTCTCTGCTCTGGTATCTGTTTTGGGTTTTTAATTTTTAATTTCTGAATTTGTGGGGGCGTTTCTTGCGATTGTGTGCCTAATCAATTAATAATGTTGATAACAGGTGATTATTCCACACCAAATGTCTATTTCTAATCTCAACAAGAAACACTTTTCAATCATTCGGTGTGATTCTAGCTTCATAAACCGGAGGAGGCTCTGGTGTACATTGAAGGTCCTGTTCGGCACTTGATTTTTTATACCCAAGTGTCATTCTCATTGCATCACATTGTAGGGTAGACTTCATTTCTTGTTCCTGTGAAACCATTGCGTTATTGGGGAAAAGGGTTTGGTTTTTGTTGATTAAGAACAGGTTACACATTATTATTCTTCACTGCTCGTGAGGAAATTGTATACTAGATTTTCAAAGTTATGGAACCGAGGGAGTACGTTTTGGATTGCTTGTCGGGGAGAAAGTCGTTTCCCATTCCTGGGGTTGGGTTTCATCCCACAGATGTTCAGCTTGTTGGGTACTATCTATTGTGGAAAGCTACCAAGAAAGAATTCCCTGTTGAACTCATTGCAGAGGTTGATGTATACAAGTTTGCTCCTTGGGAACTTGCAGGTATATGGGAAAAATATTTATTTACTCTTTTGTCTTTTATCTTTATTTCATAAATTACTCTATTTTGTTTTATTGATTAGCACATATGCTTTCTTGCTAAAGTTTGTTTGTTCTTCTGCCAGATGAATCTATTGTGAAAGGGGATCTGAAATGGTACTTCTTTTGTCCAATTGAGAAGAAATATTTAAGTGGGGTTAGAATGAATCGTGCCACTGATGTTGGGCACTGGAAAATTACTGGAAGAGATAGACCTGTTCTACACAACAATGCATTGGTGGGCTCAACAAAAACTTTGATTTTTCACAAGGGAAAAGCACCAGGGGAACGGACGGATTGGGTTATGCATGAGTACAGACTTGATGATACGTATCGGGCTGAGAGAGGAGTTGCTCAGGTAATGTTTGGTTATTTATCATTCTTTAGTATGATACTTGTGTCTGTTGGTGTAGTCTTTGTATAAGCTGATTGTGAATATTGTTTCTTTCCTAGTCCACACAGAGGTTCAGAGATTATATTGCATGTGCATCTGAATTGACATATGTGTTACTGGCCTATTCACCAGACTTCTCTAATTTATTTGTTCGCAGTCCAAAGTTTGTTCCCTGGATTTAAATTTCGATCTCGATGGTTAGGCGAAACACTTGTTGCAATCCAAAGCTGTTTATACTTTATATCCCACCTCAACTGCCAACTGTTTAAATGCACTTACTGGACTTTCTGTTATTCCCTGTAAATTGTTTTTGAGAGACTCAAATTGTCCTTTTTTTTTTTTTTTGATAAGTAAGAAAGACATATATTCAAAAAACTGCTAAATGCAAAGTAGTACAATGCATATCAAAAAGTACAAAAAAAGAGAGAAAAGCAAAAACATAAAAGAAATGCTAATGACGAAGAAAAAGAGCGCTAAGGAACAAAGAGAGAGAATCACTAAATGTGAGTCCCTAAGCCCTAGACCAATCAAAAAGGGAATCTGAAAAGAGAGGAAGCAGCTGGTCATCGGATCCATCCAAGTCCTCAAAATTCTGCCGATTGCGTTTCCTCCAAATACACCATGTCAAACACAACGGAACTAAATTCCAAATGTGAGATGAATGCTTCCCCAACCAATTCCACCAACCAAATAGAAAATCTGTCACTGAACGTGAGGGAACCCACGAAATTCCAAAAGTTTTAAAGATAAAGCTCCAAAGCCGATAAGCCTTTCCACAGTGTAACAACAAATGATCTATTGTCTCCCCACAACAACGAAACATAATGTACCAGTCAGCGAAATCAAAGCCCCTAACCCGCAAATTATCTCCCGTGAAAATTCTACAATGACACATAATGCACCAGTCAACGAAATCAAAGCCCGTAACCTGCAAGTTATCTCCCGTGAAAGTTCTATCCCATGTGGTTGTCCAAGCAAAGAAAGTGAAACGCCGGGGTGCCTTAACCTTCCAAACACCTTTCCATGGAAAAACAACAAAGAAAGAACCATGTAACTTATGATAAAATGAACGGATATTTCCCGTTCTTCGCCAACTTCCATCTCATACGATCACCATTAGTCATTGACGGTAAATTGGATTTCAAGAATCGAAAGAAATCATCCACCACATCTGCCTTCCAATCATTAGGACCCCAAATGAAACGAACATCCCAAATTCTCCTTATCCTCCGCTCCTTGGCATATCAAAGATGAGTCTACAGAAGCTGCTCTGTTTGCAACAATATTGTACAAGACCGGAAAAGCCAAATGGAGAGGAAGATCCCCACACCACTGGTCTATCCAAAATTTCACTCTATTCCCCACCCCAACCTTAAACTTGATGTTTTTGCGAAAACCTTCCCAACCCATCTGGATACTTGTCCACAAACCACATGCATGAAGGTTGGGAAGGTTTTAGCAAAAACCTGGAAAAAAACCTGGATTCAATTAAAAATATGCGAAAGTACCCCCCATATCTGATTGGAGTAGATGAAAAGAACAAAATATCTGGCTAATTTGAGCTAGCTAGGCATGTGTAAACTTCCTGTGTACTGTGTAGTTTGGAATGTTTTAGAGATTAGAGTTCATATTTTTTTGTTAAGAGGGTTTACTTGTCTGTTGATTCTGAATCAACTGCTTGAATTTTTTTCGTTTGTGTTATTATTATTATTATTATTATTATTTTTTTTTTTTTTTTTTTTTTTGAATTATAGAAGAAATCTCAAAATTCACTAATTTATAGGTAACTATACTTTGCTGTTTGCAGCTCCTGAAGCCTTTTTTTTTCCCCTGTTGGTTGATGAGCTTGTTAGTTATACTTTTAAATGGATGACATATTATCCTCATTTATGTGGAATGGTCCAAATATGGATAATAGAATGTTTTTTTTGTCTTTGATTACACATTGTCTTCCCCCTACCAAATATGGATAATATGGACAGTAGTCTTCCCCCTACCTCATCTAATCTTGCTCATGCATTGCAAATGCGAGACATATTACTCTTGACAACCATAATCTCTACTTAAAAAAGATTATTGTTGATTGAATTTTATGTTCTGTCAAACATGGCATAATTTCGTTTTTGTGGTTAGCCATTTTCCCACTTCCTAATTCAACAGCTTCTCAAAATTACCATTAGGAAGTTGTTGTGTACTCTCAAAATTTGGAACTTTGTGATGGTAATTTTGGAAAATTTTCTTGTTAAAGAAACATGGTAATAATTTCTTCTTACCCTTTCCCTTCTAAAGAAAAAGACAGAGAAATAAATTGCGTGTCATTAGAAGGTTGAGTTTACCCAGAGGGAAAAATATAATGGGATAGGGAATAAAATGTATTTGAATTGTTGGTCAACTGCTACATCTATTTCTACTCCTACATGTATATAAGTGATTGATGGTGTTCTGGTGATTGAATTCAAACTGATTCTCTTGATGTTTGTCTTTCAGAGTGAACATGTGCTTTGTAAGATTTTCCAAAAGGAAGGCCTAGGCCCAAGAAATAATGCCCAATACGGAGCACCATTTAAGGAGGAAGTCTGGATTGATGGTTTGTCTATCCCAGCCTCTGTGCTGCCTAATAACCATAGCAATTCACTTGCTGCTGGCACCTCGCAATTGAACAGCTCGGCATCTGAATCATGTTTTTCTGAAATTGTGCCATCCCAGCGTGTGGTGCTTCCATCAGTTCAAAGCAATAATGTTGATTCAAAGGAGTTACCTCAGGTTTTGGGTGATGATGTTTTGTTTTCAACATCATTGGCTTCAAATGAAGATAAGAAAAATAAGGTGTGTAACTTCTCTGCCCTTTTTTCTTACTAGTGTTCCAGACCTAGTTACAATGGGAATTTTAAGTAGGTTATATTTTCTAATGCACATTGTTTCATTATGAACTTAGCCAAAGCTTTGGACATTGCTATACTTTTCAATGTTGTATTTACATTTAAGTATAGGTCAATTTCCATCATTACCAAATTTCATTAGCGAACTTAAGATACCTGGATTCAAAATGTTAAACATTTTTTTTTTTATTTATAATTTCCTAGTTTTGGCTTTCCAAATTTCATTCTATTTCTTTCCTTTCTTTGCCCTTATTGGAAAGTAATGTTAGAAAATACTGAGGAAAACCAAAGTTACAAATAAAGAATTTGCCCAGTTGGTTGGCATCTCCTGGTATTTTCAAGACAACCCAAGGTTCAAATCACCCCTCCTCCATTGTAACAATCAAAATAAAAAAATAAAAAAAAATAGTGAAACTATTATTAAAACTGAGCCAGCAACTTTCTCCCTAAAGTGTCAAAAAGGCCCCACATCAAAAGTAGACCACAATTCTTGAATATTTTAGTATTTAATCTTGTCTTTCCTTAAAATCTTTACTGTTTGTATCAGGGGAATGATATTGTAGCATTTAACATTTTTTTCCTGATTTTTATACTATTTTGCTTGCAAATTTTCTTTGAAGTTCTAATCTCTACTGATGTGGATTTGTTTATGATATTTGCAGGAGCCCATTCATGATAGAACTGCTGAAGTTGCACTCCCTGTTGATCCTAATTACAAACGCTTGGGATATCTGGCTGGACCAAGTGAGGATGTATACACTGGTTCTCTGTACAATGGTCTTAACATAAGGGATCTCGATGAGCCACTGAATTTCCATCCTGAAGCAGGTGAAACCCAGTATGTTCCATTCAATGGCCTCAATGCTGGACACAACAATTATATTGATTCAGAGCAGTTTCCCACATCAAAAGTAAACCACAATTCTTGAATCTTTTAGTATTTAATCTTTCATTGAACTCTTTACTTTTTGTATCAGGGATTCAGGGGGATGATATTGTAGCATTTAACATTTTTTTTCCTAATTGTTATACTACTCTTTTGCTTGCAAATGTTCTTTGAAGTTCTAATCTCTCTACTGATGTGAATTTGTTTACGAGTTTGCAGAATACCATTCATGATGGAACTGTTGATGCCGAACTTCCTGTTGATCCTATTTCCAAACAGTTCGAAGATCTGAGCAACAAAGCTGGACCAAGTGAGTTTGGATCTATTTTCCACTCTGGTTCTCTGTACAATGGTCTTAACATGAGGGATCTCGATAAGCCACTGAATCCAGAAGCAGGTGAATCTCAGCAATTTCCGGCCCTTTTTTTTGGTGCTCCTGAGGTCTTATATGTGCCACATCAGTCTGATCTGTCGCCAGATTTACCTTGTGAAATTGAGGTGAGCTTTTGCAATAATCAACCTTTACTGACGTTCTTCTTTTACAAGTTTCATCATATCTATTCTGTTTCCCATATTTTGCTTGCACCTCACTTGTATTTGTGAAAGATAAGGGATTGAGCTTTTGAAATAATCAACCTTTACTGGCGTTCTTCTTTTACAAGGTTCATCATATCTTTTCTGTTTCCCATATTTTCCTTGCACCTCACTTGTATTTGTGAAAGATAAGTAATTGGTGCTTATGAATAAAACAATTATGGTTGTCAATGTTTTGAATCTTCATTTCAAGAAAAAGAACAACTGTTTTAAGAGTTCCTTACCTCTATCCTTTTATAGTAGTAATGATCTATTCGTGCGTATTGGTCGATTAAACTTATATAATAGTTTTCCCCCTCCCCCTCATATATTTTGTTTTATTTCCTATCTGTTTGAATTTAGTGTTCCCTTTTTTTTATCTTTACTTGAAAGCCCTTGCTTCTTGTTGGTGCTGGAATTTTGTTTGGTAATTTGATGTGCTATTTGCCGTATAAAATTTGAACTTAAAATTTCAAACGTTTAAAATAAATATATAAATTGAGAGAATGTACATTTTAGCCACCAAAATTATAAAATATCAATTTTTAATTAAAAGTAGTTTGGACTAAATGGCGTATAAAATTTTATAAAATAAGATAACATTTTTCTGATTGCTTTGCTAGCAAATTTTCTTTGAAGATTTAATCTCATCTGATGTAGAATCTTATGATTTTGCAGAATGCCAGTGACGATGGAACTGCTGAAGCATCATTTCCTCCAGATTTTTTTGAGGGCTTGGAAAATCTGGGCAATACTACATCTGGACATGGAGATGTCCCCTCTAGTTCTCTGGAATATTTTGACATAGATGATCTCTGGAAGCAATTGGGCTGCCCCCCTGAAACTGGTGAGTCTCAACACATTCGAACCAATGACCCAGAGCAATTTCCAGTTAATTCCTGTCATGCCGCTCAGCAGTTACCTGTGTCAGATCTCTCTCAAAAGGACTCTTCAAACAAAAGAGAGAGAAAAAGAAAAAGGAAAGAACATAATGATGAAAGAAAATGAAAAACTTTTCTTTTTTCCCATTGTTTATATGTAATAAATTGATGACCTACTTTCATCGTGTTTTTGAGTTGTGATTTAAATAACCCGAAGTGTTCTGTTTCTAATAATTCCAGTTTACACAGCTAAGCTAAGCTCCTATTGCATTAGCATGTGAATGATTTTACTTTTACTTGATAGCATTTCCAAACCCAAAAAGTACCTTGTTTATTGCAAGCACCTGGTTTACCCTCTTAGATGACCGAGCAAGGCTATACCCGTGACAGAAACCAAACCAGACCAAACCCGTTAACATCTTAGTCTCTTACAACTATCAATGATTTGCTATCTTACTGTGTAGTTATCTCCCAATACTAAATTAGCCAAAAATTCATCTTTTCATAATGGCGACATGCAGCTTGACAGTTTGAATGCTCATCAATACTACTAACTTGAGGAAAATATTTTAAGGATCCAAAAAATAACAAATTCAAAATAGGATGATTGAAGGGGGAAATTGCATCATGTACACGTACTACTATATTTTTACATAGAAATTTGCGTAGTTCACGAAATGACTAGAAACTAGAAAGGTGCTGATGCTCTATCCCTCGGCCCTGGTAATCTTAGTTGTTGGTCTTCTTTAGACTCGAGCTCTTCATCTTCTGTGTCTATCATTGTATTTTCATCCTGTCTTGCAGTGTTGACAACTGGCTTTGATCCCTGCCGAATATTTGCAATTATTACACAATGAATCATACAAGCAATCAACTCCTAAAATATATAATGATATAATTGTAGTAATAATAACTATAAAAATAAAAAAATAAAAAAACAAGGGGGAGATTATAAATCATAACTTAACACAAGTTGTTTTTTGTGTGTGTGTGTGTAGCTAAGATAACTTACAAAAGTAATTTATGTGTTAATTCATACAAATGCTTTTAGCTTCTCACATCCATCTACACAAATGGATTATTATTGTTGTTGTTATATGATCAACTGATTAGCTTCATCAACATCACTTCCATTGCATTTATTTTATCGATCTCTTCAAAATAATTCATCTCTACTAACTTAAATCACAAATTCTTATTTTATGGATTCCATTTTGCTAAGATAATTTACACAAGTAATTTATGTGTTGATTCATACAAATACTTTTAGCTTCTCACGTCCATCTACTCAAATGGATTATTATTGTTGCTGTTATCAATAAATCAGCTTCATCATCATCATCTAACTTCCATTAATTGCACTTTATTCATCTCTTCAAAACAATGCATCTAAGTGAAAAAATACTCAATCACAAATTCTTATTTTATGGATTATAAAACCAAAGAACGGATTTTATAGTTGAAGAAACACAAAGAATAATGACATTTAAAAAAAAAAAAAAATTCCCCATACCTACCATGCATCAGACTACCTAATTGTTTTCCATCTCAAACTCAACAAAGTGTATGCCAAAATGATTTTGCGTTATACTTGCTTCAAGATCCATCATGCAAAAAATAATCCCATGCATACTTGGTGATTTATATGCAAGAAGCTATTTCTCTCTCTATCAAACAAAATCAATATCATTAAACCAACAAAGAATTATTAATCCAAATAAAAAAATTGTAAATTTGTATTAATCAAAAGTTTTTTCGACTCATTACCTTCATGAAAATAGTCATTGCTTCTTCTATGGTCCTTGTATTTAACACGTACAAGGCTGCCTCCTATAAACAAATTGATGCACCAAATTAACATCCCAATAATATATAACAAATCCATAAACATTTCACACACACAATTGCAAGCACAAAATTAATGCAAATATTAATTAAGCAATATATAAATTGACTTACCCTTGCACATTGGATTTGATCAAAACCCAAAGTCCTAGGCTCACTTTCGATTGATGATTTCCTATCAATCCGTAACATGGATGCTCCTTCCATTTGAGAGAGAGAGAGAGAGAGAGAGAGACCAAAATATATTTGGAAAGAAAGAATTATTAAGGTGCAATTGCAAATCAAGGGTGAGAGGAGGAAGTAAAACTAAAAATAGGTTTATATATATAGTTGACGGGTTGGGAGCTAAGTGCCACCACAAAACGTAATTAAAGTGGCAATCTAGGACCAAAGGGAGCTACATACGTGGCATTCTGGTGATGTTTGTAGGACACGTGGCGCGTGATGATTACCTCGTCTCAAATGGAGAAAGTCGTAATTAACCTGTGGATGTGAATGTGGTGTGGGTTCCCCATTCGCATTCCCACTCCCATAATAGAAAATTTCGAGCGGTGTTTTTCGTTCGCTAATTGCGTGTTTGTGCGAGGCACTTAAGCCAATCAAAGTGTGACACCACTGCAATAGGATCCCCATGAGTTGTAGTGTTGAGAATTGAGATACACGTGTGTGTTTAGGATCAGTAATTGCCCGTTTTTGGACTTTTTGGCCCGACCGGATCTGTACGTACCTACATTTACTCATTACGTCATTGGGTTTTGGGGGCCATTGGTGACTCTCAACATTTCTAACGATTTGTCCTTTTTTATTTTTTTGATCTCACAAGATTTCTAACTTGGACATATATGGGAATACGGGAGAAAAGCGTGTCAACAACCGTGAAATTCTTGATGCTTCTTCCATATGATCCTTAACGTGAATATGTCTTTTTTGTTCTTTTTGTTTTTATTGTTATTGTTGTTTATAAAAAGATAGAATCTAGAGAGCAAATCACTTTCCACTTAAGAAAATTAACCCTACTTGTGCATGGCCCCGTCACCTTGATGCTAATGTATCCGGAAGTGCTTCATAGTAGTAAATCACTTCTCACCTAATGAGATCAATCCTACTAATGCATGGTTCTGCCACCTCGATGCTAATGAAATGTATCGACACTACTTCGCGAGAACAAATTGCTTTTTATCTAATGAGATAAACCCTACTCGTGTATGACCTGCCACCCTAATGCTAATATATCTTTTGCGCTAGTCAAACTTTAGCACTAAAAGCAAGGTGAACAAGGTGTTTAACTACTGGGCAGGGACGGACCCAGGTAGGGGCCTAAGGGGGCCTGGGCCCCCCTTGGGCCCAAAAAAAAAAAATTGCAATATGTAAAATTTTCAATAAAAAAGAAAAAGGGGGCTCGGGCCCCCCTTGGTTTTTAGCTCGAGCCCCCTTGGTTTTTAGCTTAGGCCCTTCTTACCTTATCCATTTCTATTCCAGCCGGCCAACCCAGAGGCAAGATCCCATGAAAACCTTAAAAAAAAAAATGTAAAAAAGAAAAAAGAAAAAAAAGAAAACCCAGTAGTTCAGTCGCTCCAAAACCAAATGGAAATATACACCCACGCAAAGGAAAAAAAGAAAAAGGTATAGAAAAGAAAGGGAGAGACAAGAGACCCACTACGTCGTGACCGTGTGACGCCGCTGCCCACACCCACGTTGTGACGCCACTGCCCACGCCCATGCCGTGACGCCGCTACCCACGCCACCATCAGCTGTCGCATACCCAAACTAGAAACAACCACACTAACGCTGCCACCATGCCACGCGAGACCCATCTAGCCGCCGCCGCCAGTTGCTCGATTTGTCCAGCTCAGCTTCGTTGCTCCTTGGCTCCAGCCTTCACGGTTCACAAATCACAGGTATTTAATCTATCTTTTTCTTCAAAACCTAATATAATGTTTGTGAATCTCAGAATCTAAAAATCTATGCTTGTGGACTTGTGGTGTTTGTGTTTTTACTGATGAGTGATGAACTGATGTTGGTGATTATGTGATTGTGAATTAAATCTGTGACTCTGTGTTTGTGGTGTTTGGCTTTGTGAGTCTGTGACTCTCTGTGATTGTGTTTATGGTGTTTGGCTTCGTGACTCTCTCTCTCTCTTATATTATATAGGTAAGAGAGAGAGAGAGAGAGAGAGAGAGAGAGAGAGAGAGAGAGAGAGAGAGAGAGAGAGAGAGAGAGAGAGAGAGAGAGAGAGAGAGAGTGTGTGGAGTTTGTAGAGATTAGTCTGATTAGAGAATATTTTAGTGTAGTATTTTGTTTGTTTGTTCTTTGTTGATTGGTTGTTGGGTAACGACAGGGACAAGTGACATGAAAAAAAAAGAAGAGAGAAGGTAAAGTTAAGAAAAGAATAAATTTATAGTGTAAATAGTGGGATTGAGTCAGTGTGACTCTAAAATATGGAGAAAAAACAAAGACAAAGAGATAAATAAAGGAAAAGACCAAAGTCAAAAGAAAAAAATAAATCATATAAACTTAATATAAAAAATTGTCACATAAATTTAAGAAAATAGCAGTGATTCACTTGCGCCTATTGTTAACTCATAATGCTAAATTAAATAAATTTATAAATTGAAAAAAGTGAGAAATATATATGATTCTTATTTTAAATTAGTAACAACAACCGTAGATGATTTAGTTTAGATTTAATCGTAGATGATTTTGAAGATTTGAAAGAGTGTCGAGTTCCCTTTAGATGATTGTATTAAGAAGCAATAGTGTTTCGTGTCTTTGTTTTTGTTGGTAGATGGTTGTTTCTTAATATATTAAGAAATAATGATTTTTGGGTATTTGTCTTGGTTGATAGTTTATTAATACTATATGGATGTGTATTTGAAATATTTTTTTTTTTTTGCTTATTTCCGCCCCTCCCCCAACTTGAAATCCTGAGTTCGTCTCTACTAGGGGTGTGCATGGGTCGGGTTGGGTCGGGTTAAAGGAATTTTTTGACCCAACCCACCATGGTGAGTCAAAAAGAATTCGACCCATCACATATGTCCAACCCAACCCAACCCAACCCAACCCACATGGGTCGGGTTGAACCCATGGGTTGGATTTTTTTTTAATTATTATTAAATTGAACCTATATTTTTTTTATTAATTATATAATATATTTAAATATATATTAAAGAAAGTAATAGGATTTTATATTATACATGTTTGTAGGATTTTATTTTATATTATATATTATATTTTATATTATATATTACTAGGTTTTAACTTAAAAAAAATATTTATTAAATATATAATATATTTTAAATATATATTAAAATATGGGTGGGTCAGGTTAGGTTTGGCGGGTTTGTAATTTTATGACTCAAACCCAACCCAACCCGCTCCCAAAAAAAAATTTATAACCCAACCCAACCCACCAAGCCCTAAAAATCGACCCAACCCGGCGGGTTGGGTCGGGTCGGGTTTGGCGGATCAGTGGGTTTTCTGCACACCCCTAGTCCCTGCTACTAGGCCCTCATAATGTTATAAATCCGTCACTTGTATGAGTGTATCATAGATTGAAAAGGTGATGATGTTTGAAAATCATTAAGCTGTACACTCCAAACTTCAACGGCGGATTGATGACCTAAAAGAGAAAGAAAGACTATCGAAAGTGCTGGAGTGAATCGGCTAAGAACCCTCTGATGATTAAGTCAGTTTCTCTCTAAAACTCAAGTATAGTAAATGGATGAATAATAGAACATACCTTAGTCTGGTGAGGTTGGTTCCTTTTTTATAGAGAGTTTGAAGTAAGTCAGCTTGTTAGGTGCCACTAACATCATGGGAGATGTGTGGACTTAGTGGGGAGAATGGAGTGAACTCACCGCACTTTTCGGAATAGTGAATTGTGGTGCATCTAGTCTTGGTTTGCAAAAAACACTTGGTTTCTTGGACAACGCTTATGGACGACGTATACTTTTTTTTTTTTTTTATGGGAGACAATGTATACTTTTTAAATTACCATCAAAAGGGATATGTATTGATAATAAAAAATAAAATAAAAAGAAAGAGATATGTATGAGCCAATCATAACTTCAAGTTCAACAGCAGGCACCTCTCGCTTCAGCATCTAGGTTGGTCTGAAATCCTTTTCACTTAAAATGTATTTGAAAAAAGAAAAAGAAAAAACATAAAAGGCAGAAGACATCTCATCAAGATCAATTTAACGGTAACTAGTGATGGAGTACAAACTCGTCAGTCACAATGAATGTGTCCAGATGAAGCCAAACTCGTGTCACTGTGAATATGGAATTTGTGAGGTTATTTCCTTAGTGTGGTCACCAATGTGGTGCTTGTCACAACGTCTCCGATACCAAAGTTAGTATAAGGAAATCCAAGATAAAGCAATATAGTAGATCAACAATAAGTGTTTTTGAGTGTGTCTCTGTACCTTGTGTTGGTGCTTGTGAGAGCTTTATATATATTTTTACAGCCTTTAGCCGTTGTGGTAGTTATTGTGGCTTTAATGCCTCTTTTGGTAACGCCCTATGCTAAGTAATGTGGATTTCAATGGGCGTCCAACGGTCTATACAGCTGTCATCGTAACCGCCAGAGTCATTATTGCCGGTATTGAATGATTTGGATACCTTTGTCGATGATGTGGACACTTGATGGGCTCGTCTTTGGAAATGACCTCGTCGATAACGCTTATCTCGTCCATGGAAGTTGAATTTGTCAATCCCATCAACTAGCAAATTTTTTGTATTATATTTAAGGTAAATTGTAAATTATACCTCTAAAGTTTGGGAGTGTTTGGAATTTACACCCTAAAGTTTCAAAATTTGGATTTTATCCCCTTAAAGATTAGGAGTGTTTGAATTTTACACCTTAACATTTCCGAATTTGGATTTTACCTTAAAAATTTTAAGGGTGTTTGGATTTTATTTCCTAAAATTTGAGGGTGTTTAGGTTTTATACCCTAAAGTTTCACAATTTGAGAGTGTAAAGTTCGACACTCCCAAATTTTATGGAGTAAAATCTAAATTTTAAAATGTTAGGGTGTAAAATTCAAACACCTCAAACTTCAAGAGATAAAATCTAAATTATGAAATTTCAAGGTGTAAAATCTAAATATTCCCAAATTTTAGGGATGTAACTCAACTACTTATTAATTAAATTTCATCTCTTTTTTTTTCTTTTTTTTTTCTTTTCTAGTTAAGGTTACTAGTTGAATAGGATGAAATTGATATAAGTTTGGAAATTGAGAGACTCGAGAGCCTAAATTAAACGTTACTCCACAATTGGAAAATCAAATTAGTAATTTAACTTATTATTTATTTATCTAATCTATTGAAATGAATTTAAAATCATACAAATCAAATTAGTATATATATAATTTTTTTGAAATGTACCTATGCTATATTTTAGTAATTAGAACTAGTTGATTGTTAGATAAATATTATGGAGTGAATAAGAAATTAACTCTTAATGTGTACACTTGAACATGATATTGAAGTGGTGAGAATTCTTGAGTCTCACATAAGAAATGATAGAGAATATGAGTTTTGGGTTGGACATTGGCTTGGGCTTTAGGCATGTGTGAACTGGGCCCTCTTATCCAATTAATAATAACATTTTATTATTTTATTTTTTGAGTCAGTAAGCCTGTATACAATAAATATTTTTGAAATAGTGTATCTGTTCAGTAACGCATATATTTATAGTTCCTCATTCATGAAAAACAACTTTTGAGAAACTCTTCCAGAGAGAAAATATTTTATGCATTCATATGAGTCAAAGAGAGACACAGACGGACCCTGTGTGCTTTTTCTCTGTGCTCTAAATCATTTTATCTTGGGAGGCAAATATCTGTGAGTCTCAAAGTACCACCGATTATGTGAGAGGCAAAATCTACGTTAAGAAGATTGTGTCAAACACAAGACTTGATTTTTATCATTCATCATTCATGCATTTGGTTTGTGAGTTTTTAATTATTTGTAAATTTCTTCTTATATAGACAATATCTTTTTATTGCTTTTGCCTATTGCATTTATTTGTGTTATTACTTATATTTAGATCTGCATTTTGTTCATTTTTTTAATCACAAAAGTAAATTGTTGAAATATATCCAACAATCTTCAAGAAAACTTTCTTTAATTTATTTTTGTGATGCCAACGTTAATCGGCATTTTGTTCTACTCCTAAGCAAAACTAGAAAAAAACGAGTTTGAATTTTTTTGGGTTTGTTGGTTATTGCAATTATCTGCTTGTTTACATTATAAAGTTAATTTGTGATCTTTGGCTTTTTGATAACATTGATTTCATGTTTAACAGTTGACGGCCAAAATGGCCATATACCACTGTTTTGCAAAATATTTAATAATATACCAATGTTTGCAAAATATTTAGTAATCTACCACCTTTTTGAAACTCGAGTTTGTGAAACTCGAGTTTGCTGTGTAACTCGAGTTTGAAAAAAAAGCCTTCAAATTTGTTGTGCTATTTTTTGTGGAACCGAGTTACATAAAAAATTGGTGAAAATTTTCCATGGAACTCGAGTTTGTGAAACTCATGTTACACGGCAAACTCGAGTTTTAAAAAAGTGGTAGATCTCTAATTATTTTGCAAACAGTGGTAGATCCATACATATTTTCTCAAACAGTGTGTTGACACCCGGGCCTTGTATAGCTAGAAAACCGTCATCGGGCCTTCGTTCGACCACCTGCTGTGGCGATGGTCCTCCATGCGGGGCCCGTTGGAGACCCCTCTCAATAATTGTACAGTTCGCACGGTGCTTCAGGTGCTCTCTCTCTCTCTCTCTCTCTCAGTGGAGGAAGTAAGGTCTACCTTTGGAGGTGTGGCAAGAATTTTGGCCAAATTTTAGGTGATTACCAAAGGTAAATGAAGTCATCACCAATCATTGGGTTTTTCTAAGGTGTGATTGGTCATCTGTTTCTAGTTGATTTTATTACCAATCATAGGCTAAGAAAAATGGCATTTTCTTAATCTAATGTGGATGGAAAAAAATCTTGATTCTTGAGTCCGAAAGTTTGGTTATGTGTGGGGATGGTGTTAGGCACCCCACAATGCCAATCTAAGGACAACCTTTTATTTTGATAAAATCTTAATTTTCGGAGATTAGCAGTAAAAAACATGATTTCGACATTGGCTTTTGAGGCTTTGCATGCATGAGGGGGTTTTGAGGTTTGGCTTTTGAATAGGTGTGGTCTCAATCTATACTTCCCTAAGGCACTTGGGCAAAGTACCGGATTTTCACGGCAAAAATTCGGCGACATGTTACCTTACTTTTGCAGTGGAAATTAGGCATCGCTTTGCCTTAAATGACATGGATTGTGACAATCACACCGGAAGGAGGGAGCAAGTATATATATATACATACATACATCATGCACAATGAAAACACACAGAGCAGGAAAGTAAATGCCTATATCCTAGAGCATGGCCCAAAATATAGGTGCAAGAAAGTAAATAGGCGTCGTCATACTCTAGAGATGAGGACGAATGGTACATGGCAGATATACCTAATACAACCCATCTAAGAGAGAAATGAGGGAAGAAGGAAGGGGGTTTAACAGAGTACATAACCAAATGGGAGAAGCTAGACCCCTAAATCTACTAAACATAGTCGCTTGGCTTATATCCACCTGCTCGCATCCTCGACCTTTTTGCTTGCGCTTGGGAGACCTTGCCTTAGCTCTATGCGTCCTCGCTCCATGTGTGTATATGCAAAGGCAAAGGCAAAGACAAGAAACCAACAGACAAGCAATGGAAGGAAAATATGCAAAGATCATATGAAAGGGGCATAAAGCAGATAAGTGTGATAGACATGACAAGCAAAGCAATAAGGAAGCAAGCAAACAAGCGAGAAGGCAAACAAACAAGAAAGCAACCAAAAGGTGGTGTCTACGAAGGACAAATGTAGGTTTGGATCGAATGTCCATAACTTCATTGTGTTGAAGCATGTACGACACACTAGCAAGCAAGACTCATGCATGGACATGTGAGCAAGCGTGTAAAGATGCATAGAAAGCCAACTGGTGGCGTAAACAAGCATGGTAAGTAGCATCGCACAGAGTGGAAAACGGAAGGGTACGTACGGAGCAACCCGGCATCTAGAGATGCCTTCCAAATGGTTACATCTGAATAAGGCCTCATGGGCGTCGGATGTAACCAAACAAGGTCAAGCCCGCAGAGGGGGTCAAGCATGGCAAATCCTAGAATAAGAAAGGTTAACATAAGCATAAAACATAGAAACAATCAAGCATAGACATGCAAATAGGA
Organism: Castanopsis chinensis; assembly: GCA_032878915.1. NCBI lineage: Eukaryota > Viridiplantae > Streptophyta > Magnoliopsida > Fagales > Fagaceae > Castanopsis > Castanopsis chinensis. The sequence goes on from JAVQMG010000122.1 coordinate 23,433,070, forward strand.
TGATCCAAACCCTTTGACATGAGCATTGGTGTATAGACGATGACAAAAACCATAGGTTTAGATTGGGTTCTAACCATTAGGCCAAAACACAAGAAAATGCGCTAAAAGAAACAAAAGGGCTACAATAGCACATGGTATGACAAACAAGGTCTAGGCCTAAACACATAAACATGACGTGAAGCACAGAAGCACATAGATGATGGCATAAAGCATGTAGAGAACATCAATCTAAGCATGTAAACACACCGATCTACACATATAAGCATGGAAATGCGCATATAAGCATGTGGATATACATCTAAGCATGTGGATGTAAGCATAAAAACTTGGAAGAACACAAATCCAAGCATACAAGCATGTGATCGACATGGACATAGGCATAAGAGCATAGAACATGCATACAAACATGTAGATCTAAGCAAGGCATACCCAGAGACATCATATCAAGCATGTAAGTATGTAGACCCAAACATCAACATATGGGAAAGAAAAGATCTTAGCATCTAAAGCATGGCATAAAGCATAAAACATCTAAAAAAGACAATAACACATGAACAAACATGGAAGCATGTGAAAATAAGCTCAAAACATGCTAGAAGCAAAATAAAGCAAAAATCATGCTAAATAAAACAAAAAATCATGTTATTAAGGCAAAAGAGCAAGATAAAAGCTAGATGAAGCTTTAAAGAAAAAGGGGTATGGATAGTAGCGAAAAAGCTACATCCATACCCCTTAAACCTTAAATCCAAGGTATGGAACCAAGGAGAGGAAGATGGAGGGTATGAACACTACCTTGTATTTTTGGTGAAAAGAAGAATTAAGAGGCTTTGATGTTTTTTTATGTGTTTTTTGTGTTTGGAAGAGAGGAGAAAAGCTCAAAATTTTTCTAAGAAGAGAGCAAGCAGCCAAGAAGTCTCTATTTTTCTGGTCTGGAGGTGCCTGGGGCCTTTTATAGCCTTGGCACACTTTACGAGGCTGCGGCCCTTGTAGGGTCGTAGGCGGCCCTTTAAGGGCTGCCACCTTCAAATGGTCTCGGATTTGGTTGATCTTGACAACCCTTAAAAGATATTGACTTCCTATTTCTAAAAAGATATAAAACTTGAAAATTCAACGGTTGAATCAAAAGTTTTGGCTCTCGGAAGTTAGTGGTGCATTAATCGATGTGTTAGCCCGATTTTCATGATATCTCAGCTGTTCTAACTCCGATTTCGACCCATAAATAGTCGTTGGACTAAGAATTTGATAATCTTCGCAATGAAGTTGGTTTCAATCCATTTTGAAAGCCAAATCAAAATTAAGGTTTCTGGGCCCGCTAGGAGTCAACTCCGGGTCAAAGGCCCTACAAGGGCCACCACCTTCAAATGGTCTCGGATCAGGTTGATCTTGGCACCCCTGGAAAGATATTGACTTCCTGTGTCTAAAAAGGTATAGAACTTGAAAATCCAACGGTCGAATCAAAAGTTATGGTTCCCGGAAGTTAGCAGTACAACAATCGATGCATTAGCTCGGTTTTCTTGATATCTTGGTTGTTCTAACTCCGATTTTGACCCATGAATAGTCGTTGGACTGAGAATTTGATAATCTTTGCAATGGCGTTGGTTTTAAGTTGTTTTGACAGCGGGATCAAAATTAGGGTTTTTGGGCTAGTTAAGAGTTAACTCTAAGTCAAACTTGGTCAAAGTTGCCAAACATCTTCGAAAATCTCGGGTTTGATGTAAAACTATGAAAAGTGCTGTTTTGATGGGATTCTAACTTTGTTTGACTTCACTTAACCTAGGGTTGGCCAAGGGCATTTTGGTCATTTTAGCTGAAAAATGCATTTTGGGTGCTCCAGTGTTCGAACGGGTTGTGCCACATCATTTTGAATGTTCTCGTGACCCCATGGAGAGAAACTAATATTTTTGGATTTTTTTGGGATTTGACATGCAAATCGAGGGCGAACAAAATACGATATCAACATGGTGATATTTAGCCATTTTGGCCAACAATTGAATTTTTGGTACTATTTGTTGGCATTGATTATTAAAGGACTTTCCATCTTCTTTATTTATATTATATAATGTTAGGAAAATTTGTCTCCTTCGAATCATTGTTTGGCTGGGCTTTGTTTAGATTCATTTGTCTAGTTTGTACAAATTGCCTGCTCTGTTTCTGCCATTTGGTTTTACAAATAGTTGGTTTTACAAACAGTTGGTTTGACTTTATATTTTGCATAGTAATGTAGTTTGAAAGTTATGTATCTTTCTTAAACTTGGCTAGTTTTGAGGATTCAATTTGATTTTGTTTAACATTGATGTCAAACGAAAGTATTGTGAATCCGGTTGTGGTTCAAACCAACATGAATGTTTCTACGGTGGTTTCTGAAGTGAACTTGGTAGGAGAAAATACCAAGAAATGATGGGTGGACATTGAGGCTACTCGTTATGCATCTCTAAAAAAAAAAATGTTTTCTACATGTAATCTTGTGGGTGAGGGAGAAAAAATTTTCATGGGTAATTCCTCAACCTCTATGGTTGAAAGAAATAGAAAGGTTGTGCTAAAAATGACTACGGGCAAGTATCTTACTTTAAAGGATGTACTGCATATGCCAGACATTCAAAGGGACCTTGTATCTGGCTCATTATTAGGCAATAATGGTTTTAAGTTGGATTTTGAGTCTGATAAATTTTCACTCTTTAAGAGTCGAATGTATATAGGCAAAGGATATTTGAGCAATAGCTTGTTTAAGATGAATGTAATGATTGTATTTCCTTTTATTGATAATAATAAGAGCACATCTTCTGTTTACATGCTTGAGTCATCTAATGTTTAACATTGTAGATTAGGTCATATTAATTATCATACTTTACATAAATTGATCAGTTTAAATTTACTACCTAAATTTGAAATTGATTTTGATCATAAGTGTAAAACTTGTGTGGAAGCTAAGATAGGCAGAACATCTTTTATATTAGTTGAAAGAAGAACTGAACCCCTAGACTTAATACACAGTAATGTATGTGACTTAAAATCTTTACAAACTAGAGGTGGTAAGAAATATTTCATCACTTTTATAGATGATTGTACTATACAATGCTATGTGTACTTGTTAACGGGTAAGGATGAGGTAATTGAGGCATTCATTGAATATAAGAATTAGGTTGAGAATCAACTCAACAAGAAGAGTAAGGTTCTAAGGATTGATAGAGGTAGAGAATATGAATCACCTTTTGGTGACTTTTGTTTATAGTATGGTATTGTTCATCAAACAACTGCACCTTATTCACCTTAGCAAAATGGAGTTGCTGAAAGGAAAAATAGAACCTTGGAGGATATGATGAATGTGATATTGTTAAGTTTTGGTTTATCGCAGAACTTGTGGGGGGAATCTATTCTTTCTTCCAATTATATTATTAATAAATTGCCTAGAAATAAAACCAAAAAGACATCATATTAATTATGGAAAGGTAACACGTCTTCTTTTCAATTCTTAAAGTGCGGGGGTATTTGGCAAAGGTGATTGTCCCTATTCTTAAAAGGATAAATATAGGGTCAAAATCAGTGGATTGTTTCATTGGTTATGCTCATAATAGCAGTGCATATCGGTTTCTAATTCATAAATTTGACATTCCTGACATGAATGTGAATACCATTATTGAATCAAGGAATGCAGTATTTTTTGAAAAAATATTTCCTTATAAATCCACACAAGAATTAAGTTCTCTTAAGATAAACTTTGAGTCTACATCTAGTACCTCTCATGATCAAGAGTTGATGGAAGAGAAGAATGAGGTTGAGCCTAGACGTAGTAAGAAGGTTAAAACATCAAAACTGGTTGGTCCAGATTTTCTAATTTATATGTTAGAAGATGAACCTCAAAGCTTCAAGGAAGCCATCTCTACACTTGAGGCAATTTTCTAGAAAGAAGTTATCAATAGTGAGATTGAATCCATCTTACAAATCACACATGGGAACTAGTGAATCATCCATTAGGTTGTAAACCTCTAAGATATAAATGGATATTCAAGAGGAAACTGAAAGTCGATGGATCTATTGACAAGTATGAGGTAAGACTTGTTGTAAAGGGTTACAAACAAAAAGAAGGTGATTATTTTGACCCATATTCACTTGTTAAAAGAATAACATCCATTCAGATGTTGATGACTAGAGATACAATAAATGGATGTAAAAACTGCATTATTAAATGATGAATTAAATGAAGAGATTTATATGGAATAACCTGACGGGTTTATTGTTCCTAGTCAAGAAAAGAAAGTGTGTAGGCTTGTCAAATCTCTTTATAGATTAAAACAAGCTCCAAAGTATTGGCATGACAAATTTGACAATGCAATGATGTCAAATGGGTTTAGAATCAATAAGTGTGACAAATGTGTGTATATTAAAGATACTGCAAGTGGCAATGTCATTATACTTCTCTATGTTAATGATATACTCATTATAGGTACAATAATGATATCATTAAAGTTGACCAAGAGAATGTTGACTAGTGAGTTCAACATAAAAGATTTAGGTGTTGCAGATGTGATACTAGGAATGAAGATTTCTAGAAAATCTGATGGACTTGTCTTGTTTCAATCACATTATGGTCACGAGAAATTCAGGAAATATGATGACAGTCTGGTGAGAACACTTGTAGATGTAAATTTACATCTAAGTAAAAATAAAGGGCAAAGCATATCTCAATTAGAGTATTCAAGAATAATAGAAAGTCTTATGTATATATTAAACTGCACAAGATCAAACATAGCATATTCTATTGGCAATTTGAGTAATTACACTAGTAATCCAGGGGAAGACCACTAGAAGACATTAGTTAGGGTTTTGAGTTATTTGAAATACACCCTAAACTATGGATTGCACTAAACTTGGTGTCTAGTTGTACTAGAAGGGTATAGTGATGCTAATTGGATATTCGGCGCAAAATCCACGAGTGGATATATCTTTACCCTTGGTGGTGCATTGCTAGGTCCACAATGGAATTGGAATTTATTGCATTGGACAAAGCAGGAGAAGAAGCAGAGTGGCTTTGTCATTTCCTAGAGGATATGCCAATGTGGATGAAACTTGTGCCTTATATTTGTATACATTGTGATAGAAAATCAGCTATTGGTAGGATATTGAGTCATATGTACAATGGTAAACCTTGACATATACGCCATAGACATAATACCATGAGACAATTACCCTTTAATGGAATTTTTTTCATTGACTTCATAAGGTCAAAAAAGAATATAGCAGATCCATTAACCAAAGGCTTGAATAGAGAGCAAGTAAACTGCTCATCACGGGGAATGAGGTTAAAGTCTATGACATAAAAGTCTCTGAAATGACAACCCAACCTAACTGACTGGAGATCCCAAGATCTAGGTTCAAAGGGACAACCGAATTATGGAGACTAGTTTTATCACTATGGAGACAACATCTCTCATTCATTCCTATGATGAAATAATGATGACTGTAAGCGATGTTCAAGGTAAGCTTTACTTTTAATGATTGTTATATCTTGGAAATCTAGGTGGGGAATAGCAAGATATTTTTAATAAGAGTCACCTATATGAGTGTATAGTGGGTCGCTTCCACGAGAATTTTAAGATTGAATTCTCTAAAGCACTTTATGAATTTACTAGGATATGTTCAGGGCCAAAATGAACAAAACCATAAAAATGAATTGTGTTTGAAAAAGAGCTATGTGAATTATATTGTCTTGGTATACATAAATGACTGAACAGTTCAAGACATTATATTTACTGATTATCCAATATATCCGATAGTCTTTCACAAAGGAAAGTTCAAAGCCAAAAGCTATTTCTTCGGTTATAATAACTTTTCTTCTACTCTTTCAATGTCTGCATTATCATTTGCATTGTGTTTTATCAATTTCCATTCATGTGGGGGATTGTTAGATAAACATTATGGAGTGAATAAAAAATTGACTCCTAATGTGTCTACTTGAACATGATATTGAAGTAGTGTCTGAACATGATATTGAAGTGATAAGAATCCTTGAGTCTCATATTGGGAATGATACAGAATATAAGTTTTAGATTAGACATTGGGTTGGGTTTTAGGCATGTGTGGATTAGGCCCTCTTGTCTAATTAATAATAATATTTTATTATCTTATTTTTTAAGTCAATAAGTCTGTATACAACAATTATTTCTGAAATAGTGTGCCTATTCAGTTTCGTATATATTCATAGTCCCTTATTCATAAAAAACAACTTTTGTGAAACTCTTCCAGAGAGAAAATATTTTATGCATTCATTTGAGTCAAAAAGAGAGAAAGAGACATAGATTAGTTGGCAGAGTATGAACTTCGTATGTTTTTTCTCCGTGCAGTTAATCATTTTATCTTGGGAGGCCGACGTCTGTGAGTCGCAAAGCACCACAAATTGTTTGAGGGGCAAAATCTGCTTTAAGAAGATTGTGTTAAACACAAGACTTGATTTTTTTTTTTTTTTTTTTTTCATAGATCAAAAGATTAAGGTCATTTTGTATGATTGGAATTTGGAATGAATAATTTTCTCTAGTATAGGTCAAAAAGTATGTCTGAATTTGTAGGAAGAAAAGCTAAAGTTTTCATTATTGATATTTGTCAACAAAAAAAAAAAAAAATCATTATTGATATATATTGTAATTTGTTATAGTAATTTGATATATATTACTATATTAATATATTAGTAAAACCCTCTGTTTATATAGAGTAACCTTAGTATGTTGCTCAAGTTAAATTGTTTTATCTTCTAAAAAAAATTAAATTAAATTGTTTTAAAAATAAATTATTGTGTAAAAAAAAAAAAAAAAAAAAAAAAAAACTGTCAAAGCCATTGAACTAGAGTAGCGACTTTACATATCTCTCAATAATTTTCTTCACTTTCTCTCTAATTTTTCTATCCCAGCAAACACTGAAACAGGAAGACTTCCATTTCTCAGTCTCTCTCCTTTTTTTTTTATTTTTTTTTTATTTGAGAATTATTCCATTTCTCAATATCAAAACTCTTTCGTTATTTTCACCAATTGTCCAAAAAGCTCCAAAAAAAAAAACTTTGAACTGTTTACTAGTCCCAACAAATTCCAGATCCTTTCGCTTCAAGTTCACCATATATGCACAAAATGGGTGTGTTTCTGTATGCCTGCTTGTATGTACTTTTGTATGCCTGTATTTATGTTCTGGGTTTTTGGCATTGTGGATGTTGTAATTTTTTATTTCTTCATGTGCATAACAATTGTTTGACGAAATGTTTCAATGAGTGTAGGTTTATGAGAGATAGTACTGGCAAATTTGAAGAATAGGAGGGTTGGTTTTTTCTTTGAATTGAAAGATGTATGGGAGAAAGCCATGCCAGCTGGTGAAAGAACTAGCAAGTGGTGAAAAGGGGTAGCTCACACCTTACAATGTAAGTCCTGGATCTTGGTTTTTTTTTTTATGCTTAGCTAGCACAGCAAAAGATTTTGGTTGTTTCGTGTCCTAGTGAATACAAAGCTTTTGGAAATGGGAGGATGGAGTATTTTTTTGGGAAATTTTTATAAATTTATCTGGTGGGTATGTTTCTTTTCATCAAAATTTGGTGATTTATGGCTGTGAATTTTAATTTTTGTTGAAAATTCTTGGTTTAATCAAGTGATGTGCACATAATTTCTACCTTCTTGTCAATAATTTTAAAATACCACTATCACCATATGTATATCACATGATTAAATTCATCAGGTTTTAGCAGAAAAGATTAATAGAAGGTTTGATTTGTCACAAACCTAAAGTTTAGGGGTTTAATTGTTCAAATTGAAAGTCCTAGGAGTTAATCGACACTCACGTCAAAATCCAAAGTAGTACTAGTGAACCCCCCTGCACCCTGTTTTTCTTTTTGAAAATTATTCAAAATTTGATGGTATATGGTTTGTTTGTTAGCATGGCTTTGTTAATGGGTAGGTGCTTGGTGCTATTGGTTCCAAAACAATATTACTTCATTTTGTGCGAGTTTTTCCTTTCTGGTCTATAACTTAACCTTTTATTGGATATATTTTATTTAGATAAATTCCATATCTGTAGATTTCTTTTGGCCATAATCTTTGGTGTTTTGTAATTTCTCTTAAATTAGAACATAGCATTTTGCAAAACATACAGGATCTTGTTAATGCTTGTCGCTTGAATGGTATGTGCACTCTTTGTTGAATGTTATCTTTCTTAATAATGTTTGGAAATTCATTGGGGACGTAGAACTTGATCTTCTAATTTTACATTGTTATTTGAACAGAAAAAAATAAACGTTTTCCTTGAAATTGGATCTTTCTCACTTTCTTGTCTCCAATTTTTTAAGCCTTGGGGCCATAATTGCTTCATAAGCCCACTTGTTTTATTTTACAGGACATGGCAATCTATGTCGTGTGGCAACACTTTTGACGCCCAAATGTGGCAAAACTCAGATTATCAATTTTGATCATTTTTCCCCTCTGATAAAATATTTTGAAACTTTTATCTTGATACATGGTGCATCCCCTATCTCATTTTCAACTTTCCTTCAGGATTTAACATTACCATCGACAACTGTCTCTCTCCGCCTTCAATTCCGTTGTCATGCTACCTTTAACTTGACTCTCTCTTTTACTATGATCTCGTAGAGCGACCTGTTTGATCAAGTAATTGCAGAAAGTAGTCAGCATCACCTCGACCTTCAGTCCTTGATAAGGTGATGCTATTTTCCTGGTTTGCTCACTTTTTATTTATTTATATATTTATTTTTGGGTTTCTTTATTCTTATATTTTTACCTTTGCAATACTGGTCCAGTAAATGATAATATATATATATATATATATATATATTATATGTCATCTTTTGCTTGGATATCCTTGTTCCTGCATGTGGTTTGCTGGCTTTGAGGTTAATGTTCTGGTAATATAGCAATAAATGCCCTAGTTATAGTGACAGATACCTCCTAAATAGCGTGCAGCTACTGCTTTAATTTCTTGGATAATGAATCAGAAGCTAATTTTTCTCCATTATTTGCTCCCCCTAAGTGTTGATGTGGATCCAAAATTCCTAGAACTCCAGATTTTAGAGTTGAACTTAATTAAAAAATGCTAAACATTGGTCTAATAATTTTAAGAAGCACCCTCCCTTGCTGATCTCTAATGCCTTCTTCAAACTTTTAAACTAGCAAAGATAAACGTGTTTCCAAGGCTCACTCAAATGTGCATTTAGTTGCGTGGACATGTACAAGTGTACACATCAGCATATCCGTGCATATTTGATGCATATATGGATAACTGTTGGATAATTCTTTAAAATAGTCAAATTGCAATTAGAGGATACATAAAAGGGAGTAGCACTCTAGGATCCAAAACTGATAGGAACCCCAAATTATGTCATATGCCTTATAATCTCCTTATAGTTGCTATAACACCTTTAGTTAGTTACTTAGTTGAGATTAGGATCGGTTAGTTAGGATTTGAGCACATGTAGCTCATTTAACACATGCTTAATTCATAGGGCACATGTTAAATTAATTAGCCAATTATCTTAAGCCATGTAGACCAATGAGTTTAGAGTTAGTTTCCTATGAATACATAATTGTAATTCAATATTAGATATCAATGAAGAATAAACCAATTTCTTAGTGCATCTCTCTCTCTTAATCTCTTTTTCTCTATGCAGGTCTAGGTCCCCTTGAAGTGGCCTACAACAACTACTATGCCCATTCACCATTCTTACTTTTCCACAATTCATATTCATATTCTAGCAAGTTCTTGTCAAAAACATCCTATCCAATGAGCTTAACCCCAAAATTTCTCCTTCTGTAAGAGAGAATTAGCTCCTTCTTTTGTGTGTGTGTGTGTGTGGCTAAAGTCTCAACTATGGGACAATTTTGCATAGCAGCTGAGTTATTTTTATTATTATTGTTTTTGGGGGTGGGCGTGGGGGTGGGTGGGGATTGTTTTCTTAGCTAGTTGGCAATTTGAAAATTCTGGTAACTCATTTGGCTGGAATTTTTTTTTTGGGAATTCCTTTCATTCATTGACTATTATTGCATACGGCTACTACTCTATTACCATTTTCATATGCAATGATATATTAACATCAGTTTGGTTTGATTTGGCTCATAAGCCTCATACGACTTTATATTACCACAGAAAAATGCAGGAAGAAGGATTGGATGTGCAAACAACTAGAAATGCAGATCACTATGGAGCGCTCACCCGCCACTTTTCTTTAGTTCGCAATAAGTGCTGTCTAATGGCATGTGTGTAACTATTTCTTTCTTACCATCTATTTTTTATGAGCTAACCTTTTCTAGCTTCCTCTTCTGTTGGAGGTTCATCATCTTCACCAGTTATCATGGGTATGGATATGGTATTGATAACCATGCAGGTACAACAGAGCAGAAACTATACGAAGTTTGATATGGAAAGTAGGGCCGGTGCTTCCTCAAGAAATTCAAGAGAAGCTCAGTCACACAGAGGAAGACTATTTTAAGAAACATGCTGGAACTTTGCAATCATATATGTCAAGACTTGACCTTGATTTGACTGTGGTAACCTCTTTCTCTCTCTCTCTACACACACACACACACACAAAAATAGGCAAATTAAAATTTTATTATGGGATTATCAATGCTACAGAGTTGGAAGTATCCATATTCTGATTTTTTTTTTTAAGAAATATTTATATAGATTGATTCTGCACCTCAAAAATAATACCTATATCTTTTCTTTGGCAGGATATGGTGCCACTCAAAGATCCCTACATCCAAGTGAGAGTCCTTGACAATATTGGTGTGGTACTAAGTGATGATAAGACAACCAATTTTGCTCAACACTCAATGCACTTTCTTAAACGAACTGATGCTGAGCAATTTATCTCAAGGGTGGGTTGTCCGCGGTAACTTTAAACTTGAATTCTCATAGCAGAATGGTTTTTGTGAGTTCTTCTAACCTTCCATCTCATTCCTTTGATAACAGGGTTTGATGGAGGTGCTCACCAGCTGACTTAACACCTTATTTTCTCAATGTTTATCTCTTTTTATGTAAATGTAGAGAAGAGATCAGTTATGTCTTAGCATTTCTTACTGTGAAGGGTGCCCCGTTGTCATTTTCTTTTTGAAAATGGGTAAAACTTAGGTACAGGTTCTGCCCACATAAGAGCATCAAGAGCTGTGAGAGCTTTTAGAGTGTCCAGGCAATGCTTCTACACTGAAACCTAATGGTTATCTTTTTCAATGTAAATGGTTAGTTTGTTATCAGTTTCTCTCATTTACATATGAGACAGGACAGGACCAGTTGCACATATGACAAATCTTAGCAATCTGAGAAAAATCCAAATTTGAAAGATAAATAATAAAGGAAACAATTAGGAAAATTAGCACAGCATTAGCAGTCTGAAATCTAAATAATACAGAAATGGATGACCTAAAACACGCTTTAGTTTGAAATAAGCTCTATTATAGGAAAAGCAAATGCTTGGCAATGGATGACCTAATATGCCTGCCATGTTACATTTGGTAGTTCTAGAATTGCAGGGGATGCACATGAAGAGATAATGCTATGGAAGTATTCAAATTCTCAAATATACCAAAAAATGGCAATGATTACTAGTTAAGTCACATAAGAAGTCCATTTTTATTATTATGACTTCTAGTATTATAAATAATAGATAATACTAATCTTTCTTTTTCTTTGATTTGATGGTGGTGTGTTGTTTTTGCAAAGGTAGATGGGACTTTTGTGCACACGATAATCTTTTGTTAAGTACATAAAATTCATTAGAAAAACACAAAAAAGGCTGGCAAGTCTAGTATGTGAGAATTATACAAGCCGAAAAGAAAAGGCAAAAGGTGAAGAATTCAACCTCTGAAATTCAGATGATTAATGAAATCTAAGAACGGTGTTAAGCATAATCCCACTCGTGTGCGGTGCATAAAAAATTAAAATTCTCAACTTCAACACTAACAGTTCATTGTCTTCAAGTTTGAGTTCTTTTCAGATGGTCAACATCTGCACAAGGAACAACCTTCCAAGTGTTAACCAGATATGGAGTTAGGACTTGTAGTTAGAGGATGACTTTGCTACTGGTTGTGTACGGTGGCTTAGCCACTTGGGTTTTTTTAGGGTTTTTTTTTTTTTTTCCTGAATTTGATGCATGTTTTTGGGTAAGGACAATTATTTTATTTGAAATTGTTTGTTTTGCATAAAATTGGTTGATTAGACTTAATTTTTTTTTTAATTTTACTATTGGTAATTTTTGTTGTTGGATTAATTATTTTGGGCTTGTATATTTTGTTTTAAATTTATAGGTTTTTTTTATGGTCTTTAAAAAGAACAAAATGCTAGAACTACAATTTTTTATTTAGTTATTTTTTTTACAAATTAGTGATGCGGTGAGTGGTTATTGGTAAGTAAAAAAGTGATATAAGTGGTGAGCCTAGATGTGAATCAATAAGAATTTGATACCTCAAGAGTTTGCAAAAATATTGTGGAAAACTTTGTGGCTATAATATCACTCATAAAATAATTAATGATATTGTTAAGGAGGCAAAGTATAATTTTATAGAACAAAATTGCTAAAACCTAGTATATATTCAATTTATAAAAAAAAAAAATTAGGGCCAAGCCAAAGGCTACCTCGGTCCCTGGTGTCAACCTCGTCATATTTCTGATGTTCCATTTGGTTGTAAGGAATTTAGGGATGGCATTGGTGCAAAGCGGGGTTGGGTCAGGGCAGAAGAAACTCATGTGAGGTAGTGGTGGGGCAAGACGAGTTTAAGTAGATAGAAGATGTTTTACTAATCTTAACAAGATTGCTCCAACATGGATAAGATAAAGATGAGATATAAAGGGAAAGTGTGACAGCGAGACCTTAAAATGTTTTAAAGATAATCTATAATATGTGTATAAAATAAAATATTATAATTAGGTTATATATAACGATTTTTTACATTATTATGTATAAATAAGTTAAATAAATAAATATATATATATATATATATATAGAGAGAGAGAGAGAGAGAGAGAGAGAGAGATATTCGGGACAGGTGGGACAAGCAAAACCTCCACTTGGGGTTGGGAAGTGAGGCATGGTGAATCATGTAGAGCGAGTCATTTTATCATCCTTAGGGAAAATGGAAAAGTGGAATGAGATAAAATGTTTTAATTTTCCACGACGTGTGCTTGGTTAGAAGGATGAAAAATAAATATAAATTTTCTTTATTTGGTTGAGAATAAAAATAAGAAGATGAAAAATGTAATTTATATAAATTTACTAAAAATTGATAGAAATAACCAAATAGGACAAACATGACAACTGGTGGGCAGGGAAAAATAAATAAAAAAGTGGTGTGGGAAATGCAATTGAATCATTTTAACTTAACTATCCATTTTCACTCTTATTTTCTATTTCCCTAATTTGAGGGTAAAACAATTTGATAGACACAAGTGGCACCTAGGTCCCACCATTTTCCTTCTTTTTTTTCCTAGTTAGTCAAACAATGAAAAATATCAAATTTTCACAAAAATTTTCACCAAAAGTTTTAAACTCTTATTGTTTTCACCCTATTCCAACAAGCCAACAAGCTGATGACAAATACTGTCATAGCAGGAAACAACATTCATAATTCAAAATAATATTATTTGTGGGGGGGTAAAGGTGTCAAAACACCATATGGGCCTCGGGCCTGGTCCGAGAACGTGGACTCCGCCAAAGGGGTCGTGAGTCGAGAATAGGGCCTCCTAAAACAGGGGCCCAAAGGCCTGCCAGGTCGTCAGCCAGTTGGGGGAGGGTCCGAGGAGAGCTTCTTCTCGGACAGCAGGGCCAGGGACCGAAAAGTATAGCACGACGTCCAAGGAAAAGAGCTCCTCAAGCTCAGCGAGTCGTCCCAAGCTTCAATGGGACGCTGAGGAGGGGGACAAGTGGGACGTGCACTGCATAAAGTTGCTGCCACCGCATTAAAGGCCTTTTACCTACCCGCCTGACCGCATTAATGGAGAAATGACTTCTGAGGGGACGGTGGTCAGCTTTATATGCATTGGGGAGCATTTTCAGGGAAGAGACAGATGGGAACCAGGAATGGGAAGTATAAATAGAGAGGGGGGAACCATTGGAAGGGGATCCGTATTTTTTTCTCCAAAAAAGAAGACTCACTCTCTCTCCTCCCAAATAACAGAAGGGAAGCCAGGATATAAGCTCCTCGGTCCACGTCCGAGGAGAGGAAAAGTCGCTCCATCAGCTCGTTGCACGCCAGTAGCGAACTTAGTCCATACGCCATAACTTTCTAGAGCCCCATAAAGTCTAGGCTTTGAGCCCACTCTCTACAAATTCTATTGTGTAGGCCACTTGGGCTGGCCCGGTCACGCATTTGGGCCTAAGGCTCACTTTGTGTCCTTACAATTGGCACCGTCTGTAGGGAGTCTTAACTAAAGGGACCGGAAGTATCATGGAAGGTTCAGGTTCACGTCATGCAGAATCCATGGGGTCCTAGCGCGAGGACCACTTTTCGCGGCTAGAGCAGGAAAGAGACTGCGAAGCCAGCGTGCTCACAGAACGTACGCGCGGGAGGAGTCACGCACGGGATGGAAGTAGAGCCTCTCTCGAAAAAAGCGTTGAGACCTTGCAAAGGGAGATTGACCATCTGAGAAGAAAGCTGCGCCGGGGGAAGTGAAGGCGCACGCCCTCTCCTTCGGACCAGTCCTTAGCGGATGTTGGCGATAGCGTCGACAATTCCAGATCGAGGACCTCCCCTAGTGAGTCCTCTTCTCAGGAGGACGAACACCGTCGCGACCCTAAGGGTAAAAGGACCCCCTCTAGGGGCTTGGCCAACAACACCTTGAGTAAGGCGCTCCTTCAAATTTTCAAGTCACCCTTCACTCGGAGGATTGAGAAAGGAAAACTTTCGAGGCGATTCACCCAACCGACCTTCACTATTTACAACGGGAGAACGCACCCAGTAGAGCATGTGAGCCATTTCAGCCAAAAGATGGCGGTGTACTCAAAGAACGAGACCCTGATGTGCAAGGTTTTCCCATCCAGCCTGGGACCTGTCGCGATGAGGTGGTTCAATGGCCTGAAGACGGGCTCTGTCGATTCCTTCACGGAGCTCACCAGGGCATTCGGCTCGCGGTTCATCACATGCAGCAGGGTCCCTCGGCCTCTAGATTCACTGTTGTCTATGGCCATGAGAGAAGGGGAGACCCTCAGGGCATATACCGACAGATATTGGGAGATGTACAACGAGATCGATGGGGACTTCTACGAAGTCGCCATAAGCACCTTCAAGGTCAGCCTTCCAAACGAGCATAACCTGAGGAAGTCACTAACCAAAAGGCCTGTCAAGAGCGTGCGTCAGCTCATGGACCGCATTGACGAGTACACGCAGGTGGAGGAGGATTAATTACAAGTGAAGGCTAGGGCGAAGGTTATCCCTCAAGAGAGGAGGGATTTCAGGTCGGACAGATACAACAACAGTAGGCCGAGGAGAGAATTCGTCGGGGCAACCTCGTCTGACAACAACACAAGTAGTCGGCATCGTGTTCCGCGAACCCATACAGCGGGTGTTTGAGAAAATCCGTCACGAGCCCTACTTCAAGTGGCCTAGTAAAATGATAGGTGATCCCGCAAAGCGTAACTAGAACCTCCACTGTCAGTACCATTAAGAGAACGGCCACACGACGGAGAACTGCAGGAGCTTACGGAACTACCTAGAACAGCTGACAAAGGAGGGAAAGTTGAGATAGTTCGTGTACCTGCATTAAGGGCAGAGAGAGCACCTTAGGCCGACAAGCCAAGGCCATCATGCCCCGAGGCCTCCTCTGGGAACCATCAATGTCATTCTCGCCGCTCTTGGGAGGATCGGCTCGCGCCCTTCCAGGGTGATGTCTGTGGCGCGAGCCTATGCTGAGAGCTTTGGCTCCTAGCCGAAGAAGATTAAGGGCAATGAGCCGCCTACTTTGGCCTTCTCGGACGCGGACAAGGAAGGGACTGTCCAACCCCACAATGACGCGCTAGTCATACTGCTGAGAATTGGAGGTTACGATGTAAAGAGGGTGATGGTGGACCAAGGAAGTGGCATAGACATCATGTACCCCGATCTGTTTAAAGGTTTGAACCTGAGAGAAGAGGACCTGTCGGCCTATGACTCACCGCTAATAAGCTTCGAGGGGAAGGCAGTCGTCCCGAGGGGACAGATTAGGCTGCCTGTGCAATCAGGACCAGCGGTGGTTGAGGTAGATTTCGTCGTGGTCGACGCTTACTCTCCTTACACGGCCATTATGGGAAGACCTTGGCTACACGCCCTAGGGGCTGTATCCTCCACTCTCCACGCCAAGGTGAAGTTCCCTTTTGGCGGCCAGGTCGAGGAGATCTTCGGGAGTCAGTCCGCAGCAAGACAGTGCCTAACAGCCGCAATTCTGCACAGGCCGGACCCCGAACCCTCAGCTCCGGCTGCTCCTGCCCCATAACAATTAGCCTCTTCTGCCACAACTGGAGGAACAGTGGCAGAAGAGCCCACGTGCGAGGGGTTAGACAGGGTTCTCGTAAACAATAACCTAGAGAGGTTCTTCTAGATAGGGGCTCAACTGTCGACTGAAGAAAGGGAAGAGTTGGTTGCGTTCTTAAGGGGGAACCTTGACGTGTTTGCATGGGACGAGCATGAGATGCTTGGAATCGACCTAAACTTCATATGCCACCACTTGAGCGTCAACCCGACCGCAGTACCGAAGAAGCAACCCCCTCGGCGCTCTTCCATGGAGCATTCCGAGGCCGTTAAGGAGGAAGTCATCAAACTTAAGAGAGCTGGGGCTATTAAGGAAGTGTTCTATCCCGAATGGTTGGCGCACATAGTCGTGGTGAAGAAGAAAAGTGGGAAGTGGAGGGTATGCGTAGACTTCACGGATCTGAACAAAGCCTGTCCCAAGGACCCTTTCCCGATGCCTTGTATAGATCAATTGGTAGACGCGACGGTCGGCCACCCTCGCATGAGTTTCCTAGACGCCTTTTAGGGGTACCACTAGATACCTTTGGCTTTGGAAGACCAGTAGAAAACTACTTTCGTTACCCCCACCGGCAACTATCACTACAAGGTGATGCCCTTCGGCCTGAAAAATGTAGGGGCTACCTATTAGAGGATGATGACCAAGATGTTCGAGGTGCAATTAGGAAAGACCGTCGAGGTATACGTAGATGATATGGTTGTGAAGAGCAGGGCCATATCGGAGTATGTGGCCGACCAGGACAACACATTCTAGACTTTGCAGGAGCACAAGTTGCGTTTGAACGCCTCCAAATGCTCCTTTGGTGTAGGGTCTGGTAAATTCCTGGGCTATATGCTTACTCACAGAGGTATTGAGTCCAACCCTGAACAGATCGCCACAATCTGTAACCTGCAACCTCCTTGGAACCCGAAGGAGGTCCAGAGGCTGGCCGGGATGACGGCTGCCCTCAATAGATTCATTTTTCGATCTGCGGACAAGTGCTAACCCTTCTTCCAATTGCTAAACAAATCGAAGGGATTCGAATGGACCGAGGAGTTCTCCTTGGCCTTCTAGCAGCTGAAGGAATACCTTTCTCGGCCACCCATTATGTCCCGTCCTGATCCAGACGAAGTGCTGTTTGCATACCTAGCTGTGGCTGCCCATGCCGTTAGCCTGGTTCTGATACGGGACGACAACGGTATACAGAGATTGGTCTATTACGTGAGCAAGTCTCTGCAGGAGGCCGAGATCCCGTATTTACTTTGGAAAAGGCGATTCTGGCCGTAGTGCACGCGACGCGCCGGCTCTCGCACTATTTTCAATCTCATACGGTCGTCGTGCTAACCCAACTCCTACTTAAGTCCGTGCTGCGGAGTGCTGACTACTCCAGCAGAATCGCCAAATGGGGAACTTTCTTGGTAGCCTTCGATTAAGTACTTGCCTCGTACATCTGTGAAGGGGCAAGTCCTGGCCGACTTGGTGGCGGAGTTCACTAAGCCTTCCCTGGAGGAAAACCTGGGGGGATGGGGCACAAATGGAAAGCCAGTTGGCATAGTCTCGTGCGAGACACCTCTGGTATGGAAGCTTTTCGTGGACGGGGCCTCCAACCAGAGGGGTTCAGGCATGGGGATAGTGCTGACGTCCCCGGAGGGAATCGTCGTGGAAAAGTCCTTGAGGCTAGCATTCTCGGCTACCAATAACGAAGCCGAGTACGAGACTTTTCTTGTAGGAATGGACATGGTTCGAAAGATGGGGGCAAGAGTGGTGCTAGCATTCTCGGACTCATAGCTAGTGGTCGGCCAGATGGAAGGGAAGTTGGAAGCTAGGGAATAGAGAATGCGAGAGTATTTAGCCCGCGCCAAACACTTGCAGGCCAAATTCAAATCTTTCGTACTATCGCATGTCTTCAGGAGTGGAAACACCTACGCCGACTCGCTGGCCACACTCGCAACCTCCTCGGCCTAGGGCCTTCCTTGTGTCATTCTCATTGAGGACATGTTTAGGCCAACCGGGCCAGATTGTCACGCCATCCGGGTCCAACAAGTTAGAGCAGGGCCTAGTTGGATAGACCCCATAGTGTCTTTCCTTAAGCATGACACTTTGCCGGAGGAGAAGTCTGAGGCTAACAAGATCCGTAGGAAGGCTCTGCGGTTTTAGCTATCCGAGGACGAAGAGCTCTATAAACGCTCCTTTTCGGGGCCTTACCTATTGTGTGTGCATCCGGAAGGGACGAAACAGCTCTTAAAAGAGTTGCATGAAGGGATATGTGGTAGCCACACAGGCGGAAGGTCAGTAGCTCACAGGGCTCTCACCTAGGGGTATTGGTGACCAAACATGCAAAGAGAGGCGCAGGAGTACGTGAGAAAGTGCGATCAATGTCAGAGATTCGCCCCCAACATTCACCAGCCTGGTGGCGTTCTTAATCCATTGGTTAGCCCTTGGCCGTTTGCGCAGTGGGGCTTGGACATAGTGGGACCGTTTTCGAGGGCGGCAGGCAACAAGCGATGGCTGCTCGTTGGGACAGACTATTTTACTAAATGGGTAGAAGTCGAGCCACTCTCGAATATCCGGGACGTGGACGCGAAGAGATTCATTTAGAAGAACATCATCACCAGATTTGGAATCCCACGTACTCTCATCTAGGACAATGGACTGCAGTTCGACAGCAAAGCCTTTAGAAAGTATTGTGGAGGCTTCGACATCACAAACAGGTACTCCACCCCAGCCTACCCGCAAGGGAACGGCCAAGCTGAAGCAATCAACAAGTCGATAGTCAATGGACTCAAGAAAAGATTAGATGACGCGAAGGGCAGATAGGTGGATGAGGTACCACACGTGTTGTGGACTTACCGAACCACGCCGCGAAGGTCCACAGGGGAGACTTCTTTTGCGATGGCGTATGGCACCGAGGCTGTGATTCCTGTAGAGATGGGGTTCCTGAAGATGAAGGCGCAGTCTTTCACCCCAGACGCTAATGACGACATGCTGCTGAAGGGGCTGGACTTGGTGGAAGAAAGGCGGGAAAACGCTATGGTCTGGCTAGCTTGCTACCAGCAGAAGCTCAAGCGGGGGTACGACTCTCGCGTACGATCCAGGCCCCTCGCTCCGGGAGACCTAGTCTTGAAAAAAGTTGTCGGAACTGCTAAGGACCCATCGTGGGGAAAATTAGGACCAAACTGGGAGGGGCCCTATTGTATAACCTCAGTGGCCGGCGTAGGGTCATATTATCTCGCCGACTTGGAAAACAAACTTGTAAAATGACCCTGGAATGTAAACAACCTCCGAAGGTACTACTATTAATAAAAGGCGTACACGCCAAACTTTCGAACATTATTGTATCATGCTGATTGTTAATGCGTAAATCTCTATCGCTAGATTATATATATGTTAATGTCAACCTTGGTCACGTCAGGTCCTCGGACCTTCTGCTTTGGGAAAATTTAACATATAATTTATTTTTAGTTATATGTTAATGTCAACCTTGGTTACGCCAAGTCTTCGGACCTTTTGCCTTAGGAAAATTTAACATACAATTTATTTTTAGTTATATGTTAATGTCAACCTTGGTTATGCCAAGTCCTCAGACCTTCTGCCTTGGAAAAATTTAGCATACAATTCGTTTAAACTATCTGTTAGTGTAAACCTAGGCTACGCCAAGTCCTCGGACTTTCTGCCTTGGGAAAATTTAACATACAATTTATTTTTAGTTAAATGTTAATGTCAACCTTAGTTATGCCAGGTCCTCGGACCTTCTGCCTTGGAAAAATTTAACATACAATTTATTTTTAGTTAAATGTTAATGTCAAGCTTGGTTACGCCAGGTCCTCGGACCTTCTACCTTGGGAAAATTTAACATACAATTTATTTTTAGTTATGTGTTAATGTCAACCTTGGTTACGCCAGGTCCTTGGACTTTCTGTCTTGAGAAAATTTAACATACAATTTATTTTTAGTTATATGTTAATGTCAACCTTGGTTATGCTAAGTCCTCGGACCTTCTGCCTTGGGAAAATTTAACATACAATTCGTTTAAACTATCTGTTAGTGTCAACCTAGGCTACGCCAATCCTCGGACTTTCTGCCTTGAAAAAATTTAACAGGCAATTTATTTTTCATTAAGCGTTAATGTCAAGCTTGGCTGTACCAGGTCCTCGGACCTTCTGCCATGGAAAAATTTAGCACGCAATTCATCTTTCGTTAAGTGTTGCTGTTAATCGTTGAATTACACATAAATATAACCAAGCAAGAAAGGTGTATTATCATAAGCAAAACACAGAAATTCATTATAAATTGTTTACAAAAGGGCTGGAGGAAGGGAATTACAAAAATATTATTTGTGGGGGGGTAAAGGTGTCAAAACACCATATGGGCCTCGGGCCTGGTCCGAGAACGTGGACTCCGCCAAAGGGGTCGGGAGTCGAGAATAGGGCCTCCTAAAACGGGGGCCCAAAGGCCCGCCAGGCCGTCAGCCAGTTGGGGGAGGGTCCGAGGAGAGCTTCTTCTCGGACAGTAGGGCCAGGGACCGAAGAGTGTAGCACGACGTCCAAGGAAGAGCTCCTCAAGCTCAGCGAGTCGTCCCAAGCTTCAATGGGACGCCGAGGAGGGGGACAAGTGGGACGTGCACTGCATAAAGTTGCTGCCACCGCATTAAAGGCCTTTCACCTACCCGCCTGGCCGCATTAATGGAGAAATGACTTCTGAGGGGACGGTGGTCAGCTTTATATGCATTGGGGAGCATTTTCAAGGAAGAGACAAATGGGAACCAGGAATGGGAAGTATAAATAGAGAGGGGGGAACCATTGGAAGGGGATCCAGATTTTTTTCTCCTAAAAAGAAGACTCACTCTCTCTCCTCCCAGATAACAGAAGGGAAGCCAGGATATAAGCTCCTCGGCCCACGTCCGAGGAGAGGAAAAGTCGCTCCATCAGCTCGTTGCACGCCAGTAGCGAACTTAATCCATACGCCATAGCTTTCTAGAGCCCCATAAAGTCTAGGCTTTGAGCCCACTCTCTACAAATTCTATTGTGTAGGCCACTTGGGCCGGCCCGGTCACACATTTGGGCCTAAGGCTCACTTTGTGTCCTTACATTATTCATTATACATTATAATAATATATTATTTTTTTAAATTTCTTTTTTTTAATACTAAGTATTTTAACACATACAATATCTAATTATAATATTATTAATATAAAATAATAATAATAATAATTATTATTATTCTTAATAATAATATATATTTATTAGAATATAAATATAAAAATAATTAATAAATAATCAGATGTTCCATTTTATAACTATTAATA
This sequence comes from Castanopsis chinensis, assembly GCA_032878915.1. Taxonomy (NCBI): domain Eukaryota; kingdom Viridiplantae; phylum Streptophyta; class Magnoliopsida; order Fagales; family Fagaceae; genus Castanopsis; species Castanopsis chinensis. Next base: position 23,454,827 of record JAVQMG010000122.1, read on the forward strand.
TAATTACTATACCATTATTAATTGTAACGAACATGAATGAAGGTTTCAAAATTTTTGGGACTGTAATCTTTAAAATTAAAAATCCCAGAATTATTTAAAATATTTTTATGTAAAGTTTCTAAAAATAAAAGAAAAGAAATAAAAAGGCCCATTTATAAATAATAAAAAATAGTGTAACTAGAAAAGATATCTCAAATATGTGTATATAATATAAATTAGAGGACAACTTACCAAATGAGCAATTAGATTTTTGATTTGATGCTATATTGGATGATAAAATGCAGTGCGATTAGTGATATGATATTAAAATAAAGTAGGAATGTAAAGTGGAAATATGTAAAGTTGAAGCTATTATTACAATTGATGTTATACACTGAAGTAATAATTTATTTTGGAACATCTAAACTTTTTACCTTTAATATCATTTGAGTCGTTTTCAAAACATGGTATATAACTCTCAGTCTGCATAATACTTTTGTGAAGAATACTTAACAAATGATTAGGTTATTCCGTTATTTTAAAGCCAATCTCACTTTTAACATTAAAGAAAATAGTTAGTAGCACGCAAAATCATGTTCTCTTTCACTTTCTTTTTCTTTTTTTAATAGGCCGCAAAAAATGATGTTCATGGAAACCAAAAAAATCGGTTACAGCATTCTCAGCAGCTCGTATAAAAAATACCATTTTGATACACCAAAAACATATTTTATTATTTTAACACATCATTTTACAATACTCTATTCATTGGATATTTTATTTTTTCTTTCAACATATTAAAATAATATATCCAACACATTAAAATAATCTAAAAAAACTTTTGTAAATATATCTATATATATATATATATATAAATATACACAAAATCCTCCACCACCCACACTCACAGATCAACCGCCACAGCCCACAACCACTGACCACCCCCACAAAATCAACCATAGCCTGCCACCACCACCCAGAGGTACAACCCGCCACACCAACAAAAATCCATTAGTTGTCAATATGCAGAGAGATGAGGGAAAAGAGTTGAACTCCAAGGTGAGGCCGACCCACCCACTATCACCGCTAACCCACCCGCCGCCGACCCACCCACCCATCAACACCCCACATCCCACCCCACCACCGTCTTACACCAGAACCACCACAGCAGAACACCAAAAGCCACCATCACATTAAACAAAAACAAAAACAAAAAACACAACCAAATTTGCACCCACCCACCGCTGACTCGCCGACCACCCACCCACCGTCGACCCATTCACAGGCTGGCCCACCCATAACCAAATTTGCATCCAGAACCCAACCGATTTGCCCATCACCATCTGAACGCACCCACTGCCAAACCCACCCATCAAATCAATGCACAAAAAAAAAAAAAAACAAAACCACAGCAAACACTGATCGGCATCAGGTGGTACGGTAAGTCTGAATAGAAGAGAAAAAAGCATCAACAATGAGAAGAAAAAAGAGTGAAAGAAGAGATGGTCCTTGGCGTCCAGTCCGAATTTCTGAGGAAGAATGAGAGAGGAGAGAACAAAAAAAAAAAAAAAAAAGGGAAAAGTGACAAGAAAAGAGAGAGAAAAGAGAATAAAAAATAATAAAACCATAACATATTGGTCCGTATCATGCCAAAAATAAGACGGTACTGTAGCATGTTTCAAAATTTTGGAACATTTAACATACCTTATAATGCTTTATTTTTGGTGTTTTAGTGTGTCAAATACCAAATATTTGATACATTTAACACTGCTGATGAGAGTGCTCTTGCTTACTGGTTGTTACTCTCTTCTATGCTATGCAGTAGTAGCAATAGTAGTAGTGCTGTATTGGAAGAACAACCTATAAGCTGAGACCTGGAACCAAACAACCTGGCATTGATGCCTTTCCCACGCCAAGAAGCCAAGAAAGTGCCCAAAAGTACTGTATGTATTCCACGAGACCTCCAGCTCACCCCTTTTAAATAACAATTTTTTTTATTATTATTATTTTAAATCACATCCACTTCCTTTCATTTTTTTTTTGCTAAATGCCAATATCTCTCACATATTTACCGTTTACATTTACCCATATGATGATAGCTCCTTTGAGGGGAAAAAAGAAAGCATATGGCCATATTTCTCTTACATTCAATTTTTTTTTATTTTTTAAAATTTTTTTATAAAGTCAGATGTAATTTGTATTTTTGTGAGGTTTGGAAGATATATATATATATATACACACACACACACACACACTTTTTTTTTTTCTTTGTTGAGAAGAAGGTTTGGATGATATTGGTTTACAAATTTCTTGCATAATTTTGAAAAAAAGTTTAACTACAAAATTAGTTGTAACCCAAATTTATAAATATTATTACATATTTTGAAAATCTAACATTTGAATTGTATGTTCTTTACACTCTTAATACACATGTCAAATTTTGTGTTAATCGAATATATGATTTATAGAAGCTTATATTTTACACATACTTTCAAACTACAAAAACTTGTAATTTAAATAATTTATTGATGACATAGTTACTAATCTTTAATTTTTTCTAGAAATTTTGCAAGCATAAAGGATATAAGAAGAAGATGTAATCTAATGGTAAATTTATCAAAATTTACATCCAATAAAATATATTAAGTAATGTAGTAGTTTAATGTTACAACTAATTTTGTAACTAAACTTTTTCCTACTTTATATTTGATGGGGTATGATAAAATACAACTCTAATTTCGTCTATAGAGATCGTCCAGGACAAGTGAGGTCCTTGGACGAAGTTTTGCATGGTCAAAGGTCAACATCATAGCATTTCGTCCAAGGGAACCATTCACCTCGTTCACAAGAGTTTCATCCGTAAATGAAGAACCTCTTATGGATGAGGTATGCATGACTTGAGGGCCTCAGGACGAGGTTCGCATGACTGGAGGGCCTATGGACGAGGAACTCTAGACGAGACCTTGACACTTGAAAAAATTCATGAGTGTGTACAATAACTCCGTATCATACGTGTAACTCCCAGTGACCGTTATGCGTGAAAAATGTAACTACTAAACAGTTGAGAAAGTTATATTTGAACCCACACATCTCCTCAAATCAAGGGGAGGTTACAAACTCAATAACTGCTCTTAAGACATTATATAAACACTTATTCAAACCAAACAAAGGTACGTTTTGACATCTCCTAAAAAGTTGGAACTCCAAAATAATAGAGAGAAAACTAACTTTGTCATCAGAGGGTTATTGACCGGCAGCTCCGGTCACCTTTGACCACTGTTCTTTGTTTTTCAGGTTCTCAAGATAGCCAGTAGTCTTTTCTAATCCGGAACATTCAGCTTACTGATTTTCTTCGCATCATCAATATTTGTTATTGACCATTTTGTTTTACAAAGTTTTTATTCAAATTGGGTTGAAGGAGGATTAGAAGATCATCCATGTATATTGTCTCACATCATCATTTTAATAAGTTACATTATTATTAAAATGTCTATTTGGCACAAAACTTTTATCTTTTCTTTTTAGGTTTCTGTTTCTTGTTTCGACCTATTTTTTTTAATAAATTAACAAAACTAGCTTTTTGTGAAAATATGCTAGATTTTAACATTTTATTACATGTTTATAGCATACAAACTAACAAAAATTCATTCTAAAAAAAAATACCAAAAATTATATTTTTGATAAATATTATATAGATTAGCTACCAAACATTGTTGGATACCAAATAGACTATGCCACCAAAAATAATAACAAATAATACTTTAATTTATTATTTTTTTAATAATAATTTTTTATCATTAAACTAAAATATTAGTCAGTCTTTAATGTAAACCAAAATTAATCTTTAAATTTGTTATTCAACTAGGAAAGAGATATATAACGGTAAGAAACAAAAGCAAAAGAAAAAAACAGGAAAATGAAAGGAAAAAGAGTGGGTGCTCCTCATCTTCTCGATATCTTGACCAACAGAGAAAGAAACCAAACTATCTTTTTTTTTTTTTTTGGTAGAAAGAAACCAAACTATCTAAAAACATTTTACCCAACTAAACTCCAAAACCTCACGATTCCCAAGATTAACAAAAAAAAAAAAGAAGAAGACCCATCTTCCCAAGCCTCATCATCATCGTCGTCATAATATTACTCTCTCTCTCTCTCTCTCTCTCAAGAAAATAAAGAAACAAAACCAATACCTTCACATTTTTCACAGTTACGCACTCACTCTCAGACTCTCTACACTCCACTCTATACCTGCTGCATCATCATCATCATCATCATCCGTAACACCCAAAATGAGCGGTTCGACCCGGCGGAAACCCGGGTCGTGGTCACGGCGTGAGTCACAAGCTCGCCGGAGATCATGGTGTTGCTCATTCACGGTCCCACCTTCCAGCCCCGAAAACCTCTCACTCTCTCGCTCTCATTCTCACCCCAAAACTCTCTCATCAAAACCCACAAACTCCTCCGTTCCCAACTCCCCACTGAGCACTAAATCCGGGTTGAGCCTCGTGGGCCGAACCCGGATCGACCCACGTCGGATCTTGTCCCCGGGTCGGGTCTCCCCCATCGACTCCGATCCCACCGTCCATTCCATTATCCAAGAAGACCCAGAAGAAATCATCACGGCCGTTGATTCCTCTCTACCCGACCCGAAACCCGAAAGCTTTCGGGCCCCACCTGAGATTTCCGACAAGGAAGCTACTCTGTTCGACGTGAGGTTGAACTTGAGAGGGAAAACTGGTGGTGGGTGTTTGGTTTTGGAGCTGAACTCGCAAGTTCTGAGTACTAGTTCTGAAGTTTTCGCTGGTTTAATCAGCGAGTTTAAGAGGAATGGTTCTTCTTCGAAGATGTGTAGAATTGAGGTTCCAGAAGTGGAGAATCTTGGGGTGTTTAGAGAGACTATCGAGCTCATGTTCGAGGACGATATTCCTAAACGTCTCTCGAAGATCGGTGTCTACCGCTCAATCGATATTCTCGAGGTTTGTTTGCGCTTTTTGGTTTTTGTTTTATGTGATTTTTTTTTTAACTGGGTTTTTGTTCAATTGTTGTTTGTCAAAGTAATATCTAAGTGGTTTTTATCTCTAAAATTAATTTTTGTTTTGTTTTTTTGTTTTTGATTTTTTTTGGGTGTGTGTGAGTGTGTGATTGAAGTGTTTTTGCTCGGTTTGATGTGGTACCTGATAAGTGTTTGTGAGATTATGTGCACTGTCGCATGAAATAGTATGTATGGAGAGTGGGGGGCTATGAGTTTAATGAATTTGGATATTTGTGTTTTGAATCAAATTGTGTTTGGGTAAAAAAAAAACTATTTATGCTCAGGACTTTAGAATCCTATAAATTGTAAGAATTGAAATATCTCTAGACTCTCAAACTTAATACCCATAAATAATATGGTAAGTCTCCTGAATTTTAAATTTGTACTTTAAATTCTTGCAAAATGAACGCAACTTAAAAAGAATGTGGCTTTATGGGGCAATTTGGCCCCTTCCATTTTGAGGATACAGGACTTATAAGTTTGTTGAATTTAGTGGTTGCCTAAGTTTAGAGCGCAGATGACCAATAGTTTCAATCAAAGAAAATACCTCAAAAAAGAAAAAGAAAAAGAAAAAGAACGTTCTTGTTATTTTTGAGCAAAATATAAATTTATATATTTTTGAGATTGGACAGATAAAATATGCAATTTGAAAGAAAGAAAGAAAAAATCTCCCTTATTTCTCGTCGTAGGTGATAAAGAGAGTGCTGTTGGAGGAGATCCTACTTTCAATCTTATAAATCAAAAAGGAAAAAAAAAAAAAAATCAGGGAGGGGGGTTGTTGAGGATTAAAGTTACAATGTAAAGTTAAGAAGATCAATGAAATTTTAAAAAGAAGAGACTATATACTGCCTAAAATTATCATGAAAGAAGAGGGACTTAAGGGGTATGATTGGTCAGTTATCTCCATATATTCTCCGTATTATGCACAATGGAACTATACTCCAATATTTTCCTGTTAAAAGACTCCAAAACTTCTCCCTCCAACTAGCAAGAATTTCAAAAATCCACAATGCAACTCAAAAGGAGAAAACAACAAGGCCCACAACTCCCAAGCAGTCTTCTCTGGTGAGTTATCAAACTGTCCAGTCCATCAATTCTATGCTAGTTTTACACATACTGTACTGATCATGATCTTCCCCCACTATCAGAATCCACTAAAGCTACTGACCATACAAAGAAAGCAATGCTTCATGGTGCTTCAACGCCCTGTTTACTTTCCCATGGACGTTACACCTGTAAACCCTTGCAAAGCATTATAACGAGAACTTCAATCAAATTTTCTAACCTCCAATACGACCTCCCACCTAAGGGATAATTAGAACACACAAACTCAAACAAAGAATCCATCAGCCCTAACTCCCAATCTTGGAATGCTCTAAAGAAACTAAGGTTTCATTGTTTGCTCTCTTCTCTTGAAATACATGGACATGAAGCTATAGAAGCGTCCTTATCCTCACACATTATTGATTATTTTTGTTACAATGAGATCAATACTCCTTTCTTTTTACTTCTTTTGGTTGGATGGTTGGGTAGGGGGTTTAGATAGGTTCAAAGTAAATCTACCCACAGGGGATGTATCAGTGGTAGGTAGGATTGGCATAGGTATTAGGTCTAAATATTAACATTAAAAATTAGAAAGTGTGTACATAAGGAAGTTGGTCCTCTAATGGGATTTGAGGTTTCTTTCCCTGGAAATTGCTGTCTATGCACATCTTGGTCATTTATTTTCTCTACTCATGTCAGTAGTATGATGCCCTGCATGATTACTGTGATCACCTCATTGTAGAGCATGGAGGTACTGATTGCTTTTTCTCAATTGCATATCTAATTTTTTTTTAGAAGGTAGTAACAATTTTGCAATTGAGAATTAGACTTTATCAATTTGATGGATCTGTTCTAAGAGATATATGAAATTAATTGGAGAGAGAAAGAGGACTGGACTTCTTTGAATTGAAACTATGGTGTTAGCTAAGAAAGCTTCTGTGAATTGTGAACTATGGGATCTGTAATAATAGTTGTGTGCCTCTTTAACAATGTCTCTTATTATTACTAGGTATCAGCAGGTATAATGTTCACCAAGGGAGTTTTGTCCTGTTTAAAGTACCTTGAGGCTGTTCCTTGGACTGAGGAAGAAGAGGAGAAACTGAGGATCCTGTTTGCAAGATTTAAGTTCGATGATGTAACAACTAGAGATATTTTGGCCAGACTGTACTCTCGTAACTCAGTAGATTCCCAACAACATTTAGCTAGACAGATTGTTTGGTCTATCACCAGTTGCACTGATGCTAATGCTAGGAATGAGCTAAAACCTTTAGTAAAGGGTCTCCTGTGCAGAAGTTCAGTCTATGAGAAGGACCATGCTGACGTCAATAAGGAAGATCTATACAGTGTTTGCCAGTCCTGTCTGAGTTCGATTGTCTGCTTGTTTGAGGAGGCTTCTGACTCTATTCCCAGTGAGAAATTGGCCAAGAAGGAAAAGGGTAGGCCCTTGATTGAACGAATCTCAAGAGAAGTTGATAACATCAACTGGTTGCTAGAAATCCTTCTTGATAGGCAAATGGCTGAGGAGTTTGTGGATATGTGGGCAGATCAGGGTGAACTGATTAAGATGCATGAGAATGTGTCTCCAATGGTCAGGTATGAGCTTAGCAGGGTTTCGGCACTCCTATTCATTGCAATGGGCACCAGAAAATTGCATTGCCGGTCAGAATCAAGATCAGGACTTCTCCTGGCATGGTTTGGCCCAATGTTATTGGACTTTGGTTGGCTGCAGAGATGCAGAAAAGGGCTTGACATGAAGGCATTGGAGGAAGCTATGGGTCAGACGCTCCTTACACTTCCTTTGAAGCAGCAGTATATGCTATTTATGGAATGGTTTCGGTGTTTCTCCAAGCATGGCACTGAATGCCCCAATCTAAGCAAAGCCTTTCAGATTTGGTGGCGCCGCTCATTCCTAAGAGGCTCTGAAACTCATGCAATTGAAACCAGGTAACCGGTAAGCCTCTTTTCATTTACCACTTGTGTGTAGTATTTTAGAAGTTTAGGGGAAGAGATTCTGGAAAACATCTGGGAGTCAATAATGTAGATCAATTGTGTAGAATTGTTGTAACAGCTGTAAGTGCATAAAATGGCATATCACAATTCTATTAGATTATCCATCCTTGAGTCTCCAGGAATTTTTAATTTTTCTATTTTAAATACTGGACTTTATTAGCCATGACATTCTACCTGCTCTGTTTTGTCAGAAAATTCTTAGACAAGTACGGAAAAATGATGCTCCCTCCTCTCATGTTCATGGTGGACTCCACCATGAATTTAATAAATGGTCCTTATTATGAACGTGAGAGAAAAGAGCATTATTCTCCGTATTTCGGAGGTACTTAAGAATTACTCCTGTCTATATCATATAAATAAACCACTAACGGAGAACCTGTCTTTGGTACTTGTTACTTTGAATCCTCTCTTAAATATTGTTTTCACTTCTTAATTGTTTTTGTTCAAAGCTTATCTCTTTGTTTAAGTTGTTATATTTGTGAGTTTTAATAGATATTGATGGAGCGTTTAGACTGTCATGGTTTATAAAAGACAAAATCTAGTCTTTTTTTGGAAACACAGCGCCGTGGCCTAAAGAAAAAAAAAAAAAAAAAACTACATTTATAATTGGCTGACACCCCGACGTAGAAGGCTCTTTGAACCTTGATGTGTTCTTTTCATCACTAGAGATTTCCCCAAGGGCACGGGGAGTTGTGTTATGCTTAGTTGTCAACAATGCGACTCGGCTGATTTAATAGAAATCTGAGGGGGCGGCCCATTCAATGAAGACACAAGAGCAATCGCAAATTCGCAACAAATATAACAAAATAGAAAAACCCAAAATTTTAGAGGAAAAAGTCAGTTTCTTTTTAACTAATATGCCCTTTATATCTCTCATACCATAAAGAAAAATAAAATAAAATAAAATAAAATACACCCTATATATTACTTTGACACACTAGAATAAGAGGTAAAAACTGATTGGTATCATATTCAATCAAAAAAGTGATCTTCTTATACATTGAATTAAAATATTTGTCATAAACTCCGTTTTTTTTAAAGAGAGATGTGGCATAAGGTTTGGTTTTAAAAAAAAAGTTTTACAAACTGTTAAAGGGAGCTATCAAATTTGTTGAATATTGTAACATTTTGCAAACATAGTTGAATAGTAGAATTGAAGAGTCAAACCTGGATATATTTTTTTGGTATTCATTTATTTATAGTTATTTTAATAATAATTCTTGACTACATTGTTCTTCAATAATTTGGCTAAAAAGTTTTTTTGAGAGCTGAATATTAATGCCTTAACCAGTACAAAATGCAAGCTAAGCTGCTTAAAAGAGCTCTAAAAGCTCAGCCTGAAGCATTAGCACAGAAGAATTGGCTTGGGCGTGCTTTTATGCACTAGACCTATTGAGATGTGAACATGTGGCAAGTGTGCTTGGGTTTAGAGCTCTTATGCATTAGAGCATCCTTATCAAAGATCTTAAAAAATATAGCATTTACACTCTCAAATCCTAATTTTATAGCATATAACACACTACTTTACAATAACACCTCTATCAAAACTTCTATTTTTTTTATCATTTCATTTAAATAATGATTCTTTATTATTTTTCAATAATTTTTTTATTTTTCCTCTCTCTCTCTCCTCTGTTTCTCTCTGTTTCTCACAGCACCGCCGGAATCATCGTTGCCACCAGCAAACCCTCAGGACACGGACACCACTTCCCTCCCCGTCGTCATCTTCTTCCACGGCGCGGCTTGACGTCTTCCTTCGCACCTGTAAATAAAATCAAAACCCAAAATCCCAAAACCAATCAAGACCCAAAATCAATCCCACAACCACCAACCACATCCTCCTTCGCATGATCGGAGCCCAATCGGACCCAAGAACAATGCAGAACAAAAAAAAAAAAAAAAGAGAGAGAAAAAGAAGAAACCTCCATCGCCGCCATTGGACCACAACCGTCGGACCCACAATCCATGACCACAATTATCGAACCACGGCCATCGGCATCCCACAATAATCGACGGAGCCCACTCATCGGCGAAGCATAGAGAGAAGAGAGAAGAAAGAAGTGAGAGAGGAAAGAGAAAGACAGAGTAGAGAGAGAGCGTTGAGTGAATAAAAAAAAAAAGAAATCGGCTTGGCTTGATGCTTCGGCCTGGGTTTCGTCGGAGAGGGAGGTAGCGATGCTAGCAGAGGGAGAGAGAGAGAGCGAGCAGAGAAAAGAAACGGAATGAGAGAAAGAACAAAGAAGAAGAAAAGAAAGTGGGGTCCAGTTAATAAAAAAATAATAAAATGGTTTACAATTGATGAACAGTGCAGTCTCAAAAATGAGATTACATTGTTCACCAATTGCAAAAATTATAAGATTTAGTAAGTTCGATGGAGCATGCTATTAAGGATTTATAGGATTTTGTATGCTAAATTTTAGCATTTATAAGATTTAGCCATCTTGATAAGAATGCTCTTAGACCTATTGAAATATAGATACTTGTCAAATACTTGTCATATGACCATATTTATGCACTAGACTCCATCTTTGTCCTAGTACAATAGGGAAATAATTGAAAAATCTTAAAGGTTCAAAAAATTCATACGGGCAATAGGTTAGCGGGCTTTTAGAAAAGTAATTAGGGATTACATGATCTTCATAGGATTTTAAATTTTAACAGGGAAAAGGAAAATAATATTAAAAATGATTTTTCTCGTCAACAAACAAAAAATATACAACAAACTGCGAAGGACCAGCGTCCTTCTCAGGAGGCGCAGCCTCCAAGCGAGGAGGACAAAAATCAACCCCAAAAGACCCCACAAAATTACACGTCAACGACCATTTTGCAAAACAATGAGCCGCACCATACCATTTGTAACTCTAGTCTCTAGAGACCCAACTAAAAGACATATTCTGAAAATGAGAGACCATAAGCGAAATATCTTGAACGATAGTCCTAATTCTGCAAGGAATAATGGAATCTGGAACGCATAAATAGCCTGGTAACAAATGAGTGAGAGTCTCCTTCCAAAACAATTGCGCCAAAACCTTTATCAATTGACATGAAAATCGCCCATTGCAGTGCTTCAGCCTCTGCTTGCTTGGAAAGGAAGGGTGGTTTTCACTCTTTTGGAGCAAGCAAAAACCAACTCCCTTCTCCAATTTTCAGTCACAATAGAACAGTAGTAACTAGTAACTGAGTGATTCAAACCCACAACAACGTCTACATTAATTTTAATCACGCCCCTACTTGGTGATTTTAACTAAACACATATAAGTAACTTTTCTTGATTCTGGAAATCATTAATAAGGTTTATTGATATATATATATATATATATATATATATATATATATATATATATATATATTCAAATATTCTTTGCACTTGTTCTGGAATTAACATGGCCATCTTTATTATTTATCTATTTTTTTAATAATTTATTTTTTGTCACCAAAATTGAATCTAAACAAGTCTTAGTCCAAAAATTTTGATGTCTATGAATCCTTAACAAATTAGTTAGAGTTAGCCACATGTATTTTATGTTTCCTCCATTCTATTTTATCTTATGTCATATTCTAGGTACTTCTTTAATTTTCATGTAATTTTTTTTATTACTTTTACTAATGTGATTTTTGGTATTCCTCTTCTTTTTTTCATTCACTGAGCTTGTATCAACTTACTATTTTTTATTGGTGCATTAGGTGTTCTTCTTTAAACATAACTAAACTATCTCAAGTAACTCTCTCTCTCATCTTTTCATTAGTAAAGGCTATCCCTATCTTCAAGCTAATTTCCTCGTTTCGAATCCTATTTTTATTTTTATTTTTATTTCCACTTATCCATCTTAACATTCTCATTTTAGCTACACTCGTTTTATGAATATGTTGCTTTCAAACCACTTAATATTCATTATTATAGAGAATAGTTGTTAGTATAGCAATCTAATAAAATTTTCCGTTTAACTTAATAGGAATTCTATGATTGCACAAATATTCGTGATGCACTTCTCCACTTCCTCCAACTTACTCTTATCCTATAATTCACACCTTCTTCAATCCTCCATCTTCATGAATTATTGATACAAGATATCAAAATTTATCGCTCTTTAGTATCTCTTAACTGTCAAGTCTTACAACCACTTCATTTTTGTTTTTACTTTAATTAAATTTACATTTCTTGTACTATGTTTTAGTCCTACTTAATTGAAAGCTTTTAGATTCTAGAGTGTCTCGCCAAATTTCTAACTTGACACTAACTCCACTTCTAGTTTCATCCATTAAAACTATATAATCTACAAAAAGCATACACCTACAAACTTCCCCCTTTGATTGATTTCGGGAGCTTATCCATCACCAGTGCAAAGAGATATAGACTAAATGCTAATCCTTGAAGCAAGCCTATAGTGATAGGAAAATCACTTCTGATTCCTCCACTTATTCTCAAACTAGTTACAATTGTGTCATATATATATATATATATATATATATATATATATATATATATATCCTTATTCAATTTAATATACTTCAATGAAATTCATTTATTTCTCAAACCCACCTCATAATCTCTCTAGGGACCCGATCATATGCTTTCTCTATATTGATGAAATTCGTATGAAAATCTTTACAAGACCCTCACGTTTTTCCATTAAACATCTAAGTAAGAAATTATCTTCCATAGTCGGCTGTCTTGGCATTAATCATATTTATTCTCTAATATCATTGTATCATGTCTTAATGTTCAATCACACTTTCCGAAGTTTCATAGTATGACTCATAAGTTTAATTCCACAATAATTATATAATTTTAAATATCCCCCTTGTTCTTGTACATAGGTATTAAAGTACTCCACTCACTAGGCATTTTGTTAACACTAAAGATCTTATCAAAAGGATTGTCATCTAGCATATTCCCACATCACTTGAGCACTTGCAGACTTCAATGGGGATTTCATCTGCTTATATGGCTTAATTTTCCTATTTTCATCTTCCTTAATGCATCATTTATCTCGGTCATCATAATTCTTCAAACAAGTGTGGTTTCTATCCTCCATTGGGTTACTTAAATCGCTCCAATCTTTCATATTGTTTGCATTAAAAAGTTTATCAAAATAAAATTTCCCTCTCTCTGTGATTTGCTCTCTTTTATGAACATTTTTTGATCTTCATCTTTAAGCACTGATCACCATTTAAGTCTCTTGTTTTCATTCCCTTGTCTTAGCAAGTTTTTTTTGTGTGTGTGTGTGGATAATCTGCATCAAGTTTTTATTGCCAAAACACACACACACACACTCAAAATAATTAAAAAAAAAAAAAAAAACCAGAGGACTACACAGGAGAGCCTAGGACAAAGGCTTGCTCCAAGCAGATTACATCATAAACTTGTCTTAATCTCTTAGCAAGTTTATAAATATGCTTATTTCCCTTCGTCATCCCCAACTTGTTATATAAGTTATCATGACCCTTACATTTAGCCTCTTGTTCAACCTGTTTTGCCTTCCTCTTCAACACACTATAATTTTCATTAGCACCATTGTCTCTACGTTTAGGTTGGCTTCTTTAGTACTCTCTCTCTCTCTCTCTCTCTCTCATTTAATTGCTTCTTGAACCTCTGTATTCAACCACCTAGTCTACTTAGTTGGTAGTCACTATTTTAAAACTTGTAGCCAATTTATTCCACGTCTTATAAACATCTTCGTCTAAATCCCATTTGCCCTCTTTGATCATTTTATCTTTGAACACATCTTATTTCTCTCTCTTAAACTCTGCCACCTAATGCTTGGGTTTCTTTGTTTAATATTTCTTCTTTCCATCTTTTAATACAAATATCTATTATCACCGCCCTATGTTGAATGATTGCACTCTCTTCTGGTATCATCTTACAATCTTTACAACATCTACTCTCCACTTTTCTAGTTAGGATAAAATCTATGTGACTAATGTTTGTATCTTTTTTTGAATCTAAATGTTCCTTTAATATCAAATCATATGTTGTTGCAAAATCTAATTTAGCATCTCTTAGTTCATTCCTTACTCCATATCAATGGCCTCCATGAACTCTTTGAAGTTTCAATGCCACCACTATTTTTTCCAACACGACCATTTAGGTCTCCTCCAATAATATTTTTTCCCTTTTCGGAAACCCTTGAATCAATTCATCCATGTCCTCCAAAGGTTTTTTGCTTAGTGGATTCTTCCAATCCTATCTGAGGAGCATATGCATCAATTATGTTAATTATTTCTGCTCCTAGGATAATTTTTATTTTTATATATAATTCTATCCCCCCCTCCTATTAACCTCAACAACTTCATTTTTAAGAATTTTATCTATGATTATTCCTACTCCATTTCTATTTTTATCTTATATGATTATATCTAGTACGTTTAATTTCTCTAGATTTTGCTCCTACTCACTCAGTTTTTTTTGAAGACATATTTTGTTTATTTTTCTCCTAATCATTGTATCTACTATTTTCATTAGTTTCTCAGTTAAAAACCCTATATTCCAAATACCTATATTAATCATATTATCTTGGACTAATTTCTTTATCCGGCCTGTCCATGAAACTGCAGAGAGTCTTGCCCATTTTTCACTGTAGTGTGTTGCTAGCATGGGATGCCCTAATGAGTATCTGTAGTAGATAATAGGGCGACCAAATTTTAGTTTGGCCATCAACCTATCACACCCTCCTCTCCTACGCTTGGGACTGGTTGTAAACAAAATATATGACACTAAGTATGTACACAGACGAAGTTCACCAAAATTGCATTAACATAAGGAAAATTGAGAATCACCTGCATGGGCATTCTACACCCGATTTCATCATATATGAGAGCTATTTGCTTTTACATAGGGAACAATTCGTAAGTATTCAGTCATTAGCCTTTAGTCCAATTAACTATACCATAACTCAATATACTAGGAAAATTAACAATTTATATTAATTAATATCTTAACCAAATACCTCTATTCAAAGGTCGTTCTCCAAAAAAAAAAAAAACCTCTATTCAAAGAGATTAGGGTCATGATTACATCAACAAAAAACAACAATTCCAATTTTCATAATCATATATAATAGAATATAATTAGGGTTTTGATAGTTAAAGGAAGCGGTTTTTAGAGAAGAAAATAATAGAGCCACTGCCATAAGTTGGTTAAATAATTTGAAATTAATTATCGTAAAATTAATCCACGACCACAAGTACCCTTTAACATATCCTCAATTTTATAATATTTGATAGCCATGATACTCATAATAGCATAGTAAAAGTCGGTTTTCTATAAGAATTAGGGAAGAAGAAATTTTTTTTTTTGAAGAAGCGAGCCTTTGATGCTGAAACGAGAAAATGGAAAGCAATCAGGTAACATGAACAACAAAAATTAATTTCTCACTTAAATGGAGAGATGAAGTGTCAAGGGAGAGAAAAATATGGACATATGGAGTGAATTGGGAAGGGTAGTCAAGATGATTTAAGATTGCTAGGAGGAAAACGAGTTAATATGTTGATCAGCCATGACGGCTTTAGAAATTTTTTTTTAGATGATCACTAAGAAATTTAAATTATACAAAATTTAATAAAGTGATAACTTGAATATTTGCTACAATATTGAGAGTAAAATTGTTGTGACTGCAAATTTAAAAAGAATATAACTGTTATCACCATCAAGGAGAATCGACAACCACAATATTTTTCTTGATACCATTTTTTAGGAAAAAATGAAATTAGAGATTATTTTTACTGAATAAGTTAAATGAGCTACAAATTTGAATGTTTAGCGATTTTTATCTTTTTGTTTTATAGTAGACTTTTTGTTGAATAAGTAGATGAATTGTTGTTGTTTGGTCTTATTTTGGTTCTGTTTGGTTTATGGTTGTTGTTATTTGGGTTAATATTTATTGTTGCTATTTAAGTTTTTTTTTTTTTTTTTTTAATTTTATAAAAGGGATTAAGGATTATGTTTGGAGGGTCCACAATATTTTTACAATAATGCAAAAAACTGTTAATGGTGGGTAAAAAAAAAAAAATTAGTATTGAGTCCAAATTAGAATTAATAATAGCGTACCATATAGGATTTGCTGTTAAATTATTGTGAGAATGTTGTGAATATAGTATTATTCTTATTTGTTTTGAATCAAACTTTTTGTAATTCTCAAGTTAGAGTATTCAACATTTTTATTAGAATGATCACAATAGATTAGCTTAATATATAATTTTTTTTTTTTGGCTAGTGTATATATGAAATTTTTTGTAAGTCAGGGTGGTCTTGTGATTACCTGGCTTGCACGTAGTGCAGCCAGTGTCAATCAGGCTTCAAAAAGCTGTCGATTTGAAGTACAAAAAAATATCATATAATTTCTTTTTTGAATTCAACATCATATAAGAAATATGACAAAACTTAAGGTTATAATTTCACTTAATATCTTTTTATTGGATGTGAATTTTGACAAATTTATTATTATATTACATTTTCTTTTTACATCACTATTAGATATGTGACTTGATTCAGACTTTGAGGAATATTACATATACATATAATAAGTCAATCACATGCATTATAAAACCAAAATTTGAAGCAAGAGCATATGTGATATGTGCTTGTTAATGTGCAAATGATTATTGATTAATCTAAATTCACATTTACAAAATCCCTTGTTACCTGTTAAATTAAATCTTGAGATAAATTTTTTAAGAATCTCTATCACAAAATGGGTTCCAAAGCAAAAGACAATACAACAATAAATTTGGAACAAAAAAAAGGAATCAATAGGTGCACATTACTTCCAAGGCGTTTCCTACTCGGCAGCCTCTCCCTGACATACTCTCTCCTTTGTTCTTCTCCCGATTTAGCTTCTTCCAATCTCTTTGCAAGAATCAAAGGTGGAGGCTGTTGGAAATGGACAATTAAATCTCGATAAAGTCTCAGGAAGCCTAAACCTGATGAAGACCCTTTTAAGGAAAAGATAGATACCCCCCCACCTTAATTAGGTGAAGAGAAGAACTTGTTGCAGAGGATAGGTGGATATATAGTCCGAGTTGAGATAGCAAGGGACTTGGGTGGAGACGAGGAATCGAGAGTTCAGAGGTGGTGTCATTGTCGCACTGTTTAGGATGTGTTGTTCCATGTTGTGTGTTGTTCCATAATTTGAGAGAGTATTAAGATGAGGCTGAAAAATGTTTAGGCTGCGATAGCAAATTTGCTGAGAGAGCGAAATATTGCTGGGCAGTTAAGCTCACCAAATAAGGGAAATGATCAGTATTTTTTTTGTGAAAGAGAAATTATTAAATTAAAATTAAACAAAACTAAGTGAAAGAGAAATTAAAATAAATAGAACTAAAGATTACAAAGTCACAGGCAGGAAATATCCCAAGTATCCCAAAATAATTGGAACAAAATATATAGAGGAAGGAGGGTGTGAACTGTGAACACAAAACAAAGCTATCCTATAAGGAGATCCTTTGCCAAAAAGTCCATGCAGTGCGCGCATTGATTCCCTTTGCAAAAGATGTGGTGGATGTGGCTTTTCTCAAAAAACTGTAGGAGGGGCCTACATTCAGAGATCAAAACACTACAAAGATGAGATGAATCTGATAAGTTATCATGGGATGCAAAAATTGTAACCAGAGTCTTTGCATCAATCTTAATGTAGAGTTTTTGAATATTTAGATTCTTTGCTAAAACAAGACCATAATACAAAAGAGGCCTAACATGCAATATCACAAGCTAGGAAGTTAGCTTCTTTGGTAACATAATTTACGAAGCAAAAAATAGCAGAAATATCTAGCTCCAATCTTCAATTATTAAGTGTGCATTTGGGTTTTGATTATAAGCTAATTTATTGCTTTTTCTTTTTTATCCTTACTATTTGTACCACATATTCCCCTACTTATTTTATTAGCTTTGATCTTTTATTTACTTTTAGCAAAAAGCTAGACACTTAAGGCTACAAACCAAAGAGAAAAGAGAGTGAGAGAGCATTAAATTGAGACAATAACATTTGAAGCATGACCTTATTTTTTTTGATCTTGAAATTCTGGATACTTTTCATTCAACAGTGCTAGCAATCAAATTTGATACATCTTTGGAGACCTGCACAGCTATTATGGGAGGGATATCCTCAACCCAAATCATACAATCTACAATAGTTAAGGCATTTTTTGCCATAAGATGAGCAGCCATATTTCCACCTCGGCGAACATGGACAGCAGACCAGCTAGAGAAGCCCCTGAGACTCTGCTTAACTCCTTCAACCACCTTTTGAATGGACCATGGAGGAGGGGAAGAGTTTAAGAAGGCAGAAATCACAATCAAGGAATCACTCTCAACCACGATATCTTTCAAACCCAACTCCCACGCTAATAGGACTCCCTCCTGCACTGCCAAGACTTCAGCTTCCAAAGCCCTGAGAGGAAGCACTAGCCGTTTACTCATTGCCCCCATAAGCTGACCCCCTTCATTTCTAATAACCACACCAATGCCACTGCACCCCTCCCCCCTACAGACAGCCCCATCCGCGTTGACTTTATACCAGCTTTGTTTAGGAGGAGTCCAAAGGGTCGGAGGGGGAGAAAGAAGCATACCAGGGGGGGAGGGGGGATTTTCTTGACGAAACTCCTTCAAAAACTCCTTCGCATCACTGATGAGCCTAGAGGCAGATTTGCGCTGACCACCATGCCAAACCACATTCCGATGGTTCCATAAACTCCACGTCGTAACAGCAAAGCATTCCCAATCAATCTTAGGCTTCCTATCTCTGATCTCCCAAATTACCTCTATGAATTCCAGAGATTGGTGAGGAATGCAGGGTAGCTTAAGTCTAGACCCACTCCAAACATCAGCCGCAAAGGAGCAGCCCCACAGGACATGTTCAGAAGATTCACACAGCCCGCACCAGTCACACCCCTCCTCAATTGCGATACCCCTTGATTTTAATCGGTGTTTAGTAGGAAGAATATTCCTGCAAGCACGCCACAGGAACTGCTTAACTTTATTTGGGCACTTTAGGTTCCAAACCAGTCTCCAAAGGGCACGCCAGCGCGAACCGTCTGAAGCACATCCCCTATCTGAGTTGAGATTTTGATCCATAAGCCATTTTTGAGCAGCTCTATAAGCGCTCTTTGCAGAAAATTTGCCATTGGGGGTCCACGCCCATATTACCGAATTTGCCAAAGGCCGTGAGCTTAACGGCATGCCAAGGATTGCCTCAGCCTCATGAGGAAGGAAAGCTCTTTTCACCTTGCCTGAATCCCATTGCCTTGTCTCCTTGTCAATAAGACAAGCAACCCTCTCAGATTCAAGTTGGATTCTCGGACTAACAGCCATAAAAGAGTCCAGAATAGGAATCCATCTGTCCTCCCAAATTTTCACACTCTCCCCATTACCCACGACCCACCTGGACCCGCTTCTAACAATTTCCTTGGCTGCCATCAGACTACGCCACACATATGAGGGTCTTCGGCCAAGCTTCGCACTTTGGAAAGACGAGTTAGCAAAATACTTTGCTTTGAACACCCTGTGGACTAAAGATCTTGGGCTCTGCTGGATACGCCATCCTTGTTTGGCTAGGAGGGCAAGATTAAAAGCTTTGAGGTCTCTGAAACCCATCCCACCCTCATCTTTTGGAATACAAAGCTTATCCCACGCAATCCAAGCCAACTTCCTCTCCTTATCCTTTTGCCCCCACCAGAATTTACTTATCATTGAGTTGAGCTCCTTACAAAGAGTATCGAGGAGCTTAAAACAACTCATTGTATATGTCGGGGTGACTTGGGCTACTGCCTTAATAAGGATCTCCCTACCCGCATTTGAGAGCAATCGACCCTTCCAGCCGGCTATTTTCCATCCAACTTGATCTTTGATGTGGCTAAAAGCTTTTCTTTTACCTTTCCCAACTAGTGGAGGAAGACCAAGGTACTTCTCATGGTGTTGAATAATTTGAGCCCCAAAGAGCAACTTCACTTGATCTTTAATTTCTCTTTTTGTGTTCTTGCTGAAAAATAGGGAGGTCTTTACCTTATTCAACTTCTGCCTCGATTCAGCTTCGTATTCCTCCAAGACTTTTAGGATCCTTATGCCCTCACCCATTGTAGCTCTGCAGAAAATTATGCTGTCGTCGACAAAAAACAGGTGGGAAATTTGCGGCGCCCCCTACTGACTAAAACTCCACGAATATTGCCATAAGATACCTCCCTTCTTAGCAAGGCGGACAGCCCCTCCGTGCACAATAAAAACAAATAGGGAGAAATTGGGTCTCCTTGTCTCAAGCCACGAGTTGGGACGATTTTTCCTCTAGCCTCCCCATTTATCAGTACTGAGTAAGAAATTGTTTTTATACACATCAACATAAGTGCTATCCACCTCTCATGGAAACCCAGCCTTCTCCTTACCCTCTCCAAGAATTGCCATTCCACCCTATTGTACGCTTTACTCATATCAAGCTTCAGAGCCATCAAAGCCTCCTTGCCCTTTCTCTTCCCATCAATACAGTGCATCGTTTCGAAAGCCACGAGCACATTGTCCGTTATGAGTCTCCCCGGAACGAAAGCACTCTGAGATTCATTAATAATTTCTGCCAAAATTCTTTTCAATCGATTAGCAAGGACCTTGGACACTATTTTGTAGATGACATTGCACAAACTAATAGGTATATACTCAGTTATTTTCCTAGGAGCTTTAATTTTAGGAATAAGGCAGATGTGGGTTTCATTTATGCCCTGCGGCATTACCCCGGTATTAAGAATACTCAGCACACAATCAACCACATTAGCCCCAACAATATCCCAATACTTTTGATAAAAGATAGGGGACATACCATTCGGCCCCGGTGCTTTTGTAGGATGCATTTGATTGAGAGCAATCCGAACCTCAGCAGCTCTAAATTCAGCAATCAGTGAATTATTCATATTTGGGGTCACTTTGGGGGAAATAGCATTGACATAAGCCTCAAAGTTTGAAGGATTATCAGACTTAAAAATGGATTCAAAATAGTCAAGGATTAAACCTTCCATTTGTCCCGAATCTTCCTGCCATAAGCCATTTGAATCCAGAAGTCCCGCAATGCAATTTCTCCTTCGTCTTTGACTCGTAGTGGCATGGAAAAATTTTGTGTTGCGGTCGCCCCATTTCATCCACATCGCCCTTGATCTCTGCCCCCACATAATTTCCTCCCTGGATAGAGCTTCATTAATTTCCTTTTTCACGTTCTGAATCTCCTCTGCTTTCTCATGGAGGCTGTTGTGCATTTCAAGCTGTTGGAGCCGCTCCCTTTTCTGTTTGATAGTGTGCCCCACGTTACCAAACTCCATCCAATTCCAATTTTTCAGATGCTCTTGGCACCTTTTGATTTTGTCTGTGAAGAGAACATTTGGGTCTTCTCCATAAGGATCCCAAGCCGACTCCACAACACCCCTGCATCTCTCGTCCCTAACCCACATCGCTTCAAACATGAACCTCCTCTTCGGCCCCCTTCGTCTCTGATCCTTACACAGTCTAAGGCTCAGCACGCAGTGATCGGAGATGGGCATCGAGACATGAAACAGTTTCGCATCGGCGAACATTTCCAACCACTTACCATTAGCGACCACACGATCCAACCTCAACTTCGTCCTCTGCTCACCACGACGCCCATTACACCAAGTATATTTTTGCCCAAAAAACCCCATATCAATTAACCCGCAACGATCCAAGCATTCGCCGAAAGCCTCTATTTGATTAACGTCTCTTTCCGGCCCACCTAGTTTCTCACCCGGATGTAAGATCTCATTGAAATCTCCAAAAACCACCCACGGCAGCTCACACTGAGCACAGAGCGCATCAAGAAGCAGCCACGACATGTATCTCTTACTTGAGTCGAGCTGGCCGTAGAACCCCGTAGCGCGCCACAACTCTGAAGAAGCAGCGTCATGAACCACGACATCAATATAGGAATTCAAACAGCTTTTGAACCTTACATTAGTGCCCTCTCTCCATAGAAGAGCTAAACCGCCACTCCGACCGTCGCTAGGCACTATTATTCCCTGGGTATACTTCAATTTCCGTTGAATCCCTTTAATCCGATGAACACTCGCCTTTGTCTCAGCTAGGAAGACCAGTGTTGGGTCTTTTGACTTCACCTCATCGGTGAGGACTCGAACTGCCAGGGACGACCCTAACCCACGGCAGTTCCTGTTGGAAAAATGTATATAATACGCAGCGGAAGAAAATATAATGTAAACGGATCTACTTCATACATAAGAGTTAACATGTGCCATGTAAGTTTCAGAATTAGAGAACAAGAGAGTGTACCTTGGAGCGGTGAATTTCAAAACTTGAAGATGAGAGGCTCTTGGGAATACTTTCAATCTTCACTCCAATTCCACTAACGCCCAAGATGTGTGGTCTCTCAATCAGTTCCAAAGGGAGAATATGAAAGTGTGTCTCACACTCTCTCTTTTTCTCTATGAAAATCTCTACAAATTCTCTGCAGAAAAATTCTGTGTGTTTCTCTCTTTGTATCCAACTGATTATCTAATTGGGCCGGCCTTTTTGGGCCTTTCCAATTGGGCTTAAGTGTGTGGCTTGGAGTGGGACCAAAAGGGACCAATAAGACACTAGCTCCAATGGGCCTTGGGCTTTTCTGTCAACTCTTGACAAGTCCAAAGTTACCATTAACTATATTTAATACCACTATATAAATATAGTTGCACTCTAGGCCTTATTAATAAATTATATCCCAAGACTTTATTATACATGCAACCCCTTCATAAAATATTCGTAGTAATACAAAGTCATGAAAAGAGACTGCCACTTTGTTTATTACTATATCTTATCCTTGAGTACCCGGTTTAATCCTTTAAAATTATTCATCATATATTTATGAAATCTAATTCCATAAATATATATACTTTAGTAACTCCTTACTAAAGTGGTTAGGCCCAACTCTCTGAATAACAAACCCATTAAACTTATTTCAAGGGAATATTTTGTATCTCCGTTAAGAGACTATGAATTCCATCTTGAGAATATATGTTCCATCAACACTAAATGTGGCTGCCCAACATACTGAGATTTTGACCGTTACTATAGATCTCACTCCTGATATATCAAAGCAACCTACACTTCATGATCAGGTCCATTATCCTCTCAGGATTAAGAGTTCATGCAAATATAAGTCGTGAGTTTATTATTCATATGACAGTCTTTAGGAGAATAATAAATCTCACACCGGTCCAGTTCAATATGTCTTAACTCTTAAAACATATCAACATATCAACTAGAAATCTCCATTTCCATGATCAAGACAAATCATCTTAGTTGATATGTTATAGTCTTCGCAGATGAAATGCCCAATTTCATCACCGACTACGAACTATAATTCTGAGTTTACAAAGAACTTGTGATTTATATCTTCTGTGACTAAATCACATAAATCACATACTATGCATCTCATAGACTATATGATAATGTCCCAATATTCATGTTACCAATATTTTCAAATAATAATACAACTTTATTAACCAAAACATTAAGTCATACATAATATCTAACATAATAAAATACATAGCATCATACAATAGGATTTAAGGACACATATCCCAACAATCTCCCATTTGGCCTAAAGACTATTGTGCACTAATCTAACTCCCATCTCCTCCAAATGTGACTCGAAAGTCCTTTGAGGCAAGGCTTTGGTGAAGGGATCCTCTAGATTCTTTGCACCATCAATCTTTGCTACAATCACATCTCCACGAGCAACAATGTCTCGAATGATGTGATACTTTCTTTCTATGTGTTTTCCTTTTTTGTGATTCCTTGGATCCTTGGATTGTGCAACCGCTCCACTATTGTCACAAAACAATGTAATAGGAACTTGCTCAATTCTTATCACACCAAGATCACAAAGGAATTTCTTGAGCCAAACAGCCTCCTTTGCTGCCTCACAAGCAGCAACATATTCGGCTTCCATGGTGGAGTCTGCAATACAAGATTGCTTAACACTCCTCCAACTTATGGCTCCACCTCCCAAGGTGAAAACACAACCCGACGTGAATTTTCTGAAATCTAGATCTGACTAAAAATCTGAATCTGTATAGCCAATGGGAATCAAATCCTCACAATGGTAAACAAGCATATAATTTCTCGTTCTCCGTAGATACTTGAGAATATGCTTTACAGCTTGCCAATGTTTAAGTCCTAGATTTGATTGATATCGGCTGACCATGCCTACTGAATAACAAATATCCGGTCTAGTACAAAGCATGGCATACATGAGACTTCCCACTGCAGAAGCATAAGGAACTTGTCTCATCGTATTTTCTTCCTCTTGAGTCTTAGGCCTTTGGTCATCAGATAGAGGAACTCCATGTCTAAAAGGAAGTAATCCTTTCTTGGAGTTTTGCATGCTAAACCGTTCTAGAACCTTATCTATGTATCCAGCTTGTGACAAACCTAACATCCTATTCTTTCGATCTCGCCAAAGCTTGATCCCTAGAATATAGTTAGCTTCGCCCAAGTCCTTCATATCAAATTGGCTTGACAACCAAACTTTAACCGATGACATCACTCCTACATCGTTTCCAATGAGTAGAATGTCATCAACATAAAGCACTAGGAACATTACTACTTTGTCTTGATGTCTCTTGTACACACATGGTTCATCAAGATTTTGCTCAAAACCAAATGATTTGATTGCTTGATCAAATCTGATGTTCCATGACCTAGATGCTTGCTTAAGTCCATAAATGGACCTATTCAACTTGCATACCATATGCACTTGGTTTTTTGCTATGAAACCTTCTGGTTGCAACATATAGATTTCTTCTTCAAGATTGCCATTAAGAAATGCAGTCTTGACATCCATTTGCCAAATCTCATAATCATAATGAGCAGCAATGGATAAGAGAATTCTGATAGATTTAAGCATGGCTACTGGCGAAAAGGTTTCATCATAATCGATGCCTTCTTTTTATGTATACCCTTTAGCCACTAGCCTTGCTTTAAAGGTTTCAACCTTTCCATCTATCCCTCTCTTCCTCTTGTAAACCTATTTGCAACCAACAGGTTTAATGCCGTTAGGCGCCTCTACAAGACTCCAAACTTGATTGGAATACATAGAATCTAATTCAGATTTCATAGCTTGGACCCAATGATGTGCATCTATGTCATTCATTGCCTCCTCATAAGTGTAGGGATCCGATTCAGCCTCTCATGAGATAGCCTCATAAGTTTCTCCTAAACCTATAAATCTCACAGGAGGCCGAACAATTCTCCCACTACGACGAGGCACTTGTGTACTAGACATTTCATGAGTAGTATCATGTGGTGTATCTAATACAACCACTTTTTCCTTAGCTTTATCCAATGGTTGTTGATTTACAGACTCATTCATTTTAGCCAATACAACTCTACTTCTAGGAGTAAAATTATTCATATAGTCATATTCCAAAAATTTAGCATTTGTACTAACAAAAACTTTGTTATCAGTTCGACTATAGAATAAATAACCCCTAGTTTCTTTTGGATAACCAACAAGCAAACACACTTCCGATTTTGGTTCCAACTTATCAGGCTTCCCCTTTAGCACATGTGCTGGACAACCCCAAATGTGGAGATACCTCATACTAGGCTTACGCCCACTCCACAATTCCATGGGTGTTTTGGGGACAGATTTTGATGGAACTAAATTCAAAAGATGTATTGCTGTATCTAAGGCATATCCCCAAAAAGAAATTGGTAAAGTTGAATAACTCATCATGGACCTAACCATTTCCAAAAGAGTCCTATTCCTTCTTTCCGCTACACCATTTTGTTGAGGTGTTCCAGGTGCAGTCAATTGGGATATAATCCCATTTTGAATTAGGTAATCCTTGAAATCCCCAAGAAGGTATTCGCCACCTCGATCAGATCGAATGGCCTTTATGCATTTGCCTAATTGATTCTCAACTTCAGCCCTAAACTCTTTGAACTTGTCAAAGGCTTCGGACTTCCGTCTCATTAGGTACACATAACCATATCTTGAGTAATCATCCGTAAAAGTGATGAAATACTCATAAACTCCTTTTGCTTAGGTTGACATAGGACCACATACATCTGTATGAACTAATTCAAGCAACTCTTGGGCTCTTCTACCTTTTGCATTAAAAGGTCGTTTGGTCATTTTACCTTCCAAACAAGATTCACAAACTGGAAATTCATCAAAGTCCATGGGCTCTAAGAGTCCATCTTTGATCAGCCTTTAAATTCTGTTTGAATTAATATGACCTAAACGCAAGTGCCAAAGATATGCATCATTTGAAGGAAACTTTCTCTTTAATGATTTTACATGTGAGTTAGTATCTAATTCAGAATTATGTAGTTCATGCTTAATAGGAGTTAAAATATAAAGACCATCCACAATATTGCCAGAACAGATAAACATTTTATCCTTCTTTATTACAACATTGTCTTTTAGGATAACACAATATCCTTGTTTACCCAAATAAGTTGCAGAAATTAAATTCCTACGCACATTAGGTACAAACAGACAGTCTTGCAATATTAAAACCCTAGTCTCAAAGCACAAATGAACAACACCAACAGCTACAACCGGAATCCTGCTCCCATCAGCCAAAGTTAGAAACAATTCCCCTTCACTCAGTTTCTGGTCTCCTGAAACCCCTGCAAAGAATTGCAGATATGATTAGTACAACCTGAATCCACACACCAGGAATCAGTGGGATTCTGTACCAAACATATTTCAAGTAGAAAGGAAGTTTTCATACCCTTGTTCTTGGCAGCTTTAAACTTTGGACAATTCCTCTTCCAATGTCCTTTCTCACCACAATGGAAACACTTTCCTTTGAGCTTCTTTCCTTTATCGGCAACCCCTAAGGCAATTTGCTTACCCTCTTTCTTAGTGAAGTCCTTCTTCTTCTTCTTACCCTTACCTTTCGGCTTAGGTTGTGAAGTAGAAGCTTCACCAACATTGGCTTCAACACTAGAAGTACCTAGGATGCCTTCCGCCGCCACTAACTCATTCATTAATTCAGACAAAGAATAAACCTTTTTGTTCATATTATAATTCAGTCTGAATTCCTTGAATGATTCCGGTAGTGACTGGAGTATCATGTCCACTTGGGACTCTCCATCAATGTCGTCACCTAAAACTTCCAATGTATTCAGATTAAAGATCATTGTAAGACAATGTTCTCTTACTGAACTACCTTCAGCCATCTTGGTATTGTAAATTTGCCTCATGGTTTCTTGCCTTGCTGAACGGCCTTGCTCACCAAACATCTTCTTCAGACTTAGCATAATGTCCGAAGCTAGTTCTACATCCTGCATTTGATGCTGTAGAACATTTGAGATGGACGCTAGGATATAGCACTTGGCCATTTCATTAGATTTCTGCCAACGATCATATCGTTGTTTTTCCTCAAGAGGAGCATCTAATGAAGGAAAGCTAGGACATGGTTGAGTAAGCACATATTTGTGCTCTTCAGCAGTTAAAACAATGTCCAAGTTTCTTTTCCAGTCAACATAGTTGGACCCAGTCAGTTTGTTTTGATTAAGAATAGAAACAAGTGGGCTAAAAGATGCCATGTTCAAATCTAAAAATAATAAACATGAATATTATAAGTAAATTGGACATTATCTATTTAGCATATAAGCATATAATATGGAACCTTAATAAAACCATAAAATAATATATGCAACGACAACCCAATCCCATGTTTAAAATTCCTTGGAAGCAAGTAAATTATAAACACTATGATTGATTGAGAACTATTCTCATTATTAATGCTATCATGATAACTCTTATCAAACACTAATAACATGCCGTTTCTACTTTAGCCTCTAAGTAATAATGACATAGCTCCGAAGGGAGATTAACATTAAACTTAGTCTAGTGTACACCATTGACTGAATTATATGTGAGTCATAAAGTAACTCCACGGAAGCGTGGTCGTTCTTTATTTAAAAAAACGCATATTATTCATCATAAAGAAGTTTAACCTGTAGTACCATGAATTAAACACCCTCCGAAGGGAGTAAGGCATATACGCCAAAGCGAGGTGCTTAATCACACTACAATAAACCGACAATGGAGGCCGTGAGATGCAACCTTTGTATCTCTCTCCCACTAGATATTTTAAAATAAAGGTTTTTTACATATAAAACATGCATAATATAATTACACATAGCCTTGATCTTTTATATATGGAAAAACACTTAGAAAAAATTCTGGATAAACAGTTCTCGATCGATCCTCGACAGATTCTCGATCGATCCAGAAAAGTTCCGCGAAGCTCGACAGATCCTCGATAGATCCTCGATCGATCGAGAAACTTTCTGTTTGCTCGATAGATTCTCGACAGATTCTCGATCGATCGAGATTCGCGAATTTTGAATTTTCCAGAATTTTCCAAAAACAGTTTTTTAACGTTTTCATGTACAAAACTACTATCATACAATCATAATGAACATAAATTGATATCTAAACTGAATATCATTGATGTTATAGCCTTAAAATTCAGTTTAACATACTTAAACTAAAAATTAAACAACATCATAACATCAAAAACAGTTTTCATCAAAAACAATGATTTCAACAACCATGCAGAAAACTATTTTCTAACAACATGAAATCATTATCACTAATTCCAAAACTCAAAAACATGTTAAACAGATATGTAATGAAGACTGCTCTGATACCAATTGATGGAATCATACATGCGCAGCGGAAGAATAAATGTATAATGCGTAAAGAATCTACTTCATACATAAGAGTTAACATGTGCCATGTAAGTTTCAGAATTAGAGAACAAGAGAGTGTACCTTGGAGCGGTGAATTTCAAAACTTGAAGATGAGAGGCTCTTGGGAATACTTTCAATCTTCACTCCAATTCCACTAACGCCCAAGATGTGTGGTCTCTCAATCAGTTCCAAAGGGAGAATATGAAAGTGTGTCTCACACTCTCTCTTTTTCTCTATGAAAATCTCTACAAATTCTCTACAGAAAAATTCTGTGTGTTTCTCTCTTTGTATCCAACTGATTATCTAATTGGGCCGGCCTTTTTAGGCCTTTCCAATTGGGCTTAAGTGTGTGGCTTGGAGTGAGACCAAAAGGGACCAATAAGACACTAGCTCCAATGGGCCTTGGGCTTTTCTGTCAACTTTTGACAAGTCCAAAGTTACTATTAACTATATTTAATACCACTATATAAATATAGTTGCACTCTAGGCCTTATTAATAAATTATATCCCAAGACTTTATTATACATGCAACCCCTTCATAAAATATTCGTAGTAATACAAAGTCATGAAAGGAGATTGCCACTTTGTTTATTACTATATCTTATCCTTGAGTACCTGGTTTAATCCTTTAAAGTTATTCATCATATATTTATGAAATCTAATTCCATAAATATATATACTTTAGTAACTCCTTACTAAAGTGGTTAGGCCCAACACTCTGAATAACAAACCCATTAAACTTATCTCAAGGGAATATTTTGTATCTCCAGGGAATATTTTGTATCTCCGTTAAGAGACTATGAATTCCATCTGGCTGCCCAACATACTGAGATTTTGACCGTTACTATAGATCTCACTCCTGATATATCAAAGCAACCTACACTTCATGATCAGGTCCATTATCCTCTATGGATTAAGAGTTCATGCAAATATAAGTCGTGAGTTTATTATTCATATGACAGTCTTTAGGAGAATAATAAATCTCACATCGGTCCAGTTCAATATGTCTTAACTCTTAAAAAATATTAACATATCAACTAGAAATCTCCATTTCCATGATCAAGACAAATCATCTTAGTTGATATGTTATAGTTTTCGCAGATGAAATGCCCAATTTCATCACCGACTACGAACTATAATTCTGAGTTTACAAAGAACTTGTGATTTATATCTTCTGTGACTAAATCACATAAATCACATACTATGCATCTCATGGACTATATGATAATGTCCCAATATTCATGTTACCAATATTTTCAAATAATAATACAACTTTATTAACCAAAACATTAAGTCATACATAATGTCTAACATAATAAAATACATAGCATCATACAATAGGATTTAAGGACATATATCCCAACAGTTCCAGGCGAGCAAATTCATTGAGCTCGGCAGGGCTGCATAGCAGCCGCCGCCTCACCGCCATCCTTTTGATTGTATTTCTCAGAAACCTCTTTTAGCGTTGCTTTTCCTTTTCTTTTCTTTTGACTGAGTGCACTAGGATCAAGCTCCTTAAGAGAAGTTGGACCCTTCCTTTTTTGTCTTCCTGGGCTCCCAATCGAAATGGGCTCACTAGACTTCCCTTCCCTCGCAAGCCGTTTCCAGTGCCTGCTGTTTGGACCTAATTTTTCCGCAACCCAGCCGTCACTTGGGTCAAAAGACATTGCTACTGGGCCCAGCCCAACATTTGGGCTTCCCTCCATACAGTCAGCTAGCTCCTTTGGCGCCATTTTGTAATTAAAATTGTGCTTATCCTTTTTGACCGTATCTGTTTCCCCTTGCGTATTCGTTGATTTGTCTATCTGTACATCTGGTGACCCCTATACCCTTTCATCCAAATTAGTTTCCTTACTTCTTTGCTTTTCACCCACCCCTATGACCATACCGGTTTCGTGTGAGCTAGCCCCTGCCCCTTTGTTTTCCTCTGACACCAGACATTCTTTCGACTGGTCACTCGGCACAGCTATTAGCCTGGCACTCACGTGACTCTCCTCCTCGCCATTGTCCTCCACTGGCCCGCCAGGTTGAGGCCATGGCTTTTTTGGCACACCGTCTGTAGGATTACGACGGTGTATTGCAGTTACACCCGCCCCTGTTTAGCTTTTATCCCATCCATTCCGCCTTAACGGTTTGCCCCTCAGCCAAGCCCCGTATTGTTTGCACTCCTCCGCCGGTTTATTAGCCTCCACAGACTTTTCTGGGCACTTTTTCATAGCGTGGTTTAGCATTCCACACTCGTAGCAAAAATTAGGGAGTCTCTCATACTTAAACTGTACCCATCTACTCTCGCCCCCCTCAATAATAATTTTCTTTCCGCGAACCAATCTCCTGGATACATCTATATGAACTCTAACCTGCAAACACCGTCCCCATTGGACCCCAGAGTCGGGAACATCGACATCCAGGAACTCCCCAAGTTTAGATCCTATCATCCAGCCCGTTTCTTTCGTTCTGCTCTTTAAAGGCAGACTGAATATCTGGATCCAGAACGGAGACCACTTCAGCACTATGTCCTTCGGCACTAGCTCTCCTTCAAAATCTTGGAGAATAACCAATTGTTTTTCAAAATTCCAAGGGCACATTTCCATTACCTTTTGCTTATCCTTAGCGTCACCAAATTCTACCATAAAAATCTCATCTTCTATTTCAGAAATTTGGACTCCCTTGTTGGGCTTCCAGAGTATACGCATATTTTTCCTCAAAACTTCCAGATTAATACTTCTTTGTGTTAGGACTTTTAAGACCACACAATTTTTGCCTACTGCTCGTGTAGCCTTAGTACAGTTACTCCCCAGCTCAATGCCATCATCTTCTTCCTCGGTTAATGTCAGTTTACTCCACATCTACTCGAGTTCTTCTGCCATATGGACTCGTCTCTACTTGCTTTTGTTAAGAAACCAATGAAAACTCCTACTAACGCCCGGGACACCTGCGCTCTACACCAAAAAAAAGAAAATAATAAAACCCCACCCCCGGGGGTACCCCAACTCCTGTAAGTAGACTACAGGACGAAACACCTGCCTCTACATGCACAGGAGCATGAGAGCACTATGACCTTAACCCAGCTACTAGCTACTAGCTACAAGATTGTGAAGTAAAAGAATCAATTGTACACAATTGTACAGAAACAAGATCTAATAAAGATAAAATTGTGTTTTATGCTTTAGAAGATGTAGTGCCCAAGAACACCACAGCCACATAATTTCTAAGAGTAGTACAGGGGAGGACACAAGGGGACTATGACCCTTCGCTAATTTACGTGCCAAAATTTTCTCAATCTGCATTATCTCCAAGGACCAATTTCCCTCCATGACCTTCTAAAATAAAAATGGAAGGCAGTATTAATATTAGTATAAGGGAAGCAACATCTGGTGCATTGAGCTACCTTGCACTATTATAGAACCAAAAGTAGAGCTGTCACATGGGAGAATATGAGTTTTTGCCAAGTTACGCATTGTATGACATTCTTTTTATTAAGCTATCCACCATATCTAAAATTAGCATTTATGTCAAACTATTCAGTAATGGCAGATGCATTTATTTCAATGTACAATAAAATTCAAAGAATTTGTACACATTTATAACTTTAAATGCTTTTGATAAATGTGGATGGATTTAAAAAGTCATGGAAAATGAAGTAATTAAGAAATTTTTTCAGTTTTTTGCATAAGAATAACTTAAATGTAGAATTGCTAGAGTTAGATTCAATGAATAAGATAATATGATTATGTCTCCACATTTGCCCAATATAAATCCCCAATTCCTTTGGACTTAATCTTGCATAATTTCTTTGACATTATCTCCAAGGACCAATTTCCCTCCATGACCTTCTAAAATAAAAATGGAAGGCAGTATTAATATTAGTATAAAGGAAGCAACATCTGGTGCATTGAGCTACCTTGCACTATTATAGAACCAAAAGTAGAGCTGTCACATGGGAGAATATGAGGTTTTGCCAAGTTACACATTGTATGACATTCTTTTTATTAAGCTATCCACCATATCTAAAATTAGCATTTATGTCAAACTATTCAGTAGTGGCAGATGCGTTTATTTCAATGTATAATAAAATTCAAAGAATTTGTACCCATTTATAACTTTAAATGCTTTTGATAAATGTGGATGGATTTAAAAAGTCATGAAAAATGAAGTAATTAAGAAAATTTTTCAGTTTTTTGCATAAGAATAACTTAAATGCAGAATTGCTAGAGTCAGATTCAATGAATAAGATAATATGATTATGTCTCCACATTTGCCCAATATAAATCCCCAATTCCTTTGGACTTAATCTTGCATAATTTCTTTGACAATATCTTTGGTTCCATTTCTAAGGGGTATGTTAATTTCCAAAATATTTTTTTTTTAGCTTTTATGTATACTTTTTTAATGACGTAGCCTTGTAATGTGTGGCTAGTTTTTTCATATTATGCGCTAAATAGAATTTTGGTTTTCTATATGATGCATATAGTTGCTGGGATTTGTAATATTTTTGGTGTTTTGGCTACTTTTAATTCAATTAAAATATAGGTTAAATTGTGATATTATTGCATCATTATGACATTATTGTTTCTTTTGTTGTACCATGAAATTCTAGCAATTTTTGTAGCTAATTGATTAAGATATAATTCTTTCAATTTTCACCCTATTATAGTTTTGATCTTAGAAAATCCAAATTTTCTTCAATTAAAATGTTAATGTGCCTTAATTTTATCTCTCATGTCAATTCTAAAGCTAGAGAAAAGATACTTTTACTTGAAAATTGTAGGTGTTGTTGATATAGGAGATAGAGAATTTAGTAGCATAAGAAATAAAAAAAATTAACACTATAGAATTTATATATAAAGTATAAATCATACAAGAAAAACACCTAAGAATCAAAAGCTTATAGGTGACAATGTGAACTGCAATATGGTGAGATTTGTTGGTTGCATGAATTAGATGTATTTTCTCCCAAATGTTTTTAGTTTAAATTTCATTGTACTAGAAAAATTCATAAACTAACAATAATAGTATTCATAAAACCAATAAGTTATAAATAATTTCTTACAAAATTTATCAAATTGTATTGCACATTTTGCGGGATATCAGCTAATTGTTATAATGAGGTGATCTTGTCTAACTAAGTAAGGTGGTCTCTTGACTTTTGCATTGATTATTATGAATGAGTCACTTGACACTAAAATTAGTAAAATTAAAATAAAGATGCAAAACTAAATCAAACAATAATGAAAAATCAATTTGGATACGAATCAGCTTCTAGTTGTACTTTGACTTAAATATAATATATTAAATTATGAAATTTTAATAACTAAAATTTTAAATTGAATATATTTATAGAAATAATTTGCTCAATTTAATTAAACATAAAATATTTTTAATCAAAATTTGTGTGCATTTAGTTGTTTAGTTCAAAGGGATGATGGATTTTAATTAATTCAAACTAATATAGTTAACATAATATTAAAATGACGATACAAAATATATAAATTTTTAAAAATTTATGTGACAATATTAAAAGAAAATTATTGTAATATTATTTCATTGGATGATGTATATCACAGTCATGTAATGGAGTGTACCGTGTTCTACAAGACTGGACCCCAAAATGGAATTACATCCCAATTAAGAATCTAATTTTGGAGTTAGCAAAATGGCCCAATCCTAGGTGTTAGCAAGGGCTCGGTTATGCTTCTTTAACGGTGCTCAACTCTCTAAGACTGACACATGGTAGCTGCAAGCCATGCATGCATGCATGCATTATAAAACCAAAGTATGATACCATTCATGTCATATGATATAATGCATTTAAACACACACATGTATGGTGACATACATCATACATGCATGTACATGCCTTGCAATGTGAGGACTGGCAGGTATATGTATGTCCTTTAGCTTATACATGCATGTATGTAGGGTTTCCCTTTCATTATCTGTAGTTGATACCTATTTAATCGATAAGCATTAATAAATAAAATGCGAAATTAGAGCATTCTCATCCGTTGTTTCATAAAAAATGTCATTTTAACACATTCAAAACCTATTTTATTATTTTACCACATCATTTTACAATATCTTATTTATCAGATATTATATCGTTCAATTCTATATATTAAAATAATATTTACTACACATTAACATAATATATTAACTGCTCCCTACTACCATCATCATCATCAACAACAACAGCACAATCACCATTGCCGCATAAACCCACATCCACCAATGCCACCTTAAAAAAAAAAAAAAAAACACAACTAGATAAAAAAAAATCCACAACAACCCACCACATTTACAAACCTCAAAACCCAGCCAAAATCAAACAAACCCACAACCACCATTGTCACAACAACGGACACCAACAACCATTGTCACAACAACATCGACAGCCACCATCGGCACAAACCCACATCCACCAACAATACCTTATAAAAAAAAATCCACAACAACACAAAAAATAACTTCTCCACCACCACCCACAATCACTTGAAACCCACAACCAAAAAAAAAAAAAAAAAGCCTAAACTTACATACGATTGTGAGGCCAAACTCCGCAATGGCTGATCTTAATGGCAACTGTTTAGGAAGAGAAAAAAGAAGAAAGAGAGAGAGAGTGACCAAAAAAATAAGAGAGAGATAGAGAGGTGTAGAGAAAGTGATAGAAAAAAGAAAATCGGAAAAAAAGAGAGGAGAAAAAGAAAAAAGAAAAAACAGAGAGGTGAAGCTTCTGGAGAAAGAAGAAGAAAAAAGGATGAAGAAAATTGGAAAAGAAAGTGAAAGAGATGAAGGAGTGGCGGAGAAAGAAAGAAGAAAAAGAAAAAGAAAGAGAGAGAAGAGAGAAAGTCATAAAGGATGAAAGAGAAAATGAATAAAAAATTATATATTTTTTTAGCATTTCAAGCCGTACCGTTCCATCTTTGGAACGGTACTGTAGCATGTCTCAAAATTTTGAGACATTTGACATACCTCACGATGCTCTGTATTTGGTGTTTGGTGTGCCAAATGCCAAATATTTGGCACACCAGATGAGAATGCTCTTAGAGAATATGCATAAAAGACTTTACGTTGAATTTTTTTAATGTTAGGTTGCTCTGCCTGACGAGCATCGATTAAAGGTCATCCAGTGTAAAGACGACCACACCCACATCTAAGTCAGGGACGAGAAAAATGATGAAAGGTCGTTCGTATGAACGAGACGAGCCTATGTATATTAAAACTAGAAGTTAATTCCATCAAGCCAGCTAACAAAGAGTAAATGCGTCGGAACAGTTACAAAAGCAATGATGAGCCAATGGTCACCCATTACACATTAAACAGAAACTTCATTGCCATTAAATGCCGTGTTTCCTTCAAGAGAAAAATGCCTAGAGGAGCATTAACTGGCATAATTGATTCGCTAGAAAGCAAACTATAAAAGGCAATGGAACCAAGTAATGCTCTTAATGAGAAACTCAGTAGACAACAATTATACTATCCATTGAAAGCCATAAGCTGACTTAAGCATCAGAGTGTTCTCAACTGGTACCATGCCAGTTAACCTTCCTTGTCTTTCCTTTTCTTAACAACAGGTACTGTAGGTCGTCCATTGGTATTGACGAGGACCATATTGATGAGGTCAATTTTCGACTTCATCAGTTTGGTGCCATCTGTGGGAAACTAGACTTGTCAAGCCATTGTACTCTTATCGACAAAGATCCTTAAGACCAATGAATCCGTTGCAACATCACCTCCGAATCCCGTGGTAATGGCTTAACAGATCCAGGCTCTAATAGCTAACGTACAAGAGTTAATGAAACAAAATGAAGAATTGAAGCGTTGAAATCATCCTGAGGGCAGCAACACCTCACTTCACTGACGTAGCCGTAGTAGACACGATGAAGAAGTTAGCAGCTCTAAGAACAACAAGGGAAAGGATGCTTCAGAATACACCAGACAGTCCACGCATGATAGTGATCACATGATGAAAAGCTTGCGAAGGGAATTGGATGAGGTGAAGAACACCATGAAGGGAAAGACGGCGATTGATAGGCCACAAACGCGTTGACCCCTTGTGATTAATTAAGTTGATTAATTAGCCAAGTTATTAATAATCAAGTTAACATGCAATATCACGTGGCAGCACAAACAAATCACCAAAGCTAAAGTATGCAGCGAAAAAATAAAAGACACGGTAATTTGTTTACGAATGGGGAAAAGCTGACGACAAAAACCCCACCGGGTGATTTAAGGTCACCACTCCCGAAACTCCACTATTATCACAGCAAGTGATTACAAGCAAGGAATCCCAAGTACCTTACCAACCTACAGTTGAACCCTTACCCCAATACCCAATTGGACTTGCTCTGTAGTGATAGTTTCTCCTTTCAATGCACGGCTCCCAAGTACGTGACTAACCAATTGCGCGGATCCCAGTACGTGACTTCAATTCACCAACTAGAGAGAGAGTTGTTGGCTGCAAAGTTCTTTAGATTATTTACACGATGAAGATCAAGAAGATGCTCGGTAATAAAACCCTACGGTGCACATTACACAGCAATCTTCTTCACAAGAGATGAACTAGGGAACGAACTTTATCTTTGATCACAAATTGCATGAACAAGGATTGCTTAATATTTGTGCAACTTGCATCTTGTTTGACGGCCCTTAAAACAATCATTTTATATGTCTAGGGTTAGGAGAAAAGAAGTCCCAAAGACACATTCACGGATTGAAATCAAAACAGAATTGAAAATCTGTTTTTTTTAAATCTCGGCAGATAGAGGTGTCGAGAAGCTGTCGAGACTCGGGCTAAAACAGCTTCTTAAAGCTTGATAGATGCATGTGTCGAGACAGGTGTCGAGTTTTAGTAACTTGCACTTTTCCAGCTTGTTTCTTGGATAGACTTGATGACTTCAACACTAAATCTTGAAACACTGTTTCTTGAAGTGTTAAACACATCCTAAATTTACGCAATTACAAGTAAAGTGCGTTTTGTCTAAGGATAAGCCAATTACATAAAATAGTGACATATGTCAACAACTTGAACTACATATGTCCTAATAATCTCCCCCTTTGGCAATCCGTGACAAAACCACAACAAACAAATGAAGATATGAGAGAAGTCATAAAACACTTTAACCCATATTCACTTATTACATACAATAAACTCTATCCTAACACAAACTTTTGAAAAACTTTGCAAGAAGAGAGTTTATGGCAAGTAGACTTTGACAACCTGTATTTCTGAAACACTTATAAACAAAACACATCAAGGCATCTTTGTGTGAAGCAGAAATAATAGATTGAGTACAAGTAAAAGAAACATGTGTATAAAGACAGAAAAGAAACAACACATGGAGAGATAGATGAAAGAAACATACATCATCATATATATCAAGAAATAAGTACAATGTATGTCAATACATGATTAATGTATCTCTAAAAAGATAGAAAAGAAAAAAATACATATGATCCTCACTACATCCCTCAAATCAACACTCCCCCTATAAAAAATGTCCTATACTAGCTCTCCCCCTAAGTATGACTACTTTCATACCAAAACTACTCTCCTTTTTTGTCACGAGTGACAAAGGGTAGAGTGTCAAGTAGACATCTCATCAGAAGAGCTCGCATCTCCATCATTATCATCCGAAGCATCATCGTCATCACCGTCATCATCAGCCTCAGTCTCAGAAGAAACATGAGGTGGCGAAGGAGAATCCTCTAGAGCAAAACTGCCCAAGGTCGCCTGTCACCTGGCGATGCGACCAACACAAACGTTCACCTGATACAACTCCGTGGAGAGTGTATCGAGGCGAGCATCCATGCACTGAAGCTGCGCCATGATGTCTCCTAGAGTGACGTCACTCGAAGAAGAAGAAGCAGATGTCGCTCGAGCAAATCTGGATGTAGTTGAACGGGAGGAAGGAGTAGCAGCATCCGACTGTCTCGATCTAAACTGTGCCTCGCTACGTTTTATGGTAGTGGCGTCTATGACAGACATGACATGGAATGGATCGGACGAAGGGAATGGGATAGAGAAACGGCGAAATATCCTCGTGATAGCGGAAGGGAAAATGAGCTTATCACGGGTGGCCGTATCTATGTAGACATCTATGATAGAAAAGATAAAGTGTGAAGGGAAGTCTATAGTGAGATGCTCTAAGAGGGACAACAAAAATTGAGCACGAGGCTCTGTGATAGAGTTGTAGTGAGAAAGTGGGTGCAAAACAAAAGTCATCACCATGTTAAGGAAACGAGGACCTTTGGCAAAAGGCCGACATGGTGTGTACTGATGATCTCCCCAAGAGGAAGGACGCTCACAGAATGCCGAGATCATCTCGTCTTTGGACACAGTTCATAGACGCTTACATCCGGGGTAATCAGGATGATCCACCCTCGGAACATGAAGAACCTCGGAAACTAACTCCGGGGTGACAGCAAAGCACGTACCTCGAACGCTAGAGTATAAAAAAGGTACTGAAGAATCAATCTCGTGGATGTTGGAGTAAAACTCCTGTATCAACACGAGAGGACAGGTGACCAGGATGTCACACAGTGACTCCCAAGCCCGACTGTGAATGACATCGGGTAGGTCAGTGTTGGCAAAGTTTGCCAGGACAACGTGGCGTTCCGAATGAACACCTCGTTTAGAGAAGTTCTCCGAGAAGTCCTTATGGGTTTTCTCATCACAGAACCAGATAGACAACGAAGTAGAATCTGAAGAAGAAGATCCCTTAGAACGCAGAGGGTTCTGGGATGGAATAGACTTACGTTTATGTGCCATAGACACTATTAACGCAAACATAGAGAGGGGGAGAAGAAGAGAAACACACAAAAAAGTCCCAAACAGTTCAATATAGGAAGAAAATATTGAAAAGATAGAACGTATGCATGGGAAATGTATGAACATGTGACATGCAATAGAAAAACATCATGGACTCAGCCCAATCCAAACCTAACAGCACACAACAGGTTTGCACACATCTAAATGCATGAACATACAATTAGAATGCTAATGTGATGCAATGCATGTAGTTTTAAAGATCAAATCTATAAAACCAACCCAAAAATTTCATGAAATTCTCAACAATTTTGAAAAACCCCAAAAATTTTCAAAAACCTCAAAACCTAGGGTTTTAAAACATGAAATGCATGAATAATGAGAGGATAGATGCTTACCAAGTGAGGAAAAACAAGAAAAACACTTGAAGAAGCCTTAGGAAGAGGTTTGGAGAGAGTGAGAAAGGTTTTGGGAGAGAAAACACCAACTATCGAGTGAGGGAGATTGAGCGAAATGAGAAGAAATTGCGACAGAAGGAATATATAGCCCTTCAGTAATTCTCGACAGATGCAGTATCGAGAGGTGTCGAGACAGCTATCGAGGTAGGTGTCGAGAAAATGCACGTCGTTAGATGAAGCTATCGAGGTCATGTGTTGAGAAAGAAGGATCAAGCATGAAGGAACCTCGATCGATCCAGAAGTTGTCGAGAATCTATCGAGCAGACAGAAAGTTTCTTGATCGATCCACCAGGTGTCGAGAATGTGTCGAGACTGCGTTTAGAAAAAGTCTAAGAAGCTCGACAGACAGCTAGGTGTCGAGAGATGTCGAGGAGGTGTCGAGATGCCTTTAAAAACAGTTTTTCAAGAGGGAAAAAACACAGACATGAATGCAATCACGCATGCAACTCAATCAAAGATCCAAACAACACATTTAGCTCTCAAAATCATCTCTCATCAAGAATATAAAGCACATGATTCCCAAAACACGCACACACACATTAAACAAGTCTAACCAATTTTATATTTCAAAAATGAGTTAAGATAGTTTAGTGAGCATACATTAACGCATGTAAACCTTGTGATGGCCAAATCACATTATACCTGCACATGTATCAAGAATAGCAAAGAATATTGCGTGTTGTGTGTGAAAACATCGCAAGATCGCATAAGTGTCTTAATGTTATAACGATTTGAGATATGAGAAAATTATTTTAACTCACACACAATCATAACTGTTTGATGGGGACTATCACCTTCGAGGTACATCCTATAACTCCTACATCTCCTAGAAAACACGCTTGCAACCATATTTTAAAGCATTTTTAATCTTTTTGCTTTTATTTCTTTGCATATTTTCTTTTATTAAGCATATCATGCATGGGCATACAAGAGAAAGAAAAGAAATACCCAATTATGTTAAGCTTTTGACATTGCACTTTTGCTATGCCGAAGCATACGAATGTCATTGACATTGCACTTTTGCTATGCCGAAGCATACAGATGTCAT
Organism: Castanopsis chinensis; assembly: GCA_032878915.1. Classification (NCBI taxonomy): domain Eukaryota; kingdom Viridiplantae; phylum Streptophyta; class Magnoliopsida; order Fagales; family Fagaceae; genus Castanopsis; species Castanopsis chinensis. The sequence continues at coordinate 23,495,855 of JAVQMG010000122.1, forward strand.
ATCATGATTGGCGAGTAACAATGGTGAGATGGTTATTTATGCCTTTCTCTTAGGATTTTCTAATCCTACCCGTCAAAAAGAGTGATACGAGTGTTAAGTAGAAGAGATCACTTAACCTTACTCATCACAAACAAAGAGTTACAAAGCTCACTTGCTTAGTTGTGCAGAAGAATGCTCATCTAAGCTACAGGTGATACAAAATTTAGAAAACTCTATTTCAATGGCCATTTTAAGGTTCACAAGAACCAATGTACACAGACACACACTGTTTTTGTATTTTTCAATTTTTTTTATTTTATTTTATCAGAAAAGCAAAAATAAAACACAAAACTGAAAATACACAAACAAAAAACAAGTTAAAGAAAGCAAAAACAATGCATAAAACTAGACTGACTCAAAACAGTAAAGCAACACACAAGTAATGCATAACAGTAAAACAGGGAGAGAGAAGAAGAAGTGACAAAAATCACTTAGATCCCTTTTCCTTCCATACCTTGGAAGAACCTTTCCTTTTAGTCAATCCTTGAACCGGTGATGAGGGGGAAGAGTTTAAACCGTTCAAGTTCGAAAGGAACATGAGGGCTTTGAGAATGTCTCCAAGAGGAGCAAGAGAAGTCTGAAGCTGATTCTGGTTTCCAGATGCTATCATGCCATTGCTTTGTTGAGTGGCTAGCCACTTGTAGCAATTTGGTCGAGTATGACCGGCAACACCACAATGATAACAGAGATGCTGCTTCTTCTGTTTGGGCCTTTGAGAGATAGCCTTCTTAGTCCTAGGGTTTCTAGTTTCCCTTTTTTTCAACTTTAGGGGGTGCTCCTAGGATAGACTTGCCCTTGTCTACGTTCTCTTTTGCTAATTCAGTTTTAACATTTTTATCCTCAGTTTTAATGTTATTAGCAGGTGGAACAAAAATAGTAGTACGATCTAAAGAAGATTTCTGAACACTTAGCATCTCGTCCAACTTTGCACTTGAGGTCCTTTCCAATTGTGCTCTAACTTGAAACAGCTTCGCTTCAAGCTTCTTGGTCTTCTCAGCCAAGAAATTGTTCTCAAACCTCAGTGCCCCAATGGTCTGATTTGCTTCATCAACCTTAGTGGAAAGCTCCTCACGGTCAAGTTCCACATCACTGAGCTTCTTGGTGGCCAGCCTATAGAGTTTCTCATGCTTCTCAGAAAGCTTGTACAGTTTCTCATAGGTGGTATGGATATCATCTTGATCATCCATAGTCTCAAACTTGGCATCCACCAATTCCTTTTCTTCATCTACTTCTTCAGTAACCCCATCAGTAGGATTAACAGTGGCAGTGAAGGCATTCAAGATTCCGTCATCTTTATTTTCGGAATCATCCTCGGGCTCCGTGTCGCTTAAGGTAACAGCAAGTGCCTTGCTCTTCCCAATGCTCTTAAGGTACGTTGGACACTCTTGTTTCATGTGTCCGAAGCCTTGACACCCAAAGCATTTTGGTCCAGCGGGAACAGTGTACTGACTGCCATCCTTGACATCCTTCTTCCCTTTATCTGAATTCTTGAATTGAGAAGAACTGGACTGCCTACGGTCTTTGTTGAAGCCTTTTCCATTGGCATTCTTCATGAATTTCTTGAATTGCCTTGTAATATAGGACTTCATTTTAGAATCTTTATTATCTGAAGAATCATCTGTATCACTGCTCTTGGCTTTTAGTGCCATGCTCTTGCCCTTACTTGACTTGCCTATCCTAGTCAGCCCTAACTCGTAGGTTTGCAAGTTTCCAACCTGCTCAGTCAGAGGAATTCTGTCAATATCCTTTGATTCCTCTATCGTTGTGATCTTAGCACGAAATCTCTCGTGCAACGATCTGAGCACTTTCCTTACTATCTTGGATTCAGGAATGGTTTCCCCAAGATTGAAAGCTGAGTTCACTATGTCTTTGAGCTTTGCATAGAACTTATCAAATGACTTATCCTCCTCCATTTTTATTTCTTCAAAGCTTGTGGTGAGCCTCTGTAGCTTTGAATCCTTGACAGCCTTAGTTCCCTCATAGGTTGTCTGGAGAATGGTCCATGCTTCCTTAGCAGTTTCTATTGAGGAAATTTTCTTGAACTCCTCATTGGTGACTGCACTGAATAGGGCATTCAATGCTCTACTGTTGAAATTTGTCGCCTTGATCTTGGCATCATCCCAATCGGCTGGCGCTTCTGTAGGCTTGGTCCAGCCTATCTCCACAGCTTGCCACACTTTCTCATCTAAAGACTGCAAGAAAGCTCTTATGCGTACTTTCCAGTATGCATAGTTAGTGCTATCAAATAATGGAGGTATAATAGGAGATTGACCTCTATCCATGACAGCAGGGGTTAATGGATCACACACAAGGATTAAACCCTAATCAGAGTGTGTCGGCTCTGATACCACTTGATAGACCACAAACGCCTTGACCCCTTGTGATTAATTAAGTTGATTAATTAGCCAAGTTATTAATTAATCAAGTTAACATACAATATCACATGGCAGCATAAACAAATCACCAAAACTAAAGTATGCAGCGGAAAAATAAAAGACACGGTGATTTGTTTACGAATGGAGAAAACCTGACGGCAAAAACCCCACCGGGTGATTGAAGGTCACCACTCCTGAAACTCCGCTATTATCACAGCAAGCGATTACAAGCAAGGAATCCCAAGTACCTTACCAACCTACAGTTGAACCCTTACCCCAATACCCAATTGAACTTGCTCTGTAGTGACAGTTTCTCCTTTCAATGCACGGCTCCCAAGTATGTGACTAACCAATTGCGCGGATCCTAGTATGCGACTTCAATTCACCAACTAAAGAGAGAGTTGTTGGCTGCAAAGTTCTTCAGATCATCTGCATGATGAAGATCAAGAAGATGCTTGGTCATAAAACCCTACGGTGCACATTACACAGCAATCTTCTTCACAAGAGATGAACTAGGGCATGAACTTTGTCTTTGATCACAAATTGCATGAATAAGGATTGCTCAATACTTGTGCAACTTGCATCTTGTTTGACGGCCCTTAAAACAATCCTTTTATATGTCTAGGGTTAGGAGAAAAGAAGTCCCAAAGACACATTCACAGATTGGAATTAAAACAGAACTGAAAATCTGTTTTCTTTAAATGTCGAAAGATAGAGGTGTCGAGGATCTGTCGAGAAGTTTCGAGGCTCGGGCTAAAAGAGCTTCTTAAAGCTCGATAGATGCATGTGTCGAGACAGGTGTCGAGCTTTAGTAACTTGCACTTTTCCAGCTTGTTTCTTGGTCAGACTTGATGACTTCAACATTGAATCTTGAAACATTGTTTCTTGAAGTGTTAAACACATCCTAAATCTACCCAATTACAAGTAAAGTGCGTTTTGTCTAAGGATAAGCCAATTACATAAAATAGTGACATATGTCAACAACTTGAACTACATATGTCCTAACAGCGATGAATCTTGATGGCATGCTTAAATGAACAGATGCACCCTTTACTGCTACCAAAGTTTTGCCTACCTCAGCTGGAGTTCTATGACGGTACGAAAGACCCTCTTGACCACATAGGGGCTTTCAAGACAATTTTGAAACTCCAGTAAACTCCAAACGAAGTCATATATATGTCTTTTCTCGCCACTCTCAAGGGAGCTACCAGGTGTGTTTTAGCAAATTGTCAGCATCCTCAATTGCTAACTTTGAACAATTTAGTGACTCATTTGTCCGGCATTTCATTGGAGGGCAGTGTCACAAGAGGCCAACCTTTTACCTACGGACAATAAGACAACAGGAAGGGGAAAGCTTGAAAGAGTATGTGAAGCGCTTCAACAAAACTGTGCTGGAGATCAACGAAGCTGACAACCAAATTATAATGACGACCTTTCAGACTGGGCTTAACAATCCTGATCTCGTCTTTTCGCTGGGGAAGTCACCACTAACATCAATGATAGATCTCCAATCCAAAGCTAAGAAGTACATGAATGGGGAGGACGCTCTCACTGCGAAGGGGCTGACAGGCAAACAGAAAAAGGAAGAACCATGTGACTCCCAAGGTAAGAAAAAAGATCGTAAAGACCATTCATTGGAAACCAAGGCTAGCAAGAGCAGCCCAGAAGTCTTAAAGAGGAGGTTGAACTTTACCCCATTGGTAATGCCTGTGGACTAAATCCTGATGGAGATTAAGGGTGAACCCACCCTAAAATGGCCAAAGTCATTAGGCACGTCCTCTAGGAAGCGCGACTTGAAGAAATACTGCCACTTCCACAAGGATCACAGCTACCACACCGATGAAAGTTGTGATTTGAAGGAGCAAATTGAGGAAATGATTCAAAGGGGGAAGCTCTAGAAGTTCATCAAGAGAGATCACCAGTCTTGATCGAGAACGGAAGATAAACCCCATGATGACAACCAAGATGATGGACGAGACCATTCGAAACAAGTTGTAGGGGAAATAAGGATGATAACAGGCGGACCAGTATCAGGAGGATCATACAAGTCCTTGAGGAGGGCTTATTAGAGGCAGATCAACAGTATTCACGTCAAGCATCCCTCAATAAAGCACTGTCACTCAGAGAATGATGATATAGTTTTCTTTGAATGAGATGCAAGTGGAATCAAGCAGCCCCATGACGAACTCCTCGTCATCATGCTGGAAATTGAAGGTTTCAACACAAGAAGAGTATTAGTTAATAACGGGAGCTTAGCAGACATCATATACATGACGGCCTACTAGCAGCTGAGGTTGGATCCAAAGTGGCTTCGACCTTTCAAGTCACCTTTGGTCAGTTTTAGTGGAGACAGTATCTATCCAAAAGGTATCATCTCGTTATCAGTCATAGCGGGGATGCATCTAGCCCAGGTAACGAAACATGTGGAAATTTTGATTGTTGATTGTCCATTGTCAAACAATGTGATCCTTGGACGATAGCATTAAATCGACTTAAAGCTGCAACCTCGACCTATTGCCTCAAGGCGAAATTCCCAACCCCACATGGGATTGGAGAAATACGCGAAGATCAACTGCTAGCCCGAGAGTGCTATCAAGTGGTACTAGCTTCCAAAGAGAATCATGCCTAAATGGTTGAGGAAGAGCTTGAGAAGCCTTCCAAAGATCTGGAAGATGTGAAGCTGGTAGAGAGAGATCCTACCAAAGTCACTAAAGTCAGAGGAGGACTTGACCCAGTATTGAAGGACAAGATTGTAGAGTTCCTAAAGAAGAATCTAGATATCTTTGCCTGGACCCATGAAGATATGCCAAGCATAGACAACAAGGTGATAGAGCACCAACTAAATGTTGACTTAATAAAAAAGCCCATCAACAAAAACGAAGAGTCTTCACTCCAGAAAGGAATAAGGTTGTCATGGAAGAAGTAGAGAAGCTCTTAATCGTCAGTTTTATAAGAGAAATCTTCTATCCTGAATGGCTCGCCAACGTCGTCATAGTGAAGAAGTCCAACAGAAAATGGCGAATGTGCATTGATTTTAGAGATCTCAACCATGCCTGCTCGAAAGACAGCTTCTCGCTCCTTAGAATTGACCAACTCATGGATTCTACAGCTGGTCATGAGTTGTTGACCTTTATGGATGCCTTTTCAGGCTATAACCAAATTAGCATGAACGAGGAAGATCAGGAGAAACTGCCTTCGTCACTAGCCATGGGTTGTATTGTTACAAAGTCATGCCATTCGGCTTGAAAAATGCAGGGGCTACCTACCAGAGGCTGGTGAATCACATGTTCAGCAAATAGATTGGACGAAATATGGAGGTATATGTGGAAGAATGCTTGTAAAAAGCAAAAAGGCACAGTCACACTTGGATGACCTCAGAGAGACTTTTGACACCTTGAGAAAGTATCAGATGAGATTAAACCCTGCAAAGTGTGTGTTTGGGGTCTCGTCAGGCAAGTTTTTAGGGTTCATGGTTTCCCAACGGGGGATCGAGGCCAACCTAGAGAAAGTTAAAGCCATACTTGACATGAGCTCCCTAAGGAGTGTAAAGGAAATACAAAGGTTGACTGGATGAGTAGCAGCCCTAAACAGGTTCATCTCTAGGGCCACAAGTAAGTGCCTTTCATTTTTTAAGACACTGAAGCAGGCCTTCCAGTGGACAAAAGAATGCGAAGTAGCTTTCCAGGTGCTCAAGGAATATTTGTCCAAACCACCGCTCCTAAGTTTGTCCGTAGAGGGCGAAGATCTGTTCCTTTACTTAGCTGTATCATAAACAGCTATGAGCTCAGCATTAATCCGTAAAGAGCTTAGGGTCCAGAGGTCGATTTACTACACAAGCTAGGCCTTCTAGGGCGCAGAGGTGAGATACCTGAGGATAGAAAAGTTGGCTTTCACTCTAATTGTCACATCTAAGAAGCTTTGTTCATACTTCCGGGCTCATACCATCGTCGTTATGATGGACCAAGCCCTCTAGAAGGTCATGGGCAGGCCAGATGTTGCAGGGAGAATGGTTTAATGGGCTGTGGAGCTAAGTCAATTTGATATTGACTATAAACCATGGACAACAATTAAAGCTTAGGCATTGGCTGACTTCGTCCCTAAATTCACCATGATGGACCAGAATCCAAAAGCAAATTACTAAACGGTATATACGGATGGGTTGTCAGTCGCAGGTGTTGGGGGTGTAGGTGTGATTCTCCTATCTCTTGAGAAAGACATCCTCAAGTATGGGGTCCAGCTTCAATTTTCAGCAATAAATAATGAAGGGAAGTATGAGGCGGTACTTATAGGCCTGAGGGTTGCAAAAGCATTGGGGGTTAAAAACTTAAATCTGAATTCAGATTCAAAGCTAGTGGTGGGGTAGATCACTAAGGAGTATGAGGCAAAGGAAGACAGGATGAAAAAGTACCTAAAACTAACCAGCCAGTTAGTTTTTAACTTTGATGATGTCAGGATCAATCAGGTACCAAGGGAAGAGAACTTCAAAGCAAATGAAGTGGCTAGATTTGCATCGTCCAACAACGATGTAGGACAAACCGGGCTATACATAGAGGTGCAAAGCCTCCCAAGCATAGAAAGGTTGGATGAAATCTATGTTCAATCCAGAGGAAGTTGGAAGGATCCAATAATCACTTACATCAGAGATGATACGTTTCCACTAGACCCTTTTGAGGCTAGGAAAATCAGAGTGAGGTTGTCCAGATTCATGATCCTGAATGATGAGCTTTACAAAAGGGGGATTTTCCCATCCCTACTTAAAGTGCCTAGACTCCGAAGATGTTGCATATGTTCTGAGTGAGGTCCATGTAGGTGTCTGTGGTAATCACTTAGGCCTATGATAACTCGTAGGGAAAGTGGTTCCAGTAGGATATTTCTGGCCGACCATGCAGAAGGATGCAGCCCAGGTTGTCAAGTGCTAGTGGTTTGGAAATGTATAGCACTTCCCAGGGGAGCACATAACGAACATTTCGTTGCCATGGCCGTTCTCAATATAGGAAATTGACATTGTAGGTCCCCTATCACCAGGTAAAAAGCAAGTTAAGTTTCTAGTTGTTACCACTGATTATTTTACAAAATGGGTGGAAGCAGAACATTTGGCAGTTATTATGGAGGCCAAAATACAACACTTCGTCTAGAAACACATCGTCTGTTGGTTCAGGATTTTGAGGGTGACTATCTCTGACAAAGGGCGACAATTTGGCAGCAACAAGTTCAGGGATTTCTGTAAGTAGCTGGGGATCAGAAATCACTATTCTTCTCCTGGACACCTATAAGTGAATGGCCAAACCGAAGTCACAAATCTAACTTTGCTTAAGTTAATCAAAGCTCGACTTGAGGGGGCAAAGGAAGCACGGCCTAAAGAGCTTCCAGGAGTTTTATGGGCCTATAGAAAGACTGTGAGAACACCAACAAGTGAAATTCCCTTTAAACTGGCATTTAGAATTGAAGTAGTGATTCCTATAGAGGTTGTAATGTCAAGCCTTAGATGAACACATTATGACGAACATAGCAACAACGAGGGACTTAAACTCGCTTTGGATTGCTTACCCAAGGTTAGGGACGATGCAGCTCAAAGGATGGCTTTATACCATGAAAGGATGACAAGGTACCACAATCAAAGGGTGAAGATGAAATGTTTCAATCCTATAGATATGGTTCTATGGAAGGTTTCACAAGCCTCGATTAGGAAGGTTCATATGAGGTCGTCCGTTATTCAAGAAGAGGGAGCTATTACTAGGAAGATGTGAACATAAGACCCTTGCCTCGTTCTTGGAATGCAAAGCACCTCAAGAAGTACTATCAGTGAAGAAGTTGACACCCAACATCAATAAGTTCCAGTGCCTGGAGCACCTCGTCTTATTCGCCAACAGATAAGAGAGACTTTATTGTTTTCATGCATAAGCTCCACTTTCATATTTTCAGCACTTTCCATTTTTTGTTTAGTATTATCCTTGTAACACCTTTTATAAGCAAGGATGAATAAAGCAAATAAGGCACTCCAAAGCCATTTCTTTTCAAATGATCAGATCTCAAGCATCTTATGAGAAAAAAAAAACTCCTCATGCCGAAGTGACGAACTTAAGGCACAACATCGATGATAAAAACTCCGACGAGTTTAAATCGTAATCTCAAACAATAAAAACTCCATCAACGTAATGGCGAGTTTAAATCATAAAACTCAATGATAAAAACTCTGTCAACATAATGACGAGTTTAAATCATAAATCATGATGATAAAAACTGTCAACACAATCTCGAGTTTAAATCATAACCCCCCATGATAAGAATTTCGTCAATACAATGACGAGTTTAAATCATGATGAAATTAGATCACAACAACAAAGTTAGATCATACCTTCTAAGATAAAAACTCTGTCCATGAAAAGACGAATTTAAATCGTAGCACTTGCAAAGCGACAATTTTAAGTTGCAATATTAGTGGCAAAAGAATTTGTTTGTAAAATTACAAGTTGGAGTTACTCTATCTACTAGTGACGAAGTTCTAAACATGACAAAGGCTTTTGTGTAAGCAAATAAAGACGTATCTATTGTGAAAGCAGATTGTAGCTCTACCAACCAAAGGTCTCACTAAAAACAACATGAGTTGGCTAAGAGCATGAAACTTCCTGCAAAAAAGATCTCATCATGTTCAACAAAATAAAAAGGAACATTCAGGAAAGACTTCGAAACAAGACAAGTAGTTAAGAAGAAGCCTCAAAACCAAGAGGCAATAAGTGTTTCAATAATGAAAGCCCCAAAACAAAGGGGCAACTATTGTTCGCCAAAAAGAAAAAAGATATGTGTTTTCTAAGAGGAGGAACAGCAGATTCGTCAATAACTACAGTTTCTTTCCCTCCAACAGTGTCCTTTCCAGTAGTATCTTTCTCTACAATGGCATCGGCTTCAGTTTCTTCCTGTTCCTTAGCCTCATCTACAAGAATTTCAGTGTTAATATTTTCAAAATCCAAGTTAGAAAATCTATGACCAAGCTGTGGTGCTTCATTGTCTATCTTCGTAGAAGCTCAAAACCCTTAAATTATTGAATGAATTGAAGGTTTGAAAACTACTCAGACTGCATGAACTTTTGGATGATCTTGTCTCTCTCTGCATCAGTCTTTAGTAGAGTAGCTTGGATCTCTTCATCCATATGAGCAACGAGTGCTTTTTCCACCTGCAAGGCTTCAGTGAGTTCCTTTATTTTCTCATTTGCCTTGTTTGTCTCATCCATGGCAGCTATTAAGTCCTTCCTCAACTTTGAACTTTTAGCTTTGACAAATCCCAATTTTGAATTGACCACCACGACCTTCTCCTCCATGCTTAAGTAAATCTGTTATTATACACAAGGACTCTCCAAGGACCTGGTAAAAAAAAGAAGAAGAAGAAATTATGTGCATATGCATGTACAAATAAGTACAAAAGGAGGTAGAAGAGGAAAAAGGGACATACGTGCACCAATCTGTGAATATGGCGACTGACCAACTCATTAGATGAAATAGACAACAAGCCCTTGAGTTCGTCGTCTGTTATCACGTTGTGAGCATGACCCAAAGCAGGGGTAAGGTCATCCCAGACACTCTTTCCAGCCTTGCCTTTTCCTTTTGAGAGAGTAGTTGAGGGAGTAAAGGCTGTCACCTCTAAGGAAGAAGTTGGGGAAGACGGAGCAATTTGAATAAATGGAAGAGTAGCAGTCTCATCCTTCTCCTCACCTAATTTCCTCTTTTTTGAATTTGCAGCGAGGTTTGACAAGGGCTCATTCTTCAAACCCCTGATACAAGAATACTTCTCCTTGCTATATCTAGTGGCCATTTCTGTTAATCAAAAGCTAAAGTAAGTGATTGTACATAATAGAGACGAGGCTAATAAAACAAAAGTATTTTGTGGACTAGAAAATAGACCATCTTACTTTTCTCTTCTAGGCGAATTTTCTCCAACATGTATTTTGAAGGTTCGGGTCCCAAATAGTAGTCAAACAAATGACGAGGATCAACAAGGTCGTCGAAATCCTTAATCTCACGAGCGGAAACAAGAGCAGCACGAACCCGATTACGGTGTTGATCTTCCAACTCAGGACAATCCAGAGCTACAAAAATTGGAAGGTAGACACTATCAGGCAAGTAGTAGGTTTCCCATCCCACTTTATAAATAAAAAAGTATCGCGATTTTCAATCATGAAAAGATGAGGGAAAGCCTTTGACAACCCTAGACTTTCTATCCTAAGGTAAAAGCTCAAAATATCCATAATGGGTGGAGGCCTTCAGATGGTACAAATACAAAAACTCATTCAACGTTATCATATCCCCATCACAAGTGGACACCCAGATGGACATACAACTTATAATTGTCCTCCAAGCATTGTGGACGAGTTGACCTGGGGCAATTTGAAAATTATGCAGAAGTTACATGATGAATGGGTGGTCGGGAAAACGAAGGCCGTACAAGAAGTCAACCTCATAAAAACACACCTCTCTGTGGGTAAAGCTACAACCTTTTTCACTTGGACAAGGCAATCTAATGGAGGTAACTTTGGGAAACTGAAATCTTTTTCTAAAACCATTTAAATGCTTCTCTTTCAAGGAGCAAGCTTCAGAAAGGGCATGCAGAGGGGGTGAACATGAAGATGAAGGCAGTTTTGACGCAGCGGTGTCAACCTCCTTACATAAAGACTCAGCATTTGAGGACAACCTAGTATTTAGTATTTAACTCACTCGACCTAACATCATCTCCAAAAGGTGTCCCATCAAGGAAAGGTGGATCAAGGGATAAAGAGAGAACAAAACGGGCCTAAAAGCAGTAGAATGTGACACAAAAAAACCAACTTAAGGACGCCGATTGTTGGAAAAATATATGTTTGTATCGCATAAAAAACATACGCAGTGAAAAATTAACGGATCTACTTCATTCGCAATTGACAACATGTACTATGCAAGTTTCAGAATTTAAGAACAAAAGAGCGTATCATGTTGCGGTGAAATTCAAAAAAAAAAATAGAAGTACTTGGGAACACTTTTAATCTTCACTCCAATTCCACTTAATGCCTAAGAAATGTGGTCTCTTAATCATTTTTCAAGGAGAGAATAAGAGAGTGTCCAAGACTCATATACAAACTACTTCATTCCTAGTATAATCTTAATGAAAACACATATGAAAAAGGACTTATTAAAATTTTGTATGTTTCTCTCTTTATATATAATTGATTATCTAATTAGGCTAGCCTTTTGGGCCATTCCAATTGGGCTCTAGTATGTGGCTTGGAGTGGGACTAAAAGGGAAAAAAATAAGACTCTAGCTCCAATGGGCCTTGGGCTTTTTAGTCAACTCTTGACAAGTTCAAAATTACCATTAATTATATTCAATACCACTATATGAATATAATTGCATTTTAGGCCTTATTAATAAATTATATCCCAAGATTTTATTATACATGCAACCCCTTCATTAAAATATTCGTAGTAATATAAAGTCATGAATATAGACTGCCACTTTGAAGATTACTACATCTTAATCCTTGAGTACACGCTTTATATCTTTTATGTTATTCATCATATATTTATGAAATCCAATTTCATAAATATATACTTTAGTAAGTCCTTACTAAAGTGGTTGGGCCCAACACTCTGAATAACCAAACCCATTAAACTTATCTTAAGGGAATATTTTATATCTTCGTTAAGAGATTATGAATTCCATTTTGAGAATATATGTTCCATAAACACTAAATGCGGCTGCCCAACATACTGAGGTTTTGATAGTGACTTATAGATCTCACTCTTGATATATAAAAGCAACCTATATCTCATGATCAGGTCCATTATTCTTTCAGGATTTAGAGTTGATGTAAATAGAAGTCGTTAGATTTATTATTCATTTGACAGTCGTTAGGAGAATAAGAAATCTCAGCAGTTCAGTTCAATATGTCTTAACTCTTAAAACATATCAACTAAAAGTCTCCACTTTCATGATCAAGACAAATCATCTTAGTTGATATGTTATAGTCTTCGCAGATGAAACACTCAATTTCATCACCAACTACGAACTAAAATTCTGAGTTTATAAAGAACTTGTGATTTATACCTTCTATGACTTTTCACACAAATCACATACTATGCATCTCATGGACTAAGTTAATGTCTCATTAATTCATTTACAGATAGTCTCATATAATTAAATAATTTAATTATTTATGACATGCCAATAAATTATATTTTAGGGCATAAATCCTAACAAACCAGTGGAGTACTCAAGGAAAAACTAGAATTAAAGTGCGCCAAAATCAAGCCGATTTCGCACACATCACGAATAAGGAATAGACACGCGGTTCTTTCCTAGGAAGTAGTTGTTTTAAATTTAAGACAGAAGCAAAATTGTAGGAATCGGGAAGATACGAATGGTCACGTCTAGTCACATTCCTAAGATCGTCCAAAATCTTGATGACAACTGAATGGGGGGCAACTGACGAGCATCAGTTAAAGGTCTTCCAGTGTAAAGACGACCACAACCACTTCTAAGTTAGGGACGAGAAAAATGATGAAAGGCTATCAGTATGAACGAGATGAGCCTAAGCGTATTAAAACCATAAGTTAATTCCATCAGGCCAGCTGACAAAGAGTATATGGGCTGGTATAGTTACAGAAGTAATGATGTGCCAACAGTCACCCCTTACACATTAAACAGAAACTTCATTGCCATTAAATTCTGTGTTTCCTTCAGGAGAAAAATTCATAGAGGACCATTAACAAGCATAACTGATTCACCAGAAAGCAAACTATAAAAGGCAATGAAACCAAGGTAATGTTCTTCATGAGAAACTCAATATACAACAATTATACTATCCATTGAGAGCCATAAGTTGACTTAAGCATCTGAGTGATCTCAACTGGCACCATGTCGGTGAACCTTCCTTGTCTTTTCTTTTCTTAACAACAAGTACCACGGTTCGTCCATCGGTATTGACGAGGAGTGTTAGGACATATGTGGTTCATTTGTTATGAACATATGTCATTCTTTTATGTAATTGGCTAATCTTTTGACAAAACGCACTTTACTTGTATTTGAGTAGATCGAGGATGTGTTTAATGCTTCAAGAAATCTTGTTTCAAGTTCAAGTGTTAAAGCCATGCAAGTCTGTCCAAAAATCGATAGTTGCTCGACACCTCTCAATCGATCGAGAAATTTTTTGAATGCTCAATAGCTTCTCAATAGCTCTCAATAGCTCGTAAGTGAAGATGTGCTGAGATTCATTAAATCTCGATATCTCCTCGATAGCTCTCGATAGCTCGCAATAGGTACGAAATTCAGTTTTTCAGATCTGATTTTTGGCTCATGCTTATGTATTTGTGTAGGGTTTCTTTTTTTACAACCCTAGACATATATAAGACTTATTTTGAAGGCTGTCACATAAGAGAATACAAGGAGAACATATGCAAAAGGTGACCAAAGCCTTATTCTGTCTGAAAGAAGCTATTGCGTCTTTGCGCCTTAGGGTTTTGTAACTAAGTGCTTCTTGATCTTCATTGTTGATGAAGTGAAGAACTTTGTAACCAACATTCTTCTTCCTCAAGTTGGTGAGTGAGTCATGTACTGGGATTCGTGCAAAGGAGTTAGTCATCTACTGGGATCCGTGCATTAAAAGGGTGGTATTCATATATTGAAGAGTTTAGAGGTTTTAAAGCGGTAGAAGGTTTTTGCTGTAAGTTCATCTATGGGGATTGTAGAGTCTAGAGACAAAGGTTTTGTACTAGATCTGAAATTTCTCTTTACTATAGTAGATTGCCTTTTTGGGAAGGTTTCTCCCTAGGTTTTTGTACTGTGAAACTGGTTGGTTTCATTGGTTTTCCTAGGTCATCATATCTTCTCTTATTTACTTTTCCGCTGCATATGATTTTGACATGATATTGATGTTTGTTTGTTTTAACAAGTTTTATTCATAATAAATCTAATTAATAACTTGGGTTTAAAACTTGTTAATTCTATCAACCAGAATCTAAATTTTCTAACAAGGAGCATATTGACAAGGTCAATTTTCGACTTCATCACTGCCTAAAAAGAAACTGAATTTCTTGATTAGGTTATATATTGTTGATGCGCATTTTTTGGCAAAAGGGCCCAATGACAAAAGAAGCTTAACAATATGAAAAGGGTGGAGAAAGAAAAATGGCATAGTAAAGATCATTGGGTCAGAATGGCAGGAATAATGGTCTACAGGCCCACAAAATAATAAAGTGGGCCTAAAGAAAGCAAGCGGGACAATTAAGCCCTAAAAAATGAAGTAGTAACTTCATGAGAATTGTAAGAAATAAAAAGAAAGTAAAAATAGGCCAGAGGATCCCAAAGAAAGGAATTAGTAAATGGAGTTGGTTTGAAGGCCAGTAAACCCAGAGGTAAAGGATGTGGTAATTGGGCCGGGGAAGCCCAAAGGATTTAGCAAAAGCCCATGGGAATGTAAGAAGTAGGAAAGAATGAAATGGGCCAAGGATGCCTAAAGAATGAAACGGGCCGATGATGCCCAAGAAATAAAATGGGCCAAGAAAGCCCGAGATGTTGTATAAATTGATCCAGCAGAATTGTTGGGCAATAGAAACTGGAGGAAGGAATAATATATGTGAAACTGGTATGGTAGACACTTCAGCCTGTAAGCCCAGAAGTAATAAGGTAAGCAAGGGTAAATGATATCATAGCAGGAACAATGCAGTGGCGTGGCAGGAGCACCAGTTAGCCCACGGACAAGGAATGAAAGGAGACATGGGTCGAATTAAAAAAGAGAAAGCCCACACCTAAGCAATGCCTAGCTCGAAGAAGAAATGAGATGCAAAGAATGAAGACCCAAGAGCTCATCCACGCCACAAGAGTCAAGTAAGCACCAGAGCGTGTAGCAAAGTCAGACAAACCTATAGGTAATGGCAAATGCTTGAATGTCAGAAAAGCAATGGATTCATATGGAAGTGGAGCACGCACACAAGGCTTAAGCACCACCTACCCGTACTCAACCAATACAAGAGAGGTGGGCCACGGGTTAGAGGTAAGAGAAGGTGTGGTCTGATGGTGGGGAGAAGGGAGAGCCTATTTTAGGGTTCCCACTTAAGCTCTTTTAGGGGAAATGTCCTACTAGGATGATATCCCACCCAAAGAGGTAAACATGAGCTGGAATTACTAGGTGCATGCTATAGAGGTTGGTAAGGGATAAGCCTGGCCTTTATTCGGATGGGAGTGCCTACGAAAGTAAAAAAAAAAAAAAAAAAAGTCCACTTTTGTCTGGGAATGAGGCATGGCTCGGCCAACATAGTGTAGTGGTGATGGCTAGGCATTTGGCAAACCAGTGGGCAGTCCTAGAAGGACACCCACAACAAGCCAAAAGTGGTTAAGGGGTAAAAATGGTAAATCCTGTTATAGCAGACAGTATAAAAGGCCATAGATGTGCACAGTAAACAACAACAACGGAAGGGAGAAGGAATAAGCCAAGACAATAGTAACAACATTGAAAAAGAAAGAAAACAAGGAAAACAAGAAAACCGAGAGTGAGAAAGAAATATATGAGTGATAGGAGTAGAGACATGCACTAGTAGGCCACCCACTTCTCTCCCTCTTAATAGCCCATTCTCTAATGAGTCAAGAATCTAAGATTAAGTCATCTAGATCCATTCTCCAAATTGAGTAACTTCTATAGTAAAATCCCTGTTTGAGGTTACCCACATTGGGGATTGGTCTCTTTTTGGACTTGAGTCTGCCAAAGAGGTCAAGTCCATCCTTAGCAGACCATGCCTCTTTTCTTTGTCATGGTGAACTAATGATTAGCATGACATCTCACCATTAATCTATTCCTGCTATAATTACATATTAACACCACTTCCTTCTGTGAAGTTGTTCACAGATTATTGTTGTTAACAAAGGAAAATATTTTAATTAAAGTATTTAAGTTATTTTGCTGTAATGCATCTTTTCTGCCATAACACTTGTAACAGTTATTCTTGTTATGGGCACGTGAGCACACTCAAGATTCCTGAAAGCGTCAACATGCGCGCAAGCTTGCCTAAGGCATGTTTTAGTTAGGCCAGTCTTGATTCTTCTATCTCAGAATCATAGGGCCATGGCACAGCAAGAGTGATCCAACCCAAGATGCAAAATAGGCCCACCACACTCACACACACACACACACACACACACACACATATATAGTATAAAAGTTAGAAAAAAATATTTATATATAATACATAGTTAATTAATAAGTATTAGTACATAAGAATTCAAACAAGGGATTTTGTATAAAAGAGTGTATCTAATTTAATTAAATTTGTTTAGTGAATATCAAACGTAAATCAATTAGAATTTGTTTGGTGCAATTTTTGTTGCTAAGCGCGATGAGTATTAATTGATTTATGATCAGCAAGTCTAGTATAGTTTGACACTATTAATAACTTCAAGAAACAAATTTAATTTAATTTTTTTTAGGGAAAAGACAACTATGCTAAAATTAAGCAAAAGGGGCTAAATTAATCTGAAGTATAGAAATAAATTGTGGTAGAACATCGTCCATCTTCACAAGAAAGTCAGGTACCTTAAGTGCAAATCTAGCCAGACTATGAGCAATTTTATTACATTCTCTCTTAACATAGGAGTAACATTATTAAGTAAATGGAGTAGAACAAACTTGTACATCTAAGGGGACAGGTTTTCAGTACCACCTCTCAGAGCTTGAATCAGCAGCAGAGAATCTTCTTCTAGAACAGCATTAGAAATACCTATTTCAGATGCAAAATTGGAAAGCTTTAGCAGTGGCCAGAGCTTTAATCTCCAAAGGATGGTAAGCTTGTGGAAGTTGTTGTGAGCAAGAAGCTAACACTAAGCCTTGGCTATTCCGAACCACCACGCCA
This sequence comes from Castanopsis chinensis, assembly GCA_032878915.1. NCBI lineage: Eukaryota > Viridiplantae > Streptophyta > Magnoliopsida > Fagales > Fagaceae > Castanopsis > Castanopsis chinensis. Next base: position 23,513,133 of record JAVQMG010000122.1, read on the forward strand.
ATTCTAGACTTATTAGCTTCGGAAAAAATGGCTACATCAAAATCTATCTTAGCCAAATTTTTAGGAGGTGGTTTCCACCGCACACGTGGTTGTGAAACTCGAGTTTTGGAATTGGCTGAACTGCATGAAACTCCCCAAGCCGCTCCTTTGATACATGGGCTATGTGGGGGGTGCTGCAACAAGGTTGATGAAGACTTATTTGGTTCCTTTTGAGGCCAGACAGACCTCACTATCATGGCAAAGAGGTTGGGACTAACTTGCTGTTAGGATATGTGCCCTTAAATCCTATTGTATGATGCTATGTATGACATTATGTATGACTTAATGTTGTGTTTAATAAAGTTGTTTATTTTTTATCTAAAATAATGGTAACATGAATATTTGGACATTATCATATAGTCCATGAGATGCATAGTATGTGATTTATGTGATTTAGTCACAGAAGATATAAATCACAAGTTCTTTGTAAACTCAGAATTTATAGTTCGTAGTCGGTGATGAAATTGGGCATTTCATCTGCGAAGACTATAACGTATCAACTAAGATGATTTGTCTTGATCATGGAAGTGGTGACTTCTAGTTGATTTGTTGATATGTTTTAAGAGTTAAGACATATTGAACTGGACCGCTGTGAGATTTATTATTCTTCTAACGACTGTCAAATGAATAATAAATCTCACGACTTCTATTTGCATGAACTCTTAATCCTGAGAGAATAATGGACCTGATCATGAGGTGTAGGTTGCTTTGATATATCAGGAGTGAGATCTAAAGTAACGGTCAAAACCTCAGTATGTTGGGCAACCACATTTAGTGTCGATGGAACATATATTCTCAAGATGGAATTCATAATCTCTTAATGGAGATACAAAATATTCCCTTGAGATAAGTTTAATGGGTTTGGTTATTCAGAGAGTTAGGCCTAACCACTTTGGTAAGAAATTACTAAAATATATATTTATGAAATTGGATTTCATAAAATATATGATGAATAACTTTAAAGGATTAAACCGGGTACTCAAGGATAAGATGTAGTAATTTACAAAGTGGCAGTCTATATTTATGACTTTGTATTACTACGAATATTTTATGAAGGGGTTGCGTGTAAAATAAAGTTTTGGGATATAATTTATTAATAAGGCCTAGAGTGCAATTATATTTATATAGTGGTATTAAATATAATTAATGGTAACTTTGGACTTGTCAAGAGTTGACGGAAAAGCCCAAGGCCCATTGGAGCTAATGTCTTATTGGTCCCTTTTGGTCCCATTCCAAGCCACACATTAAAGCCTAATTGGAAAGGCCCAATAGGCCGGCCCAATTAGATAATCAGTTAGTTATAAAGGGAGAAACATACAGAATTTTTTAATGTGATTTTTCGAAAAGAAAAGAAAGAGTGTGAGACACACTTTCATTCTCCCTTTGGAAACTGATTGAGAGACCACACATCTTGGGCGTAAAGTGGAATTGGAGTGAAGATTAAAAGTTTTCCCAAGTGCTTCTAATCTTTGTTTTGAAATTCTCCATACCAAGGTACGCTATCTTGTTCTTAAATTCTGAAATTTATAGAGTGCATGTTGTCAATCATGAATGAAATAGATCCTTGTTTGTTGCTTCCGCTGTGTGTTTTGTATGAGATACAAAACCAGATTTTAACCAACACTTGCTTCTAGAAAATCCAAATTGCTAGTTCCTTGAAAGTCCCAAACTGTGTAACCCCACGAAAACCCCATAATGCAGAATCCGACCATACCTCATCAAGTTCTGAACACGACCAAAGTGCATGAAGTTGATCCTCCGGAGCTAAATTGCAACAATCACATGTGGGGTTATCTCTGACAGTTCAGTGTAACAAGCAGGGCGGCCTTAGACATTTTGAGGCCTAAGGCAAGAATTAAAATGGGGTCTTTTTTATATTTATGTATTAATTAAATTAATATTTATTTAATATTTTTATATTATAATATATTTCATTTAAAATATATTTTTCTTGTTTTTTGAGATACAAATTGACTAATTAAATTTTTGTATTCAAGTTCTTCTAACATCTCATTTTCAATCGATAATATAGCTAATCCACTTAATCTTTCTTGGGACATTATATCATTTCATTATCTTCTAACTCTTTTTGGTGAATTTCTTGTTCATTTGTGATGCTTTCATCTAAATTTTGTATTATATTTTGTTTACTACTAATAATAAATTTATCCATTCATCATTTTTGAGATTCAATTAATTTTTCTTCTTTTTTCTTTTTTTAAGTTTTTCATATCTAGATGCATATTTTTTAGTAGACATTTCTAATCAAACAATATATTTATAAAGACTAAAAAAAAAAAAAATAACTTTCAAGTGTAGAGCAAATGAGAAATAGAACCTGATTTATATATAAAGTATTATTGTAGTTTCACTGAATAATACTAAGTTTTTAGCAATCTCAACCTGCATAAATAAAGATTTATTCATTATATTATCAATCACTAAAATATATATATATATATATATATAAACACAATATTAAAATTAAAAAAAAAAAATTAATCACAGCCATAACAAAAACAAGCCAACCCATCCAAAAACCTGCCAAGACCCACCCACTACAAAAATAAAACAAATCCTAATATCCTATTACATTTACACATGTAACCAAAAAAAAAAAAATTAAAAAAAAAGGCAGCTCGGCCCATTACCCAGAATCAAGCCTAAACCTTATAAGTTATAAGTTATTTTAAAGCAAGCCTAGGCCTTAAAGTTATTAGACTATTAGTTATACCTGAATTGAAGCAGTGAAGCTTAAAAGTCAAAACCCATTACCCAGCGTCCTAGCCAGAGTCAAAACACAGCACTGATGGCAGCAGTGAAAAAAAAAAGGCAGTCGGCAGGAGGAAAGGAAGCTTGAGCCAGCAGCCAGGCATTCAGATGATTTAGATTAGATCGGAGGAAAGGAAGCTTGAGCCAGACAGCTAGGCCCAGCAACAGTGGAGGGAAAGAATGAGAGAGGCGGAGAGAAAGAGTTGAGAGAAAAAATGAGAAAGAAACGGTAAAAATTTTAGGAATTTGAGGTTTTTTATTTGTTTTGATTATTGATTGTTTTGTGGATAATTTTTTAGATCCGATTTGTAGTTTATCTGGTTAGATTTTGGTTTGACTAGAGGATAATGATGTTATTTTTGAGACAATTGATTTTATTTAGACCAAAAAATTTTGTGGTGCTACCAATGTTTAACTAGGTATAAGTGTGTAAGAGAAATTTTGTTTTCGGTCAAAAGGATGCTCAAAATTTTGTTAGATTCATCTGAATTTTTTTTCCCCTCCTACCTTTCTTTTCTAAAATTTTGGGGCCTCCCTTCCATTTGGGGCCTTAGGCAATTGCCTAACTTGCCTAGTGGAAGGGCCAGCATTGGTACCAAGTTAGCTTTAGCAGGCATAGAATTGCGACAAACTTGCCACAAGAGATTCTTCACCTATTTGGGACACATAGTAACATTAGAATTAGTCAATAAATAGTTGAAGGTTTTTTTAAATAATTTTTTAAGTCATATTATATCATATTATATATTATTATATAATAAAAGTTGAAGTTAGAAGTTGTGGTTGTGCCATGTGGCTTTATTAAATTGCAGATTTTTTTTTTTTAGATTTTAAAAAAATAGATATAATTTTTTTGTTCTTATCTTCTTATTTTATACTTTTTAAGTTGATAAAAATCTTAATTTGATTACATTCAAATTCTTCATCTAATCCTTTTATTATTATAATTTATAAGTTGATAAAAAATCATAATTTGATTACAATCCAAAATCTAGATCTAATCCTTATTTTTTTATATTTAAATTATATTACTACATGTAAAAAAAAAGAAAAAAACAGCAACCTATTTTTATTAGATTTAAAAAAAATCTAAATTCTTCATCTAATCCTTTTATTATTATAATTTATAAGTTGATAAAAATCATAATTTGATTACAATCCAAAATATTCATCTAATCTTTATTTTTTTAAAATTTAAATTATATTACTACACGAAAAAAAAAAGCAACCTAATATTTTTAGATTTAAAAAAGTAGATATAGTTTATTTGTTCTTATCTTCTTTCCTATAATTTCTAAGTTGATTAAAATCTCAATTTAATCACAATCCAAAATTTTTAAATAACATACATTTTCCATGTAACTTAATTTTTAAAAATATTTTTACAATTTTATTTTTTATTAAATTTAATTATATTATCAATTTTTTAATTAAATCGTGCATTGTACGGGCATAATACTAGTTATATATATATATATATATATATATATATATCAATAGCCAAAAGTCAGTAAAAAGTCAATTAGATTTTAATTGAATTATTAATTTTGTGCCAAGTGAATTATTGAGTGTAAAAATTGAAGAGTCTCAATCCAATTAAATTCTAAAAATTATATATATATATATATATATATATATGTATATAATGAGAAATCATTACATAATTTAAAAATGTATAGTTTAAAAAAAGTATAAGCTAATACCATGTATAATTTGAACATTTTCTATAAAAAAAAAGTATAATTTGAATTGTATAATTGTGATTTTTTTTTAAATTGTATTTGTGCATATACAAGAGGCTACACACTAAAATAGATATAATTCATAAAAACCTAGTTCACGATGTGAGAAGGTAATTAGAAAGTAATCTTATTCTTAATTGTAGATAGATTGATTCCCATGTCCCAACTAAGTAAGTATTATTCTTTTAAATAATTGAAATCCAAGTAATCTCATTCTTAATTCCAGAGAGATTGATTCCCATGTCCCAACTAAGTGAGTAATCTTTTTAAAAATAACTGAAATCCATTTCACTGGTAAAAAACAAAGTATGTTTATTTATTATCTTAGGTTAGTATAAATCATTTCCATATATGAAAGTTAGTACTACCTATATCATGGTATAAACTTAACTTTACCCTATGAATTAGTATCAACAAAGTTTTCACTTCCCAAAAAAAAAAAAAAGTGTGAATAAAAATTAGGAGTAATCTAAAGATATATATATAGCTTCCAATTAGATTTTAATTGGATTCTCAATTTTGCGCCATGTGTTTTAACCTAACTTTCACTTTACGAATTACTATCAATAGAGTTTTCAATTCCCAAAAAAAAAAAAAAGTGAGAAAAGATTTAGGAGTAATCTAAAGCTATATATAGCTAACTTCTCACTAGTAGGAGTCCTCTCTCTCGTGTTTTACGAGATATCCCTCCCTTAGGTTCTTCTAAGGGTTTGCGTTTTTGTTTTTGTTTTTTTTTTCCTTTTCTTTTCATAGCTTGGCTATCATGGTGGACGATGTCACGAGTATACTGGAGAATATGAGATTGACTTCGGAGGAAAAGGAGATTATTGAGATTCCAGATGAGGGAAGGAAAGAAGGGCCGAAGAGTTGTGCACTCAGTTTAATTGGGAAATTCCTTACTTGTCGTCCCTTTAATAAGAAGGCAGCCATAAATACTCTAAAGAGGGCATGAAGTTTGGAGGAAGCTGTTCAGTTTGCTGAGGTGGGAACAAATTTATTTCAACTCAAATTTCAATCCGAGTTTGAGATGAATCGCGTGTTTAAGGGAGGGGGGGCGTGGACGTTTGATAACTAGGTTTTGATGCTGCTTCAATGGAAAGCTGGGATGACGGCTGACAATGTCAAGTTTGAGTCAGTATCCATTTGGGTGCAAATATGGGGTGCTTCGTTCGACTTGGTGTCGCCTAAAATTGCAGAGGCTGTGGGAAGTAAATTGGGGAAGGTGGTTGAGGTGGAGAAAAAACAAAAACCTGAAGGTCAGAGCTATTTTATGAAGGTCAAAGTTGTTATTCCATTGGCAAAGCCGATCTGAAGAGGTGCATTCTTGGCTGGTTCAGAGGGTACAAGTCATTGGGTTACTTTTAAGTATGAGCGACTTCCTTTGTTTTGCCATTATTGTGGTTTGCTGGGACATGACTTAAAGCATTGTGCTTCATACTTTGCTTTAACTAAGAATGAGGAAGAGGTAACTTGTCAATATGGGGACTAGCTGAAGGCTACAGGTGGCACGAATCGTTCACCTCCTCGTAGGAATTCTACTAAGGAAGAAGTTGGTAGAGAGTTTCAATGGGAGGAGGTTCGAACTGCTCAAGCCAGTCATGTAACAGAGGCGGCGAATGGCGGGGCAACTGTATCTAGTCCTAAGGATCCTGATGAGTTACGTAAGGAAAGCACTAACAGAAAACAAGGAACAGATGTGGAAGTGCACTACGTGGCAACCGAGAATAATGGGATTAAGGCGACATACAAGGAAGGGGTGGGATTTGGTGTATATGATACTAAAGCCACGGGGTAAAATTCAATTAATGGAGAAGGTGTTGTAGTGGAAGATCCCATGCACGTGGTGAGTGTGGATTCTGGAGGTGGGCCTCAAAACCGAAAACCAAAGGCAACGTGGGCTAGGCTAAGGCGCATGGAATTGGGCCTGTGGAACTTATTAAGGAAGGGGCTAAGTCAGTTTTGGGAAAACGAAGTACAAGCAGAAAAGGCAGCAACCTGGTTGAGGATGAGCAAATTGAGGTGATGAAGCCGGGGAAAAGTAGTACTGATTCTAATTCAAGGGAAACAGCGGGGGTGTCCATGCACCCTTGCTGAAAGCAATGAAACTTCTAAGTTAGAACTGCTAAGGGCTTGGGAACTCTTGGACAGTTTGAAGCCTTCACAAGTTAGTGAGGGATCAAGCTCCCACAGTTTGTTTCTTAATGGAGACAAGACTGGATAAAAAAGGTTTTGCAAAACATGGTAGAGAGTTGCCTTTTCCGAATAAGTTCATTGTAAAGAAGCCTTATTCTGGGGGAGGTTTATCATTGTTATGGAAAGCTGAGGTTCAGTTAGATGTTATTAACTTTATAGAGAATCATATATTAGCGAAGGTGGTCGAGGAAGATGGTTTTACGTGGTTTTTGATAGGTTTTTATGGGTGGCCAGAAGCAAGTGAGAAAAAGAAATCTTGGGCGCTATTATCACATATTTCCTCGTTTGTGGATGGGTCGTGGTGTTGTGTTGGAGATTTCAATGCGATTTTGCATCAATCAGAAAAGCAAATTAGACATCCGCCTCCATATAAACAAATGGAAGAGTTTCACGTAGCTTTGGAGTTATGTAAGTTATTTGATTTGGGTTTTCAAAGGTATAAATTTACGTGGAACAAGAAAAGACCTACAACAGATAATACTAGAGAAAGATTGGATAGAGCCGTTGCAAACCGTGAGTGGAAGGAAAAGTTTTCTGCTAGTACTCTCAGCCATGGTTTCAGCCATGCTTCTAACCATGCTCCGATTTTTCTTTAGACTAGTACAGGCCGTGAGTTTAGAGGAGGAAGGCTGCATGGGTTCAAGTTTGAAGAATCTTGGTTGATGTGGGATGATTGTGAGGGAGAGGTCATGAACTCTTGGACAATTTCAAGTGGAGTGGCAGCTGGTCTACGTGGATTAGTGGACAAAATTAAGGGGTGTGGGGTAGATTTGTTGGCTTGGGGTTCGGCCAAAACAGCCCCAGCTATGGATGAGATAAAATTTTTAACTGAGAAGATTGAAAAGATGAATAAAGAAGAGTTAACAGTGGAGAGTAGAGTGGAAGTCTTGGCAGCAAGTAAAAAATTAGATGATCTTCTTTTGAAGCAGGAAATTTTTTGGGTGCAACGATCTCGAGTATCTTAGCTGAAGCATGGAGATAGGAACACAAAGTTTTTTCATTCAAAAGCTTCCCATGGTATTACAAACCAATATGGTAATTGGGCGAAGGACATGGGAGAGGTGGCGGATGTGGCTGTTAATTATTTTGAGATAATTTTTCACTCAGGTACATGTGAAAGGATGGAAGAATGTCTAAACACTGTTTCCAAAAGGATGACTACAGATATTATGGAAGAGTTGTCTAGACCGTACAGTATGGAGGAAGTAAAAGTTGCATTATTTCAAATGGGACCTACAAAAGCTCCTGGACCCGATGGTATGAATGCTCTTTTTTATAAAAATTTTTGGCATATTGTGGGTAATGATGTTAGTTTTACTGTGTTGGATTTTCTGAATTTTGGAAATATGATACCTGAAATAAATTATACTCATATTGTTCTTATTCCAAAGTTAAGTCACCGGAGAAAATGACAGACTTCAGACCTATTAGTTTGTGTAATGTTATTTACAAAATAATTTCTAAAGTTCTAGCTAATAGACTGAAGGCTGTTCTACCCCAGTTGATCTCCCCCCACCTAGAGCGCTTTTGTGCCAAGTAGACTTATTACTGATAATGTGTTGCTAGCCTATGAAACCTTACATGCTATGCAAGGGAGAAAAAAGGGAAAGAAAGGAGCTCTAGCTTTGAAATTAGATGTCAGTAAGGCGTATGACCGAGTGGAGTGGGCTTTTTTGAGGGTATGATGGTTCGACTGGGATTTCTAGGGGGTTGGATTAATAGGGTGATGAGTTGTGTCACCACTCCTTATTTCTCGGTTCGGATTAATGGTAAAGCATATGGAAATATTATCCCCTCTAGAGGGCTCCATCAAGGGGACCCTTTATCACCTTATCTGTTTCTTTTATGTGCAGAAGAGTTCACTTCTTTGCTTTCCAAAGCGGAATATGAAGGACCCTGGAATTGTGTCACCACTCCTTATTTCTCGGTTCGGATTAATGGTAAAGCATATGGAAATATTATCCCCTCTAGAGGGCTCCGTCAAGGGGACCTTTTATCAACTTATCTATTTCTTTTATGTGCAGAAGGGTTCATTTCTTTGCTTTCTAAAGCGGAATATGAGGGGCAACTTCATGGGGTCAAAATTTGTAGAAGGGCGCCTAGTATTTCTATTTGCTTTTTGCAGATGATTCTTTAATTTTCTGTCAGGCAAGTCAGGAAGAAGTGCAGGCTATCTCTGATACGTTGCAATTGTATGCTGAAGCCTCTGGACAATGTATTAATTTTGAGAAGTCGTCAATATATTTTAGTTGTAACACATCTCACAGATAGAAACAGTGGATCAACCAAGCTTTGGGAGTAAGGGAGGTGGACAAATTTGATTCTTACTTGGGTTTGCCGACTTTGGTTAGGAGGGCTAAGTACCAAACATTTGCATATCTGAAAGAGTGGCTTTGGAAAAAACTTCAGGGGTGGAAAGGCAGAATGCTATCTCGAGCTGGAAAAGAAGTACTTATCAAAGTAGTGGCCCAATCAATTCCAACGTATACTATGGGAGTGTTTTTGTTGCCGGTAAAGCTTTGTAATGAGTTAGATGCCCTATGTGCACGATTTTGGTGGGGGCAGATTGGTGTTGAATGGAAAATTCATTGGAAGAGTTGGAATTTTTTGACGAAACCTAAGAAGGATGGGTGGTATGGGTTTTCGGGATATTAGGAGTTTTAATCTAGCAATGTTGGCAAAGCAAGGTTGGAGGATGCTACAAGACCAGAACTCACTCTTATCTAGGTGTTTCAAAGCCAGGTATTTTCCAAGATGTAGTTTCATGGAGGCAGCACATTGTCCAAACAGTTCCTATGTTTGGAAGAGTGTGTTGGCTACTCAAAATATTCTAAAAACAGGTTGCTATTAGAGGGTGGGCATGAGTTCATCATTACGGATGATGGAGGACAAGTGGATACCAAATCATCCTGGCAATGAGATTTTATTTCCTATTGAATATGAGGAATGAGAATGGAGAGTCTCAGATTTAATTGATTGGAGTGTGCACCAATGGGATAGGGAGAGGATACACTTGTTATTCAATTCGTTTGTGTTAGGACATATGTAGTTCAAGTTTGTGAACATATGTCGCTATTTTATGTAATTGGCTTATCCTTAGATAAAACGCACTTTACTTGTAATTGGGTAGATTTAGGATGAGTTTAACACTTCAAGAAACAGTGGTTCAAGATTAAGTGTTGAAGCCGTCAAAGTCTGTCCAAGAAACAAGCAAGGAAGTGCAAGTTTTTAAAGCTCGACACATACCTCGACAGATGCATCTATCGAGCTTTAAAGAAGCTGTTTTGCCCGAGCCTCGACAGCTTCTCGACACCTCTCGACACCTCTATCTGTCGAGAATTAAAGAAAACAGATTTCCAAGTCTGTTTCAAGTCTAATCCGTGAGTGTGTCTTTGGGACTTCTTTTCTCCTAACCCTAGACATATAAAAGGATTATTTTAAGGGCCGTCAAGTGGTGGTAAAAGATACAAGTTGCATATTCTTTGAGAACTTGTTGTTCATGCAATTTGTGATCAGAAAGACAAAGTTCGTGCCCTAGTTCATCTCTGATGATTTGAAGAACTTTGCAGCCAACTCTCTCTCTCTCTAGTTGGTGTTTGAAGTCGCGTACTGGGATCCGCGCATCTGGTTAGTCACGTACTTGGAGCCGTGCATTGAAAGGAGAAACAGTCACTACAGAACAAGTCCAATTGGGTATTGGGGTAAGAGTTCAACTGTAGGTTGGTGAGGTACTGGGATTCCTTACTTGTAACTGCTTGTTGTGATAATAGTGGAGTTTCGGGAGTGGTGACCTTAAATCACCCGGTAGGGTTTTTGCCGTAAGGGTTTTCCCTATTCGTGAACAAATCACCGTGTTATTTATTTTCCGCTGCATAACTTAGTTTCGGTGATTTGTTTGTGCTGCCACGTGATATTGCATGTTAATTTGATTAATTAAAAACTGGGCTAATTAATTAATCTAAGTTATCACAAGGGGTCAACGCATTTGTGGCCTGTCAGTTTGATGCAGAGGAAATTATAAGAATTCCGTTGAATAGGAGACAGGTGCAAGATAAGTTGATATGGAAGTATTGTCGCAATGGAAAGTACGCTGTCAAATCGGGATATCATGTTGTTCACATGTTAGATGTAGACACCAATGGGAGAGAAGAAAGTTCTGGATAGAGGGTAGAACACAAGGTTTGGAATCAGCTTTGGCAACTCCGTGTGCCTAGCAAAATTAAAGCTTTTGGTTGGAGGGCTTGCCTTAATATTCTACCATCAAAGGTTAATCTAGTTCGAAGACAAGTGTTGACAGAAGACAGGTGTGAATTATGCCAACGGTGTTCGGAGACGGTGGTCCACGCGATATGGGAATGTAGCGCCGCTCAAGATGTTTAGGCTGGGTCTATTGCTTGGATACAAAAATATGGAGGGGAGAAGGATGATTTTATGCAGCCTTTTCAATTTATGATGGCCAAACTGTCAATTGAGGAGCTCGAGACATTTTTAGTTCAAAGCTGGCTCATTTGGCACCATAGGAATTCACTGTTATATGGTGGAAGCATGCAACATCCAGGGCAGTTAAATAAGAGAGCCATGTATTTTTTAAGAGAGTACAGAGAAGCCCAAAGTTTCCTTGCAGTAGGTGCAGTCTCCTCTGGTTTTCTGCAGAATTGGAAGCCTCCAACGGGTCAGCTCTATAAGCTGAATTTTGATGTGGTGATATTTGCAGATGGATCAGGGATAGGTGTAGTAATTTGCAATGCAGCTGGGGAAGTTATGGCAGCCTTATCGATGAGGGGTGAAGTAGTGGCTGACAGTGAGGAGGTGGAAGCATTAGCTTGCTAGAAAGCAATGGAGTTTGCTATAGATGTGGGACTACTCCAAACGGGTCTCACTTGGGAGTGATTTATGACGATATTGGTTGTTTAGTAGTAGGTCTTCGGTATGTGTCTTTTAATTATATTTGATGTAGTGCCAATCCGGTGGCTCATTTCTTAGCTTGTTATGCTAGTGTACTAGATGAGGCAGTTGTGTGGTTGGAAGATTCTCCACCACCAACACAGGATGCTTTGTATTTTGACTCCTCTTTTTTAAATGAATGAAGTTTGTTTGGGCTTTCAAAAAAAACTATATATATATATATATATATATATATAGCTTCTAATTAGATTTTAATTGGATTCTCAATTTTGCGTCACGTGTTTTATTTAATTTTTAATTTTGTGTCAAGTGAATTATTGAGGGTAAAAATCAAAGAGTCCAATTCCAATTAGATTCTAAATTGGATTTCAATTAAAGTCTAATTTTCCGCCACATGTCTATTTAAGTTTTTAATTTTTGTGGCAGGTGAATTATTGGGTGCAAAAATTGAAGAGTCTAAAACCAATTAAATACTAAATTATATATATATATATATATATATATATATATATATATATATATTGTGGGGATGAGGACCCCTAACCCAATTTAATTAGTCGGTTATGGCTAATTTCGAGGACACTCCTTGGACATTGGGGACAAGTACCAGTTGTGCGAGGTACATGGAGTTAAAACACCAAAAGGAGAGGTAGCAGACTAGGCACGAAACATGAGGAGGAGGAAGAAAGAGAGGTGTAGAAGCCATGCCCTCCACCTTAAATGCATGACAATCACTCTTTTGGCTGCATTAATGAGGTAATGACCGTGAATAGTGGTGGCATAGCTAAGATTATAGGGTAAATCAAGTTAACATGCTTCGGATGGGACAGGAACTTAGGGACTGTAATCTCAGCCCTCGAAGTGTAAGACTCAGATGAGTTGCCGCTGGATATAAAAGTAAGAGGAAGACATAGATAGGGAGGGACAAAAGAAAGAGAGAGAGAGAAAAGAGACAAGAAAAAGGCCCATTCCACTTGTAATCTCATCCTCGGACCAAACTCGAGGACCAACACCTGTATTTTGTTTTTGAACCAGTTCTTGAACTGTGGATTAATAGAAGAAGTTTGGTTTTCCTTCCCATGTCTATGTCATAACCTTCTCATCCTTGGACACTAGATATCACAAACAAATTTGACTTCCCATCTTTAAACAAGTTTGTTGTGATAGCAAATAGTAAAAATCTTCATTAAGTTGATAATCTGTATTTTTCGCCATTACACACACACACACCTACACACACATACATAATGAGAAACCATTGCATATTTTAGAAATATATTGTTTAAAATAAGTGTAAGCTAATATCATATACCACTATCCCAAAGGGGAGAATCAGATTGCTCGTTTCGACTAGGGATAGGGCGGTGAGCGTGGATTTCATAGTTGTGGAAACCTGTTCGCTATGCACCACTATTCTGGCCAAACCATGGTTGCATTCTATGGGGGCAGTTGCATCTTCGTTGCACGTTAAGGTGAAGTATCCCGCTAATGGAAGGGTGGCCAAATTGGTGGGATGTCAGTTAATAGCCAGACAATGCATGGCGGTGATAGTTAATCGCCACATTACCAAGTTGAGCTCTTCCGAGGTTGTCCCAATGTTATGGCAATCACAACTAGGGCCACCAGAGCCCTCAGATAGTTCAATATCGTGCAAAGAGTTAGAAAGGGTCACCGTTAGGGATGATGCAGATTGATATTTTCATGTAGGGTCTTCACTCCCGGCAAAGGACAAAGCACAGTCAGTAGAGTTTTTGAAAAACAATCTAGACTTCTTTGCTTGGAATGTGTATGAAATGCTGGGGGTGGATCCTGAATTCATTTGTCATCATTTGAATGCTAACCCTAGTGTTACTCTAAAGAAACAGGCACCTCGGCGGTCCACAAAAGTGCACGCCGAAGCTACTAAGGATGAGTTCCGTAAACTTAAACAGGCTGGAGTGATTAAAGAGGTTTTTTGCCCTGAGTGGTTGGCCAATACGGTGGTGGTGAAGAAGAAGTCAGGAAAATGAAGAGTATGTGTAAATTTCATAGACCTCAATAAGGCTTGCCCAAAGGATCCATTTTTGATTCCCAGAATTGATCAACTGGTGGATGCAACATTTAGGCATCCTAGGATGAGATTCCTATATGCCTTCCAAGGTTACCATCAAATTCCTTTGGCATTGTCAAACCAAGAAAAAATTGCCTCCCTCACCCCGACGGGAAACTTCCATTACCGAGTAATGCCATTCGTACTAAAAAACATTGGGTCAACCTATCAGAGGATGGTGACAAGAATGTTTGAGAGCCAGTTGGCAAGAAACATGGAGGCCTGTATTGATGACATGGTGGTAAAGAGTAAAAAAGAGACCGAGCACTTGTTAGACCTCGGCGAGACTTTTGCGATCTTAAGGAAACACAAGCTTCATTTAAATGCTTCAAAGTGCTCATTTGGTGTTAGATCAGGAAAGTTTCTAGGATATATGATCACTCATCGTGGGATTGAGGTTAACCTCGACCAAATTAAGGCCATTCACGATTTGCATTCTCCATGGAACCCAAAGGAGGTTTAGCGCCTAACTAGCATGACAGCAGCTCTGAATAGGTTCATATCAAAGTCTGCAGAATGGTGTACACCATTTTTCCAACTATTGCACAAGTGGAAGGATTTTATGTGGTCTGAGGAATGTGATTGAGCTTTTGTGGAGCTGAAGGCGTATTTGGCCCACCTGCCAGTCCTGTCCAGACTAGAGAAGAAGGAAGTTTTATACACTTACGTAGCTGCAGCTTGGCATGCTGTGAGCCTGGTCTTGATACTTGTGGATGAAGGTGTCTAAAAACTCGTGTATTACGTCAGTAAATTCCTACAGGAGGCTGAGGTCAAGTATCTTCATTTGGAAATAGCAATTCTTACTATCATTCATGCCACCAAGAAGTTGCCACATTATTTTCAGGTGCACACTGTGGTTGTCTTGACTCAATGGCCCTTACAGGCTCTACTTAGAAAATTAAATTATACTGGAAGGGTGGCCAAATATGGAGCCATGCTTGGGGAATTTGATGTCAAGTATATGCCCCGAATAGCTATGAAGTGCCAAGTCCTAACAGATTTAGTGGCAAAATTCATCTAAGAGCTGGGAAGCTCGGAGGTGGGTGAAAGACTCAAGAGGCCTGTGCATGTGGAAAAAATCATGGCTCAGTGTACCTAGCAGTTGTTTGTGGATGGTGCAGCAAACAATAAGGGGTCCGAAATAGGAATTGTGATGGTTTCACCAGATGGTATCACTTTGGAGAAGTCACTCAGGCTCGAGTTTTTGGCAAAAAATAATGATGCAAATTACGTAGCATTGCTGGTAGGTCTGAATGCCATGGAAAAGCTTAGTGGCAAAACCCTAAAAGCATGTTGTGATTCAAGGTTGGTAGTCGAACAAGTCCTGGAAGAGTACGAGGCAAAGGATCTGAGGATGCTGTGGCATTTTGGCGAGTAAAGCGATTGATAGAGGACTTTCATTCTTTTACCATTGAGTAAATTCCCTAAGGTAAGAATTTCCATACTGATTCACTTGCAACTTTAGCCACGGTTAGTAGGGAGGATTTGCCTCAGATGATACTCGTTGACAGTTATATGTCGCCTGCATACAATGAGCTGCCTCCAGTAGAAGTTAATTCTATATGGGTAGGCCCCAGTTGGCAGGACCCACTGGTTGCATTTTTGGAGGATGGAACTTTACCCGAGGATCGGGTCGA
This sequence comes from Castanopsis chinensis, assembly GCA_032878915.1. NCBI lineage: Eukaryota > Viridiplantae > Streptophyta > Magnoliopsida > Fagales > Fagaceae > Castanopsis > Castanopsis chinensis. The sequence goes on from JAVQMG010000122.1 coordinate 23,528,510, forward strand.
GGTGGAGAAGATTCAGAGATAGGCACCAAGGTTTTGGCTTTTCGAGGACCAAAAGTTGTACAAATGGTCGTACTCAGGACCATATTTGTTATGTGTCCATCCCGAGGTAGTGGAAGTGTTGTTGGAAGAGTTACATGAAGGGATTTGTGGCAGCCATACATGGGGTAGATCCCTTGCTCATAGGGCTTTGTCGTAGGGGTATTGGTGGCCAAGCATATAGAAGAGCTCGTAGAAGAATGGCAAGAAATGTGATCAGTGACAGAGGTATGCTCTTAACATTCATCAGCTGGGAGGACTGCTAAACCCGGTGAGTAGCCTTTGGTCTTTTTCCTAATGGGGATTGGACATTGTAGGGCCCTTCCTTAGAGCCACGGGGAATTGGAGGTATCTCTTGGTGGCTATTGACTACTTCACTAAGTGGGTAGAAGATGAGTCATTAGCAAATATTCAAAACAAAGATGTGAAGAAGTTCGTATGGAGAAATATCGTCACCAGATTTGGGGTCCTAAACATCCTTGTTTCGAATAATGGACTTCAATTTGATAGCAAGACCTTTCGAAAGTACTGTTATGAATTGGGCATAAAGAACAGTACTCCACCCCGTTGTACCTTCAGAGTATTGGGTAGGCTGAGGCCACAAACAAGATTATACTGGATGGTTTGAACAAGAGATTAGAGAATGCAAAGGGAAAATGGATGGAAGAGCTACCTCATGTTTTGTGGGCCTATCACATAACACCAAGAAGATCTATCAAGGAGACCCCTTTTTCCATGACCTATGGGGCAGAGGCAGTTATCCCTATGGAAAAGGAGCTCCCAACTCTAAGATCCGACCAAACCCTTGGTGATGGCAACAAGCAAGCCTTGGCACATAGCCTTGATTTGGCCGAGGAACTGAGGGAAGTGGTTGCTGTAAGGTTGGTGCAATATCAACAAAAGCTCAGGCAGGGATTCGAGAAAAAGGTAAAGGCCAGAGTCTTTATTCCAGGGGATTTGGTCTTGCGAAAGGTTGTTGGGAGTGCCAGAAGTCCTTGGGGAAATTTTTGTCCTAATGGAGAGGGGCCATATTGAGTGACTTCAGTAGCAGGAGTAGGGGCTTATAGACTAGAGGATTTGGATGGACTTGTTATACCTTGACCTTGGAATGTGAACAATTTGTGAAAGTATTTCTTTTAGCTCAGCAGGATTGTAACGATTAATGTCTTAAATGCAATTAGATGTACTTTTTATGTTCCTTGTTGTCTTACTTAGCCATTTTTCATGTTAAACGAAACCTTGGTTAGGTTCGACTCCTCGAGTCACCTGCCTTGGGTAAATTAACACTTAGCCATTTTTCATGTTTAACAGAATCTCGGTTAGGCTCAAATCCTCGGGTCACCTGCCTTGGGTAAATCAACACTTAGCCATTTTTCATGTTAAACAGAACCTCGGTTAGGTTCGACTCCTTGGGTCACTTGCCTTGGGTAAATTAACAGTTAGCCATTTTTTATGTTAAAAAGAACCCTGGTTAGGTTTGACTCCTCGGGTCACTTGCCTTGGGTATATTAACATTTAGCCATTTTTCATGTTAAACAAAACCTTGGTTAGGTTTGACTCCTCAGGCCACCTACCTTGGGTAAATTAACGCTTGGCCATTTTTCTACAGAACCTCGGTTAGGTTCGACTCATCGGGTCACCTGCCTTGGGTAAATTAACACCTAGCGATTTCTCTGTAATAAATAGAACCTCGGTTAGGTTCGACTTCTTGGGTCACCTGCCTTGGGTAGATTATCACTTCGCCATTTTTCATGTTAAAAAGAACCTCAGTTAGGTTCGACTCCTCGGATCACCTACCTTGGGTAAATTAATAGTTAACCATTTTTCATGTTAAATAGAGCCTCGGTTAGGTTCGACTTCTTGGGTCATCTGCCTTGGGTAAATTAACACTTAGCCATTTTTCTATGTTAAGCAGAACCTCGGTTAGGTTCAACTTCTAGGGTCATCTGCCTTGGGTAAATTAGCACTTAGCCATTTTCTATGATAAACAGAACCTCGGTTAGGTTCGACTTCTCGAGTCACCTACCTTGGGTAAATTAACACTTTGTCATTTTCTATGTTAAACAAAACCTTGGCTAGGTTCGACTCCTTGGGTCACCTGCCTTGGGTAAACTAACACTTAGTTATTTTCTACGTTGACAAAGCCTCGGCTAGGTCTGATTCCTCGGGTCACCTGCCCTGGGAAAGTTAACACCTTGGAGCGAATACTTAACTATATGCTAGTGTGATAATCAGATGGTAAATCATAAAGCTATAAGTACAAGTTAGTGAAACAAAGCTTTAACAAAAAAAAAAAAAAGAGACTTTCATTAATCAAGGTCCAAGCGAGTACATGTGGGAGAAAAGGTAAGCAAAGACAAAATACCTTCTACAAAAAAAGAAAAGAAAAGAAAGCTACAATGAACAATGACTGAAATAGAGAACGACACCTAGGCCTTGGGAGCCTTCTGTGTCCCTGCCTCTAGGCTAGGTTGCGCTTCAACAGTTAGGGCTAGAGCAGGGGGGACCTTTTTCGCTACTGGGGTTGTTAAGGAGGAGTTTCTTATTGTTTGAGACACCTTGGCAAACACCACGGTGCTTTATGGAGCAACTGCACTTGGCTTGGAGACAGGTGGTTCGCTCTGTTTGGACTTGGCTGGGACGGTGGTACTTGGTTATTGATCAGCTAGCTTGGATTGGGCAGGAGCAGTGGTGCTGGACTTCGGACGAGGGTTATCAGTGGAGCTCATTATAGTAGGGCCTAAAGCACTGATAGGGGGCTGAGTGGCTAAACACGCCTTAATTACTGGAGGGTAGAAGGCTTTCTCCTGGTTCCTTAACTCAGAGGAAGGGTCTACCCAGTAGCGTTAAGGGCCTTGATCTAGGCTTGGAGGCAAAAGTTGTGATAAACAACAGGGAGTTGAGATTTGAGGTGAGCTTTAGTCTCCTTCTACCCTTGGTTGAATGCCGCTTGCTCAACCTTGTTCATCTCCTCCTCCTTCTAACTAAGCTTTTTCTTCAGCTCAGAAAAGGTCGTACGAGCAATTGTGAGCTAGCTCTTTACCTCCCTTAAGTGTACGAGTTGCTCCCCAGCTTGCCTTTCCGAGCTCTCTATAGAAGCTTCAGCGCTCTTCTTGTCCTTGTCATATTCGGCCAGCTTAAGGAGAGAATGTCCTTTAGCTTCTTATTTGTAAGGGCTAGGGACTTTTGCACAGCAAAACGCTTAGACTCCTTTTCTTTCTGATCACAGAATGCCTGGTTAACCCACTCTTCCGCTACATGTGCCTATACATGAATGGTTAGGCGTAAAAGGTGTTAGTAAAGCACACGCAGAATGGACAAGACTGAAATTATGAAGTTTTAGAAATAGAAATGTGAGCCTTACCAAAGCTAAGTCCCTCTTGACGGATAGAAAGAGCTCATGCTTCTTTAAGTTCCTAAGTTTATCCATGTCCTTCTGAAGAAGAAGTGCTTGTTCCACAATGTTGGCCATATAGCCTGCTCTCCCGCCGTCAAAGTCAAGGATTGAAGAGTCTCATGGAGAGGAGAGCCATCCAACTCAAAGACTGCGTTCCAGTTTAGAACCCGAGATTGGCGATCTGGGATGACTTTCGAGCTCTCTACTTCCCTTCTTTGTTGGGCTCAGGTCACCTTTGCCACTTTGGTAGGCTCGGGAGGAGTTCCCTCCTAAATTTTGCCTTCTTCGATAGGGCCTTTACCTCCTTTCCTATCCCTCTTCCTCTTTAATCAGTCGGTTTGGTCTACATGGGGTTAGGAGGAATTGGGGTTAGGGGCCTGGGAACTACGGGGACCTTGGGGGTTGAAGTCCCAACGTGAGATTCTAGCAGGGAAAGTAAGTTGGGCAGTTTCTTCTCTATATCCATCCTTTTAGGCACTTTAATAGCCTCTTGGTCCTCACTGACTAGGGCTGTGGATGGATGTGGGTTAAGTTCTCCCTCCTCGAGCTCGTTTGTACGATAAAAGACCTCAAAGTCCTCATCGTTGATGAAATTCTCAGTGTCCTCCTTTGAAGTATTATCCTCAGAATCTGACTTAGTCTCTTCGTCAAATGATGTGATTTCCTCTACGAAAGGTTGAGGATCCTTGAAGGGGGAAAGCTCCACCAATTGTGTCCCCTTTGAAGGAGGTTTACTTATAAATCCCTTAACGGTCACGTCAACTAGGGCAAGATGAGAGTCTCGGGCCTTGATTACTTGCTTGGATGCTTGGAAGTGATTGGAGATGGGTTTAAAACCCAAAATCTCGTGAACCGCGCAGAGCTGACCGTCCCGATGAAGGAAGATCTCGGATCTCAGAACTCAGTTTAGTAAATTGAAATTCACCAGGCTCTGTCTCTTGGTAGTGGCTTATTTGTCTGAGGAAAAGCAATTAAGAATTCATGTTAGCTTGTGGGCTGGACAAGCTGAAGTTTTAGCAAGCAAAAAGAAAATTATGTATATATCCACGAAAACAAAACAATGAAGTAGTAAATGAATTGTTTGTAGAATTTCCTACGCTAACACAGACTTTTTAAGTGTCCCTATGCCACCCCACCTGGAGTTCCATCCTTGGTAGGATAGTGGAGTCCGTTGTGCCACTCCTCTGAAATGATGAGAAAATCTTTGTCCATGCCTTTATTCGTCTCGGGGAGGCATGAGATTAGATTAACAGTAGGAACCCTAGTTTTTAAGTAATACCCATTGTCAACATTCTTCTGACAACTGTACAACCAATTTACGTCATGGTGGGTAAGGTCTATGCCTAATTTTTCATTTAGTGTGTCTACATAACCTAGTATTCTAAACAAGTTTGGGACACATTGGGTAGGGCACAAACCTAAAAAGATTTAAAAAGTCCCTAATAAATTTTACCCATCAGAATCCTCATGCCCCATTCAATGAAGGCAATCATTGGAATTGCAACGGCTCTGGTAGGCCTCATTTTATGCCACTCACCTACATTGCAATGTTGTATTGACACATTACTAGGAATCCTATAGTACCTCTCAAACTCCTCTCGGTGCTCGGGAGTGTCAACCAAGCCAAAAAATCTACCCATTGGAAAACAGAAGAGGAAAAATCTACTAATATGAAAAAATAAGGGAAGAGTGTTTCTTAACAAAACTTGCACACTTATGAATTCAGGGAAGAGGGACTTCTAGGGCAAGGCAATCAATTAGGGAGAGCGTATTTATGTTCTTCTCTGCTTTTAGGGAGGTGGAATGGAGATAAGAACCTCTCATACCCTTATATATAGTTTTTAAAAAGGGAGTGGCAACCTTCCTGCCCTTTCTGGGGGCGCATTTGGGGCCTTTGGATCACGATCTTACCACAGAACATAGGAGACAACTAGCCCATTACATTTCTTATGAAGCCGTGGATTCTAAAGCATCAAGAAGGGGTCAAAGTCAGCTGAGGGGATGTACACACGTGGGAACCTATTGGCCAATGGGCTATTACCAATGACTCTTATTAGCCAAAACCTCACTTTTCTAGGTCAGGAACGAAAAATTAGGTTCTGGGGGACAATTGTGGGGACGAGGACCCTTAACCTAATTTAATTAGTCAATTATGGCTAATTCTGAGGACACACCTCGGACCTTGGGGACAAGCACCAGTCATATGAGGTACATGGAGTTAAAACACCAAAAGGAAGAGGCAGCAGACTAGGCACGAAACATGAATATGAGGAAAAAAGAGAGGTGTAGAAGCAGTCCCCTCCGCATTAAATGCATGACAACCACTCCTCTGGCTGCATTAATGAGGAAATGACCATGAACAGTGGTGGCACAATTAAGATTATAGGGAAAATCAAGTTAGCGTGGTTTGGATAGGATAGGAACTCAAGGATTGCAATCTGAACTCTCCAAGTGTAAGACTCTGATGAGTTGCCGTTGGATATAAAAGTAAGAGGAAGACGCAGATGGGGAGGGACAGAAGAAAGAGAGAGAGAAAAGAGAAAAGAAAAAAGTCCATCCACTTGTAATCTCTTCCTCAGACCAAACCCAAGGACCAACACTTGTATTTTCTTTTTGAACCAGTTCTTGAATTGTGGATTAATAGAAGTTTGGTTTTCCTTCCCATGTCTATGTCATAACCTTCTCATCCTTGTACGTTGGATATCATAAACAAATTTGACTTCCCATCTCTAAACAAGTTTATTGTGACAGTAAACAGTAAAAATCTTCATTAAGTTAATGAGCTGTATTTTTCACCATTAGACACACACACACACACACACATAATGAAAAACCATTGCATATTTAGAAATACGTAGTCTAAAAAAAGCGTAAGCTAATATCATGTATCATGTATAATTTAAACGGTATAATTGTTATTATTTTTAATTGTATTTGTGTATATGCACGGGGTTACACACTAGTTGGAATAAAGAACAGCTAGTATCTAAATTAAGGTTTGAAAAATTTTATACTACCGATTTAAAATGAATTTATCTTGATTTTTTTCATGAATCAACTTTGAATCATAAAGTGGAGGTATAGGCGAACTAGGATAAGGGAATAGTTCATTTATTTGTGTTTATTTATTTTTCATCATTTGATAATTAATAGATGAAAGATTTGAATTTTAAATGTTTTCATTGAAAATACCAAAAATATTAACCAGTTACAAGACTTTTGGCGGGATAAGGGATAGTTGGCATAGCTTAAGTGATTTAGCTTAACCTCAATTTGACTCAAGTCCCAATAATACTAGCTAGTAGGCATTCTAAGAATCAAATTTGTGTACTTGAGCACTCAAATTTATGACTGGATCATTGTTCAGATCATATGGATGGTCTCTTTTCCCAATAATACTAGCTAGTAGGCATTCTAAGCCTCTGTCATTGGACCACTCACCCTCAATGGTGGTCTTTCTTCTACTTATAGGTTTATCTTATCAACCTTAAAAGTTCTTCTTCCATCATAAACAAATACGGGAAAAATGCTCATATACCCTCTAAACTTTAAACTAATGGTCAAAACACCCCTTAAACTTTTATTTCGGCCAATTTACTCCATAAAATTTATATAACTATCAAATCAACACTTCTGTTAATCTTCCATTAAAATTAAAAACGGAATGCTCACGTGCATCTCATGCAAAAATTTTAAATACCTTGGTAAACTGAATTGGTTGATAAAGACGATCAAACCAAAAGAAACACTGGCCAGCTTACCTTTGACTGCCACCATTGTTACTGCTCTTATGCTTTTTATTTTTTTATTTTTTATTTTTTTGTTTTGCTCTTTGTCTTCCCAATCCTCCATGACCCACAAACAAAGAATGAATAATAATATTGGTGCTAAAAATAAAGAAACAAAATGGGAAAACCCACTTCGTTTCAAATCAAACCAAACCCGTAAGAAATAATGTGAAAATAAAGCATAAATCAAGATGAAGCAGAAATCAAAATGTCAATTTAGTGGACACTATTTGGCAGAGCAATATTGAGGAACATATAGTAAGCACAAGATCTTTAACAAAAACCCAGTATATAGCTAGCAAGAGAAGTCAACCACCAAGTTCGAAATCAACCAAATCCCAAAAAAAATTGTGAACAAACCAATCATTGGGGAAAATTATAGTAAATTGCCACCAAAACCTGAATAAATGCACTTGCGTTGTCTCCCTTTCTCGTAGGTCATGGATATTTGGAAAATAGAGTGTGAAAAATAAAAAGGCATACCAGCGGCTATACGACAACGGTAACAACAGTGTCTTTTTGACGGCAAGGTGGTCAGCGATGATGATTCTTCTTGTTAGATCATCTCTCTTAAGTCTCAACTAAACCCTTGGTTTCTCTCTCCTTTCAACTGGTTTAGCCCTTGATATTTTGGTATTTTCAAAGTTCACGTGAGATGCATGTGAGCATTTTGTTTGTGATTTTAATTGTTAGGATATATGTGGTTCAAGTCTGTGAACATATGTCACTATTTTATGTAATTGGCTTATCCTTAGACAAAACGCACTTTACTTGTAATTGGGTAGATTTAGGATGAGTTTAACACTTCAGTTCAAAGTTAAGTGTTGAAGCCGTCAAAGTCTGTCCAAGAAACAAGCTGGGAAGTACAAGATTTTAAAGCTCGACACATACCTCGACAGATACATCTATCGAGCTTTAAAGGAGCTGTTTTGCCCGAGCCTCGACAGCTATCTCGACACCTCTCGACACCTCTATCTGTCGAGAATTAAAGAAAACAGATTTCCAGGTCTGTTTCAAGTCTAATCCGTGAGTGTGTCTTTGGGACTTCTTTTCTCCTAACCCTAGACATATAAAAGGATTATTTTAAGGGCCGTCAAAGTAGAGATCATAGAAAACAAGTTGCACATTCTTTGAGAACTTGTTGTTCATGCAATTTGTGATCTGACAGACAAAGTTCGTGCCCTAGTTCATCCTTGATGATTTGAAGAACTTTGCAGCCAACTCTCTCTCTCTCTCCATAGTTGGTAATTGAAGTCGCGTACTGGGATCCGCGCATTTGGTTAGTCACGTACTTGGGAGCCGTGCATTAAAAGGAGAAACTGTCACTATAGAACAAGTCCAATTGGGTATTGGGGTAAGAGTTCAACTGTAGGTTGGTGAGGTACTGGGATTCCTTACTTGTAACTGCTTGTTGTGATAATAGTGGAGTTTCGGGAGTGGTGACCTTAAATCACTCGGTGGGGTTTTTGCCGTAAGGGTTTTCCCCATTCGTGAACAAATCACCGTGTTCTTTATTTTCTGCTGCATAACTTAGTTTGGTGATTTGTTTGTGCTGCCACGTGATATTGCATGTTAATTTGATTAATTAAAAACTGGGCTAATTAATTAATCTAAGTTATCACAAGGGGTCAACGCATTTGTGGCTTATCAAGTGGTATCAGAGCAAGCACACTCTGATTAGGGTTTAATCTATTGTGTGTGATCCATTGACCCCTGTTGTCATGGAAACTCTTGATTGTTTTGATTTGCATGATCTTGTGTTGAATGATGATGATGATATTCATGATGCCTATTGCAAGCTTTATAATTTTTGTATGAAATCTCTTGAATGTTCTACAAAATTAAAAGCTAAATTTAAAAAGGTCAAGCTTGAAAAAGATGATTTGATTGTAAAATTGGATGAAGCCACTAATTTGAATGAGAATTTTAAAAATCAAATTTCATCTCAGGTGGACAAAATTAAGAGTTTGGAAGAGCAACTAGTTGAATTTAAAACTGAAGTTGAAAAATTAACTAGTGCCAAACTTGTTGTTGAGCCTAACTCAAAAGAAAAAGATTTTTATATTCCCCCATTCAAAAGGAATAATGAAGAGTTGAAGGCTAATATTGCTAGGATAGACAAAGGTAAACAATCTGATGTTAACGCTGAAGTTTCTAAACCTATGTCTAAAACTCCTCCCAGGTTGAATAAAAATTTTGATTTTGTCCCTACTTGTCATCATTGTCATATTGTTGGTCATATTAGGCCAAATTGTCCTAAGTTGAGGTCTCTGTCAACCTCTAAGATTAGACCTCCTTCTAGGAAGCCGAGTAGCTCTAAAACTGCTCATGTTTGTCACCATTGTGGTGTTTCTGGACACACTCGTCCTAATTGCTTTAAGTTGTATCCTCATAAGCAATTGTCCAAACGGTCACAGGTTTCCTCTCAAGGACCTACACCTTTGTTTGGAGAGTTATTAAAAGCCTTGAGCTTTTTAACTCAATTTCAGGAGAATTTTAATTCTTCTATGTCCTTTAGTAGTCATACTAAGACACGTGCCTTTTCATCTTCACGGCCAAAGACTCGTGCTGTGTGGGTGAGAAAGGAGCCTAAGACTTAATTGTCTTTTCTGTTTGTCCTCTGCTTTAATTCTTTCTATCTAAAGTAGGACTCTCTTTGCTTGATTTCTAATCTGCTTTTGAAATCATGCGTTCATGCATCTGCATTTCTTTTCTTGCTTTCATGCATATGCATCTTTCTTTCATGCATTCATGATGTTTGTCTGTTTTTGTGTGGTTGTTGAGTTTCTATTTTGTTTTGTTTTCAAAATAAAAATAAAAAATTAAAAAATTGAAAAATACAAAAACAGTGTGAGTTAGTGTGCATTAGTTCATGTGAACTTTTGAAATGGCCATTGAAACAGAGTTTTCTAAACTTTGTATCACTTTTAGCTTAGATGAGCATTCTTCTGCACAACTAAGCAAGTGAGCTTTGTAACTCTTTGTTTGTGATAAGTAAGGTTAAGTGATCTCTTCTTCTTAACACTCGTATCACTCTTTTTGACGGGTTGAACTAGAAAATCCTAAGAGAAAGGCATAAATAACCATCTCACCACTGTTACTCGCCAATCATAATATGACATCTGTATGCTTCGGCATAGCAAAAGTGCAATGTCAATGACACCTGTATGCTTCGGCATAGCAAAAGTGCAGTGTCAAAAGCTTAACATAATTGGGTAGTTCTTTTCTTTCTCTTGTATGCCCATGCATGATATGCTTGTTTAAAAAGAAAATATGCAAAGAAATAAAAAGCAAAAAGATTAAAAATGCTTTAAATGTGTGTGAGTTAAAGTGATTTTCTCATATCTCAAATCGTCATAACATTGAGACACATATGCAATCTTGCGATGTTTTCACACACAACACGCAATACTCTTTGCTATTCTTGATACATGTGCAGGTACAATGTGATTTGGCCATCACAAAGTTTACATGCTTTAATGTATGCTCACTAAACTGTCTGGACTTGTTTTTGAAATATAAAATTGGTTAGACTTGTTTAGTGTGTGTGTGCGTGTTTTGAGATACATGTGCATCAAAATTCGTGTTGAGAGATGATTTTGAGAGCTTAATGTGTTGGTTGTATCTTTGGTTGAGTTGCATGCATGATTGCATTCATGTCTGTGTTTTTCTTCTTTTGAAAAACTGCTTTTAAAGGCATCTCGACACCTTCTCGATACCTCTCGATACATAGGCTATCTGTCGAGCTCCTTAGACCTTTTCTTATCGCAGTCTCGACAGATACCTCGACACCTTCTGGATCAATTGAGAAACTTTCTGTTTGCTCGACAGCTTTTCGATAGCTTCTGGATCGATCGAGGTTCCTCCTTATTTATTCTTCTTCCTCGATAGCTGATCTCGATAGCTACATCTGTCCATGTGTAATTCTCGACACATACCCTCGATAGCAGTCTCGACACCTCCCGATAGCAGCATCTGTCGAGATTTAATGGGAAGCTATATATTGGATTTTCGCGATTTTGATTCTCATTTGCTCGATCTCTCTCGCTCGAAACTCACTGTTCTCTCTCAAAAACTTTTCTTTTTCTCTCCAAACCTTCTCCCAAGGCTTTCTCAAGAGTTTCTTTGCGATCTTCATCTCTTGGTAAGCTCTTTATCCCTCTTTTTCATGCATTTCATTGTTTTAAAACCCTAAGTTTTGTGTTTTTGAAAATTTTTGGGAGTTTTCACAATTGTTGGGGTTTTCATGAAATTTTTGGGTTGTTTTTCTAGTTTTGATCTTCAAAACCACATGCATTGTATCACATTAGCATTCTAATTGTATTTTCATGCATTTAGATGTGTGCAACTCTATTGTGTGCTGTTAGGTTTGGATTGGGCTGAGCCCATGATGTTTTTATGTTGCATGTCACATGTTCATGCATTCTCATGCATACGTTCTTTTCATTTCAATATTATTCTGCCAATATTGAACTGTTTGGGATTTTTCTGTGTGTTTTCTTTCTCTCCCCTTCTCTATGGTTGCGTTAGCTGTGTCTATGGCACCTAAGCGTAAGTCCATTCCGTCCCAGAACCCTCTGCGTTCTAAGGGACAGTCTTCTGATTCTACCCCTCTTTCTGTCCGGTTCCGTGATGAGAAAGCCCACAAGGACTTCTCGGAGAACTTTTCTAAACGCGGTGTTCATTCGGACGCCACGTAGTCCTGGCAGACTTTGCCGACACTGACCTTCCCGATGTCATTCACACTCGGGGATGGGAGTCACTGTGTGACGTCCCGGTCATTTGTCCTCTCGTGTTGATTCAGGAGTTTTACTCCAACATCCACGGGATAGATTCTTCAGTACCTTCTTTCTACTCTAGCGTCCGAGGTACGCGCTTCTGTGTCACCCCAGAGCTGGTCTCTGAGGTTCTCCATGTCCCTAGGGTGGATCATCCCGATTACCCTAGCTGTGAGCGTCTCTGGACTGTGTCCAAAGACGAGATGATCTCGGCGTTCTGTGAGCGTCCTACCTCTTGGGGAGATCACATGTACACACCATGTCGACCTTTTGCTAAAGGTCCTCGTTTCCTTAACATGGTGATGACTTTTGTTTTACACCCTCTCTCTCACTATAACTCTATCACCGAGCCTCGCACTCGATTTTTGTTGTCCCTCTTAGAGGATCTTTCTATAGACTTTCCTTCACATTTCATCTTTTGTATTATCGATGTCTATAGAGATACGGCCACCCGTGATAAGCTCATTTTCCCTTCCGCTATCACGAGGATTCTGAGTCGTTTTTCCATCCCTTTCCCCTTGTCCGATCCTTACCGCGTCATGTCCGCCATAGACGCCGCTACCGTAAAACGTAGCGAGGCACAGTTCCGATCGTGACAGACTGACGATGCCACTCCTTCCACCCGTCCGGCCACCTCCAGATCCGCTCGAGCATCTGCTTCTACTTCTTCGAGCGATGTCAGCTTGGGAGACATCATGGCGCAGCTACAGCGCATGGATGCTCACCTAGATACACTCTCCACGGAGTTGTATCAGGTGAACGTTCGTGTTGGTCGCATCGCCAGGCGACAGGCGACCATGGGCAGCTTTGCTGCAGAGGCTTCTCCTCCGCCACCTCATGTGTCGACTAAGACCGAGGCTGATGATGATGGCGATGATGATGATGCTTCCGATGATGATGATGGAGATGCTAGCTCTTCAGATGAGATGTCTACTTGACACTCTACCCTTTGTCACTCGTGACAAAAAGGGGGAGTAGTTTAGTATGAGAGTAGTTATACTTAGGTGGAGTGTTAGCATAGGACATAGGACATTTTTGTTAGGGGGAGTGTGCATTGAGGGATGTAGTGAGGTGATCATATGTATTTTTTTTCTCTCATCTGTATACATTGATCATGTATTGACATACATTGTAGTTATTCTCTTCTTATATATGATGATGTATGTTTCTCTTTCACCTACCTTTCATGTGTTGTTTCTTCTCTATATTTATACACATGTTTCTTTACTTGTATGCAATCTATTATTTCTGTTTCACACAAAGATGCCTTGATGTGTTTTGTTTATAAGTGTTTTAGAAATACAGGTTGTTAAAGTCTTCTTACCATGAACTCTCTTCTTGCAAAGTTTTTCAAGAGTTTGAGTTAGGATAGATTTTACTGTATGTAACAAGTGAATATGAGTTGAGTGATTTATGACTTCTCTCATATCTTCATTTGTATGTTGTGGTTTTGTCACGGATTGCCAAAGGGGGAGATTGTTAGGACATATGTGGTTCAAGTCTGTGAACATATGTCACTATTTTATGTAATTGGCTTATCCTTAGACAAAACGCACTTTACTTGTAATTGGGTAGATTTAGGATGAGTTTAACACTTCAGTTCAAAGTTAAGTGTTGAAGCCGTCAAAGTCTGTCCAAGAAACAAGCTGGGAAGTACAAGATTTTAAAGCTCGACACATACCTCGACAGATACATCTATCGAGCTTTAAAGGAGCTGTTTTGCCCGAGCCTCGACAGCTATCTCGACACCTCTCGACACCTCTATCTGTCGAGAATTAAAGAAAACAGATTTCCAGGTCTGTTTCAAGTCTAATCCGTGAGTGTGTCTTTGGGACTTCTTTTCTCCTAACCCTAGACATATAAAAGGATTATTTTAAGGGCCGTCAAAGTAGAGATCATAGAAAACAAGTTGCACATTCTTTGAGAACTTGTTGTTCATGCAATTTGTGATATGACAGACAAAGTTCGTGCCCTAGTTCATCCTTGATGATTTGAAGAACTTTGCAGCCAACTCTCTCTCTCTCCATAGTTGGTAATTGAAGTCGCGTACTGGGATCCGCGCATTTGGTTAGTCACGTACTTGGGAGCCGTGCATTAAAAGGAGAAACTGTCACTACAGAACAAGTCCAATTGGGTATTGGGGTAAGAGTTCAACTGTAGGTTGGTGAGGTACTGGGATTCCTTACTTGTAATTGCTTGTTGTGATAATAGTGGAGTTTCGGGAGTGGTGACCTTAAATCACCCGGTGGGGTTTTTGCCGTAAGGGTTTTCCCCATTCGTGAACAAATCACCGTGTTCTTTATTTTCCGCTGCATAACTTAGTTTGGTGATTTGTTTGTGCTGCCACGTGATATTGCATGTTAATTTGATTAATTAAAAACTGGGCTAATTAATTAATCTAAGTTATCACAAGGGGTCAATGCGTTTGTGGCCTGTCATTAATGGATATTAACAGAGGTGTTGATTTAATAGTGATGTAGAGTTTATGGAGTAAATTGGCCGAAATACAAGTTTAAGGAGTGTTATGTCCACTAGCTTAAAGTTTAGGGGGGTGTATGAGCATTTTTCTCAACAAATATTCATCATCTGATGAGCTAGCTCCTTAAATTTGGATTACTAATCGTCTTATTTCCTCAACTATTAGTTGTGACTATTTTATTCGTACAACTTTTAAAATCAAATCAATTTCATATATACGTCTTCTCTCTATGTAAATTCTAACATAATTAATAATTAAATTATTATAATTATTTAATCTCACAACTTTCAAAATCAAGTTGATGGAGAACTTTTTAGCTATCTCCATGTCTAGTCTTCGAAAATGGGTTAGTCTTCCAAAATTACCTATTTATCAAAAATGGAAGACTCAATGTAACGAATGCAAATTATCATAACTACTTCAACTAGACGCTCGTCACGCATAGAAGGGGATGGGTAAGCACTTGCAAGCTTAACCTTAACACCCATTTGTCACCCTTATAGATGGATGAGTAAAGATGGGCATACTTAGCCAACATTACAATGCTCGCATCATCAAAAAATCTCCTACATTTACAACTGTTAGGACATATGTATTGTATATTGGCTAATCATTTGACAAAACATACTTTACTTGTAATTGGGTAGATTAAGGATGGTTTAAGTTTTCAAGAAACATGTTGTTCAAGTCAAGAGTTAAAGCCATGCAAACTGTCCAAGAAACAAGTGAGGAAGTGCTGTATTTTAAAGCTCGATAGATAGTATCTATCGAGGTTTAAAAGGTAGTTTTAGCCTAATGCTCTACATTAGCTTGACAAATAACCTATCTATTGAGATTTACGAGAATCAAATTTCTAGATCTGTTTTTTACGCATATCCAAGTTATGTTTGTAGGGTTTCTTTTCTCATAACCCTAGACATATATAAGGATTATTTTAAGGGCCGTCTTAGAGGATGCAACTTGATGCAAAGTGATTATTCATGCATATTATGACCAAAGACTATTTGCCCTAGTTCATCTTTTCATTGAAGAAGCTATTGTGTCTTTGTGCCAAGGGTTTTATAACCAAGGAGTTTCTTGATCTTCATCATTTGGATGAACTGAAGAACTTTACAACCAACATCTTTCTCAAGTTGGTGTATTACTCATGTACTGGGATTTGTACAAAGGAGTAAGCTGCGTATTGGGATCCGCACATCGACTAGTTAGTCATGTACTTGGAGCCATGCATTGAAAGGAGAGATTGTCACTACATTACAAGTCCAATTGTGTATTAGGTTAAGGGTTCAACTGTAAGTTGATATAAGGTACTGGGATTCCTTTACTTATAACCGCTTGTTTTGAAAATAGTGGATTCTCGAGAGTGGTGACCTTAAATTCACCCGGTGGGGTTTTGCCTCAGTAGTTTTCCCCACTCGTAAACAAATCACCCGTGTCAAGTTTATTTTCAATTACATTTAGTTATTTGATGATTTGTTTATGCTACCACGCTTATTGCATGTAATTGAATCTAATTAATTTCACTTGACTAAATTAATTGATTAAGTTACCAAAGGGGTCAATACATTCTTGGCCTATTAACAAAAACCGCCGACAAAGGGATAACTCTCATCTCCTACAAATTAGCAAAGGGATAACTCCCATCTCCTACAATTCAACAAAGGGATCTCCAACAATTCAGCTGAGGGATAACCCCATGTCGTTACAATTCAACTAAGGTGGTCATCCATAAACCCATATATAAACACCAAGGCACCCCAATTTCAAGGTACGCAAAAAATACTATTTGGAAACTACTTCTTCAAAGTTCATTGTGGGTTTCTGACTTAACTTTTGGAGGGTCTTATCCTGGCACCACACCGGTGCTCTATGAAGACATTTCCTTTTTTGCAAGTTCACTACTCTTCATCTTTTACTAAAGATTTTGGGTTTGGATGATAGACCTACTGAAGATATTTAGCATCATCACAAGTCATCTTGTACTTAAGTTTGCTTTAGTGGGAGGGAATTCTTTGAAAAATATTCTACCCACGTACTAGGTTTTTGTAAAACTATTTAATTCATAACCAATAACCAAGAGGGTCATTCCAACACTATGATTGAGAGGCCGTGTCATCAATGATATTCCCGAGGCCATACAATTCCAAATTTCCAATATGATTAATCCTTGTACTACATAAATAGTTACAACTTTTGTCAAAACTATCCTACATGACAGACTAAGGTTGGTTGCCTATTACTTTTACATGAACTCATTGCTCTTTCTCCACTACTCACAGGCTACCACATAAACGATTGTGGCAAAAGTTGTAGTTTTTTTATATGATCCTAGTATTTTTGCTCCAAAATAAACCAATTCGTCCTTCAAGGCTTGATGTGGGGAAGGTACAAGTGTACAACTATAGCTTCATAGTCATCTTACTTGCCACATTGCAGGATAAGTATATGGGGAAACTGAGGGGGAAAACTAGTATAGGGGTGAATTAATGCCTAATGCCTTCGTAACATGCAAGTACGGAACCAAGATTATTGCTTAAGGGGGCCAAAAATTGTTTTATGTGTACAAAACTCTCATTCTTGTGGGGTTGGGAAGAGGTGATGGTATGTAGAATTTCTCCCAATTTTTTTAAGAGATTAATTCTCAAGCTCAAACTTGCAAGTTATGGTTTTGGATGGAAGACACTTGAATTCTCACCAATGTCCACCCTCTAAAATTAAAAGCATGAAAAAATAAAATTGACCATTCAAAAATAAGAAATATACTAAAATTCAAAACTAAATTAATACATGAAAATTAAAA
Organism: Castanopsis chinensis; assembly: GCA_032878915.1. Taxonomy (NCBI): domain Eukaryota; kingdom Viridiplantae; phylum Streptophyta; class Magnoliopsida; order Fagales; family Fagaceae; genus Castanopsis; species Castanopsis chinensis. Next base: position 23,545,788 of record JAVQMG010000122.1, read on the forward strand.
AATAGCACATATTCAATATTTAAATAAATGTAAACAAAAAAAAAGAAAAAAGAAATGAGATGAGATTATTATTTCTTAATTCATTTCTACTCAATCATAAGCCTATCCATGGGTTGGTTCAAGTCGAGTTTGTGCCCAACCTGCAACAACTCAATCAGATCAGGTGGGAAATTGACAGACCCGTAGCCAACTCATAATGGTATCATGTTAGACAGTTCGGGTAAGCCTTTGGGTGGTGGTTAGTTTTGGGAGCAGCAAAAAACCGTCAAAAAAGGGGGAGGAGGAGCAAGATCTTGTTAAACCTGGAGAGATTTCCACCAAATTAGGTGAAGAATTCCCAGGATTTGATAAATTTTTTCAAATCTAATTGTGTTGGTCACCAAAATCCATTGAATCTAGCTGAAAAAGTCGCTAGAATAGGTGGAAATTGCCAAGTTTACCTTCCTTTTCGGTTGGGTCAGGTTGCTCAGGTTTTAGAGGAGGAGACCCACAACCAACCTTTCTAAGTCATTTTTGAAGGTTAGGACCTGAAGCTGACAATCGGAGCAGGTAGTGACAAGGTGGGTACAGTTGGTTCTGTGGGTGGCATGGGCACCCCTAATTTGTAATATATCAAAACGAAATTCAACATTATTTTAAATGTGATAATCATTTATGATTGATTCATTAATAAATGTTGCAGTGATTTCCCTGTTATGATCTTAATGTCCCATATGGATTCAATGTAAGTTTCACTATGTGTTTATTAGCTCTTGGGTCCCCTTCCCTTGCAAGCTAGTTTTCAATGATGAGTTCTACCAATGAGTTTGTAATATTTGGTATTAGAGCCAACCCCCACTCCATTTAACCGGGCGTAGCTCATTGAGTATGTGATTAAATGAGTTGCGGCTTCGTGGTCAAATCTCAAAAGGGGTGACCTAGAGGCTAGATTAAAATTACTGATAGGTGAGTAAAGACACCGAAAGAGAAAGGGCAACCGTCGAGTCTGTGTTGCTAGAGTAAGCCATCGTGGATGTCAGCCGTTGAGCGTGGTGGTATATTTTGATCTTAGTGTCCCACATGGATTAACTGTAAGTTTAACCATGTGTTTATAAGCTTTTGGGCACCCTCCCCTTGCAACCCAGTTTTCAAGGGTGAGTTCTTTCCATGGGTTTGTAACATTCCCTTTCAATGTACATAATTTTTTTTTTTGAAACTAGACTCAAACTTTCAATTAAAGCAACGAGGCATCAAAGTTCATAGAGTCAAGCGCAATTGATGGAACCTCTTCCATCCAAAATAAATAAGAATTTACATGTTGGGCATATCTAGCAAGCACATGTGCCACCTTATTTCCATTTCTCTTAGTACAGCTCACAAAAGTCCACTCTAATGCTCCCATCAGATGCCGAATGTCGCCAACAATATACCCAAGTGCTGACTGGTTGTCCTTGGTTGAAACAATACTCCTCATAGCATTGACACTATCTCCTTCCACTATCAGAGCCGTGAACCCAGTATCCGTTGCAAACTCTATCGCCTTACGACAAGCAAGCAATTTTGCCTCCTTACTACACTGGACTGCCGGACCCTTGGCTGTCATTGTTGCCATAACTTCTCCCCTTGAGTTTCTGATCACAGCACTGAACCTAGAACTGGAGTTATTCATAAAAATTGCCGCGTCGTAATTCAACTTATACACGGCCTGAGGTGGCGATTGCCAATCGGTTTCAGCATTCTGCATCACTTGGCTAGTCACATTGTGCACTGTATCCATTTGTAGCCTCTCCTGTGATCGCTAGAACTCCTTAAGCAATTTAGTAGTGCGCTTATTCAACCATTTCGGTTCTAGAAACTTGCCGCCATGCACCACTCTGTTCTTCTGATTCCAAATCAACCATGCCTGCACCAACATAAGCTCCACCTCTATCTTCTCCAACCAATCCATCAGGTGCTCCAACAAAGCAACAAAATCAAGTTGCCCCATCCCACACTTCTGCAAGGCCCTGGCACTACCATGCCAAATATCCTGAGTTGCTGTACATTCCCATAAAACATAGGTGGTTGATTCTTCAAATCTGGAGCAGAACGGACACAACTCTTCCAATAAGACCCGTCTCTTCTTTAGGTTCCTTCTCGTTAGGAGAATATCATGACATGCTCTCCACCCAAACACCTTGATCTTATTGGGGATACGGAACTTCCATATAGCAGCCCACACCCTATTAACCGTACCACCTGATGAAGATTTAGCCCAATCTTCTTTCCATAGAGACCTGACCACCTTGTAAGCTGACTTTACTGTGAAGCTGCCATCCTTGCTATGCTTCCAATAAACTAAATCAAGAACTTGCCTCCTACTTAGAGGAATATCGCATATAGCTTCCCCCTCTTCCTTATTGAATTTAGACATGATAAAATCTCTTCGCCACATATGGAGTTCTTGATTAATCAAACTTGACACCCATACATCCTCATCATCATCCCTTACCAAAAAGAAAGGCTTGTTTGTGGGGTAATTTGGAATCCACCTATCTCGATAGACATTAATAGAGGATCCATTACCCACACGCCAACAATGTCCAGTTCTTAAAATAGGTATGGCTGCCGCTAAACTTCTCCACACAAATGAACAATTAGGTGACTCTGTGGCCTCAAGAATTGAAGTTCTAGGGAAATACCTTGCTTTAAAACACTGATAGAGAAGAGAATTTGTGCTTTTAACAACCTCTACCCTTGCTTAGCCAACATGGCTTAATTAAAAGATCTAAGGTCCCGAAATCCCACTCCACCATCCTTCTTTGACAAAGTCAATTTATCCCAGCTCTTCCAATGAATTTTCCTTTCATTCCCAACTTGTCCCCACCAAAATCTAGCACATAAAGCATCCAACTCATCATATAATTTGAATGGGAGTTGAAAGACACTCATTGTGTACATCCGTATAGACTGAGCAACCGCCTTAATGAGAACTTCTTTTCTAGCTCTAGCAAGCGTCATCCCCTTCCACCCTTGTAATTTTTTTCACACCCTATCTTTAATGAAAGAAAAAGTATGGTATTTTGCCCTTCCAATTAAAATAGGCAAACCCAAATATGAGTTAAACCGAGATGCTTCCTTCACTCCAAGAATCCCCAATGCCTCCTGTTTCTAGCAGTCAGAGGTGTTATTATTGAAATATACTAAGACTTTTCCAAATTTATGCACTGCCTAGAGGCTTTAGCATAAACTTGAAGAATCTCCACAACAGTTTTAATTTCAGCTAGTGAGGCCCTGCTAAAAATCAATGAATCATTTGCAAAAAGAAGATTAGTAACCTTTGGTGCAGTTCTACAAATAGACACCCCATGCAAAGTCCCTTCAATCTTCGCCCTGGCCAGTAGAGAAGTAAACCCTTCTGTACATAACAAAAACAAGTATGGTGATAAGGGATCCCCCTAACGAATACCCCTAGAAATTAAATAATCTGTTAAAAATTATCTTTTATTTTGTTGCAAAATCTTAGTTTTGACAATATTTATGACTAAAAATGATTGTTTCATAGTTAAAATAAAAAAAATAAAATAGAAATAGTACAACTATTTTATAAAGGAAACAAAATATTAATAATGAAAGTTGAAAATCATATTTATTATCATTATATTTCTAATGGTTTTCTTGGTAAGAAAAAAAAAAGATTACTATTGTCAAGTAAAAAGTTAAGCCAATAAAAAACATAGACAAAAAATAATGAGCACTCATGCAATTATTTAGGTGAACATAAAGCACATCACTCAAAACTTAAAGTCTCAAATTATTAACTTTGGGTCTCAAATATCAAATATATATAAGTTCAGTGATTATTTTATATTTTAGATTTTTACGGTTAGTTTTCAATTTGAATTAACTCATTTTCTATTTGGGGGTCAAATATAATTTTTTTTATTATCTAAACTTATATATATATATATATATATATATATATATATATATATATATGAGATGGGTTTAAGTTATACTTAGTGTAACTCTAAAGAATTACACATTTTTTAAATCATTGGATTTAATTAAATCCAACGGTCAAAAAAAGATTCTCATTAACGTTAATATTCTAATTGATCTCATTTATTATCTCTTATTTAATACATTCTATACTTGTTTCTAAGCCCAAAAAATTTATATTGCTAACTCTTTCTCTCTCCACTGCACGTTCTCTCTCTTTGCAAGTTTTTTCTCTCTATCTCCTCCACCGCTCTTCTACCTCCACGGTCAAGTCCCCAGTAGCAAAAAAAAAAAAAAAAAAGCCACAAATGGTGCAGATTCAATCTATTGTAGACACAAAAATATTAAACAAGCAACAGATTGTAGAATGATTGACAACTCAAATAAACAAACAATGTATCTATTGATAGTTGGCTTAAAGTGCAAAAAGGTGATGAATCATCAAGGCATTTCGTGGAGTACTATGGCAGGCCGGTGTTGTCCGTAGTGTTGTCCATAGCTCTTGTTCTTAAAAGCCACGTGGACGAGTTTTGAACTTTGACGTGGTTAACAGATCGAGTTGATAATGTTGCTTGCTTTCTTTTCTTTTGATTAATTTATCATATCAAAGTGGCAGACAGATCAATGAAAGAGGAAAAAAACAAAACAATGTAAAACGGAAACCACATGTGGTATTGTATTTGTGTTTGGAAAACTTTCAAATCCTTATACAATCCGGAAAATTAAGTGGTCAATGGTTGTTAGAGTTCCCAATTAATATTTTATTTTAATGTTAGAAAATGACTAAACAAGAGTTGTTCTTTTTGAATATTTTTGTGTCTGCAATAGATTGTGCAAATTCAAGCAATAGATTGAATATGCATTATCTGTTGAATCTGCACCATCTATGGCTCTTTTTTTGCTACCAGGGACCGGACCGTGGAGGTAGAAGAGCGGTGGAGGAGGAGAGAGAGAGAGAGAGAGAGAGAGAGAGATCTTCAGTGGAGAAAGAATTAGTCAACTGTATAAATTTATGTATTAAATAAGAGATAATAAATAAGATCAATTAGGATATTAGCATTAATGAATCTTTTTTTGAACGTTGGATCTAATTAAATTTCAATAGTTTAAAAAGAGTTACACACACGAAAACCATTTTCTAAAAATTGTAGTGGGGCCATGGCTTCTCCAAATCCCATAACCGGCAAATACATATTGGGCCTTCCTAGTGTGCCTTTTTCATAACAATCTTTTTATTTTTATTTTTATTAGAAATGTTTCAATACACATGGTCCCCTACAAGAGTCTATATGCTATGTGAACAATGTGGAATCTGTTAGGATATGTGCCCTTAAATCCTATTGTATAATGCCATATATGACATTATGTATGACATTAATGTTGTGATTAATAAAGTTGTTTTATTATTATCTAAAAATAATGGTAACATGAATATTGGAACATTATCATATAGTCCATGAGATGCATAGTATGTAATTTATGTGAAAAGTCGCAGATGATATAAATTACAAGTTCTTTGTAAACACAGAATTTTAGTTCGTAGTCGGTGATGAAATTGGGCATTCATTTGTGAAGACTATAACATATCAACTAAGGTGATTTGTCTTAATCATGGAAATGGAGATTTCTAGTTGGTATGTTGATATGTTTTAAGAGTTTAAACATATTGAACTGGACCGCTGTGAAATTTAATATTCTTCTAACGACTGTCAAATGAATAATAAATCTCACAACTTCTATTTACATAAATTCTTAATCTTGAGAGAATAATAGACTTGATTATGAAGTGTGAGTTGCTTTGATACATTAGGAGTGAGATCTAAAGTAATGATCAAAACCTCAGTATGTTGGGCAGTCACATTTAGTGTCGATGAAACATATATTCTCAAGATGAAATTCATAGTCTTTTAACGGAGATATAAAATATTCTCTTGAGATAAGTTTAATGGGTTTGGTTATTCAAAGAGTTAGGCCTAACTACTTTAGTAAGGAGTTACTAAAGTATATATTTATGGAATTGAATTTCATAAATGTATGATGAATAACTTAAAGAATTAAACCGGGTAATCAAGGAATTAAGATGTAGTAATCTTCAAAGTGACAGTTTACCTTCATGATTTTGTATTATTACGAATATTTTATGAAGGGGTTACATGTACAATAAAGTCTTGAGATATAATTTATAAATAAGGCCTAGAGAGCAACTATTTTCATATAGTGGTATTAGATATAGTTAATGGTAACTTTGAGTTTATTAAGAGTTAATAGAAAAGCCTAAGGCCCATTGGAACTAGTGTCTTATTGGTTCCTTTTGGTCCCACTTCAAGCCACATACTTAAGCCCAATTGGAAAGGCCCAAAAGGATAGCCCAATTAGATAATCAGTTAAATACAAAGGGAGAAACATACAAAATTAAGTAGGAGAGACACTATTGTGAAATGGTGTGTATGTGTGAGAAAGAGCTACTCTCTAATACTCCCTTGGAAACTGATTGAGAGACCACACTTCTTGGGTGTTAGTGGAATTGGAGTGAAGATTAAAAGCGTTCCTAAGTTCTTCTAATCTTTGTTTTGAAATTCACCGCTTCAAGGTACGCTCTTTTGTTCTTAAATTTTGAAATTTACATAGTGAATGTTATTAATTGCGAATGAAGTAGATCCATTAATTTTCTGTTGTGTATATTTTGTATGAGATACAAACCATGTTTTTCCAACAGAATCTTCTAATTTTATGTCTGCTTTAGTGGCTACTGGGAATTCTGTATCTTACTTAACTACCAAAAGAAAACAAAAGGGAATATGAAGTTTGAACTTGTCCTTTACCCTTGTAAAATGATTCCGTGAGTTTAATATTCCATAAAGTTTGGCTGTAACAACTCCCAATAAAATAAATTAATATAGCTTTATATTTTAAAATTTAAGCTATTAGATTACATGATTTTTATGTTTATAATGTGCATGAAAATTTTGTGCCAATTAAATATTATTTACTAAACTTATTTTTTATACATAATTTTATACTACAAAAATTTTAAATTTAAACATTTGATTAATGACATATCTATTGATCTTTAATCTTCTAAAAATTTTGCAAGTATAGAGGATATAAGAAAAAAAAATGTAATCCAATAGTAAATTTGTCAAAATTTATTTCCAATTAAAAGATATTGAATGGAAATGTAACCATTGGCTACAAACAATTATTAGCCAAACTTTATCATTTTTTAAATTTACTATTGGATTACATTTAGCAAAACAATATTTTATATATATATATATATATATAAGAGAGAGAGAGAGAATCTCCAAGTATGGCACTTTTGTATTATAAATTTCTTTTTTTTTTTTAAAAAAAGTCTGGCACTTCTGGATGAGACATTTTAGCTTATAGGATATTAAGAATGAATTACAAGAACCTATATCATGTAATGGTCCATTTAAAGTTTTATTATGGTATTATTCATGAGAGATCCTTCATTAAAATGTTTATTATAGTCCACCAAAAATGAACAATAATGCTATAAACACAATAAATTTTAGAATTTTTTCGCAACTTGTTGCATATTATGATTTGTAATATATTACTTTCACACGTAATCTTTACTGACATTATTTTATTACACACCAATCATAAACTATGATCTAAGTAGTTGTTTGGTTTTGTATTAAGAACTATCAAAGAAGGAATGGTAGGTTATTTACTTAATTTTAGTTTAGGTACATAAAGGTTGAGCGGGATTCAACCAATGAAGTCAGTATCGTTTCGTATCGGTCGGTATAACCAGAATTTTTCGTACCGGTGAACAATCCAGTATTGGTAGACCCTTATTTCATTTCGTTTTAAATACCAAACTATTCCGGTTTGTACCGACCTTTCCGGCGAATTTCGGTCATTCCGGCCGAAAAATGCATTCCGGGCCAGAATGTAATTCCTCTGCAACTTGAAGAGAGAGAGAGAGAGAGAGAGAGAGAGAGAGAGAAGAGAAGGCACAGTAGCTCAAGCACAAGGTGGCCGGACCAGTAGGTGCACCGTTTGATTGAAAAGAAGTAACTTGTAAGAGAGAAACTAATCTGTGAGGGAAAGACAGAAGTAGATCTTAGTGAGATTATGGGCCAGTTTTAAATCTTTTGATGAGAAAAGTAGGCGTGTGAGAGACTAGAGAGAGAATGAAAAAACCATATTTGTGAGGGAGAAGAAATGAAGGACAACGTGGGCTACTGTATAGATAAGATTGAATCTGAAAATGTGTGTGGATGGGAATTAAAGAGAAATGACATAGTAATAAAAAATACATAAATAAACAAAAAAGATAAAGTTGACTAGACAAGACGATGGAGGAAAAATAAAATAAAGATTTTTTGTGTGTATATATATATATATATACGAAGATGTTACTTTCACAATATTCTTACAACAAATCACAGGTGATTAGTTGTTATTGATTCAAATTTAAACCTAACACTAAGATTACTTTTTTGCCCCAACAATAATAACCAGTAAGAACCTGCTAAGTAGGATTTGTTGTAAATATGATGTGAAAATGTTGTAGACATATCATTTCTCATATATATATATATATATATATATATATATAAAATAGCGGTAAACCCAAAACGGTACATCAGTATTGACCGGTATCCGAAATATATCATACCGATAGCCAAACCGATACAGCCTCCAGTACGGTATTGACTTCCTTGGATTCAACTCCCAAATATGTCCCATCTGTTAAGTGAGTCACTAGAGTTAATATGCTAATTGGCTCAAAGGTCACAAATGGTCACCGATACCATAAGGCCATACTGTCAAATTGAGCTACACTTTTTTAAATTCTTTTTCAATGGTTATTTAGGTTGTCCTATCTCTATTATTTTTCACTAAAAAAAATAAAGGTGATTTATAGGCACCTTTGGCGAATGTTTATTTTTAAAAAAAAAGTTAGGATATACTCCATTTATCACTAATTACGTTTTTTTTTTCTACCTATCTCAATAATGCTAAATATATATAGATATATATATTTTGTTTCTTAAAAAAAAAAAAAGCATTATTAAGGCATATCTAAGTGGATATTATGTGGCATCAAATCATTTGTTACACTCCCAGAAGGAAGTAACAAATTGACAACAGAACACCCCATGTAATCACACAAGAAGCTGACAAGAAAAACATCTTTCCTCAATTACCTTAATTAGCTAATTAGATAAAATAAACCCCAACTCACAAAACTTATATAAACTCATGCAAAAATCTCTCTCTCTCTCTCTCTCTCTCTCTCTCTCTCTCTCTCTCTCTCTCTCGTTTCATTTATTCTCTCTCACTTTCTATCTCATTTCTTTTCTCTCTTCTCTCTTTCTTATCCTTCTATGGCCAAAATCTCCATAACTAACCACCTCCAAGATAATCACTTGCATGTGTTAGGCCTATAAGTTTTACTGTTAGCAAATTGTGTTTAAATTGTGTGTCAAGTTGTGAGTTGTTGTAAAGTTGTAATTTTCAACTATTTTGTGTTGGCTTTAATTCCATGCCAATTTTGATTGTAATTTCTTCAATCATATTTCCTTTTATTTATGTGGGTTTTTAATTGTAAGGGATGAGTGTAAGAGAGTGTGAAGACTCAAGCTTAAAAAGATGAACAAGTGGATTTCGCAAGTGCCTCACGAGAAGCTTACCCATGAAAGTGCTACTTTGCTAGGCCAAGAATGTATTGAGCCCTTTGATAAATTAACCAATTGATTAGCCAAGTAAATTGATTAAGTCAATTTAACATGCAATACGTGTGGTAGCACAAACAAATTACCAAATAACTAAATGTAGCGGAAATTAAATTTGACACGGATGATATGTTTACGAATAGGGAAAACCACCGAGGCAAAACCCCACTGGGTAAATTTAAGGTCACCATTCCCAAGAATCCACTATTATCAAAGCAAGCGATTACAAGTAAAGGAATCCTAGTACCTTATACCAACCTACAGCTGAACCCTTACTCCAATACGAAATTGGACTTGCAATGTAGTGACAAGCTCTCCTTTCAATGCACGGCTCCCAGTACGTGACTAACTAATTGATGCGCGGATCCCAATATGCGGCTTACTCACCAACTTCAGAAAGATGTTGCTTGTAAAGTTCTTTAGTTCATCCACACAATGAAGATCAAGAAGCTCATTGGTTACAAAAGCCTATGGCGTACAAACGCATCAGCTTCTTCAAGAGAAAGATGAACTAGGGAAAATTGTCCCGGTCACAATTTGAGTGAATAATCACTTTGCATCACCTTAGACGGCCCTTAAAATAATCCTTATATATGTCTAGGGTTGTGAGAAAAGAAACCCTATACAAATAGCTTGGATATCCATGAAAAACATATCTAGAAATCTGATTTTCGTAAACCTCGATAGATAGGTTATCTATCGAGTATCGGGCTAAAAGCTCCTTTTAAACCTCGATAGATGCAATCTGTTGAGCTATCTATCGAGCTTTAAAATACATCACTTCTTCACTTGTTTCTTGAATAAATTTGCATGGCTTTAACTCTTGACTTGAACACAATATTCCTTGAAGACTTAAACCATCCTAGATATATTCAATTACAAGTAAAGTGCATTTTGTCAAAAGATTGACCAATTCTAAATGACATATATTTATAACAAATTCCATATATGTCCTAACACACATGTAGAGCCCATGAGTAGAAGGTAAAGAGTCATGCCAGCTTGGAGGATTTTGCTAGTATCTCACGGGAAAGGCCTACCCGCGAAATACTCACAAAACATTTTGTTTGGCAAAATGTCATGTTTTGTTTTATCAAGTCTTTACCCAAAAATTGTAGGGAGTACTTTTTAGAGAGAAAACCTTAGAAAATACGCTTGAGAGCTAGAGATTGTTATACCCACAATCATCTACACATTTCCTTGTTGTTTTTCCTTAACTCCTAGCTCTCCATCTCTATATCCTTGAGAGGTTGATAGCCTAAACACTTACCACACCTATTCTAAGTGTCAAGTGAGATTTTGGTGCTGTTGAAAAGTATTGGAAGGAGTCATTCATTGGCAGATGCAATTAGGCTGAATTGCAGGATCTGGAAAGTTAGCGAAGACAAGGTTCCGAGAAGCTAGTTGGTAGCAGGAGCTTGGGGGCTCAAGTACATTGGGTGACTAGGCTTGGAGGGTCTTTTGTTATTCATGTACTCAACTTCATTCTTTAGTGGATCGATTTTGACTTGGAGGGTCGCGGAGAGGTTTTTCACCGAGTTCTTTGATTTCCTCTTCAATAACATGTCTCGGTGTTATCTTGTGTTTGCATCTCTCTTCCCTATCCTTTAAGCTTTTCTTTTATTTTTGATAATGGATGAATATGGATTAGAGTAGTGTTATTGGTTGTTTGCGTTCATTTACTCTTTAGTACTTAGCTTAAGTTAGAGTAAAAGCAATCTAGCCGTAATTTTAATTGAGATTCTAAACAAGTTCTTGTGTTTTCAAACAAATCCGAGCTTTTAATTGGTATCAGAGCAAGTACACTTACCGAATTTCATTATCCTAGTATGATCCTATACCCCAAGTGAGATGGATAGATCTCAATCTCTTAATGCTCCTCCATTCTTTAATGGAGTAATTATGCTTTTTGAAAAGTGTGAATGTGTGCTTTTCTTTCTGCTATTGATGAGATGCTATGAGATTTTGTTGAGAATGGGAATGTAAGACCCACTACCGCCAAATCTAAATAGGATAAGGCTGCTCTTGCCTTGGCAAATGCCAATAGCAAAGCTATTAATGCTATTTTTTGTGGTGTTTCTATTAATGAGTTTCACAATATTTTGCATGTGAAGACCGCCAAGGAGGCGTGGACCATTCTAAGAGAACCTATGAAGGTTCAAATGCTCACTAATCGGTTTGAAGAAATAAAGATGAGCGATGATGAGTCCTTTGATTCCTTTTATGGGAGACTCAATGAGATAATGATTGCCAAGCTTAACCTTGGAGAAAAGATGAAAGATGCCAAGGTGGTGAGGAAGATCTTGATATCCTTACCTGAAAGCTTCCTAGCTAAGGTCACAACCATAAAGGAGAGCAAAGATTTGGATGAGATAAAGATTCAAGAACTTATTGGATCTCTTCAAACCTATGAGCTCGGACTCCCCTCTTACAAGTCCAGCAAATCACTTGCTCTTAAAACTATAAATGAGAGAATGAGTGATTCCTTCAATGAAGATGATGTGGAAAAGGAGCTAGTGTTTCTTGCAAAGAACTTTCAAAAATTCTCATCCTCAAAAAGTGACAAGGAGTTCAAGAAAAAGGATGAGAAAGACTCGTCATCAACTCAAGGAATTGTGTGCTATGAATGTAATGGCCATGGACATCTCAAGAAAGAATGGTCCAAACTGTTTGAGAGGAAAGGGTAAAGTGTTTGCTACTACCCTTAGTGATTCAGAAACTCAAATTTCGATGCAGAAGGAGAATGTGATAGTGAGGGAAACTATACAGCTTTCATGGCAATTACCACAGTTGACTATAGAGATTAATTGAGCAACTTAGTTGATGATCTTGGTGTACATTTCGAAGGTGAGGAAGTTGAAGATTCAGAAGGTGAGGATGTGTGTCTCAACGAAGGTGAGAAGAACCTTCAAGAAGTGTATGATGCGTTACTAGAAGATTATGGCAAATATGCAAAGGTTGCAAACAACATCGTTTAGAATATGAAGAAAATTAAAGAAGAGCATAAGTGCACACTTGTGCAACTTAAGGAGGCAAAGTGTGAAGTTGAAGGGCTGAAGGAAGAATTGGTGAATGCCTATTCAAAAATCAAGTTTCTTGAACTTGAAATTGTTCAAGCAAATGTCAAAGTGTAGTGCATTTCCACCAAGAAACTTGATAGCGTGATTTCTTCTCTTCGAATGACAAGGTCAATCTAGGCTATACTAGTGAAGGAAGCTTAAGCAGCAAACCCATGAAGGAAGTGAGGTTTGTATCGGCCAAAAAATAGAGAAATCTAAAGTGAAGAAGCTCGAGATTAAGACCCCTGTCGTTGCAAACAGAACCATTGGCGCAAAACCATAGGATAAAGGGAAGTCGTTACCCAAAAGTCAAAGGGGACTTCAAGTGAATCATTTTTGTCATCATTGTGGCGTGTGAGGACACACTAGGCCAAATTGCTTCAAGCCTCAAGCACTCAAGAGGGTTGATTCAGTGCGTGGCCAAGACAACTCAAGAAGAATGCTAAAGGGAATTCAAGCTAAAGGAGAAAATGAGGGACACTCATTAGAGATGTTATGGAGATGTTGAAAAACATTTCATCATGTCTTACTAACTTCACCCTGATGTTCGAGAGTTATGTTAGTCGTACCCCTTTATCTAGGGATCTCACCCAAAACACTCGTACAGTGTGGGTAAAGAAGGGTACTCACGCATGATCATTCACTATGCCCATGCATTAATACTTCCAACATATTAGGGTTATAGTTTCATGCATCATGACATATGTAATCTTCCTGTGTCATTACTTCTGATTTTAGCATGTTTCTTTTACAAGTTTTTGTTTGTTGGTTTGTTTTTGTTGATCTTACTTTTTGTGTTTTGTTTTTTAGTGTGTTGAAAAATTCAAAAACCCATAAAAAATGAAAAATATCAAAATGTTTAATCGCTTGTGTTGTGTATATAACATGAGAGTTTGGCCTAATGCATTCGTACTAATGGCTTAATGCATTTACGAGCTTAGCTTTTTTTGTATGCATGCTTTCTAAGCGTGAGCGACATCTATAAATCTACATTTTGATTGTTGTAAATAGATCTTCAATCCTATCATGAATGATTGGTCAATAGTCTTACTTGATCTTGATACATGAGTAGACTTGTGCCTATATATCTCCTCACACATTTTTTCCTTTTTCAAAAGAGCGCTTCAAATGTCAATCTCTAAAAGGTGAAAGAGCTAAAAAAGCCTTGCTTCGAAAACTAGTTTGACTAGGAAAAGGTGGAGCAAATATGTATTAAAATGTATAGTGCCAAAGCCAAAAGCTTATTTGTCAAAAAAAAAAAATACATAAAAAATTCATGGCATCGCGTCTTAGAAATTTGAGTTTGAAAGCTCAAATTTGTGTTAAAACACAAAAGCTTGTTCAGACTCCAAATTTTAAATTACGACTAGATCGCTTTTATTCTTACTTAATCAAAGTGCGAAACAAGAGTAAATGAACCAATAACTACTCTAGTGCATAAACGTGAAAAACAAACAATAAATGTAAAGCACAATAGTAAGGGAAGAGAGATGCAAATACAAGATAACACCAAGACGTGTTATCAAAGAGGAAATCGTAGAACTCAGCGAAAAACCTCTCTACAACCCTTCAAGTCGAAATCGATCTACTAGTGAATAAGTTGTAGTACACGAATAACCAAAGACCCTCCAAGCCTAGTCTACCCAATGTACTTGAGACCTCTAAGCTCCTGCTACCAATGGACTTCTTGGAGTCTTGTCTTCACTAGCTTTTCGGATCCCGCAATTCGCCTGATTTCATCTGCCAAGCCTTACTGGCTTTTTTGGAAAATCCTAAAGCTTCCTGTTAGGACATATGTGTAACTTGTTATGAACATATGTCATTTATAATTGGCTAATCCTTTGACAAAATGCACTTTACTTGTAATTGGGTAGATCTAGGATGGTTTAAGTCTTTAAGCAACATAGTGTTCAAGTCAAGAGTTAAAGCCATGCAAATCTGTTCAAGAAACAAGTGAAGAAGTGCTGTATTTTAAAGCTCAATAAGTAGCTCAACAGATTGTATCTATCAAGGTTTTAAAGGGAATTTTTACCCAATGCTCAACAGCAGCTTGACAAATAACATATCTATCGAGATTTACAAAATTTAGATTTCCAGATCTGTTTTTCAAGCATATCCAAACTATTTGTGTAGGGTTTATTTTCTTACAACCCTAGACATATATAAGGATTATTTTTAAGGGCCGTTAAATGTGATACAACTTGATGCAAAGTGATTGTTCACTTAAATTGTGACCGAAGACAAATTTTCCTAGTTCATCTTTCTCTTGTAGAAGCCGCTGCGTTTGTACGCCGTAGGATTTTGTAAACAAGGAGCTTCTTAATTTTCATCGTGTGGATGAACTAAAAACCTTTATAGCCATCATCTTTCTTAAGTTGGTGTGTTAGTCACGTACTTGGATTTGTACAAAGGAGTAAGCTGCGTACTAGGATTGGTGTGTTAGTCACGTATGGAAAGTTGTGCATTGATAGGAAAGGTTGTCACTACATTGCAAGTGCAATTGTGTATTGGGGTAAAGGTTCAACTATAGGTTAGTATAAGGTACTGGGATTCCTTTACTTGTAACTGCTTGTTTTGATAATAGTGGATTCTCGAGAGTGAGGACCTTAAATTCACCTGGTGGGGTTTTGCCTCAATGGTTTTCTCTATTTGTAAACAAATCACCCGTGACAAATTTAATTTTCACTGCATTTAGTTATATTGTTGATTTGTTTGTGATACCACTCGTATTGCATGTTAAATTGACTTAATTAATTCACTTGGCTAATTAATTGGTTAATTTACCTAAGGGGTCAATACATTCTTGGCCTATCAAGTGGTATCAGAGCAGTCACACTCTGATTAGGGTTAATCTTTACTATGTGATCCATTGACCCCTGTTTGTCATGGATAAAGGACAATCTTTAATTATACCTCATTTATTTGATGGCACTAGCTATGCATACTAGAAAGTATACATGAGAGCTTTTTTATAGTCTTTAGATGAAAAGGTGTGGCAAGCTATGAAGATAGGCTAGACTTAGCAAAAGGAAGCGCCGGCTGATTGGGATGATGCTAAGATCAAAGCAGCAAACTTCAACAGTGGAGCATTGAATCCTGTATTCAGTGCGTTCACAAATAAGGAGTTCAAGAAGATATCCTCTACTAAAACTGCTAAGGAAGCATGGACCAAACTAAAGAAAACCTATGAAGGAACTAAGGCTGTCAATGACTTAAAGCTTTAAAGGCTTACCACAAGCTTTGAAGAGATTAAGATGAAGGAGAATAAGTCATTTGATGAGTTCTATGTCAAGTTGAAGGACATAGTTAACTCTACATTTAATCTTGGGGAAACCATTCCTGAACCCAAGATTGTTAGGACCGTGCTCAAATCTCTTCCACAGAGATTCCATGCCAAGATCACCACCGTTAAGGAATTAAAGGGCATTGACCAAATTCCTTTGACATAGCTGGTTGGGAACTTGCAAACCTATAAATTGGGTTTGTCTAAGATCGAATAATCGAGCAAGAGCAAGAGCATGACACTGAAGGACAAAAGCAGTAACACTGATGTGTCTTCTGATGATGAAGATTATAAGATGAAATCCTATATCATAAGGCAGTTTAAGAAGTTTATGAAGAATGCCAATGCGAAAGGATTTGACAAGGACCGAAAGAAATCCAGTTCTTCATAGTTCAAGATCCAAGATAAAGGGAAGAAGGATGCCTAGGGTGGCGATCAGTACACTGTTCCCTCTGGACCAAAGTGCTTCAGTTGTCAAGGTTTTGGACACATGAAACAAGAATGTCCAACTTATTTCAAGACCATTAGGAAAAGCAAAGCCTTTGTTACTACCTTGAGTGACACTGAGCCTGAGGAAGATTCATATAGTGATAATGAGGGAATCTTGAATGCCTTCTCTACCACAGTGAATCTTATTGAGGGGATTATTGAAGAGATAGATGAAGAAGAGGACTTAGTGGAGTCTAAGTTTGAGAAAATGGATGAATGAGATGACATTCATACAGTCTATGCAAAACTATACAAGGTCTCCAAAAAGCATGAGAAATTGTATAGACTGGCCACCAAGAAGCTAAGTGATGTGGAACTTGATCGAGAAGAGTTTTCCACAAGGTTGATAAACATAATCAGACCATTGGAGCATTATGGTTTGAGAAAAATTTCTTGGCTGAGAGGACCAAAAAGCTTGAAGCAGAGCTGTTTCAAGTTAGAGCACAATTGGAGAGGACTTTTAGTGCAAAGCTTGATGAGATGCTTAGTGTAACACCCCAACCCAACTTTATAGTTAACCTATGTGTTCAAGTTGTTAATTATTATTTGAGTCAATTACTTTCTAAAATTAATATAAGATTATTTAATAAACATATTATTTTACAATGCCATGGAATAAGAATTGTAAAGATTATAAATAATTGAAATAGCCATTTGTATTATAAATATATGCTAAGTACAAGTATGTATAAAACTATATTAAGTGGTAAAGTTATTAGATATATAGTTGTTGGTGTTTAAGGTAAGGGTTAATGTGCAAAGTTATTTTATAGTTTGGGCCTTTATAGAATATAAGTTTGTGAGGGGGTGGAAAGTGAATTTAAAAAAAAAATTGCAAAAGGTGAGTCATCAACTCACTTTTTCCTTAGCAAATACGTGTCCCACCAAGTTAATTTCCCTTGACTTTGGCTGCACCATAAGGTTCAGCCCTTATTCTTCTTTCCCTATTCCTATTTCTTTGTCTTATTTCTTTGTTCTTTCTTTGTACTTGCACGGCAGCACTTCATCTTCTTCTTTGACTTTCTCAAAGCAACTAGAACATCCAATAAGCTATCTCCCTCTCTATTCCCACGGGTCCAAGTAAATCAGATTTCTCACCTCACTTTACTCTCTTTTCTCTTAAGGAAAGAGCTAGAAGCTCTCTTGGGTCTCTCTTCTCAAACCCACGGCTCCTCACCTCAAAAGGAAAATAAAGCTCCATATAATTTCTTTTTCATATGCTCTCAAAGAAACTAGAAAACTCAAAGACTCTCTCAAGCTTTCTACCTCTCATATTTTCGAGTCCAGCCACTAGGAAAGGAAAATCCTTTCATGCAAGAGTGATTCTATTCCTATTTTTTCCCTTAAGAATAAGAAACTTGGTAAGGGTTCTAGCTACTCCCATATTACAATCCATGATTCTTTAAATAATTTTTAGTAATGGTATTGGTGGTCGGTGAAATTAGGAGATCATGAATTTGTAAGTCTATATATATATATATATATATATATATATATGTATATGCTGTTTTAAGAAGCTTTGAAACTGTGTTGATGTTTTGTTGAAGGTAAATTAAGGCTGTTATTAAATGATGGTATATAATTAAGGAAGTAAGATAAAGTTTGGGTGAGTACTTTTGATGTTATTGCTGGGATTTTTGTTGTATGTAGTTTTGCTGTAAATGGTTAAATGATTATATATAAGTGTTTCCTAACATGTCTAATGAATGTATAAAAATTCCCATATGATAATAAGACTATTTGCAATCATTGCATGATAAATTATGTATTAAATTGTATACAGTGAATTTGGTTGCTAGGAGTAGTTGTTATGAATGATAAAACACATATGGTTGTAACGAAAGTGGGGACAGATTTAAGTATGCTGTATTGTATGGTTTTTAGTAAATTATGATTTTATGCTTTGACTCCGAAATTGATATGGTATTTACTAGACATCCATAGGAGTTTCTTAGTAAAATTGCATGAAGTTTGAATGTGAATTGATAGCCCATTTGTATTTTATAAGTGAAGTATATGTTGCTGGAATAAAACAGTGAACAATAAGGGACATGCCTAATTTTGAGGATTTAATTCTAAAGCTAGGATGAATGATTTGAGCTATAATTTAGTATGCTTATTTTTTGATATGTCTGGATCATAGATTAATTTGTGTAACTTGGTTCGATGTTTAGTACTCAAATGGGGGGTTCTAAACCATTCTACCGCTTTTCATGTTGCTGTCTTGCTCAATGTGTTGTATGTTGCCATATGAGTATATATGGTTACATGACTATATTTAAAGGATTTTATGTTTATGAATGCACTATTGCCCTAGTCTCAAAGCACCTTTTGAAATGAAGTTGGCTCTTCTGGATATATGATATAAATATAAGAATGTTAATTTTTCTTTAGTTGGTACATCCTTTGTTGATGTGTACATAATATGTTTTTGGGAACCTCATTGAGGTGGGGTTAGGATTACCTTGGTTATAAGAGATGGGCCTTGAGATAAATGTGTTAATTTATTCTAAGGTATAATTGATAGTAATAAGCTTCGATATTTGGTTTAGGTGTTATCAGTACCCAGGTCTAAACTCCTTCACCTTTAGGCTCTCAGCTCCTCTGCTTTCAGGTAAGGGATAAGTTACATGAACATTTGGTAAGTCATAAGGTTATTTTAAAGTATATTATGCATTAAAATGTTTTTTATTAGAGATATAAAATATAATCATGTTTCAGACAAAGATATGTTTATAAGCTTTCGAAACTTTATGTATATGATTTAAGTATATTGATGCTATTAGTAATTCCACGAACATGATGTTTAAAGAAAAGAATGGAAATGCTATTATTATGAAATGTTATGCAAAATAAGAATTTTTAGTATGATGTATAAGTATGAAATGTTTTCGGGTTATGTCCTCTAGTGATCTGAACTTGGCCATTAGTGGTTAAATTACTGGCTTTCCATGAAAAATGTTATCTGATTGTTCATTAAAAGTGGGACTGGCTCTGTTGTACCTGCCCTTGTTGGTAACGGCCAACTTGTGAAGGATGCAAACCTACCCCCATGGTTGAAGATATGTATTATGATGTGATCTCGGGAATACCTAGCATTGTAAGGAATGTTGGATGCCTAGTACAGTAGTGCTAGAAGCCTCCCAAATAAGTACAGATTTATCAGATGTGAAATAACCAATATGTTATGAACAACTATATTATTTTATTGATCATAAGAGAATGAATTGTTTAAATGCATTATGAAAAGTTAAAAGCTTTCATGAAATGAAGTTTATGATGAAAAGAAAAGCTGTTCTTTAAAGATAAAGAATTTAATGAAAAGGTTTTAGTGTTATCTAAAGATAAAGCTTCTAATGAAAGTGCTAGTTTATGTTAAAAGTCAACAAATATCTATTCTTTATGAAGCGTTTAGTTTACGACTATGAAAGTTATAATATTTTACAAGAAAAAGTTTATAAAGAAAAGTTTTCTTATTCGTCAAGATGTTTCTTGGATAAGACAGAGTTACCAATTATTTGATTTAAGTTAAAATAATTATTTTGTAAGAAGACTATATATATATGTGATTTTAAACAATCAATATTACATTTGGTGACTTTGTAAGAAATAAAAGAAATTCAGCTTGAAAGGTTTTGGTAATATTATTCTAATAAGAAAAAGGAGAACAATATTTTCCTATGAAAAACATATAAGTTATTATTATGAATAGTATAAAGTACTATGCATGAAAAGGTGTTCTCCTATCTAAATAATCGTAAAATAAAATGATTTGATTTAAATGCATTCTTATTAAATTCTTATGTATCTTACCCTTATTGAGCTGTGTAGCTCACTCCTTCCACTCTTTAAACCAACAGGTTTTATTTTGGAGCAGAGGGAACCTTAGTCGAGTTTTGGAAGGAGCAGGTTTTAGTTTTAAAAGTATAGATCCCAAACTAGCAATTTGATGTTTGGTTTTACAATATTGTGTATTTTAGAGTCTAATGAAAGTTGTGTACCTTAAAGTATTAAGAGATGTATTATGTGAAATTCAGAATTTGAATAATTGATGGATTATGTTATTCTTTGAAGTACAATGTAGATGCTCTAAATATCAAATGAAAAGTATCAAGAAGTAAAGAAACAAGAATGAAAAAAGAGAGGGAAAGTTTTGTAAAAGTTTAGTTGGTTCTTGTTAATACCATTTTTAGTTTTCATATTAACGTGTTGGTCATGGTCACAAATCTAGGTATCGAGTTTGGGGCATGACACTTAGCTTTCAGAAATATGCTTCTGATAGAATCGGTTTGGAGTATGATTTCTCTTCTCCTAATATCACTTATTCTAGTACTATAGTATTTGTTTCACCTACTAATATTGTTGATTCTGAAAACAATGATTTTAAAATTATTTTAGCTAGTGAGAACATAGACAAGGGTAAATCTATCTTAGGAGCACCCCTCAACTTAAAAAGAAAGAGACTAAAAACCCTAGGACTAAGAAGGGTAATAACCAAAAGTCTAAAGAAAAGAAGCAGCATCTCTGTCATCACTGTGGAGCTACAGGACATACTCGACCTAATTGCTACAAGTGGTTAGCCACTCATCAAAGCAATAGTATGATCTTATCTGAAAACCATAATCAGTTTCCATCCACTTTTACTCATCTTGGAGATCTTCTTAAAGCCCTCATGTTCCTTTCAAACTTGACTGGTTTCAATTCTTCCCCCTCACTGCCGAGTCAAGGGTTCGCTAAACGGAAAAGTTCTTCCAAGGTGTGGAAGGAAAATGGCTTAAAGTGATTTAGCCACTTTTTCTCTTTCCTTCTCTCTTTGTTTATGCATTTCTTGTGTGTTTTGCTTTCTTATTTCTGAGTCAGACTAGTTTTATGCTATACTTTGATTTAACATGTTTTTGTTTGTTTGTTTTCAATTTTTGCCTTATTTTATGTTTCATAAAAATTAAAAAAAATTGAAAAATCAAAAAAATACAAAAACAGTGTGTGTTTTGTGTACATTGGTACTTGTGTTCCTTGGATGGCTATTGAAATAAAATTTTCTAAACTTTGTATCTTTTATAACTTAGATGAGCATCTCAATACATAACTATGTAAATGAGCTTTGTTGCTCATGTTTGTGATGAGTAAGATTAAGTAATCTCTTGCACTTAGCACTCATATCACTCTTTTTGACGGGAAGGACTAAAAAATCCTAAGAGAAATGCATAAATAATCATCTCACCACTTAAGCCTGTCAATCATGTATAACATCTGTATGCTTCGACATAGCAAAGTTGTGATGTTGTTGATTTAACATAATTAGGTATTTCTTCTCTCTCTTATATGCCTATGCATCATATGCTCAAAAGAAAAATATGCAAATAAAATTCAAAAGAAAAAAGAATCAAAATGCTTTTAATATGGTTACAAGTGTGTTTCTAGGAAATATAGGAGTTATAAGATGTACCTTGAAGGTGATAGTCCCCATCAAGCAATTATGATTGTGTGCGAGTTAAATTAATTTTCTCATATCTCAAATCATTATAACATGAGACACTTATGTAATCTTGCAATGTTTTCACACACAACATGCAAATTTATTTGCTAATTTTGATACATGTTTAGGTACAATGTGATTTGGCCATTACAAGAAATAAATGTGTTAATGTATACTCACTAAACTATCTTGACTTGTATTTGAAATATAAAATTGGTTAGACTTGTTTAGTATGTGTGTGTGTATTTGGCTCAAATGCTTTACATTCTTCTTGTTGAGAGATGTTTTTGAAAGCTTAAAATGTTGTTTGGATCTTTGGTTGAGTAGCTTGCTTGATTGCATTCGTTTCTATGTTTTTCTCCTCCTTGAAAAACTTGTTTTTATTAAGCTTGACAGCTTCTCAACAGCTTTCGATAGATAGTTATCTATTGAGACCCTTGGGCTTCTTTTTCTCAACAAATCTTAACTCATCCTCGATTCATTGAGCTATTTATAATTTGTCTCGATAGCTTCTCGACAGAATCTCGATCCATCAAGAAAGTTTCTGTCTGGCCGATAGCTTCTTGATAGCTGTTCAATCCATCGAGGTTCTTTATCGTCGGTAGATTCTCAAAAGCACCACGACAGATTTATTTGTCATGAATTAGTGCGTGACAGATTCTAGACAGATCTCGATCCATTGAGACGCGTTTTCCATAAATTGATCTAACACGATTTCAGATCTCTTTTTCTTCATTCTTTCTCGACAGAAACCTACCCTTTCACCTCCCAAACACTTTTCTCTCTCTCTAAACCTTAAATTCATTTGATCTTCGGCCTAGAGTGATCTTTTCTTCTCTGGTATAATCTTTCTTTCTCTCATTCTTCATGAATTTCATGCATTTAGATCTAGGTTTTGGGTTTTTGAAAATTTTTTGGGGTTCTTGTGAAAATCTTTGAGTATTTTGTGAAATTTTTGGGTTGGATTTTGCTCAGATGATGTTATATGCTCATGCATTGCATTACATTTGCATTTTCACAATGTTTCATGCATTTAGATGTGTGTTTTATATGTTTGAATCTTGTGTGCTTGTAGGATTGGATTGGACTGAGCCCATGATGTTTTTATTGTTGCACGTCACATGATCATGCATTAATCATGCATACGTAGCTTTTTTTCATTCCTTTTGGTATATCTATTTATTGGTGCTTTTTTGTTTGTCGTTCTCTCTCTCTGATAGTTTGTGCATGGTACTTAAGCGTAAAACTACTCCATCCCAGAATCTTCTTCATTCCAGAGCATCATTATCTAATCCTACTCATTTTCATGTCAGGTTCCATGATGAGAAGGACAAACTGGAGAACTTCTCCAAACGTGGCATTCTTTCGAAACGCCACGTTATCTTATCGGGCTTCTCTGATACTATTTTACCAACTGTTGTTCATAAGAGGGGTTGGCAATCTCTAAATGAGATATTAGTGAGTTGTCCCTCTGTGATCATATAGGAGTTCTACCCCAATATGCGGGGTTTTTCATTCTTCAGTACCTCAGTTTATTACTTTTGTTAGAGGTTCTCGTTTGGTAATTACTCTGGAGCTTATCTCCGAAGTGCTACATGTTCCAAGGGAATTGCATCCTAATTACCCCGGATGTCTACGTCTGAGGACTATGTGCAAAGACAACCTTCTATCTCTCTTTTGTGAGACACCTTCTTCATGGAATGAGCGTCAAAGTACCTCATGCTTAGGCTTTGCAAAAGTTCTAAGGTTCTTGAATATGGTGATGACATTTGTACTATATCTTTTGTCCCTCAATAGTTTTATTACTGAGCCTTGTGCTAGCTTTTTGTTACCCCTCATTAAGGACCTTATTATTGACTTTCCCTCTCATTTCATTCTCTCTCTTATAAATGTCTATAAGGATACAATGACCCATGATAAGCTTATTTTTCCTTCTGTTATCACAAGGATCATTCGCCACTCCTCTATCTCATATCCCGAGTCTAGTCATTTCTCTGTCATGCATGCCATTGACTCTGGTACTGTTCACCAGAGTGAGGCATAACTTCGACTGAAGCGGCCACAGACAGAGACGGCTACCCCTCCATCCACCTTCGCTCATTCCTCTTCCACGGGTGGTGTGACGCTTGATGCAATCATGGCACAACTTGAGCGCATGAATGTTCACCTTGGTACTCTCACTATTGAGTTGTATTAGGTGAACACTCGTGTGGGTCGTATTACACGTTGTCAGGCTCACCTTGGTGGCTTCGTTGCTTTTGTTGGAAAAACTAGTTTTATATCTCATAAAAAACACACAACGGAAGCAACAAACATGAATCTATTTCATTCATGATTGATAATATACACTATGCAAATATCATAATTTAAGAACAAAATAGCATACCTTGGTGTGGAGAAATTTAAAACAAAGATTAGAAGCACTTGGAAATATTTTTAATCTTCACTTCAATTCCACTTTACGCCCAAGAAGTGTGGTCTCTCAATCAGTTTCCAAGGGAGAATGAACGAGTGCCTCACTCTTTCTCTCTCTTTTCTTTTTATCTACGCTTATAAAAAATTCTATATGTTTCTCCCTTTAAAACTAACTGATTATCTAATTAGGCTAGCCTATTGGGCCTTTCCAATTGGGTTTTAGTGTGTGGCTTAGAGTGGGACCAAAAGGGATCAATAAGACACTAGCTCCAATGGGCTTTAGGCTTTTTAGTCAACTCTTGACAAGTCTAAAGTTACCATTAATTATATTTAATACCACTATATAAATATAATTGCACTCTAGACCTTATTAATAAATTATATCTCAAGACTTTATTATACACGCAACCTCTTCATAAAATATTCGTAATAATACAAAGTCATGAACATAGATTGCCACTTTGAAAATTACTATATTTTATCCATGAGTACCCGATTTAATCTTTTAAGGTTATTCATTATATATTTATGAAATCCAATTTCATAAATATATACTTTAGTAACTCCTTACTAAAGTGGTTAGGCCTAACACTCTGAATAACCAAATTCATTAAATGTGTCTCAAAGGAATATTTTATATCTTCGTTAAAAGATTATGAATTCCATTTTGAGAATATATGTTCCATTAACATTAAATGTGGTTGCCTAACATACTGAGGTTTTGACCGTTACTTTAGATCTCACTCCTGATATATCAAAGTAACTTACACCTCATGATCAGGTCCATTATTCTCTCAGAATTAAAAGTTCATGCAAATAAAAGTTGTGAAATTTATTATTCATTTGATAGTCATTAGGAGAATAATAAATCTCACAGCAGTCTAGTTCAATATGTTTTAACTCTTAAAATATATCAACATATCAACTAGAAGTCCCCACTTCCATGATCAAGACAAATCATCTTAGTTGATACATTATAGTCTTCGCAGATGAAATACTCAATTTCATCACCGACTACGAACTATAAATTCTGAATTTACAAAAAACTTGTGACTTATATTTTTTGTGACTAAATCACATAAATCACATACTATGCATCTCATGGACTATATGATAATGTCTCAATATTCATGTTACCATTATTTTAGATAATAATAAAACAACTTTATTTATCATAACATTAAGTCATACATAGCATCATACAATAGTATTTAAGGGTACACTTCCTAACAATCTCCCACTTGCCTTAAAGACTATTGTGCACTAAT
Source organism: Castanopsis chinensis (assembly GCA_032878915.1). Taxonomy (NCBI): domain Eukaryota; kingdom Viridiplantae; phylum Streptophyta; class Magnoliopsida; order Fagales; family Fagaceae; genus Castanopsis; species Castanopsis chinensis. The sequence goes on from JAVQMG010000122.1 coordinate 23,571,452, forward strand.
CTAACTCTCATTCCTTCCAAATGTGACTCGAAAGTCCTTTAAGGCAAGGTTTTGGTAAAAGGATCTGCTAGATTATTTACACTTTCAATCTTTGATACCACAACATCTCCACGAGCAACAATGTCTCAAATGATGTGATACTTCCTCTCAATGTGCTTTCCTTTCTTGTGATTCCTTGGATCTTTGGATTGTGCAACCGCACCACTATTGTCACAAAACAATGTGATAGGAACTTGTTCCATTCTCACAACACCAAGATCAGAAAGGAATTTCTTGTGCCAAATAGCCTCCTTTGCTGCTTCATAAGCAGCAACGTACTCAACTTCCATGGTAGAGTTCGCAATACAAGATTGCTTAACACTTCTCCAACTTATGGCTCCACCTCCCAAGGTGAAAACACATCTTGAAGTGGATTTTCTGAAATCTAGATCCAATTGAAAATCTGAATCTGTATAGCCAATGGGAATCAAATCCTCACTATGGTAAACAAGCATATAATTTCTCGTTCTTTGTAGATACTTGAGAATATGCTTTACAGCTTGCCAATATTTTGGTCCTGGATTTGATTGATATCGGCTGACCATGCCAGTTGAATAACAAATATCTGGTCTAGTACAAAGCATTACATATATGAGACTTCCCACTGTAGAAGCATAAGGAACATGTCTCATCATATTTTCTTCCTATTAAGTCTTAGGCCTTTGGTCATTAGACAGAGGAACTCCATGTCTAAAAGGAAGCAATCCTTTCTTGGAGTTTTGCATGCTTAATCATTCTAGGACCTTATTTATATATCCAGCTTGTGATAAGCCTAGCATCTTATTCTTGCGATCTCGCCAAAGCTTGATCCTTAGAATAAAGTTAGCCTTACCCAAGTCCTTCATTTCAAATTGGCTTGACAACCAAACTTTCATCGATGACATTACCCCTACATCATTCGTAATGAGTGGAATATCATCAACATAAAGTACTAGGAACATTACTACTTTCTCTCGATGTCTTTTGTACACACATGGTTCATCAAGATTTTGTTGAAAACCAAATGACTTGATTCTAAACCAAATGACTTGATTGCTTGATCAAATCTGATATTCCATGACCTAGATGCTTACTTAAGTCCATAAATAGACCTTTTCAACTTACATACCATATGCTCTTGGTTCTTTGCTATAAACCTTCCGATTGCAACATGTGTATCTTTTCTTCAAGATTGCCATTAAGAAATGCAGTCTTGACATCCATTTGCTAAATTTCATAATCATAATGAGCAGTAATAGATAAGAGAATTTTGATGGATTTAAGCATGGCTACTAGCGAAAAAGTTTCATCATAATTAATTCCTTCTTTTTGTGTATACCCTTTCGCCACTAGTCTTACTTTAAAGGTTTCAACCCTTCCATCTATCCCTCTCTTTCGCCATTAGGCACCTTTACAAGATCCTATATATGATTGGAATACATAGAATCCAATTCAGATTTCATAGCTTGGATACAATGATGTGTATCTATATCATTCATGGTTTCATCATAAGTGTAAGGATCCAATTCAGCCTCATCTGATATAGCTTCATAAGTTTCTCCCAAACCTATAAATCTTATAGGATTCTCCCACTACGACGAGGAATCTATATACTAGACATCTCATGAATAATATCTTGTGGTGTATCCAATACAGCCACATCATCCCTAGTTTCATCCATTGGTTGTTCAACTATAGGTTCATCTAATTCAGCCAATACAACTTTACTTTTAGGATTAAAATTATTCACATAATCATCTTCCAAAAACTTGGCATGAGTGCTAACAAACAATTTGTTATCTTTATGATTATAGAATAAATAACCCTTGGTTTCCTTTGAATACCCTAAAAACATGCAAACTTCCATTTTAGATTCCAATTTATTAGACTTCCCTTTCAACACATGTACTGGACATCTCCAAATGTGGAGATATTTCATACTAGGCTTGCCCCCACTTCACAATTCCTTAGGTGTGTTAGGAACAGATTTTGATGGAACTAACTTCAAAATGTGCATGGCAGTTTTTAGTGCATATCCCCAAAAGGAAACTGGTAAAGTTGAATAACTCATCATGAACCTAACCATTTCCAAAAGAGTCCTATTTCTTCTTTCTGCTACACCATTTTGTTGGGGAGTTCTAGGTGTAGTCAATTGGGAGACAATCTCATTTTGAATTAGGTAATCCTTGAATTCCCAAGAAGGTATTCGCCACCTTGATTAAATCGAATGGCCTTTATGCGTTTACCCGATTGCTTTTTAACTTCAGCCCTAAACTTTTTGAACTTTTCAAAGGTTTTGAACTTCCGTCTCATTAGGTACACATAACCATATCTTGAGTAATCATCCGTAAAAGTGATAAAATACTTATAACCTCCCTTTGCTTGGGTTGACATAGGACCACATACATCTGTATGAACTAATTCAAGCAATTTTTGGACTCTTCTACCTTTTGCATTAAAAGGTCATTTAGTCATTCTACCTTCCAAACAAAATTAGTAAATTAGAAATCTATCAAAGTCCATGGGCTGTAAAAGTCCATCTTGGATTAGTCTTTTAATCCTATTTGAATTAATATGACCCAAATGCAAGTGTCATAGATATGCATCACTAGTAGAAGGAAACTTTCTCTTGAATGATTTTACATGAGGGCTACTATCTATTTCAAAATTGTATAATTCATGCTTGTCAGGAGTTAAAATATAAAGACCATCCACAATATTGCCAGAACAGATAAACAGTTTATCCTTCTTTATTACAACATTGTCTTTAAGGATAACACAATATCCATGTTTACCTAAATAAGTTGCAGAAATTAAATTCCTACGAACATTAGGTACATATAAACAATCTTCCAATATTAAAACTCTAGACATAAAGCATAAATTAAACACTTCAACAGCTTCAGCCGAAATCTTGCTCCTATTAGCCAAAGTAAGAAACAGTTATTCTTCATTCAACTTTCTGGTCTCCTAGAACTTCTGCAAATAATTACAGATATGATTAATACAATCTGAATCCACACACCAGGAATCCGTTGAATTTGTACCAAACATATTTTAAGAAGAAATGAACTTTTTATGCCCTTATTCTTGGCAGCCTTGAATGTTGGACAATTCATTTCTTTAGTTTTCTTTCCTTTGTTGGCAACTCCTAAGGCAATTTGTTTACCATCTTTCTTAGTGAAGTCCTTCTTCTTCTTTTTCTTCTTCTTACCCTTGCCTTTTGACTTAGGTTGAGAAGTAGAAGCTTCACCTACATTGGCTTCAACACTAGAAGTACCAAGGATGCCTTCCGCCGCCACTAACTTATTCATTAATTCAGACAAAGAATAAATCTTTTTGTTCATATTATAGTTGAGTCTGAATTTCTTGAATGAATCCGGTAGTAACTGGAGTATCATATCCACTTGGGATTCTCCATTAATGTCGACACCTGAAACTTCTAATGTGTTCAGATTAGCAATCATCCTAAGACAATGCTCCCTCACTGTACTTCCTTCAACCATTTTAGTATTATAAATTTGCTTCATAGTTTCTTGCCTTGCAGTACGACCTTGCTCACTAAGCATTTCCTTCAGACTAAGTATTATGTCCGAAGCAAGTTCTACATCCTGCATTTGATGTTGTAGAACATTTGAGATAGATGCTAGGATATAACACTTGGCCTTCTCATTAGATTTCTGCCAACAATCATATTGCTATTTTTCCTCAAGAGGAGCATCTAATGAAGGAAAGCTAGGACATGGTTGAGTAAGCACATATTTATGCTATTCAGCAGTAAGAACAATGTCCAAATTTCTTTTCCAGTCAACATAGTTGGATCCAATCAGTTTGTTTTGGTTAAGAATAGCAACAAGTGGGCTAAATGATGCCATGATTTAAAACTGAAAAAAAATAAACATGAATATAATAAGAAAACTGGACATTATCAATTTCGCATATAAGCATATAATATGGAATCTTAATAAAACTATAAAATAATATATGCAACGACGACCCAATCCATGTCTATAATTCCTTAGTAGCAAGTTTATTATCCATGGTAACAAAACACCCAATATGTTTATAGTGCCTCTAAGTTGAAACTTATAATACCATGGAGTCATGTGTAGCCATATTTCATCTCCCTTTTATAGTGTTTAAACTTATAATACCATGGAACAAAACACCCTCCTTTGGGATCACGAGGCATATATACCAAGACGAGGTGCTTGTCCACACTACTTTAAACGGGTAAGTTTAATCTTGTAATACTATGAAATAAATACCCTCCTTTGGGATCATGAGGCATACACACCAATACGAGGTGCTTATCCCACACTACTATGAACCGATAATGGAGACCGTGAGATCCAACCCTTGTATCTCTCTCCCACTAGATATTTTAAAATAAAAGTTTTTAAGATCAAGAACCATAATAATACTAGACAGTTTGAAAACATAGTCCTAATCTCATTAGGAATAAATTTCATAATCCTAGCATTAATATATATAAATATATACAACGTAATATAAACCCATATTACATTTAAAAATCCATATTATATTATATATAATATAATATACGGATTAATAAATGTAATATATAATTATTACATTATATATTATTATTATATGTAATCTTATATACGGATCATAAATTGAATTCTTTATATATAACATATAGATTGCATGATTCTTTATATACCACTTGCATGCAAGTTGACCATCAAAACCATATAAATTAAGGCGCATGACAATTATGTCAATTTGCCAAAACATGCAATGAATTCCAACCACTGCAATACAAAATCCAAGAACCAATCCGTAAGATTATTACATAATATAATAATGCAAATGCATGATGGCCAAGCTGTACGTTAATGTCAAGCCATGCAATGACATTCACCAAGCTGTGAAATAAACTCTAAGCCATGCAAGAATACACCAAGCAGTGCATTAACAAAAATAACGCAGATGGCAGTTATTGAATTTCAATAAATGTATCCTTGGCATTGATAAGACACGGCACAGCCAATCTCACTTGCAATATATATATATATATACACACACGGATTCCATGAATATTAAAAAACCATGACACAGCATCATTATTTGATGCAAAAAATTGAAACACAAATAGAACGGTTTTCTTAAATTCTAAAAATTAATCATATGTTATACAATCATGATATGAAAACCTGGCTCTGATACTAATTTTTGGAAAAATTGGTTTTGTATCTCATACAAAACACACAGCGAAAGCAACAAACATGGATCTATTTCATTCATGATTGATAACATACACTATGCAAATATCAGAATTTAAGAACAAGATAGCGTACCTTAGTGTGGAGAAATTCAAAACAAAGATTAGAAGCACTTGGGAACACTTTTAATATTCACTCCAATTCCACTTTAAGCCCAAAAAGTGTGGTCTGTCAATCAGTTTCCAAGGGAGAATGAACGAGTGCCTCACTTTCTCTCTTTTTTCTTTTTCTCTACACTTATAAAAAATTATGTATGTTTCTCCTTTTATAACTAACTGATTATCTAATTAGACTGGCATATTGGACATTTCCAATTGGGCTTTAATGTGTGGTTTAGAGTGAGACCAAAAGGGATCAATAAGATACTAGCTCCAATGGGCCTTGGGCTTTTTCGTCAACTCTTGACAAGTCCAAAGTTACCATTAATTATATTTAATACCACCATATAAATATAATTGCACTCTAGGCCTTTCTAATAAATTATATCTGAAGATTTTATTATACACGCAACCCCTTCATAAAATATTCGTAGTAATACAAAGTCATAAATATAAACTGCCACTTTGAAAATTACTACATCTTATCCTTGAGTACCCGGTTTAATCTTTTAAGGTTATTCATTATATATTTATGAAATCCAATTTCATAAATATATATTTTAGTAACTCCTTACTAAAGTGGTTAGGCCTAGCACTCTGAATAACTAAACTCATTAAACTTATCTCAAGGGAATATTTTATATCTTCGTTAAAAGATTATGAATTCCATTTTGAGAATATATGTTCCATTAACACTAAATGTGGCTGCCCAACATACTGAGGTTTTGACCGTTACTTTAGATCTCACTCTTGATATATCAAAGCAACCTACACTTCATGATCAAATCCATTATTCTCTCAGGATTAAGAATTCATGCAAATAAAAATCGTGAAATTTATTATTCATTTGACAGTTGTTAGGAGAATTATAAATCTCACAGCAGTCCAGTTCAATATATCCTAACTCTTAAAACATATTAACATATCAACTAGAAGTCCCCACTTCCATGATCAAGACAAATCATCTTAGTTGATACGTTATAGTCTTCACAGATAAAATGTTCAATTTCATCACCGACTACGAACTATAAATTCTGAGTTTACAAAGAACTTGTGACTTATATCTTCTATGACTAAATCACATACTATGCATCTCATGGACTATATAATAATGTTCCAATATTCATGTTACTATTATTTTAGATAATAATAAAATAACTTTATTTATCATAACATTAAGTCATACATAATATCATATATAGCATCATACAATAGTATTTAAAGGCACACATCTTAACAGCTTCTCCCTCTCCATCTCCACAAGCTTTAGAGGACGAGGATGAGGATGATGATGATGATGGCTCTAGTGATGATGATGATGATGAGAATGATGAGGATGAGGATGAGGATGCTAACTCTTCTAGTGATGAGTAGATGACTACTTCTAAGTGACTTGCCCTTCGTCATTAGTGAAAAAAAAGGGGAGTAATTTTCGGTATGAGAGTAGTCATGTACTTAAAGGGAGAGTTAGCATCGGACCTTTTTGTTAGGGGAAGTATTTTTTTTTTTAGGGATGTAGTGAGGTTTTATGTATCTTTTCTTTTCTTTCTCTTTTAGATACATTATTTTTTTGTACAGGTCTTGTGACCACTTAGTGATAGCAAACTTTGTATTTATCATTGATATATATATATATATATGATGTTTTTATCACTTTCACCTATCTCTCCATGTGTTGTTTCTTTTATCTTTTTATACACATGTTTCTTATGTATGCAATATTTCACACTAAGATGCCTTGATGAGTTTTGTTTAAAGCGTTTCAGAAATACAGGTTCTCAAAATCTATCATGCCATAAACTCACTTCTTGCAAATTTTTTCAAGAGTTTGTGTTAGGAATAGATTTTATTGTATTCAATAAGTGAGTATGAGTTGAGTGATTTATGATTTCTCTCATATTTCATTTGTTTGTTGTGGTTTTGACACGGATTGACAAAGGAGGAGATTGGTAGGACATATGTGAAACTTGTTATGCACATATGTCAGAATTGACTAATCCTTTGACAAAACGCACTTTACTTGTAACTAGGTAGATTTAGGATTGTTTAAGTTTTCAAGCAACATAGTGTACAAGTTAAGAGTTAAAGCCATGCAAATCTATTCAAGAAACAAATAAAGAAGTGTTGTATTTTAAAACTCGACAGATTGTATCTATCAAGGTTTAAAAGGGAGTTTTAACCCAATGCTCAATAGCAGCTCGACAGGATAACCTATTTATCGAGATTTATGAAATTCAGATTTCTAGATATGTTTTTCATGCATATCCAAGCTATTTATGAAGGGTTCTTTTCTCACAACCCTAGACATATATGAGGATTATTTTTAAGGGCCGTAAGGTGATGCAACTTAATGCAAAGTGATTATTCACTCAAATTATGACCGGAGACAATTTGCCCTAATTCATTTTTATCTTGGAGAAGCTGCTGCATTTGTACGCCGTAGGGTTTTGTAATCAAGGAGTTTCTTGATCTTCATCATGTGGATGAACTGAAGAACTTTGCAACCAACATCCTTTTTAAGTTGTTATGTTAGTAAAGTACTGAGATTCGTGCAAAGGAGTGAGCCGCGTACTGAGATCCACGAATCAATTGGTTAGTTACGTACAAGGAACCGTGCATTAAAAGGAGAGATTGTCACTACATTGCAAGTCCAATTGTGTATAGGGGTAAGGGTTCAACTGTAGGTTGGTATAAGGTACTGGGATTCCTTTACTTATAACCGCTTGTTTTGATAATTATGGATTCTCAGGAGTGGTGACCTTAAATTCGCCCAGTGGGACTTGCCTCGGTGGTTTTTCCCATTCATAAACAAATCACATCTGTCAAATTTAATTTCTGCTGTATTTAATTATTTGGTAATTTGTTTGTGCTACCACGCGTATTGCATGTTAAATTGATTTAATTAATTCACTTGACTAATTAATTGGATAATTTACCTAAAGGGTCAATATATTCTTGGCCTATCACTTCCCAAACTCTAAAACACTCTCTACACTCTGAATAGGTGTGGATTGTGTTTGGGTACAAATCTCCTCTCAAGGTATGATATAGGGAAATGGAATGAGAAGAGGCTACCATGATTTCTCACTAAGGTTTAGCTCTCTCTCTAAAAGATGGGTGTGTTGTGTTGTAGAAAACCTATCTAGGGTTTTTTTCTTTGAATAACCTCTTGCGCTTTTATGGGTAAATATGGTATATATAATAGGGGTGAAGCATAAGAAAGTTACACTTAAAATCCTTTAGGTAGAGAGTTTCGTAGGTATCTCGCAGGTTGGCCCTTCTTGCGAGACACTCGCAAAACTAACAACCTGACATGACTCTTCAGCTTCTAGTATGTGCTTCTCATGTGACTCTTTCAGGGGTAAGCTTCTTGCGAGATACTCGTGAAATCCACTTGTTCATCCAATACTTGCTCGATTCTTCACCAACTTAATACAAAACCCAATACAATAAAATTCCACAAAATATAAGGAACAAAATAAAAGCAAATACAACACTTTTTGTCATGGAATAAAGCCAACATAAAATATATTTGTAAATCACAAATTTATAGAGTTGTATTTGATCAAAAGTGTGAAAAATGAAAGCAAAATGAAAATCTTTCAATTAAATGTAAACACATTGGTGAGGGGTCATATATGTTCATTTCTACAAGTGAGATAATTTACTTGACTTTGTCCTAGTTATGTATGACTTGATTGAATTGATCATTAAAACTTCATATTAGACTATGGACTAGTTCATATTTGATCCACACACACTTCACATAAGTTTAACTTTCAATGAATGCTTATTCCATTTGTGTGATTGTACGTGTTCAAATGTGATGTATATACCCAATTACTTGTTGATCAAACCGAAAAAGATTTTTGAGTATTTTATATGTTTTTTAAAGTGTTTTTATGTATTTTTTGTGTTTAGAGTTTTGTCCAAAATGTATATTTCATGTTTTCTTAAAAAATCTTCTAGAGGCATTTTCGTGAGTAATTCGCGAGTAAAATCTACTAGTGAAATTTGTTATGTGCTTCAGTGGCATTTTTGCAAGTAACTTCGAGGGAAGCTTACCTGCAAAAAGCGTGATTCTGCAGTTTTTAAAGGCAAACAGTGATAGTTTTTCAAACATATTCTCTTTGCCTCCCTCGTGCCTCTTTCAACCCAAAACACCTTTTCTCTCAAAAACTAACCCAAAACTCAAGATCAATCACTCCTAAGACTCGTCTAAGGTATTATTCAACATCATTTTACTCTTGAATCCTTAGATTAAGCCTTAGATTCTAGGATTTCTAGGGTTTCGGTTTATTTTTTAAAGATTTGGAAAAATTTATTCTCTTGCAAAATCTTTTGATTTTCTTGATTGTGCTATATCCCGTTTTGTTTTTTTTTTTTTTTTTTTTTTTTTTTTTTTTTTTTTGTATTTGTGTTGGCCCCAAGTGGCATTTTAACATGTATTTAGGCAAGATTTCTATATGTTCATGCATTGTTTTACATGTTAGTGGTATTTATGCACACTATGTGTTTAATAAAATGCCCAAATGACGTTTTGTTGCTGTTTTAGACTCTGATGAGTATCAAAATTTGGAAAAAAAAACTATATTTTTATGTTCTTAACATGTTTTAAACATTGGTAGTGTTTTTTACACACTTTGCCTCCTGCATGCTTTATCATGCCTTGTTCATGCATCACACATGCACACCACATGCACACCACATGCACATTTTATGCACACACTTGATTACTTGACATGTTTTTGCATTTCACTCATGCTAGATAAGTATTGTTACATGTTTAGCACTTAAAACATGGTCTTGTTTCTTTAGGTTTTATGTTTTATGTTCTTTTTAGGACTTGTTGTTTTAGGCACTAACTTGGAAATAATCAAGTTTGTTTCCCTGTTTGTATTTGTTGCTGTTTGTTCTGTGGCTATTCATCTTTGCAGATGTATCGTCATTCTTCTCGCAAAAAAGAACAAGTGATTGACCTCATGTCGTCCCCTATCTTAAAGAGGACCCGACATTCATCTGATGACTTAGACAACAAGAGATTCAAGACTCTTTTGGACTTTTAGTCATTCACCAACAACTTTGAGAGTGCATTACTATGGTAGAAAGGATTGTTCATTTTGATACCCTGGGATCCACTTTTATCCCTAAGATATTTACGGATAAAGATTGGGCAAACTTGTTTATGAACTTTGAGGATCTCGTTGACGAATTAGTCAAGGAGTTTTACTCGAACGCTTGGTTCACCGGAGATGAACTGAAGTGTTGCGTTCGAGGAAAGGATTTTATCATCACTCTGGACTATCTCGCAAAGATTCTTTACATCAATCGTCCATCGCATGTAGACATTTCACCATATGATGATAGACTTGCTCTAGTGACTGAGATACTTAACATTCTAGGAGCTGATCATGTGGTCTCTGCAAAAGGCACATCCATTGGTATTGGAAAGTTTGAACCGGAATTGAAGACTTTCACATTGATCATGTTTTCCAACCTATATTCACAGACCAACACTGGGTTCATCAATCTTGGAAGAGCACAGTTTTTGTGTGATCTAATCAGAGGAGCTCCAATTGACATTTGTGCTCACATATTTCAAACTATGGGGAATACAGCAGGACGATCAACTGCATGAATGCATCTTCCTTTCTGCAGTCTTTCCATGAAAATCATGGTTCTTAAAGGCATTCGTCCACCAAAAGATGGAACTATCCTACTCCGTCAACGACCAATATCCATGATGTCTCTCCAAATGATCAAGAGTCATTTTTCTATTGAACGAGGAAAGAAAAGTCCCTTCAAAACACCAAAAAGCAACTCCTCTCAACATGCCACTCCTTTTGGACATCGATCAGCTGCTCCTACTATCCCCAGGCATCCCGAGACTGAATTTCCTCACACTTCTGAGTTGCAGTCCACTAGCACTCAGCTGGCACCATCTAGTGGTCATTTCAATAAGTTGACTGCCTTAGTTGTGGGTTTACGTGAGCTTTTTTTTGGTCTTGCTAATGTCATATACTCTACCAAAAACCAAGTTCAGCTTCGTTCAACAACCATTGAGACATAGTTGGATGAGATTCAACGCAAGCTAGAATAGAGCCTTTAGCTATTCGTGCCAAAAAGGGGGAGAGCAACTCATTGTATATTTCTGACTATAGCATATAGTAAGGGGGAAAGCATCACAAGAAAGGAAGTTTGCGTATTGAAAGGGGAATTTTTGTGGGCTCAAAAGAAGGAAGCTTACCTATAGTCACTCACACTTTTGGATAGTCTAACCATTGTTTTGGCTAGTCTAGTTTACTTTAATGTTTTTATAGCTTTTGGATACTATTTACATTGCTTTCATTTAAAGCATTTAAGTACTTTAGTTCAAAAACTTAATTATCTTTAGTACTTTTGTGTATCTTGGTTTATATAGCCATTTTGATGCTTATTGTCTCTATTGCTCTTAGCTTTAGTTTCCTTAATGCATCATACTTGTTGGACATGCAATTGATTTTAGCATTGCGTGTCCGGATGATCATTTACTTGATAAATGTTCGTTGTAGTCATTCCTTAATGACTATCACGTTTAATCATGTTATGCTTCATAGCTTATATCTCTTTTGGTATCTTGATCACATTTTACTTATTACATTATACTTGTCCTTTTATTACTTGCTTTACCATGAGGGTCTAATGCATGTTGTGCAAGTGTTTCAAGTTACAGGTATTGTGTTCCAAGTGATTCAAGCTTCTCGAATTATATGTGAGTGAGTTTTGTCTATGTTCCCAAACTCACGTTTAAGTCTAGAGTCTATTTAGGGGTTTTTTCTCGAAATAGCCAAAGGGGGAGATTGTAAAGTTGTAATTTACAACTATTTGTGTTGGCTTTAATTCCGTGCCAAATTTGATTGTAATTTATTCAATCATATTTCTCTATATTTATGTGGGTTTTTAATTGTAAAGAATAAGTGTGAGAAAATTTGAAGACTCAAGCTTAAAAGGATGAACAAGTGGATTTTGCGAGTACCTTGTGAGAAGCTTACCCACGAAATAGTCACGTGTAGAGCACATGACTGGAAGGTGAAGAGTCATGCCAGCTTGGAAGATTTCGTGAGTGTCTCGCGGGAAAGACCTACTTGCAAAATACTCATGAAACAATTTGTTTGGCAAAATGTCATGTTTTGTTTTACCAAGTTTTTACCCACACTATATATGTCCTCATTATCCAAAACTTGTAGGGAGTGCTTTTCAGAGAGAAAACCCTAGAAAATATACTTGAGAGTTAAAGATTGTTATACCCACAATCATCTATACATTTCCTTGTGGTTTTTCCTCAACTCTTACCTCTCCATCTCCATATCTTTGAGAGGTTGATAATCCAAACACTTACCATACCTATTGTGAGTGTCAAGTAAGATTTTGGTGCTGTTAGGAAGTATTGGAAGAAGCCATTCATTGGCGGATGAAATCAGGTTGAATTGCGGGATCCAAAAAGCAAGAGAAGACAAGGTTCTGAGAAGCCAGTTGGTAGCAAGAGCTTGGAGGGCTCAAGTACATTGGGTAGACTAGGCTTGATGGGTCTGTTGTTATTCATGTACTCCAAATTTATTCTCTAGTGGATCGATTTCGACTTGGAGAGTTGCAAAGAGGTTTTTCGCCGAGTTCTTTGGTTTCTTCTTCGATAACATGTTTCAATGTTATCTTGTATTTGCATCTCTCTTCCCTATCCTTTAAGCTTTTCTTTTATTGTTGATAATGGATGAATATGGCTTAGGGTAATGTTATCGATTGTTTGTACTCATTTACTCTTATTCCGCACTTAGCTTAAGTTAGAGTAAAAGCAATGTAGCTGTAATTTTAATTGAGGGTCTAAACAAGCTCTAGTGTTTTCACACAAATCCGAGCTTTCAGTTGTTTTGTGTCTTAGAGTAGCTGTGATTGAAGATTAAGTAGAAAACACAAAAACTGCTCCAGAAAAGTGAAGTTTTAGTGACCTTGATACTAGTAGCTTGATAGTAGTTGATAGCAATCTCAACTCCAACCTCAATTCTATATGATCGGTCGAACCTTGAAGGTGAAGTTTCCATTTCCTTGACTCCATCTCGATCGATCGAGCAACTTTACTCCACCTTGATAAGGTGAAACTGTGCAAATTAACAAAAATCAGTAATACGAAATGCACAATAAATTGTTTGTCTTAAACTCAATTCAATCCCTACTTGTTAGGATATAAAAGGGACACCACAATTCTTCCCATGGAAGGTTTTTTGAAGGAGAGAAAGCTTGGTCTGTGTGGTTAGGGTTTTATAGCCAAGTTTCTCTCAATTTCATCGTATCAAAGAATTTCAAGTAGATCTAAAAATCATTTGGTGAAGAAGCTAAAGACACAGTGCCTATCATAGGCTTGCTGCGAAAAAAAAGCCCTTGGGTTCTTGAAGTTGTATGGAGGTTCGGATCATGATCATGAGTTTATCATCTATTGAGGCAATTCATATAATTGAAGAGTGTAGACATTTTGGTTTAGTGAAAGGTTTTCTTTGTAAGTTGCCTATAGATTGGTAGAGTCTAGGAAAAAGTTTTTTCTTGACGATAAAACTACTCTTATCATGATGAATTTGCCTCAATGGGAAGGCTTCTTCCCCAATGATTTTACTTTGGAACAGTTGTTCCCATTACTGTTTGTCTTGTTGGAACAATATTGATCATATTCACATCAATCTAACTCAATTCATAATTGATGTTGTGAGAGGCTGCGAAAATTTGTGGCACTCTCAAAAAAGAGATTTTAGTGCCTTTTCAGTGCACTTCTCTTTTTGGGTAAGTGGCGTGAAGTTGTCACTTATTTTTTATACAAAAAAATAAGAAAAAATAAATACAAAATTACATAATCAAAATGCTTCATTGTCATTGATTGAATAAAAATAAAACAAGCTTGATAAATTGAATCTTACAAGACTTTGAGTCTTAGTTACAATCTATGCATACAAAAAATAAGAAAAAATAAATACAAAATTATATGATCAAAATGCTTCATTGTCATTGATTGAATAAAAATAAATACAAGCTTGATAAATTGAATCTTACAAGGCTTTGAGTCCTAGTTAGAATCTATGCAAAAGAATACATAGCTTTTTGTCCTAGTTACAATCTACCCAAAAATAAAAAGAAAGACAAAGCACATATCTACCTATCCAAAAGAACTAAGTTCAAGGTCTAAATTACGAAATGGAAAGGTGTTAGGCACCCATTCTACTCAGACAAAGTCTGGTCTTCTAGACTCTAATGACCTATGTACCCTTTTTGCATGATGTGAATGATATGTTGAATATACATGACACACTTATCCAAAATTAACTCACATAAATCTATCTTATGAATGTATCCTTTTTCTTAAAAAAAAATTCAAATTTGTTTTTGTGAATTACAAAAAATTGATTCATTAAAAAGAAACCAAATCTATTTTTGTGAATTAAAAAAATTAATTTGATTTATTAAAAAGAAACCAAATCTATTTTGTGTAAATAAAAAAAATTTGAAAAGAAAATCAAATTTGTTTTTGTGTAAATAGAAAAAAAAAATTGTAGAGAAAATCAGATTTGTTTTTTGTGTAAATAGAAAGAACAAGGTTTTTGCTAAAAATATCAGATCTGTTTTGGAACAAAGTTAAAAATGGTGATTTTTATTAGGAAAAAATCAGATATGTTTTGTGAATAAAGTTAAAAATGGTGCTTTTTATTAGGAAAAATCAAATCTGTTTTGTAAAAAAGAAAATCTAGATTTGTAGAGAAAAAAAAAATCAGATCTGTTTTATTTTTATGAATAAAATAAGAAAAAGACTTTTTTTTAGAAGATGAACTACAGTCATGCGATAAATCTATTATACATGCATCAATAAAAAATCATCTCAACTTTTAATTTCTTCTTTTGAACTTCAACATCTGCAATTTTGTGACAAAGAAAATTTTCTCAAAAAAAAAAATCAAATTTGTATTTAATGAAAATACAGATTCGTTTTGTGTGCTTAAAAAATCAGGTCTATATTTAATGAAAATACATATCAGTTTTGTGTGTTTTAAAAAAATCAGATTTGTATTTAATAAAAATACAGATAAGTTTTGTGTGTTAAAAAATCAGAACTGTATTTAATGAAAATAAAGATCAGCTTTGTGTATTTAAAAAATCAAATTTAAAAAATTCAGATCAGCTTTTAGTTTAAAAAAATATCTTTATTAATTAGCAGATTTTGAGATTCAAAAGAAAGATTACAACAAACAAAAGAATCATCTAAGGACATATTTAAAGGAAAATTTCAAACCAAACATGGCAATTACATCAAGAATCAAAAATAATAAAAACAAACCTATTCATGCATCATCAAACAAGATTAATAGAAAGGAACAGAAAAAGAAAAGGAAAAAAAAATATATAAACTACCTCTTGCATGAGCATGCTTTTCTTAGTGAAGGAATATTTTAAGGGTCAAAGAAATTTATTCAACTCTTTGAAACCTACAATATTTTGCTTACAGAAAAGAAATCCCTAAGGTAAAAGCCTCCAAAATGTCTTAAATGTAACAGGGAAAAGAAAAGAAGAGAAGGGCCAGAAAGAGGGGGGGTCAAAATGCGTGAAAAAGTGTGTTGAATTTTGAGAGGCATCCTCTATTTATAGAGGCTGGAATCTTCAAAAAATTAGCTGAATGATTAGAATACTAACTAGGACGTGTCCTTATCTCTAAAAAATCGAAATGGATTAGATTTATCTCAATTTAGGTGCCCTCGGGCTATGGCCCACATTTGTGCCAATCGGCACTCCAAGAGTGCCGAATGGCCCTCTTGGGTGCCGGTCCCATGTTTGAGTTCTAGTCCATATTGGACTCCTTTTAGGGGGGTTTTTTATGAGTCGGGACTTGTAGTTAGACGCATTTTTAATCCATATTCTAAAAGTTAGACTCCTTTTTTGATGATTTAGGTCTTTACAACAGTGATTATCTTGTAGACAAACACTCCAAAAGTCTTAATTATCCACAATTTTGTTGCTATCTGATTATCCTCTTTACTCCCATGCAAGTAAGCCCATTTTTAACACTAATAACCAATCACAAAATTATTTAATTAATTTTAATTGTCTAGCCAATGAAAATTAATTTAAATTAATTATGTGTGGTTGGTTCCACCAAAACAAAATGCATATTGACCATGCAATCTTGATCATGCGATATCTCTCAATCCAATGGTCCGATTTGAAAATTGGGCATACCATCATGACCATTTGAATCTCAAGATCATTTTTATGATATGCAATGAATGAATTAATGTATGTAATGTAATCATGAATTTTGGATATGTGAGTGGCCATTCTAGTCATATTCCTTGATTAAAATATAGGTGCAAAATCGAGTGTCGACATGTTTAATTTATTGCTTGGCTTAATATTGGTAACACACATAATAAGTAAAATTGTGGGTCTAAATTTCCTAACATCATGTTCAATCATAAGTTCTCCCCTCACCAACAAAGCTCTTCTCTCCTTAGACTATCTGTGAATTTAGTTATCTCTTACACCTCTTCTTTGATTTCAAACTTTCTCCCTCTATTTCTCTCTTCAATTTTTCAACCTCCATATTTTGCACTACTAAAAACATGCTTTATAGCCACGTTGTTTTTAGCCTCATTTAGAAAAAACGCAGCTATAGCTAACCTATAGCCGCATTTTTAAGAAACATAACTTAAACTACTAACTCATAGGTTGTAGACTTATAGCTGCGTTTTGTAAACATGGCTAAAATAACTCCTATAGCTGCATTTTAAAAACATGGCTATAGGTTAAAGACCTATTCTGACACCTTTGAAAATGTAGCTATAGCCCTGTCAATCTATTGCCACGGTGTATAGGCCATACTTAAAAAAAAAAACGCAGCTATAGGACAAATGGACCGATACTCACGTTTCTAGGAGCTATAGTCATGTTTTTAAAAATGCAGTTGTAGAACATTTTTTTTGTAGTGTATTGCCATGGATGTTGCCACCTTGGGATAGCACTTGGAGAATCGGATTGAGGATGGAGTTTGATTCTTGGCAAGGTTTTTGACCATAAGGTAGAATATGACCAAGGGCCAAAGTTGGGGTTTATTTTTCTTCAATTTGGGCAAGTGATGAATTGATTTTTTTTTTTTTTTTTTCTTTTTTGGTCAATCTAGTACTTTCTAGTTATGCACGTGACCCATCATTTGGTGACATTTTTACCCTCAGCTTTGTCTTTTTTACTTTTTTAAATTTGAATTACTCCATGCTAGATTATCTAATGCTAAAGATACCCCACCTCAGTTTTCATTAGTACACGTAGGATTCAATTTAATAAGGAGGGACTAAAGGATATAAATTAGAAAATTTTCAAAAGTTTAAGGATGTAAAAAAATTATATGCAATTTAGGGATAAAAACAATATTTTAGCCAAAAAAAATCCTATATTTTGCAAGAAGTGCCATTGACAAAGGTTATTTAGGGAAGTGTAAAAACTAATTCTAAGCTATATATATATACACATATATAAAGTCAAAACTCAGAGAAAATTCAATTAGATTTTCAATTTTGCACCACGTGTTCCATCTAATTTTTAATTTTTGTATCAAGTAAATTATTGAGTGTAAAAATCGAAAAATCTAAATCCAATTAGATTCTAAATTGCATTTCAATTAGAGTCCAATTTTGCATCACATGTCTATATAATTTTTAAATTTTTATGGCAATTGAATTGTTGGGTACAAAAACCGAAAATTCTAAATCCAATTAAATTCTAAATTACATGTGTGCGTGTATATATATATATATATATGTAATGGTTTCTCATTTCTAAAATATATAAAATGAGAAACCATTACATATTTTAGAAATGTATGGTTTAAAAAAGTTGTAGGCTAATACCTTGTATAATTTGAACCGTGTAATTGTGATTGTTTTTTATTATATTTGTGCATATGAACCAAGTTACACACTAGTTTTGATAATAGACGAGAGAAAGCTATAAACAAAGAACATGAAACATTTTTTTTTTTTGTTTTTGTTAAGGATGAAGAGAGTATTATTAATATGTACCTCGTGTAAAAGTTCACGAAAATCTCCCTCACCAACTAACGCAACCAGAGGTGTTAGATTACATAATTAAATACAGTATTGTCTAAAAACTTAAACTTTTGAAACAATATTTAATTTATCATGATATTAGAGCATGAGGTTGTGAATTTAAACCCTATTTCCACTTTACCTCCAATTTAGAAAATTCCCACATGTTAGGCTAAGGGCAGTTTAGGCCAACACATGAAGGGAAAGTGTTAAATTGAGTTATCAAATTCACTATTTCTTAGCAATTTCAGCTTTTAGGACAATAGGCATCGAAGCATGAGGTTTTGGGTTAAACCCTTATCTCCACTTTATCTTCCATAAAAAAAATTCTCACATGTTGAGTCCCACACGTGAAGAGGGAGTGTTAGATTAAATGATTAATATACCATTACCTAATAGCTTAAGGACAAAGTTTAGCTATGACTCCCATTGAAAATATTAACATGACTACATATTTTGAAAATCTAATCATTAGATTATATGTTTTTTATGTTCTTAATATGTATGTTAAATTTCATGTCAATTGGATGATATTTACTGTTCAATCCATAAACTTGTTATTGAAGTATAATTTTAAACTACAGAAACTTGAAATTTAAACATTTGATTGATTACATAACAATTGATTTTTTATTTTTTGTAAATTTTGCAAGCATGAAGGATGACAAGAAAATGTAATCCAATGGTGGATTTGACAAAATTCACATCCAATAAAAAGATATTGAATAGAGTTGTGGCCATTAGTTATAGAGTATATAGTTTGTAATCAAACTTTGTACGTAGCTTAAGGAGTTAAGAAAAATTGAATATTTGGTTGGGTGTTGGGTTTACTAAAATTCACTAGAGTAAACCCGACCCAACCGACTTTAATATATGCGTGTGTGTCTTACACGTCTTGTTTTTATTAGTTGCAATCTTATTCTCACATATGGAGGATTCTCATTGCATCACCCAACTGTCTCTCTCTCCCTAGGCCTAGTCCACTAAAGAAAGGACCCCACTCCTATTGAATGCTTCGACTTCCTCCAATTTTAATTGTGGTATTTATTTGATTTTTAAATGCCACATGTCTCATATCTAAATAAAAAAAATTGAAAATTGGAGGATTTAGTGGGAGGGGATCTCATCCCATCTTTTTTAAGCTTTGAGTTATATATCACCTTGAACATCTTTGACATAGGAGAAATTGACTAGGCAAAAGTCACAAACCACCCTTATCTTAATCACCAAGGCTAAGGGAAGATTGCAAGCATGGTTGTCAAAATCACAATCTGGAGTGTAGGATCGCAAGATTTTACGATCCCACCTCACCAAAACATTTAGGATCGCACTAGGATTGTATGGGATCCTACCGATCCTACTAAAAACATAAATTTTTGTTTTTTTTTTTTTTTTGTTTTGGGATAATTTTTTTTTTTTTTTGATGAAGCTTTAATGGTTTTTTCATGTTATGATGGTATGAATTTTTATTTTATTTTTATAAAATTATGTTAACCTAAGCAAATGTTTTTTAGTTTCTAGTTCACTTGTAAGCAAAATGAAGGAATGCTTCTAAATGAAGAATTTGATGTTGGCTTTACTGCTTCTTAAGCTATAATGTTGTTAAATTTGTTTGATCAATATACTCATTTGTGTTATAATATTACTAAAATTTTTTTATATATATAATATTATCAATTATTCTTGTATTTGTATATTGATTGCTTGATTTTTTTTGTAGCATGCTCTTTAATTGTTGCTGAGTGGTATAACTTGAATAGTTGAGTGTAAAATTGTATCTTGATATCTTTTATAGCTCTAGTATATAAATATATAAGGTCTACATAGATGATGAAATGGATGATAATGATGATTAGGAATTTAGGACGGTAGTTACAAGAATCGTAGAATGAGAATAATTAAATGTCCACTTCACCATATTCATTTCATATTGGAATTCGCTACATTCCATTTGCTAACTTATTTTGGATTTCAAACTTGGAACTTAGAATTTAGAAAATATTTTCCATATGTTTTGATAAATATTTTGGTATTTGGTTGCTAATTAAATATTTATTGAACTTTTTAGATACATTGGATCAAAACTTAAATATATTTGTTTCGTTAGTATAAATTTAGCGATGTATGACATGCAAATTACATCATATGATGCAAATCTTAATTTTTTTTATGGATGAATTTATAATTTACGTGATCATTCAACATACAAAGTCATCATCAATGTGTTTTTTGCTTTAAATATGAAAAAATGTAAGATCTTACGATTTACGATCCGATCCTACGATCTACGACCCCACCTACCTTTAACAATCCTACGTAGGATCTTGATTTTGACAATCTTGATTGTGGGTAAACATTGTTGTCAACATCAAGGATTCACCTCTTATTCCCCATTGACATCCTTGTCAACAAGGATGGAGCCAAAACTTAGAGTTAGGGGGGCTTTGATGTTGGTTGTGTTTAGTGACAAGAATTTAAAGGGTTAGGTTGTTTGTTTGGGTAAAATTGGTTAACTAGGCTTAATTTTTAGTTTTGATGTTGGTAAATTTTGTTCTAATTTTTTGGGGCTTTTATATATATATATATATATATATATATATATATAGTTTTAGATTTTAGATCTATATATTTTTTTAATGGTCTTTAAAATGAAGACACTACTAGAGCTACAAATTTTTTAACAAATTGCAGATATGATGAGTGGTTATTAGTAGTTTTTTAACATGTAATTTTATGGTTAAACTATCAATATTAATAAATTTTTTTAAGGGTAAGAAATGTAATTTTATAAAACAAAATTGCAAAAATTAGTACCTCTATATATAATAATATTTTTTTAAAAATATTGGGGGGGGGGGGGGGGGAATGCCATCCATGCTTGTCTATTTCTGTATACAATTTACATGTTGGTTTATAAGGATTTGTGATCCCCCTACTTGTGTTCTACACTTTGTTTGGAAATTCATAAAGTAATGATAGAGAGGGAAATGAGTAAACTATAAACAAATATAAAAGAATAGAACGAAATGAAATGTATTTAAGTAATGGAAAAATAATGAATGGAAAGGAATAAAGTGGTATTAAGAGTCTATTTGGATACCGCTTATTGCTGAAAACACTGTAGTAAAATAATTTTTAAATGTGTGAATAGTGCCATGTGATCCCATTTTAACTAAACATTTGCTGAAATCTGTATTTGCAAGTCTCGTGAACAGTGCACTGAACCCACAGAAAAAAATGCCAAACGTAGACTCTTTCATTTTTCAGTGCAATCCAAACTCAACCTAAGTAATCTTTTTTGGATGACTTAAAATAATGTATTGGAATTATAAAAATGAATGAAATGTAAGTAACTTTATTTGAAAGTAATATTATAAGGAATGGAATAAAATCATTAATAATAAAATCACTATTATATCCCTATTTTAAAATAAAATGTTGAATATATGGAGGTATTTTAATATTTTTAATGAAAATTTCATTAAATCTAATTTCATTCCCTTATATTCCTCCCAATTCTAGAAAATGAAAATGTGAGGTTTTAAGAGAGAAAAGAGGAGTGAATATTCATTCCTATCCATTTTATTCTTTCCAACTTAAACTACCAAATATGGGAATGATCTTTCCATTAGATTTCTTCTATTAAAGCTTCCAAATAAGAGAATGGAAGGAATATTATAAGATTATTCTCTTCCTTCTGTTCCCTCCTCCAAAAAAAAAAAAAAAAAAGTAGTAGTTTACACATCCTACTTTTAAGTAATCAATTGAATCTAAATTAAGAGATGGTTTTTATTTCTTGAGGACGACTCATTCTTTTCTTTCTACCAAGTAGATTAAAAAATCACCTATAAACTAAATCCATAAATCACATCCAATGTTCTAAATCTATAAAACAGATCCACTAAATAGCAAAAAAAAAAAACTTATATTTGATTGATTTGTCAATTGACAATGAGTCCAAATAGGGACAGCCCAACATTATATGGGGCTTAAGGTGAAAAATTTATGCGAGGCTTTTAATATGTAAATATTTATTAAGTAAAATTATTTAATACTAATCAAATCAAAGTTAATTTGATACATTAAATACATAATTTGATGAATAATACCAACTAAACTAATGTTAATTTTATATAGAAAACTAAATATCATAGTTGAACCATAAATATTAATAAAAATATATTACGATTAAAAAAATACTTTATTTTGGATATACAACAATACATAGTTAAGTAAAGTTAAAATCTAATTTTTAATTTTATATCTTCTTTTTAAGAGAGGGATATATATATATATATATATATATATATATATATATATATTATTTAGTGTGCGACTAATGTCAGTTTAGAAAAATAAAAGTATCAAACTATTAGGGGAAATTAATCTATAATTGATGATTTTGCACATTTGCAACATTTTTTTTTAAACATTTTAGAGTTTCAATTGGGTAAGGGTTCTATTGGTCTTGTACATTGAGAGTTTTAATAGAAATAAAAATGAAAAATACACTTCAAACACTATAAAATGTTTACAATATGACATGGCATTGACTCTCATTGATGAAATTCATCAATCTAACCAATGAATGTTAAATCACCTTTTTGTGATTAGTAACATGATAATTTGTAAGCCAATAGTATAATTTGTAGTATTTTTTTTTTTTTGTTGCGTGGGGCCTTAGGCCTAGGCTAATTTGCCTAGGCCTTGGGTCGGCCCTAAGTCCAAAACCCTTTCACTCAATATGATTGATTTGAGTGATAGGTTTATACTTATATTTAAATCTGACATGTGATCACCCCTAAATTATTAGTTTGGTTGTTAAAATATGTGGTTGAGTTAAATTTTATGGTTAAACTATCAATTGTATTTTTTTTTCCTTAAAATTTTGAGGACGTTATATTTTTACCGATACCGATAATTCGATAATTGCTATTAAAATTAACTACCAAAATTGTATAAATAATGTCTATTTTGAAATCTTTGATCTTGTATGGCGCAAATGCATTTTTAGTCCCTACATTTTTACTTTTTTCATTTTAGTCCCTACATTTTAATTTTACCACTTTTAGTTCCTAAATCAATTAACGCATTCCATTTTGGTCCTTTCCGTTAGCTCACCAACGGAAATTGCTTAGGTGGCAAACTAATGCTAATGTGGCCAATTAAAAAATAATAAAAAATTTTAATTAGTATTTAAAAAAATGACGTGTCAGCTTCTATTTAAAAAAAAAATTAAAAACAATAAAAAACATCAATTCAAATCTAATTAATTTTGACCAAGAACACAATCACAAATTTAAACACCCACTTAAGAACATGAAGCACAAACATTAACACAAACCCAGAAACACACAAAACAAAACACAAACATTAAAACAAGATCACAAACACAGAGAACACAATAACAAACATAAACTCTTCTCCCTTCTCTTTCTTCTCTCACTTCTCTCATTTCTCTTTGCTCTCTCTTGTGCCTTTGTTTGTGCTTAGTGGTTTGAAGATTGTAGAGGTGAGATCAAATTCGTGGGTCTAACTCATGGTCAAGAGGGGAGATCGGATTCATGGGTCTAATCATGGTCAAGAGGTGAGATCGGAATCACGGGTCTAGTTTGGTGAGGTCAGATCAGACTTGCGGTTTTGTGATTTGTGGTTGCTGGGTTTTGGTATGGTGGGTGGGTTTTGTTAGTTGTGATATGGGTTTGAACTTTGTGGTGGTCAGATTGGTGGGTGGGTACGGCGTTGGCGTTCTGGGTTGGTGTTATGGGTTCATGGGTATGGTGGTGCGTTTGGCCGTGCTCGATGGTGTGGCCGAGGGTCTGAGGTGAGGTTTCGTGGGTTGCAGATGATGTGGCCTTGGGTTTCAGGTGGGTCTCAGATGGGTTTCAGGTGGGTCTCAATTGGAGGATTCGGTGTAGAAAATGGATTTTGAATGAATTTTTGCATGTTTATTTGCTGAGAAAATGTAATAAAAGAAAAGAAAATATTGATTATTTTAATTTTCTGGGCAACTTCCATGTTGTTTCCCCAAGAACTTGAAGAACATGTTACTTTGTTCTTTCAAAAATAATAAAAAGAAAAAAAGAAAAAAAATTTTGATTACACTTTTTTTTTTCCAGTTTATGTTTGTTATTGTGTTCTTTGTGTTTGTGATCTTGTGTTAATGTTTGTGTTTTTTGTGTTTTGTTCTGGGTTTGTGCTTCATGTTCTTGAGTTGGTGTTTAAATTTGTGATTGTGTTCTTGGTCAAAATTAATTAGATCTGCATTGATGTTTTTTATTATTTTTAATTTTGTTTTTTCTTTTTTAATTTTGTTAAAATTGATTAATAAATTTTTTTTATATAGAGCTGACATCTCATTTTTTTAAATGCTAATTAAATTTTTTTTATTATTTTTAATTAGCCACGCCAGCATTAGTTTGCCACCTAAGCAATTTTAGACCAAAATAGAACGCGTTAATTAATTTAGGGATTAAAAGTGGTAAAATTAAAATGTAGGGACTAAATTGGAAAAAAGTCAAAATGTAGAGACTAAAAGTGCGTTTATGCCATCTTGTATTAATAGCAATTTAAGTTAACAATAGAACATAGGCAAAAATCACATTTTCGCCTAGATCATATCACTTTTTTTTTTTTTTTTTTTTTTTGAGAGAGAGTTTCAACTTATGACGTCTGCTCCTGATGATAGTTTTTTGTTATCAGACTAAGACACCAATTAGTTTTTGATATAGGCGGGGATTGAACTCCAAATCTCTTATTCAACCATTAAAGACTTTACCAGCTGAATTAACTAGAACCCACTAGATCATATCACTTGATCTATTATAATGGTTTAACTGAGATCACTATTCTCAAGAAAGGAAGCGGTTGTTGGTCTTATATTAATACCAATTAAAATTAAGAATAGATCATATCACTTGATATGTAAAATAGTTTAATGGAAATAACTATATTTCTGAAAGGGAAGTGGTCGATATTGTATTATTACGGATTTTGCTAACAAATTCCCTAAAAGCTTTGTTAGTTAAAATTAACAGTATCACTTGATCTGCTAAACAGTTTAGTGGTAATCGTTAATCACTCAATTAGTAAAAAGATGGGTAAACTAAAATAGAATAATTGTAAAAAAAATTTAAGATTTAAATTGATATAATCAATAGCTTAAGGGCAAAATTGAAAAGACAAAATACAAAATCGTAGCTTGTCCTAAAAAGATATATATATATATATATATATATATTAGTTATAGAATAATCCATGAGTAGTGGAAAATCTACGATTATGGAATAGTATATATTTATATGGAATCACATCTGCAAAATATATTATTAGATTCGGATAACTTCCATTAAATACATACATATATACACACTATAAAGTTTTTTTTTCGGAGAAGAATACACACTATAAAGTACAATCCTCAAATAAGACACACATAAACTTTTCTTAATAAAAAAAAAAGAATAATAATGTTGTTTTGCTAACTAGTGGGTGGTCGCATAGTGTCACATGAGTCATAATCATGGAAAAATAATTATTATAATTATAACCATCCATCATAAAGACAATGATGCACATGCATATAGCAATACAGCATAGCATATTGGGCCCCCTCACAGCATTTGACTTTTTTCTTTTAAAAAACAGGGATATATGTATGTTATGTAATGTAATAATTATAAATAAATAAAGGACGTAACGTAAAATAAATTATATAAAAATATTGAATTCAATCCAAAAGAGTTTTGACGTCCGCAAGAACATAAAGACAGACAGAGAGTCACAGACAGAGAGACACAAACACAAACACAAGCACAAGCACAAGCACAGACAGAGAGTGTGTGAGTGAGTGAATATATATATATATATATATATATATATATATACACACACAGTGCTGAAGTGAAAAAGAGAGACAGTGAAACCTCAGAGATTCTCAGTCAGAAGAACCAAAGGAAAAAAAAAAAAAAGTGTGTACGGACGCTTCTACAATGAAGAGGGACGTTTATAAAAACTATAAAAACAAAACATAGTGTTCACATTGAGACAGGTATTGAACACAAAACAAGAAAATCATACTATTGTTATGTTGTGTTCTTTATAGCTTGTGTTTTTGTAGTATTTGTATTTTAACGATGTGGGTTTGTTTTGAGTGTTGTTTAGGATCATAGAATTGTCCTTGGAATATCAAAGACTCTTACTCGCTTCTGTGAGACTCTCTCCTTCTATAATTGTCTTTCCCTCTTATTATTATTATTATTATTATTATTATTATTATTATTATTATTATTATTGTTATTGTTATTTTCTTTTTGTTAATTGAATTTGATTTTTGGTGTGGACTGTGGTTTCAGAATTTTCAGTGTTATATTGGTGTGTGTGTTGCAGATAGTTTTTTGTTTATGGGTTTAATCAAATTTTGGGGAGTGGTTGATACTATATTACTTCATAGTTGTTGGGTTTTGTCTTCTCTTTGGTTGCTGAGAAAGAAGAGATGGAAATAAAATCTTTGGAATTTTTGTTGTTAATTAGTTTGTTTTGAAAATTTTAAGAAGTGGGTTATCAACTGAGCTTATAGTGTGTTTGGCTCAGTAGAGTAGTGGTACTAGGTTTTTTTTTTTTTTTTTTTTTAATATAATTTATTTTTGTCGTCTCTTTATATGATTTTATTTTTATTTTTTTAGATGTTTCTTGGCAACCAAACGTAGGGATTGCAATATAATCCTCATTTTGTAACTGGAATTGGAATGAGTTCAATGAATTCTATGGGTTTTTTTTTTTTGATAAATAAGTTCTTTTTTATTTTGGGTGGGTGGGGAAGGGGGGGCTTGAGGGAAGTACTTGCAACATTTAGGGTTATGATTCTGAAATGATTCTTTTGGTGGTGTGGCATCAATATTTTTTTCCTGGTTTTGGGTTTTGCTGGAAGGTATGGGGCTTAGTTTAATTAGAATACAATAGTCTATTGGATATTGGCTTCAATTCTTTGCTAGAGATTGTTTTTTTTGTACAACTATGGCTATAGTAGATGTTTATAACAAGGGCTAGTTTTTTGGGTTTGTTCTTTTCTAATCTTAGTTCATTATCTTCCACAAGTTGGCTCAAATGATTAAAATAAATACATTTTCCCCTTTTGTTCTGTTGCTGAAAAGTGAGAAGTATGATATGTTGAGGTTTGAGTACAAAGTAAATTTACCTGCTAGGTTAACCATTATTTTAAGTTGTGTTCAGTTATCTGCATAAGCTCATTAAATTATTGGATATGTAAATGATGCTGTATTGAGTCATTTTGGTGAATAGGTATAGTTTTGCTGCTGGCAAAATGCATCCATCCGGATCTTCAACACCAGTTGATGGTGCCCAGTCTGTTTCACCTGCGCTAATTCGATCAAAATCCGCCATTTTAGGATCTCAAGGGAGTCTATTGCCTCCACAAGCAGCATTTTCTTCAGTTGGACCTCCGCGTGAATGTAACTTGAATTTGGTTGGACATGCACCTAATGTTTCATCTTTTCTCAATCAAACGTTTGGTAGTGGGGGATTGAACACAAGCATCTCTGGTTTGGGTGTTTTCCAAAGAGGAAGTGGTGATACCACTGCTGGCTCTGATTCTCTTTTGACTGTAGCAAATGACATTGGTTTCAATTCTTCAATATATGCGCCATCAAACATTACAAATTCTGGTTCATCCAATCAATTTCAAAATTCTCAAATATCAACCTCTTATAGGAATCCAATGTTGCCAGATCAACAGCAATCTCAAGTTAAGAAATTTGAGTCACAGAAATTCCAGCATAGATCAATGCAACAGTCATCTGTTTTGTTCAGCCAACCACAGCCACATCAACTGCAACAGCAACAGCAGCAGCAGCAATTCCAGTTGATTCAAGGTGGGTTAGCGGGTGTGCGCACTGTAAAGTTGGAGCCACAGATGTTCAATGATCAGATTGGCCCTCAACAACAGTTGCAATCTGTGCAGAATGTTGGTTCAGTAAAGCCAGAGCCCCCACAGAACCAGATGGGAAGAAGCATACGACCTATCAAATTAGAACATCATCATTCTGACCAAGTGATGCTTTTGCAGCAGCAACAATATCCTTTCCATCAAAGGTCCAGGCAGTCTTCTCAAGCTGTCAATGCACAAATGAGTTTTTTGCAGCAGCAGCGACTTATGCAGCTGCAGCAGCAAGAGAGCCAACAACTCTTAAAGACTGTTCCTGAGCAACAGCCCCATCTACACAAACAGTTTCAACAGCTGACCTTGCCCATTAGATCTGCTGTGAGACCTATATATGAACCAGGAATGTGTGCTTGGCGTTTGACACAATACATGTACCAGCAGCAGCACCGACCTGAAGTAATGTTGTTTATTCCTTTATTATTTCTCTTATATTTCTTTTGTCAGTGTTTAGAGCTTCACTGATCTGGTTGTGGGTTGGTTCTTAATGCAGGATAACAATATTGAATTCTGGCGGAAATTTGTTGCTGAATATTTTGCTCCAAATGCGAGGAAGAAGTGGTGTGTTTCATTGTATGGAACTAGCCACCAAACAAATGGTGTTTTCCCTCAGGTGTGTTTCAAGACAAAAAACTTTTTGGTTTACAATTGATAGAGATAAAGAGAGTTTTTATAGCTACATGCTTACCAGATGTGAAAGCTGTAATTCTTGTGCTTTAGCATCACATGCATTGGCAATCTTTAGATCCAGCTAGGAGATGTGGGAATTTGAGGGATGAGGTTTGGTTGCCTATTGGCATACTGAGATTAGTATGTGCGAACGAGTCAAAAGTCATGGGCATATATTATCAGCCATATTTTTCACAAAAAAAATATAAATAAATAAATAATAAAAGAAGTGGTAATAATGGATTATTTTGGGGTTTGAAGGTGCTCACCTGTGGGGGGTAGTGATACCCTTTGAGCAAACAGTGTCCTAAAATGTGGTTCAGCTTTTATGTGAACCTTGACCTTACCTTTATAGTTTATTTTTTTGTGGTTAAAATTTCTTGCCTTAATAAGCACTCTGCACTATCATGGTATGATATATATATATATATATATATATATTAATAAGTATGAGTAAATCATTCAATAGGATTTATGGTTTCATGTCAACTTCAGAAGCATTGGAATCTTAATTACAGAATTTGCAGGATGTATGGCACTGTGACATATGCAATTGCAAGCCTGGTCGTGGTTTTGGTATGCTATCCTTTTTCTACTTTGTTAATCTTTTGTTACCATTTATGTGTGTTTGGAAAACACCAACTTCTTGGAATGGACTGAGTTATACTCCATGTCTTTTAGAGATGGATACACTTTTAGCATTACCAGCAAGCTCAAGAGATGGATGCACTATGTTATATTTATCCATATTTATTTAATTTGTTTTTTTAAATTTACTTTTCTTGTGTATCAATAGTTCAATACCATAATTTGGCCCCCAAGCAAAAATTCTTCGCTCCATCACTGAATTGATAGTTTTTTAATAATTTGCAACATGAAGTTTCTTTAGATTGAGCATTCTGGCATACAATTTCTGGTATGTGATCCAAATGTCAATATGATTTCAAATAAGAAACTAATTGTAAGAGACGAATAAGAGAGTATGCTTGTACCAAGTGAGGGAGGTAAATTATGGAAAGAGGTTATCAATTAACATGTCTAAGGAGAGCTGTTGTGAAGAAGGAAAGGAAAATTACAAATATTTTTTTGGTTTGCATTTTCTTTCAAAATTTTATAAATTTATTACTCCTAATAGCTTAAGTTTTTGAGACAAGTGGTAATTTATGATGGTATTAGAACCAACCTGGTCATGCCATGTTATTTGGGGGCAATGCAGCACAATGTAGGTCTTGACGAGGGCTCCAGGAATTTGAAGTGGTGGGAGTGTTAGAATAATGATTAAGTTGTTAAATTCACCACTTTCTAACTTAAGCTTTTGGGACAAGTGACAATTCACAACATTTTTCAAAAACATATTTGAAGGAAGAGTTCCAAATTTATTTGCACCTGCTGAAAAGAAAGAAAACTTTAATAAGTTTTCAGTCTGATTGGACACAGACTTTCTAAGTGATGAGTAGATTCAAGATGGCATCTATCTTAATTTTCGTTGTCAAGGATATTTAATGTACATTTTAGAACCTTCTTAAAGATTGTTTTAAATGAAATTTCAGAAACAACTGTGGAGGTTCTGCCCAGGCTATTCAAAATCAAGTATGACAGTGGTACTTCACAAGAGCTTCTTTTTGTTGATATGCCCCATGAATATGAAAATACATCTGGTCAAATTGTCCTTGAGTATGCAAAAGCAATACAAGAAAGTGTTTTTGAGCAACTTCGTGTTGTACGGGATGGTCAACTTCGTCTTATATTCTCTCCAGATCTAAAGGTTGTGGGTTATTACATGGCCTCTATGTTTTAGAAACTTTGGTTTCTGGATTAATTATGGATTTTATTTTTTCTATTTTTTTTAGATTTTCTCCTGGGAGTTTTGTGCACGACATCATGAGGAGCTCATCCCTCGAAGGATACTAATACCCCAGGTGAATCATTGAAGGCTTTCATTTTATTGTGCAAATTGCATCATTCTTTTGAGCAAGGAACAAGAAACAATCTTGGATGTAGCCTTCATTGAATTTGATTAACTTCATTTGGCTAGGCATTCATATAGTTATTATTTATTCATTGTTAGGACAGATATAAAAAAGGCTAAAGTACATTTTTCCAACTTTTGTTAATTTTTCTTTTCCATCCCTATTTTAAATTGCAACACTCTTTTCACACACACGCACACGCACACGCACACGCACATATATATATATATATATATATATATTTAATTGCAACAAGTGTGAAAGTCTAAGGATAATACTGTTGCAATTTAAAGAATTGAGACAAAAACTAGAAGCATAGTAAAACTGGAGGAACTAAGTTGTACTTCATTCACAAAAAAAAAAAAAAAAAAAAAAAAAGGAGAAGGAAGGGTATGAATGAATTTTAAAATTCAAGGGAGTGTGATAGACTCATAGGGTTGAAGAGGCTAGAATCTGGAGGAGCAATGGATGGAAAACTGACCTGTGTAATTTTTAAAATGCCCACCTTTTACTGCAAGAAGATCAACCTTAAAGTTTATGTACCCATCCATCAGAAAAGCTATGCATTTAATAAGGTGAAGAATCCTCGAATAAATGATCATATCTTTGAGGCTCCTGACCAGTTTTGATACTGCGATGTTGCTTTTGTTGTCTCCATCAAAGGATATGGCCTCTCCTACATCAAGAAGAATGGCAAAATAATTTTTCTTTCTTGATATTTTCTTGGATCAATAATCCAGAAACATATGTAGAGTTCACTCTATATTTTTTTGTTGTATCTTGTCTGATGGGTAACACAAGTCATGCACCTGTACAGGATTGAACTTGCAACCTTTGTTTATGGGAAGAGGAGATGCCATTTGGTTCAAAATCATTGGCAAGTTCTCTTTATGATTTTTGAGATGCGTGCAGCACCTAGTTGATAGTGCTGCATCAAGGCCAATTAAAGAAGTTGTTATGCCTTTGCTTCATTCTTCAGAAAGATGGAAATCACTCCCATCCTATCCCCTCCCCCGACTTTTTTTTTTTCTCTCTCATGAATTAGTTGATATAGATGTAATTGTTTTCAGTTCATTCTTGTTCACTGGCGGTGTTAGGTATCACAGTGGAAGGGAATTTTATGAAATTTGAAATGTAATTCTCACGGCATGGACAATTGACCATAATTCATGTTTTGCAGCTTAGTCAGGTTGGAGCTGCTGCTCAAAAATACCATGCATCTGCTCAAAATGCATCAACCACCAACTCATCTTCACAAGATTTACAAATTAATTGTAATATGTAAGTTACTCCTTTACAATTAATTGAATTATTTTCTGAATTTGAGAAATTGATTTTTCTGCTACGATATCATTAGGAAATCTAATTGTCTCTAAAAATAATTTGTTGATATGGTTTAGCATGTACTTCTCTATTTTAGATGTGTGTACCCATAAATGAGCAACATAATGGCCGTGTCAAGTGGGACAGTAAAAAATTAGGGTGTATGACTCAAAATGCAAGGCAACTCAGCAAAGCCTTCTCCCCTTTTTCCTTTCATTATATAAGGTAGGGATGGAGGTCAGTGAATGATAGGAAATATAGGTAACTTGTGGAGTTAATTCTTCCAATCTTGGCAGAATCAACGTCACAAAGGGTGTAATTTGTGGATGATTTGATCAAACTTGTGTAGCTCTAGATGGGAAGAAATTAGGATGTTCTCATATATTTTATATGGAATGGTTCAAGCAAGAATTGTCTCATTTTATTTTAAAATTTCATCACCTTTTAACCTGTTTTAATGGTCGTTTATTTACTTTTCCGCCCTCTATATGGACTAGAATTAGATGGTTCATGTTTGAAAGTTTCATTGCCACCATGATAGCCTAGTTATGTTCATTGAAGCACAGTAAGGAGAATTGGCTTTTAGCTACTGAGAAAATAAGAACTGTCATGGCAAATTATAATCTAACCAGGAACAACTGTTTGATTCTTCCTACATTGTAATACGTTACTTTGGCATCATTTAACAATAGCACATGCTTGTGG
Organism: Castanopsis chinensis; assembly: GCA_032878915.1. Taxonomy (NCBI): domain Eukaryota; kingdom Viridiplantae; phylum Streptophyta; class Magnoliopsida; order Fagales; family Fagaceae; genus Castanopsis; species Castanopsis chinensis. Next base: position 23,604,548 of record JAVQMG010000122.1, read on the forward strand.
TAGGGCATCTCTCACATTTTTCCACATCAACAAATATTTAAAAAATAAAAAATACTCTCCCCCCCCCCAAAAAAGAACGGTTCTTCTAAAACCTAAAAACTAATACCCAATAAAATATAAAATTCTTCTCATATCTCAACACTACTGATCTCCTTCCCCCAAAATCAAAATTCTCTCCTTCCCCCAAAATTAAAACCCAAAACTTCTCTCCTTCAAACTCTCTGTTCCTCTCTATTGTTTCCCCTATGGAAAACACAAACATGAATCTGAATCACCTCATAATCCTTTCTGCAATTTGTTTTTCAAAAATAAAAAACCCTTACATTAAACTAACAGATACAATAATATGATACATAATATATATATATATAAGTTCATTTATATTTCTCAATTTCTGTTTGGTATTTTTCATAGTTCTCTCTGCAATTTGTTTTTCAAAAAAGAAAAAAAGAAAGTAGTAGAAGAAGAAGAGAAGAAAGTACAGTCCCTGATGGTGTGTGGTTTAGTGTGCAAAGGAGGTGTGGTGGTGGAGAAAGAGCAAAGAATAGCAGCGGCCTTGACGAGAAAGCAAAAAAGAAAAAACTTAGCTCTGTTACTTAGTGCTGCCATGTGAGAGAGAGTGAGAGAGGAAGATATGTGAGTTTAGCAATGAGGATTGAGAGGAGTTAAGATAAATTAAAAACATGTGGATGTGAAAAGAGCAAAGGAAAAAAGAAAAAGAAAAAGAAAAAGAAATCAGCGTATGTTTTCATATATTTTGCATTGTAGTAAATAACAATTACCGGTAACTTCAACTTAAATTACAAAATTCAATTGCTAAGGAGTGCTTTAATTATGGTTGTTTGTTGGTCATGTCTTTCAGTTTTTAACATTGCAACATTTATTGGATAATTGAGGATATTATTAGGGATTAGAATACTAATGTTTATATTTATTAAAGTTTTTGTTTAATCAATATTTCCATTTGGTAATTGCATGTTTCAGATTTTTTTTGAAAACAAACATACACACACTCAAAAGGAATAGGGGAAGGGGTTCTAACACAAAGGTACACCACAAACTCCATTCAAAAGCATAACTTTTAATTGCATGTTACGAATTGAGTTTAGGAGCGTTTTAGATTGAAATTCTAATCTATAATCAAGGAAAAAGAAACAAAGAAAAGAATTAAAAAAAAAATTCTTATACCCAATAGGCTTTTTGGTGTAAAAACAAAAACAAAAAACACCTCTCTTGACCCTTTCTAGTTGATCCGAAGCCCAATTAGTGTTACAGTTCTTTCTCTTTGCATGGTAATTGTTCTATGGGACATACCTAAGAGCTGTGTAAATGATTGTTGCTGTCTGATGTTTGAGGACTCTGGCACGTATCTATCCCCCACCCCCCCTGCGCTTCCCTGCTCCCCCTACGGGGAAAAAAAACTTTATGGGAGTCCGGTGATCATCAAAAGTTAAATTCAATATTTTGTGACTGAATTATTTCTCCCTTCATAAAGATATATATGTAAGTAATTTCTCATAAGGCTTCACTTACAATTGATGGCAGTAGTATACGTATTAAAAGCTTTCAGCCTATGCATGTTAGCCTGGTTTGCTTTACATTACTGAGTTCCATGTTCTGATGTGGTTTATGTCAACTCAATAATTGTATATTAGTATTAGAACGGGGAAGTAGTAAAAGGAGTATGTATCGCATGTTGGTTTTTGGCAAAAAAATCTGTAAGTATATATGAGTTTGAGTATGAAAATTTTCAATTCAAATTGCTCATTCAGTAGCATATTGCATATAGAGATCTTTGTTTTGTAGCTTGTTTTTGTCTTATTTCTTTCTGCCATATCTCTTAACAGCGTGCTAATTACACCTACAAATGAAAACAAAAGCTAAGTTTTTGATTAACTTATGGATGTCTTGCGAAATTAACCAACCTTCTGCTGGTTAAAAAGAGGAAATAATGGCATTAGATGCATTGAATGCCTTTCTACCTATGTTTGTTATCCTGGTTTGCTTTATAGTTTATACAACTGAGGTCCATGTTCAGCTATGGTTTATGTATTTAATTCATTTATTAGTAAGAAATAATTATTTGAACAGCCTTTTTACTTGATATACTATATATTTATAATGGCATATAAAGAATGTGTGGTGGAGATCTTCTGATCTTGAATGCCATCACATTGATTTTGACTCTTATTATCCATTAAGTGTAATTTTTTAAATATTTTTTAATATTTATCTCAGGTTTGTTGCATCTGCTCGTCAATTAGCAAAAACCTTGGAGGTGCCTTTAGTCAATGATGTAGGGTATACAAAAAGATACGTTCGATGCCTTCAGGTATTGCAGTGCAAATTTTTAATTGAGAATAGATATTTTTCATAAGCATTGTTTAAATGACTTTCTTACAGATTCCAAGTAATCTTAAAAATTTATTAACTGCTATTTTATGCTTCTTTTCACTGAGCATTGTACTGGTGTTCCGATCTTCCTATAATGAGATTTGCAAAGTTAAATACGTTGCATGAATCATTCTGAGCTTTGATTTTTTTTTTTTTTTTACTGATTTGGTAGATGATTTTATCTTCATTTGAATGTTTACTGGCTGGGTTCAGATAGCGGAAGTGGTTAACGTTATGAAGGATCTGATTGATTATAGTCAACAGACAGGAAAGGGACCCATAGGTAAGCTTTATACATAATTTCTTTCATTTGGTTTTATAGTCTTCTTTTGTAATCACTGCTGTTCAATGTTTCTTGTTTTGACAAAGAACCATCCATAGGAGGGAAGTAGCATATTTGGTGATTAGATGTCAAATTGTTGCAAATGGTAGTATGAATTAGGAGTGTGTTATCTCTTTGTAGAGTGTATGATTTTAAATGATGCAAAAGTGTTTATTCTTTGTCTAATAGATTGGGTTTTATTGCTTCTCACTTCTTTTTTCTGGTAGGGTTTAGCTTTTGAATGTCATATGTAGTTTTTCCAACGCCCTAAAATTTGGGTAAGTAACACAGAAGAAGCAGATAAACAATTTTGGGCAGATTCAGACTCAATGTTAGTCAATGTTAACTCGTTAATTTGATTTCATAAAAATATTATATGACGTTTCTTTTATAGTCTGACTGCTTTATTTAGTTTTTTATTCCTTTTCTTGATCAATTTCTCTTTGTTCTTTAGTACTGATTCAAACCTAGTATGCCTTGTTATGGGTATATAATTATTTATTGCTGATCAACTCCATTGTTTCTTCCCCAGAAAGTTTAGCCAACTTCCCTTGTGTGGCCAACTCATTATCTAAGCCGCATAATTCAGTTCAGCAAATTGAGGAGCAGCAGCAAACTATGGAAGAGAAAATTAATGATCAATCATTACAGGGAACTGCCATGCAGCCTTCTTCAAATAATTGTGTTGCAAGTGTAAACAATTCCCAGTCCACAACGTCAACCTTGACCTCTGCCACCTCTGTTGTTGGGCTTCTCCGTGAGAACTCCATGAGCTCTCGGCATGAATATCAAATGAACACTCCAAGCAGTCCTTATGCTGGGACCCCTGGTCAGATTCCATCTGCAGGGTCCTCAACCACTATGCCTCCAGACCAACTCAATCCCTCTTCTCCCTTCTTATCTCCAACTCTATCCTCTTCCTATAATCCCCCTCAAACCTCTCATAATGCATTAACAGTATCAGCCACTTTAAGCCACCATATCAATTTAGCAAATTCACCAAAACAAATCCCATTACAGCATTCATCTCAGTCAGAAGCCAACCTAAATGAATCCCAGAGCTCTATTGAGAAAATCCTACATGAAATAATGAATTCATCACAGTGTAATGGAGACAGTAGCATGGTCTCTGTTGGATCCTTGGGAAGTAATATGAACAATGTGAACAGTTGTAGCAGTGCACTCACGAGTGCCAATTCACCAGTGGGGAATGGAATTGTCAATAAGAACAATTCAGGTCTTCCTTGTGGAAGATTTGGAAACCAGGGTGGTAGCATTGGCCTTACTAACAATGCTAGTGGAATGAGAACTGCCATGGGGAATAACTATGGCACTTTGACAGGAAGGGTGCCATTGATTCCTCAGGATGCTAACATGAACCTTGAGCAGCAAGAATTGGCTAATGGGTTTCTTAATGCAGTAAATGGTTTCAGTGGTCCCCAATTTGATTGGAAATATCCCTAGTGATGCTGGTTAGATTTGCTCATCAAGCAAGTTGCTTGCGCCTACTGATATGTTCTTGTGCCATATGAATCCAAGATTGCTCCCTACCGTCTCATTTTGGATTTGGAGGTCTCATGCAAAGGTACAAGAGGTTTCTCACATCCAGTACTAAAGGCACAATCTATAAAAGGATACCGCAGCAGCTGACTGCTAATCAACTCTGGGACGGAGAGAACAAGCCTGAACTTTCTTACTGTCTTAAGTTGTGGTGCAAAAAGTTTACTCCTTTCTTTATAACCTCAATTTTACTCCATTGGGATTTAGGAAAAAACGTGATTGGAAGAAATTTGTATATAAGGCCATCTTGCTTTATTAATGAAAATCAGTGACTTGATCTTGATATCTGGTTCTTAACTTGTTTGTTTTTTTATACCTTGTAATCACCTTTCCCAGAGTTCACCATCTTATAGTTGTTTTTAATTTTACAGGTAAATTATATATTTAATCCCTATTCTTTACGCTATATTTGCATTTGGTTCCTAACCTCTTAGTGTTGTGCTAATTTAATTTCTGTTGTTATTTTTTGAATAGAAATTACACCAAAATAAAAAAATCTGTTTATTGCCACATTAACAAAAACTAATTTTTTATTTTGGTTGTTTGTTATGTTAGTAATTTCCGTCTAAGAGATAACGGTAAAACCTAAATTGACACGACATTAAAAATTTATGAACCAAATTGATACAATTGAAATGTTAGGGTCTAAATTGAAATATAATGTAAACTAGTCGATAATTTGTATAATGCATGGGAAAGGTATTAAGTATGATATATGATTTAATCTCGAGTTCATAAAAAAAAATGATTTAATCTTGACTTATTTATTAACAATTATATATTATAAAAGGAAGAAAAAAAAATTCGTGTACAATTATTATTATTATTATTATTATTTATAATGCATAAAAAAAAACTTATCAATATTTAAACCAATGGACCAAGACAAAATCTTCACTGAGAAAAATTTAATTATAGATATACAAAGAATTATAAAGCAGGAAATAAAAATTTCAAAAGAGAGGAATGAAAAATACCAATTTTCAGCCATGAGTTGCAATTGTAACAAATAATTCCTAAAAAAAAAAAAAACTATTTATATGATGATGGTTATAGATTCCTAATTAAATTTGGTATAGTTATAGATTTCTAATCAAATTTGATTACCAAAACTTATCTACAAAAATAAATGAAGAAAAAAACACTGATTTCTACACAAACATTGATTGTTGTGTGGTTTCTAAATACCCATGCAATAAATTTGATTTTAGTAATTGTGATGACCCTTTTCCATGAGGAATAAACTAAATGTACCAAAGGTTGTTCTGGGTATGGAATATGAAGAAAAATATTACTAAAAATATAAAACGTAAAATAAAACATTACTAATACAAATAAATAAACAACCAAAGCATAACCTGTGCAAACAGCAAATTTATTGACAGACATATAATCAACATCTCTTTAGGGAAGAAACACTTTCTAGCATAAAGAAAATCAATAATTTTTGCCAATAAATTCAAAGTAATTACGAAGACACAAAGAATTATAAAGCAAGAAATAAAAATTTCAGAAGAGAGGAATGAAAAATACAAATTTTCATCCGTGAGTTGCAATTGTAACAAATAATTCTTAAAAAAAAAAAAAACTATTTATAAGATGATGGTTATAGATTCCCAATTAAATTTGGTTATAGTTATACATTCCTGATCAAATTTGATTACCAAAACTTATCTACAAAAATAGATAATGAGTTTGAGTTTAAGTTGGACTTATAAGAGAGATAGAGTTTCACTCCTTGTTAAGTTTGGATTAAATAAAAATAATTTTATTTAAATATTGTGCTGACGTGGAAAATTGTGGGAGTTTCAGAGGCTTCAGTTTTATATATATATATATATATATATATAGATAATAGAAATCAAATACGTAATTTACCCTAATTTTATTTGTTAATATCTTTGTAGAGATAAAGCCTAAAAGACTGGCCAAAATGGCCAAATACCACAAGTTGCAGAACTATGTAGCAAAAAAACACTGTTTCGGAAATAAATAGGGAAATACCACTTTTCTGGTACTCGAGTTTCTTAAACTCGAGTTCTAAATGGTACTCGAGCTTAAGAAACTCGAGTACCAAGAAGTTCAGCCACCGTGGCACTGCCGACCTGGAAATTGTGAGATTTAAAAAAATAATATGGTACTCGAGCTTGGTAAACTCGAGTTCCATGCAACACAGTACTCGAGTAAACCAAGCTCGAGTACCTTAGAAACATTATAAAAAAAATTATGTTTATTTTTATTTTTAAGGTACTCGAGCTTGGGGAGCTCGAGTACCTTGTAAGGAACTCGAGTATACTAAACTCGAGTTCCTTATAACTATTTTTTTTTTTTGATAATCAGAAAATAAACATAAACATAAACATAAACATAAACATAAACATAAACATAAACATAAACATATTTTTACGTTTTTATTTATTTAAATAGAAGCATTGTAAAATAGATTTTAATTTCAAAATATGAATTAATTTCTACATTAATTAAAAATGTTCATTGTTTTCTCATAAAAATTGTTCACTGTTTTCTGCAAAATCTATTTCTATGATTTTGCATAAAATTATTTCTCTTCAGCATTATTTAAAAAATTGTTCACTCTCTTTTTTGTATAAATTATTTTATGTTCACTATTTAAAAAATTGTTAACTGTTTTTTCATAAAACACCTACTAAAATCGTGTTTTATAAATTTAAACGCCAAATCAGAATGCTTTTTCATGCTTAAATTTTACAATAATCGAATTTGTTTTTTTGCATTGTTGAAATCTATTTCTATATTAATAAAATTTGCTCTCTACACATCACGTTTACTGTATATTCGAATTTGCTTACTACATTCATAAAATCTATTTTCTGTATTAATTAAAACTGTTCATTGTTTTCTCATAAAAATTGTTCACTGTTTTCTGCAAAATCTACTTCTATGATTTTGCATAAAATTATTTTCTCTTTAGCATTATTTAAAAAATTGTTCACTCTCTTTTTTGCGTAAATTATTTTATGTTCACTATTTAAAAAATTGTTAACTGTTTTTTTATAAAACACCTACTAAAATCGTGTTTTATAAATTTAAACGCCAAATCAGAATGCTTTTTCGTGCTTAAATTTCACAATAATCGAATTTGTTTTTCTGCATTGATGAAATCTATTTCTACATTAATAAAATTTTCTCTCTGCACATTACGTTTACTGTATATTCGAATGTGCTTACTGCATTCATAAAATCTGTTTTCTGTATTAATTAAAACTGTTCATTGTTTTCTCATAAAAATTGTTCACTGTTTTCTGCAAAAACTATTTCTAGGATTTTGCATAAAATTATTTTCTGTTCAGCATTATCTAAAAAATTGTTCACTCTCTTTTCTGCTTAAATTATTTGATGTTCACTATTTAAAAATTGTTCACTGTGTTCTCATAAACACCTACTGAAATCGTTTTTTCTAAATTTAAATACCAAATCTAAATGATTTTCGTGCTTAAATTTCACAATAATCGAATTTGTTTTTCTGCATTGATGAAATCTATTTCTACATTAATAAAATTTGCTCTCTGCACATCATGTTTACTGTATATTCGAATCTGCTCACATTATTAATAAAATATATTTTCTGCATTCATTAAAACTGTTTATTATTTTCTCATAAAAATTGTTCACTGTTTTCTTGGGAGTGGTAACCTTAAAATCATCCGGTGGGGTTTTTGTCGTGTTAGTTTTTCCCCATTGAAAAACAAATGACCATGTCAATCCAATTTCCATTGCACTTAGTTTAATTGGTGATTTGTTTATGCTACCACGCGCTTTGCATGTTAATTAGATTAATTAATAAATTTGGCTTATTAATCAATTAATTAATCACTTGAGGTCAATACGTTTTTGGCCTATCAAATTTTGTTGAAAGTACAAAATCGTGAAAATTCGAGAGAGAATTGTGTACATTAAATGTACAGATCGTTCGAATTTGTAAAAAAAAAAAAAAAACATTATTCATTGAATGTATAAAATCTTGAAAGGAAAAAATAAAATTGTGTAAATTAGATGTACATATAGTCTAAATTTGTTGAAAAGTTTGGATTCGTTAAATGTACAAAATCGTGAAAATTAAATGGAAAACTATTTACTAATGTATTGATCATCCGAATTTGTTGAAAAATTTGAAATCGTTGAATGAACAAAATCGTGTAAATTCAAGGGAAAATCAAAGAACGAACCAAATCGTTGAGCAGCACATGCAGCACTGCGAACATCAGTGTAGCAATGGTGGACATTAACAACAACGTCTAATGTTCGCAAGGTAAAATTTTTTGGAAATCATCATTACTTGAATTTAAGAAGTCTGAAATATCTCTTTCATCATCTAACGCAGTAACTTCATTAATAGACTTGATGGCTCCCTCTTGCGCCTTCCCTTTTAGATGTTTCCTAACTTTTTGGATTGCATGAAAATGGCCTAATCGCCTTTGCATTTGATTGTTCTTTTGTTCAAGATGAGCAAGTATGTTGGCAGGTTCATTTGTAGGTAACGCAGCTGATATGGTTTACTAAAAAAATAATGTAGTTAAAACTATATGTAAATGGTCTCTTTAATAATCAAATACTGAGTTTAAGGAAAATTGGTTTGAAGCTGAGCTTTATATATATATATATATATATATATATATAAATTTAATTTATTGATTCCATGATGGTTTTTATTTTTAGTTTTTGAAAAGATGATTTTTTATATATTGGTCATTTATTATTGGCACACGTTGCTAACCCATGGGGTGGATGGAAATATTTGGAAGAAATATTAACATATTTATTTCATTTCTCTAATTTTATTTATTTAAAACTTTTTTTGACATGAAAATTTTTAAAATGGTTCTACATAAATGTTTTTGGTAAAATACATAAATGTTAAAAGGCTGTCTTTAAGCTGCTTTATTTAATATGAAATTAGGATTTAAATTCTCAATCTTTCTTGTTGTAGGTATCGAATTATTAAAAGAAAAGTATATTTAAGGATGCACTTTAAAAAAATCATATATTTAAAATAAATTGGAATGTACATTTAATATTTTTTTTGAACAGAAATGTACATTTAATAAATAAATAAAACGAAGAAGATTTTATTTTTTTATTTTTTTGAAGAACAGGAGACAGGTACAATCCCTATCTGGGATTACTTATCAATACGGCGACAGAAGATCAGTAATTCGTGATACTTTATGGTTATCTGAAATGCTAGAAGCAGGGTTTATTAGAAAATTAATCATAACTTCTGAAATTCAGATTAGTTTATTTCCCAAAGTCATCCAAGAAGTAGCCGCACAGATTGGAGGACTTAATTATATGATGATCACTATCTGGAGTACTCTTCCAGCTTGGGACAGTAGTTATTATATGGAAAATCAGCCAGCACACATTTTGGTTCTTATTCATGATTGGGGTTGTATCCTTGAATACAAATGGTATACAGGAGATACTTATTTACCACTTAATGATCCGGATGCTCTAGCACAAGAATGGTCTAATTTTATGAGTAATAAGATTTATGAGATACAGAAAGAATTAGACAGAGGCTGCTACTTATATAGTTAGACAAACAGGATAGCCGTATATGGTCCAATTCCTTCAGCAAGGAGACTATTTGGGAAAAGAAAGATTGTTAAGGATCCTAGAATGATATAGATTGAAAGACAGACAAATAGATCACTATTCACTGGCGACAAATCACTATTTCTCTGGCGACAGATCACTATTCACCAGCACGCATGAATAGCTTCCAGACAAATCAAGACAGTCCAGATAGATACAGATAGTCCAGATAGATATAGACAGATGTTCAAAAGTTACTACTATTTACTAGCATGCGTAAAAAGAGATCTGATAGATTTTTGAAATCTGAAAGATTCCCAGACAGATGCAGACAGACTATTAATCATCAGTACTAATTTCCATACCACTGACAGATTAACTTGAGTTAAATTTACCTACTCAGGTTACTTTACCATGGTTCATTTCACCTATAAAAGAGACGGACTATGACGACAGAAGACAAGTTTCTAAGTTTCTAAGATTCTAAGCTTTTAAGCTCCAAGTTTTAGAAAGCCTTTTGTAATAGCCTTCCTTGTAATAGCCTTCCCTCTCCCTCAGAAAGACTTTTGTACTCTCTCCCCCTCTTGTAATCTTGTAACCTTTCTCTTCAGACAGTTTTATTTTCAAGCTTGTATCAAAGACAACAGTTTTTTTTCAAGTTTATCAAAGACTGAAGTTTTTATTCAAGTAAAATTTTACTAGTTTCTATTTTCATATTTCATACTCCATTTTAACCTTATTTTGAATATATCTATTTTTCTATCTACTCTCTTTATTATCTATTTTATCATTGTTTATGCTTCCATATTAGTGTTGTGCTCTCTCCTGGGTAGTCATTGGTATTAGAGTATCTGGTTCATAAAAGACACGTCACCAGCCCACTGTTGTAGCACCAACTGTAGTCATACGAACCACATGTGCCAACAGATGCCACTGTTTCACACGTGCTGCTTAATAGCTTAGTATGATTTCACACACTGTCCAGTCATATCATCCACATTCACGTGAATACTTAAATATATGAATAATCGTACCCTGGTGCCAGGGACATAGCACTGTGTCAATTAAATCTGATACTCTATTCAAGAACACTACAACTACCGCCCACATCTTCAAATCTCACTGTGACATTGGGAACATTTAAAATTTTGTTCATGTAGTGTTTTTCCAGCCTGTATTGACGTGACAAGCCCTAATAACTGAAATTATAATGCTTGGAACATGAAATGAGGTTATAAATGCATCACAATAATGATCTTATTTCTACCCCACTAACTTCGTAAATTGACTAAGCTATGAGTCGCAACGCCTTAACATCAAATCGTACAATGCGAAACAAGTTTGGATCTACTTCAACAAATGAATTATCACAAGTTTCAGTAGATCAACAACTACAGACATACACAGGCCACTATGGAGGGAAATGGGTTGGAAAGAGAAGAGATTTCCTTAATATGCCAATATATACGTACGAGAGTCTTGGAAGCGTTGGGCACATCATGGTCGGCAAACCTACAAAACTAAGTACAAATACCACCGTAGTAGAGCTCACTGTAGCAAAACCACCATGGTCAACCCTATACGAGAAAAGGTGTGAGTTGGAGGTGTATTGTCGATGGCATGGGTTACGAGCTCCTAAGGCACGCTCAGCTGAGTTACCTAGAAATGAACTTGCCAACATACTTGCTCGTTTTGAAAAAGAGAACAATCAAATGCAAAGGCGATTAGACCGTTTTCATGAAATCCAAAAAGTTAGGAAGCATCTAAAGGGGAAGGCGCAAGAGCGAGCCATCAAGTCTATTAATGAAGTTACTGCGTTAGATGATGAAAGAGATATTTCAGACTTCTCAGATTCAAGTAATGATGATTTCCAAAAATTTGTACCTACGAACATTAGACGTTGTTTTTAATGTCCACCATTGCTACACTGATGTTTGCAGTGCTACATGTGCTGCTCAACGATTTTGTCCGTTCTTTGATTTTCCATTGAATTTACATGATTTTGTTCATTCAACGATTTCAAATTTTTCAACAAATTCGGAAGATCAATACATTAGTACATAGTTTTCCATTTAATTTTCATGATTTTGTACATTTAACGAATCCAAACTTTTCAAAAAATTCAGACTATCTGTACATCTAAATAGTGAACATAAAATAATTTACGCAAAAAAGAGAGTGAACAATTTTTTAAATAATGCTAAAGAGAAAATAATTTTATGCAAAATCATAGAAGTAGATTTTGCAGAAAACAGTAAACAATTTTTATGAGAAAACAATGAACAGTTTTAATTAATACAGAAAACAGATTTTATGAATGCAGTAAGCAGATTCGAATATACAGTAAACGTGATGTGCAGAGAGCTAATTTTATTAATGTAGAAATAGATTTTATCAATGCAGAAAAATAAATTCGATTATTGTGAAATTTAAGCACGAAAAAACATTCTGATTTGGCATTTAAATTTATAAAACATGATTTTAGTAGGTGTTTTATGAAAAAACAGTTAACAATTTTTTAAATAGTGAACATAAAATAATTTACGCAAAAAAGAGAGTGAACAATTTTTTAAATAATGCTAAAGAGAAAATAATTTTATGCAAAATCATAGAAATAGATTTTGCAGAAAACAGTGAACAATTTTTATGAGAAAAAAATGAACAGTTTTAATTAATGTAGAAATTAACTCATATTTTGAAATTAAAATCTATTTTACAATGCTTCTATTTAAATAAATAAAAACATAAAAATATGTTTATGTTTATGTTTATTTTCCGATTATCAAAAAAAAAAAAAAGTTATAAGGAACTCGAGTTTACTAAACTCGAGTTCCTTACAAGGTACTAGAGCTCACCAAGCTCGAGTACCTTAAAAATAAAAATAAACATAATTTTTTTTATAATGTTTCTAAGGTACTCGAGCCTGGTTTACTCGAGTACTATGTTGCATGGAACTCGAGTTTACCAAGCTCGAGTACTATATTATTTTTTTAAATCGCACAAATTCCAGGTCAGCAGTGCCACGGTGGCTGAACTTCTTGATACTCGAGTTTCTTAAGCTCGAGTACCATTTAGAACTCGAGTTTAAGAAACTCGAGTACCAGAAAAGTGGTATTTCCCTATTTATTTCCGAAACAGTGTTTTTTTGCTACGTAGTTCTGCAACTTGTGGTATTTGGCCATTTTGGCCCTAAAAGACTTCTATAACTAACTTTTCTCGTTCTCTATCTCTGATGTGTTCTCTCTATCTTTGATGTATACGTTTTATCTATTTATTTATTTTCTAATATGCTCAATATATATATTTTTTTCTATCATGTTTTATATTCTACTTCATGATCTCACAATCCATCTATTGGTCTCAATTCAGTTGGAGGATTGCCTACGACAATGAAATTTTATTGGGTGGTATATTGTAATTTGCATGCCTAGGGATGGCCAAAACCCATTAGCTTATGCTTATCCTGTTCCGAATGGGGCAAGCTTTACCTGTCCTGTTAGGGGGATTTGGGGTAGGGGTGTCAATGTTTGACTCAGCTCGTGAACACAACACGAACTCGACATGGGATTTTGCGAATTAGGGTTGGGTCTTAATGGGTTTGGGTCATAAACAGGTTGACCTGAAAAGAAACGTGTTGTAAGCGGGTTAACTCGCTTAACTTGCAATAAACATGTTTGACATGTTAATTTATTTGTGTCAACCCAAAATGACCCACTTAACACAACCCGTTTAACTCGTATAACAAATAAATATTCATTTTATTTTAGATTTGTCAAATACCTTTTATATCCAACATATATTTTAAATTTAAAAAGAAAAGTGAGTAATTACAAACCTTTAAAAGGGATATAATTGAAAATTGAAACTTTACAAACCCTAAATCTCTAAACTTTCTTATAAATATATAATTTTATTTTTTTATTTTAGTCGTACTACTCATTCTACTATTTTATAGTCTCATGCCCAATTCTCAAACTCAAAGTCTCAAACCAGTTATTGTTCTGTCTCTCTCTCTCTCTCTCTCTCATGTGTTTTGTGAGTTTTAGAATTAAAGAAGCTATTTTCTTGGTTTTTCAAAATTTTGCAGTAATTTTTTATGCATAATATTTGTGTTCTATATACTTTGAACCCATGTGCTGTTATTAATATATGAGATATATTAATTGTTGATTTTGTATTAGTGTTGTAGTTTTTGTCTTATGCCGTGTGTTTTTTTTCTTTTTTGGGTTTTGTATTAGTGTTGGACATCGTCTGCATATCTTGCAAGTGTGTTTATTGAGATAGTTTATAAACTAGAATCTATGGATGATAATTGTAGTCATAGTCGGGATTAGGCTACTGTTTGCTCCAATTCTTTTAATATTGATACTTAGCATTTGACGAGTTCCAAGGATAATATATTTTTGTTGAACTATATTATTTTATTTTTGTTAAACTATGTTATTTTGAATTTGGGTTGAAGTATATGCACTTATTTTGGAGTGTAAAGAATTTATTTCTAGACGAATATTATATTTTTCTTAAACTATATTATTTTTAATGTGGATTAAGGACTTGAAGTGTATGCACTGCTTTTGGGATGTAAAAAAATTATTTCTAAATTGATGTTATATTTAATGTTATGCAGGTTGAAATGGGTTGTGTTACATTCGTGTCAACCCAACATGGCTCGTTTATTAAGCAGGTCAAATGGATTGGTTAGGTCAATCTGCCTTATTAACAAGTCGGGTTAGGGTTGAAGGGTCATGACATGATTATTAAAAGGGTTGGGTTATGGTCGAGCCATTTAGTTAAATACCCATACCTCAACACGACACGAACCCGACACATTAACCCAAATTGACACCCTTAATCAGGGGAATGGTGTAGGTTCTTCCCCATACTAAGCCCGATAGGTCGGGTATGGGTATTACTTGAACTTGACTAGTATAAGAAAAAAAAATTTTCTCTGACAACTTTTTTCCCTAAAAATCTAAAAAGAAGGAAAAAAGAAGTTAGACATATAAAAAGAAAAGACAAAGTTTTGTTCCAAACAACACTTGCTAAAAAAGTTAATATGATTACATATTTTGAAAATATAATTGTTGGATTGTATGTCTTTTATGTTTCCAACATGCATGTCATATTGGTACTTTTAATTTTTTTTTAAGAGTAATGTTACAGCCACAATCTATTTTACAATGTTTTTACAAATTGTTGTTGTGGTTAACTTCTTACTTGTTCTATTTGGCCTACCAATAACATCACTTTACTTATTTACCAATAATCACTCATCACATTAACAATGAAAGTTTTTGTAAAAATGTTTGTATTTCTAGTATTTTCCTTTTTTTTAAACAACCATTTGAGTTTCATAGTATCATTATAATGACTTGCACTTGGCTGGAAAGTATTGTCATTGTTAGTATCATTTCTTCCAATAAAATTCCTGATCGTAATTTCTCCTTCCGAATTTATTTGTGCATTTCAACCTTCCTATAAAATGCCAGATTGACTTAATTTGCAAGATTACTTCAATTATCTCCTTTTTATTTATTTACTTTACTTATTTGATCATTTGCAATAGAAAGTTTAAATTAATTTTTTTAATTGCTAGTCTTAAGGTATAAACTTAGTATGTTTGTGTGGGGAAATGACACATAAACCCCAAATATAAATTGGGTTTTAGATTAGAACGGGTCTAGAACACATAAACCCCAAAATCATGGCTGCTAAAGTCAATGTCTTTGTTTTATATTGATATTCGTTTTGCAAGCTGTATCAATGAGGGGCATTTTGTAGACACTAGATTTTGCACCCATAATTTAATCTTGGAAGATAACTAGAGTGACCATTCATATACCCAAAATTTAGAGTTGCATTACATGCATTAATTCAGTCATTGCATATTATAAAAATGATCTTGAGGTTTTAACGGTCGCGACAGTATATTCGATTTCCAAATTTGATTGTTGGATTGAAAGATATCACATGATAAAGTTTGCACGGTCTGCATGCATTTTGTTTGGGTAGAGCCGACCACGCATGATTAATTTAAATTAATTCTTATTGGCTAGAAAATTAAAATTAATTAAATAATTTTGTGGTTGATTGTTAGTTAGTGTTAAAAATAAACTTACTTGCATGAGAATAAAGTGGATAATCAGACAACAAAGAAGTTTTGGATAATCAAGCATTTTTGGAATATTTATCTACAAGATAATTATCACTTTAGAGACTTGAATATCCAAAAAAAGGGGGTTAATCTTTAGAATATAGATTAAAAATGCGTCTAGGTACAATTTCTGGCTCAAAATTCTCAAAAAAGGAGTCCAAATTGGACCAAAACTCAAACATGGGCTCGACACTCTTGTAGTGCCGATTGGCACATGGCAAGTGCCGATTGGCCCAAATTTTTTTTCCCGGCCTGATGACTCCCTGAATGAGATAAAATCTATCTTTTTTTGACATTTTAGAAATAAGGACACATTCCAATTCATATCTGATCTCACTATAAATAGAGGAAACAAATCAAAATTAGGGGCTCTTCTCTTCTGACTTTTCAATTCCTCTTATGTTAAAGATGTTCTGGAAGCTTTTGCTTTAGGAACTTCTTTTTTGTAAGTAAAGTATAGGCTTCAAAGAGTTGAAAAAACTTTTTGATTTCCAAAATATTCTTTCATTAGAAGAGCACACTCATGCAATAGGTATTCTATTTTCGTTCTTTCTTTTCTTCCTCCATTAATTTTTTTTATTGTTTGATGCATGAATATGTTTAGCATGTTTTATTATGTCTTGTTCTTGATATATAATTACCATGCTTAGATACTTTACCAAAATTTTCTTTAACATGTTCTTAGATGATTGTTTATTGCAATTATTTTTCTTAAGT
Source organism: Castanopsis chinensis (assembly GCA_032878915.1). Lineage (NCBI taxonomy): Eukaryota > Viridiplantae > Streptophyta > Magnoliopsida > Fagales > Fagaceae > Castanopsis > Castanopsis chinensis. The sequence goes on from JAVQMG010000122.1 coordinate 23,621,269, forward strand.
TTCAAAATCTGCTAATGACAATCAAAGATTATTTTAAAATTAAAAAAAAAACTAATCTATATTTTTAGATGTAATTTTTTTTTAACTCATAAACTGATCTGTATTTTCAGATCTGATTTTTTAAACTCAAAACTGGTCTGTATTTTCATATTTGATTTTTTTCAAAACTCAAAACTAACATGTATTTACATTAAATACATATATGATTTTTTTTTCCAAAACTCAAAACTAATCTGTATTTTCATTAAATACAGATCTGATTATTTACTACAAACATGATTTGTATTTTCATTAAAACAGATCTGATTTTTTCAACTCAAAAACTGATCTGTACTTTCGTTAAATATAGATCTGATTTTTTATCCCAGAAAAAGTTTTCTTTGTTATAAAATTGTATATTTTGAAATTTAAAAGAAGGGATTGAAAGTTTGGTTGAAGTCTTTTGTTTTATTTTTTATTTTTTTTAATATGTGATGCATGCATAATAAAATTATCTCATGAATGTGAATCCTCTTTCAAAAAGTCTTTTTTTTTTTTTTTTGGTTTCTAAATACAGATCTGATTTTTCTTTTACAAACCCCTTTTTTTTTTTAAACTTTTCAAAACGGATCTGATTTTTTTTAACAAAATCTTATTCTCCTTGTTTCTAAAAACAGATCAGTTATTTTTTTATTTTTTATTTTTTACGAACCAAGTCTTTTTTTTTTTTTTTTTTAAATTTTCAAAGCAAATTTGAATTTTCTTTAAAAAGAGGACATATTCATAAGGAAAATTTATTTAAATTAATTTTTGTCAAGTGTTTGTTATGTGTGTTCAACATATCATTCAAAATCATGCAAAAAGGTTATATTGGTCATTAGAGTCTAGAAGACCAAACTCTGTTGGGTGGAATGGGTGCCTAACACTTTCCCATTCGGTAACCTTACCCCCGAGCTTAGGATTTTTGAATAGGTAAATTAGTGTTTTGTTTTTTAATTTTGGTAGACTGTAACTAGGACCAAATCTTTGTATTCTTTTGCATAGATTGTAACTAGGACCCAAAGTCTTGTAAGGTTAATTTACCAAATTTTTTTTTTCTTTATTCAATCAATGACATTTGAAGTATTTTGAATATGTATTTTGTATTTAGTTTTTCTTCTTTTTTGTATAAAAAAATAAGTGGTGACTCCACACCACTACCCCAAAAGAGAAGTGCCCTTACAAGCACCTAAATCTCTTTTTTGAGAGGGCCTAAATTTCAGGGCCTCTCACATCATCGTTTGAATGTCAATCCCAAATATATTCCTAAAAGTCAAAATCCTCGGTCCTCTTCCCACATACACACCAAAGTAGTAAAGGAAGAGGTGGATAAGTTAAAATTAGCCAGGGCCATCAAACAAGTTTTCTATTTGAAGTGGTTATCTAACATAGCGGTAGTGAAAAAGAAAATAGGGAAGTGGAAAATCTATGTAGACTTCACCGACTTGAATAAGGCCTGTCCAAAGGAGCCTTTTCCAATCTTGAAGATAAATATAGATGCCACATTTGGTCATCCGAGGATGAGCTTTCTTGATGCCTTCCAAGGATATCATCAAATTGAAAACCTCGTTCATCTCTCTTAAAGGAAATTATCATTATAAGGTGATGCCCTTTGGATTAAAGAATGTTGGGTCAACCTTTCAACGAGTGGTTACAAGGATGTTCAAAGATCAGCTAGGAAGGAACATGGAGGCATGCATAGATGACATGGTAGTTAAGAGCAAGCAGATTGAACTTCACCTGGGAGATTTTCTTGAGGTATTTGGTGTTTTGAGAAAGCATCGTCTTAGGTTAGACACATCTAGGTGCGCTTTTGGGGTAGGATCAAGGAAATTCCTTAGAAATCTGATCACTCACCGAGGCATAGAAGCAAACCCTGATCAGATCAAAGCAATATAGTTTTTTACAATTGATGAGGAACCCCAAAGAGATTCAAAGACTTATTGAAATGGCAGTAGCTCCCAATCATTTTATTTCCAGGTCGGTGGAACAATGTAGATCTTTCTTCTAACTCCTGAAGAAATGGAAGGATTATCACTAGACCCAGAATGTGAGGAAGCATATGTTGGGCTAAAATAATACTTGATGAAAGCCCCAATACTTTAATGACCTGAGAAAGGGGGAAGAATTATACATGTATTTTGCAGTGTCAAACCATGCAGTCAGCGCGATCTTGATAAGGTTAGAAGAGGACATCTGTGGGCATAAGCACCTGCGATGATGGTTTCTCGCGTGGAGGAGTATGCCTTGGCCTAGGGTGGACCATGGTGGCGGGTGTAAATGGAGTTGTCATCTAGTACAGCTCTATGAAATAACGCCCTTCGTGGAGGGATTGATTTTTACCAGAGCATGTGTCTGGAGTTCTATAGGGCAAAAGCATAATGTGGATAATTTTGATACTTATTCTCTGGTTACTAGAATTGCATCTACTATAATTTTATTTGTCATTGCATCTATTTACAAATTTGTTGTACATCAATGGTGTTGGGCCAACCCCACGTGAATGGGTGGAGTCATGTTATTGCCTCTCAAAATGGAGGTTCGACTGATTATAGCTTCCCTTTTATATTAAGAGTTTTACAATGGAGTCGCCATTTATTTAACTATTGAAAAAAAAAAGAAAACCATAATTGAAAATTTCATCATTTAATTAATTTGAAATTAAATTTACATTGATCATAGTAAATTACATGGCTTGGTCCTAAATACAATCTAAGATAAAGTACATGGATTTGTTTCCTAGTTACAATCTAGAAATTGAAAATTACATAGATATGCATTGATCTATTAACCCTTGATCTAAGTTTGGAGGCTATATTATACGATGGGAAGGTGTTAGGCACCCACCTTGCCCGATGAAACCGGTCTTTTAGACTATGATGGCCAACATTCATATCATATCATCTAATATGTTATCAATCAATTTGCACGTTGAATTTAATGTTCGTGTATGTGATAAACCCTAATTCCATTTATCTATGGCATTTTGATTGAAAAAAAAAAAATCTAGTGAATGTGTGTAGATGGTGATATCCTAGATTCAAGGATTTGAGAGAATTATGAAACAAACATGTTTTTCATATTTTTTATATGGATTTAAGATCAAAACTAGTGTTATGCATGAACATGTGATGAACAACGAAGAACATGTGAAGAACGCATATGAACATTTAAGAACATTGAAACATATTCAAGGAATTTAAATAAATACTAGCATGCTCTAATCTTAATCTCATCATAGTAATATAAAGAAAGATGTTAGAGAAAGGGATTATACTTGCATGCAAGATCCATATGGTGGAGGAGGAGACTCTTGGTGGAGGTCCTAAGGGTGGAGTAGAAAAGAAGAACTAGGAGGGGGAGAGTGAGTTTCATTCAATACCTTGAGTCTTAGGAAGACTAAGATATGACAAGACTACTCTACTTCACTAGAACTCAAGAGGGGAGAAGTGAAGGTGTTTCTCTGTGTCTTGGAATGGAGGAGAGGAGGGGTTTATTAGTGGTGGTGGAGAAACTATGAATGGAATGGCATTCAATGAAGGTTGATAAAGGATCCAAGAGAATTATGAACCTATACCTATGGACACAACGGGGGGAGAATTATGAACCTATAGCGTCCTCTCGAGGAAGGACCTTTTTGACTTTACTACCAGAGATATAGGTTCAGAGTTTAGGTATGGTCTTGGGAATGTGTTAGGCACCCAAAACAGCTCAACCCTAGGGTTGGCTTCCTTTCATTGTGTCTTATGTCTTAACCCTATTAAAAGAACATTCAATATTGCATTCTAACTCACACATACACTAGCATACATCTAAGCATATAGCATGACATTAATCATCCCAAAATAACCTAATCATTCATTTATCATAGCATACCCTAAAATACATCTAGCATACATGACATAAACCCTATCATGTTACTATCATACATATCATGCGCCTATCATTCATCTAACACCATGTCATCGCATTATATCCAAGGTCGAAACATAGGCAATAAAAAATCATGGTATCATTAAGAGATTATGGAAGATATCAAGAACACAACATGCTTATTCATCATCATATTACATTCATCAATCCTAAACAAGATTACAAACCAAATGCATGTAAATATGAATGTATGAATTACTTTACTTACCTTGCTGCATCTCAGCACTTATGGCATTATGTACGAACATGTGAATGCGTGTTAATGACATTAAAACAAGAAAAATAAAATAAGTCCTAATTTAAACATGTGGAAAGCATACAAATAACAAGCTTGTGAAACGGAGACTCAAAAACCATAAGTATAAAAAGGGATCTAAAATAGAAGCATTACATGTGAAATCAGAAACAAAATCGGGAAAAAAAAAATTAGGGTTTGGGTTTCTGGGCAGGATCATGTGCGTGCATGAATAAGCCTGTGTGTGCATAATCTAGCCTGTGCACGTAGTCAGGATTATGCATATGTGGGGTTTAGCCCAAAAACCCTAGCAAAACAGAAAATAGAGCAGAACTTCCAAACAAGAATTCTAACAATCTAACATGTTTTAAAACATAAAAAATACAAGAACCTAAACTATATAAACATATCTAAACATAAAACAAGCAAAGAAACAAACAAAGACAGAATTAAACTGAAGAAATATAAGAAAAAGCCTAGAACTAATATCTCAAAGCAAAAGCTCTTTAAGCTTGATTTTTTACCATTGCCCTTAGTCAAATCTATTCACAATCAACAAAAAATTTATTAGTAACCTTACACTTAAAAATCAAGGCCAGAAAAGGCTTAATCAAAAGAAAATTGACTTGAGGATATTTAGTGAAAAATTCCCTGTTTGATTTACTATTTCAAGTGAATTTTAGTGTTTTCCTTTAGGATTTTTGTCTATTTTTGAAAAGGTACCATATATGGCTATTTACATTGTGAAAATGGGGGTTTGAACGACTCCTAGATGAGGTGGAATTAATTCCAAATCTTAGTCTTTAATGTAGAAAACTTGTCTTTCATAGTTTTTGGAACCCTACATGTGTGCACATGATGGTGCCTGCATACAGGTGCCTGCGTACGCATGCACCATGGCTGCGCGCACAGGTTGATTCCTATGTGCCAAGGGCATTCTTGGCTTAATTTTCCATAAATAGATTTATTTGTTCATTAAAAGTTACATTTTTCATTTCAATATTTCTCAAGTCAATTTATTATCTGATTGGGCCCTAAACCAACTTTAGGTCTTAGAATTTCAGCATCATTGAGGAACGGAGGACGGAGTCGAAAGGGATACAAAATGTAGTGTTTATAGATGCCCCTCTTTGATTTGTAAGTTTCACTAACAAAATCAAAAGAATAAGAGCGAAAACATTTTGTTTCGACATATGGCTTGGGCCTAACCCATGCATAGGACACATATCACGCATATATGGTGCGTGGTGCAACTTCGAAGATTTGCATGGGATTTGTATGTCCAAATTCCCACCTTTATTTCTCAGGAAACAAGCAACGACAAGTTCACTATCCCAAAACCCGTTTTGCTAATTTCAACCAAAAGGCAAGTTACTCACTATCCTAGAGTCACTAAAAAAGAAAAACAAATAAGGCTAATGACTGCAACCATCAACCAAACAAACAAATGTGCTCTTACGAGCTTAAAAGGATATATATTTGTGGTATTCATCTAGGGGTCTTGCCTCAAACTTCTCTCAGTGGCTTGTGCCTTTAGGTAATACTTGTCTTCTCCGTCTTTATCTCTACCTGTTCTGGTGAGGCTCTTGCCTTAGGGTGACCTTGGTCTCTATCTCTATCTCTACCTCTTACACCATGCCTGCATGTTCATTCCCAGAGGATATGTCCATAATTTCTATATCATATGCCTGCATATTCAATTCCCTCAGGATTTGTGTACAAGTTATGTGTTGGTCCTTTCTGATTTGTATAGGGCTTCATGCCTGCATGTACGATTCCCGTAGGATATGTGCACAAATTCTATATTTTGACTTTCTAACTTGCTTGACTATTTTTTTTTTTAATGAAAGATCCACTGATGATGCTGAACGACTTATTAAGGAGTGTGGTCTACTAAGAAGTGTATTGGTGATGATTCTGACCTACCATAAAGTCTTGATGGTGTATGGTCCACTAGGGAGGGGGTAACTTACTGGGGATTTCTTGATGGTGTGTTGCTCATTGGGGAAACTTTCCTCCACTGGGGAAAAATTATCTTCTTCTTTCTTATGACTCACTGGGGATTGACGTTAACTCCACCCTCAAGGGGATTTTATCAACTCCATTGGGGAAATTTCAATTTGCAACTCTAGAGGGGGTTGCTTCCCTATCTTGGACACACGGAGGAGTCCTCTTATGATACTAAAATTTTCTTAGGGATTTGGTTGATGATCTTGACTCACGGAGGAGTTTTCATGATGATTTTTGATCCACTAAGGGGTTTTCTTGATGCTTTCGATCCATTGGGGATGCTTTTGAGGGTTTTGATCCACTAGGGATGCTTTTGATGTTTTCGATCCATTGGGGATACTCTTTTACGGTCTTTGTGTTATTTGTCTACTAAGGTCATTTTCATCATTTTTGGATATAATTTGAATTTTCCTTTGCACTTCTAGCCTCCTGGGACTTCATGGGGATATTTGAAAATTTTATTATTTATTTATTTTGCTAAACTACACGTAGTTTAGTGGGGAGGACAAAACTACATGTAATTTAGACATTAGTTATGTTCCCGCCTCTTCATCTTTTTTTCCCAACGATTACCAATTGTTTTTTTTTTTTTTTCATTCTCTTCATCTCCCTCACCTCTTCATATTCTCTCTAACTCTTTCTACAAAACCCTTCTGCCTCTCTCTCATTCCCTCAAAATCTAACCCTCATCATCTTCTTCAATCTCAACTTCTCTCTCATCTCCTTCAATGACACCTAAGTACAATAAGAGTTCCTACATCCTCTCTACTGATGCATTCCATCTCACTCCTTGGAATAGAGTGGTAAGGCTGGCTGAGGCTCCTCCTTGACCTACAGATCACAATAGCATTTTTCAAAGGGTGCAAGGGCCAGATCGAGAGTTTTTTTTTTTTTTTTTTTCTTTTTTTTCCATTTTCAAGTTTTTCCTTTGATCTTTCATTTTGATCTATTTTTTAGGCTTGTAAATGCTTGGGTTTTGCTGTGGGATGAGTTTAGACGAAAACCTGACACTTTAGGAGGGGTAGGAACATGTTTAGCTTGACTTTGATTAAGGAAACCTTGAAAAGTTGAAAAACACCCCCTATGTTCATTCCTGCGTGCGCAGGTTCTGGCCTACGTGCATTGACATGTTCTTGCATGTGTAGCCTGTATTCATGCATAGGCAGGCTTGTTCTTGTGCACATGTATCTGTTATTCAGTTTATGTGTATGCAGGTTCCAACTTGCGCATATGTATAGAATTCTGTGTATGAAGCTTCCTTCTAGCGTACACATGGCACCAGGTAAAAATCCTAGTTTGGGCATTTGGACTTCTTTTTAAACTATTTGCAATTTTAACATCATTCCTCACCATTTTTGCATCCAATTGTATATCTCATGTAGTATCTCATCCTATTGTGAATCCAATATTACTTCCCTACTATCCTTTTCACTTAATCATGAATTTAATCCCATTCTTTTTTTGAAGGTTTTACCACTATATTCTGGGAAGGGGGAGCAATAGCTGGGCAATAGTGTGGTACAACATCCTTATCGAGGAGACTCAAGGTCACATTTGTACAGTGGGTTTTAAGCCCACCCTTCGCTTGATACCTGAGAGGTTTGCAAGTGCTGTCTTGGCGCACACTTTAGCTAAGAGGTGGTGGGACATTACTTACACCTTCCACATTGCTGATCGGGAGATGTCCATCACTCCCTATGACTTCCACGATATGACTGGCCTGCGGTTTGATGGAGTCCTGATAAGTCAAGAGGACGAGACGAGCACTTAGCTAGGTGTGGACCTGCTCGAGAGGTGGTAAGACATGGAGACAATTCGCTACACTGACCTTAAGGCGGATTTCATGCATCGTCCATAGGGGGCGGTTGAGGAATGTGTGCCCAGATGGCTAGGGTCCTTTTCCTATACTTGTTGGGGGCATACTTATTTACCAATAGTGGGCAAACGGTGTCTAGGCCCTTTTCCAGGACTTTGAGAGGACTCAGACTACCAACTAGGGGCAAGCATGCTTGGCCTACTTTTACTCTTCCTTGGACATGCTTAGCTGAGGGACTCTACACCAGCTAGTGGGGCCTTGGAAGCTCCTCGAGGCTAGTTTCTTTCCCTTTTCTCTTTTACCTCATGCATTCTCACCTTTATGGTAATATATTTATATGCCATTTAGGTTAAGGCTATGCAACATATTCTTGCTGACTGCATTCATACTCATATCTCGCATATTGTTGTCTTGTAAACTACCATATCTGTGCCTTGCAAATTGTGCCATAACTTCTTACAAACTATCATAACCTTTTGCAAACTGTTATATCTTAATCTTACAAACTGTTATATCTTTTCAGTGCTGGGCCGTGGAGTACGGTCTTATTGCTCGGGGGACTTCGGTGGACTTGAATAGTGTCTCCTCAATTTGGGCCCACCTCGACAGGCTCTCTCCAAATGTTGTAAGTTAGGAATATATTGCTTTCCACTATTTGAATGCTTCTTAGGATTCTCCTTCAAACTCCATGGGTTGCACAGATTGTGTGGAGTCCCTAGGTTAGTGCTGATCCTATAGCAGACCCAAAGTTGGACCCTCTAGTGTTCATGCTTGCCCCTCGCTCCATGACAACTGTGGAGTACGACTTATGGGGGTCGAGCATCCCCTTCACTGAGTGAGTCATGGATGAGCTAGACTATGTCGAGTTTAGTGGGACTCGCCTTATGCCTTCCGTTACTGTTGCGGTATGTGTTTTTGCTTCTCTCATTTCTTTTTTAACCAATCATCATTTGCATTCTTATACATTGGTAACATCCATATGAAACACTTGTATCAGGTTGGGCTTGCTGCTGGTGCTCTCATTTACCCTCCCCGTTTGCCCTGGTTGGTGTATGCTTATGGCCCTGATAGCTTTGCTCTGGAATGTCCCGTTGGCAGCAATACAAATGTCACGGGTTACCCTTTTTCTAATAGCACATGAGCGATAAATTCTCTTTCATTCTCCTTATACTTTTCCTGCATCTCTTAACGCTTATCCTAACACCGTCTTCACTCAATTCAACCTACCTTATAAGAGTGTGAGGAGCTCATTTGGCTTGCGGGAAATCTTAAATTGGAGGTGATTGAGTACTCCCTACAACTATTTAGCGATGAGGATGTTGGTGATGATGATGATAATAATGATGAAGATGGTGGTGATGGTGGTGGAGATTTGAGTCAACTCCAAGCCACCAATCATGGAAGATGTGTTTTCGGTGTTCTTGTAGATAGATAGACAAACACAGATACAGACACAATAGAGCATAACATATTTCCATTTTTTTTGTTTCTTTTATTATTTTTCTCTTTTTAGCATACATTCCTGCACTTTGTCTTTAATTTGAGACATTAGGTTGTATTTAAGAACATCTTTCACATTTATGCTTTTATTTGGGATATGTACTTAAATTACAAACTTGTGGAGACTTAATGCAATTTCGCTATTCTTGATTTGTGACATTTGGAAATTCTAAGCTTGAATTGTGCCTTAAGTAGTCTTTTAGGCTGTAAGGCTTATAGAAGAAGCCTTTTGGAGAAAACGTACTCAAAACAAGGGAAATCTTTATTCTACCTGCGTTCCTGCATGCGCAAGTATTGACCATATGTGTGTGGTCTTGACTCTACATGCATGTACCAAGGGCCAAAACCCTAATTGCCTCTCTTTAAGTCAAAATAACCATTAGGGTCTCAAACCTTCACCAAACACATTCTAAACTGAAAGAACGTTTCTCCAAGCTTTCCATGGGAGAAATTTTCTCCTTTAGAGGTCTTAGCATAGCTCAAGAAGCTTGTGTTGGAAAAGCATAATTTGTATTGCATACAAAACATACGCAATAGAAAATTAACGGATCTACTTCATTCACAATTGTTAACATGTACTATGTAAATTTCAGAATTTAGGAACAAGAGAGCGTACCTTGGTGCTGTGAAATTCAAAACCAAACATTAGAAGTATTTAGGAACACTTTTAATCTTCACTCCAGTTTCACTTAAACCCAAGAAGTGTGGCTTTTCAATCAGTTTACACGAATGCGTTCAAGGGAGAATAAGAGAGTGACTTACACTCACAGACACACCATTTCATTCCACCCAAATCTATATGTTTCTCTCCTTATATCTAATTGATTATATAATTGGATTAGCCTTTTGGGCCATTCCAATTGGGCTTTAGTATGTGGCTTGGAGTGGGACTAAAAGGGAACAAATAAGAGTCTAGCTCTAATAGGCTTTGGGCTTTTCTGTCTACTCTTGACAAGTCCAAATTTACCATTAATTATATCTAATATCACTATATAAATATAATTTCATTCTAGGCCTTATTAATAAATTATATCCCAAGAATTTATTATTCATGCAACCTCTTTATTAAAATTGTTAGGACATATATGGTTCAAGTGGTTTCAAACATATATTATTATTTTATATAATTGGATTATCCTTTGACAAAACGGACTTTACTTGTAATTGGGTAGATTTAGGATGTGTTTAACGCTTCGAGAAACTGTGTTTCAAGATCAAGTGTTGAAGTCATCAAGTCTGTCCAAGAAACAAGCTGAAAAGTGCAAGTTACTAAAGCTCGACACCTAGTTTCGACACATGCATCTATCAAGCTTTAGAAGCTGTTTCAACCCCGAGGCTCGACAGCTTCTCGACAGATCCTCGACACCTCTATCTGTCGAGATTTAAGGAAAACAGATTCTCAGTTTTGTTTTGATTCTAATCCGTGAATGTGTCTTTGGGACTTCTTTTGTCCTAACCCTAGACATATAAAAGGATTGTTTTAAGGGCCGTTAAAGTGAAGCAAGTTGCACAAGCATTGAAATTGCTGTTCATGCAATTTGTGACCTAAGACAAAGTTCATGCCCTAGTTCATCTCTTGTGAAGAAGTTACTGTGTAATGTGCATCGTAGGGTTTTGTAACCGAGCATCTTCTTGATCTTCATCGTGTGGATGAATTGAAGAACTTTGCAGCCAATAACTCTCTCTCTCTAGTCGGTGAATTGAAGTCGCGTACTGGGATCCGCGCAATTGGTTAGTCACGTACTTGAGAGTTGTGCATCAAAAGGAGGAACTGTCACTACAGAACAAGTCTAATTGGGTATTGAGGTAAGGGTTTAACTGTAGGTTCGCAAGGTACTTGAGATTCCTTGCTTGTAACCGCTTGTAGTGATAATAGTGGAGTTTCGAGAGTGGTGACCTTAAATCACCCGGTTTGGTTTTTGCCGTCAGGTTTTCCCCATTCGTAAACAAATCACCGTGACATTTATTTTCTACTGCATACTTTATTTATTGGTGATTTGTTTATGCTGCCACGTGAATTTGCATGTTAACTTGATTAATTAATAACTTGGCTAATTAATCAAATTAATTTATCATAAGGGGTCTACGCATTTGTGGCCTATCAAGTGGTATCAGAGCAGGCACACTCTGATTAGGTTTTAATCCTTGTGTGTGATCCATTGACCCCTGTTGTCATGGATAGAGGTCAGTCTCTTACTTGAAGAGATCTTTGTTATCAAATACATCTTGTTTTTTCTAATCTCTATTTCCTTGAGTGTCTCAAAAAATACAAGTCTAAAAGTTATTTGATTTCCCTTGTGATGACTATTGGAAAGGATCTCAGTTTATACAAGCAGGAACTAGACTGTCTCAAAATTAAAATGTGCAAAGGAGTTTGTGTAAGAAAAGCTAAAATTAAAGGCCTAGCTCAGAAAAGGCAGATGAGAGAAAACACCATTCCCACTAATCTGACATCTAAGCACGAAGTGTGTTTTATGATGAAATCCGCTTTTAAAGTGATGGACACATGCTTGTGGTACCTCGATAGTGGTTGCTCAAGACATATGAATGGAGACCGATCCCTCTTCAAAGTCTTCGAGTCTAAGAAAGGTGGAAATGTCACTTTTGGTGATGGAAGCAAATCATAGATAAAAGGGAAAGGAATTGACAGGCCAAAAATGCGTTGACCCCTTGTGATAACTTAGATTAATTAATTAGCCCAGTTTTGAATTAATCAAATTAACATGCAATATCACGTGGCAGCACAAACAAATCACCGAAACTAAGTTATGCAGAGGAAAATAAATAACACGGTGATTTATTCACGAATGGGGAAAACCTTACGGCAAAAACCCCACCGGGTGATTTAAGGTCACCACTCCCGAAACTCCACTATTATCACAACAAGCAGTTACAAGTAAGGAATCCCAAGTACCTCACCAACCTACAGTTAAACTCTTACCCCAATACCCAATTGGACTTGTTCTGTAGTGACAGTTTCTCCTTTCAATGCACGGCTCCCAAGTACGTGACTAACCAGATGCGCGGATCCCAGTACGTGACTTCAAATACCAACTAGAGAAAGAGAGAGTTGGCTGCAAAGTTCTTCAAATCATCAAGGATGAACTAGGGCACGAACTTTGTCTGTCAGATCACAAATTGCATGAACAACAAGTTCTCAAAGAATGTGCAACTTGTATCTTGTGATCTCCTTTTTAACGGCCCTTAAAATAATCCTTTTATATGTCTAGGGTTAGGAGAAAAGAAGTCCCAAAGACACACTCACGGATTAGACTTGAAACAGACCTAGAAATCTGTTTTCTTTAATTCTCGACAGATAGAGGTGTCGAGAGGTGTCAAGATAGCTGTCGAGGCTCGGGCAAAACAGCTCCTTTAAAGCTCGATAGATGCATCTGTCGAGGTATATGCCGAGTTTTAAAAACTTGCACTTCCTAGCTTGTTTCTTGGATAGACTTTGACGGCTTCAACACTTAACCTTGAACCACTGTTTCTTGAAGTGTTAAACTCATCCTAAATCTACCCAATTACAAGTAAAGTGCGTTTTGTCTAAGGATAAGCCAATTACATAAAATAACGACATATGTTCACAGACTTGAACTACATATGTCCTAACAATCTCCCCCTTTGGCAATCCGTGACAAAACCACAACAAACAAATGAAGATATGAGAGAAGTCATAAATCACTTTAACTCATATTCACTTGTTACATACAGTAAAATCTATCCTAACACAAACTCTTGAAAAACTTTGCAAGAAGAGAGTTTATGGCAAGTAGACTTTGACAACCTGTATTTCTGAAACACTTATAAACAAAACACATCAAGGCATCTTTGTGTGAAACAGAAATAATAGATTGCATACAAGTAAAGAAGCATGTGTATAAAGATAGAAAAGAAACAACACATGAAAGGTAGGTGAAAGAACAACATACATCATCATATATAAGAAGAGAATAAATACAATGTATGTCAACACATGATCAATGTATCTCTAAACAGATGAGAAAAGAAAAAAAATACATATGATCACCTCACTACATCCCTCAATCCACACTCCCGCTAACAAAAATGTCCTATGTCCTATGCTAACACTCCCCCTAAGTATGACTACTCTCATACAAAACTACTCCCCCTTTTTGTCATGAATGACAAAGGGTAAAGTGTCAAGTAGACATCTCATCCGAAGAGCTCGCATCTCCATCATCATCATCGTCGGAAGCATCATCATCATTGCCATCATCATCAACCTCGGTCTCAGACGACACATGAGGTGGCGGAGGAGAAGCCTCTGGAGCAAAGCCGCCCATGGTCGCCTGTCGCCTGGCGATGTGACCAACACAGACGTTCACCTGATACAACTCCGTGGAAAGTGTATCTAGGCGAGCATCCATGCGCTGTAGCTGCGCCATGATGTCTCCCAAGCTGACGTCACTCGAAGAAGTAGAAGCAGATGCTCGAGCGGATCTGGAGGTGGCCGGACGGGTGGAAGGAGTGGCCCCATCTGTCTGTCGCGATCTAAACTGTGCCTCGCTACGTTTTACGGTAGCGGCGTCTATGGCGGACATGACGTGGTATGGATCGGACGAGGGGAAAGGGATGGAAAAACGACTCAGAATCCTCGTGATAGCGGAAGGGAAAATGAGCTTATCACGGGTGGCCGTATCTCTATAGACATCGATAATGGAAAAGATGAAGTGTGAAGGAAAATCTATAGAGAGATCCTCTAAGAGGGACAACAAAAATCGAGCGCGAGGCTCTGTGATAGAGTTATAGTGAGAGAGTGGGTGCAAAACAAAGGTCATCACCATGTTAAGGAAACGAGGACCTTTAGCAAAAGGTCGACATGGTGTGTACATGTGATCTCCCCAAGAGGTAGGACGCTCACAGAACGCTGAGATCATCTCGTCTTTGGACACAGTCCAGAGACGCTCACAGCTAGGGTAATCAGGATGATCCACCCTAGGTACATGAAGAACCTCAGAGACCAGCTCTGGGGTGACACAGAAGCGCGTACCTCGGACGCCAGAGTAGAAAGAAGGTACAGAAGAATCTATCCCGTGGATGTTGGAGTAAAACTCCTGAATCAACACGAGAGGAGATGTGACCGGGACGTCACACAGTGACTCCCATCCCCAAGTGTGAATGACAGCGGGAAGGTCGGTGTCGGCAAAGTCTGCCAGGACTACGTGGCGTTCCGAATGAACACCGCGTTTAGAGAAGTTCTCCGAGAAGTCCTTATGGGCTTTCTCATCACGGAACCGGACAGAAAGAGGGGTAGAATCAGAGGAAGACTGTCCCTTAGAATGCAAAGGATTCTGGGACGGAGTGGATTTACGCTTAGGTGCCATAGACACAGCTAACGCAACTATAGAGAGGGGGAGAGAAAGAAAACACACAGAAAAGTCCCAAACAGTTCAATATTGGCAGAATAATATTGAAATGAAAAGAACGTATGCATGGAGAATGCATGAGCATGTGACATGCAACATTAAAACATCATGGGCTCAGCCCAATCCAAACCTAACAGCACACAATAGATAGGCACACATCTAAATGCATGAAAATACAATTAGAATGCTAATGGGATGCAATGCATGTCATTATGAAGATCAAAACTAGAAAAACAACCCAAAAATTTCATGAAAACCCCAACAATTTTGAAAACTCCCAAAAATTTTCAAAAACACAAAAACTAGGGTTTTAAAACAATGAAATGCATGAAAAAGAGGGATAAAGTGCTTACCAAGAGATGAAGATCGCAAAGAAACTCTTGAGAAAGCCTTGGGAGAAGGTTTGGAGGAAAAAGGAGAAGATTTTGAGAGAGAACAGTGAGTTTCGAGCGAGAGAGATCGAGCAAGTGAGAAAAAAATCGCGACTGCTATATATATAGCTTCTCATTAAATCTCGACAGATGAAGCTATCGGGAGGTGTCAAGATTGCTGTCGAGGGCATGTGTCGAGAAATACACATGGACAGATGAAGCTATCGAGATCAGCTATCGAGGAAGAAGAATAAACAAGAAGGAACCTCGATCGATCCAGCAGCTATCGAGAAGCTATCGAGCAAACAAAAAGTTTCTCGATCGATCCAGCAGGTGTCGAGGTATCTGTCGAGACTGCGATAAGAAAGAGTCTAAGGAGCTCGACAGATAGCTCATGTGTCGAGAGGTATTGAGGAGGTGTCGAGATGCCTTTAAAAGCAGTTTTTCAAAAGAAGAAAAACACAGACATGAATGCAATCATGCATGCAACTCAACCAAAGATACAACCAACACATTATGCTCTCAAAATCATCTCTCAACAAGAAAATTGATGCACATGTATCTCAAAACACGCCCACACACACTAAACAGGTCTAACCAATTTTATGTTTCAAAAACAAGTTATGACAGTTTAGTGAGCATACATTAACGCATGTAAACTTTGTGATGGCCAAATCACATTGTACCTGCACATGTATCAAGAATAGCGAAGAATATTGCGTGTTGTGTGTGAAAACATCGCAAGATTGCATATGTGTCTCAATGTTATGACGATTTGAGATATGAGAAAATCACTTTAACTCACACACAATCATAACTGTTTGATGGGGACTATCACCTTCGAGGTATATCCTACAACTCCCACATCTCCTAGAAAACACGCTTGCAACCATATTTTAAAGCATTTTTGATCTTTTTGCTTTTTATTTCTTTGCATATTTTCTTTTTAACAAGCATATCATGCATGGGCATACAAGAGAAAGAAAAGAAATACCCAATTATGTTAAGCTTTTGACACTGCACTTTTGCTATGCCGAAGCATACAGGTGTCATTGACATTGCACTTTTGCTATGCTGAAGCATACAGATGTCATATTATGATTAGCGAGTAACAGTGGTGAGATGGTTATTTATGCCTTTCTCTTAGGATTTTCTAGTTCAACCCGTCAAAAAGAGTGATACGAGTGTTAAGAAGAAGAGATCACTTAACCTTACTCATCACAAACAAAGAGCTATAGAGCTCACTCGCTTAGTTGTGCAAAAGAGTGCTCATCTAAGCTATAGATGATACAAAGTTTAGAAAACTCTGTTTCAATGGCCATTTTAAAAGTTCACACGAACTAATGCACACAAACACACACTATTTTTGTATTTTTCAATTTTTCAATTTTTTTTTTATCAGAAAAGCAAAAAATAAAACACAAAACTGAAAACACACAAACAAAAACATGTAAAGCAAAACAATGCATAAAACTAGACTAACTCAAAACAGTAAAGAAACACACAAGTAATGCAACACACAAAAATAGGAGAGAGAAGAAGAAGTGACTGAAATCACTTAGATCCCTTTGCCTTCCACACTTTGGAAGATCCTTTCCTTTTGGTCGATTCTTGAACCGGTGAAGAGGAAGAAGAATATGAACCGTTCAAGTTCGAAAGGAACATGAGGGCTTTTAGAATGTCTCCAAGAGGAGCGAGAGAAGACTGAAGCTGATTCTGGCTCCCAGATGCTATTGTGCCATTGCTCTGTTGAGTGGCACGCCACTTGTAGCAATTAGGTCGAGTGTGACCGGCAGCACCACAATGATAACAGAGATGCGGCTTCTTCTGTTTGGCCTTTTGAGAGTTAGCCTTCTTAGTCCTAGGGTTTTTAGATTCCCTTTTCTCAATTTTAGGGGGTGCTCCTAGAATGGACTTGCCCTTGTCTACGTTCTCACTAGCTAATTCAGATTTAACATTCTTTTCTTCATTTTCAATGTTATTAGCAGGTGGAACAAACACAGTAGTACTAGAAGTAGGAGTATTAGAGAGAGAGAATTCATACCCCAATCCAGTACGATCTGAAGAATATCTCTGAGCACTCAGCATCTCGTCCAGTTTAGCACTTGACGTCCTCTCCAGTTGTGCTCTGACTTGAAACAGCTCCGCTTCAAGCTTCTTGGTCCTCTCAACCAAGAAATTGTTTTCGAACCTCAGTGCTCCAATGGTTGGTTCGCTTCATCAACCTTTGTGGACAGCTCCTCACGATTGAGTTCCACATCACTGAGCTTCTTGGTGGCCAGCCTATAGAGCTTCTCATGTTTCTCAGAAAGCTTGTATAGCTTCTCATAGGCGGTATGGATATCATCTTGATCATCCATAATCTCAATCTTGGAGTCCACCAACTCCTCTTCTTCATCCACTTTCTCGGAAACCCCATCAGTAGGATTAACAGTGGCAGTGAAGGCATTCAAGATTCCGTCGTCTTCATCCTCGGAATCGTCCTCGGGCTCTGTGTCGCTTAAGGTAACAGCAAGTGCCTTGCTCTTCCCTATGCTCTTGAGGTACGTAGGACACTCTTGTTTCATGTGTCCGAAGCCTTGACACCCAAAACATTTTGGCCCAGCAGGAACAGTGTACTGACCGCCATCCTTGACATCCTTCTTCCCTTTATCCAGATTCTTAAATTGTGAAGAACTGGATTGTCTACGGTCTTTGTTGAAGCCCTTTCCGTTGGCATTCTTCATAAACTTCTTGAATTGCCTAGTGATGTAGGACTTCATCTTGGAATCTTCATCATCTGACGAGTCATCCGTATCACTGCTCTTGGCCTTTAGTGCCAAACTCTTGCCCTTGCTTGACTTGCCTAACCTAGTTAGCCCTAACTCATAGGTTTGCAAGTTTCCAACCAGCTCAGTCAAAGGAATTCTGTCAATATCCTTCGATTCTTCGATCGCCGTGATCTTAGCATGGAATCTTTCGGGCAGCGATCTGAGCACCTTCCTTACTATCTTGGGTTCAGGGATGGTTTCCCCAAGATTAAAGGCTGAGTTTACTATGTCCTTGAGCTTGGCATAGAACTCATCAAACGACTCATCCTCTTCCATCTTAATTTCTTCAAAGCGTGTGGTGAGCCTCTGCAGCTTTGAATCTTTGACAGCCTTGGTGCCCTCATAGGTTGTCTGGAGGATGGTCCAAGCTTCCTTAGCAGTTTCAGTTGAGGAAATTTTCTTGAACTCCTCATTAGTGACTGCACTGAATAAGGCATTCAATGCTCTGCTGTTGAAGTTTGCCGCCTTGATCTTAGCATCATCCCAGTCGGCCGGTGCTTCTGTAGGCTTGGTCCAGCCTATCTCCACAGCTTGCCACACTTTCTCATCTAACGACTGCAAGAAAGATCTCATGCGTACTTTCCAGTATGCATAGTTAGTGCCATCAAATAAAGGAGGAATGATTAGAGATTGTCCTCTATCCATGACAGCAGGGGTCAATGGATCACACACAATAGATTAAACCCTAATCAGAGTGTGCTTGCTCTGATACCACTTGACAGGCTACAAATGCGTTGACCCCTTGTGATAACTTAGATTAATTAATTAGCCCAGTTTTGAATTAATCAAATTAACATGCAATATCACGTGGCAGCACAAACAAATCACCGAAACTAAGTTATGCAGCGGAAAATAAATAACACGGTGATTTGTTCACAAATGGGGAAAACCTTACGGCAAAAACCCCACCGGGTGATTTAAGGTCACCACTCCCGAAACTCCACTATTATCACAACAAGCAGTTACAAGTAAGGAATCCCAAGTACCTCACCAACCTACAGTTGAACTCTTACCCCAATACCCAATTGGACTTGTTCTGTAGTGACAGTTTCTCCTTTCAATGCACGGCTCCCAAGTACATGACTAACCAGATGCGCGGATCCCAGTACGCGACTTCAAATACCAACTAGAGAGAGAGAGAGTTGGCTGCAAAGTTCTTCAAATCATCAAGGATGAACTAGGGCACGAACTTTGTCTGTCAGATCATAAATTGCATGAACAACAAGTTCTCAAAGAATGTGCAACTTGTATCTTGTGATCTCCTTTTTGACGGTCCTTAAAATAATCCTTTTATTTGTCTAGGGTTAGGAGAAAAGAAATCCCAAAGACACACTCACGGATTAGACTTGAAACAGACTTGGAAATTTGTTTTCTTTAATTCTCGACAGATAGAAGTGTCGAGAGGTGTCGAGATAGCTGTCGAGGCTCGGGCAAAACAGCTCCTTTAAAGCTCGATAGATGCATCTGTCGAGGTATGTGTCGAGCTTTAAAAACTTGCACTTCCTAACTTATTTCTTGGACAGACTTTGACGGCTTCAACACTTAACCTTGAACCACTATTTCTTGAAGTGTTAAACTCATCCTAAATCTATCCAATTACAAGTAAAGTGCGTTTTGTCTAAGGATAAGCCAATTACATAAAATAACGACATATGTTCACAGACTTGAACTACATATGTCCTAACAGGAATTATCTCTCTACCTGGACTGCCTGACATTGCAAATGTTCTATATGTTGAAGGCTTGATACTGAATCTTCTAAGCATAAGTCAGATATGTGATCAAGACTGCATGGTGCTATTCTCTAAAGGAAAGTGTCTTGTCATGGATGAGTCTGGAAAGAAACTCATAAGTGGTGTTCGTACTCTAGACAACTGTTATGGACTGGTTCCTGATGCTGATATTGTGTGCAATAGCATTCGTTTGTCAAATGAAGATTTGTGGCATCAACAAATGGGACATGCTAGTTACAAACATCTCTCTATTGTATCTAAGCATGAATCAGTTTTAGGAATGCCAAAGCTTAGCAGACTGAGCAATGTAGTGTGTAGACCATGTCAGCTTGGGAAACAGACAAAAGCTAAACATCCAAGAACTCAGACATCTGCTACATCTAGACCATTGGAGCTACTGCATTTAGATCCCATGGGTCCAACTAGAACTGAATCTCTTGGAGGTAAAAGATACATCATGGTTGTGGTAGATGACTTCACTAGGTACACTTGGGTCATTCTTCTATGATCCAAGTCTGATGCTCCTGAGCACATTGAAGCACTGTGCACAAGACTGCAACATGAAAAGAGCCTGAAAATTGACCGAATTCAAAGTGATCATGGTAAAGAATTTGAGAACTCATACATGGAGTCCTTCTGCACAAGATCTGGTATATCTCAAGAATTATCTGCTCCTATTACTCCTCAGCAGAATGGTGTAGTAGAAAGAAAGAACAGGGTTATTTAGGATATGGCAAGAGCCATGTTGCATAGTAAGGATGTGGCCAGAAATTTGTAGGGAGAAGCTGTGAACACTGCATGTCATACGGTAAATAGAGTGTACTTCAGACCCGGTACCAAAAAGACTCCATACGAGTTGTGGAAAGGAAGAAAGCCGAATGTGAAGTATTTTAGGATCTTTGGAAGTACTTGCTTCATCCTAAAGGACAGAGAGAATATGGGAAAGTTTGATTCCAGAAGTGATGAAGGAATATTTCTGGGATACTCTTCTACAAGCAAGGCTTATCGGGTATATAACAAAAGAACCATAAAGGTCATGGAAAAGGTGAATGTTGTTATTGATGAGTCTTCAAACTCTTGTTTTGAGTAAATTGATGAGTGTTTATTGAAATTTTTGGGTTGGTTTTATAAATCTGATCTTTAAAACTACATGCATTGCATTACATTAGCATTCTAACAGTATTTTCATGCATTTAGATGTGTGTTTTCTGCTTGTGTGCTAGTAGGATTGGATTGGGCTGAGCCCATGATGTTTTTTATGTTGCATGTCACATGTTCATGCATTTCCCATGCATACGTTTTTTCTTTTCAATATACTTGTTATATATTGAACTGTTTAGGACTTTTCTGTGTGTTTCTTTCTTTCTCTCTCTCTCTTTCTCTCTCTCTCTCTCTCTCTCTCTCTCTCTCTCTCTCTCTATGTTTGCGTTAGTAGTGTCTATGGCACCTAAGCGTAAATCCATTCCGTCCTAGAACCCTCTGCATTCTCGGAGCTCCTCTTCTTCTTCTGATTCTACCCCTCTCTCCATTCCGTTCCGTGATGAGAAAGCCCAACAGGATTTCTCGGAGAACTTTTCTAAACGAGGTGTTCATTTGGTACACTAAGTTATCCTAGTAGACTTTGCCGACACAGACCTTCCCAATGTCATTCATAGTCGGGCTTGGAAGTCACTGTGTGACGTCCCGGTCACTTGTCCTACCGTGTTGATACAAGAGTTTTAATCTAACATCCACGGGATTGATTCTTCAGTACCTCTCTTTCATTCTCGTGTTCGAGGTACGTGCTTTGCTGTCACTCTAGAGTTAGTTTCCAAGGTTCTTCATGTCCCGAGGGTTGATCATCCTGATTACCCTGGATGTGAGCGTCTATGGACTGTGTCCAAAGATAAGATGATCTCTGTGTTCTGTGAGTGCCCCTCTGATTGTGGAGATCATCAATACACACCATGTAGGCCTTTTGATAAAGGTCCTCATTTCTTTAACATGGTGATGACATTTGTTTTGCACCCACTCTCTCACTACAACTCTATCACAGAGCCTCGTGCTCGATTTTTGTTGTCTCTTTTAGAGTATCTTACTATAGACTTCCCTTCACATTTCATCTTCTCTATCATTGATGTCTATAGAGATATGGCTATCGATGATAAGCTCATTTTCCCTTTTGCTATCACGAGGATTCTTCGCCGTTTTTCTATCCCTTTCCATCGTCCGATCCTTTTCATGTCATGTCTGCCATAGATGCCGCTACCGTAAAATGTAGTGAGGCACAGTTCAGGTCGCGACAGACAGATTCTGTAGCTCCTTCCTCCCGTCCGACTCCATCCAGATCTGCTCGACCCATATCTGCTCCCTCCTCTTCCTCGAGCGATGTGACACTTGGAGACATCATGGAGTAGCTTTAGTGCATGGATGCTCGCCTTGATACACTCTCTACGGAGTTGTATCAAGTAAACGTTCGTGTTAGTCGCATTGCCAGGCGACAGGCGACCTTGGGCAGCTTTGCCTCTTAGGCTTCTCCTCCACCTCCTCATGTAGTTTTTAAGACTGAGGATGATGATGGTGATGATGATGATGTTTCTGATGATGATGATGGATATGCGAGCTCTTCTGATGAAGTGTCTACTTGACACTCTATCCTTTGTCACTCATGACAAAAAGGGGGAGTAGTTTTGGTTATGAGAGTAGTTATACTTAAGGGGACAGCTAGTATAGGACATTTTTGATAGGGGGAGTGTTGTTATGAGGGATGTAGTGAGGATTACATGTATTTCTCTTGTTTTCCTTCTTTTGGAGATTCATTATTCATGTACCCCGATCTTGTGACATTTATTGACATACATTATGCTTATTTCTTGATATATATATATATATATATATATATATATGTTGATGTATGTTTCTGTTAGGACATATGTAGTTCAAGTCTGTGAACATATGTCACTATTTTATGTAATTGGCTTATCCTTAGACAAAACGCACTTTACTTGTAATTGGGTAGATTTAGGATGGGTTTAACACTTCAAGAAACAGAGGTTCAAGGTTAAGTGTTGAAGCCGTCAAAGTCTGTCCAAGAAACAAGCTAGGAAGTGCAAGTTTTTAAAGCTCGACACATACCTCGACAGATGCATCTATCGAGCTTTAAAGGAGCTGTTTTGCCCGAGCCTCGATAGCTATCTCGACACCTCTCGACACCTCTATCTGTCGAGAATTAAAAGAAACAGATTTTCTGTTCTGTTTCAAGTCCAATCCACGAGTGTGTCTTTGGGACTTATTTTCTCCTAACCCTAGACATATAAAAGGATTATTTTAAGGGCCGTCAAAAAAAGGGAAGCAGAAGATACAAGTTGCACATTCTTTGAGAACTTGTTGTTCATGCAATTTGTGATCAGAAAGACAAAGTTCGTGCCCTAGTTCATCTCTGATGATTTGAAGAACTTTGCAGCCAACTCTCTCTCTCTCTAGTTGGTATTTGAAGTCGCGTACTGGGATTCGCGCATCTGGTTAGTCACGTACTTGGGAGCCGTGCATTGAAAGGAGAAACTGTCACTATAAAACAAGTCCAATTGAGTATTGGGGTAAGAGTTCAACTGTAGGTTGGTGAGGTACTTGGGATTCCTTACTTGTAACTGCTTGTTGTGATAATAGTGGAGTTTCGGGAGTGGTGACCTTAAATCACCCGGTGGGGTTTTTGCCGTAAGGGTTTTCCCCATTCGTGAACAAATCACCGTGTCATTTATTTTCCGCTGCTTTACTTAGTTTTGGTGATTTGTTTGTGCTACCACGTGATATTGCATGTTAATTTGATTAATTAAGAACTGGGCTAATTAATTAATCTAATTTATCACAAGGGGTCAACGCATTTGTGGCCTGTCAAGTGGTATCAGAGCAAGCACACTCTGATTAGGGTTTAATCTATTGTGTGTGATCCATTGACCCCTGTTGTCATGGATAAAAGTCAGTCTCTCATTTGAAGAGAACTGTGATATCAAATACATCTTGTTTTTCTAATCTCCCTTCCTTGAGTGTCTCAAAAAATACAAGTCTAA
This sequence comes from Castanopsis chinensis, assembly GCA_032878915.1. Taxonomy (NCBI): domain Eukaryota; kingdom Viridiplantae; phylum Streptophyta; class Magnoliopsida; order Fagales; family Fagaceae; genus Castanopsis; species Castanopsis chinensis. Next base: position 23,645,131 of record JAVQMG010000122.1, read on the forward strand.
AAGTTATTTGATTCTCTCCATGATGATTATTGGAAAAGATCTCAGTTTGTATAAGCAGGAACTAGACTGTCTCAAATTCAAAATGTGCCAAGGAGTATGTCTAAACAGAGTTAAAGTTAAAGGCCTGGCTTGGAGAAGGCAGATGAGAGAAGATACCATTCCCACTGATCTGTTGTCTAAGCATGAAGTGTGTTTCATGATGAAGTCTGCCTTTAAAGTGATGGACACGTGCTTATGGTACCTTGATAGTGGTTGCTCAAGACACATGACTGGAGACCGATCCCTCTTCAAAGTCTTCGAGTCTAATAATAAATTCCTTATTCTGTGGTGAAGGTAGTTTTGGTCATATCCCTAGGAGCCATCTTGAGTTGGATATATCCCAAGAAACCATCCATAAAACACATCAATGCACTAACAGCTGTGTTATCCACTAAAACATCTATATGTGGAAGAGGGAAGTCATCCTTAGGGCAAGCTTTGTTCCAATCCCTAAAATCCATGCACATTCTTACCTTCCCATCTTTCTTGGGTACAGGCACAACATTGGCTATCCATTTGACTTGGTGGACGGGTTTGGTGAATCCTACTTTCAATTGCTTGGTGACCTCTTCTTTGATCTTAAGAAGCCATTCGGTCCTTATACACCCCAACTTTTGCTTGGTGGGTAATATGTGAGCATAAGTATCAATGTGGTGTTGAGCTATCTCGGGATCAATACCAAGCATATCTTCATAGGACTAGGCAAACACTTCTTAGAATTCAGTGAGAAACTCTTTGAGATCTTTTCTTTCTTTTTCATTTAGAGTTGAGCCAATTTTAATTAAGTGTGGATTCTCATCTGTTAGGACATATGTAGTTCAAGTCTGTGAACTTATGTCGCTATTTTATGTAATTGGCTTATCCTTAGACAAAACGCACTTTACTTGTAATTGGGTAGATCTAGGATGTGTTAAACACTTCAAGAAACTGTGGTTCAAGATTAAGTGTTGAAGCCGTCGAAGTCTGTCCAAGAAACAAGCAAGGAAGTGCAAGATTTTAAAGCTCGATAGATACCTCGACAGATACATCTATTGAGATTTAAAGAAGCTGTTTAGCCTGAGCCTCGACAGCTATCTCGATACCTCTCGATACCTCTATCTATCGAGATTAAAGAAAACAGAATTCCAAGTCTGTTTCAAGTCCAATCCGTGAGCATGTCTTTGGGATTTCTTTTCTCCTAACCCTAGACATATAAAAGGATTATTTTAAGGGCCGTCAAAGAAGGAATCACAAGATACAAGTTGCATCTTCTCTGAGAACTCGTTGTTCATGCAAATTGTGATCTGTGAGACAAAGTTCGTGCCCTAGTTCATCTCTGATGATTTGAAGAACTTTGCAGCCAACATTCTTTCTTCCTCAAGTTGGTGAGTGAGTCACGTACTAGGATTCGTGCAAAGGAGTAAGCCGCGTACTGGGATCTGCGCATCAAATTGGTTAGTCACGTACTTGGGAGCCGTGCATTGAAAGGAGAAACTGTCACTACAGAACAAGTCCAATTGGGTATTGGGGTAAGAGTTCAACTGTAGGTTGGTGAGGTACTGGGATTCCTTACTTGTAACTGCTTGTTGTGATAATAGTGGAGTTTCGGGAGTGGTGACCTTAAATCACCCGGTGGGGTTTTTGCCGTAAGGTTTTCCCCATTCGTGAACAAATCACCGTGTTATTTATTTTCCCCTGCTTAACTTAGTTTTGGTGATTTGTTTGTGCTGCCACGTGATATTGCATGTTAATTTGATTAATTAAAAACTGGGCTAATTAATTAATCTAAGTTATCACAAGGGGTCAACGCATTTGTGGCCTGTCATCATCATTGCCCAAATTAAGATTTTCAAAAGTTGGTTCCATAGGTTCAATTTTATTTTCCAATTGTTTATTAGTTTCATTTTCAAATTCATTAGAATCATTTAAATGCAAAATTTCAATATTATTGGACACATAAAAATAAGCCAAGTCAGAATTCATCTAATTAAAAATGTTGAAAAGTACATTGAGATTTGCATTACAAACTTTCTTCCCCACATTTCTAGAAAATCCAACCCAAGCCCAATTATTAAGTTACCCTGCAATAGGCACGGTGAATTTCGTCTCTTTTCTTTTTTAGGGCTTGTTGCTCTTCTTCTTGTCCTCCTCTTCGAACAAAGTCTTCAACTTAGTGAACCAGTCCTCATCTTTTATAGGCCCCCATATGCATATAGCTTCGGCTATGTCATACAAAACCTCACCCTCATTAGTTAACACGAGGTATTAATCATTGTCGGAAGAAGAATCTATGTCGCGTTCAAGCATGAAGCGAGCCTAGGTGACTTAAGTTTCCTCTACCATTGAGGTCCATTCCGGCCAGTCATGATCTTCCCAAGGTCCCCCATCTATTGATTTAGAGAATTCGTTGACATGGGCGTATATGAAAGTCCAAGGGCTAGGAGCATTCCTTGGTTGTGGCATGAATTCGGGTAGAAGTAAGAAGACCTTTGCTTCTGTCATCATCCGATCGATGTGTTCTTGAGTTGCTTGCTTCTTTCATAATCAGCCTTGTCCCCTTCATCCCATTCTTCTCATTCTTTTAGTTCATCTTATTCTATCTTGGAGAGGTGGCTTATTATCTTCTCAAGGACTTCACCTTGTGCCTCCACACTCTCAAGTAACTTTTGTACTAGGGCTCTTCCACTTGAAGCATTCATCCTTTCTTCCTAAGGGGTTTCTTCTTGGAATGTCTCGCCTTCCATTCTTCTTTTGGACTTGAATTCGAGTGGGGACTTAATCTTAACCTTGGTAGTGCAATGATGCCTGAAAAGAAGTCCCATTTTCATTAAGTTCATGTCCCAATTAAAGGTTCCTTTCAAATTTTTAAATGTTCTTAGAAAGTCCTTAAGTCCATTTTAATGAAGGCCTAATTTCAAAATCACTCCCTTTTCTCTCGTGAACCTTGCCCCTTGTTTCCTTAGGCCTTGGTCTATTTACAATAATGCTCTCATCTTAGTCTCATGGGCTTTCATTAGTATGTACTTAGATATTTTCAACCCTTTGTCTCAAAAATGGGCTTATAATATAGTCATCACCTTTGGGCTCTCCTCTTTTCATTTCATTATTATCATTCATTTTTTGAAGTAGCCCTTTAGCTAGAATATATTGTAGCCTTCCTCTCAAGGTCCATGAAGTTCTTATCATTTTAGACCTATGCATACAACAAAGAGGCCCAAGATTTAGAAAATTCATCTTGACTTTGTAGGATTTTGGATGCTAAGTCCATGGCATACTTGTTATCTTAGGCCCAAAGTCTTCTTTTTCAAAAGGGCCTTTTGATTTGGACTTATGATAGCAATTAAGCTATGGTCTTATGAACCTTTCAAGTTAAGATATACCTTTGGATGTAGGGATAAGCATCTTACATGTGAGAACTTCGTTTCTTTTATCTCAATTTCCTTAGGGTATGCCATAACTTTAGGGTCATCCTTCCATTTCTTACATCTTTTATTTTTTCTTTAGAATTAGGTGATCACAAGATATATGGTTGGACAAATAAAAGATATATAAAGGGTATCATCTTCTGATAGGATCTCTCCAAGTGTTGGTAAACTCCTTAAGGCTAAATGGATAGATAAGTAGGTCACTCACAACTAGGTGGACCATGATTTCAACCGAGGTCCCAAGTGGACCTTTGTGGATTGGTGGAAAACCGTTAATATACTCAATGCCCATCATAGTCAATGGTACTGATTGAGAGTTGGTAAGGTGAACTTCGATAAACTTAGGCCCGAATGGAGCCTTCCCTCTTCCCACTCATCACCAACTGAGGTAAAGGGACAATAAAACCAAGTGAATGTGTCTGCAAACAAGTATTGAATAAGATTTTATTAAGGTTAAGACATAGGATACATAGGAATTAAACTCATCATCCCCAGTGGAGTTGCCATTGTGGACTCAACAGGGGGAGACCCCACCTAACTTTTGTAATGGGTTAGGAACCATATACATAGCATCCTCTCGTGGAATGACCTTTTTGATCTTATTACTAGAGATATGGGTTTGGAGTTTAGGTACAGTCTTAGGAAGGTGTTAGGCACCCAAAACTGCTAAACTCTAGGGTTGGATTCTTCTCATTATGTCTTATATTTTAACCCTATTAAAGGCACATTCAATAGTGCATTCTAACTCACACACACACTAGCATACATCTAAGTATACAACATGACATCAATCATCCCAAAAAGACCTAATCGTTCGTCTATCATGGCATACCCTAACATACATTTAGCATACATGACATAAACCCTATCATGTTACTGTCATACATATCATCCACCTATCATTCATTTAACACCATGTCATCACATCATATCCAAGGCAAAAACATAGGCAATAAACAAATCATGGTATTATCAAGATGATAGGCCAAGAATGTATTGATCTCTTTAGTAAATAAAATCAATTAATTAAGCCAAGTAAATTAATTAGATTCAATTAAATGCAATATGCGTGGTAGCACAAACAAATCTCCAAATAAATAAATGTAGCGGAAATTAAATTTGACACGGATGATTTGTTTACGAATGGGGGAAAACCACCGAGGTAAAACCCTACTGAGTACATTTAAGGTTACCACTCTCGAGAATCCACTATTATCAAAACAAGCGGTTACAAGTAAAGGAATCCCAGTGCCTTATACCGACCTACATTTGAACCCTTACCCCAATACACAATTGGACTTCCAATGTAGTGACAATCTCTTCTTTCAATGCATGGCTCCCAGTACGTGACTAATCAATCAATGCGTGGATCCCAGTACGTGACTAACCAATCGATACATGGATCCCAATACCCGGCTTACACACCAACTTGAGAAAGATGTTGGCTACAAGGTTCTTCAGTTCATCCACACGATGAAGATCAAGAACTTTCTTGGTTACAAAACCCTATAGCGTACAAACACAGCAGCTTCTTCAAGAGAAAGATGAACTAGGGAAAATTGTCTCCGATTACAATTTGAGTGAATAATCACTTACCATGAAGTTGCATCCAGTTGCGTCACATTAGACGGTCCTTAAAATAACCCTTATATATGTCTAGGATTGTGAGAAAAGAAACCCTAAACAAATAGCTTGGATATGCGTGAAAAACATATCTGAAAATTTGATTTTCTTAATCCTTGATAGATAGGCTATCTGTCGAGCTGCTATCGAGTTTTGAGTTAAAAGCCCCTTTTAAACCTTGATAGAAAAAATCTGTCGAGCTATCTGTCGCACTTTAAAATACAGCAATTCTTCACTTGATTCTTGAACAGCTTTGTATGACTTTAACTCTTGACTTGAACTCAATGTTGCTTAAAGACTTAAACCATCCTAGAGCTAACCAAATACAAGTAAAGTGCATTTTGTCAAAGGATTAGCCAATTCTAAATGACATATATTCATAACAATGTCCACATATGTCCTAACACAAGAGATTATGGAAGATGTCAAGAACACAACATGCTTATTGATCATCATATCACATTCATCAATCCTAAACAAGATTACAAACCAAATGCATATACATATGAATGCATTACTTACTTTACTACATCTCAGCACTTATGGCATTATGCATGAACATTTAAATGCGTGTTCATGGCATTAAAACAAGAAAAACAAAATAAACCTTAACTTAAGCATGTGGAAAGCAAGCAAGTAACAAGCATGTGAAATAGAGGCTCAAAAACCATAAATATAAAAAAGGGATATAAAACAGAAGCATTATATATGAAATCAGAAAAAAAATCAAAAAATAATTATGGTTTAGGTTTCTAAGCAGGATTATGCGTACGCATGAACAAGCCTGCATGCACATAATACAGCCTGCACATGCAGCCAGGATTATGCGCATATGGGGTTTAGCCTAGAAACCCTAGCAGTATAAAAAATAGAGCAAAACTTCCAAATAGTAATTCTAACAACCTAAAATGTTTCAAAACATGAAAAATATAAGAACCTAAACTATATAAACATATCTAAACAAAAAAAAGCAAAGAAACAAACAAAGAAAAAAAAAATTAAACTAAAGAAAAAGCTTAAAACTAATACCTCAAAGCAAAAGCTCTTCAAGCTTTATTTTTTACCGTTCCTGTTAGTCAAATCTATTAGTAATTTTAAAATCAAAGATCAAGGCCAGAAAAGACCCTAATCAAAAGAAAATTTACTTAAGGATGTTTTGTGAAAAACTCCATTTTGATTAACTATTAATTCTAGTAAATCTTAGTGTTTTTCCTTAGAATATTTGTTTGTTTTTGAAAAGGTACCATATATGGTTATTTATATTTTGAAAATGGGGGTTTAGAACTTCTCCCAGACGATGTGGGATTCGTTCCAAACCTCGATCTTTTATGCAGAAAACTTGTCTTTTATAGTTTTTGGAACCATACATGTGCACGCAAGATTGTGCCTGCGTGCACGTGCACCATGGTTGCATGCGAATGTTGATTCCTGCGTGTGCATGCCGAGGACTTCCTTGGCTTACTTTTCCAAAAATAGATTTATTTGCTCATTCAAAGTTACATTTTTCATTTCAACATTTCTTAAATCAATTTAATATCTAATTAGGACCTAAACCAACTTTTGGTCTTAGAATTTAAGCATCATTGGAGAATGGGGGCCCGAGTCATAAGGGGTGCAAAATACAGTGTCTACAATACCCTATTTTAGTATTAAGAGAAAGCTGATGCATTAAATTTGGAGATTTATGGGAGTGACGTGCAAGCAAAATGATTAAAAATTTGGTTTTTCTCTTAGCACCTATAACAACCCGCAGATCCAAATTCAAAAAATCATATCTTACTAAATTCTTATCAGAATTGTCTTGTTTTTTTACTCAAATTGAAGCCCCAGATGTCTAGTTTCTGGCAAAATTAATCTCACTCACATATTCAAAATATTCCGAGAGATATTAATGAAATGGTGAGCAGAGGTCATTAGGCTCCAATCACTTCCATTTTAGACTTAATCAGTTCCAAATTTTACCCAATTAAAATGACAATTACACAAATTGCTCCTTGAATAATTAATGTTAATTATCTAATTAATCAAGTGTGTGCAACCTTACCATAAGATGTAGTCCTAGCCAATCAAATTATGACACGTCATTATTTCAAATTGATTATAATTATAACCTATTGGAATCAATTGTTCATAATCACATATAGTCAAACTCAATTTGTAATAGTGCAACTTGGCCATTAAAACTTGATTTGATGATAACTTTCAATCTGATGGTCCGATTAAGGCTTATGACCAGTCAATTTGATCATTACAACATCAATATCATTTTGATGGAATGAAATTAAGGATCTAGTGGCTATAATTAAGATGCCTATTTCTAAGGTGAAATTACCCTTTTACTCTCCATGTGAGGTTAAATGCAGATTGCAAAATGGGGTGTCAAGACACCTAAACAATGGCATGAAAAATTTGATAATATTATGCAGACACATGGGTATATGATTAGAGTCAACACACCTAAACAATGGCATGAACGTGTCGTTATATATTTGTATGTTGATGACTTAATTATATTTGGAACTAGCCTTGCTAAATGTATTCTTGCCTCTAGCTTTGATATGAAAGATTTGGGTGAGGCAAATGTAATCTTGGGCATTAAGATCCTAAGGGATAATGATTGCATTATACTTGTAGACACTCAATTTTGCACCCATAATTTAATCAAGGAAGATGACTAGAATGGCCATTCATATACTCAAAATTCTTGATTCCATTGTTAGGATATGTGCCCTTAAATCCTATTGTATGATGCTATGTATGACATTATGTATGACTTAATGTTGTGTTTAACAAAATTTGTTTATTTCTTATCTAAAATAATGGTAACATGAATATTTGGACATTATCATATAGTCCATGAGATGCATAGTATGTGATTTAGTCACAGAATATATAAATCACAAGTTCTTTGTAAACTCAGAATTTATAATTCGTAGTCGGTGATGAAATTGGGCATTTCATCTGCAAAGACTATAACGTATCAACTAAGATGATTTGTCTTAATCATGGAAGTGAAGACTTCTAGTTGATATATTGATATGTTGATATGTTTTAAGAGTTAAGACATATTGAACTGAACCGCTGTGAGATTTATTATTTTGCTAACGACTGTCAAATGAATAATAAATTTTATGACTTCTATTTGCATGAACTCTTAATCCTGAGAGAATAATGGACCTGATCATGACGTGTAGGTTGCTTTGATATATCAGGAGTGAGATTTAAAGTAACGGTCAAAACCTCAGTATGTTGGGCAGCCACATTTAGTGTTGATGGAACATATATTTTCAACATGGAATTCATAGTCTCTTAACGGAGATATAAAATATTCCCTTGAGATAGGTTGAATGGGTTTGGTTATTCAGAGAGTTAGGCCTAACCACTTTGGTAAGAAATTATTAAAGTATATATTTATGAAATTGGATTTCATAAATATATGATGAATAACTTTAAAGGATTAAACCGGGTACTCAAGGATAAGATATAGTAATTTTCACAGTGACAGTCTATATCTATGACTTTGTATTACTACGAATATTTTATGAAGGGGTTGCGTGTAAAATAAAGTCTTGGGATATAATTTATTAATAAGGCCTAGAGTGCAATTATATTTATATAGTGGTATTAAATATAATTAATGGTAACTTTGGACTTGTCAAGAGTTGACAGAAAAACCCAAGGCCCATTGGAGCTAGTGTCTTATTGCTCCTTTTTGGTCCCATTCCAAGCCACACACTAAAGCCCAATTGGAAAGGCCCAATAGGCCGGCCCAATTAGATAATTAGTTAGTTATAAAGGGAGAAACATACAGAATTTTTTTATGTAATTTTAAGAAAAGAATCGTAGAGAAAAGAAAGAGTGTGAGACACACTTTCATTCTCTCTTTAGAAACTGATTGAGAGACCACACATCTTGGGCGTAAAGTGGAATTAGAGTGAAGATTAAAAGTTTTCCCAAGTGCTTCTAATCTTTGTTTTGAAATTCTTCATACTAAGGTACGCTATCTTGTTCTTAAATTCTGAAATTTACATAGTGCATGTTGTCAATCATGAATGAAATAGATCCTTATTTATTGCTTCCGCTGTGTGTTTTGTATGAGATACAAAACCAAATTTTTAACCAACATCCATTACATGCATTAATTCATTCATTGCATATCATAAAAATGATCTTGAGATTCTAATGGTCGCGATGGTATGCTCGATTTTCAAATCGGACCATCGGATTGAAAGATATCGCATGATTAAGTTTGCACGGTCCACATGCATTTTGTTTAAGTAGAACCAACCACATACGATTAATTTAAATTAATTCTGATTGACTAGACAATTAAAACTAATTAAGTAATTTTGTGATTGATTTTTAATTAGTGTTAAAAATAAGCTTGCTTGCATGGGAATAAAGAGGAAAATCAAAAAACAATAAAATTGTGGATAATCAAGACTTTTGGGAGTGTTTATCTACAAGAAAATCATCGCTGTAGAGACCTAAATCATCAGAAAAGGAGTTTAATTTTTAGAATATGGATTAAAAACACATGTAAGTGCAAGTCCCGGCTAAAAAATCCTCAAAAAAGGAGTCCAAAATGGACTAGAACTCAAACATAGGATCAACACCCAAGAAGGCCATTTGGCACTCTTGGAGTGCCAATCAGCACTTGAGAAGTGCCGATCATTCAGCTAATTGCTGATCAAGTGCCGATTGGCACAAATTATGGACAAGGCCCAAGGGCTCCTAGATTATGATAAATCTGATTCTTTTCAATGTTTTAGAGATAGAAATGCATCCCAGTTCGTATTCTAATCATTCAGCTAATTTTTCGAACATCCCAACCTCTATAAATAGAGGATGCATCAAAAAATTCAGCAGACTTTTTCACGCTTTCTGACCCCCTTCTTTCTGGCTCTTCTTTTTTTTTTTCTTTTCCCTCTTACGTTAAAGATGTTCTAAAGGCTCTTGCCTTAGGAATTTCCTTTTTGTAAGAAAAATACTTTAGGCTTCAAAGAGAATTGAGTAAATTTCTTTGAACCCTAAAATATTCTTTCACTAAGAAGAGCATGCTTATGCAAGAGGTAGTTTTTCTTTTTATCATTTCTTTTTCTATTCCTTTCTATTAGTTTTGTTTGATGATGCATGAATAGGCATAGGATGTTTTTATTATTTCTTATTCTTGATGTAATTACCATGTTTGGTTTGAAAATTTTCTTTAAATATGTCCTTAGATGATTCTTTTGTTTGCTGTAATCTTTCTCTTGAATCTCAAAATCTGCTGATTAACAAAGATCTTTTTAAACTAAAAACTTATTTGAATTTTTAAGATATGATTTTCTAAATTAAAAACTGATCTACATTTTCTTTAAATACAGAGCTGATATTTTTTTACACATAAAAACCGATATATATTTTCATTCAATACAGATCTGATTTTTTTAACTCATAAAAATTGATCTGTATTTTCATTAAATACATATCTGATTTTTTTAACTCTCAAAAACTTATCTGTATCTTCATTAAATGCAGATTTAATTTTTTTAACCATAAAAACTTATCTGTATTTTCATTAATTACAGATCTGATTTTTTTAAAACACACAAAATTGATTTGTATTTTCATTAAATATAGATCTGATTTTTTTTAAGAAAAATTTCTTTGTCACAAAAAAGCAAATTTTGAAATTTAAAAGAAGAAGTTAAAAGTTGATATGGTTTTTGATTGATGCATGTAAAATAGATTTATCTCATGAGTATAGTTCCTCTATTAAAAAAACCCGTTTTCTTATTTTATTCATAAAAAAACAGACCTAGTTTTTTTTTTTTTTTTTTTCTCTCTCTCTACAAATCTAGATATTCTTATTCACAAAACAGATCTGATTTTTTTCCTAACAAAAATCACCATTTTTAACTTTGCTTCAAAACAAAAACCTTGTTCTTTATATTTACACAAAAACCACTTTGATTTTCTTTACAAAACTAAGTTTTTATTTACACAAAAATAGATCTGGTTTCTTTTTAATGAATCAAATTAATTTTTTTTTAATTCACAAAAACATATCTGAATTTTTCCAAAAAAGATGATACATTCATAAGATAGATTTATGCGATTCATTTTTGGTTAAATGTGTCATATGACATATCATTCACATCATGTGAAAAGGGTATATAGGTCATTGAAGTCTAAAAGGCCGAACTCTGTTTGGGTGGAATGGGTGTCCAACACCTTCTCATTCTATAACCTAACCCCTGAACTTAGTTCTTTTGGATAGGTAAACTTGTGCTTCACCTTCAGCCACTTCCTCTCCCTCCCTCTTTCATGTTATTTTTTACTTTTCTTCCTCAACCTTTTTAAAGCCTCTTTTTTTTTTTATCCCTTCAATTCTTCACCTTCCATCAACTGTGTACTCTCCTAGACAAACACAAAGGTAGTTGTTTTTATGTCTTGTATTGCTTAATGTTTGTATCTATATTTTTATTGATTATGTTGTTTATCTTTTTGATTTGGGTCCCATATATTCTTGTAAATCTTGAGACATGCATACCATTTTGAAGTTTATTTGTTATGTTGGCATGTTATTATTTTGAATCCTTGATGTGACTTTGGTAATGTTAAGACTTTGGGTTTGTTGATTTAATTTTCCTCAGCTGTAAGGCAACAACCTACTATTTTTTCTTTTTCCATTTTTGTGGAGACAAGGTCTATTAGAGATGATATATCTCTTTTTTATTGGCCTTATGTTTGTGTTGGAATTGAGATTATCCAATGAAATCTACCTTTAATTTTTTGTGTGCATTAGTTTTATTTTTTAGATTATGCAATAATAAATTGTAGATTGTGATAATTTTTTAAAAAATAACATTGTTAATGCTAACCCGCCTAACCCGCTAAGTTAAAACAGGCAAAATTTGTAACCAATCTGCCGATTTAAGACTTTGGTGGGTATGTGGGGGATTGGAATTTTTCCAACCCATTAGTGGCAAATTGGATAGAAATGTTGGCTTTTGCCCACCCTACCCAACCTGTGCACACCCCTGCCATGTGCTAAGAGCAAAATCTATAATGGGAAAAGTTGACATATCCAATTGAGGCACAATATATTGAGGTAGCTTATTGATAATGGTGTAATTTCCTTGGACTTTGTGGGGTCAGAAAGGAATTTGTCCAATCCTTTGACCAAGCCACTAGCAAGAAGGCTAGACAGTGAGACATCAAGGGGGATAGGACTGATACTCAAATTGTGACACTATGGCCAATGCCCAACCTTTACGATGGGTGATTCCACGTAAGGGGTTAAATGGGTAGAGGTCATTGGTGGTCCATATGGACATTGTTTGTTATTTTGTTTTTTGCTATCTCATTAAGGAGATTAGTGATAAGTCCATCCTTATGGTGTGAGACAGTGCTAAGTTACAGACTGTTGGAGGTTGAGTTTTAAGCTCTTAATGGATCCATAGTTCCTACCTGTTGGGATAGGGTGTACCGTACACACTTCTAATGGATGTCACCTATGTATGAGTGGAAAGATCTCTAGAGCTTTCATGAAACCTAGTGGTGCATTACCTGTATAAGACGCCAACCCACTTATGGAACAACCTAGGTAAAGAAAGGCATGTGGATGGTAAGTTTGGCTGTTTAATACCTTGGTTAAAAAAGTCTAACTCTACCATTTTCTAGTAGTTCCTACTTATCTATCCTAATTATGGTTAAAACCTTTTGGTATTATATAGATGCATGCTTTCTTGATTTTATTGTCTTTCCTAGTTTAGTGTTTGTAACATGTGGGGGATTGTTGGAGTGGGTTGTGTTTTAAACACTTAGCCTTTGGCTTTGTGTCCCACATTGGTTAGAGATGAATCAAGTTATATGTTTTTAATTCCTTATAGCCCAAATTTAATGCTTAGCTGTTGGGTATTTATTGCGGTCAGTAGCCGTTGGGCATTTATTATGCACAGTGAACATTGGAAGCCTACTCTTTAGGCAGCCCACTTGTTCATTTATTTGGTATTGGCTTATAAAATCTCAAAGCATTCCTTTCTCCCTCTATCTCTTTCTTTCTATAACCGCCTACTACTCCTTTGTTTATTCTCTTCTCCCATTCCTTTCTACCTCTATCTCTTTCTTTCTATAGCTGCCTACTACTCCTTTGTTTATTCTCTTCTCCCACAAAATTTTATGCATTTGTTTTTGGGTGTAAGGCAAGGAAAAATAAGAAGGTTGCTCCTTAGTTCTTCTTAATTGGATGTCCATCCATCTCGAAGATATTTTGCTATAGTCTAATCCTAGGGGGTTTTTTGGCCAAGGGAGCCTAACGCGTCGAGTTCTACTCTAGGTGGCATGAATCAACCTTTAAGGACAACGCTATTTGTGTGATTCTATAGTTTATGAGATCTTTCTAATTTTCTCTAATTATTTTATGTTCTTGCTAACTTTTAGGGTTTGCTTTGTTGAATCAAAACTTGTTTATCTAGCTATATTTTCCAACAACTGTTTCGTGTCCTAGATAAAGTACCACGTGTGGACAAAATGGAGGAGTCACTACCTAGTTTTATAATGACTTTGGAACCATGAATATAGCATCCTTTCAAGGAAGGACTATTGATATTAATACCAGAGATATGGGTTCAGAGTTTAGGTATGTTCTTGGGAATTTGTTAGGCACCTAAGATCGCCCAACCCTAAGGTTGGACTCCCATCATTGTGTCTTACGTCTTAAACTTGATAAAATCATGTTCAACACTTATGTCCTAAACTCACATATACACACACTAGCATACATCTAAGCATAAAACATGGCATCATCATCCCAAAACACATACATAGTCATCCATAAAGCATAAGAAACCAAACCACACATATACAACCCTAGCATTTATCTAACATGTGAAAACCCTATCATGTCATATATAAGGCAACAACTTAATCATGGTAGCAAGTACATCATTTATCAATTAAACATAAAATGCAGCACAACAACACATGTACATGTTCATCAAACAAAACATAACAACACATATGCATGTGAATGTGAATGCATGACTTACCTTTACTCACCTTGCAGCAACTCAACACTCTTGGCATCATGCATGGGCATGTGAATGCATGTTCATAGTATCAAATTGAGAAACGAGAGATGAGACCCTAATCTAGCATATCAAAGGTAAATTACAATAAAACATGTGAAACAAAGGCATCAAATACACATATACATAAAAAGAAACTTAAACAGGAACATGTGAGATAAGAAAACTAAACTAGGGTTTTTAGGCAACGGCCTGCGTATGTAGAAGGAGGCCCACGTACGAATGCATAAGGCATGCGTGTGCAGCTTTACTCAAAATCCTAACCTAGAAACAGCAAAGCAAAAAAACAGAGCATAAATAAAAACCCTAATTTTAACAACCAAACATGCTTAGGATATAAAGAAAACTATAAAACTAACCTAAAAAAACATATATAAGCATAAATAAGGCAAAAAACAAGATTAAAACAAAAAAGAAAGAAAGATAGAGTTAGACTCTATACCTTAAATGAGAAGCTTTATAAGCTGATTTTGACCGTTCCCCTCAGTTAAATCTATCACAATTCAATAAAATGTGATTAGTAACATTAAACTAAAAGGATTGGGGCTAGAAAAGGTCTCAATCAAACAAAATTGACTTGAGGGTGTTTTGTGAAAAACTCCTTTTTGATTTACTATTTTCTAGCGAATCTTGTATTTTTCTCTTGGGATTTCTATTTGTTTTGAAAATATACCATGTAAGGCTTTACATAGTGGAAAAAATGGGGTTTGGAATGACTTCCAAACAATGTGGGATTCATTCCAAACCTCAGCCATTATTGTAAAAAACTTGTCTTTTTTCATGTCTCCGAAACCTTAGCTATGTACACAAGAGTGTGCCTACGTTCACATACTTTGGTTTACGTATGTGGGCTGAGGGCCACTTTGGTCATTTATTTCCAAAAATAAATTTTTGCTCATTTTAAAAGTTATATTTTTCATTTTAATACTCCTCAAGTTAATTTGATATCTGATTAGGCTCTAAACTAGCCTTGGGCCTTAGAGTTTGGGCATCATTAGGGAATGGAAGCCCGAGTCGCAAGGGGTACAAAATGTGGTGTCTATAGATGCCCCTCTTTTATTTTATGAGCTTCTCTAACGAGATCAAAACAATAAGAGATAAAACATTTTGTTTCGACGTACGGCTCAAGCCTAACCCACGCACACAACACACATCACACATACATGGGGCAGGGTGCAACTCGGGAGAGCTACGTGGGATTCATATGTCTGAAGTCCCACCATTGTCACTTGGGAAACAAGTAACGACAGAATCATTATACCAAAACTTGTTTTGCAACTTGCAAGCAAATGGCGAGTGACTCACAGTCCTAGAGTCACTTAAAAAGAAAAAGAAAAATAAACAAGGGCACTCTTTGAGCTAATCCAACAAACAACAAAAGGATACAGTCTCTGTGGTGTCCATCTAAGACTCTTGCCTCAAACTTTTCGAGGTGACTTGCTCCTTTTGTCTTCTTCACTTCTTTCTCTACCTTTTTGGTAAAGCTCTTTCCTCGAGCCGACCTTGGTATCTTTCTCTATCTCTATCTCTACCTTTTTCTACCATGCTTGCATGTTCAATTCCTAGAGGATATATGCACAAGTAGTCTTGATTGTTGGATCCACTAAGGGGGCAAAAACTCGCTGAGGAGTAGGTATGTATAGGGAGGAATCTTCTGCCTCTTTCATGACTTACTTGGGGATGAGAAACTTGCTGAGTAGTAAAAATGGACTTGCTGAGGAGTAATGTAACTTTTGTAGATGTGTGATCCACTAGGGAAGAATCTTCTGCTTCCTTCATGGTATTCTAAGGAATTTGAGGAAGAATCTTTTGCTTCCTCATTGGGGATTGTTTAAATATGCTTGGGTCCATAGGGGAAGAATCTTCTTCCTCCTCCATGGGGATGATGCTCTAGATATGTTTGATCCACTAGGGAAGAATCTTCTACTTCCTTACTAGGGATAATGTGCTTGAGTTTATGTGATCTACTGAAAAAGGTTTTGGGATGTACATGCTTCATTGGGAGAAGAGTCTTTTGCATCCTTTTTTCAACTCACTAAGGGGTCCTTGGTGACTTTATGCCTAATCGGGGCAATCTTGAGACATCTTTTTAAATTTTTTTTTTTTTTTTTTTTTTTTTTTTTACTGTTCATGACTAAACTACACATAGTTTAGTGGTAAGGCTTAAACTACACGTAGTTTAGCTATCAGGTGTGTTCCCGCTTCTTCATTTTTCCCAACAATTACCAACCTTTTCTTTTTCTTCTTCATTCTCTTCATCTCCCTCATTTTTTTTTGACGTTCTTCATAACTCTTCAACTTCCTATTTTTTCTCTACAAAAACTTCCCTCTTCTCTCTTTTCCTTACATCATCTGATTCTTCTATTCTCTCAAAACTTCCTCATTCTCTCATTTTCTCTCTAAACTCTCACCATCTCCTTTAATGGCACCTAAGGCCAAGAAGACTTCCTATGTCCTTTCCTCCAATGCATTTCTCCTCACCCACTGGAGTGGAGCAGTGAGATTGATGGAGTCTCCTTCATTGACACACTGGCCAGAGAATCACATCCCTATGGCTGAATTTGTAAGTTTTTCAAACTTTTCTCATTTTCAAGTTTCTCTTTGATCATCCATTTTGTTGTATTTTTGGCCATGTAAATGCATGGGTTTTGTTGTGGGATGGGTTTAGATGAAAACCTGACACATTAGGAGGGGTAGGAACATATTTAGGATTGATTTTGGATGATATATGCTTGAAAATATCGAAGGACACTTTTTGTCTATGCTTTTGCTTGTATGGGCTTGAGCCTATGTATGTAGCTTGTACTTATGCGTACGCAGCTCTATTCTTGCATATGCGGCTCTATTCTTGTGTACATAGGTCTATTCTTGAGGCTTTGTGTAAGTGGGTTTTGGCCTACGTGCATAGGGTCCTGTCTGCGCACATGGGTCTTGAACCACGTACATAAGACACTTGGCATAGGCCTTACTCTACCCATTTTCACTTCTTTTTCAACTGTTTTACTTCTATGTGCAATCCTAACACTCCTTGTTGTCATTTTTGTACTTGAACATCACTGCATCCTTCTTTTCATCTTTATTCTTGCAGCGAAAACATCATTTTCACTTGAATCAGGAATTTAATGCTATCTTCTTCATTTGCAGTCCTCATCCCATTATGCTAGTAAGGGAAGCACCAACAAGGTGGTAGAGTGGTACAACCTCTTTATTCCTGAAACTAGGGCTTACATCTACGAAGTAGGCTTCGAGTTTATCCTTAGCCTTCTGTCAAAAAAGTCCACAAGTGTTACTTTGGTGCAATGCCTCATCGAGAGGTGGTGGGATACTGCTTATACCTTCTATATTGCTGAGCAAGAGATGACGGTAACTCCCTATGACTTCCATCGCAAGACTGGCCTTCACTTTGAAGGGGCCATCATTAATTTGGATAGCGTGTCGGGCATCTAGCTGGGTCTTGACATGTTAAAGAGGAAGTACCCCATCGAGACCATCCATGACTTTGACTTGGTGTTGGATTACATGCTTCTCCCCCAAAGGACAATGGAGGAGCACATCCAGATGGCTAGGGCTTTTTTTCTACATTTTTTGGGAGCTTATCTATTCACTAATGGTGGGTAAATAGTGTCCTGAAGGTGGTTGACCCTCTTTAAAGGCTTTGCGAATGCACGGAGGGCCAACTGGGGGCAGGCATGTCTTGCCTATCTTTACTCTAGCCTCAACACTCTTACCCAGGGCACCTTGTGGCAGCTTGCAGGGCCTTGGAAGCTCCTTAAGGTTAGCTCTCTTTCCATCTCTTGTATTTTCATTTTTAGCTTGTAGTCTTGTAAACTGTATCATCTTGCAAATTGTATCATCTTGCAAACTGTACCATTTTGCAAACTGTGCCATCTTGTATTCAACTTGTGGCTTATGCTTTCTTTTGCAACGGTGGATTGTTAGGTATGGCCTCATAACTTTAGGTACTAGTCCAAATTTGAGGGGATTCCCTCAAGTGAGGGCCTACTTTGTTGGGTTAACTTTGGATGAGGTAAGTTTAAGAGTTCCAATTTTCATGCTGCTTCATGCATTTTCCTTAGGATACTCTTCTTCTAACCTAGTATCATTATAGGTTAACTGGACTCCATGGGTTGGCTAACCCCTTCCTGCTTCTTTGGATTTGGAAGCTGCTGCCATCATTGTTTCGGAGATTACCTGGCCCTTCGAAGGAGTAGGCTTGAGGGCACTCCACTTGGCGAAAAGGGTGCAATGTCAACTGGTGGGTAGAGATGACCCATAGATTCTGATGGATCCTCTTGAGCTCATGCTTGCCCCATGCTCTATGACGGATGCCGAGTACAACTTGTGGAAGAGTGGCATTCCTGACACCGAGTGGCTCCTTGATGGATTGGACTATGTTAGCATCACCTGCCTCATGCCTTCCCTTACTGTTCAGGTATATGCTCGATCTCTTCTTCTTCTTTTCCTTTTCCTTTACCTTGTTTGTCATGGCTTCTAATGGTAGAAAACTTGTAGTAGGAAAAGCCTGCTATTTATGAGCCAATTAATCCTCCACATCTCCCTTGGATAGTCTACGCTTACAGCCCTAATGGCTTCTCTCTGGAGCACACCGTGCCCTATAATCCTAATGTTATGGGCTACCCTTTTCCTCCAAACACCTGGGCAATGAGTTCTTCTTTCCCTTTGTTCTTTTTTCTTCTTGCTGTCTCTCCTTTTTCCAATCACTAACCCTTTTTTCTTCGAACTGCAGCCCACCATCCAAAAGTATGAGGAGCTAGTATGGTTGGCTGGGAATCTCAAGTTGGAGGTGGCCAACTATTCAAGGAGCTTGTACAATCCTAGAGGGGCGACTTACCCTGGCAATGGTGGTGGTGTTCGGAGGCGACTCTTAGCTACCAACCAAGGTAGAGGAGACACCATTGATTACCTACAGTCAAGACACATAGGCATACAACACACATATTTTTTTCTTTTTTTTTTTTGCTTTTATTGTTTTTTATTTCTTTTAGTATACATTTGAATTCAGTTTGAGGCAAAAGGTTGTACTTAAGAACATCTTTTTACATTTGTGCTTTTAATTGGGACTAGTACTTAATTTACAAGATAGGTCGTTAATTGTATGTTTCCTTACAATATTGCTTCTTTGATGCTGGAAAACTTGTGCCTAAAATATGCCTTGAATGATCCTTTAGGTCATAGGAACCCTAAGGATGCCTTGGAGTGGAAAAACCATGCTTAAAACAGGGAGAATGAGTTTCTGCCAAGTGATGTGCATACGTGGGGATGGGCCTGTATATGCAGCTTTGACTTTGAGTACATAGGGTTGACCTTGCATAAGTGGACCACAAATCAAAGGAAATCCCAGCCACCCAAATTAAGTATAAAAGTAGCCGTTTGGGTCCTAAAACCCTTACCAACGTATTTTCAACTTAGAGAGCACTTTTTTTAGGTTCCCCAATGTCAGAGAACTCACCACTAAATGTCTCGGCTAGGATTTGGAGGCTTGGTCCTGATTTCAAGGATTCCATTACCCCCTATGGTCTTTCTTATGTCTTTCCATACCATCAAATAAGGGTGGATGAGCCTTTTCTTCGTGCTGCTGCCAACTATTGGGTCCCTACTTGGCATGTTTTCTGCTACAATGGAGTAGAACTATGCCCCACTATCAAAGAATTTGGTGCCACCATGGGTGAACTGGAGATTGACAATCTCGTCTTCCCTACCATGGGTGGGGATCTCCCTTATTTCCTACAAGTTGTCTTGGGCATTCCTCTTTCTACAACAAATAGGTGGTGCGTCTTTGGCCATTTCCGTAAATGAGAGGCTATGTTCATTCTTTCTTTGTGCTTTTTGCTTATGTGCTCTTGCAAGGTACTTCTTGGTCCAAAGGTCATATTATGTGGACCTCCAGATATGCATGGTAGTTTATGAGCTAAAGAGAGGTGACCCGATGGGCTTGATCTTGGCGAAAACCCTCAATGGTTTGGATGCCTTTCATAGGAAGGAAGCAAACTTCTTTGCGGGAAGTCCTCTTCTTCTTTAGGTATAATCCCTAACTTTTGCCTAGGTTCTCAACAGGATTCCTCTAATTTTGCATGGATTGCCTTTCAGTTTTCAATCCATCGAGGCACCTTATATTGCGTTTTATTATTATTTATATTTTTTTTCACTCATGCTTCAGCCTCCTACCATACTCCCCAGCATATACCTCCCTAGGCATTTCAGGGACCGCCGACTTCATCAAAATGACATGAGATTTAAGGCGTACATGGAGCTTAAGGGTGGCATCAAGAAGACCGACATTCAATGGGTCGTGGAGTGGTGGCACATCTTAAGCATGGCTCATTGTTGCTACAAGGACTATTGTGTGCCTTTAGTTGGACTTCGTTATTGCTTATACTACTCCACTTGTCGTATCTCAAGGCAATTTGGAGAGTGTCAAGGAGTTCCTAGTGGTGAAGGTGCCTTCCACACAGAGGTGTTTACTAACAAGATCTTGGGTAGGCTTTGTGAGGCTTGCTCACACCGTAGGGTGACTAGAGGCCTTACTCCTCCTTGATACATCTATCCCACTATGAGGTACAAGCAATGGTTGGAGGATGACATGACGTGGATTTTGAGGGATTAGATAGCTTACATGAAGACTAGCAAGAAAGCAAGGAGGGCTAAGTGACCACCTTGATATGGCCTATATTTTACTTTTCTGCACTTTATGATCTTTATGTTTTTGTTTTTGAATTTAATAAAGGATTGGAGTGTTCCAAATCCCCTATGAAAACAATCTTGTTACCTTTTAATTTGAGCAAGAAGAGAATCATTTTTTTATTATCTTCACTTATTTTCATCTCATTTCTTTGTTTTTTCTTTTTCTTTTCTTTTTCCTTTGCCATGTAATTT
Source organism: Castanopsis chinensis (assembly GCA_032878915.1). Lineage (NCBI taxonomy): Eukaryota > Viridiplantae > Streptophyta > Magnoliopsida > Fagales > Fagaceae > Castanopsis > Castanopsis chinensis. The sequence goes on from JAVQMG010000122.1 coordinate 23,666,165, forward strand.
TTGCCTATGACGTCCCTTCAGGAATTTTCTCCATACCATTGGTCTTTCCCCCTAACGTTTGCCTAGATTGCCCTTTTTGGTTTTCAATCTAGTGGGATTCTTCTGCCTTAATTTTCACCTAGGCCGCCCTTTCGGATTTTCAACCTAGCAGGCTTTTTTTTCTTTTTCTTTTTTTCTTTTAAATGTTGTATTTCTAGAGTCTATCCATGTTAATTAGGCGAAGCATTTCTTCCCAATCCAAATAGGTGATCCTCGTAGCACCCCCAAACATGATCTTCTTAATGCTAAAAGGCCCAGACCACCTTGGCTTCATCTTTCCTCTTGGATCAAAAGTCTCATCTCTAAGCACCTTTAGGACCAAGTCCCCTTCTTTAAGGTTTCTTGGCTTCACTTTCTTGTTGAATGCTCTAACAATTCTTTTTTGGTACCCTTGTGCATGATCTTGTGCCCTATCCCTCTTCTCATCTGTCGAAGCCAATTGTTCATATCTCGCCTTAGCCCAATCCTCTTCTAGGATCTTGGTTTCCACCAATACCCTCAAAGATTGTATCTCTGACTCAATAGGAAGCACCGCCTCACTATCATAAACTAGAGAGGAAGATGTTGTCCCAATTGACACACGAATAGAAACTCTATAACCTCATAAGGCAAACAGAAGCTTTTTGGCCCAATCTTTGTATGTCACTACCATCTTGGTTAGGATTTTCTTCACATTCTTATTAGCTGCTCCTATGGCCCCATTACCTTGTGGTTGATATGGTGAAGACTTGTGATGCTTAATGTTATATTCTTCCATGACTTTTAGAACTTCACCCTCAAAATGGGAACCATTATCAAAGATGATCTCTTAGGGCACCCTAAACCAACATATGATGTTGTTTTCTCAGAACTAAGCCACATGCTTAGCCTTTAATATGGAGTAGGAGGTTGCTTCCACCCACTTGGTGAAATAGTCAATTGCCACCAGGATGTATTCATGCCCATTTGAAGCCTTAGGGCTATCCTTCCAATCACATCTATGCCCTAAACCGAGAATGGCCATAGAGAAGTCATGCGATACAACTCACTTGGTGGTACATGGTTCAAGTTAGTGTGTCTGACAATTATGGCAACTTTTCACATAGTCTACACAATCTGTCTCCATCGTATTCCAATAGTACCTCATCCTTTGGATTTTCTTGGCTAACATTCTCCCATTCATATGAGGGCCACAAATCCTTTGATGAACTTCTTCCATTACATTATTGGCTTCTTCCTTCTTCAAGCAATGAAGATGTATACCATTGTAGGACCTTCTATAGGGTTGTCCTCCACATAAGATGTATTGTATTGCCATCATCCTAACGGAATGACGTTCTCTCCTGTTGGCACCATCCGGATATGCCCCTAATTCCAAGAACTTCATGATGTCATAGTACCATGGAACTTCCTCTTCCTCTATGGTCATTACTGAAGCTTCGGTCTTCCCTTTGCGCACTTCCTCATAACTTTGCTTAATCTCCAAGGGTTGTGTTCATACTCCCTCAAGTATTTCACCCACGAAAGCTAAGGTAGCTAAGGCATTTACAAATTGATTTTGAGCTCTAGGGATGATTGTGTACTCAATCTTGTCAAAGGTCTTGGTCAAGTCCTCCAAATATTGTTGATAAGGCTTCAAGTGATCCTCTTTCACCTTTCACAACTTTTGTGCTTAGGCTATAATCAAAGTTGAATCTCCAAAGACTTCGGCCTCCTTTACCCTCAATTCTTGAAAAGCTTCCATTTTGGAAATAAAAGCCTCATATTCAACCATGTTATTAGTTGCTTCAAAGTTCAACTTGATTACTAAAGGTATATGAGATCCCTCGGGAATGATTAAGAGTATTCCAATCCCATTCCCATATTGGTTTACAACTCCGTCAAAGTACATCTTCCATGTATCTAACTCAACATCCAAAATGTCCTCATCCGAAAAGTATTCTTTACCATCTTCCCCCTCTATAGGATTCTCAACACAAAAATCAAACACGACACTTCCTTTTGATAGTTTTTCTAACCACATACTTCAAATCAAATTCTGCCAATAAGATCAACTATCTTGACAATCGTCCACTCAAATCAGGCTCCTCAAAGGGATACTTCAATGGGTCCATTCTTTCTACCACCCATATTTGGAAAGGTAAGATGTTATGTCTCAACTTCTGTATAACCCAAACAAGTGCAAAGCATGACTTTTCTCTGGGAGTGTGCCTAATCTCATAATCATGAAACCTCTTGCTCAAGTAGTATATGGCCCTCTCATTTTTGTCATCGTCTTCTTGTGCAAGCATACTTCCAACTGGATCCCCTATGATAGAGAGGTATAGAAGTAAGGGTTTTCCATGTTGTGGAGGCACTAGGATAGGTGGGTGGAGGAGATATTCCTTGATAGGTTCAAAGGCCTTTTGGCACTCATCATTCCATGTATATAGTTCATTCTTCCTCAGGAGTTTGAAGATGGGCTCACAAGTGGAGGTGAGCTTGGCAATGAATTGACTAATGTATTGTAATCGACCCAAGAAACCCTTTAACTTTTTCTCACTTTTGGGTGGAGGAATCTCTAATATGGCTTTGATCTTGGATGGGTCAACTTCTATCTCTCTATCACTCACTAGGAAGCCTAGCAATTTTCTAGCAGTTACTCTAAGTGTACACTTTTGTGGGTTCAATCTTAGCCTGTACTCTTGAATCCTCTCGAAGAACTTTCTCAAGTTTGCGGTGTAGCTTTCTTTATCCTTGGATTTCACTATCATATCATTATAGACCTCCAACTCATTATGCATCATATCATGTGACAAGGCTGTAGCCATCCTTTGGTGGGTTAACCTAGCATTCTTGAGGCCAAATGGCATCACCGTGTAATAATAGATTCCTCATTCGGTAGTGAAAGTGGTTTAGGTCATATCTTTGGGAGCCATCTTGATTGGTTATACCCCAAGAAACCATCCATAAAAGACATCAAGGCACTTCCTGTCATCTTATCCACCAAGACATCGATGTGGGGGAGAGGAAAGTCATCCTTAAGGCATACCTTGTTCAAGTCCCTAAAATCCACACACATTTTCACCTACCCATCCTTCTTAGGTACGGGCACGACAGTGTCTATCCATTTGGCTTAGTGTGTGGGTATGATAAACTCTACCTTTAATTTGTTTTAGTGACTTCCTCCTTGATTTTTAAAAGCCATTCGGTCCTCATTCTTCTCAACTTTTGTTTGACGGGTACCGTGTGATTATAAGTATCAATATGATGTTGAGCTATCTCAGGGTCAATTCTGGGCATATCTTCATAAGACCATGCAAACACCTCTTGAAATTCTGTAAGGAGCTCTTGAAGATCTTTTCTTTCTTTTTCATTTAGAGTTGAGCCAATTTTAATTTAGCATGGATTCTCATTATTGTCCAAATTAATAGTTTCAAGAGTTGGTTCCATAGGTTCAATTTTCTTTTCCGATTGTTTATTAATTTAATTTTCAAATTCATTTGAATCATTTAAGTGTAGAATTTCAATGCTATGGGACATATCAAAGTAAGCTAAATCATAATTCATCTTATTGAACATATTGAAAAGTACATTGGAACTTGCATTACAAAAATTTTTCCCCATGTTTTCAAAAAACCCAACCCAAGTATAATTATTAATGGGCCCTATAACAGGCATGATGAATTTGGAAGGATCACTTGGCTCTTCATTGGTGATGGAAAACATGTCCCCACTCGTCTTCATCATGGTCTTCATTACTTCAACATCCACGTAGTTCACCCAATCAACCTCTTCTAGTATCTCTTTGATCACCATGGTAGGCTTCTCCTTAAAGGTGAGTTTTTCATTAAAGAACATTTCCCAACCCAGATACACATTTCCATCCTTACTTACCCAAGGTTCAAGGAAGCCAAAATAAAGGAAGTTTTCCCCTTCCTTCAAGAAGTTCCCATTGAGAGTGCCAAGGTTTTTCTTGGTTCCATTGCTGCCTTCAAAGAATCCTAAACCTTCCTTAGACACTTGAGTCTTGACATTGGAGAACTCGACTACCCCTTTTCCTTATTTTCCAAGGCCCACACTAGGCATGTATCCCATGTTCTTCATCATTGCAATCACCTCATGGCTACAATATAGGAACAAGTCGGCAGTATACCTGTCATCCTTAACCCATAGTCAGCCAGGTTTACAAACTCAAAGCCACTCATTTGAAGCTCACTTCCTCCTTCCTCAATATTAAGATTCCTTATTCTTGATAAGATTGTGACTTTGTGTAATCCAAGAGGTTTGTAATATATATTATTGTATTACATGGAGGCACATGATTTTTAGTTATTGTTTATAAATGTGTTATAGAGCCCTGACTTGTAATATGGAGATTTATGGTTATAGATTCTTATCCTGTAAAAATGAAAGGAAAATAAAGATCTCCTATAGTTTTGTTTTGCAAAAAGGAAAAATCTACTGATACTTTTGGGATGTATTTCTCATGCTTTGGACCCCCTTTGGGTTAGGGGCGTGACACGTGCTCCCTTAAATCAAATATCTAGCCGAAAAGAAAACTGGGTCCTTACTTGTCATGAAATGGACCGAGAAGAAAGACAATTGTAGGTACTGATGAAATGGATTGCATGGGATCATTTTACTTGTCATGAAATTCCCACCGTTTTTAGTTTCTACTGCAAGTTGTGACATTGTATTTAGTCATACGAACAGGCCTTTAGTTTAGAGGTATATATATTTCCTTTTTCTGTGATTAGTAAAACTTGTGAGATTGGGCTTTGAAGCTGGGTTGTATTCCTTGGAGTCCTGGCTGCCAAACTAAGTAGAACCGCTCTTTTGGTTATACATGCTTTTGCATTTAATTGATCTCTTACTCCAACTGAAGTGGTAAGTGTTTCTTAAAGAAACTCTGTGATGTATGTAAATTTCAGGTTTTTGGTTATGCATAAATATTTGCAGAAATTGTAGTTGCAAGAGCTCTAGTGGAATCTATAAATGTAGGGCTTAGCTAACCTGGCCTAGTTTCAGCAAGCATTGCTTTAAAGGTTGTTACTGTCAATTGAGTTTATCCAAATTTGACAAGATGCCAAAGTTAAATTGAAGCTGCTATAGCCACATGGTCTTTGGAACAAATAGCATGTGTATCCTCTCGTCATAAACAACTAGTCGAAGGTTAGTACGGGTTTAATCTTTGTACCAATAATGCGTGAGTTGCTTTTATCATCAGAAAACAATGACTTTATTATAATATTTTTTGGCTTTAAATAAATATAAAGTGTACAAGACTTTACATGCAAGCAAGAAAAGAGGAGGGTTCTTCCTGGGAAATTTTGTTATGATAAATTATAAATCGTGAATGATTTAATAATGCCACATAATAATGACGTCCTGTTTGGAAACCAACTAAAAACTAAAACTGATAAGACAACTAAACATCTATATGATATATGTAGTATTGGCTTAGTGGTTAGTGTAGGATGAAATGTGAAATTCCATTGCAGAAAGTGGTGGTATTGATGCAGTTCTCCAATGCATTGATGACAGTTGTTGCTAAAGCTTGCTGTTCTTTGGTATCCAAGGTATGAAGTCAACCAAATTCTAAGAGAGTTCTAGTTTTTCATTTTCTTTATTGCAAGCATAATGTCAAGACAAAATTCTCATGGCAAATCTGGTGGAGTCTCTGGTTTCAACTTTGAGTGTTCAATCATGATGGTTTCTACAAACTTATTTGGTGAAAAGCCATGGAATAACTCTCACTTTCGATAAGGATAGTGGCCTTATGGTGGAGGAACATTTCTCTGTATGTAACCCAGAGGCCCAATTGGCCTCTAATGGACGCCGAAAGGAAAGAATTTTCTAACCTAGATCAGTGAGTTAACATCTTTATTGCTTTGATTATTGCTGGCATATTGTTGCTTTTTGATGCATTTAAGCACCTCTTATATGTTTCATTTGATTAGATGGCGGGAAGTGATACAAACAAGACTGCCATTGTTGAGAAGGGCTGTATGGATAGGCTAATCAAATTGTCAGCGATATTTTCTGAAGACCCTTCTGTCTTACAAGAGGTAAGGGAGCTACATAGTTATGGCATCTGCAATCAATTTATATATAGCACTCACAATAAAGAATCTTTTAGTTCTTTAATCAAGTCTGATTGGATGTTAGTTTTGCCTTCCTAAAAGCTGTGTATGCATTGCAATTCATAATTAAATATTTATATTCGTCAAGGGCCTTGTAATTTAGTGGCAAAACTTGATTTTCTTTATAAGGAGAACCAAAGTTTGAATCTGCCTTTATGCACTTGTTGTAACAACTGAATGATCAAAATAAAGAATATTCGCTAAATTCTGTGACTTGTATCATTACAACATTTGTTGACAATATACTGTTATGCTTCATCCTTTTGCTTACTATCTTCCTCAAATTCTAGACCTTCAGTGCATCATATTAATATAGTCAACAAGACAATCGAATCATCCAAACCCCACAAACCAACCTAAAAAGCTAGCGGAATTGACATGTCTTGTTTCAAATTTAGAATTTAGCATTTATAGTTTGAGCAGAAGACCATAGATTTGGTGGGAAGAATAAGAGAAGCAGCAGAAGAAAAAACCCATTAATGATTAAACAAGGGGGAGGGACCAAAAGTCCAAAACCAATGAAAAATATATTTCCATGGAAAGTTCATAAGGCAAACAGAACCACCCATAACAGCATTCTCAAATCAACCCTGTAAACTTTGTCCAGTGTCTTATGCAAACAAAACACACTTCAGGTTAAATGTTCATTTAATGAACAATTCATCAGTTTGAACCCATTCTAATATCGATTATGGCTACACTACTGACAAGTTGTTAAGAATGATAAGCAAAGTTGCATGACTCAAGCAGCCAAGACAACTAATTGTGCGGCAGTAGCTGATGTGGGATGCACTACACAGGCCAAAATTCTTGCATCAGGGCACTTGATCAACACTGCAATCTAGGAGCTACTTGAGGCCATGCCACATCATGATTTTCTCATCCAGGAACGTTGAAGAAGTGAGTTCCTGATTTCCAGGAGTTAGTTATTCCAGGCTGCCACGTGTACAGATTCTAGAATATTCAAATAACAGAATTTGGCTCCAATCTGTTAGTTTGTTATTGTACATTTGTGTATATAAAGCAGAGCAACTATTGTTGTAATTATTCAATTTCATTTTTCCTTTGTATGAGACTTTCCATCAATGAAAATTCTCTCAGTTTATTTAGCTTTTCCAGTTTTATATGGTATCAGAGCCACTAGCATCTGCTAGTTTTGCTTTTCATCTTGTTTTTCTCACTTACCAAACAGAAATTACCTTAAGAATTTCTTCGATCCTGTGATTCACAGTGCTTGAATTCGTTTCATTTCACTTTGTTTTTGAAAGACTTCTTGTTTTTCCTTTCAATTACATTTAAGTGTTCACTCAAACTCGTGTATGGCTTCAATGGCTTCTGTTGAAGGAGATGACTCTGTTCCTGCGCATAACCAATCCACACAACATGTTCCTTAATCCAGCACAGAGACCAATTCACCCAGTCAATTTTTCCTTAGTGCAAGTGAGAATCCAGGTAATATTTTGGTCACTCAACCTTTGTTGGGAATGAAGAACTATCAATCTTGGTCTAGGGCTATAGGTCTAGCACTAACAGCCAAGAAAAAGATAGGATTCGTAAATGGCAAGATTGGTAAACCTGAAATTGATTCAGCTTTGTACGAAGATTGGGAAAGTTGTAACACAATGGTGCTTTCTTGGTTGATAAACTCTATGCATGTTGATGTTTCAAGCAGCATCATGTACTGTGAAATAATGAGGGAGATGTGGCTTGAATTGCAGCGTGTTTTCTCTCAAGGAAATGGACCAAAGGTTTATAATCTTCAACAAGAAATCTCTCAGATAACTCAGAGGCAACTATCAGTAACTGAGTATTACTCTAAATTCAAGAAGCTTTGGGATCAATTGATTCACTATGAACCTTTGCCAACTTGCACTTGTGGAGCAATGAAGATTTTGGGCATTGCACATCAAAAATCTTATGTTATGAGGTTTTTAATGGGGCTCAATGAGAATTTTGAGACAGTGAGGAGTCATATTCTCATGCTTGAGCCATTTCCTTCAATGAGCAAAGTATATGCTCTGGTTCTTCAAGAAGAATCTCATAAAAGCATTGGTCATGGTGCTGCCTTCACACCTAAGCCTAATTTAGTGGCAATGTATGTCACTACCAAAGGAAATGCAGGAAATAGAGGTGGTTCTAAGAAAGAAAGACCCTTGTGCACTCATTGTAACATGCTTGGTCACACTATAGATAAGTGTTACAAGCTCCACGGCTATCCACCAGGTTACAAGCACAAAGGCAAGCCTAATTTCAATGCTGACCAAGTGTCTTATTCTCAAGGCCACATTGTTGAAGATCCTCCTAACACAACTGCTCAGTGCCCAATTTCTAAGGCACAATGTGAGCAGTTACTTGCTTTCTTCAATTCTAGTGCTGATCAAGGTACTTCACACCATGTTGCAAATGTCAGGACAAGTGCTGCTAGTTCTAGAATGCTTTCTAGAGCTCCTGGTGTGGCTACTACAACTGGTGTACTTTCTACATCTCTTGCATCTTCTGAAAAATCAAATCCCAACTTCATTAACACCATGTCAGGTATCAATTCATTGCTTCATTTCACTCCTTCCTTAAAGCATTCCATTTTTTTCTGCCAAAGTAGTTAACAAAGACATTCTAAATGCCACTTATTGGGTAATAGATACAGGGGCTACTGACCATATGGTACATTACATTGCATGTTTTACCATTGTCAAAGCTACTTTGAACACACATGTCAATCTGCCAAATGGTGAAATAGCCACTATAACTCATATTGGCATTGTAAAAATTTTAGAAAATCTTATCCTTCAAAATGTCCTTTGTGTTCCATCATTTAATTTCAATCTTATTTCTGTCAGCCAGCTTGCTAAGTCCACTGCTTGTTGTCTCATTTTCTTCGGATCCTTGTGTTTTATCCAAGACCTTGCTCATTGGAGCACACTTGGTTTGGGTAAAGAACTCAATGGCCTCTACCTGCTGGACAAGAGTAACTTTTTTGCTCCTATCATTACAGCTTCTGTTCATAGCTCTCAAGCCCAAATCTAGCACTCCAGATTGGGTCATCTGTCTAATGCTAAACTAGCTTCAATAAAACAACATGATGTACCTAGTTATTCTTCTGTTGAGAACTTCAATTGTGCCATTTTTCCACTTGCTAAACAAAAACGTTTACCCTTCAATAAAAGTTCACATTTGTCTCAATCTTGTTTTGAATTGATTCATTGTGATTTGTGGGGGCCTTTCTCAATTCCTACTATTGATCATTGCAAGTATTTCTTAACTATTGTTGATGACTATTCTAGGTGCACTTGGGTTTATTTGTTAAAGCATAAATCTCAAACACAATCAATCTTGGAAAAATTTTGCACTATGGTAGAAACCCAATTTTCTAAGAAAATTAAAATTTTGAGGTCAGATAATGGGACTGAGTTTTTCATGAAAGAGTTCTTTGCTAAGAAAGGTATCTTGCATCATTTGAGTTGTGTTGAAACCCCTCAACAAAATGCTATAGTTGAGAGGAAACATCAACACATCTTGAATGTAGCAAGAGCTCTCATGTTTCAATCACATTTACCTTTGCATTTGTGGGGTCATGCCATTCTTGCAGCTATTTACTTAATCAACAGAATCCCTTCAAGTGCTATTTCAAATCAAATTCCCTTTGAAAAGTTATTTGGCTATCCACCTCAATATGCACACTTAAAAGTGTTTGGATGTCTATGCTTTGCATCCACTCTTTCCCATCACAGGTCCAAGTTTGCACCTAGAACTGTCAAGTGTGTTTTCTTAGGGTATCCTTTTGGGGTAAAAGGGTACAAAGTCCTTGATTTGTCCTCTAACAAAGTCTTCATCTCTAGGGATGTCATTTTTCATGAAAATTCTTTTCCTTTTGCTTCTGTTTCACCTAACCTTGCAGATCCTTTCCTTCATTCTGTCAAGGACACTTCTTGCTCAGTTGGTAATGACAGTTTTGTTTCTCCTATTTGCATTCCTGATTCTACATCTTTGTGTTTTGATGATACTCCCTCTATTCCTACTCAACCTGCTCCTATTGTTGTTCCATCTCATGCTCCTACTTCTTCTAGTCCTATCCAAGTCTCTACCTTTGAACATGTCTCTTTTTCACCTCCACCAGTTGTTTCAGTGCCTCCAGTGCCTCTTAGGAAGTCTACCAGGGATGTCAGACCTCCTGCTTATTTGCAGGACTATGCTTGTACTGCTGTTACAGCTAGTGCCCTTTATGATCTTGCTCATTGCCTTACTTATTCCCATTTGGAACCTTGCTAGCAGTAAGCTCAAGCCCTACAAAACTTGCTACCTTTTCTCAAGCAGTACAGGATCCATTTTTGAGGGCTGCTATGGATAAGGAAATCCAGGCCCTTGAGCAGAACCACACTTGGGTTATAACTTCCTTGCCTCCTGGTAAATCTCCCATTGGCTGCAAATGGGTTTATAAAGTCAAGCTTAATGCAGATGGCAGTGTGGAGAGGTTTAAGGCCAGGCTGGTTGCTAAGGGGTATACCCAAAGGGAAGGGCTTGACTTTTTGGAGACATTTTCCCCTGTTGCTAAGACATTTTCAGTGAGAGTTTTACTTGCTCTTGCTGCTACTAAACAATGGCCTCTCCATCAATTGGACATCAACAATGCCTTTCTTCATGGTGAACTAGATGAAGAAGTTTATATGACATTGCCACCTGGTTTTCACAACAAGGGGGAGAGTGTTTCTGCCTCTTCAACTCCTCCCAAGGTCTGCAAATTGATCAAGTCCCTCTATGGTTTGAGACAGGCCTCTAGACAGTGGTACACAAAGCTGTCAGTCACTATAAAGGAGCTTGGTTTTGTTCAATCCCAGGCTGACCATTCGTTATTTGTGCATAGCAAAGGATCTTCATTCACTGCCTTACTTGTCTATGTTGATGATATGGTAATCACTGGGAATGATCACGCTTGTGTTGTCTCACTCAAGTCTGTTTTAGATCAGAAGTTTGGGATCAAAGATTTGGGGTCACTCAAATATTTTTTGGGTTTAGAGATTGCAAGGAATAAGACTGGGATTAGTCTATCCCAGAGAAAGTATGCCTTAGAAGTTCTTGAAGAAGTTCGCATGACAGGATGTAAACCGATACACACACCAATGAAACAGCAGCTGAAGTTATCTAAAGGCAGTGGGGTTTTGCTTTCCAATCCAGGTCAGTATAGAAGGCTCATTGGTAAGTTTATGTACCTAACCTTAAGCAGACCAAACATCACATATGCAATGCATAGGCTTAGCCAATTCCTGGCTTAACCTAGAGCACCACATATGAAAGCAGCCACTAAAGTATTGCAATACATAAAAGGAACACCTGGTTAGGGTGTTTTCTTCCCCACTGAATCTGATCTGCATCTCAAGGCATATTGTGATGCAGATTGGGTAGGGTGTCCAGACACAAGGAAGTCTTTAACAGGCTATTGTGTGTTTCTTAGAGATGCATTAGTATCATGGAGGTCTAAGAAGCAAAGTATTGTGTCTAGGTCCAGTGCAGAGGCAGAGTATAGGGCGATGGCTTCAACCACTTGTGAGCTTACTTGGATTTTACACTTACTGAAGGATTTACATGTTAGACATGATAAGCCTATGCTAATGTACTGTGATAACCAGGCAGCCCTTCATATAGCAGCCAACCCAGTTTTTCATGAGAGGTCTAAACATATAGAAGCTGACTGTCATGTTGTGAGGAATAAGATTCTTGATGGTGCACTTAAAACCTTCTATGTATCAACTAAGAATCAATTGGCAGATGTGTTCACTAAAGCTTTGGGAGTGGAAAGCTTTTCCAGATTGATCAAAAGGCTGGGTGTTATCAATATTTTTACTTCTCAAATAGAGTATCCTCATGTCGGCTCAACAAAACAAGAAGCAAGAGTTGTGCTCTTGAGGAGGAGTGTTAAGAATGATAAGCAAAGTTGCATGACTCAAGCAGCCAAGACAACTAATGGTGCGGCAGTAGCTGATGTGGGATGCACTACACAGGCCAAAATGCTTGCATCAGGGCACTTGATCAACACTGCAATCCAGGAGCTACTTGAGGCCATGCCACATCATGATTTTCTCATCTAGGAACGTTGAAGAAGTGAGTTCCTGAATTCCAGGAGTTAGTTATTCCAAGCTGCCACGTGTACAGATTCTAGAGCATTCAAATAACAAAATTTGGCGCTAATCTGTTAGTTTGTTACTGTACATTTTTTTATATAAAGCAGAGCAACTATTGTTGTAATTATTCAATTTCATTTTTCCTTTGTATGAGACTTTCCATCAATGAAAATTCTCTCAGTTTTTTTAGCTTTTCCAGTTTTATACAAGTAAAATCTATGAATTGGTTCAATCCTCAATTTTGTACAATTGTATTGGTGTGAGGGGTTTGGTTACTTTCATTGGCTCCCTCAAACCATCAAACACATATAACTTAGCGTCGAGGACGATGGGGCAAGAGAAGCATCTATGAGGAAAATTCATGGGAAGGAGAGGCTTCCAACCACCATCGCTATCGCTATCAAGCTTTAGGGTCCAGGGTTTATAAATATTGTAATCTAAGGGATCGACTATTTTGGAATCGGAGGTGGGATCTGGCTTCCATATGTCCTCCATTGCTTTGATTCAGAAAAGAAGGGCTAAGGGTCATGGTTTTAGGGCAAAATTTGCTCAACAGTACATTTTTTGAAAAATATTCGATGGCTAGCACGTGTTTGAAGTTATTTAGTAAGATGGACTCTTTTTTGAAAATCGAGTTTGTGGAACTCGAGTTCCAACCCAAAAAAAGGTTTTGAAGTTATTTACGCCGACTGTGATTAAAAAAAAATAATAAAAAAAATAAGTGGAACTCAAGTATAACAAACTCGAGTTCCATGCTTTTAAAAAAAATAACGCAAATGGAACTCGCGTGTAGGAAACGCAAGTTCTGTAATTTTTTTAAAATGGAACTCGAGTTTAATAAACTCGAGTTCTACTTTTTTTTCTTTTTTTTTAAAAAAAAATCAAGGATTGGCATGAATCGAGTTTGAGATAGTCAATTTTGGGTTGGAACTCGAGTTTCACAAACTCAATTTTCAAAAAAGAGTCCAACTTACTAAATAACTTCAAACGCGTGCTGTCTATCTACTATTTTTCTGAACATAAGCTGTTGAGCAAATTTTGCCCAGTTTTAGGGTTGGGATTTGGTGATTTAGATTAGGGTTCCGTTTGAAACCTATGTATAAGGCCCTAACACAACGGGCTCTTTTCTGCCATGAAATGGGCCTATGTGCTCAATGTTTTTTTTTTTTTTTTTTTTAGGTATAATAATATATTAACACTCTTTTAGGCTCGTCCTTTGTATTGGACTTATTATAAGCCCACACCACATTGTTTTGCAGTGTAACCTTTGGTCTATATGTAAGAACTACGAAAGAGCCTTAATTACAAAATGATATTTGCATTCTAAACAGTCACATTTTTAACCCATAAGCATGTTGCAAGTAATCAAAACAACAATAATCTTAATAACAAAACCACGTTTACTTATGTTTCTCTACGGGGTTAAGTCTAGGAGTAGTGGGTTTTACTTCTCTGATGGTTAAATAAGAGATTTAGGATTTAATCACTGCTTACACCAAAAATTGATTGGTGTCTTGGTTTAATGATAAAGAGCAAAATCATTAAAAGTGGACGCTATATGTTTCAAAGTTAAAACTCTATAATTTTTTTTAAAGTCAATTATAGGAGTCCAATCACCCCAATTTTACTTGGAATCAAATGCAATTTTTGTTCTAAGATTGTGTTTGGATGTAGTTGTTCGATGAAAGTTAAAAACTAATTAAAGTAAAGGGCTAAAAGTGCAGCTAAAAATTAGGGGGCTGAAAATTAGTAGGAAAGTATCTCTATACCAAAACCACCTAAATTGCAAAAGGTAGACAGCTAGCAAATTCAAAATACCACAACTAGCTGTCCTTATTTCTTATGGAAAGTCTAATGACGGTTACACATGATTTGCTCCCAATTTTTTCTCCTCTGTACATATCCATCTAAATGGACAATATACAAAATGTAATAGTTTCTATATAAATGAAATACCAACTCTCTCTATCTCAAGGTGAGATAGAATTTCTTAGGAATTCTTTATGGTATCAGAGCTAACTGTGAGATAAAGAGAGAAAAAAAATTCTATTTTTCCTTTTCTTTTCTTGAACCCACCATGTCAACCACATCAAGCTCTTCCCCTGCCCTCACTCAATCTGATGACTACCCATATCCTGTGACACAGAATATTGCAAATTTTGTGTCACTTCATCTCTCCTCTACCAACTTCCTTCTTTGGAAAACACAAATGCTCAATATCCTTAAGAGCTATGACCTCCAAGGCTTTATCAATGGTGAAGTTCAACCACCACCCTAGTTCATCAATAATGCTAACTCTGGCACACAAACTAATCCTATATTTGTGAAATGGCGCAAAACTGATCGTCTTGTCAAAGGTTGGTTGATAGCCACTCTCTCTGAGGAAGTTCTTGGCATTGTTGTAGGCCTCAATACTGCCTTTGAGGTCTGGAATGCATTGGTTCATGCATTTGCTTGTGTCTCATTAGAAAAAAGCCTTGCACTTAAGCAGCGGCTTATCTCTATAACTCGAGGTACCAATACCTTAGCTGTTTATCTCTGCCGGTTCAAAGCGTATGATGATCTTGCAACCATTGGGAAGCCAGTTTCAAATCACAAGAAATCATGGTGGCTACTCAATGGGCTTGGCAAAGAATATGAGGTGTTTATTACTACCATGTTGAGACTTCCAGTCCATCCATACTCTGAAATTGTCACTTCACTGGAGAGTTATGTTGAAAGGCATAAGCTTGATGCTCAACCCACTCCTCAAATGGCTTTCTATGGCCAACGCAACAACAAAAATAAAAGAAACAATGGTGGTCAAGGGTCCTTTAATTCTAAGGGACGTGGGTTTGTTTAAGGTGCCTAATCTGCACTAAAAAATTCCAGCCATCCTACACGAAATTTGCCAGCAAATTCACCAATCATCGCGACCAAAAACACAAAAGATGAAGCAATTGTCTGTCAAATTTGCAACAAAAGGAACCACACTGCCCTCAAATGCTTTAATTGATTCAATCACTCATTCATAGCAGACAATATTCCACAAGCATTAGCAGTTATAACCATTGCTGACTGTCAAGATTTTAAGTGGTTCCTAGACACAAGAGCTAGTGACCATATTACTGGTAACCCAGGTAATCTTCATTCCTTAACCCCTTATCATGGGTCTGATTGTGTTATGGTTGGCAATGGTCATACTTTACCTATCACACGCATTAGTGAAACTACTCTTGGTACTGGTTCTTTTCCTATTCACTTGAAAAATGTGCTATTAGCTCTTGATATTAAGAAAGGTCTGCTCTTTGTTAGTAAACTTACTACTGATTATCCACTCATCTTTGAGTTTGATGGACATGGTTTTGTGATAAAGGATAGGACAACCAACAAAACAGTAGCGAAAGGGAGTAAACGAGGTGGTCTTTATGCCTTTGATAGAGGTCCAACAGCCCTATTCTCCCATCGATTCAAGCGGGTTGCTAGAGATTGTTGCCACTATCACCTCGGTCATGCACACCAAAGGATCATCGATCACTTGCACTCAAGAAATTTCATTTCTTCTGCTTCAGCATCTAAGTCTTCTTTAATTTGTACTAGTTGTCAAATGGGGAAACCATGTAGGCTTCCATTCTTGCCTAGAGAAAATGAAATAAAAATCCCATTTTACAAGATTCATTGTGATCTATGGGGCCAGCCCCTGTTTCTTCTAGAGAAAAGTTTTGCTACTACACGATATTTTGATAGGCCACAAACGCGTTAACTCCTTGTAATGAATTAAATTGATTAATTAGCCGAGTTATTAATTAATCAAGTTAACATGCAAATTCACGTGACAGCACAAACAAATCACCAATAACTAAAGTATGCAGCAGAAAATAAAAGACACGGTGATTTGTTTACGAATGGGAAAAACCTGACGGCAAAAACCCCACCATGTGATTTAAGGTCACCACTCCCGAAACTCCACTATTATCACAATAAGCGGTTACAAGCAAGGAATCCCAAGTACCTTACCAACCTATAGTTGAACCCTTACCCCAATAACCAATTGGACTTGTTCTGTAGTGACAGTTTCTCCTTTTGATGCACGGCTCCCAAGTACGTGACTAACCAATTGCGCAGATCCCAGTACACAACTTCAATTCACCAACTAGAGAGAGAGTTGTTGGCTGCAAAGTTCTTCAATTCATTCACACGATGAAGATCAAGAAGATGCTTGGTTACAAAACCCTACGGTACACATTACACAGCAACTTCTTCACAATAGATGAACTAGGGCATGAACTTTGTCTTAGGTCACAAATTGCATGAACAATAGTTACTCAATGCTTGTGCAACTTGCGTCACTTTGACGGCCCTTAAAATAATCCTTTTATATGTCTAGGGTTAGGAGAAAAGAAGTCCCAAAGACACATTCACGGATTGGAATCAAAACAGAACTTGGGATCCGTTTTCCATAAATCTCGACAGATAGAGGTGTCGAGGATCTGTCGAGAAGTTGTCGAGCCTCGGGGCTAAAACAGCATTTAAAGCTCCATAGATGCAAGTGTCGAGACTAGGTGTCGAGCTTTAGTAACTTGCACTTTCTAGCTTATTTCTTGGACAGACTTGATGACTTCAACACTTAATCTTTGAAACACAGTTTCTTGAAGTGTTAAACACATCCTAAATCTACCCAATTATAAATAAAGTGCGTTTTGTCAAAGGATAAGCCAATTACATAAAATAATGACATATGTTTGAAATCACTTGAACCACATATGTCCTAACAATCTCCTCCTTTGGAAATCCGTGACAAAACCACAACAAACAAATAAAATATGAGAGAAGTCATAAATCACTCAACTCATATTCACTTGTTGATTACAATAAAATCTATCCTAACACAAACTCTTGAAAAACTTTGCAAGAAGAGAGTGTATGGCAAGTAGACTTTGACAACCTGTATTTCTCAAACACTTTTAAACAAAACACATCAAGGCATCTTTATGTAAAGTAGAAATAATAGATTGCATACAAGTAAAAAGAAACATGTGTATAAAGACAGAAAAGAAACAACACATGGAAAGATGGGTGAAAGAAACATACATCAACATATATATATATATATATATATATTTATATATATCAAGAAGTAAGCACAATGTATGTCAATAAATGGTCACAAGACTGGGATACATGATCAATGTATCTCTAAAAGAAAGAAAAGAAAAGAAATACATGTAATCCTCACTACATCCCTCATATCAACACTCCCCCTATCAAAGATGTCCTATACAAGCTCTCCCCCTAAGTATGACTACTCTCATACATCAAAACTACTTCCCTTTTTTGTCACGAGTGACAAAGGGTAGAGTGTCAAGTAGACATCTCATCGAAAGAGCTCGCATCTCCATCATCATCATCTGAAGCATCATCGTCATCACCATCATCATCCTCAGTCTTAAAAGCTACATGAGGAGGTGGAGGAGAAGCCTCAAAAGCAAAGCCGTCCAAGGTCGCATGTTGCCTGGCAATGCGACCAATACAAACATTCACCTGATACAACTCTGTAGAGAGTGTATCGAGGCAAGCATCCATGTGCTGAAGTTGCGCCATGATGTCTCTAAGAGTGACATCGCTCGAGAAAGAGGAAGGAGCAGAAGTCGCTTGAGCAGATCGGGATGAAGCTGGACGAGAGGAAGGAGCTACAGAATCCGACTATCGTGACCTGAACTGTGCCTTACTACATTTTACGGTAACGGCGTCTATGGCAGACATAACATGAAAAGGGTCGAACGATGGAAAGGGGATGGAAAAACGACGAAGAATCCTTGTGATAGCAGAAGGGAAAATGAGCTTATCATAGGTAGCCGTATCTCTATAGACATCTATGATAGAGAAGATGAAGTGTGAAGGGAAGTCTATAGTAAGATGCTCTAGAAGAGACAACAAAAATCGAGCATGTGGCTCTGTGATAGAGTTGTAGTAAGAGAGTGGGTGCAAAACAAATGTCATCGCCATGTTAAGGAAACGAGAACCTTTAGCAAAAGGCCTACATGATGCGTACTGATGAGCTCCCCAGTCAAAGGGGCGCTCACAGAACGCAGAGATCATCTCATCTTTGGACACAGTCCATAAACGCTCACATCCAGGGTAATCAGGATGATCCACCCTTGGGACATGAAGAACCTCGAAAACCAACTCCGGAGTGACAGCAAAGCACGTACCTCGAACGCGAGAGTGAAAGAAAGGTATTGAAGAATCTATCCCATGGATGTTTGAGTAAAACTCCTATATCAACACGAGAGGACAAGTGACCGGGACGTCACACAGTGACTCCCAAGCCCGACTGTGAGTGACATCGGGTAAGTCAGTGTCGGTAAAGTCTACAAGGATAACTTGGCGTTTTGAATGAACTCCTTGTTTAGAAAAGTTCTTCGAGAAGTCCTGTTGGGCTTTCTCATCACGGAACCAGACAGACATAGGAGTAGAATCAGAAGAAGAAGATCCCCTAGAATGCAGAGGGTTCTGGGATGGAATGGATTTATGCTTAGGTGCCATAGACACTACTAACGCAAACATAGAGAGAGAAAGAAAGAGAGACACATAGAAAAGTCCCAAAACAATTCAATATAGGAAGAGTATATTGAAAAGAAAGAACGTATGCATGGGAAATGCATGAACATGTGACATGCAACCTAATAAATATCATGGGCTCAGCCCAATCCAATCCTACCAGCACACAAGCAGAAAAACACACATCTAAATGCATGAAAATACTGTTAGAATGCTAATGTGATGCAATGCATGTAGTTTTAAAGATCAAATCTATAAAACCAACTCAAAAATTTCATTAAACTCTCATCAATTTTGAAAAACCCAAAATTTTTCAAAAACCCCAAAACTTAGGTTTTAAAACATGAAATGCATGAAGAATGAAAGGATTGATGCTTACCAAGTGAGGAAGATCTTGAGTGAAGCTTGACAAATCCTTAGGAAGGGGTTTGGAGTGAGTAAGAGAGGTTTAGGGAGTGAGAACAACAACGTATCGAGAGAG
The DNA here is from genome assembly GCA_032878915.1 of Castanopsis chinensis. NCBI lineage: Eukaryota > Viridiplantae > Streptophyta > Magnoliopsida > Fagales > Fagaceae > Castanopsis > Castanopsis chinensis. The sequence continues at coordinate 23,685,442 of JAVQMG010000122.1, forward strand.
AGATAGAGCGAAATGAGAGAAAAGTCACGAGAAACCAATATATATACCTTCAGTAATTCTCGACAGATGAAGGTATCGAGAGGTGTCGAGACAGCTATCGAGATAGGTATCGAGAAAATGAACTTCGACAAATACAACTATCGAGAACAGGTGTCGAGAAAGGAAGATCAAACACAAAAGAATCTCGATCGATCTAGAACGTGTTGACTCCTTGTGATGAATTAAATTGTTTAATTAGCCGAGTTATTAATTAATCAAGTTAACATGCAAATTCACGTGGCAGCATAAAAAATTCAGCATTAACTAAAGTATGCAGTGGAAAATAAAAGACACGATAATTTGTTTACGAATGGGGAAAACCTGAAAGCAAAAACCCCACCGGGTGATTTAAGGTCACCACTCCCGAAACTCCACTATTATCACAACAAGTGGTTACAAGCAAGGAATCCCAAGTACCTTACCAACCTACAGTTGAACGCTTACCCCAATACCCAATTGGACTTGTTCTGTAGTGACAGTTTCTCCTTTTGATGCACGGCTCCCAAGTACGAGATTAACCAATTGAGATCCCAGTACGCGACTTCAATTCACCAACTAGAGAGAGAGTTGTTGGCTGCAAAGTTCTTCAATTCATTCACACGATGAAGATCAAGAAGATGCTTGGTTACAAAACCCTACGGTACACATTACACAGCAACTTCTTCACAATAGATGAACTAGGGCATGAACTTTGTCTTAGGTCACAAATTGCATGAACAATAGTTACTCAATGCTTGTGCAACTTGCGTCACTTTGACGGCCCTTAAAATAATCCTTTTATATGTCTAGGGTTAGGAGAAAAGAAGTCCTAAAGACACATTCAGGGATTGGAATCAAAACAGAACTTGGAATCTGTTTTCCATAAATCTCGACAGATAGAGGTGTCGAGGATCTGTCGAGAAGCTGTCGAGCCTCGGGGCTAAAACAGCTTCTAAAGCTCGATAGATGCATGTGTCGAGACTAGGTGTCGAGCTTTAGTAACTTGCACTTTCCAGCTTGTTTCTTGGACAAACTTGATGACTTCAACACTTGATCTTTGAAATACAGTTCCTTGAAGCGTTAAACACATCCTAAATCTACCCAATTACAAGTAAAGTGCATTTTGTCAAAGGATAAGCCAATTACATTAAATAATGCGATATGTTTGAAATCACTTGAATCACATATGTCCTAACATATTTGTTGATGAGTATACCAATTTTACTTGGTTTTATCCTATGAAAAAGAAGTCAGAATTGTTTAACTGCTTTGATCTATTCTAGAAATATGTGGAATGTCAGTTTAATGCAAAAATTTGTGTCTTTCAAAGTGATGAAGGTGGAGAATTTGCAGATCGTGATTTCTTGCAGTTTTTAGCCATGAAAGGTATTCACCATCAATCTGCTTGTCCAAAAACACCTGAGAAAAATGGCAAGGCTGAGAGAAAACATTGAAATATCACTGAATTGGGACTTACCATGATGTTCCATGCACATCTAAGATTTTGGATAGATTGCTTTTCCACAACAGTGTTCCTAATCAATTGTCTACCATCCCCACACCTCAACATGGAATCTTCTTCTTTCAGACTCTATGGAAGAAATCCGGACTATTATTCATTGCAAGTATTGGGCTCAAAGTGCTTCCTTACCTTGGTGAGTGTAGATCACATAAGCTTAATCCAAAATCTCTTCCTTGTGTTTTTATTGGTTATAGCATGAAGCATAAGGGGTACAAATGTTTGTATCCACCAACTAGGCGAGTTTATATCTCACGCCATGTGGTCTTTGATGAATCCATCTTTCCTTTTTCCATGCCTACAAGCTTGTACAAGAGTGATCCTCTAGATGGGGAGCTTTGCATCTTCTCAAAATGGGAGATTGATCCACCAAATGATTCTCCTCCACCTTACTCTACACCTCTTTCAGCCTTTGCACCGCCTGAATATCAAGACATCACTAGCCAACTGCACCATCAAATGCATCACAATTCCTCCTCAGCTGAGCCTCCTACAGTGACCATATCAGGCTCTTCTTTGTCTAAACCATGTCAAGCATCTTACTCAGATCCACCATTAGAGACCACTCCTATTCCTTCTAAAACAAACCCAACTCAACACCCTATGTTCACTCGTTCCAAGGTTGGTGTACATAAGCCCAACCCCAAGTATGCTAATCTCTATGTAGCCCATATAAAGCTTGATATCCCAAATGAACCCTTATCCATTCAAAATGCTAGATGTCACCCAGGTTGGGTAGCTGCCATGGATGAGGAGATGGATGCCGTTGCTGCAAACAAAACATGGATACTTGTTCCATACAAACCTTAGATGAATATGGTGGGATGTAAATGGGTTTATAAAGATAAACTTAAACCCGATGGCTCCTTAGAGCGACTCAAAGCATGATTAGTCACCAAGGGGTTTCATCAAGTTGATGGCATAGATTTCTCAAAAACCTTCTCTCCTGTTATCAAACCTACTAGTATTCGACTTACCCTCACAATAGCAGTTGTCAAAGGATGGGAGATTCGCCAACTTGACGTCAAAAATGTGTTTCTTTATGGCTTTTTATATACTCCTATTTACATGCATCAACCACTAGGCTATGTTGATCCGACACACCCTACTCATGTTTGCCAGCTAAGTCGTACCCTATATAGCCTCAAACAAGCCCCTCACGCTTGGTTTGATAGGCTTAGTGATTTTCTTCTTCAACTTTGCTTTTATTGTAGCATATCTGACCCGAGTTTGTTCATTTGTCAATCTTCTCATAGAGTTCTTATTTTACTACTCTACATTGATGATATGATAGTCACTAGTGATGACCCAAATTGGATTCAATGGCTTATCTCTAAATTGGCTCGTGAATTCTCCATTAAAGATTTGGGTTTTCTCCATCATTTCCTTAGCGTTGAAGTCCATCGAAATACCCAAGGTCTTTTCCTTTCACAAACACGCTATGCTTTGGAACTTCTAGATCGTGCTGTCATGACCTCATGCAAACCAATTTCGACACCCATGCCCTCAAAAGGTCAGCAACTTCCCATCAATAATGATCTCTACCCTGATCTCACACATTATCGTAGCCTAGTTGGAGGACTACAATATCTTACCTTTACTAGACCAGACCTTTCCTATAGTGTCAATTTTGTGTGTCAATTTATGCATGCTCCTACAATGGCTCATTACCACCTTGCCAAACACATTTTGCATTATGTCCATGGGACTGCTCACTTTGGGTTACAAATTTTGGCCTCAAGTACTTTTGATTTGTATGGGTTTTTTGATGCTGATTGGACAGGTTGCTCTATTAGCCGATGGTCTACCACAAGGTTCTACACTTTTCTAGGTAGTAATTGCATCTCTTGGAGTGCCAAAAAGCAATCAATTATGTCTCGATCTAGTGTTGAGGCTGAGTATCGCTCCATGGCATCCATTGTAGCTGAACTCACATGGCTGTCCTTCTTACTTCGTGATCTTGGTATTGCCCTTCCTCGCCCTCCAATACTACATTGTGATAACTTGAGTGCCTTGTATATGATAGTGAATCCTGTCTTTCATGGAAGGACAAAACACATTGAACTAGATTATCACTATGTTCGTGAAAAGGTGGCTCTTGGTTCTCTTGAAACCCGCTTTGTTCCATCCAACCATCAACTAACTGATATTTTCACCAAGCCCCTCTCCAAGGTTGCCTTTCGGGAATTACAAAACAAACTTGGCATCTTCATGATACATGGCCAAGCTTGAATTGGAGTAAAAGTGCAGCTAAAAATCAGGAGGTTGAAAATCAGGAGGAAAGTATTTCTATACCAAAACCACCTAAAGTGCAGAAGGTAGACAGCTAGCAAATTCAAAATACCACAACTAGCTTTCTTTATTTCTTATGGAAAGTCTAATGACTGTTACACATGATTTGCTCCCTATTTTTTCTCCTCTGTACATATCCATCTAAATGGACAATTTATAAAATGTAATAGTTTCTATATAAATGAAATACCAGCTCTCTCTATCTCAAGGTGAGATAGAATTTCTTAGGAATTCTTTAAGGGCATCTGGGCACAATGAAGATAAGACAACTGAGGCCCAAACTTTTCTTTATAAATGTGATTACTGATCACTAAAAAGAAAAGTGGACAAATACTACAAAAACTAAAAACATTCAGGTTTAAGGTTTGTTTGGTTAGATTTTAATCGCCTAAATGTGTGTTTTTAAAACCCGAAATTTCGTTTTGCAACAATAACTCCTTATAAATTTTTTATAAGTGCTCATTTTAAACACAATTTTGAAACAACTTATACAAATGTACCCTTAATGTTTAAGATACTTTATGCAATGCGCATTTTATGGTGGACTTTTGGCTTTATTTTTCTTTATATTCTATTTTTATTTTATGTATAAGAATTGCTACTAAGTTATTTACTAGCTATGGGTCCAATGTGTGGGCGATAGGGTCAAGAATTTGATTCTACACGTAAAAGAGGAGTTGCATGATGTTTGTGTCCAATACTTCAATTCTTTGCCAATTATATTATACCGTTCGTTTCTCGAAAGTTAATGATATATTTTTCCTTAGGACTTGGCTCCACTGGTAAGACTCGTGCACTTCGTCTAACCCACCTAAGTTCGAGTCCTACTGCTAGTAGGAGTTCATTGGCGGGCTTCCAAAAAGGTTGGGTTTTAACCCGAGTGCTCTGCCTGGAAGCTCACATAACCTAACTAATGCTTATTTTTCGTTTAACAAAAAAAAAAAAAAACAATACTGATAATTAGTGAAGAGCCTGGAGGTGAGAATTAACCCTAAATCCTTCTTAGCCCTGGGGAAAGTCTCCATTGGATCATCTTCCTTGTCGTCCTTGTACCTCTCTGCTTTGTCTTTCAGCTTCGGAGGTGGCGCTGACCTCACTTCTTCCTGTATGCTCTCCATGAACGCGTCCAAAGGGTCAATTTCGTCGCCTTCATTTTGATCATTGTCGTTGTTGTTGTCACTGTCGTCGGTGTTGGTTTGGTTTTCCTTGTTGTTTTTGTCATAATCGATGTTGTCAAGATCGGTGTCTTCGTAGTTGTCGTGGTGGAAACGAGAGGAAGGAGGGACGTAGAGTCACTGAGGTTGTTGGGAGGTTTCGAAATTGAAAGTGGGTTGCTGGTTTATGCCAAACCCTTCAAACCCGAAAATTCGCTTTGACATGACTATGTTGCTTCTGATTCCTAGTGTTAGTTAGATTTGGTTTGTGTTGAAGGGTTCAGGTGGTAAAACTGTAAGCAATGTTACTTGTTAAACAATTCAACCATTCATTACATTTTTCGTAGTAATACAAAGTCATGAATGTTGACTGCCATTTTGAAGATTACTACATCTTAATCCTTAAGTACCTGGTTTAATCTTTTAAGTTATTCATCATATATTTATGAAATCCAATTTCACGAATATATACTGTAAAGTCTTACTAAATTGGTTAGGCCTAACACTCCGAATAACCAAGTCTATTAAGCTTGTCTCAGGGGAATATTTTATATCTCCAGGGAATATTTTGTATCTCCGTTAAGAGATTATGAATTCCATCTTGAGAATATATGTTCCTTCAACATTAAATGTGGCTGCTCAACATACTGAGATTTTGATCATGACTTTAGATCTCACTCTTGATATATCAAAGCAACCTACACTTCATGATCATGTTCATTATTCTCTTAGGATTGAGAGTTCATATAAATAAAAGTCGTGAGATTTATTATTCATTTAACAGTCGTTAGTAGAATAATAAATCTCACGGCAGTCCAATTTAATATGTTTTAACACTTAAAACATATCAACATATCAACTAGAAGGCTCCACTTTCCATGATCAAGACAAATCATTTTAGTTGATATAGTAGTCTTCACAAATGAAATGCCTAATTTCATTACCGACTATGAACTAAAATTCTGAATTTACAAAGAACTTGTAATTTATATTTTCTGTGACTAAATCACATAAATCACATACTATGTATCTCATGGACTATATGATAATGTCCAAATATTCATGTTACCATTATTTAAGATAATAATAAAACAAGTTTACTACATAGAACATAATGTCATAAATAATGTCATACATGGCATACAATAGGATTTTAGGGCACCAATCCCAACATAATCTTCATCCCAATTTCACATAGTGCCCAAGATGAGTGGTCTCTCAATCAGTTCTTGTGTACGTTGATTTTCCTTTGGAAAAGTGTATTTCCAAGATTCTATAGAGAAAAACTGTTTTCTCTTCTTTTAATCATACGTAAGTTTTTAATTGCCTTGACAATTACTTTATTTAATAACTCTTATTAAATAAATAACTGATTATCTAATTGGATTAGCCTTTTGGGCCAACCCAATTGGGCTTAAGTATGTTGCTTAAGATAGGACCAAAGGGACTAATAAGGCTCTTACTCCAATGGGCCTCAGACTTATCGGTCAGCTCTTGACAAGTCCAAAGTTACCATTAATTACATAATAAGTACCACTATGAAAATATAATTGCACTCTAGGCCTTATTAATAAATTATATCCCAAGACTCTAATATGATATTATTTGAGCCCTCCATGAAATATCAATAGGGAACAAAGTCATAATAAATTGTCACTTTATAGACAACTATTTTATTCCTTGAGTACCCAATTTAATCTTTTAGTTATTCATATTTATCAAATCTAATTTCATAAAATATGAACTTTAGTAACTCTTTACTAAAGTGGCTAGCCTTGAATAATCAATTCTATTAAACTTATCTCGAGTGGATATTTCGTGTCTCTATAGAAAGAGATTATGGATTCCATCTTGAGAATATGTGTTCCCTTAACACTATGCGTAGTTACCCAACATACTAAAGTTTTGACTGTTAAACTAAATCTTACTCTTGATATACCAAAGTAACTTACATTTCATAATCAGGTTCACTATCCTCTCGGGATTAAGAGTATATGTAATTAGAAGTTGTAAGATTAATTATTTATGTGACAGTTGTTAATTGAATAATTAATCTCACAGTGGTCCAGTTTAATATGTCTTACACATTTAAGACATATCAATACATCAACTAGAAGTCTACACTTCCATGATCAAGATAAACCATCTTAGTTGATGTATTATAGTCTTTACAGATGAAAAACTCAATTTCATTACTAACTACGAACTCTATTTTTAGTTTACAAGAAACTTGTGATTTATATCTTCTATAACTAAATCACATAATTCACATACAATACATCTCAAGGACTATGATAATGTCCCATTAGTTCATTTATATATAGTCTCATATAATTAAACAATTTAATTATTTATAACATGCCAATAAATTGGATTTTAGGGCACAAACCCTAACAATCTACCACTTGCCCTCAAAGACAATTTTGCATATATCTAATACTTATTTCTCTTTAAAGTAACTCATAGTCACTCTAAGGCAAGGTCTGGAAAAACGTTTTAACTAGATTTATTGGATAAATTATCTTTTCTACTACATCCCACGCTTTAGTATCTCTCTAATGAGATGATACTTATGCTGCTTAATTTGTATCTTCACCACCTAGAGCTAACATATATCCTGAAGTCAAACTTCATGAATCATAATCAGACTACAAGTCATTGTTGTGTAACTAGTAATTATCAAATCATCACTTTGGTGGACGAATATATAATCTCCCGTTCTCCTAAGATACTTCAGTATATACTGTACTCCTACTAAGTTAAGTAATCCTAGATTTTAACTAATATTTGCTTACTATGCCCATTGGAAAATAGATACTTGGCCTAGCATATAGCATGGCATAAATGAGACTTCCTATTAACATTGAAAGGAACCATCTTCGTATGCTCTTCCTTTTTATATGTATTAAGACTACAGTCCCTTACAAAGGAATTTCAAACTTAAAAGGAAACAATCATTTCTTGAAGTATCACATGCTATACTTGGCTAGAATCTAATCTATTTAAGCAGTTTGAGATAGACCTAACATCCTAATTTCTAAATCTTACCAAAGTTTAACTCTTAGGACGTAACCAGTCTTACCCAAGTACTTCATATCAAACTAGTCTAGACAACAAAACTCTATTGATGACAATATCTATACATCATTCTAAATGATTAGAATGTCATCAATATACATTAAGAGATTTATTACTTTATATAGCTTTTACACACATAAGGAATTTCACTACTTGATCAAAATCAAACAATTTGGTTGCTTGCTCAAAGATAATATTGTGTGATCTAGATGCTTGCTTTAGTCCATAAATGGATTTTAAGCAACTTGCATACTAAATACAACTGGTTCTTTGCTATGAACTAGTCTAGCTACATTATATAGATATCTTCCTCAAGATTGCCACTAAGAGAAGCTTTCTTGATATCCATTGCCATATTTCATCTAAATGAAATATAATGAATTAGAGAATCTAGATAGAGTCAAACATGACTATTGGTGAAAAAATCTTTTCATAATCGATCCATTTCTTTCTGAATAAATCTTTTCACCACTAGTCTTGACTTTGAAGGTTTACACCTTCTAATCTATTCATATCATTTTCTTGTTGAGCTATTTGAAAACAATAGTCTTAATGCCATTTGGCACCTCTACAAGTTCTAGACTTTAAATAGAATCTAATTCTATTTACATAACTTTGACCTAGTAATCCACATTCATATAATTTATTGCCTCTACATAGGACTGATGATCAAATTCATATCCTTGTGAGATAACTTCTCAAGTTTATCCCAAATGTATGAATTTATTAGGTAATTTGATAATCCTCCCACTACGATCTCTTTTCTAAATGTATCTTAAGATTATTCACATAGTCATTATCTAGAAACTTTGTATTTATACTTTACAAACACCTTTTTTTCTTTATGACTACAAAAATATTCTTCTGCAATTCCTTTTGGATACCCAACATGAATTTACATTTTTCTACCCTTTGATTCCAATTTGTCAAACTTCCTTTCTAGCACAAGTGCTGGACATCTCCAAAAGTGGAAGTATCATATACTAGGTTTTTCACTGTATCCACAATTTGAGAAATGTCCTGGGAACAAACTTTTGGAATCAAGTTTAGAAAATGTATAGTAATAATTAGAGTATATCTCCAAAAGAAATAAGTAAATGGAAATACTTATCAAGTACTTTACCATATCTAAAAGAGTCATATTCCTCCTTCATGTATGCATTGACTTAAAGAAGTCATTGGAACTATATTCCTTTACAATAAAGGAATCGTAGGTCATATTATCCTCTAAATACAATTTGTAGACTGGGAATAAAACAAAAAAAAAAATGGTTCTAAAAGCAATTTTCACCAGTCTTGAATACCATTTAGATTAATAGGACCCTAGACTTAAGTTCAAAAACATAAAATACTAAATAATGAAAACTTTATCTATAAAAATAAAACATGTAAATTTCCATCTAGATTACAATCATGGACAATGCTTAGCTTTACCATAATGGAAACACTTTCCTTTTAGTCATGATTTTGAGTCTAATTTCCTTTTTGACAACTCCTAGGACAACTAGTTTGCCCAACTATTTGGTATTTTTGTTCTTCTTCTTACCCTAACCTTTCGGTTAAGGCTTAGAATTTGAATTAAGTCATATTGATCCTGGCCCTAGCTTTTAGGATGTTTTCCAATGCGTAGAACTCACTTCTCAACTCAGATAAAATAAAAAGAATTTATTTGTTTTTGGAATAATCTGAATTGATAAAATGATTCTGACACAAACTTATGGATCTTATGCACATGAGATTAACAATTAATCTCTATGTTAGGACATATGTGCTTCACTTGTTAAGAACATATGCCGTTCTTTTATTTAATTGACTAATCCTTTGACAAAACGCACTTTACTTGTATTTGGATAGATCTAGGATGTGTTTAACGCGTCAAGAAACCTTGTTTCAAGATCAAATATTAAAGCCATGCAAGTTTGTCCAAGAAACAAGTTAAAGAAGTGTCTGTCATTAAAGCTCGACAGTTAGCTTGACAGCTTCATCTATCGAACTTTAATAAGCTGTTCCAACCCCGAGGCTCGACAGCTACTTGACAGCATCTCGACACTTCTAGTTGTCGAGGTTTAAGAAAAACTGTTTTTCAGATCTGTTTTCATTCCAATCCGTGGATATGTCTTTGGGCCTTCTTTTCTCAAAACCCTAGACATATAGAAGGATTATGTTAAGGGTCATCAAAGGAGACACAAGTTGCACAAGCATTAAGCAAAGTTTGTTCAAGCAATTTGTGACTAAAGACAAAGTTTGCCCTAGTTCATCTCTTTGTGAAGAAGTTGTTGTGTCTTTGCACCATAGGGTTTTGTAACCAAGCATCTTCTTGTTCTTCATTGTGAGGAAGAACTGAAGAACTTTGCAGCCAACATCTTTCTCAAGTTGGTGATTGAAGTCGCGTACTGGGATCCGTGCAATTGGTTAGTCACGTACTGGGAGCTGTGCATTGAAAATGAGATTGTTACTACTGAACAAGTCCAATTGGATATTGGGGTAAGGATTCAACTGTAGGTCGGTGTAAGGTACTAAGATCCCTTTACTTGTAACCGCTTGTTATGATAATAGTGAATTCTCAGGAGTGGTGACCTTAAAATCACCCGGTGGGTTTTTGCGTTGGAGGTTTTCCCTATTCGTAAACAAATCACTGTGTCAAATTTATTTTTGGCTGCACTTTTGTTTATTGGTGATTTGTTTGTGCTACCATGCAGTTGCATGTTAAATTGGTTAATAAATTAAACTTGGCCAATTAATTAAATAATCCATCACAAAGGGTCAATATGTTTTTCGTCTATCAAGTGGTATAGAGCAGGCATACTCTGATTAGGGTTTAATCTTTATGTGTAATCCATTGACCCCTATTTGTCATGGATAGAGGACAATCTCTTATCATTCCTCTTTTATTTAATGGGACTAACTATGCATACTAGAAAGTATGCATGAGAGCTTTTTTTGCAGTCTCTAGATAAGAAGGTGTAGCAAGCTGTAAAGATTGGTTGGACCAAGCCAAAGGAAGCATCGGCCAATTGGGATGAGGTTAAGATCAAGGCAGTAAACTTCAACAGCAGGACATTAAATGCATTGTTCAATGCAGTCACAAATGAGGAATTCAAGAAGATATCCTCCATTGAAACTGCAAAGGAAGCATGGACCATCCTCCAGACAACCTATGATGGAATAAAGGCTATTAAGGATTGGAAGCTACAGAGGCTCACTACAAGCTTCGAAGAGATAAAGATGGAGGAGGATGAGTTGTTTGATGAAATCTATGCTAAACTCAAGGACATAGTGAACTCTGCCTTTAATCTTGGAGAAACTATCCCAAAACCCAAGATTGTGAGAAAAGTGCTTAGATCTCTGCCCGAAAGATTCCATACCGAGATCACTGCGATTAAGGAATCAAAGGATATTGATAAAATTCCTTTGACAGAGCTGGTTGAAAATCTACAAACCTATGAGTTGGATTTGTCTAGAATCAGAAAGACGAGCAAGAACAAGAGTATGGCACTGAAGGTCAAGAGCAGTGAGATGGAAGATTCTTTAAACTATGAAGATTCTAAGATGAAGTCCTACATCACCAGGCAATTTAAGAAGTTTATGAAGAATGCCAATGGGAAAGGCTTCAACAAGGACCATAGGCAATCTAGTTCTTCTCAATTCAAGGGTCAAGACAAAAGGAAGAATGATGCTAGGGATAGTAGTCAGAACACTGTTCCTACAGGACCTAAGTGCTTTGGGTTCCAAGGCTTCAGACACATGAAATAGGAGTGCCCAACATATCTCAAGACAATTGGGAAAAGTAAGACACTTGCTATTATGCTAAGCGGCATCGAGCTTGAAGATGATTTTGACAATGAGGATGACAGAATCTTGAATGCCTTCACTGCCACAGTTAATCCTACTGAGGGGATTGTTATAGATATGGATGAAGAAGAGGAATTGGTGGAATTCAAGTTTGAGAAGATGGATGATCAAGATGACATTCACACAGCCTATGCTAAGCTATATAAGGTCTTAGAAAAGCACGAGAAGCTGTATAGGTTGACCACCAAGAAACTTAGTGATGTGGAGCTTGAACGTGAAGAACTTTCCACAAATTTTGATGAAGCAAATCAAACTATTAGAATACTAAGGTTTGAAAATAACTTCTTGGCTGAGAAGACTAAGAAGCTTGAGGCAGAATTATTCCAAGTCAAGCTCAGCTGGGAAAGACTTCAAGCGCTAAGCTCAATGAAATGCTCAATTTTCAAAAATCTGCTTCAGATTGAACAGGTTTCGGGTATGATTTCTCTTCCTCTAATATTACTTCTTCAAGTACTACTGTTTTTGTCTCTCCTAGCAATAATGTTGAAATTGAGAACACTAATGTTAAAACTGAATTAGCTAGTGAGAACATAGACAATGGAAAATCTATCTTAGAAGCACCCCCTAAGCAGGATAAGAAGGAAGTTAAAAAAACCTAGGGCTAAGAAGGCTAACTCTTAAAAGCCTAAATAAAAGAAGCAGTATCTCTATCATCACTGTGGAGCAGCTAGTTATACTCAACCAAATTGCTATAAGTGGTTAGCCACTCAAAATAGTAACAGCATGTTGGTGTCGGGAAACCAAAATTAGTTTTCGTCCTCATTTTCTCCTCTCAGAGATCTTCTCAAAGCCCTCGTGTTCCTTTCGAACTTGAACGGTATCAATTCTTCCCTCTCACCGCCGGTCCAAGGGTTTGAGAAAAAGAAAGGTTCTTCTAAGATGTGGAAGGAAAAAAGTTCCAAGTGATTTAATCTCTTTTTCTCTCTCTCTCTATCTGTTTTTGGTTTTGCATTTCTTGTGTGTTTTGCTTTAATATTTTGAGTCAATCTAGTTTTATGCATTTCTTTGTTTTGTTTTGCATGTTTGTGGTTGTTAGCTTTTCATTTTTAGTTACTTTAATTTTGTTTTAAAAATAAAAATTAAAAAATTCAGAAAAATACAAAAACAGTGTATGTTTGTGTACATCGGTTCTTGTGAACCTTAAAATGGTCATTGGAATAGAGTTTTCTAAACTTTGTATCGATTGTAGTTTAGATGAGCATTCTTATGCATAACTAAGCAAGTGAGCTTTGTGGCTATTTGTTTGTGATGAGTAAGGTTAAGTGATTTCTTGTACTTAACACTCGTATCACTCTTTTTTATCAGAAGGGCTAGAAAATCTTAAGAGAAAGGCATAAATAACCATCTCACCATTGTTACCTGCCAATCATGATATGACATATGTATGCTTCGGCATAGCAAAAGTGCAATGTCAATGAAATCTATATGCTTTGGCATAGCAAAAGTGCAATGTCAAAAAGTTTAACATAATTGGGTATTTTTTTTCTCTCCTTTGTATACCCATGCATGGTTTGCTTAATAAAAAGAAAATATGCAAAGAAATAAAAGCCAAAAGAACAAAATGCTTTAAAATATGATTACAAGTGTGTTTTCTAGAAGATGTGGGAGTTATAGGATGTACCTCGAAGGTGATAGTCCCCATCAAAGAGTTATGATTATGTGTGAGTTAAAATGATTTTCTAATATCTCAAATCGTCAAAACATAGAGACACTTGTGCAATCCTGCGATATTTTTCACACACAACACGCAATATTCTTTGCTATTTTTGATACACGTGCAGGTACAATGTGATTTGGCCCATCATAAGGTTTACATGTGTTGATGTATGCTCACTAACTGTCTTAACTTGTTTTTGAAAAATAAAATTAGTTAGACTTGTTTAGTGTGTGTGTGAGTTTTGGGAGCTAAATGTTTTACTCTTTGATTGATTGAGATGTTAAAATGTTGGTTGTATCATTGGCTGAGTTGCATGTCTGATTGCATTCATATTTGTGTTTTTCTCCTCTTTGAAAAACTGTTTTTAAGCCATCTTGACACCTTCTCGACACCTCTTGATAGCTATCTTATCTGTCGAGCTCATCAGTTACATCTTATCGCAATCTCGACACCTCTTGATGGCTAGGTGGATAGATCGAGAAATCTCCTGGTCTCTCGATAGCTTCTCGATAACTAGGTGGATCGCCAAGAAATCAGCTGGTCTCTCAATAGCTTCTCGATAGCTGATGGATCAATCGAGCTTTTCTTTTTCATGGTTGATGTTTTGTTCCTCGACACCTCCTCGACAACTGCATCTGTCAACACCTATCTCTACACTTGTCTCGACACCTCTATCTGTCGAGATTTACTAAGGTTCTATATAAAGGTTCTCACACGATTTGTACTTCATTCTCTCGATCTCTCTCGATCGGTCCGTGCCTATTCATCTCCCAACCACTCTCTTCTCTCTTAAAACCTTCAACCCACATGATTTTCAGCCTTTCTTGCTTCAAATCACTTGGTATGATCTTTCTTTCTTTCTTTCTTCATGATCTTTTCATGCATTCCTACCTAGGTTTTGAGTTTTTGAAAAATTTTGGGGTTTTTCAAAATTGTTGAGTTTTGTAAAATTTTTGGGATGGGTTTTTACCAAATTGAATTTCAAATCTCATACATTGCATTCCATAAGCATTATAACTGTATTATCATGCATTCAGATGTGTGCAATTTGACTATGTGCTGGTAGGATTGGATTGGGCTGAGCCTATGATGTCGTTTTAATTACATGTCACATATTCATGAATTTTTCATACATACGTTCTTTCATTTCAATATACTTGTTATATTTGAAATGGGTTGGGACTTTTCTGAGTGTTTCTTTCTCCCCCCCCCCCTCTTCTCTAGTTTACGTTAGTGCGTCAATGGCACCAAAACATAAGTTTGCTCTATCCCAGAACCCTTTGTGTTTTAGGGCCTCTTCGTCCTCTGATCCTACTTCTTCTTCTATTCAGTTTCGTGATGAGAAAGCCCAAAAGGACTTCTTAGAGAACTTTTCTAAACGAGGTGTTCATTCGGAATGCCAAGTTATTTTGTCAGATTTCATCGACACTGACCTTCCTAATGTCATTCATAGACGGGAATGGGAGTCACTGTGTGATGTCCTGGTCACATGTCCTTCCATGCTAATCCAGGAGTTCTACTCTAACATGCATGGAATTGATACTTCAGTACCTCTCTTTTATACTCACATTCGAAGTATGTGCATAGTAGTCACACCAGAGTTGGTATCCAATGTGCTTCGTATTCTAAGGGTTACGCATCTTGACTACCCGGGTTGTGCGCGTCTATGGACTGTGCCCAAAGACGAGATGATCTCTGCTTTCTGTGAGCGCCCAACTGATTGGGGTGAGCTTCAGTTTACACCATGTCGGCCTTTTGCTAAAGGTCCTAGATTCTTAAACATGGTGATGACTTTTGTGTTGTATCCTCTCTCTCACTACAACTCCATTACAGAGTCTCTTCTCGTTTTCTGTTGTCTCTTCTTGAGGATCTTTCTATAGATTTTCCTTCACATTTTATTCTTTCTATCATAGATGTGTATAGGGATATGGCAACCCGTGATAAGCTTATCTTTCCTTCTGCTATCACATGGATTTTGTGCCATTTTTTTGTTCCTTTTCCCTCATCCGACCACTTATCCTTTATGTGTGCCATTGACTACGCTATCATTAAACGAAGCAAGGTGCAGTTTCGTTCAAGGCAATTAGGTTAAGTAGCTCCTCCTTCTACCTCTGTTCGTTCTTCTTCAGCTGGAGGTATGACTTTGGATGCAATCATGGCGCAGTTTTACCTAATGGATGCTCGCCTTGATACACTTTCTACAGAGTTGTATCATGTAAACACTTGTGTTGGCCGCATTGCTAGACGGCAGGCTCGCCTTGGTGGTTTTGTGGAGTCTCCCTCTCCTCCTCCTCCCGAGGCATCCGAGACATCTGATGATGGTTCCAGCGATGATGATGATGATAAGGATGGAGATGCTAGCTCTTCTAGTTCTAATGAGATGTCTACTTAACACTCTTACCCTTTGTCACTCATGATAAAAAGGGAAAGTAGTTTTGGATATGAGAGTAGTCATTCTTAGGGGGAGAGTTAGGATATAGGAGATTTTTGTTAGGGGGAGCGTTTGTTGGATATGAGAGTAGTCATTCGTGAAAATGAGAGATTGTCACTACAGAACAAGTCCAAGTGGGTATTGGGGTAAGGGTTTAATTGTAGGTTAGTATAAGGTGCTGGGATTCCTTTACTTGTAACCGCTTGTGATAATAGTGGATTCTTGGGAGTGATGACCTTAAAATCACCTGGTAGGGTTTTTTCCTTAGAGGTTTTTCCCATATGTAAACAAATCACCATGTCAAATTTATTTTTCGCTGCACTTTAATTTATTGGTGATTTGTTTGTGCTACCACGCGTTTGCATGTTAAATTGGCTAATTAATTAAACTTGGCTAATTAATTAATTAATCCATCACAAAGGGTCAATACGTTTTTGGCCTATCACTCTACATCCAAGGATTCCAATTTATTGAAAGATGAAAATATTTTCATAAAATGATATAGAACTGAAACTCCTTAAGCCTTTCTTAGCAATCAATATGATTCATACCAAATATCTCATTTAGACTTAATATAAAGTCTAAACCTACTGCTAACTTTTGCATCATATGTTGTAGCACAATTGAGATAGAAGTAAATGTAACACTTTAGCATCTTATTAAGACTATATATAGGAAATTATGACAATGTTGAATTGAAATATATTTATGTACTTCGACTCCTTTAAGCACAATGTCCAAAATTGTTTCTTAGTCAATGTGATTCAATTAAATTAGTGGCTAGAGAACAAAAATTTATGACAACTTTACTTTAAGACTATGAACATAATCACAAGTACATCATATTTTGCATCCATAATCATATAACATGGAACCCTAAAACCATATTATATTAGGTGCAACGACAACTCAATCCTGCGATTAATATTCCTCGGTAGCGAGGTCATACCAATCACTATGATCAAGTGAGAACTATTCTTATTATTAATGCTATCAAGGTAACTCATACCAAACAAAAATAATTTTTCACTCTTCCCTTAGCCTCTAAGTAATAATGACATAGCTCCATTAGGAGACTAACATTACCCTTAGTCTAGTGTACACCATTGCCTAGACTCTGTGAGTCACCAAGTAACTCCATGATAGCGTAGTCGTTCTCAATGTAAAAACACACTTCATCCATCATTAAGAAGTTTAACTTGTAGTACCATGAATTAAACACCCTCCGTAGGGAGCAAGGCATATACGCCAAGGCGAGGTGCTTAATCACACTACTATAAACTGACAATGGAGGTCGTGAGACTCAACTCTTGAATCTCTCTCCCACTAGAAATTTTAAAAACAAGTAGACTATCTATAAATCATTGTGATCTCGTCACAATTTTAACCCTACACATTAAATGGGTTTAATTGTTTAAATTCGATGTGATCTGACTAAGCTACGTCACAATAGCGTAACGAACATTCACGTAATCACAAAGAAGTTTAATCATTTAATCCATGAAGTAAACACCCTCCGCATGGAATGCAATGCTCAAGGCCAAGACAAGGTACCTACTCACATTACAATAAGCTTAACAAAAGGGTTATTTTAAATCCAACACTCTCATCTGTTATTTGGGTTTTCTTTAGAAAATTGTGATCTCATCACAATTTATAACCTTGCACCTATTAAAGACTCTAATCTCATTAGAATCACTAACTAAAATGGAAGTCCTAAACTATTTAGGATTCCATATACTCAAATGGATCAAAAAAATTAGTTATATAGAACTCTATCTTTAACTTACTTAATAAAGAATTCTAATCACATTAGAATTTATATAACTTTTAATTAGAGCTTTAATCTCATTAAAAATTTTTATTAAAATAAATTAAGGACTTTTAATCATACAACAATTCCAATCTCATTAGAATGTTTCTTAAAAGACAAGTCCTAAACTAATTAGGACTAAGAGTTCTATTTAACTAATATATTTAATCTCATTAGGTCTCTTAGTTAGATAATGATTAATAAATGTCCTTAACTTTTAAGGACTAAAAAATTAATCACTTTATATAGAATTATGTGTAAACTCATCACACATAGCCGTGCTTTTTATCAATGTTTTAACACTTGATCAACACTAATCAAATTAGTTTTGCATGATCAAACACCTTTTGATTTTATAAATAAAGACTTATAGATCAAACATTAAGGTTTTCAAGATGAACATCAAGAACCCTAATATGCTAGAAACCCTTGAAAATAAAATCCTAATCTCATTAGGAATAAATTTCATTAAAGGAATACTTTAATCCTAGCATTAACATGAGAGCATCTATATTTTACATTATCAATCCAAGGATATCAATCCAAATGAAGTTAGGCCTTGAATCCTATTTAATGTTAGAAGTCAGCACTATCACTATAACATATGCCATGGCACCGTCACTATAAATCATGGCATATTAATTTCAACGCTTGATCACAAACGGATCAAATGGAATTTGTTGACGAAAGTTGTCAACCAATGTTTAACAATAGTTGTTAGATTATGTTTAACAAATGTTGTCAACTTATGTTTAACAAACATTGTCAACTTATGTTTAACAAATGTCGTCAAATTATATTTAACAAACATTTTCAAATTCTGTTTAACAAGAATTGGTAAATTAGTCTAATTCATCAAACATAATTTCACCCATAGGCCTTTGGGCGTATGAGTTTTATTGATGTGAGTAGTGCCCATTCAAGATAATATATCTCTTAATTACAATCCCTTGTTTTAAGGGAAGACCCTTTGATTCCAACCATGTCATCTTTGTACATAAGTTTATCTATTTTTATGTTTAAGGGGATATGTGTTTTTATTTATTTGTGGCTGCACCTAATAATTTGTTTAGGTTGCCTATGTACCCTTGGTGGGGATCAAACCACTTCGTAGTTCTTATTTTTGGGATCTTAGATTTAAAGTCTCAAGTATCGATTTTAGTCTCAAGGACCGTGCTTTTGTGACAATCGACCAAATTTCTCTTTCTTTCAATATCTTGATTGAAATTCCCAAATTTAATTAAGGGAAAGAAAGCTCCTTTGAAGCAATTTAATCATGGTGAACATATTTGGAATTGAAAATTTCCCCAAAACAATTTTATGGTCATTTTATTTTAAGAATTATTAACTCTAATCTTAATTAAAGAATTAATAATCCCAAAGAATTAGTCGCAATTAAATTGGTAGAGTTAAATAACTATAAAGTGTACAAGTTTTTTATGGCTTTATAAAAATGTCACTTTGTAAACAACTATTTTATTGCTTGAGTACCCAGTTTAACCTTTTAGTTTTTCATATTTATGAAATCTAATTTCATAAAATATGAACTTTAGTAACTCTTTACTAAAGTGGCTAGCCTTGAATAACCAATTCTATTAAACTTATCTTAATGGGATATTTCGTGTCTCTATAGAAAGAGATTATGGATTCAATCTTGAGAATATGTGTTCTCTCAACACTATATGTTGTTACCCAACATACTAAGATTTTGACCGTTAAACTAGATCTCACTCTTGATATATCAAAGTAACTTACATTTCATGATCAAGTTCAGTATCCTCTCAAGATTAAGAGTCTATGTAATTAGAAGTCGTGAGATCAATTATTCATGTGACAATTGTTAATTGAATAATAAATCTCACAGCAATCTAATTCAATATGTCTTACACACTTAAGACATATCAATATATCAACTAGAACTCTCCACTTCCATGATCAAGACAAACCATCTTAGTTGACATATTATAGTCTTCGCAGATGAAACGCCCAATTCATCACTGACTACAAACTACATTTTGAGTTTATAAGGAATTTGTGATTTATATCTTCTGTAACTAAATCACATACAATGCATCTCAAGGACTATAATAATGTCCCATTAGTTCATTTATAAATAGTCTCATATAATTAAACAATTTAATTATTTATAACATGCCAATAAATTAGATTTTAGGGCACAAACCCTAACATATATCGCATATTAAATAATAGGTACAATCACATCCAATCGATTATAAAACCCATCTAAAAGTTCAACTTAATTTTGAATATATTGAGATGTTATTAAGTGTGATAGAATGTATTGAGTATTTTTTTGGATAAGAGGATGTATTGCGTTATAAGTAAAAAGCTGATGTAGTAATCTCTTATTGAATAGTGTAAAATGTGTTACACCCCATCCTTACCAAATTTGGAATATATATGTGTGTGTGGGGGGGGGGGGGGGGGGGGGGGGGGGGGGAGGTTTGGATTCAAGTTACACCTAGTGTAACTTTTCTTCTTAAAAAGAAAAGTTGTAATTTGCCCTAAAGTATTTTACTTACTGCCTCACTCCTAAATTTAAAAATTACATTCTTTGAAGCAGAATTTGTTTCTCTAGTCAAGTATCGTGTAATCTTTTCAAATGTATAAAAGTTAAAGGGCCATGTTAATGGAATAACGTGTGCTCTTAGAACAATTGTTAATAAATTATTTTAGAAAAATTTTGACACCACTATTCAAAAAAATTAATTATTTTTTTTTTCTATAAAAAATTTCTGAAAATTTTTTCCAAACCAATGTCCTTAGAGAATCCTTAAATTTTCCCAAAGTAGGTCATAGGCTTCCTAACCAACAAATTTGTGGTCTTGCTGTAGTTGTCTGATGCTATTTGCAACTCCTCTACTATGAATATTTTTGCTTGAACATTTTCTAAAATAGGATGAGGAAAGTGATAGAGGTTTTACTTAGGGGGAGAAAAAAAACTTATTGAATGAAAGCTTAATTAGAAAGTGGGAGAGAGTAGAAACATACAAAGAATTGCATAAAAAAAGAGATTATAGTGAAAGACTTTAGTGACGCAAAAAGTATTTGATAAGGAAAGAGGTAAAAGATGCTATTAATTAGGTAAGTATTTGATGGTGCTATTAATTAGGTAATAATGCTTTCTTTTTTACTGTTCGATGTTTTAGAAATTTACAACTTAAAAAAAGTATCATTTTTGTATAGTTACACCAGGAGAACTTGAACCCATTTCATATATATAATTGGGGCATGGATCATCCCCTTTTATTTGTAAGTGGATCATTTAATTACCAATAAATGTTTTTTTGAGATAAGATAATTACCAACAATGGTGTCAAAGGTTGATCAAGTAATTAACCCTAGTAAGATAATGAGTTTGGGAGTCTTTTGGCTAAATATTGCAAAAAATGAAGTTTATTTGTGATATGGAAACTGTTCAAACTAATTAGGGAAAATGAGGAGAGAAGTAGATTTTAGTAATGGTGTTGCTGAAATTTTGAGAAAGAGTATGAGAGAGGAGGGAGAAATGATGTGATGGGGGAGAGAGAGAAAATTGAATTTCGGTGATGTAGTTACCGAAATTCCTACCCAAGTGTAAGCTATGATCTCCTTTTATTGTTGGAATTTCTTCTTAGACCCTTTGCAACCATCAATCTGCTCAGACTAGTCGTTTTTTTTAGTCTATGTTATGTTTGGTCTCTTATTGTGTATTTAGCATGTTATAATGTCAAATATGTTAAGCATTTGAACTCGCGTGACTACATTGTGAAAATTGGACTTCATCTTATTGAACATAGTAGATGATTGGTTGATGGGGGCGTAAACTGATTAAACACCTTCAAAAATATTTGCAAGCAATAGTAAACTAATATCTTGGGTGAAAGTGAAGTAAAAAACTAATAAAATGTGCATGCATAATCTCACAACTATTTAATTTTGGTGAAAATACATCTTCAAACTATTCACAAGTTTATCTCCATCACGCATTGCAAATTCTGTGACCAGCGATGCTCCTTTCGGATCCCCTAATTTCAACTTACAAGCTGAGAGCAACATTCAGCATCAAATTGTAAATAGGCAAAAGCAGCTTTGAAATTGAAGGCAAAGATAAAGAATTATATTAGGGAAAAACTGTAACTGATTTCATTAAGCTTAAGTGAAATAATACAATTTGCTGTATATATACATCATGAGCAGGGCAGAATCCTCTAATTACTGTGCTAAACTAATCTGCATAATGTGCCGACTAATGATCTAATTACACGTGTCTAGTAAGCAAAACAAAACTATTCTCAAGTTCAAACCCTTGCCACCAATCTTCAAATAAATAAATAATGTTCCTCTAGGAATATTTGAGAGTGCGTAATCTGCGAAGTGCATGCGTAAAAACATGGAATAGAGTAGACCTGTTTCTTGAAGCATAACCTTGAAGGAAGCAACCTACTACAATAATTATCATTGATGGATACGCTTGCTTCATTTGACAACTTTTGTTTGATCCCTGCTCACGCATAACTGAGTAACAGTAATGTTATTCAAAGGTGAAGATCAGATAGAAGGAGTATTAATGCATGTTTAGAGCAAGATTAAAGTGGGTTAGGGGGTGGAATTGATAATGGTTCCGATTAGAGGTGGAGCATGATATATAGGCTTTGTAAGATCAATTGTTAGTGAAGATGTCAAAATAAATGCCTGGTGTTTTGTTGTTAATGCTAGCCTAGACAGCAGATAAATATATGCAAGCATGGAAAAGGAAATTGAAATAGAGAGAGAGTAGAAAAATTACAGCAACAAGCTATTGAAGAAGCCTAGTTTGCCATGTTGGAAAAAATAGCATTGAGTTAAGAAGAAATTGATGTTTTCTATGTTCACCTGAAGATATTATTATAAGTGGTAAAAATCTTGAGTTCCACATAGGAAAGGAAAGAGATAATATATGAGTTTATATGCTCATGAGTTGGACATTGGATTAGGTTTTTGGTATATGTGGACTGAGCCTACTTGTCCAAATAATAATAATTTATTATTTTAATTTTTGAGTCAGTTAGTCTGTGCACAGTAGTTATTACTGAAACAGAGTGCCTGTTTAGTAACGTATAATTTCTCATAGTCCCTCATTCATAAAAACCACATTTTAAGAAAACTCTCCCAATGAGAATATTTTGTGCATTTCATTTTGTGTCAAAGAGAGAGAAAAAGACATTGAGTAGTTCGCAAAGCACGAGCTTGTGTGCTTCGTCTTCATGCTATAGATCATTTTATACTAGAAGGCAGATGTCCGTGAGTCTTAAAGCACCACAATGATTGTGTGAGGAGCGAAATCTACTTTAAGGAGATTGTGTCAAACACAAGACTTGATTTGAATTGTTCATCCTTCACGTCTTTGGTTTGTGAGTTTTTGATTATTTGTAGATTTCTCTTTATATATATTCAATATTTGTTTATTGCTTTTCTTTTGATTATTTGTAGATTTCTCTTTATATATATTCAGTATTTGTTTATTGCTTTTCCTATCACATCTATTTGTGTTATTGCTTATTCTTAGATCTGTGTATTGTTCATTTACTTTATCACAAAAGTAAATTGTTGAAATATATTCAACAATCTTAAAGTAGATTTTTTTTTCTTTAATTTATTTTTGTGATTACTGTGTGTATCGGCATGTTTTACTATGCAATTTATATCTTTGAGTTCTGGGTAGTTCTATGTAATGTATCGTGAGTGTGTGAGATTGTTTTGATATGATACATTTTTCAAAAACGATGTTTAATCTTTAACTATTGCAAGTTGCATTTGATTTGATTGGACGGTTTGATTGATAATCTTGAATAGTACACGTGTACTGTTGCTAATCTTGCCATGGTATATATAAGGAGGGTCCGGTTAATGTGTGCCCTAAAGACACACATTAAGCCATTTATTTATGAAAAAATATGAGAAATTGAAAAAACTGTAAAACTTTCTCAATTTCTGATAAAACTTTTTCTAAAAATGGTATACTATTGAGTGCACTTAGGGCACACGTTAGTAAAATCCATATAAGTTTTTGTCCTTTGCACGGTTGATATGTAAGTGAGTCTCTTTGATTTCTAGGTAAACTTGGGCTTTTTGAGTATAATTTTGTTGGGTTTGTTTTTTAGTGCAGAATCCTTTTTCTTTGACTTTTGGTTGTGTTTCTTAGATACTGTGTGGAATACTTTCACTATTATATATCTTTTTGTATATTCTAATCTTACACAGTGACTAGTTGGCTATAATATATTATTTGATGTCAAGATTTTTTGTCTTATTTGCTTGGCTGGACATTTTTTAGATTCTATTGTTTAGTGTATGTGTACTGTTCTGCTTTATGTCTACAATTCAGTGTTGGAAAAAAAATAGTTTGCTTGACTTTTCTTTTTGAACAGTAACATTTGGAAGTAAATTTTTATATTTATTTCTTAAACTTAGCTGGCTTTGAGGATTTAATTTGTTTGAATTTTGTTGAACACAGATGTCAAACAAAATTGTTGTGAATCCAATTGTGGCTCAAACCAACACAAACCTTTCTGCGGTGATTTCTGAAGTGAACTTGGTAGGAGGAAATACCAAGGAATGGTGGGTGGACACTGGGGCTACTCACCATGTATATTCAAAAAAGAAAATGTTTTCTACGTATAGTCATATAGGTATTGGAGGAAAACTTTTCATGGCAAATTCCAAAACCTCTAAGATTGAAGGAATTGGAAAGGTTGCGCTCAAAATGACTATGGGCAAGTTTCTTACTTTGGAAGATGTGCTATATGTGCCAAAAATTCAAAAGAACCTTGTATCTGGCTCATTGTTAGGCAAAAAATGGTTTTAAATTGGTTTTTTGAGTCTAATAAATTTTCACTTTCTACGAGTGGAATGTATGTGGGAAAAGGATATTTGAGCAAAGGGTACATCTTTTGTTTACATGCTTGAGTCATCTAATGTTTAGCATGGTAGATTGGATCATGTTAATTATCATACTTTACATAGACTGATCAATTTAAATTTATTTCTAAAATTTGAAATTGATTTTGATCATAAATGTGAAACTTGTGTGGAATCTAAGATGGCTAGAGCTAAGGATGGAACTAGGATTCAAACTTAGGGTGGGCCAAAGTTCTTTGTTCAAGAATTTTAAAAAGTTGGAATATTAATACTAGAGGTTGACAATGATGTATTATTACATTAATTTTTTAATTTTTATTGTATTTTTTTTCTTTTTCTAAAAATTAATAATAGATATTTATAATCAAGAGTTCTATAAGTCAATTGGCACGTCTTGATATTTTGAAAGTCTAAGTGAGGTTAGACCAATTCTTTATTCTATCCACATTTTGGGTCTGTTTAGGATCCGCTTATTTTGCTGAAACTGAAAACTTTTTGCTAAAAATACTGTAGATAAAGGTAAAAGTTAGCTAGAATAGTATAGTGGGACCCATGAATAGTACCAAAAAGTGAAGTGAGGCCCATGAATAGTTGTAAAAATATGCTGAATAGTAAAATATGCTGACTTTTTAATTTTTGCAAAACACACACAAAGATGTGAGATCTTTTCTTTTAAAAAAAATTGCCAAGTGTGTCCTAAAGTTAATAAAACATTAAAAATTAATAATATTCTATCATTCAAAAAAAATAAAAATAATTCCACGGACTGTGCTAAAGAACAACAACTCTTTAAAAAAATAAATTTTTTTCATGGGTTGAGTTAAAGACACTAATTGATCCAAGTTGTTGGTGACACTAATTGGTGTATGGATGGAATGATTAGCAGCATAGGAGTTGTCTCTGTGAGTATGGGGTGAAGTCATTTGAGAGGGGCAAAGATCTCTCAAATGAGAGGTAGAAAATGAGTAAAGATTATTGGATTTTTGTGATTTTTTTTTTTTTTTTTTGCTAGGATTTATAATTGATTTGTTATAAATTATTTTTTAACTTAGACCTTGTCCAAAGATTTTTTTTTATTAACTGAATATGTAAATTGTTTTATAGATTTTCCTTGTTGTCCGGATTTGTAAATTGTCCAAATGTTTAGCTAAATATTTTTCTTGATATTCTTGGAACAACCAGACAAGAGATGATTTGATAATTTTTTTTTTTTCCATTTTTGGTTTCATAAGTCAGTTTGTAAATTGTTTGGGAGAGGGGGCCCAAGTATATTAATTTTAGAGCCAAAAGTAAATTTTTATTCTAATATACATACTAGGGAATTTTGTTTCCAAGGCTGGGGGGGAGGGGGGGTATAGCCCCCCTTAGCCCCAAGGTAGTTCTGTCCCTAGCTAGAGCATCTTTTAAATTAGTTGAAAGAAGAATTGAACCTCTAGATTTAATACATAGTGATGTATGTGACATGAAATCTATACAAACTATAGGTGGTAAGAAATATTTCATCACTTTCATAGATGAATGCACTAGATTCTATTATGTGTACTTGCTAAGGAGCAAGGATGAGGCAATTGAGGCATTCATGTAATATAAGAATTAGGTTGAGAATCAACTCAACAAAAAGATTGAGGTTCTAAGGAATGATAGTGGTGGGGAATATAAATCACCCTTTGGTGAGTTATGTTTACAACATGGTATTGTTCATCAAACCACTGCACCTTATTCACCTCAATAAAATGAAGTTGCTGAAAGGAAAAATAGAACCTTAAAAGAAATGATGAATGCAATGTTGATAAGTTCTAGTTTACCACAAAACTTGTGGGGGGAAGCTATTCTTTCTGCAAATTATATTCTTAATAAATTGCCTAAAAAGAAAACCAATAGACAACCTATGAATTATGGAAAGGTAGAATACCTTCCTATAAATTCTTAAAGGTGTGGGGGTGTTTGGTAAAAGTGGTGGTTTCTATTCCTAAAAGGATAAAGATGGGACCAAAAACCATTGATTGTGTTTTCATCAGCTATGCTCATAACAGTACTGCATATCGATTTCTAATTTATAAGTCTGACATTTCCGACCTGCATGTTAATACTATTATTGAATCCAAGAATGCGTCATTCTTTAATGAGATATTTCCTTACAAATCCACACAAGATTCAAGTTCTCATAAGAGAAACTCTGAGTCTACGTCTAGTACCTTTCATGATCAAGAGTTTATGGAAGAGTGGAATGAGGTTGATCCTAGATGTAGTAAGAGGGCTAAAACGTCAAAATCGTTTGGTCTGAATTTTCTAACTTATATGTTAGAAAATGAACCTCAAAGCTTCCACTAGGTTGTAAACCTCTAAGATATAAATGGATATTCAAAACGAAATTAAAGGCTAATGGATCTATTGACAAGTATAAGGCAAGACTTGTTGTAAAGGGTTACAAAAAAAAGGAAGGTGTGGGTTATTTTGACACATATTCACCTGTTACAAGAATAACTTCCATTTGGATGTTGATAGCTATTGCAGCATTGCATAACCTAGAGATACATCAAATGGATGTAAAAACAACATTCTTGAATGGTGAATTAAATGAAAAGATTTATATGGAACAACCAGAGGGGTTTATTGTTCCTAGTCAAGAAAAGAAAGTGTGCAAGCTTGTTAAATCTCTTTATGGATTAAAGCAAGCTCCAAAGTAATGGCATGAGAAATTTGACAACGCAATGATGTCAAATGGGTTTAGAATCAATGAGTGTGACAAATGTGTGTATATTAAAGATACTACAAATGGCCATGTCAGTGTGTCTCTAAGTTGATGATATGCTCATTATAGGTAGCAATAATGATATCATTAAAGCTACCAAAAGAATGTTGACTAGTGAATTCGACATGAAAGATTTAGGTGTTGTGGATGTGATACTAGGAATGAATATTTCTATAAAATCTGATGAACTTGTCTTATCTCAATCACATTATGTTAAGAAAGTTCTTGTGAAATTCAAGAAATATGATGACAGTTCAGTAAGAACACCTATAGATGTAAATTTACATCTAACTAAGAATAAAGGGCAAGGCATATCTCAATTGGAGTATTCAAGAATAACAGGAAGTCTTATGTATATAATGAACTGCACTAGACCGGACATAGCATTCTGTCAGCAAGTTGAGTAGATACACTAGTAATTCAGGGGAAGACCACTAGAAGGCATTAGTTAGGGTTTTGAGGTATTTGAAATACACACTAAACTATAGGTTGCACTATACTTGGTATCCAACTATACTAGAAGGGTATAGTGATGCTATTTGGATATCTAACACAAAAGACCCCAAATCCACGAGTGGATATACCTTTACACTTGGTGGTGTAGCGGTATCTTGGAAGTCTTCTAAACAAACATGCATTGCTAGATCCAAAATGGAATCAGAATTTATTGCATTGGACAAAGCAGGAGAAGAAGCAGAGTGGCTTCATCATTTCCTGGAGGATATGCCAACTGTGCCTTCTATTTGTATACATTGCGATAGCAAATCAACTATAGGTAGGGCACAAAGTCATATGTACAACGGTAAGTCTCAACATATACGTCAAACACATGATACAGTGAGACAGTTGCTCTCTAATGGAATTATTTCCATTGACTTCATAAAGTCAAAATAGAATATAGTAGATCCGTTAACCAAAGGTTTGAGTAGAGAGCAAGTAAACTGCTCATTAAGGGAAATGCGGTTAAAGCCTATGACCTAAAGTTTTCATGACGGTAACCCCACCTAGTTATCTGGAGATCCCAAAATCTAGGTTTTCAAAGTGACAAAAAAATTGTGAAGACTAGTTTTTATCACTATGGAGATTACATCTCCCGCCGATTCCTATGATGAAATAGTGATGCCTATAAGCGATGTTCAGGGCTTTTCTTTTAATGATTCTTATATCTTGGAATTCCAAGTGGGGTATAGCAAGATACTCTTAATAAGAGTCACCTATATGAGTGTGAAGTGGGCTGCTTCTATGAGAGTTTTAAGGCTGAATTCTCTAAAGTACTTCATGAATTTACCAGGATATGTTCAGGGCCAAAATGAACACAACTATAAGAATGAAATATGTCCAAAAATGAGCTGTGTGAATTCTATTGTCTTGGCATACCCAAACAGATGAACGGTTCAAGACATCATGTTCACTGGTTAGTTAGTATATCCGATAATCTTTCACAAAAGAAAGTTCAAAGCCACAAGCTACTTCTCCCGATATAGTAACTTTTCTTGTACTCTCTTTGTGTCTGTATCATCATTTGTATTGTGTTTATCAATTTCTATTCATGTGGGGGATTGTTGAAAAAAATAACATAGGGTGAATAAGAAATTGATGTTTTCTATGTTCACTTGAAGATGTTATTATAAGTGATAAAAATCCTGAGTCCCACATAGGAGAGGAAGGAGATAATATATGAGTTCATATGCTCATGAATTTAACATTATTTATAGATTTCTCTTTATATATATTCAGTATTTCTTTATTACTTTGCCTATCACATCTATTTATGTTATTGCTTATTCTTAGATCTGTGTATTGTTGCTTTGCTTTATCACAAATGTAAATTGTTGAAATATATTGATAGGCCAAAAATGTATTGACCCCTTATGATGAATTAACTAATTAATTAGCTAAGTGAATTAATTAGCTTCAATTACATGCAATGAGCATGGCAGTACAAACAAATCATCAATTAACTAAATATACAACAGAAATTAAATGACACGGTAATTTGTTTACGAATAGGGAAAATCTACACTGCAAAAACCCCAATTGGTGATTTTAAGGTCACCATTCCCTAGAATCTACTATTATCAAAACAAGCAGTTACAAGTAAAGGAATCCCAATACCTTATACCAACCTACAATTGAACCTTTACTCCAATACCCAATTGTACTTATTCTGTAGTGACAATCTCTTCTTGTATTTCATGGCTCCTAGTATGTGACTAACCAATAGATGTGCGGATCTCAGTATGAGACTTTATCACCAACTTGAGAAGGATGTTGGCTGCAAAGTTCTTTTGTTCTTCAACACATAAAGATCACGAAGTTGCTTGGTCACAAAACCTTACAGTGTACAAACACAGCAGCTTCTTCAAGAACTAGGCAAACTAGGTTTCCGGTCACACTTGTGGAATTATGCTCTTGTGCAATTGTGCTCTTGGCTGTGTAACCTGATACAACCCTTAGAATAATCTTTATATATTTTTAGGATTGTGAGAAAATGAAACTCAAATATAAACACACTTTAAGTAGCATAAATCTGGACTCTAAGTTTTGATCATGGTTTGCCAACATTACACATTAAAGTTCTAATACATTTAAATCCTAAAGTCTAAGAACCTAAAAAACTCCCCCTTTGATGATCCATGACAAAACACATAACAAAAACAGAAATGCTCAAAGTTACAACCAGCCCATTAAACATTAAATATGTCCAAAAACAATTCAACCCAACTACTATCTATTAGTTGCCAATGTAGACAGCAATACGACTAAATAAACTTGTATATTCCTGAAACACTCAACAAACATATAAATGCATGTGTGAAAAATACAAGTAAAACAAAATAAATTCTTGATTCTTGGGAGTGGTGACCTTGATAATCTGGATCTAAATGCAATCTTGATAGCTCTCGATAGCTAGCTCGATCAATAAAATAACTTTTTCTCTCCTCAATAGCTGTTCAATAGCTACCTCGATCCATCGAGCTTCTTTATTGAGAAAACCTTTCGTTAGATCCTCGATAGATAGTTCGACAGCTGAAAAAGCCTCTTTAAAGCTTAATAGCTCTCGATTGATCGAGCTTTATGAAGTTTCTATATAAAGAGGCATTGCGATTTCAGATCTCATTCCCTTCGATCTCTCTCGATACTTTCAACCTCTTCACCTCTCAAAACACCTCTTAAGCACTCCAAACTTCTTTCTCACTTCATTATCGGTCTCAAGATCTTTGTTCCTCATCTAGTATGATACTTTCTTCATCTTTATCATGAATTTTCATGATCTTTGACCTAACTTTTGGGTTTTTTGAAATTATTTGAGATTTTTCAAATCTTTTGAGTTTGTGTTAAAATTTTGGGATGGGTTTTTGTTAAAATGATCTTTAAACTTCATGCATTGCATCACATGTGCATTATAAAAATGTTTCATGCATTTTAGATGTGTGTTTACTTTATTGCTATGTTGTGTGCTGGTAGGTTTGGATTAGGATGAGCCCATGATGAATTTATATTAGCATGTCACATGTTCATGCATTCTCGTACATACGTACCTTCAATTCTACATATTTTGAAATATGTGTTGCTTGGTACTTTTCTGATTGTCTCCCTCTCTTTCTCTCCCTCTTACATTAGTAGCATCATGGCACTTAAATGTAAATTCATTCCATCTCAGAACTCCCTTCTTTCCAGGGAATCTTCATCTTCTTCTCCTTCTGACCCCACTCCATTTCACGTACAGTTCCGTGATGAGAAGGCCATATCGAACTTCTTTGAGAACTTTTCGTGACGAGGCATTCATTCGGAACACCAAGTCATTCTGTTAGATTTTTCCAACACTGACCTACCCACTGTTATCCACAGTAGTGGTTGGGAGTCACTATGTGGAATCCTGGTCACTCGCCTTTCCTTGATCATACAGGAGTTCTACTTTAATATGCACGGATTTGATTATTCTATACCCCAGTTTGCCACTCGTGTTCAGGGTATACGCATGGTAGTTACTCCAAGTATTGTATCTGAAGTACTACACGTTCCTATGGTAAAGTATCCTGACTATCCTGGTTGTGAGCATCTGAGGAGAGTGTTTAAAGACAAACTCTTATCTCGATTCTATGAGACACCTTCTTCTTGAGGTGACCGTCAGTACTCCCGTTGCTCAGCCTTTACTAAAGGTCCGAGGTTCATTAACATGGTTATGACCTTTGTTCTCCATCTATTGTCTCACTGTAACACTATCACAGAGCCTCGTGCTTTCCTTTTACTTTCCTTCATTGAGGATATTACCATAGATTTCCCTTATCACTTCATACTCTCCCTCATAGATGTATATGGGGATACGGTGACCCGTGATAAACTCATCTTCCCTTCGGCTATCACATGGCTCCTTCACCATTTTTTTGTCTCCTATCCTGAGCCTCCCCACTTCACGTTCTTGTGTGCCATTGATGTCGTTATCGTTAAGTGGAGTTTTGCACAGCTTCACTTGAGGCAGACTCAAACCGAGATGGCTGCTCCTCTAGCTTCTACCGCTCCATCCACTTCCGCTACTTCATCTTCAACGAGTGGAATGAAACTTGAGGCCATCATGGTATAGCTTGTGCGCATGGATGCTAGCCTTGACACACTTAGGGATAAGTTATGTCAGGTGAACATCCGTGTTGGTCGTATTGCACGACGATAAGTTGTCATGGGTGGTTTCACGGTTGGTTCTTCTCCATCTCCACCTGCGTCTAAGGATGAGAATGACGATGGCTCCAACATTAATGATGTTGATGAGGGTGCTGATGCTGGCTCGCCTAGTGATGATGAGATGTCTACTTGATGTACTTACCCTTTGTCACTCGTGACAAAAAGTGGAAGTAGTTTTGGATATGAGAGTAGTCATACTCATAGGGGGAGGGTTAGTTTAGGAGATATAGGGAGTATTCATGAGTGTTCATATTTTTTAGGGATGTAGTAAGGATTTTGATGTATCTTTTTCTTTTCTCTTTATTTTAGATACATTGTTCATGTAGCTTAGATCTTGTGATCATATTGTGATAGCAAATCTTGTACTTGTTGATATATATACATTTGAGGTTGTTATTGCAGTTCTTTCACTTATCTTTACATATGTTGTTTCTTTTCTCTCTTTATGCACATGTTTCTTATTTATTATATGCAATCTTTTATTTCTGTTTCACACAAAGGTGCCTTAATGAGTTTTGTTTAAGTGTTTCAGAAATACAAGTTGTTAAAGTCTTCTTGCAATGAACTCTCTTCTTGCAAAATTTTCTAAGAGTTTATGTTAAGATAGATTTTATTGTACTTAACAAGTGAGTTTGAGTTGAGTGATTTATGACTTCTCTCATATGTTCATTTGTTTGTTGTGGTTTTGTCACGGATTTCCAAAGGGAGAGATTGTTAGGACATATGTGATTTGATGTTAGGAACATATGTTAACATTTTATGCATTGGCTAATCCTTTGAAAAAATGCACTTTACTTATAATTGGGTAGATTTAGGATGTGATTAATACTTCAAGAAACAAGGTTTCAAGTTCAAATGTTAAAACTATGCAAGTCTGTCCAAGAATCAAGTAAGGAAGTGCTTGATTTGAAATCTCGACAACTAGTAACTATTGAGGATTAAAAGTTGCTGAAGCCCGTGGCTCAACAGCTAGCTCGATAGATGGCTATCTATTGAGGTTTTTGAAACTCAGTTTTTCAGAGCTATTTTTCATCCAATCTGCGAGTATGTGTTTGGGCTTTCTTTCCTCACAACCCTAAACATATATAGGGATTATTTTAAGGGCCGCAAAAGGTTGCATAGTCAAGAGCATAATTACACAAGTGTGATTGGAAACTTAATTGTCCTAGTTCCTCTTGAAGAAGCTGCTGTGTTTGTACACCGTAGGATTTATGACCAAGAAACTTCATAATCTTCATCGATTGATGAACAGAAGAGCTTTGCAACCAACATGCTTCTCAAGTTGGTGATAAAGTTGTGTACTGAGATCCGCATATCTTTGAGTTAGTCACGTATCGGGAGTTGTGCAATACAAGGAGAGATCATCACTACAGAACAAGTCCAATTGGGTATTGGGGTAAGGGTTCAACTATAGGTTGGAATAAGGTATTGGGATTCTTTTACTTGTAACCGCTTGTTTTGATACTAGTAGATTCTCGAAGGTGATGACCATAAAATCACCCGGTGGAGTTTTTGCAGTGTAGGTTTTCCCCATTCATAAACAAATTATCATATCATTTAATATCCTCTGTATATTTAGTTATTTGGTGATTTTTTGGTGCTACCGTGCTCATTGCATGTAATTGAACCTAATTAATTTACTTAGTTAATTAATTGGCTAATTCATCATAAGAGCTCAATATATTTTTGGCCTATCAATACTTTATATTCATAAAAGGTAACCAGCCCCTACGCTCAAAATTCCTCCTAATCTCCCCATCAAGGTCATCTAAAAGCACCTTTCTTTCAGCCCAAACAGACCTAAATATTTTAAGTTTCTCATAGGTTTCTTAGGTTTTCTCAAACGTAAACCGCTCACTATCAAAGGCTGGGGTAGAGGTGGAGGTGGTTTTCTTGTTTGCCCTAGTCTTCCTAACCAAGATCCTAAGGTTGAAAAGGAAAGACACAACAGAAACCAAAACCAAAAAAAGAAAAAAAACCAAGGGCAAACTGCATTAGACAGGGTTAGAGAGAGAAAAATAACAATCTATATGATGCATAACATGAATGAACAAATGATGTATGCTCTAATGCATTGAAAACTGTTGAATTTTACTGTACAAACCAACAATTGACTTGAACATAAAGGCTTAGAACAAAATCCCTAAATTTTGAAAAACCCAATTTCGAAAACTTAACCAAACTGAGCAGTTAATCATCATACTAGTTAGGAAACATCATATAATGGGTTAATCAATCAATTACCCAAGTCAATTTTACCAATTTTAGCCCAATTGAACAAAACCCCCAATTTCATGAAGTTTCAAGCCCTAGAATTTCAAAATTTTCCCAAATCACAAAATTTCAAATTAATGCATGGGAATCATATTAATAACATCCAAGGACAAAAACCCATTAAACAAGATTGATTAAAAAAAACTGATTTAAACAAAAATCCCAAAATCCTTTGGTTCAAAATTTTCAAAAATAATGCATGAATATGCATGAAAAAATGTGAATAACTTGAAAAAGAAAGGGTAAAAGAGACTTATGAATGAAATGCATGAGTATGCAGTTGAATGCAACCCATATCTCCCAAAAACAAGTTTTTCAACCAATTTTGTCCTCAAAACACAATCATTAAACATATTTTGCATTAAAATCTGGACACATTTAATATTGAATGGCCACAACAAGATCACGCACAATATTATGTAGTAAGTTTAGCAAAGAGTAACTTGTGTAGCGTGTGCAACTAGCAAAAACATGAGATACATGTGAGGTGATATGTAGATAGTAATCAATCACAATTTCTACAAAATGCATCACATAAGTTTAAAAGTGACTATCACTTGAAGGGGTACATCATATAACTCTCACATCTCCTAGAAAACAAGCTTGCGATCATGTAAGTTTCTTGATTTGCCTCATAATGTCCATCAATTTTTTATTTCAATTTGAATTTATTATAGCCCAATAATGTACACACTAATTTTATTATTTAAATCGAGGCTACACCTTATGTTCTTTTAGTGAATGTACTACACTTTCTCGAGCACAAAATCATATGATATCCACTAAGGTGTTCATGATTGGCTAGTAAACAGTAGTGAGATAGTTATTTATACCTTTCTCTTAGAATTTTTTAGTCATTACAATCAAAAGCATGTGATTTCAAAATTAAGATCATGTGATCAAAAACTATGAACAACTCCCACACAACATGCACAGCATAGCCAAAACTAACAAAGTGCAGTAAAATAAGACCATCCAAGCTAAACAAGGTACATAAACTTGTTATGTAAAGATAATATAGTCAACCTTGATTATAAGTCCAAGAAAAATAATGCAAAACACATTTTTCCTTCATTTTCCACTTTTTTTTTTATTTGTTTTATAAGGAATGACAAAAACAACCTATCATGAAATGCATGAATATTATGCAATGCAAATCCTAAAAGAAACCAAAAACACAAAAGAAGAATGGTAACAAAGAATAGAGAGATAAAGCACAAGGACCATGTTAGAAAGTATCAATTGGATTGAGTCTTTTGCATCCAAAATCTCTTAGATGCAACTCTAGCATTGGAGTTATTATTCTTATTAAAATGATGAGCAACTCCAGGACTGGAATAAAGGTTTAATGCCTTTACCAACTCACCAATAAGTACCATAGGATCTTGTGCTTGAGGCACAGGTACTTTTGGCTTATTTGCTCACTTTGCAGCTTGTAGCTTGCAATTTGAAACTGTTTGGACGAATATGTATAGTCTTTCCACAAAAATGACAAACCCATAAAGGTCTCTCATGATTCTTATCCTTAGGAGGGTTAGGTTTCTTAGAAATAGATTCTTTAAGATCAACTCTAATCTTCCTAAGAGGTGGAGTAACTTTTACTAGTTTCATATTCTCACTCTTGGAAGGCTCAAAAGAAGGAACAAAATTTGTAAAATGAGTTTCAAACAATGAGATCCTTTCTACAAAACCTAGACCAGTTTTGTCTAAAGGAGACTTCTAAACACTCAACATGTGATCAAGTTTAGAACTAGCAGACCTATTAGTTTGTTCTCTAGCAACAGATAATTCTAGTTTCAATTTCTTAATCCTATCAAGCAACATCATCCTCTTAGTGTTCACTTTATCAATTAAAGTACTAGTATCAAGTAATTTCAACAACAAATCTTTCTTATCAAGTTCAAGAGAAGCAATTTTCTTTAAACCTTTATCAACATTCATAACATCTTTTTAGCAACTTTGCATAGCTTATTGTAAGCTTCTTGCAAATTAGCACATTCAAAGAGTTCCCCATCAGAAGGGCTTTCTACGACAACACTTTCATCAACTATCACAGTAGCTGTGAAAGTAATGAAGTTTCCATCCTCATCACTACCAGATTCATGATCAGAAACTTCATCATCACTAAGGGTTACAACCATAGCCTTACCCTTTGATCTCAAGAATGTAGGACATTCTGGTTGCACATGACCATAACCTTGACAACCAAAACATTGTTGACCCAAAGAATTATTAGAGGTTTGACCTACTTTCTCTTTAGATTTACCAGCATTGTTCACTTTAGTGGCTTCATTCCTCTTAAAATTTCTAGGTTCAACATTGTTTTTACCTCTTGCCCTTCTGTTATTGTTCCTAAGAAAGTTTCTTAAATTCTTGGCAAGATATGCAATCTCTGTAGAAGAGAGTTCATCATCAAATCCATTCCCATCAACATCATCAACAAACTTAAGGGCCATTGATTTGGATTTGTTTGTCTTAGGTAGGTCTAGCTCATAGGACTAGAGAGATGTTACAAGCTCATCATCAGGGATGGAGTCCACATCCTTGCTCTCAGTAATGACAGTCACTTTGGGTCTAAAATCCTCAGTCAATGATCTAAAAATCTTCCTAACAATCTTAGGTTGATCATAAATTTCACCCAAATTATAAGCAAAATTAACAAAATCATTAATCTAGCATAGAATTCATCAAAACTTTCATCATTAGACATCCTAATGCTTTCAAATCTAGTTGTTAACTGTTGCAACTTATTGATTTTAACTGCCTTTGTGCCTTCATGCACAATTTGGAAAATATTCCAAGCAGTATAAGCAACCTCAACATTTGAGCTCCTCTTAAATTCCTTCATAGAAACAGCATTGAAAATAGCATTCATGACTTTGCTATTAAAAGTGGCTGCTTCTTTCTAAGAAGTTTGTCATTCGCTTACAGGAGTAGTTGGCTTCTCCCATCTGTATTCAATGGAATTCCAAATTTTCTCATCAATTGATTTCAGGAATGCTTTCATCCTTACTTTTCATTAAGCATAGTTGTTCCCATCAAAATGAGGTAGGATCACAAGAAAGTGACCGTGTTTCATGACAACAGGGGTCAAGGATCAACTCTTAGATCAAAAAATCTAAACGCTAGAGCTAACAAGCTCTGATACCACTTGTACGTTTTTAGACCCCTTAAAATACAAGTTGTTTAACCTAATTATTTAGCCAAATAATTATTTACGCTTGTTTGTTTTGTTGGAAAACTTTCAGTAAAGATAGTTTTCCACATTTTCTAGTGTTTGGCATCACCAAAAAAAAAAAAATAAATAAAAAAAAAAAAAAAAAAAAAAAAAAAAAGGTCAACAGAAAACTATCTTTAGTTAATGGAAAATTCTAATAAAAATAAGACTTGTTTTTTTATAGGTTGTTTTCCAAACTTTTTTTTTTTTAAAAAAAACAATCTCTCTCTCACGGTACGCTCTCTCACTCTCTCTCTCTTCCCTTTTCTTTTTCTTTCCTTACACCCTTACTGTTACTAACTCTGCTCTCTCCTCTTCCATAAATCTCTCTCTCTCTCTCTCTCCATATTTCTCTTCCCCTTTATAACACAGTTCTCTGATTATATTTTTTTCCCTCATTGCTCAATAATTATTTCATTCCTCTCTACCAACTTGCAAAAGAGAACATATTTGCAACGGTAATTATTTCATTCTTCTCTACCAAAATCCCAATTATTTACTTTGAATTTCAAACTTAATTTTATTTTTTTTCTAAGAAATTTTTGGTTTGATGGATTCCATGTAGAATTTTTTTTTGCACATAAAAGTACTAAAAAAAATAAAAAAGAAGAAAGAATGAAGCAGAAGACGAAAATTTTAAACATAGTGCCTATATGGCTCTAAATTGCTTCTACGTAGGATAATCTTTTTTGTTGGCAAATACATTATGCAGATACTATGTAGTGATGATATATTATGTTGATACATTATATAAATACATAATTTTGAGTAATATTAAAGACTTGTGGTTGACCATAGTAGATAATTAGTGTACCAACAAAAAGAGTAGACAACTAAAAGTTATTATTATTTTTACTTATTAAAAATATATTCCCCTGTCAATTTTATGTATATAGACAAGTGGTTGATATGTGTGTGTGTGTGTGTGTGTGTGTGTGTGTGTGTGTGGACGTTCCTGTTCATATATATGAGTAAGATGAGTGGTAGAGATCATGAAAATTTGACAACTAATTTTAATTGTATCTATTGTCAAAATTTTACTATGAAAACCAAATTCATTCTTGGTTAATTATTATTATTTATATTAATTACATTAGTTGGTTTACATAATATACATGTTTTAAATTACAAAAAAAATATAAAAAATAAAAATAAAAATTTGCATACCAAACACAGAAAACATTCTCAAACAGAGCGTTAGATAAATTATTCAGATCTAAGTTAACACAAGTAAATCATATCATGTAAATAATGTAGAAATATAAAGAATACAACAATATGATAACCTAGGAAAACTAAACTGGTAAAAAACCTGGGAAGGAGTTAATCTAGCTATCCTTAAAGCAAAACATATCCACTATGAAAGAATTGAAATTTTACAAAAGGACTTAGACCACTAACATCCTAATGTTACCTCGAGTAGAAAACTTACTACCACAACCACATGACAGCTCCGAGTCCACGGACTACTTCTTTCACAGCAGCTATAAGTTTGCTTACTTGTGTTTTTCTTTAAGCCCTTGAAACAGCAACTAAAGAGATCACCAAGTTCTCGACATCAATCTTGATCTTGATAACCCTAAGTGTGTATGAAGGTAAACATCTCTAGATCTCACAAGAGATTCACATGCACAGTATATCAACCACTTCAAAAACATGGCTAGGTTTTTTCTATGTATATGAGATATAAAACATAAAACCCTGCACATCAAACGAGCTTGGGCTGAGTTAGAAAACCTGCAGAAAAAAACAATTTGCACAAGGTTCGATCGATTGAATCTAATTTTTGATCGATCGAGCCTTGCAGATTTAGTCCAATAAATCCTGCAGTACACTCAATTCCAACTTTACAAATAAACACACTTTAAGCAGCCTAAATCTAGACTCTAAGTTTTGATCATAGTTTGCCAACATTACACATTGAAGTTCAGATACATTTAGATCCTAAAGTCTTAGAACCAAACAAGATGTAATCAGTTCTTGTGGAAGGTCATATATGTTCATTTCTATAATTGAGATAGATTACTTGACTTAGTACTAGTTATGTATGACTTGATTGAATTGATCATTGAATCTTCACTCTAGACTGAGGACTATTCCACATTTGATTCTCACACACAACACACAAGAATTTGTTCAATGAATGCTTATTTTAATTGTGTGATTGTACATGGTCAAATGTGATATGTATGCTCAATTGCTTGTCAATCAAACCCAAAAATATTTTTGAGTATTTTATATATTTTTAAAA
Organism: Castanopsis chinensis; assembly: GCA_032878915.1. NCBI lineage: Eukaryota > Viridiplantae > Streptophyta > Magnoliopsida > Fagales > Fagaceae > Castanopsis > Castanopsis chinensis. Next base: position 23,725,330 of record JAVQMG010000122.1, read on the forward strand.
GTGTTTTTATACTTTCGTGTTTCAAGTTTTTGCTTAAAGTGCACTTTTCATGGTTTTCGTCAAAAACTCATTTAGAGGCATTTTTGCGAGAAGCTCGTGACTAAGCGCTTCTCACGAAAATGGGTTAAGGCAAAACATTGAAAACACAAAATTCAAACAGAAACTTTCACCACTGTCTTGCAACTGTTTCGCAAGTAGTATCTTCTGACAAAAAGTTTTATGCTTCCAATGCATTTTTCACAAGTAACTTTATGAGAAGCTAACTCGTGAAAAACAGATGTTTTCCGTTTTAAATTGTTAATGTAGACAATTTTTCAAAATCACTTGTTTTTCCCTCACTTCGTCCTCCTCAAGCCTTAAACAACCCAAAACCTAATTTCACTAAAAAACCCAACCAAAACTCAAGTGAAATTGTTTCAAAATCATCTTTAAGGTATGTTTCTACAATCTTTTTCTTTCTATCTACTTGGATTATGCCTTAGATTCTAGGTTTTCTTAAGTTGGGTTCATTTTTGAAAAAGGGTTGGGAACTTTAAATTTTGTGAAAATTTTTTCAATTTCTTGATTGGGCTTTATTCCATTTGATTTGTTTGTGTTTGTGTTTGTGTTGGCCAAATTGTGGCATTTTAACATGTATTTAGGCAAGTTTCACTTATGTTCATGCATTGCCCACATGTTAGTTCTATAGGTGCATACAATGTGTTTGATAAAATGCCCAAATGACATTTTAATGTCGTTTTGGACTTCATTAAGTTCCAAACTTTGGGGATTGCCATGATTAGACTTGTTTATCATGTCTTGATCATTGGGTGTGTGTTTTACACACTTTAACCTAAATATGCTTAGTTATGCCCTGCACATGCATCACATATGCACACCACATGCACACTTCATGCACACACTTGTTCACTTGTCATGTTTTGCATATCACTCATGCTAGATGATTATTATTACATGTTTAGCACTCATGACATGATTGTGTGACTGTGTTTTTTTTTTTTTTTTTCTTGTTAGGACTTTGCATTTATTTTCATGGATTAACTTGGTTCTAATCAAGTTTATATTCTTGTTTTGTGTTTTTGCACTTGTTCCTTTGTGCTTTATGTTTCTTTGCAAATGTCTCCTACTAAACACTTGCCACCAAGAAATCCTCAAAACATTCATGCACAGACTCAGAGAATTTTCGAACCATTGAGGCGAACATGGCCTACAGTGACTGCTATAAAAGGGCAACAATCATTATGGAAAGGGTTGTAAAAATGGAGACCTTTGAAAACACTGCCATACTTGAAGTGTTCAAGGAGAGAACTTGGACAAAGTTGCTAAATCCAAGTGGAATTGTCTATTCTGAACTCATAAGGAAATTCTTTGCTAATGCCACTGTGGAAGGAGATCACATCAAATGGTGGGTGAGACAAAAAGAATTCATTATCACAAGGGATTCCATTCAAGATTTCTTAGAAATTCGTTCACCATCTCAACCAATCTTCATACAATATGATGATAGATCGGATTCTCTTAAACCAATGGCGGAGCTCTTCGGTGGTTCTCTCAATAAGAAGTGCATGAACACCATTCCTTTCAATGTGGAGATGAGGACATTGGCTTATGTAATGATCCACAACCTCTACCCGGTGATGAACTTGACTTCATTGTCCACACCAAAAACTATTTTCTTGTACGATCTCTTCACACATAAAGAGATCAACATATGCGGTCATATATACCAATTCCTCACCAAAAGCATCAAAAATAGGAACTCAAGGACAATATTGCCATTCCCAAGCCTCATTATGGAACTCATAGCAAAGACAAGGCTAAAGATTCCAAACGGTCTTACCATTGTGCAAAGAGACTATCCCATTGGTTCTCATACGATGACTTGAAGCAAAGCCCACATCACCGGATCAAGAGCTGGCATCTTTCAAGTCCCAAGGGACAATGTTGAGGAAGAAGGTGGCGACACAGACAAAGAGATTGACAAGTTTACCTTAGTCCCAGAGGGCTCTGCATAACCATCTTCCCAAGCACAAGCAAAGGGACCCGATCATCTTGATTGTCTCATTGCCAAGGTTGAGCAAATGTATGGCATGCTAGAATCCCATGTGCAGCACACCATGGATCAGTTTACCTATGTCAAAGGCCAGATTATTGCGTTATCATCTCAGATTGAAGACATGTTAATGGAGCAATGGCAACAAGAAGAGGGATCTAAATCTAGATCCAAACAGTTCTAACTCCTTTGGCCATTCCGGTCAAAAAGGGGGAGAAAGTTTTGAGGGAGAGTTGCATAGTTTGAGGGGGAGCATAGCAAAGTATAGATATTGGTTTATTTTGGTGGTTTACTAGCTTACTTTTGGTTTTAGTACTCTACTTTCCTTTTACCTTATAGTTTTTATAAATATTCGATATTTACATTGCTTTCTTTTAAAGTTTTTTTAAGTACTTTGGTTTAAAACTTTCAGTTTACTTTCAGTACTTTGATTATATATCTTCGCTTTGTAGCATATTTTAAGTACTTTCAGATTATGTTGCATTATCTTGAGTACTACACACTTGTGCCCTTGTTGGATCTTGCATTCTTAATGCAAATACTTTGGTATTTTGCATTGGTTGTGTGTTTAGATATGCAATTGATTTTTGCTTTGCACTAAATTGCATTGCGTGTCCGAATGATCCTTTACTAGTTAAATGTTCATTGTAGTCATTCTTTAATGACTGTTCCTGTATGATCAAGTTATGCTTCATTGTTTTTATAGTGTTTATTACCTTGATCACATTTTACTTGCTTTTATTTGTACTTTGTATTCAACTTTTCATGAGCTTAATGAAAGTTTTGTTTATGTGCGAGTTTTTCAAGATACAGATGTATACATGCAAGTGCTTCACAGCTTCTAGATTAGGTGTGAGTGAGTTTTACCACTATTCCTAACTCACGTTTAAGTCTAGAGTTTGTTTTAGGGGTTTTGTCAAGAAATAGCCAAAGGGGGAGATTGTAAAGTTCTGATTTACAACTATTTTATGTTGGATTTAATTCTGTGCCAAATTTGATTGTAATTTTCTTTCAATCTTATGTACCCTATATTTTATGTGGGATTTCTTTATAAGGATTGTGTGTGAGAGAGAGTATGAAGACTCAAGGAAAATTGAAGATCAAAAGAGTTTTCGCGGGTAGCTCGCTAGAAGCCTTCCCGTGAACTAAAGTGTTAGGACATATGTGGTTCAAGTGATTTCAAGCATATGTCACTATTTTGTGTAATTGGCTTATCCTTTGACAAAACGCACTTTACTTGTAATTGGGTAGATTTAGGATGTGTTTAACGCTTCAAAAAATTGTGTTTCAAGATCAAGTGTTGAAGTCATCAAGTCTGTCCAAGAAACAAGCTGGAAAGTGCAAGTTACTAAAGCTAGACACCTAGTCTCGACACATATATCTATCGAGCTTTAGAAGTTGTTTCAGCCCCGAGGCTTGACAGATCCTCAACACCTCTATCTGTCGAGATTTAAGGAAAACAGATTCCAAGTTTTGTTTTGATTCCAATCCGTGAATGTGTCTTTGGGACTTTTTTATCCTAACCCTAGACATATAAAATGATTGTTTTAAAGGCCATCAAAATGACGCAAATTGCACAAGCATTGAGTAATTGTTTTTCATGCAATTTGTGACCTAAGACAAAGTTCATGCTCTAGTTCATCTCTTGTGAAGAAGTTGTTGTGTAATGTGCACTGTAGGGTTTTGTAACCAAGCACCTTCTTGAGCTTCATCGTGTGCATGATTTAAAGAACTTTGTAGCCAACAAATTTCTCTCTAGTAGGTGAATTGAAGTCACGGATCCGCGCAATTGGTTAGTCACGTACTTAGGAACCGTGCATTAATAGGAGAAACTGCCACTACAGATTAAGTCCAATTGGGTATTGGGGTAAGGGTTCAACTGTAGGTTGGTAAAGTACTTGGGATTCCTTGCTTGTAACCGCTTGTTGTGATAATAGTGGAGTTTCGGGAATGGTGACTTTAAATCACCCAGTGGGGTTTTTGCCGTCAGGTTTTCCCCATTCGTAAACAAATCACCGTGTCATTTATTTTTCGCTGCATACTTTAGTTATTGGTGATTTGTTTGTGCTGCCACGTGAATTTGCATGTTAATTTGATTAATTAAGAACTTGGCTAATTAATCAATTTAATTAATCACTAGGGGTCAACGCATTTGTGGCCTATCAAGTGGTATCAGAGCGGGCACACTCTGATTAAGGTTTAATCCTTGTGTGTGATCCATTCACCCCTGTTTTTCATGGATAGAGGTCAATCTCTTATTATACCTCCATTGTTTGACGGTACTAACTATGCATACTAGAAAGTACACATGAGAGCTTTCTTGTAGTCATTAGATGAGAACGTGTGGCAAGCTGTGGATCTGGCTGGACCAAGCCTACAGAAGCGTCGGTCGAATGGGATGATGCCAAGATCAAGGCGGCTAATTTCAACAGCAAAGCATTGAATGCCCTATTCATTACGGTCACCAATGAGGAGTTCAAGAAAATTTCCTTTACGAAAACTGCTAAGGAAGCATGGACCATTCTCCAGACAACCTATAAGGGAACCAAGACTGTCAAGGATTCGAAACTACAGAGGCTTACTACAAGCTTCGAAGAAATTAAGATGGAGGAGGATGACTCATTTGATGAGTTCTATGCAAAGCTCAAAGACATAGTGAACTCAGCTTTCAATCTTGGGGAAACCATTCCTAAACTTAAGATAGTGAGAAAAGTGCTCAGATCTCTGCCCGAGAGATTCCATGCTAAGATCACAACAATAGAAGAATCAAAGGATATTGACAAGATTCCTCTGACCGAGCTGGTTGGAAATTTGCAAACCTACGAGCTACGGCTGACTAGAATGGGCAAGTCAAGCAAGGGCAAGAGCATGGCACTAAAGGCCAAGAGCAGTGATACAGATGATTCTTCAGACGATGAAGATTCTAAGATGAAGTCCTACATTACCAGGCAATTCATGAAATTTATGAAGAATGCCAATGGAAAAGGCTTCAACAAGGATCATAGGCAATCCAGTTTTTCTCAGTTCAAGAGCCTAGATAAAGGGAAGAAGAATACCATGGATGGTGGTCAATACACTATTCCCGCTGGATCGAAATGCTTCGGGTGTCAAGATTTTGAGCATATGAAACAAGAGTGTCCTACGTACCTCAAGAGCATTGGGAAGAGCAAAGCACTTGCTGCTACCTTGAGCGACACTGAGCCCGAGGATGATTCCGACAATGAAGATGACAAAATCATGAACGCCTTCACTACCACTGTTAATCCTACTAAAGGGATTACTGAAGAAATAGATGAAGAAAAGGAATTGGTGGATGCCAAGTTTGAAACTATGGATGATCAAGATGATATCCATACCGCCTATGAGAAACTGTACAAGCTTTCTGAGAAGCATGAGAAACTCTATAGGCTGGCCACCAAGAAGCTCAGTGATGTGGAACTTGACCGTGAGGAGCTTTCCACTAAGGTTGATGAAGCAAATCAAACCATTGCGGCACTGAGGTTCGAGAACAATTTCTTGGTTGAGAAGACCAACAAGTTTGAAGCGGAGCTGTTTCAAGTTAGAGCACAATTAGAGAGGACATCAAGTGCAAAGCTAGATGAGATGCTAAGTGTTCAGAAATCTGCTTCGGACCGTACAGGATTTGGATATGAATTCTCTCTCTCTAATACTCCTTCTGCTAGTACTACTGTTTTTGTTCCTCCTACTAATAACATTAAAATTAAGAATAAAGATGTGAAAACTGAATTAGCAAGTGAGAACTTAGACAAGGGCAAGTCTATCTTAGAAGCACCCCCTAAGCTTGAGAAGAGGGAAACTAGAAACCCTAGGACTAAGAAGGCTATCTCTCAAAAGCCTAAACAGGAGAAGCAGCATCTCTATTATCATTGTGGTGTTGCTAGTCATACTCGACCAAATTGCTATAAATGGCTAGCCACTCAACAAAGCAATGGCATGATAGCATCTGGGAACCAGAATCAGCTTCAGACCTCTCTTGCTCCTCTTGGAGATATTCTCAAAGCCCTCATGTTCCTTTCGAACTTGAACAGTTTAAATTCTTCCCCCTTATCACCGGTTCAAGGGTTGGGAAAAAGGAAAGGCTCTTCCAAGGTATGGAAGGAAAAGGGTTCTAAGTGATTGTGTTCACTTCTTCTCTCTCTCCCCATTTTATTGTTTTTGCATTACTTATGTGTTACTCTACTGTTTTGAGTCAGTCTAGTTTATGCATTATTTTGCTTTCTTTAACATATTTTTGTTTGTGTGTTTTCAGTTTTGTGTTTTATTTTTTGCTTTTCTGATAAAAATAAAAAAATTGAAAAATACAAAAATAGTGTGTGTTTATGTACATTGGTTCTTGTGAACCTTATAACGGCCATTGAAACAGATTTTTCTAAACTTTGTATCTTTTGTAGCTTAGATGAGCATTCTTATGCACAACTAAGCAAGTGAGGTTTGTAGCTCTTTGTTTGTGATGAGTAAGGTTAAGTGATCTCTTATACTTAACACTCGTATCACTCTTTTTGACGGGTAGGACTAGAAAATCCCAAGAGAAAGGCATAAATAACCATCACACCACTGTTACTTGCCATAGCAAAAGTGCAATGTCAAAAGCTTAACATAATTGGTTATTTCTTTTCCTCTCTTATATGCCCATGCATGATATGCTTAATAAAAGAAAGTATGCAAAGAAATAAAAGCAAAAAGATTAAAATGCTTTGAAATATGGTTGCAAGCGTGTTTTCTAGGAGATGTGGGAGTTATAGGATGTACTTCGAATGTGATAGTCCCCATCAAGTAGTTATGATTATGTGTGAGTTAAAGTGATTTTCTCATATCTCAAATTGTCATAACATTGAGACACATGCAATCTTCCGATGTTTTCATACACACCACGCAATATTCTTTGCTATTTTTGATACATGTGCAGGTACAATGTGATTTGGTCATCACAAGGTTTACATGCGTTAATGTATGCTCACTAAACTGTTTTAACTTATTTTTGAAATATAAAATTGGTTAGACTTGTTTAGTGCGTGTGTGTGTTTTGGGATCCATGTGCTTAAAATTTTTATTGAGAGATGATTTTGAGAGCTTCATATGTTTCTTGAATCATTGGTTGAGATTGCATGTGTGATTGCATTTATGTCTATATTTTTCCTCTCTTGAAAATTTGCTTTTTAAGGCAAGCTCGACACCTTCTCGATACCTTCTCGACATTTGGCTGTCTGTCGAGCTTCTCTGCTTTTTCTTATCGCAATCTTGACACATTCTCGACACCTGGTGGATCGATCGAGAAACTTTCTGTCTGCTCGATAGCTTCTCGACAACTTCTGGATCGATCGAGATTCGTTTGTGTTTGATCTTCCTTTCTCGACACCTGTTCTCGATATCTATATCTGTCGAAGTTCATTTTCTCGATACCTACCTCGATAGCTGTCTCGGCACCTCTCGATACCTGCATCTATCGAGAATTACTAAAGGTCTATATATTGGTTTTTCGCGATTTCTCTCTCATTTCGCTCGATCTCTCTCTCGATACTTTGCTGTTTTCTCTCCCAAAACTTCTCTCACTCACTCAAAACCCCTTCCTAAGGATTCTTTAAGTATTACTTGAGATCTTCCTCACTTGGTAAGCTTCAATCCTCTCATTCTTCATGTATTTCATGTTTCAAAATCTAAGTTTTGGGGTTTTTGAAAAAATTTTGGGGTTTTTCAAAATTGATGAGTGTTTCTTGAAATTTTTGGGTTAGTTTTATAGATTTGATCTTTAAAACTACATGCATTGCATCACATTAGCATTCTAACTGTATTTTCATGCATTTAGATGTGTGTTTTCTACTTGTGTGCTGGTAGGATTGGATTGGGCTAAGCCCATGATTCTTTTTATGTTGCATGTCACATGTTCATGCATTTCCCATGCATACGTTCATTCTTTTCAATATATTCTTCTTATATTGAACTGTTTTGGGACTTTTCTATGTGTTTTTTTTTCTCCCTCTTGTTGGGATATTTGTCCTTAAATCCTATTGTGTGATGCTATGTATTTTATTATGTAAGACATTATGTATGACTTAATGTTTTGGTTAATAAAGTTGTATTATTATTTGAAAATAATGGTAACATGAATATTAGGACATTATCATATAGTCCATGAGATGCATAGTATGTGATTTATGTGATTTAGTCACAGAAGATATAAATCACAAGTTTTTTGTAAACTCAGAATTATAGTTCGTAGTCGGTGATGAAATTGGGCATTTCATCTGCGAAGACTATAACATATCAACTAAGATGATTTGTCTTGATCATGGAAATAGAGATTTCTAGTTGATATGTTGATATGTTTTAAGAGTTAAGACATATTGAACTGACCGGCGTGAGATTTATTATTCTCCTAACGACTGTCAATTGAATAATAAACTCACGACTTATATTTGCATGAACTCTTAATCCTGAGAGGATAATGGACCTGATCATGAAGTGTAGGTTGCTTTGATATATCAGGAGTGAGATCTATGGTTAAGGTCAAAATCTCAGTATGTTGGGCAGCCACATTTAGTGTTGATGGAACATATATTCTCAAGATGGAATTCATAGTCTCTTACCGGAGATATAAAATATTCCCTTGAGATAAGTTTAATGTGTTTGTTATTCAGAGAGTTGGGCCTAACCACTTTAGTAAGGAGTTACTAAAGTATATATTTATGGAATTGGATTTCATAAATATATGATGAATAACTTAAAGGATTAAACCGGGTACTCAAGGAATTAAGATGTAGTAATATACAAAGTGGCAATCTTCTTTCATGACTTTGTATTACTATGAATATTTTATGAAGGGGTTGCATGTATAATAAAGTCTTGGGATATAATTTATAAATAAGGCCTAGAGTGCAACTATATTTATATAGTGGTATTAAATATAGTTAATGGTAACTTTGGACTTGTCAAGAGTTGACAGAAAAGCCCAAGGCCCATTGGAGCTAGTGTCTTATTGGTCCCTTTTGGTCCCACTCCAAGCCACACACTTAAGCCCAATTGGAAAGGCCCAAAAGGCCGGCCCAATTAGATAATCAGTTGAATACAAAGGGAGAAACACACAGAATTTTTTAAGAGAATTTGTAGAGATTTTCATAGAGAAAAAGAGAGAGTGTGAGACACACTTTCATATTCTCCCTTTGGAACTGATTGAGAGACCACACATCTTGGGCGTTAGTGGAATTGGAGTGAAGATTGAAAGTATTCCCAAGTGCTTCCGTTCTTCAAGTTTTGAAATTCACCGCTCCAAGGTACACTCTCTTGTTCTCTAATTCTGAAATTTAAATAGCCCATGTTAACTCTTATGTATGAAGTAGATCCGTTTACAACATTACATTCATTTCCTTCCGCTGCGTATCATGTATGAATCCAACACCTCTCTCTATGTTTGCGTTAGTAGTGTCTATGGCACCTAAGCGTAAATCCATTCCATCCCAGAACCCTCTGCGTTCTCGGGGTTCTTCTTCTTCTAATCCCACTCCTATGTCATCTGGTTCCGTGATGAGAAAGCCCAACAGGACTTCTCGGAGAACTTTTCTAAACAAGGTGTTCATTCGGAACGCCAAGTTATCTTAGCAGACTTTGCTAAAACTGACCTACCCGATGTCATTCACAGTCAGGCTTGGAAGTCACTGTGTGACGTCTAGGTCACTTGTCCTCTCGTGTTGATACAGGAGTTTTACTCCAACATCCACGGGATATATTCTTCAGTACCTCTCTTTCACTCTTACGTTCGAGGTACGCACTTTGCTTTCACTCCGGAGTTAGTATCCGAGGATCTTCACATTCTAAGGGTGGATCATCTTGCTTACCCTGGATGTGAGCATCTATGGATTGTGTCCAAAGACGAGATGATCTATGTGTTCTGTGAGCGCCCCTCTGCTTGGGGAGATCATCAGTACACACCATGTAGGCTTTTTGCTAAAGGTCCTCGTTTCCTTAACATGGTGATGACATTTGTTTTGTACCCACTCTCTCACTACAACTCTATCACAGAGCCACGTGCTCGATTTTTGTTGTCTTTTTTAGAGCATCTTACTATAAACTTCCCTTCACACTTCATCTTCTCTATCATAGATGTCTATAGAGATACGGCTACTCGTGATAAGCTCATTTTCCCTTCCGCTATCACGAGGATTCTTCGCCGTTTTTCCATCCCCTTTCCATCGTCTAATCCTTTTCATGTCATGTCTACCATAGACGCCGCTACCGTAAAACGTAGTGAGGCACAGTTCAGATCTCGACAGTCGGATTCTGCTACTCCTTCCTCCCGTCCGACTCCGCCAGATCTGCTCGAGCCACATCTGCGCCTTCCTCTTCCTCGAGTAATGTGACACTTGGAGACATCATGGCGCAGCTTCAGTGCATGGATGCTCGCCTCGATACCCTCTCTACGGAGTTGTATTAGGTGAACATTCGTGTTGGTCGCATTGCCAGGCGACAAGCGACCTTGGGCAGCTTTGCTTCTAAGGCTTCTCCTCCGCCTCCTCATGTAGCTTCTGAGACTGAGGATTCTTCGCCGTTTTTCCATCCCCTTTCCATCGTCTAATCCTTTTCATGTCATGTCTACCATAGACGCCGCTATCGTAAAACGTAGTAAGGCACAGTTCAGATCTCGACAGTCGGATTCTGCTGCTCCTTCCTCCCGTCCGACTTCCCCAGATCTGCTCGAGCCACATCTGCGCCTTCCTCTTCCTCGAGTAATGTGACACTTGGAGACATCATGGCGCAGCTTCAGTGCATGGATGCTCGCCTCGATACCCTCTCTACGGAGTTGTATTAGGTGAACATTCGTGTTGATCGCATTGCCAGGCGACAAGCGACCTTGGGCAGCTTTGCTTCTAAGGCTTCTCCTCCGCCTCCTCATGTAGCTTCTGAGACTGAGGATGATGACGGTGATGACGATGATGCTTCCGATGATGATGATGGAGATGCGAGCTCTTCCAATGAGATGTTTACTTGACACTCTACCCTTTGTCACTCGTGACAAAAAGGGGGAGTAGTTTTGTTGTATGAGAGTAGTCATACTTAGGGGGAGAGCTTGTATAGAACATTTTTGATAGGGGGAGTGTTGATATAAGGGATGTAGTGAGGATTACATGTATTTCTTTTTTTTTCTTTCTTTTAGAGATATATTGATCATGTACCCCAGTCTTGTGACCATTTATTGACATACATTGTGCTTACTTCTTGATATATATATATATATATATATATTTATATATATATATATATATGTCGATGTATGTTTCTTTCACCTACCTTTTCATGTGTTATTTTTTTTCTGTCTTTATACACATGTTTCTTTTACTTGTATGCAATCTATTATTTCTGCTTCACACAAAGATGCCTTGATGTGTTTAGTTTAAAAGTGTTTCAAAAATACAAGTTGTCAAAATCTACTTGCCATATCTCTCTTCTTGCAAAGTTTTTCAAGAGTTTGTGTTATGATAGATTTTATTGTATTCAACAAGTGAATATGAGTTAAGTGTTTTATGACTTCTCTCATATCTTCATTTGTTTGTTGTAGTTTTGTTACGGATTGCCAAAGGGGGAGATTGTTAGGATATATGCGGTTCAAGTGATTTCAAACATATGTCACTATTTTGTGTAATTGGCTTATCCTTTGACAAAACGCACTTTACTTGTAATTGGGTAGATTTAGGATGTGTTTAACGCTTCAAGAAACTGTGTTTCAAGATCAAGTGTTGAAGTCATCAAGTCTGTCTAAGAAACAAGCTGGAAAGTGCAAGTTACTAAAGCTCGACACCTAGTCTCGACACATGCATCTATCGAGCTTTAGAAGCTGTTTCAGCCCAGATTCTCGACAGATCCTCGACACCACTATTTGTCGAGATTTAAGGAAAACAGATTCCAAGTTTTGTTTTGATTCCAATCCGTGAATGTGTCTTTGGGACTTCTTTTCTCCTAACCCTAAACATATAAAATGATTGTTTTAAGGGCTGTCAAAGTGACGCAAGTTGTACAAGTATTGAGTAATTGTTGTTCATGCAATTTGTGACCTAAGACAAAATTCATGCCCTAGTTCATCTCTTGTGAAGAAGTTGCTGTGTAATGTGCACCGTAGGGTTTTGTAACTAAGCACATTCTTGACCTTCATCGTGTGGATGATTTGAAGAACTTTGCGGCCAACAACTTTCTCTCTAGTTGGTGAATTGAAGTCGCGTATTGGGATCCGCGCAATTGGTTAGTCACGTACTTGGGAGCCGTGCATCAACAGGAAAAACTGTCACTACAGAACAAGTCTAATTGGGTATTGGGGTAAGGGTTCAACTGTAGGTTGGTAAGGGTTCAACTGTAGGTTGGTAAGGTACTTAGGATTCCTTGCTTGTAACCGCTTGTTGTGATAATAGTGGAGTTTCGAGAGTAATAACCTTAAATCAACCGGTGGGGTTTTTGCCATCAGGTTTTTCCCATTCGTAAACAAATCACCGTGTCATTTATTTTCCGCTGCATACTTTAGTTATTGGTGATTTGTTTGTGCTGCCACATGAATTTGCATGTTAATTTGATTAATTAAGAACTTGGATAATTAATCAATTTAGTTAATCACTAGGGGTCAAGGCACTTGTGGCCTATCATAAAACATGTGCTCAATACATGATTAGAATGTGAAGAGTCATAACAGCTGGTTTTTGTGAGTGCTTTGCGGGTAAGGCCTTCCCGCGAGATACTCGCAAAACATTCTGTTTTGCTATTTTGTCATATCTAATACACCATGTCTCTATCCACACTATATATACCCACATTACCCACATACTGAAAGGAGTTTTTTTTAGAGAGAAAACTCCAGCCACAAACCCTTGAGAGTTAGAGATTGTCATACCCACAATTTTCTACACAGTCTTGCATGATTTTCCTCAACTCCTACCTCTCTATATCGAAATCCATAAGAGGTTAGTAGCCCAAACACTTACCACACCCATCCTGAGTGTAAAGTAAAGTTTTGGTGCTGTTGGAAAGCATTGGAAGAAGCCATTTGTTTGGTAGATGCAATCGTGCTGAATTGCGTGATCCAAAAAGCTAGAGAAGACAAGACTTGGCGAAATCAGTGGGTAGCAGGAGCTTGGAGGGCTAGAGTACATGGAGTAAACTAGGCTTGGAGGGTCTTTTGTTATTCGTGTACTCTAACTTATTCTCTAGTGGATCGATTTACCACTTGAAGGGTAGTGAAGAGGTTTTTCGCCGAGGTCTTCGGTTTCCTCTTCAATAACACATCAGAGTGTTATCTTGTGTTTGCATTCTTCTTCTCTACTCTTTTAGCTTTCATTTTACTACTGTGTTGTGATGAATATAGCTTAGAGTAGTTTATTGTTTTGTTTGCTCACATTTACTCTATTCCGCACTTAACTTAAGTTATAATAAAATCAACCAAGCCGTAAGTTTTAATTTGGGGGTCTAAACAGCTGTTGTATTTTCACACATTTTTGAGCTTTCAAAGACTGTTCCTGGCTTCCCTGGTGAATTGCCCTTTAAACTTAAAACTGGGTATGCGCTATTAGTTTCTACAGTTAAGACTATATATCTTAATTTATTTTCTAAAGATTTTATAGAGAACAGGTTATCATCTTGGCTATCATCTTCATAGTTGTTCTTGTTAAGTGCCATTTCAGTCAGCCAAACTAGTTGCAATGGGAATTACATCGATTCGACAAATGCAAACTGCCCCGAGGCAGTTGTATCAATATCCCAGGTTGGATGGAGTATCACTTATGTTTATTATAACGTTATAGATTTGGTCGATTATATGGGCACCAAGAATGAGTGATCGTTAATCTGCATATTTAGTGCATAGAGCAAGTAAATGAAGCAGAAATGTTGGGACGTCCCAATTGTGAGTTCATATCACCAAAACCAAAAGAAGGTGCTCAAGGATTTCTTAATAAAACTCAAGAAATTTCATCCCACCATGGTCTAGGAATGGAGACTTTCGGTGCAAAGTAAAATTCTCTCTCACATTCTTGCACACTTTTTTTTTCTGTGGATAAAGCAACATTCTTGCACTTGTTATAACTTATAGATGCTCATTCATCCACTTGTTATAAATGTAGGACTGTACAATAGTGGAACTAATTTTCTAGGTGCGCAAGTTTCGAAAACATTTCAACCAACGTTCTTGAGCTAGACTCCATGGTCATTCACCTGGCCTTCCATACCTAACATTTAGTTCAAACTTCAAACAACTAACACCATAACTTTACCAATGGTAAGTTTGAAGCCTAGATATTGTACATAGCGTGTTTGAATACTATTTATTTTACTGAAAACTGAAAATTTATTGTTAAAATCATCGTAACAAAATATTTTTTATTGCTCAAATTTACTATTCATGTGCATTTTGCACTTGGCTGGTCCATGAACAGTGCCATTGACCAGCCAAAAAACGCAGCTCTAGAAAAACGTAAATGATGAACACTACCCAAACGCAGCTATAATATTTTGGAGGCTAAAAGCCTAATAACCAAACCATTTGCATTCACCTTGATAATGTCTTCGGAAGCAAGTTCAGTATGCTTGCATTTGCTGTTTCTACTGCTTGTATCTGGCACTGCAGTCTCACACTGGATTGTCAAGACTCTTCCTGGCTTCCCTGGTGAATAGCCCTTTAAACTTGAAACTGGGTATGCGCAATTAGTTTCTGCAGTTAAGACTAAATATCTCAATATCTTTTCTAAAGATTTTATAGAGAACAGGTTAATTGATTGGTGATGGTGTTGATGGGAATTTGTATATAGATACATTAGTGTTGGTGAAGTGGAATTCTTCTACTATTTCGTCGAGTCGGAAGGGAACCCGAGAGCTGATCCTCTCTTGCTCTACTTCAACGGAGGCCCTGGTTGTTCTGCGTTGAATGGATTTTTGTACCAGATTGGTATGACTTTCTTCTTCCTTTTCTATTTGCATCTAAATAACCCTACACTAATTTCATACTTTATTGTAGTGGCTACACTGACTAGTAAGTGAATTTTCAGTATAGATAAATAGCAAAGAGATGCATAGGTTAAGTTTGGCTTTTAAGTTTATTGACAGTGACCACACCGATGGCCAAAATGGCCAAATACCATTTTTTTCAAAACATTTTAGGAAAAAAACACTGTTTCGGAAATAATTGGTGATCTACCACCTTTTCCAGTACTCGAGCTCCCCATGCTCGAGTACCATGTTTTCTAATCCTACGTGGCCTCGCTGACATGGCATGCAGGAATATAAAAATTGCCATTTAGTAAACGAGTCTGGAAGACTCGAGTACTGTGATTTGGTACCCGAGCCCACAAAGCTCGGGTATATCAACCTGGGTTCTAATGTATCAGTCCATTAGTACTCGAGCTTCATGGGCTCGGGTACAGATTACACAGTACCCGAGCCCATGAAGCTCGAGTACTAGTTTTTAAAATTACACATTTAAAATTCCCCACTTACTCTAATCAGTCCTCTCACTCTAACTCTCCCAGTCTCATTCTAACTCAGTCCCCTCTCACTCTAACTCTCTACCACACGCTCTCAGTGTCCCTCTCACTCTAACTCAGTCCAAGCTTCACTCCATTTCTCGTTCAAGCTTCGCTCCGTTTCTCGTTCAAGCTTCACTCCGTTTCTGGTTCTCAGTCTCCATCTCTCTCATTTTCAGTTTCCCTCTCGCTGTCATCGTTTTCGGTCTCCATCTAGCTCTGATTTTCAGTCTCCCTCACGGTCTCTCCTCTCACTCTCGGCCGCATCTTCACAAGGTATGTCTCAAGTCTCAATATTTGTTTGAGCATTGGGTATTTGTGGGTATTTGTATGTGGGTATTTGTGGGTATACGTATATGGGTATTTGTGGGTATTTGTATGTGGGTATTTGTGGGTATACGTATGTGGGTATTTGTATGTGGGTATTTATGGGTATTTGTATGTGGGTATTTGTGGGTATACGTATACCCATAAATACCCACATACACAGTACATAACCATAACCAAATAAGTGGATTGTTAATAAAGTCCTTTTTGGCTTTTCCCTAAAATAAAATTTATTAAAGTAGAAACCTTATGGAAGTTGTAACCTATGAGGAAATAAAGAACCATATTTAAAGTCAAATATGAAATCAATGAAAAACCCATTGGACATTTGGACAACAACGGGCAGCTAGATTTATGAACTTAGAGTTTGCCTTGGCACATTGATGAGGGGACCAAGCTAACACTAGAGCATACCTCCACACAAATTTAGGTAGAGCAGCACAGTAAATAAGACAATTAAGTAAACCTTCTTCCCTTTTTTCGTGTGTGTATTAAAAATACTTAATATTTTCAACAACAACAAAAAGTCAAGTATTAAAAAGTTCAGACTTGTTCTTTTAATTTTATTTTGAATATAATATGAGCTTTAACTCATTACCAAATAGGACTACATGTTCAAGCTTAGTTAATTTTCTTGTCGATTAAGCTTAAGTTTATTAACAAGCTACTTAATTAACTTATTTTTTTCTTCTACTTTGTAAAACCATGTCTAAAATTTTTTTAGACTTTCACAAATTTATGAATTTTTACTATAAATGAATTGTTAATGATATTATAAAAAAATTATAAATAATAATTTGATATCATATAAATTTATTTACAAAATTGTTCAATACTGTTTCAAATCTATGTAAGTATACATTTACAAAAATAAATGTATAAATTGTTAATTCAAGTCTTATATTCGCAATTTTGTTTATGAACACATTATTATGTTTGAATTTAACTCATTTTATTGTTAAGCCTAAACTTAGACTTCAACTTGAATAGTTTGCTAAACAAATAAAAGCAATTTTTAACTCTAATTAGTTCATTTACAACCCAACCAAGGTAACCAAGCTAACACTAGAATGCACCTCCGCACCTCCACTTAAACTAAGATCCTAACCTTTAATAAGGTCATCACTTTCATCTTTATTGGTTTCTATTTTTTTAAATATCCAAACTTCTTTTGAATATCTGACTATTCCCCTAGTATTTAACTCCATTCCACACAATAATTCCAAGAAATAATCTCTAAACCCTAACACCTCATGGATCTCATAAAACCTCGAGAACTACTATACCAATGCTTGGAGGAATCAAATTGTAGGATCCAATGCATTATGAAACCTGATAGAATTCCAAACTTTTTTCTTTTGAAGGAGAATAGAAGCCCCAAACCGAGCACAACTAGCACTACACGTTATGATTGTCTGATGCTTGAGTGGTATGTCCCATTGCTACACCTACACATGCCCAGAAGACTAAGCCACGTGCTCGTCCACCAAGCACAGATTTTTAAATATCATTCTGGTCGTCTAACCAATAGATTGATAAAAGATTGACAGCCATTGTCAAGGGACATTGTTGTCAGATATTTGAAGTAAAACACATTACATAAAAATGTATCACAAAAGAATTTTAACAAAATAAACAAAGATGCCAGTGGTACTTTAAAAACTTAAGCAAAGTGTAGGCACCCTAGGTTCGCTATGTATCAACCTGGGTTCGCTATGTATGTGGGTATTTGTGGGTTCGCTATGTATGTGGGTATATGAGACATCAAAAGATTCAACACAAAATAAATTAAAAAATTTTGAAGATGCATCATCACTAAACAAGAAAAACCCTCCACAATACAACCAGCCACCATGGATTGACCAAGGGATGAGGCCATAAAATGTATCTCCTTTCTTTGTGTGTGTGTATATATATATGTGTATATGTATTAAACTGATAGCTTATGGGTATTTGATGAATATGCTAATGGGCCAATCACCTTTAATTTATGCCAGATATGGACCCACATCGAGCGGGACCCTCTATAGGGACTGTCTTGACGAGGCAACCTTTGCATCGTTCAAGTTTGCTTTGGGATGCTCCTTTGGCAGGCGAGGTATGCACTAGTGTCGAAAATTGTAGTCTATATATGTAGTAGAAATATTTTGGGCATTTATATTTGAAGTGTAATTATTACGTGTAATTAATAATACTAAGCTGCTCTGTTTGCAGGAAGTGCCAGGTGTACTGACTTGTCGTCATCGAGATAAAGGTCTGTTTGAAGGTGAGTTAGATCCACGGATTGCCACTTATATCACAGATGCGGGGTTAGATGGGCTACTTCGAGTCCCACATATGGATCTTGACCATGCATTAATCACGGCCTTAGTGGAGAGATGGCGGCCAGAGACGCACTCATTCCACTTGCCTCATGGTGAGATGACTATCACGTTACAAGACATAGAGGTCATAATGGGGGTACCTGTACATGGCTTGCCGGTGGTGGGATTTACTCATATGGACGATTGGCGTGACTTGTGCACCGAATTGCTAGGTACCATCCGTCCACCCGAAAGACTAGTCGGTACAAAAAAGAACACTGCAGTGTTGGAAGGGCCGAGGATAAAAGCCAAATGGCTCGAGGAGCAGTTTAGCGACCCTCTCCCTGCTGACGCCACTGAGGAGCGTGTCCAGCAGTATGCTCGGTTTTACATACTCCAAATGTTAGGTAGTATGTTGTTTATGGACAAGTCTGGCGAACGGCTCTCAATCATGTATCTACAATTTTTCGTTCCAATCAACAACGGAAAGAATTATAGTTGGGGTAGTGCAGCACTAAGTTGGCTATATAGACACCTCTATAATGCATCAGAGAAGACAGCGAAGCAAATTGGCGGTGCACTGCTGTTAGTGCAGTTGTGGGCGTGGGCGAGGTTTCCACACATATGTCCTGTGATGAGGCATCCACAGCAGGCACTGCCCCCAGGTCCACTTGCTATCAGGTATGTAGGATCTTCGATAGTTATCGTTTTACATTTACGCATTAACTTTTTTCGCATGAGAATGATGTAAGTAAGTAACTAATATGCAATTAATATGTGTGTGTTGTTTCGTAGATGGAAAGGGGCTAAGATAACAACTGACCATCCAATGCACGTCCTACGCGCCTATCGTGTGTCACTTGCTTCGCTAAGGCCAAATCAGGTATCGTGCTTTACCTTACACCATTTTAATGACTATGGCATGTATTGTTCACATTCGTTACACATTTTTTTTAATTATATTGTTAATATGGTTGTTTGCATATGTTGGATCATTGTAGATTGTCTGGGAGCCATATAGAGATTACTTGGATTCCCTGCCTGCATATTGTACCGCAGGCCAACACATATGGAGGTCCATCGTGCCGCTCATACATTTTTGGGTGGTTGAAGGCCATCACCCCGAACGTGTTCTTCGACAGTTTGGGATGAAGCAAGGCGTACCGGATAATGTCGATACTTCAATTGAGCTTCACAAGATAACACTTCAGGGCAAGCACGAAAAAAACTAGGTTGAAGAACATGCCACTCATATTGCTAGATGGGCTGCGCATGCCACAATTGCCGAAGCACCACCCTTTCATGGGGTAATGAGCTACAATGACGAGTATATGGTGTGGTATCGTCCCATCACTGTTCGGCATATTACAAAAGAGACCTCGTACTGGGACACTTTGGTAAGTTTACTAAGACCGTTCTGTTATAAACGTACCTCGCTTTATATAGTTTAGTTCCAAGTCCTAACACTACTGTTGTATACTTGTGACAGGTTGAATCACAGTTGAGAATTATGGCGAAATTCGAACCAGGGTCTGAGATCTACACTGACTGTATGAATGCGTTGCAATCTATTGAAGAGATCGGTCGGTTGACCTTGGATGATGCACGCACTGTGGGCAACACAACTGAACCGGCTGTAGGGAGTGGTCGGCAAGCCCGTGGACGTCAAAGGCATGGAGGTCGTCAATCTAGTCAGCGTCCCACAACTGGTCGTCGGCGCACATCTAGTGGGCGTCACACACCCGTGCATGACCACACCATGGAGGAGGCAAGTCAGACATCAGATGAAATGTGTTTGGACACTGGTTATGACATGGAGTCCATGGCACAAGTGGATGATGCGGGTCCATCCCATACGTTTGTCCATGATGATACCTACCCACCCACATCCTCTCCCCCACCGACCACCAGCACTACCCCCTCAGATGTATGTGGTAGACATGAGATGAGATTCATGCCCACCCCCGGTCTACCCACCCCTGGTGCCATCCAAACACAGATAACGACCCCCCCACCTAAGACTTCACACAGTGAGGATCGGGGGCTTCCCACCCTTGGTGCCATCCAGACAGAGATACCCACCCCCTTACCAGAGGCTTCACACATTGAGGATCGGCCGCGAAGGCCACAACAGACACGGACACATCCTCCTGACTGTGGGACTGGACATAGTACTTGCTTTCTTATACCGATTACATATGCATCTCTTTATGGTTAAATGCCCCTATTTATTAGTATTTGCTGGTGTTCTTTTCAGGCAAGGTGAGACCAGTCAAGGAACCAGTGAGGAGAAGAAAACGGGGATGATTTTCTAAGGTCAATTCTTGAAAGGCTTTTGAGTAGGTTAGGACGGCACTTGTCAAAACGGAAGGGCATATTTATTGGTTTACTTGCCTTTAATTGAGGTTGTATGTCTAATAGCTGTGTTTGGTTTTACATTGGGGATATTACATTTTATGAGAACTGAATGTGTGCCCTTCATTCTAGAATTGGGACACTGTTTCTTTACTAGTGATTAGCAGAAGACATTTGAGGGCTATACTTATAAGGGATGATAAGGGTTTGGCTATTTTCCTTAGGGTCATTGTCAAACATTAAGTACTTTTAGACAATTTGAAGGCATTTCCCACTTGTTTGGCTGACTATTTGATCTAATTAGACTGATGTAGCATGTGAGATTTTTTGTATGGTTGATTTGGAGCTCCTCCAATTTCGGGTTCTTTTCCAACTTCTATCACATGTTTAGGCTCAGAGATAGGTCAGATGGGACTTAAATCATAGGCTTAATTCATTTAAATTTTTCTACAAGTTGGATGTTCGTTGGATGACAATGTCACTTATAACATGCATTTGGTGTTCTTGTATGTATTGTTCTTCCGTTCAGAATTGCACCAAGGCATCCTGCCACTTAATTTAACTTTTTCTCAATCTGCTGCCAACTCCTTTAGGCTCTCTCTGGACTTGATGAAGCAATCTCTAAGGTAGCGAAAATTACGCGTAACTCAGCCCTAGATGCAGCTTTGAATGCTCAGTTCTTGGTCCAGATTGGAATCTTTACTGCAGTGCCAATGATAATGGGTTTCATACTTGAAATGGGATTGTTGAAGGTCAGTATATATTGTCTCCTGCATTTTCCTATGGTGTGGACATTATTAGGCTCTACCAAGCTATATATTTAGATAAGCCCATCTTGTCATTTTATACTTTCTGTCTGACCTAATAATGTTCTTGTCTTCTTCTTTTCTTTATCTTGTTCTTTTTCCTCAATAATTTTATTGCCTTGTGCTTAAGTTTTTGTATTGTTAATCATTTAGTGTTAACTAAATATTTGCAGGCTGTTTTCAGTTTTATTACAATGCAACTTCAGCTGTGTTCTGTCTTCTTCACATTTTCATTAGGAACAATAACTCATTATTTTGGACGAACCATCCTCCATGGAGGTGCAAAATTATGTAAATACATTTTCTGATTTTTCTTTCAAAAGTTATTGTTTATATATATATATATATATATATATATATATTTGGAATGGAAAGATTTATTTGCATTTTTTATATTTCACTGACAGTACCGAGATTTTATTTGCATTTTTTATATAGATTTATTGAAATTTACGCTTGATTTGGACAATTTTCAAAGATGTAGTCAATTTATGTTAGGGAGAAACAAAGCCTTACAAATGTTATGCACTTATTTCTTACAAATTTCACAATCATATTGCCCATGCTGCCATGTTTTAGGCTGTTCATTCCACAGAAGCTTAAATTTTATCTTCCTTCATTTCTTTCATAACTTGCAGCGAATCCCACCAAAGTTTCTGAAGCATTTACCAATAGAGTTGCCTGATCAAGCAATTCTCAAGGGTCCCTCTGCTGAAAAGTGGCATGTTAAACTATGCAAGACTGTAGATGGCATATATTTGAAAGATGGTTGGCAACAGTTCTTTCGAGATCACTCCTTGGGAGATAATGAGTGGTTGCTTTTCAGATATAATGGAGATTTGTGTTTCAATGTGCACATTTTAGAAAAAATGGATGTGAAAGAGTTGATGCTTCATCTACCAAGGCAAATCATGAAACTGCCTCCTCCAATGGTAAAAGGCCACGAGGTAGACCAAGAAAAACCCCTCTTGCTTTAGTTCCCCTTCATGAGTCTAGGCCTTGCAAAGTCATTCTAGGTATGCATTCACAAATATTGCTTTGATATAAACACAAAGGCATATACAGTTACACACCTATTGATACCAAATCTCAAAAAATATTAAATTAAGATGTTAATACACAAGAATAAACCTGGAATAAACCTACAAATTCCTTGGACTGGACAATACTTACTGGTGTGCATTAATATGTAATAACTGAGAGACTTTTATGCCTTAGGATTCTTTATTATTTTAAGTTTCTTCATTGGATTTTTGTGTATGTACGCATTATTTTTTCTGTGACCAATAGTAGGCATGGCCCAACATGCTAGAAACTGTGATTATAAATATTTGCCTTGCAGGATGAATTCATTAAATTCTCAGAATAAGAGTGTGCATTTTGATTTATTTTATTTTATTTTTGATGAGGAATGTGATTGCTGATGATAGAAAATGATATTGGACTGTCAAAAAGTGATTCTTTTACAATGTTTACTATAATGATTCATAATATTTGCATAAAATCTTATTCATTAATGTTTACGCCAACTAATTTATTACTTGCAATTCTGAAATTCTTTCATCCTTTGATAGTTGTGGCATATATCTTTTTTATTTTTTTAATATAATCTTAGTACTATTGATATAATCATAAAATTGATATTTGTTTATTATCTTTTTTTCCACGCCAAGAAGGAAGATATATTATATGAGTACTTTGTGTTGACAATACTTCTAAATTATTTGCAGAAAGGAATTGATGAAAATTGGGCCGCTGCCTTGGAACATAACCCTGAAGCATTTGCAAGGGTGGTATGTATTATCTTCAACCTCTGCTATCACTATTACACACACACACACACACATATATGTATATATCTTCAACTTAAATCAAAACGCTCCTTGTTCATGCATTTGATGGTCTTCTATGTACATGATTGAATCTTCTTGGTCTACTTGTGTACATATCCATGTTATGTTGTGGGTAATTATGTTGTATTATGCCTTTTTGTAACTAATGTATACTTGAGTTATTATGGCTTATTGTTTCATGGAATTTTCTTTAAATAGGAGAGATGATGCTTGGTTTGCAGCTCTTGGAAGATCTTGTATCCATATGACATGGAGTGACCGGGGTGCTACATCTCTTGAGGTATGCTCCATGTGCAGTTGTTTATATCCATATTTTTTTGTTCCTTTGCTTTTATTGGAACCCTTCTTCTCTCTTTCTGTCCTTTTGATTTATGTCATTAACATGACCAACGGGCTATCAAAACTCACTATTCTTCAATCACTGGTTTTATAGAGTGTACTCTTTGCACAGAGACAGTTTGTTGAGAATGATCTATGATTTATAAGGTCATAAATCTTATACTACTTACATAAAAGAAATCTATGGTCTCTTGGAACTGGGTATTACTAGATTCCTGTTGAAGTCTGAATAAAGCAGGCTGATTACTCAACATGATCTCTTCTCTCTCATTCTCAGGCAGTGTCCAACTAAACTTAGACATTAAGTAGAAGTTATGGAATTGGTGAAACTCATCATAAAATCTTATTGTCACCTATTCTCTTCTTACTTTTGTCATTTCACTGAGCCAAGTTTTTTTATGGGGTTCATTTGGGTGATAAACAAAACCTGGGAAAGAGATTTGCATGAAGAATCACTGTGCTTAGCTATCATACTAATTATTCACGAGAATTTCTCTTGAAGTATGCTGAGGAACATTTGATAAAATGATCTGGCATCCAAACTCTTGTTGTAGGGCCTAGACTTACAAGTTGTAGAGGATGTTGCTTTAGCTGAATTTGTTTTGGTGCATGGCACTGAAGCCATGGGGACTCCTTCTGGTACTGCAATTCCCATGAAACTTGAGGACCTTGATAAAACATTGGAGCATTGTGCTGCTAAAAGAATTCCAATGGTGGTGGCTAATCCCGATTTTGTGACTGTTGAGGCGAGAGCTTTGCGTGTAATGCCTGGTAAAAATGTTTAATTTTGTCTTTTAATTCTTTTGGGTACAGTATCTACAATTTAATAATTAAATACATTACAGCCACAATAACAGCCAAAACTTAGTCCCAAATTTTATAGGGTTGATTATGGACCCTGGACAGTTTAGTCAGGGTTGGCCTCATGTATTATAGTCACAATCTTATGTAATTAGTCGAGTAGGCAGAGTAGGTCTTAGATTTAAATCTTACAAATAGAAAAGGGGAAAGTTCTACATCTTAGGTCCAACTGATGCTCTCTTATTTTATTGCAGTTGATGCCTCATTCAATGGCTATAACCTCTCTTCTTTTCCTTGGTTAACTGGTATTTGAATGAGGTTTAGTTAAGCTTTTTATTGCCTACATTGAGCTCCCTTGCTCCTAAATTTTGGTGATTTTGGTGTTGGCTTACTGCACCTCACATCTATGTTCAACTTTTTCTTTTTCTTTCAAATGCTACTCAAATTGTCAAGTTAAGTTCTTAAGTGATATTAGCTTCCTTTTTTTAAAAAATTATTTGTGAAAGATTTGAAATTGGGTGCATTATTGTGATGGATTGAATCAGCTAGGGTTTGGATGTGTCCAGCTGCATTGGAGAAGCTGGAAGATGCTAAGCCTTCAGAAGCAGTATCGGCCAAGAATTCACAAACAGGTGGAGTGTTAGCCCACATGTTTCCTGCAAATTGCTGAAGCAACAGAGTTTTAGAGGGGTTATGGAAAAACAACAGAGTTTTAGAGGGGTTATGGGAACACAGCAGAGTTTTAGAGGGGTTTTGGAGAAACAGAAGAGTTTTAGAGGATTTATGGAGAAGCAGATTCGCTTTCGGATAGTACAATTAAGCAGCTGAGTTTCATGGGTGGTGAGAGGAAGAGAGGCAAGGATTCTCCAGGGAAAAGAGGTGACTTGCCCTTTCATTTGGCTGCTACAGCAGGGAACTTGAGTAGAGTTAGAGAGTTTCTTCAGAATTGTGATCGTCATGAGGCAAAGGAATTGTTGGCAAAGCAGAACCAGGAGGGGGAGACAGCCCTTTATGCTGCTGCAGACAATGGATATGCTTCGGTTGTGGGGGAGATGTTGAACTATTTGGACTTGCAAACTGCATCTATCAGTGCTAGGAACGGCTTTGATCCATTACATGTTGCAGCAAAGCAGGGTCATCTTGGTAAGAATATAATCTGATTGCCTGTCTGGTTATAACATAATCCTCATTATTGTTATTTTTTATGCACAATTTTATACGTAATCTGTTGTGGGTTCGAGTCTGGGAATTAGCCTCTTCCAAACCTGCGGAAGTAGGAGCTTTGTGCTCTAGATATTACCTTTTAATGTTATAAGTAATTTGTTGATTACAACTCTCTTGATTTAGATAAAAATCTTGATGTTTCATAATAGCTTAACCATTTAGGCGAACCAGTAGGTATTACCCATGTAGAACTGACATGGTTATCAAATTTTACAAGCATGTGTCTACAAAATTGGCTTTTTAAAGTTTCTTCACACCAATTTGCCTTTAGCATATTTGCAGGTTGCTAGAAAAAGTTTCTTCATGAAGCAGAAAGATTTTGGTTTGCTTTTGTTCTGTTTTCTATTAAAAGGCTAAATGAGAAGAATGGGGATAGTGAGCAGCAAGGGTCTGATGATAATGGATATACGTTATGCCAGATATTGAGAGCAACGAAGCTGAAGTATGTTTCTGATCATTCAAATGTCCTTTATTTTGTGATCGATTGCTTTTTTGTGCTTCGGGGTCATCCTCATATTGTTGTTTTTCATAGCATTGTGGACTTCTTCAAGGAGCTGCCTCAGTTTGTTGTCAAGGCTGGTCCAACTTTGAGTAATGTATATGGTGCAGATTGGGAGAATAGACTTGAGGTATTGGGGTGACAGCAATTTATGCCTATAATTAAAAAAAATATATTGTTTAAATATGTGTCTGTTTATTTGGGCTTTTATTCATGGTTTTGTTTTCATTTTTCTCCAATCAGGCAAAAGAGATGCAGGCTAAGTTTGTGCACTTCAGTCTACTAAGCCAGTGCGTATCTTTTCTTTTTTCATCTTTTATTTGAAGTAATGACATTAGTATCTGCTGCATAATCAATTGACTTTTTGTTTAAGATTTTGCCTTCTCCATTGAGTACACCACATGTTTCTGTTTTAATCCCTTTGTTTTTGCTTGCGTTGGTTTTACTGATTTATATTGTATGCAAGAAGAATGAGACCAGGATGCAATTTAATACAGCTACTTCCAGAAGCTCTTATGTTAGTGGAGATCATGCAAATCTCTTTACTTTTATGTGTATTTTAGTAGTCATGATGTGTGTGCTGAAGTATTCAGTGTCCATATTGAAATTAATGCTTTTGGTGGAAGTGGTAGTGTGCATTGGTATCAGAGATTTTAACATAATTTTCTTCTCTAGATCCTACATTCCTTTTCTTGTCACTTTTCACCTTTATTTGGGTGGATTTAATTTATTTCTACAGTATGTAGTCTTACTTGTCAAGTTTTTCCATTATATCTGTTTATCAATTATTTCTTTTATGGAACTTGGATGCTACTGGGTGGGAGTTTCTTCCAAAAGCTGGAAAGTCCCTTTGAAACCAACTGTGCCAAACTTTGCACACCCCTACTTCTGATGAAAGTTATTGATTCTAAATTTATTGGTTATCAGATTGCATCATAAATTGCAAGTTTTTTTTTTGTCATTCTGCAAAATAGTTCTAAAGTAGGCTTCATAGTAATGATCAGGTCTTCATTATCTGAACCCCTGCAAGTTTTCTGGAGCTATATACGTGGGGAATGTATTGCGAATATTGTTTAAAAGGCTATTGACCACATGGTGCCTTACGCTCAGCAGTCCTACAAAGTCAGTGATGTTTTTTCTTTCAAATGGATCAATAAGAAGTGGAAAGAAGGCTTTTCAGTCACCTCCATGACCACTGCAGGTAGCGAATGGGGTATTGTCATGTCCCGAAATGCTGGTTATTCTAATCAGGTAGTTCAATTTCTTATTGCAATGTTCTTTTCAAGATGAAATACTGGAAAAAGCACTTATGCCTTGTACTGTATTTTTTCTTAGGTCGTTGAACTTGATTTCCTCTATCCAAGTGAAGGGATTCATAGAAGATGGGAGGGTGGATATAGGATCACCTCCACTGCTGCTACAGTAGATCAAGCTGCATTTATACTTAGTATATAATTATTTATGTAGATGGATGCATTTTGTAATCCAAATAGGGTAAAATTTAGGTATATTTCTGGAGCTGGAGCTGCTGTATAGATACCAAATCTTGTTAATCCGTATATAGAACTCTAACGTATATAATTGCACAAATCTATTATTCTAGTTTACTAATTGAAGTTTGTACTTGTCTCTCTCTAACAGCTAGTAAATCATGTTTATTTGTCACCTGATGGGCAATGGGTGGCAAGTGCCTCATTTGATAAGTCTGTCAAGTTATGGAATGGTGCTACTGGGAAATTTGTTGCTGCTTTTCGGGGCCATGTTGGGCCTGTTTATCAGATCCTTATCAGATCAGGTTTGTACTGTTTCTGTGATTATAATCATCCACTTGTCTTGGAGCTAATATTTATGTTGCATGTTGCCCAACAGCTGGTCTGCAGACAGTAGGCTTCTTTTGAGCGGCAGCAAGGACTCCACACTGAAGGTAACTTAGAAAAAGTATTACCTTTTATTCTTATTAATAGTTTCAAAAATGGTTGAGAGCCTTTGTTTTCACATATTGCTGTAAACTCAATTCAGATTTTAGGCATTTTCAAACAAGAATAGACTAGAAAATATATAATTGTCAAAAAAAGAAGGCATAAAATGTGTATAATGCCATCTCTTCACAATTAAAAGATCTTATGCACAAAATGGAAAAGACTCATAACAAATGCTATCTGCCATTCTAATTAATTTCACTACATTGCTTCTGATGGAGAGTTTCTAATTATGAAAGTTTTCTTCTATCCATATAAATAAATAAGTACCCTCCCCATGCTCTAATCGTACTTACAAAATTCTTGGCTTTGATGTTGTCTCTTTGCCATGTGCAAGGTGGTGAGTTGAGCAATGATGGAACTGATATCTATTATGCATTAATAAATTTTCAAATTTTGACCACAAATTAATATTGTTTAGACCCTTTAAATTAAAGCATCCACATCTAGATGTCTTTCTATAGTTGTTACATGCTGGACCTTGATTGATTTGATGGTCATGTGTTTGCTGAGGATAGGCATATCCAATGACCTTCTGTTGAAATTTGTTAAATTCATCTAGGTTTGGGATATCCGGACACAGACGTTGAAACAAGACCTTCCAGGCCATGAGGATGAGGTATGTTCTGCATCCAAATAAAGGTCTTTTAATTTTTTGTTTTGTTTTCATAATTGATTTTGGATTTTACTATATCATTTGGAAAGGTCTATGCTGTTGATTGGAGTCCGGATGGTGCGACGGTGGCGTCGGGTGGCAAAGATAGAGTATTGAAGTTGTGGATGGGTTAGATAAATTAGGGGCGAATACATGATTGAAATGTCAAAAAACATGGTCATTCTGCAGCTTCTACCATCTGGAACTATTGAGTCTAATGTCAAGATGCAAGTATATGTTGAGTGATATGCACTGGGATCAAGAAATGAAGAACCAGGATTAAGGTTTAGGAAGAAGATGTTCAACTTCTAGGTTGACATATTCCCTTCCCCCCTTCTCTTTTCTGTTTTCGAGTTGTAGATACACTGCAAAAATGTTGTGTTGTAAAGCATCACTTTCCTCTTCTGAATATAGCAATTACTCTTTTAGTAGGAAAGCATTGCACCATGTTGCGCCGAAGTGTTACAGATATGATTAATTCTATAAAATTCATTGCTATTATCAGTAATCTCATTAATCATATCAACTTCCTATCTATTATTTTGTTGAAACCAAACTTACTTCAGTTAGTGTTTAAATCCAAAGATTTCATGTTTACCATTTTGAATAAGATGTCATCATTAATTTTACTCTCTCTCTCTCTCTGCTATTATTTAAAATATTTTATTGCAAAAAAATTTTAGATTATTTTCTCTTTGAATTCATGGTTTAACATGAAAGTATGACCATGGTAGTCCGGATTTTTTTCAGGCTAAGGATTGTTTGTCTGCTTAGGATGGCTTAGCATCACCACCAAGCTATAGAGAAATTCAACTCATTATTAATATTTCATTCTAAAATTCAACATCGCAGAAGTTTAATGGATCCATGCTTGAAACCTTCCAGCCCATTCAAGATATTGGCTAGGATCATAGGAATGGGATTTGCATGACAGATATTTTGAACATGTACCAATGCCATGCCTACAGTCTACCTCATACAGATTTCCTACAAAAGTAGCCTACCAAGGTAAACAGAGGGCATGAAGGTAATGTCAAGATGCAGGGTTTAGGGCTTTTAGGAACACATAAACTAAGAAAGCTCTAATTATGTCATTAATACAATCCCATAAAAAAATCCCCAATCAAAATAAAAATCAAACTTGTTCAAAACTCAAATAAAGCACAAAATCTAGTTAATATCTGGCGTCTGCACCAGTGTACAAACCAATTTTCACTTAACATACTTGGTAAACCAATTTAACATGTCCAAATGAGACTCTTCAGCACTTTTTACAGCTGACTCATCATTTTTGTTTGTACTTTACTGTCCACCATGAGCCACACCAGGGAATATTTTCACATAGCTGTCGAACTGAAAGATAAAAATAGTATGAGGGTTAAAAAAAAATGCAACTGAATTATCAATAAGTAGAAACTGCAAATCACTTCATTTTTGTTATGGGAAGAAGAAGTAGTATCTTTCACAAAAATAACTAGAAATTTTACTGAAATTGCTCTAATGCTGGAAGAGATTATGCTCTCTCATCTTGAAAGACATGACTAAGAGCATTTTACTCAGGCTTCATTTAATTATAGAGTACTCGAGTCCTACAGACTCGAGTACAATTAATTTTATTTATTTGTTAAATTATTAATTGTAGCTGATATGGACAAACCATACTCGAGTTTGATGTACTCGGGTACTGTCCAAGTACTCGTGTACATCAAGCTCGAGTACTACTTTGGAAATGGCATCTTATTTGTGCCATACTCGAGCTTATTGGACTCGGGTACTTTAACACAGTACTCGAGTCCTCTAGGCTCGAGTACTAGGTGGCACACTTATTGCACACTTATTGCACACCTACTTACTGGTGCCAACGGTCGTGGTAAATGCATAATCAATGGTACTCGAGTTCTGTTCACTCGAGTACCTTTTCAGAAAACACCTCCCTCCAGCTTTAACCATTTTTAGTATTTCTGCCTTTACCACTTGAAGTTCTCATGCGAGTCAGAAACTGGAAGCAGAAAGTTACTGTTGGGTCACCATCTAGTCAACAGTTTCAGTCTCCATCCACCGACGTGCACTCCGTATACCTTTTATCTACCGTGTTGTGACTAGTAGGTAAAGGTTCCTACTCTTATTTCATGGTCTTTGATCTGTTGTGTTTGCATTATGAGATTTTTATGCATGAGTTAAATGCCTTCAATGCTTGGTGTTTAGATTGTGTTCATATTTCTTGTTTTTATGCATGAGTTAAATGGCTTCAAAGTTACGTTTTTTGCATGTGTTCATATGAGAGTTTTCTGCATGACTCCCATGTTCTCAGTTTCAAACTATTTCACCATGAAATAATAAATAAAAAATATATAGAAAAATGTCATTAATGCATTTTGTTGTAGAGAATTAGGAAATTATATACAAAATGAACTAGTTGTTACAGAGATACCCACTATCTGTTGATGGTTTTTGCATATATTTAACTATTAATTGAATAATATGTATTTCAAAGAATTTTAGGTATAATTAAATATTATGTGCAATATATTATATACTTAAATTAAATTCAAATACATAGTTATATTTGTATCCCATAGTTTTTCAATATTAACTATGTACAAGCAGTGGTGGAACCAAGATTTTAGTTTAGGGGGGGCAAGATCAAAAACACAATAATAAAAAAATAACGTAACATTATTAATTGATATTAATAATAAAATTATAAACAAACAATACTTGTCATACAAGGCCTATTAAAATTAAACAATTGTAAAACATTTAATTCATAGTTATTGATGATCAATCATCAAAGTAAAAGATTAATCTATGTACATAAGGCTTAGAGATCTAATTTGATTCCTCAAAATAAATTGAGAAAATAAATTTCAACTTTTCTCTATTCTAGCCATTATTTAAAATTTTGTATTTACGGTAGAAACTCAAATTTTGAAACTATGAAAATGAAAGAGATGGAGGAGGAGATAGGTGATGGAGTTGTAAATGCTGTAGTACCATAGAAGATATTATTAGGTGTAATTAGAGGTCCATGGGCAGAACTTCAAACCAGAAAAGAAGGAAATTTAGATAAGTGAAAAAAGAAAATGATAAAAATAGTAAATATTGGTCAAAAGTGTAAAGAGCTTTTACAAGTTTAGTTTGGTGGCGTTTATTTTGTGTCAGATTGTTTAAGGTGGAAGGAGTTGTTATTGTAACACCACAAAATTCAACAATATTTTTACAAAAAATTGAGGTGTTAGTACATCATTGGTTAGAATAAAATAAAATAAATTATTATGAGATTCATGTCAACTAAAAATATGAGTAGTGTGAAAATATTGTGAAAATTTGTTGTGTCTCTAAACTTTCTCAATTGAAAATTTTGTTAATTTATTATTTATTACATGTCATGTACAGTTTGTTTCAAGAAACTGTTCCTTTGTTTTTCTATTCTATGTCAGGAGCAAACTCACTTTACATAAGCATATATATATAATAGACTTTTTAGGACGAGAACATATTCTATTTTGCTACAGTCATATTGCAGTACCATTGTTGGGTTGTTGGACATGAACATGAGGTCAGTTGGTGTAGTAGTCCATGGTCTTAGTTATATGGTAATAATAAGTCATAACACAATGTTGTTTGAACTTGACTTTTTTTTTTTTTTTTTTCAAATGTAAATATGATTGTATTTGAATTTTTCGTTTGATTATGATTCTTAATTATGTTGATACCTATATAAAATTTTTTTATACGTGATTTGATTTTAAAAATCATTATTTGACAATAAGAGATTTTATAATTTTTGTTTGGAGAGAAATTTTATAAATTGAGTTAAGTAGAACCCACTTGCATGGGATATACTATCAATTGTTTTTATAAATTCAATTATTCAATTATTTATATGTCTATGATTGAGTGTGAATATAAATTATTTTTATCATAAAGAAAATTTATGTAAGTGGTTATAGATTATGACAACTTATATATTGTTAATAACAGGTCGGTGATGAATTTTCACTTTTTCTATGTGTATTACGATGGAGAGATGTATTATCATGAGTTGCATGGGTTGTCATACCAAGGCTCAAACCAAA
Organism: Castanopsis chinensis; assembly: GCA_032878915.1. NCBI lineage: Eukaryota > Viridiplantae > Streptophyta > Magnoliopsida > Fagales > Fagaceae > Castanopsis > Castanopsis chinensis. Next base: position 23,758,108 of record JAVQMG010000122.1, read on the forward strand.
AGCAAAAATGTGTTAGGGTGAAGCGTGAGATAGGCCTTATGAAATTGCAACGAAGAATATTGAAGGTGATGGGGTTAGACCACTCTAGGCATAACATTTCCATTGTGTATCGAGCACCTCAACGGGTTCTAGACAGCCATGTTTCCTACAATTCACTACAATTATCGAGTGGCGCCCAAGTGAAGATGATGTGGAAAATTGTTGAACAAATGGTGGTGAAAGGATTCGTTGCTTCGGAATTTTATGTTACGGTTGAGCCCACTATAGTAGAGGCTGGAGAGGGTTCACAACATGCTGTTTTGGATGGAACTGTAGAAGAGCACATTGATTCAATACCATTACAGTCTTATCAAGTGTGTGAGGAAAACACAAGAGATGGGTATGATAATGAACAGTGGCAGACATGGACCCATGCTTCACACATTGAGGAGGAGCAACAGGCACATGAAGTGCATGAAGGAGAGCATTTATCTGATGATGAGTTGCATGGGGGCACATCAAAAAATGAAGATGATCACGGACTTGGTGATGATGCAACCCATATTGATGTTACTAGAGATGACTTCGAGGAGCTCCTAGATACCATGGGTGAACATGAGGATGTTGATCATATTGAAGATGTGGTTGTAGAAGAGAATAGAGACACATGCCCTGGTCCCGATCCTACGCCGGAATGGTTCACCAAAAACACTTGGGATAATATGTTTGATCCATCACCAGTTATGCAAGCAGAAGTATCAAGTTGGACTCCTGGGGAGCAGCCAATGAAAGGAATGGTATTCGCAACTAAATTGGCGGTGCGACATGCGTTGACTTGGTACGCACTGCGACAAAATTTTAGCTTCAAAACTGAGCATTCAGACTCAGAAAGGCTTATGGTGAGTTGTGAGGATGATTCCTGTCCATGGTCAGTCCGTGCAATCTGTTGCAAGGGAGACAATGTCTGGAAGATCGCAAAATGTAAGGGCCCCCACACGTGCGACAAAATACAGAATGCTCATGATGGTCAGATGATTGATTCGGCGTTCCTAGCATACGTACTTGAGCGCTATATACGAGAAGACCCTGCGTATAAGATAAAGAACTTACGCCACGTTGCTTTGGCAGACTTAAAACACGAAGTATCTCACTACAAGGTATTCTTTAACTTGCATTCTTTTTTCAATACAATGTACAGACATCAGTCTTCAGTGAAGTATAAGCATGATATTTTTTTTCCCAAAACCCATGAATACCTTATGTTATGAAAAATGAAATTGAAAAAGAAAAGAAACAAAAGAAATAAAGAGAAACGAATATTTTCTTCATCTTATTTAACTTGTATTCATTTCTAACATAATCATTATGGTTCACATACAAGGTTTGGGATGCCAAACAAAAGGCCGTTGCAGCTATATACGGGGATTTTAAGGAGTCTTATGCAGAGTTACCACGTTTTTTGGCAGGACTTAAGGATGCAAGTCCGGGTACAAAGTATAAGTTAGTAGTGGATGATAATTATGAACGGGGAACCTGTACATTCAAGGCCGTCTTTTGGGCATTTCGTCCATGTATTATTGGGTTCAAGAACTGTAGGCCTGTGATTAGCATTGATGCAACCCACCTCTATGGAAAATATAGAGGGAAATTGATGATTGCAATGGCGACAGATGCTAATAATAAGATCTATCCACTAGCCTTCGCCGTTGTCGAGAGCGAGAGCACGGAGACTTGGGGTTGGTTCTTGGCTTGTATAAGAAGGTATGTTACTAATCGGAGACATCTGTGTGTCATATCTGACAGACACCCTGGGATACAAGCTATCTTCAGAGACACTAATCGAGACTTTTTGCAGCCTCCCATGACAGAACATCGTTACTGCCTTCGTCATCTATGCAGTAACGTCAACACTAGATGGAAAAATGAAACTTTAAAGAATCTAGTCTGGAGGGCAGCAAGTGCTACCCAAGAGCGAAAGTTCAATGCAACCTTCAATTTAATTGAGAATGTGAACCAGGATGCGCACAAATATCTGAAGGATGTGCCGAAAGAGAAATGGGCTCTAACTTTCGACAAGGGTTACCGATATGGGGCGATGACTACAAACGTCTCCGAGTGCTTCAATGGTGTTCTAAAGGGTGCTCGTAGCCTACCCATTACAGCAATGGTGAAATACACATGGTTCAAACTGAATGTTTATTTCAATGATCGTCGCAATAAGAGCATAGAGCAGGTGAATTCAAGAAAAAAATGGTGTAAATATGCCTTGGATATATTCATGAGAAATAAGGCGAAGGCAGAGCATCATAGGGTGACGAGATTGAGCGCACAACAACAATCATATCAAGTAAATAGACCGCATAATCTAGGAAGTGCTGGACATGGGGATCACACACATGGAGTTAATCTGTTGCAAAGAACTTGCACATGTCAGAAATGGAAATTGTACAAGATACCATGTTCACATGTCATTGCAGTTTGTATTAGGTATCAACATGATGCAGAGCAGTACATTGACCTATGCTATAGCGTGGACGCACTGTTTCGGAGCTATGCTCCCGTTTTCCCTGCTTTGAAAGATAGATTATCATGGCCGGATCCTAAAGAAACTCGAAGGGTCCTCCCTAACCCCCAATTGATCCGGGAGAAAGGTCGTCCTGTCTCAACACGAATCAGGAATGAGATGGACGAGGCCGGGAATCGGCCTAGAACCACACCATGGAAGGAAGGAGGGAGGAAGGTGCAATGCGGGTTGTGTGACCAAGAGGGGCATAACCGAAGAACATGCCCTAAGCGGAACGAGGCCTCGACGAGTGGTGGTCAGGTGGACTAGGTACGGTAAGTTTGAACCGTGGCATCCTTTTTAATGCAACTTCAAACAAAATGCCTGCTATATGCCATTACATCAAAATGCATGCTATATGCCATTCAATTATATATTTTTAAAACTTCAGAAAAACTATTAGTGTTTCTATGCATTGAAAACTATTTGTTTCATTGGTTGCTATCACTCAGAATGTAATTGATATACATTCAGAACCTTATTTGCCTATTTTCTATTCAACTTCTATTCAATTTGTAATTAAAATTTCCTGCCAAATGGAAGCTAAAGTTTAATTAGTTTCATTCAATTATGAAGGTCTATGATACTATTGGTAGCAACAAAGCCGATGAAGACTCATTTTCTAGGTATTAAAAAATTAAATTCAAAAAAAATTTATGCACTTTGCTTGTGTTGTTTTGCCTGTCTCATAGCTTTCTTCCTCTTGGTTTTGTAGGTCCACATGATACTAGCATTGGTTCCTGCAAACTTATGGTATCAATGTTGCTCCTTTTGCTCCTGCTTCTTCTTCTTTATTTCTCTAGTCAAAGTTTTCTGTCTATTTAGCTTGATATAGACAAGTGAGAAACACTGGGGCCTCCTGATATTGACAGAGAACTTAAATATTTCTTCCTTCAAAAAAATAAAAAAAGAGCTATATGCAATTAATATTTGGTAGTAGTGGAAACCATATGACACATATTGTATCATCTCAGCAATCTCAACCACATACTATTTCTTTATTGCTTGTGTAGATGAGCATACCCTGCAATTAGGAATACACCTTAGGTGAATGAACTAAATTAAAGGATCTTTGAATTTGCAGGATATATGTTTTTTTTTTTTTGGGTCAAAATATGTTTTTACAGTCTGACAATATGGTGTACAAATATTGTAATGAGTTGGATTAAGGTCCAGAACTATATTTTAGATTGAATTTGAACTGCTTTTGGAAGTTAAATTTAAACCTCAAGAATGGGAATACATGGATTCTGCTTCCCTATATAAGGTATATATGGTATTCTAGTATCAAGGGGGGCTTTTTTTGAAATAGCCATCCTTGGTCTTTGTCCAAGTGACTATGATTTTGGCCTTTTGTAGCAGTGAAAATGCATGGCATTCTCTACTAAAGGTCCTTTGTCTACAGAGAGTATCTACACACTGTACTAGGTGTAGAATGCCTCTAGTAAGTTTATATAGTTTTTTTATTTTTCTTTTTTTAACTTAATGTGTTAATTGTACTGTGTGACTATTGGGGCTCTCATTTTGGCTGAGGTGAACTTGGCTTCTCACCCGCCCAAAGATTTGCTTTTGTTTGTTATCTGATGACTTGAGGTGAGACAATGAGATTGTTTGTTGTTGGGATGCTGCAAAGCTAACTTTTTTATGCTTAATGCATTGAGTGAGCAATTGAAAGCTTGTAAACTGTCAGCTGAAATATGTCCTTTATTATATATATTGTAATGAGTTTTGATATTGTAATGAGTTGGATTAAGGTCCATAACTCTATTTTAGATTGAATTTGGACTGCTTTTGGAAGTTAAATTTAAACCTTAAGCTTGGGATTACCAGGGTTCTAATATTTTGGGATTGGATTGTTTTCCAATGTCTGAAGTTTACAGAGTTATGTTGCAAATTTTATTGTAGGACAAGGTGGTGGAGTGATACAGGGCACGGCAAGTGAAGCTGTTTTAGTTGTGCTATTGGTTGCTCATGACAAGGTTTTAAGGAGGCTTGGCAAAAATGTTTGTTGTTAAAATTGTAGTCTAAACAATCTATTTTGTATATTTTTTTAGTTTCCTTTTTCATAGTTTTGAATTATTGTTAAAGGATGCTTCCTAATACTTGTGTGAATCATGAATTCATGTGCTAAGATCTGTAACATAAACTTACTGATAAGATTGTCAGGATGGTCAATGTTGTATAACCAAGTTTACATTGTGTGGCTCTTAATATATGCATCCATTAGTAGGCTTATTTTGTTTATATGAAGATGATTCAGCTTCAACAGCCTTTTGTGCCTTTTCTTATCGCTCTTGCCAAGTTTTTTATTTTTTATTTTTTATTTTTTTTCCTAAGTGAATAGGGGGACGGGTGCTGCTGTGGTTCAAACCTTAGTGCCTACGCACCACAAAGGGTGTTCGGTGCCGAGCATCCAAAAATGCTTCTCTTGCCATTATCATACAATTTTATTTAAGCTCTTAAAATACTTGGTGCTGGTACTAGCTAACTACCCCAACCTCTGGGTTTTGCTGCCAAATTCTTTTCTTTCATCTCTTTGGAACCTCTATATCTGTTGTGCTAATAAATTATTAGCACAACACTAAATTTCTTTAGTGTTTTTTATCTACCAAATGAAACTGCTAATTGCAATAAATTTCTTTAGTGGTTTTATATGATCACCTTTGGCACATGACGGAAAACCAAGAAGGTTCTATGTCAAATTCTCAATGTTTCTCAGAGGTGCTTGAGGCAATGTTAATACATAACTTTTGAGTTACAATTATTATGAGTGTGTGTTCGTATTAGTCATTTCAAATGGATGTAAAAAAGCACGAACAGATTATACTCGAGCTTCATGGGCTCGGGTACAGATAACACAGTACTCGAGTAGGTGAAGCGCGAGTAGCTATTGGTCATGACTAGTACTCGAGCTTCATGGGCTCGGGTACTATGTTATAAGTACCCGAGCACATGAAGCTCGAGTACTAATTGCCATGAATATGTTGCCAGCCCAGGTTTTGTACCCGAGCTTAGTGGGCTCGGGTACCAAACCACAGTACTCGAGAGCTTGGAGACAGAAAATGAGAGCTTGGAGACCGAAAATGATAGCGACACTGAGAACGAGAGCGTGAGCGGGAGACGGAGAGTGAGAACGTGAGAGGGTGACTGAGTTAGAGTTAGAGTTAGAGTTAGAGTTAAGAGTTATTGGGTAATTTTTAAATTCGGAACAGCAGTACTCGAGTTCAACCGACTCGAGTACTATGGAAATTTAAACAACTGGTACTCGAGCTTCATGGGCTCGGGTACTGATAACACAGTACCCGAGTCTTTGAAGCTCGAGTACCAATTGGAGTAAAGAGCACCCAATCCAGGTACCCGAGCTTGGTGGACTCGGGTACCAAAACCACAGTACTCGAGTTTGCCTAACTCGAGTACTAAGTGGCATTTTTTAAATCTAAATGCCATCTCAGCATGCCACGGTGGAACTTATAAGCTACAGTACTCGAGTATGGGGAGCTCGAGTACTGGAAAAAGTGGTAGATTGCCATATATTTCCGAAACAGTGTTTTGTGGCTAAAAAGTTTTAAAAAACATGGCATTTGGCCATTTTGGCCCCACACCGATAGTGACTACACTGTTTACCAAAAAAAAAAAAAACAAAAAGATAGTGACTACACTGACCACACTAATTTCATACTTTATTCAAGTTTGGCTTTTAAGTTTCTTTTGGTTTTGTCCTCTACGCTTGACCCAACGTTACTTCTTCCGAAATTTCAAGTTCTAACTTCAGATTTTGAATAAAATAATTTTATATTTTAATAATAATAAATAAATAAAATCTACTACCATGTTTCATCTAAAAAAGGTTTGTATTATTAATATAAATGTATAATGAATTTTAAAAAATCAAAATTTTAACTAAAACTTAAGAATAAATATATTTTCTAAATATATTAAATAAATTGTGTGGGTTTTGACTCGTACTAACATGTGTGTGTATAAATTTATATAATTAGCGATAATCTCAAAATTGTACACTGATATTAACCGGTATTGAAATATTTTTTTTTCCTAACTAAATTGAAATGGCTTCCGTAATGGTATTAACTCCTTTGACTTACAGTGCCCGTCTCTCATGACATAAGGAGAAATAAAAAGGAGGGGGGGGGGGGGAATAATAAAAATTGAAAAAGGAAATTCCATTTATCAAAACCATGTTTAAGATAGAATTTTTAATATATTGTATGTAATAAAAATATGATTTACTCATGAACTTATATAATATTTAATTATTTCTAAATTTTTTGATGATAAATGATAATAACTAAGTGATTGATAGATCATAGGTCTTTAACCTTTTTTTTAAAAAAAGAGTTATATGGTGTCCACTTCTGATGATAGTCCTATATCATCATATACTATCATCATATCAAGACACCAATCAGTTATTAGTATAGGCGGGAGTTGAACCCTAGATCTTTTATTCAAAATAAAAAATTTTACCAGTTAAGCTAATTGCAACCCACAAATAGATCTTTAACTTCATATCTCATTTAATAACTTTTGGCGTCTCGATTAATTGTGGTGTTTCCATCACCCCATTTAAATGTTGCCAAAAATTTTCAAAGTTATTTTATATAACCCTTGAGCTAGGTTAAGACACCTTAAATCACATTTCTTTTCTCAAGTAACATGCGCGATCTTTTGTTTTGAAAGTAATAAAAAACTATTTGCCTTAATCAAATGGAGGAATAAGCATTAGTATCAAATTGCTGCCAAGCCCTAGAAGGCAAAACAAGTTGACAAAGTTTAACAAACTTTGACAAAGGATCGACCAATACCTCTCTCTCTTCAAAAATGAATATTCTATTAATTTTTAACGTACTTCAGATTTTCAATTCCGACTAACAAAAGAGAGATTTCATGACACCATATGTAGATATAAATTATTAAAACTTGTATATAAAATGTTGGGAAATTTAAACCCCAATTGATAGAATTAACAAGTTTTAAGTCCAAGTTGTTAATTAGATTTATTATGCATAAAACTTGTTAAAATAAACAAACATTAATATCATGCCAAATATAAGTGCAGCGAAAAAGTAAATAAGACAAGATATGATGACCCAGGAAAACCAATGAAACCAACCAGTTTCACAGTAAAAAACCTGGAGGAAAACCTTCCCAAAAAGCAATTCACTATAGTAAAGAGAAGTTTCAGATCTAGTACAAAACCTTTGTCCCTAGACTCTACAATCCTCATAGATGAACTCACAGCAGAAACCTTTTACTACTTCAGAACCTCTGAACTCTTCAATATATGAATGCCACCCTTTAATGCACGGATCCTAGTACGTGACTAACTCCTTTGCACGAATCCCAGTACGTGACTCACTCACCAACTTAAGGAAGAAGAATGTTGGCTGCAAAGTTCTTCACTTCATCAACAATGAAGATCAAGAAGCACTTGGTTACAAAACCCTAAGGCGCAAAGACGCAGTAGCTTCTTTCAAAGAGAATGAGGTTTCGGTCACCTTTTGCATATGTTCTCCTTGTATTCTCTTGTGTGACGGCTTCTAAAATAAGCCTTATATATGCCTAGGGTTGTGAGAAAAGAAACCCTACACAAATACAAAAGCCTGGCCCAAAAATCAGATCTGAAAATTTTGATTTCCGTAACCTCGATAGATACCTCGATAGATAGCAAATGTCGAGCCTCATTAAACCTCGATAGATACCTCGATAGATAGCTATCTGTCGAGCAGCTATCCACAGGTGTCCTGCAAGTGTCCACAGGTGTCCTGCAGGTGTCCGCAGGTGTCTAGCTTCAGTACACACTTTTTCTTCACTTGTTTCTTGGTCCAATCTTTATGGATTTAATACTAGACTTGAACAACATATTCTTTGAAGTATTAAACACATCCTAGATTTATCCAAATACAAGTAAAGTGCGTTTTGTCAAAGGATTAGCCAACTACATAAAATATGTCCTTAACAATCTCTCCCTTTGGCAATCCGTGACAAAACCACAACAAACAAATGAACATATAAGAGAAGTCATAAATCACTCAACTCATACTCACTTGTTGAATACAATAAAATCTACCCTAACACAAACTCTTAAAAAACTTTGCAAGAAGAGAGTTTATGGCAAGTAGGCTTTGACAACCTGTATTTTTGAAACACTTTTAAACAAAACACATCACGGCATCTTTGTGTGAAGCAGAAATACTAGATTGCATACAAGTAAAAGAAACATGTGTATAAAGACAGAAAAGAAACAACACATGGAGAGGTAGGTGAAGAAAACATACATCATCATATATATACCACTTGATAAATACCATGTTGTATGTAAAAATGGTCACAAGACCTAGGTACATGAACAAGGAGGTAAACACTCCCCCTAACAAGATGAAACACAACTCCCCCTTACAAGGGCATGTATTTCTCCCCCTAACTTGTAAAATCTTAAAGAAAGAAACTACAAATTCTCCAATTTCTCCCCCTTTTTGTCACGATTGACAGAGGGTACAGGAAGCTATAAAGCTTTACCTAAGAAACCAAAAGATGATCAAGGATGATCAAGGGGGCATAAAGAATCCATAAAAATGCATGAATGTAATGAAACAAGATGATATGGATAACAAGATAAGAGAAACATGCAAAAGATGTGAAAAACAATGAATGCAGAGGATCTCTCGATCGATCGAGAAGTATCGAGAAGCTATCGAGCCAACCTCGATGGATCGAGAAGATGTCGAGGATCTGTCAAGCAGACAGAAACTTCCTCGATCGATCCACCTAGCTATCGAAAGGTGTCAAGATTGCGATAAAAAATTAACTGAAGATCTCAACAGATAGCCAGGTATCGAGAGGTGTCGAGGAAGTGTTGAGATGCTACAAAAACAGTTTTTCAAGGAAGGAAAAACACAGATATAAATGCAATCAAGCATGCAATTCAACCAAAGATCTAAACAACATATTAACCTCTCGAAAACATCTCTCAACAAGAAAAATGTCATGCATTTTATCATGCATTTTGATCCAAAACACACACACACACACACACACACACACACACACACACACACACAACAAGTCTAACCAATTTTTATTTTTAAAAAAAAAAAGTTAAGACAGTTTAGTAAGCATATATCAACGCATGTAAACCTTGTGATGGCCAAATCACATTGTACCTGCACATGTATCAAGAATAGCAAAGAATATTGCGTGTCGTGTGTGAAAAATATCGCAAGATTGCATAAGTGTCTCAAAGTTATGACGATTTGAGGTATGAGAAAATTACTTAAACTCACACACAATCATAACCATTTGATGGGGACTATCACCTTCAAGGTACATCCTATAATTCCCACATCTCCTAGAAAACACGCTTGCAACCATATTTCAAAACATTTTATTCTTTTTGCTTTTATTTCTTTGCATATTTTCTTTTATTAAGCATATCATGCATGGGCATACGAGAGAGAGAAAAGAAATACCCAATTATGTTAAGCTTTTGACATTGCACTTTTGCTATACTGAAGCATATGGATGTCAAATCATGATTGGTGAGTAACAGTGGTAAGATGATTATTTATACCTTTCTCTTAGGATTTTCTAGTCCTACCCGTCAAAAAGAGTGATACGAGTGTTAAGTAGAAGAGATCACTTAACCTTACTCATCACAAACAAAGAGCTACAAAGCTCACTTGCTTAGTTGTGCAGAAGAAAGCTCATCTAAGTTACAGGTGATACAAAGTTTAGAAAACTCTATTTCAATGGCCATTTTAAGGTTCACAAGAACCAATGTACACAAATACACATTGTTTTTGTATTTTTCAATTTTTCAATTTTTTTTTTTATTTTGAAAACTAAGCAACCAAACAAAAACAGATAAACAACATGAATGCATGAAAGAAAGATGCATATGCATGAAAGCAAGAAAAGAAATGCAGATGCAATAAAGCATGATTTCAAAAGCAGATAAGAAATCAAGCAAATAGAGTCCTACTACAGATAGAAAGAATTAAAGCAGAGGACAAAAAGAAAAGACAATTACGTCTTAGGCTCCTTTTTCACCCACACAGCACAAGACTTTGGCCGCGAAGATGAAAAAGCACGTGTCCTAGTATGACTACTAAAGGACATAGAAGAATTAAAATTCTCCTAAAATTGAGTTAAAAAGCTCAAGGCCTTTAATAACTCTCCAAACATAGGTGTAGGTCCTTGAGAAGAAACCTGTGACCGTTTGGATAATTGCTTATGAGGATACAATTTAAAGCAATTAGGACGAGTGTGTCCAGAAACACCACAATAGTGACAAACATGAGCAGTTTTAGAGCTACTCGGCTTCCTAGAAGGAGGTCCAACCTTAGAGGTTGACAGAGTCCTCAAATTAGGACAATTTGCCTAATATGACCAAAAATGTGACAATGATGACAAGTGGGGACAAAAACAGATTTATCATTCAACCTAGGAGGAGTTTTAGACATAGGTTTAGAAACTTCAACGTTAACTTCAGATTGTTTACTTTGTCTATCCTAGCAATATTAGCCTTCAACTCTTCATTATTCCTTTTAAATGGGGGAATATAAAAATCGTTTTCTTTTGAGTTAGGCTCAACAACAAGTTTGACACTAGTTAATTTTTCAACTTCAGTTTTAAATTCAACTAGTTGCTCTTCCAAACTCTTAATTTTGTCCACCTAAGATGAAATTTGATTTTTAAAATTCTCATTCAAATTAGTGGCTTCATCCAATTTTGCACTCAAATCATCTTTTTCAAGCTTGACATTTTTAAATTTAGCTTTTAATTTTGTAGAACACTCAAGAGATTTCATACAAAAATTATAAAGCTTGCAATAGGCATCATGACTATCATTATTATCATTCAACACAAGATCATGCAAATCAAAACAATCAAGAGTTTCCATGACAATAGGGGTCAAGATTTCTACTGCTTCAGAACCTCTAAACTCTTCAATATATGAATGCCACCCTTTGATGCACGGATTCCAGTACGTAACTAACTCATTTGCACGAATCCTAGTACGTGACTCACTCACCAACTTAAGGAAGAAGAATGTTGGCTGCAAAGTTCTTCACTTCATCAACAATGAAGATCAAGAAGCACTTGGTTACAAAACCCTAAGGCGCAAAGACGCAGTAGCTTCTTTCAGAGAGAATAAGGCTTCGGTCACCTTTTGCATATGTTCTCCTTGTATTCTCTTGTGTGACGGCCTCTAAAATAAGCCTTATATATGCCTAGGGTTGTGAGAAAAGAAACCCTACACAAATACAAAAGCCTGGCCCAAAAATCAGATCTGAAAATTCTGATTTCCGTAACCTCGATAGATACCTCGATAGATAGCAGGTGTCGAGCCTCATTAAACCTCGATAGATACCTCAATAGATAGCTATCTGTCGAGCAGCTATCCGCAGGTGTCCAGCAGGTGTCCGCAGGTGTCCACCAGGTGTCCAGCTTCAGTACACACTTTTTCTTCACTTGTTTCTTAGTCCAATCTTTATGGCTTTAATACTAGACTTGAACAACATGTTCTTTGAAGTATTAAACACATCCTAGATCTATCCAAATACAAGTAAAGTGCATTTTGTCAAAGGATTAGTCAACTACATAAAATATGTCCTTAACACAAAAGTTTCAAAAAAAAATTTTAATATTTTTTTTGTTACAATTTTATCTAAATGTAATTTTTCTATTTCTCACCCCCCCCCCCAATTTTATTGTTTATTTTCAATGATATTTTAGAAAATTTTCATTTAAACTTCCATGTTCACTCGTAGGCCCATTAAAATTCAATATCACTGATTACACTGGGGGCTTACCAACACTGATATATGAGCCAAACACATGGACAAAGGTACGCAGTTTAGTACTTCTGCGATTTCTCATTAATTTCCATTATTCTAGACACATTTTCCTTTTAATTTTGCTTAAAGTGATAATCATAATGCTTTTGCAGACAGCCAATGTGTTATTTTTAGATGCGCCTGTGGGTGCTGGCTTCTCCTATGCAACAATCTCGGAAGCTTGGAGCGCATCTGACACAAAAGTAGCTACACAAGCCTATGAGTTTCTAAGAAATGTGAGTGTAATTGATGGTGAGAGCCAATTAAAATGCCTAAATGAGTAATTGTTACATTTAATTAGATATAATGGCTTTGTTAGCACCATTGTTAAATGATCATGGAGAGAGGAATGGGGTGTAGCCAACGATAATGCCTTGAACACAATTTAGTCTATCTCAAACTCTTTTAAAGTTCACTCCTTCTCTTAGGTAAGAAGGTAGAGTAGCACATGCTTTAGTTAGGAAAGTTAGGTTTTATTTCCCTTTAATTGTTTGGATGGAGCCTGTTCCTCCAGAATTTTCTAAGGAAGTCAATACCGTACCGGAGGCTGTACCGGTTTGGCCACCTGTACGATATATTTCGGATACCGGTCAATACCGGTGTACCGTTTTGGATTTACCGCTATTTTATATATTTAATATATATACACACACACCAAATCCAAATTAAGTAAAAAAAAGGGAGAGATCAAAGGTTAGGTGAAATAATGAAATTATCTACAAAATACTTTCATTATTGATTATTTTAGAGACAAAAACTGCCACAATTACAAATAAAAAAATAAATACACAACATTTTGTGTTTCGGTCCGGTACGGCCGGTACGTAACTGGTATGGCCAATACACGGCCGGTATTTTTTCCGGTACAAAATAGGAGTGTACCGGTACCAGTGCACTGGCCGGTACGGTATGTACCGGCCGGTACGACCAGTACCGGTACGGTATCGGCCACACTGGAATTTTCTTCCCTTGTAATTGCTGATTTTCTAGCATGATTCTTAATTAATAACATCGGGCTGGATTCTCCAAAAAAAAAATCTAAATAGTGTTCGACTCTTGTATGATGACACCCTTGCTCTTCCACCTAAACCATTTAATTGTAGTAACTTTGATTTTACCCTACAAAGTTTCAAAATTTTGATCTACTCCCATAATGTAAGGTATTGTTTGGATTTACTTGCTTTTGTCAATGCGCCATGCCTAATTGTCCATTAGAGTTCAAAATTAATCAAAATAACCCCAAACATTAAGGGTGCAAGACCAAATCAATTACAAACATAGAAGATGTCATTGGGGTGCCAATTTGGCATTTAATGAAAGGCCAGACATAGTGTATTGATGGGAGGGAGCAAATCCAAACAATACCTAACTTTAGGAGAGTGGATCAAAATTTTGAAAATTCAAGGGGCGAGATTGATTTATTACAAAGTTTAGGAGTATAATTTGCAATTTAGTAGAATTATTAAGGTTGATGCAAGATATTTGAGATGAATTTAGCAAGAATTTGATTCGAAAAATGAAGTGTTCTATAGTTTTTTAATATTGAGTCTACGCTAATGCTCATAGGAGCAAAGATGGACGCAGGACTTCAAGTTAGGGGGCAAAAGTATAAACAAAAAAAAAAATTAAAATAGCAAATTATGGTTTCTTAATACATTACAATGAAATCATTTAAAAAGGATACTCAGCGTGTATCTTTGATGCTTGTGTTTGCTACTAGGTAAGAGCAAAATTATTTTGTTTAATATTTTTTAAAGGTCAAGTTGTTTGTTTTGAATAAAATGTGTTGATTGAGTTTAATTTTTTTAGTTTTACTATTGGTAATTTTTGTTATTAAGCTAATTTTTTTAGACTTGTTAATTTTATTTAAAATTTTAGATCTATAAATTTTTTTTTTTTATGGCCTTTAGAATTAAGGGGAAACCAAGTGTAATTTTTAAAACTAAATTGCTAAAATTAGTTCCATGGATAGCCAGCATATTTTTATTAACTCATGATATGTGTATTCGTGACATAGTGGTTGATCGAACACTCAAATTTCGTGAACAATCCGGTCTATCTTGGGAGCGACTCATATCAAGGATTGGTCACCCCAATTCTAGCCCAAGATATTATAAACGGTAACTTATATTGATGACAAGCATCTAATAGAGCTTACCTCATTGAATCAAGTCTCTTGTATACTCAATATTAATCCCAATCTGCAAACATGATTCTTTTTTATTGAGTTGCAGGCAATGAAGCAGGAATTGAGCCTCAAGCGAATGTCAAAGTACACAATCAAATTATTGGACTTAAATTTCTCTCTCTTTTTTTTTTCTTTGTAATATAAATCCCTTTCATTTGGTATTTCGATGAATATTAGAATATAATGTTCTTAAAAATAATGCAAGGGACTCTCGCTTGGATGCCCACATACAAATTCAGATCTCGAAGATAACACAGTAGTAACATTTGCGCACCGAATGGCTCTAATATCAGATGCAATGTATAAGGTAGTTTTTTTTGGATAACAAGTAAAGACAAGTTTTGATAAGTAACTAAAACAAGCTAATTGGATTTCATTTGCGTTTCACATTTTGGCTATCATCCTCATAGTTGTTCTTGTTAAGTGCTATTTCAGTCAGCCAAAACTAGTTGCAATGGGAATTACATCGATTCGACAAATGCAAACTGCACCGAGGCAGTTGCATCAATAAACCAGGTTGGATAGAGTATTACTCATGTTTATTATAACGTCATAGATTTTGGTCGATTATATGGGCACCAAGAATGAGTGATCGTTAATCTAAATATTTAGTGCATAGAGCTAGTAAATGAAGCAGATATCTTGGGTCCCAATTGTGCGTTCATATCACCAAATCCAAAAGAAGGTGCTCAAGGATTTCTTAATGAAAACTCAAGAAATTTCATCCTTCCATGGTCTAAGAATGGAGACTCTTGGTGCAAAGTAAAATTCTCTCTCTCATATTCTTGCACCTTTTTTTTATTTTTTCTGTGGATAAAGCAACATTCTTGCACTTGTTATAACTTATAAATGCTCATTCATCCACTTGTTATAAATGTAAGACTGTACAATAGTGGAACAAATTTCATTCATTTATTTATTTGTCACTTTAATTTTGCAGAATTTTGATTATTTTCTCTTCGACATATGGATAAATTATAAAAGTGTCCAAGATGCTCTTCATGTTCGACCGGTAAGTAATTCTTGATAGTACAGTACAATGACAAACAAGAAGTTTGAGGACACAAATCTTTTCTTTTACAAATTAAATATCCACATCAACAATTAAAAAAGAAATTGTGCATATTTTAATTATACTATCAATGAAAAGCAAATGGGCGCTAAATAAGTTATTCTTGATAGTTCCATACAATGACAAACAACAAGTTTTAGGACAAAGTTTCTTTTACAAAATAACATTCCCATCAACAATTAAAAAAGAAATTGTGAATATTTTAAGTACTATCAATGAAAAGTTGATGGGCGCTAAGCTGCTTATATTGTGAGTTATCTCTATAGGAAACAGTCAAAAAAGTCTTTAGATGCGACATCTCCTTGACCTCGGAGTACTCCTACAATGTCAAAGATGCGTTTCCCTATTATAAAAATTTGACCAGCTCAGGCTTGCAAATCTTGGCTTTCAGGTACCACTCTGCAAGATCACTACACTAAGTATTTATTTGTATTAATTGTTACTTGTGCTGTTACAAATATCGACAAAACTTAGGTACAATACTTTAGATGTTGTTTCTTAGGTTCCCCACTTAAGATTGAGTCACGTAGCTACTTAACTAAAAAATACGTTTCAATCACATAAGAAAAATTTACACGACAGAATCTTAAGAGAAGAACTTAAGGAACAGTACCTAAATACTGTACCTAAGTCTTGCCCTACAAATATAAAACCAAACTGAACCACCGCACACTCTTGGTATGATGGTCACTCCACAAGTATAAGTGCTTGTGGGGTGTGGAGGGCAAGGGTCGGGGTTCAAGTCTCCAAAAGGGAGCTTCACACACATATACATTTAAATTAGGTTAGAGTAAAAATTCTATCTTATATCAAAAAAAAAAAAACTAAAATATAAGAATTAGTTACATAATTAAATTACAGAATTTAAATTGTATGTGCCAAATAATTAATAATTTTATTCATATCTAAAATTTTACTCTTGCAGTGGAGATCATGACATGACTGTCACACATATTGCTGTTGAACAATGGATAAATTCTCTAGATTTGACAATTGATACTGAATGGAGACCATGGTTTGTTGATGGTCAGGTTGCAGGGTGAGTTTATAAGATATGATATCGGACATAAGCATTTTGTTTCCTTCTATTTTATTTTTCCCACTTAAAACTAAGGCTTTATTGTTATTGTTGTTTTCTTATTGATAATAATGTGTATATTATTCTCTAGGTACACAAGGAAATATACAAATAGCGGATATCGTTTGACATATGCAACTATAAAGGCAAGAAAAAGAACCTTAATTTTTTACTTCATTAAAAAAATTTCATTTGTTTTTGCAAGCAATTAATTAAAATAAAATAAAATAACATTAATTCTATTAAATTTATGTAGGGAGATGGACACTCTCCAACAGAGTACAAATGCAAGGAATGTTATGAAATGTTCCATAGATGGATTCACTACTATCCTCTCTAGTTCTTTCCTCCAATTATTGCTTTTGGGGGAATGTTAAAGCATATTTTATTCCTAGTAATAAGTGTTAGGGTTTTACGTCCCAAATGTCACAAGGTTAATTAACTTTTAACCATGGGCTTCACCCTAAATCTACTGCTACCTCATGTAGTATTTATTGGTGTGACTGCACGAAGTTCCGAATCCACGGACTTTTCTATTATGGGTTGTTGCACATGAACTCCCATTTTCGTGACTTCAAGATTTCTACCAATATATTTGATCAACAACTATGGTTAACTGATTGCAACAACTTTACTAAATAATTGGATCCAATGTTTGCGTGTAGTCTCTAGTTGTAGCTTTAAAAGGGTTTGGAAAAACTCCAAACTTGTGTGCATAACACTATCCTCTTGTGTCTTAAAGAACATTCTCTAGGATTTTTATTCATATGTACATAAGATCCATCAAAATCCTAGATGAAACGGTTGGAAAAAGAAGTTGAAATTTCATTATGCCCGAGTCTTGATCAGTCGACACATGTTGTTCAACTAATTGAAGTGACTTTCAACCTTTCAAGCCTATAGTTGAAATGTAGTAATGACGGGAGGCCAACCTTAGGGTTGGGAGATCTTGGGTGCCTAACACTTTCCCAAAAGTGTACCTAAACTCTTAACACAAACTCTGGTAGTAAGATCAAAGGTCCTTCCTCGAAAGGATGCTATATTCATAGTTCCTAGACCATATAACTAGGTGACGACTCCATTTCCATTGTGCCAATAGATAGGGTCTCGGATGTCCCTAGTGTGGGTAGGCTCCCTAAGGCTAAAAGGATAGATTAGTAGGTCACTAGCAACTTGGTGGGCTATGATTCCAACCAAGGGCCTAAGTGGACCCCATAGTGGATGAACTTTTAATGTACTCAAAGCCCATTATAGGTGATGGCATCGATTATGAGTTGATGGGATAAACTCTAGAAGATTTGGGCCCAAATGGAGCCTCCCATCTTCCCACTCGTCACCAACCGAGGTTAAAGGACAAAAGAAACCAAGTGATGTGTGTGCAAACAAGTATTGAAATCGTTTTTATCAAGGTTAAGAAATAAGACATAGGAATTAAACTCATTGTCCCCAGTGGAGTCGCCACTATAGACACAATGGAGGAGTTGCCACATAGTTTTGCAATGGTCTAGGAACTATGAATATAGCATCCTTTTAAGGAAGGACCATTTATCTTGCTACCAGAGATATAGATTCGGAGTTTAGGTATGTGCTTGAGAAGGTGTTAGGCACCTAAGACCACCTAACCCTAAAAATTAGCCTCCCATCATTGTGTCTTGTGTCTTAAACTTGATAAAATCATGTTCAATACTTATGTCATAAACTCACACACACACTAGCATACATCTAAGCATACAACATGGCATCATCATCCCAAAATGCCTACATATCCATCCATAAAGTATAAGAAACCAAACCACACAAATACAGCCCTAGCATTCATCTAACATGTGAAAACCCTATCATGTCATATATAAGGTAGTAGCTTAATCATGGCAGCAAGTATATCATTTATCAATTAACCACAAGACGCAATACAACAACACATGTACATGTTCATCAAACAACACATATGCATGTGAATGTGAATGTATGACTTACCTTTACACACCTTGCAGCAACTTAGCACCTATGGCATCATGCATGGGCATATGAATGCATGTTCACAGTATCAAACTGAGAAACAGGAGATGAAACCCTAATCTAGCATATCAAAGGTAAATAAAAATAAAACATGTGTAACAAAGGCATCAGATACACATATACATAAAAGAAACTAAAATAGGAACATGTGAGATAAGAAAATAAAACGAGACAGAAGCTGAAGACTAAACTAGGGTTTTTGGGCAGAGGCCTATGTACGCATACTGAAGATTGCGTACACAGTCCAAGCACCTACATACACAGAAGGAGCCCACGTACGTATGCATAAGGCATGCGTGCGCAACTTTGCTTAAAACCCTAACCCAAAAACAACAAAGCTGAAAAATAGAGCACAAATAAAAACCCTAATTTTAACAACCAAACATGCTCAGGATATAAAGAAAACTATAAAACTAACCTAAACAAACATATATAAGGATAAATAAAGCAAACAAACAAGAATAAACTGAAAAGAAAGAAAGGAAAAAGGAATGAAAAGAAAGAGTTAGACTCAATACCTCAAATGAGAAGCTTTATAAGCTGATTTTGACTGTTCCCCTCAGTCAAATCTATCACAATTCAATAAAAATGTGATTAGCAACGTTAAACTAAAAGGATTGGGGCCAGGAAAAGGTCTCAATCAACCAAAATTGACTTGAGGCTGTTTTATGAAAAACTCCCTTTTGATTCACTATTTTCTAGTAAATCTTGTATTTTTCCAGTGGAATTTCTATGTGTTTTGAAAAAAATACTATGTAAGGCTTTAGATGGTAGAAAAATGGGGTTTGGAACGACTCCCAGAAGAGATGGGATTCATTCCAAACCTCAGCCATTATTGCAGAAAACTTGCCTTTTTTATGTCTCTGAAACCCTAGCTGTGTACGCAGAAGTGTGCCTGTGTACGCATGCTTTGGCCCACTTACGCAAGCTGCTGCCCACATACGTTGGCCGTCATTATATTTTCAAAAATAGATATTTTCTCATTTAAAAGGTTATATTTTCCATTTTAACACTCCTCAAGTTAATTTGATATCTGATTGAGCTTTGAACTAGCCTTAAGCCTTAGAGTTTAGGCATCATTGGGAAACAAGGGCTTGAGTCGTAAAAGGTACAAAATCCGATGTCTACATCATGAAGTAGCAAAATATATATATTTGGTAACTACTAAGCATAATTCACTCACACATACATAATCACTTATTAGTATTCAAGTGGATAGATGTGTGATCTTAAAGTATTTATCATGCCTCAAGTTTAACCCTACATCCCACAATATAAATCAAATGTACCAATTTTTGTATTTCACTTTATACTCCATCAATTGTGGATGCAGTATCCAATGTGTCTATTTTTTTTTCTTTTTAAGGAAAGTACAAAAAGAATAAATGGCAAGTTGTGACCATACATGTAAAACCTATGGGCTTGACTCACATTATAAGCATATTGGACATGGAATCGGCCATTGTTAGCTAGCATCCGTAATTGATCTTCATCTTTTTTTAGAAGAAAGATGGAAACTTGTCATTTATAAAAGGTCGTTAAGATCAGCCTGAAATATATGAATAATATCTGGTGGTACATCTTCTATACAGACTTGCATTTGAGAAATAGAAATTACTCGTCTCACTAATGAGTGACTACAATGTTACAATGCCTACTAGCATGAGAATAATGTATTTCTAAAAAACAAGAGGACTGTATGTCTTTCACTATGTGTCTGAAAGTTTGACAAAGAGTGAGAGCTGTTTTCGAGAGCTATGATGAGTATCTGTGAATTGCCTTCCAATATTACCTAGTCAAAACTTGTTTCCAGGGCCAATTCCAGAGCCCTCCTCGCTGCCATAGCTTCCACCGCAATGGCTGTGAAAGGAAGCGTGGTTTTTTGCGAGAGAGAAACCATGACCTATCCCATATCGTTTCGAATAACCACACCCATTCTAGCACTATTTTCTTAAGCAAATTGAGCACCATCGAAATTCACCTTATACGTATCTCTGTCTGGAGATTGCCAACAGGTAGGTGGACGTCCCACTAGTATTAGGGTGGAGGAATTATGGAGATTAAACTTACGCAACCTTTCCTTTGCTTGAGACAACAGCTGGCCAAGAGGTACTGTAGATTTTCCAAGTCGAAGATTATTTCTCCGATTCCATATTGCCCAAATTGCCATGGAGAAGAAAGCGAGGTCCCTGTTTTCTGCATCCATAATTGATCTGGTTTCTTTTGTTCTAGGGAAATGAATTCTGACAATATCATAAACTGATTCTTCATCAAATAAGCTACAAAGTTTCTAGACAAGACCCTGTCCATTTTTATCAAGCAGATTCTTGACAAATATTGACATTTTCTCATCCCTCATCTATTGGCTGATAAGGGTAGCCAAATCAAAACAAAGGAATTAATTGGCATTGTTTTGGAAATATTTAAAGATCTAGCCTTTTTAAAATTGTGTTTTAGAAACAATGTTTAACTCTATTTCACTAAAAATTCTACTAAAATGGTGCTTTCACCTATACAAAATTTAAATGCTAAAATCGTATTTCAAAACACAATTTTAATTATTGAAACAGAGATTTTTTTTTTTTTTTTTTAAAACAAAGGTTGTGGGGGGGGGGGGCTGGATTCCAAATAATTTCAAAACAATGCCAGTTTGAAGTGCTCTCGTGCTCTCAGGGCATGTGGTAGCAGTGAGTGTCTTGTAGGGTCCTCCCTTGCAAGAGTGTGTGTGACCTTCTTTGGGTGTGGTCAGGGAGTAAGTAGCTGGAAGACGAACTAGAATATTGGTGGCAGAAGTTGTCAATCACGGAGGAGGAGGATGAGAAAGTGGTGCTAGGAAGCAGTAGTACGAAAGCTGCGAAGGAGGTGGGGAGATGCTGTTTGGTTATGAAGATCCTGTCTCGAAGAAGCGTTAGCATTGACACACTGAGAAAGAATTTACGGATGGTCTGGAAACCGAATAAAGGTGTACAAATCGACGAAATAGATGACGAAATGTTCATGGTAGAGTTCAGGGATGAAAAAGACAAGAAGAAAATCCTAGAGCTTAGTCCATGGAGCTATGATAAACAATTGATTCTGCTCCAAGAGTTCAAAGGTGATCAAGTTCCAAAGGAAATATCACTGCGCTGGTCTCCTTTCTGGATTCAGATACACAATCTACCTCTCAAGTGTAGAACAAGAGAAATAAGGCGTACTATCGGTTCAGCTCTGGGTGAAGTCATGGAAGTGGATGTAGCTGAAAAGGGGGTACAGTAAAGTAAGTGCCTTAGAGTGAGAGTCAAGGTGGATGTCACGAAAAAACTGCTAAGGGGGAAGAAGATAACTATCGAGGGTGATGAGGGCAGATGGGTCTATTTCAAATATGAGAGATTACCAAACTTCTGTTACCACTGTGGCCTCTTAGACCATGACCTCCGGGACTGCATAGAGGCTCAAGGAGGGGGGAAGTAACTAGACTAGGGGAAACTCCAATATGGTGTCTGGTTAAAGGGTGAGATAACGAGAAAACTTAGTAGAGAGCCAATCCAGAAGAATAGTGTTGTGATAACGGCAAAGCTCCTGGGTTTTGTTATAGAGGGTGTGCGCCAACCCGAGAGTGTATCGATGGGAGACGGTGACCTTAACAGAGGTATGGGGAGGTTGCCAAAAAGACGCGACAGCACCGGTGTGAATCTCGAGTCAACTTCGCCTCCCCAAGATAGTATTGCCAAAGGGAAGAAGACAAATTTGACAAGGGAAAAGGTGCAGGAAGAGAAGACGTTACACGAATGTGGTAAAGTTTTTAGCGCAGACAAAAAGAAAGAAAACATCCTTCCAATCCAAGGAAAAGACAGCCTCGAAGCTACCACACCCCAAAAAGTACCAGGTGAAGAGATGCATTGGAAGATGGCAACTACACAAAGTGAAATCCCTTTATTTGTGTTCAGCGGGAGTTTAGAGGATATAGGGGTTCTAAATGAAGCAAATAGTGTAAGGCCCAGTACGAATGTAGGCCCAATGCCAATGTCTTACTCTAACGAGTTAGGCTAGACTGCGGAAGTGTTGGGGCCTAAAAGTGGGCATTGGAAGTGCAAGGCAAGGGCAGTTCAGTTTTTAGGCCCGAAGGAAAACACAAGCCAAAATGTACTAGTAAAGGAAGGCGTTAGTAAGTCCAAAAGGGAGAGTCCAATACCACTACAGGAACTTGACCAAAACATATCAGAGCTGAAATGGATCAAGAAGGGAAAGAGCAGCAACATGCAAAGAGAGAAAGTTAGCATTAGGGATGGTGGTGAGGCAGCGACTGCGATGCAGCACCGCCGAGCCCAATAAATCTCTTGGCATGGAACTGCCAGGGTCTAGGATCACCCCCGGAGGTGTGGACCCTCACTGAGATGGTGAAGTCTAAAAACCGATCTTGGTCTTCTTGTCGAATACAAAAGCAAGTATATGTATGATGAAGGGTTTTCAACGGAAACTTGAGCTTACCCAATGGATTGTAGTTCCGAGCGATGGTAAGAGTGGTGGGCTGGCCATGATTTGGAAGGAAGGGACCGACGTGCGATTAATGAGCTCTTCTAATTCGCATATCGACGTGGTAGTGTATAGCGGTTCGGGAGGTCCGCCGTGGAGAGCAACGGGATTCTATGGTCAGCCTAACACTGGTAAGAGGCACATTTCATGGAAATTGTTAAACTATCTACAAAAACAATGTAATATGCCTTGGGTAGTATTTGAGGATTTTAATGAGATTACTCATCCGGATGAAAAACTAGGTTGGTTGGAGAGGGATGTCGGGCAGATGAGGGAGTTTAGGGAGTGTTTAAACAGGTGTGGCCTGATTGATTTAGGTTTTGTGGGGCAGAGGTATACTTGGTGCAATGGTCGATTTGGGGAGCAAAGGACTCCAATCCGGTTAGATAGAATGGTGGCTAATGAGGAGTGGAGAGTTTTGTTCCCTGAAGCGAAGGTCATCATGAGTCTATGTTTGCGTCTGATCATTGCTTGTTGGTTTTATGGTTTGAGAGGAAGCGACGGCCTAGGCCGTCGAAGAAAAGGTTCTTGTTCGAAGCTATGTGGTCTCAAGACGAGCGGTGCAAGCAAGTCATTGAGGATGCATGGGATCCATTAAGAGTAGACTCGGATTTTCACATTCAAGAGAGAATTAAGAGCTGTCAAAACAGCCTCCAAAAGTAGAATCGAGAAGTCTTCGGAAATGTGAATAAATTGTTAAAAGTGAAACGTAAGGGTCTTCAGCATCTGGAAGCCTTAAATTTGCTTCATAAAATTGCAAGTGAGATTGAGTCCCTTAGGAAAGAAATCAACGAAATGCTTACGAAGGAAGAAGTAATGTGGAAAAAGATCAAGGGTGCTGTGGATGAAATGTGGGGATAGGAACACTAGTTTTTTCCATGCTACGACAACTCAAAGGTAACGGTATAATAGGATTGACGGTTTATGGGGAGCAGATGAGCAATGGCATGAGGAGAAAGAAGAGATTGAGGAGATTAATGTTGATTACTTCAAAAATATCTTTAGATTAGAGCAACCTAGTGACTATGATGTCAGGGTGGATGTCATGGATGTTCGGATTACACCGGAAATGAATGCGATGCTGCTAGAGGAATTCCAAGTGGAGGAGATTAAAGCTGCACTAAACCAAATGCACCCCAAAAAATCCCCCGGCCCGGACAGTATGCCTCTTATCTTTTACCAAAAATATTGGGACGTTGTTGGCCCTAATGTCATTAGTTGTATTCTGAATTCCTTAAACTCTGGCATAATGCCTTATGCCCTAAATGAAACTTACATCTATCTAATCCCAAAAGTGAGATGTCTGCAAAAGGTAGCTGAATTTCGTCCAATCAGCCTGTGCAATGTATTATATAAAATCATGTCTAAGGTCCTAGCAAATAGGCTGAAGAAAATTCTGCCTGAGGTGATAAGTGAAGCTCAAAGTGCTTTTGTTCCCGGAAGACAAATAACAGATAATGTTTTTGTCACTTTTGAGATGATGCACTGCATTAATTTGAGGAAAAAAGGAAAGAAAGGGACGATGGCAGTTAAACTCGACATGAGTAAGGCGTATGATCGAGTGGAGTAGAAGTACTTAGAGGAGGTGATGAGGAAAATGGGATTTCAGGAGAGGTGGATTCAACTCACCATGATGTGTGTAAAAACCGTGTCATATTCGGTCCTCATTAATGGCCAACCAAAGGGAAAAATCTGCCCGACTAGGGGTTTTCGTCAAGGCGACCCTATTTCCCCATATTTATTCCTTCTGTGTGCCAAGGGTCTCTCAGCCATGCTTCAATGGGAGGCGAGTTTGGGCCGAATTAATGGGGGTTCTGTGTGCAGAAGGGCTCCCTAAATATCACATTTATTCTTCGCAGACAATAGCATTATTTTTTGTAGAGCAAACTTGGATGAAGCACTTCGGGTTTCTTAGATTCTAAAAGAGTATGAAGGTCGGGTCAGAAATTAAATAAGGAGAAGACGTCCCTTTTCTTCAGCAAGAATACACCAAAGGATCTCCAAGGAAAGGTGAAGACTCTATTCGGGGCCAAGATAATCAAGCATCATGAAAAGTATCTTGGCCTGCCTCCGGTGATTGGAAAAGGTAAGAAGAAAGCTTTCAATCATATTAAAGACCAGGTGGGGAGACGAATTGGGAGGTGGAAAGGCAAGCTTCTCTCAAGGGCGGGGAGGGAGATTCTCATTAAGGCAGTGGCTCAAGCCACCCCAACCTATACAATGTCCTGCTTCAAGCTGTCAGATACTTTATGCATGGAATTGAATTCTATGGTAAGAAATTTTTGGTTGGGCCAGCAGGAAAAAAGAGGAAATTGGCCTAGATTTCTTGGGATAAGCTCTGTCAAAGTAAGTCAAAAGGTGGGTTAGGCTTCAAGGACCTTAAGGCCTTCAACCTTGCTTTACTGGCCAAACAGGGGTGGCGGATCATCCAAAATCCCTCTTCTCTTCTTCATCAAGTGCTGAAAGGAAAATACTTCATCAACTCAAGTTTACTGGAAGCACAACTAGGACAGAGGCCTTCTTACACTTGGAGAAGCTTACTAGAAGCCAGAAGCACCCTGGAGAGTGGTATGAGATGGTGTATTAGAAATGGCAAAAGTGTGGATATTTGGAGAGACAGGTGGCTTCCAACCCCTAAGTCCTTCTGAGTAATCAACCCAAGGAACCACCAGCTAGAAGGAAAAAGGGTTGAGAGCCCAATAGTACGAGAGCTTGGTTCTTAGGACTGCAAAAAGGTGAGAAGTTCTTTCCTTCCCCAAGAAGCTGCTGTTATCCTCGGGATTCCAATCAGCCCGAGCCTTCCTGATGACTCTAGAATATGGGCGTGGATTAGTAATGGAAAATTTACAGTAAGAAGTGCTTATAGGGTGGCTGTCAGTGTATTACAGGATAAGAAAAGGACCTCGAGTGTTGGGAACTGTTCGGATGCATCAAGAATGGTAAGCCTGTGGAAGTCTATTTGGCAGCTTGACTCCCCAAATAAAATCAAGCACTTCCTTTGGCGCGCCTGTAAAGATATTTTGCCGACAAACCATTGCTTGGCTAGAAGGAAAATCATGGCTGACAATAGATGTGCAGCTTGTGGGGAGATAGAATCCTCAGCCCACACCCTATGGGATTGTAGGGTGGCCCTCGAGATTTGGAAGGAATCAGGCATAAAACTCCCCAGATGGAACAATATTCAATGTGATTTCATTAGGGTTTATTGGAAGCTTAGAGAGGAGGTTTCGAATATTGATTGGAGGGTGTTTGCGATCTTGGCATGGAATATTTGGAACAACCATAACCGTCTGAAGCATGAGGGAATTGCAAGTCTGCAAAAACCATTGTAAGGGAGACTAACAGATTTGTTGAAGAATTGAGGCAAGGAAGAAGTTTGACCAATCATACGCCTCAGCAAAGGCATGGAGCTGCATCACAATGGCGCCCTCCAAAGCGGGGCTGGTATAAAATCAATGTAGATGGAGTGGTCTTTAAGGATTCAGGCAGCTATGGTGTGGGTGTTGTTATCAAAAATGAGGAGGGCTGTTTGATGGGAGCGATGAGTAAACAGTTCCCTGTGCCTTTGGGAGCACTAGAAGTGGAAGCTAAGGCGGCAAATGAAGTTACCCGTCTTGCAAGAGACCTGGGGTTGAAGGATGTAATTATCGAAGGTGATGCGAAGAATGTTATGGTTGCTCTTAGTCGGTATAATAACGCTCCTAGCTCTATTCAGAAGATCATTGAAGGATCGTGGAATTGTTTACAACATTTTCTTGCTTGGAAAGCAATTCATATTAATAGATCGTGTAATGTCGCGGCCCACTTACTGGCCAGGTTTGCTTGTAAAGTAACGAATAGTGTTATTTGGGTGGAAGACATTCCCCCAATGAACTTGGATCAGATTTGTACTGATGTATCTCTATCGGGTTTAATCCCTTTTAAATGAAGTTGTTTGACTATTGACTATCAAAAAAAAAAAACAATGCCAGTTTAAATAATTAATATTAAAAACTTTTTTTATTTAAAATTTGTCTCAAAACAATGCACCAGTAGGGGAAAAAATAAAAATGAGTTTGTTGGACTGGAGCCTTGAACGGTGAGTTTTCTATTAGAATTGCCTGGGAGGAGATGAGAACCAACGGGCAACCTTATGATTGCAATGGATCATTTGGTTAAAAAAAGCTATTCTCCGGCAATCTGTTATGTTATGGTTGGCACTTGGCATTTTTAAGAGCAGGTTGAATAAACAAGACGAGTTGCTGAGAATTGAAGTTATAGACAACAACTATGCAACTCTCGCTGATAATTGAAGTTAATAACTAGGTAACTCGGCCACTGAAAGCTATGACGACCTGTTCTTTGATTTTTCCTATGCAGAGGAGATTGGAAATTTCTTTGATACAGTGCAACTTTCGCAGTATAGTAAGATACTGTTATTATCGGAAATAGGAGTTTCTATGTGAGAAGCACTTGAATTCTCAGAGGAAGGTACGGGAAATCATCCGTGATTTCCCGATGGATTTTCGATTGGCGAGTATTAATCCAATTGACTTGTAGTAGTGTGAGATGAAGTCTTCACCGATTGATAGGTAGAGTTGCTGGCTATTTTAAGGTGGGTTTATTTATTTATGTTAATCCTTGGTGTTTATTTTGATTAGTTTTACTTAGTTGATGGGGTTGGCCCAACTGAGAGATGATGCTTATAAATATGGGGAATGCCCCTGTGCTGATGCACTTGATTCTTTCTTTTTTCTTGCAATATAAAGTATCCTGCAAAAAAAGGGAAAAAGAAAACAAAAAAAGAAGTGGTTATTGTTGCAAACATTTGGAGTTCCGGTATGTCTTTTGGTTCATCTTCATTTGGAAGTTGAAACAACCGTCCACAATTTTGGAAATAAAACAATTGCAGTTTCAATCTTCAGTTATTTATGCAAGGACTGATAACAAGACTATTATTTATTAATTTTACTTTACTGAATTTCATTTCTCTTTACTGCAAGATATAATCTAGACTTGTCCTAAACATTGCAGTCCATAGCCATAAAAAATCTAATGCTTTCGTTAGTATATAGATGGATAAAGTAAGGATGATATCAACAGGGTATACATTTTACTAAGCAAATTGCCTATAATACACATAAGAAACAAGTATCTAAACATTGGACTGAAGCAATGATTCCCAATTCCAAGGAACTCAAAGACCAAAAAGCTGATATTTTCTGTAAGCTGCAAAGAGTTCAAAAACCTGATATTTTCAGTAAGCTGCAAAGAGGACTTTGGAGTGTGACGAGATCAAGATATTAAACTAGATAAGCATGTCATGTTTTCATTTTCTGATGTCTCTCTATTATGACTTAATCCCTCCTTAGCCCTTCTCTCTCCTCCTGAACTCTCTCTCTCTCTCTTGCAAAGACCATGCTGCATTGGCGGTTTTACTTGTTCTTCTTGCCACCAGCCAGAATTCGTTGAATCTGAAGCCCTCGGCTGAAAGCTTGGTTAAATAGCAGCCTGGTCTGGAACTCTGAGACAAATGGGAACCAGGCCAGTACAGCCACAGGTACAAAGATTACCAACCCCATAATGTATTCATAACCTCTTGCTAGAGCTTTGACAGACCCCCACATGCCAAGGGACTTCACCAATGGTTTGCATGCTTGAGATATCTGTCAAACAAAACCAACACTCAGGTAAAGAGCGAAATAAACATCTTGAATACAAGTAAACTAACACTGACTTCAATCCATTGTACATGGAAACAAAAAATTATTATGAGAAGTTATGGATTAGAATGGATGAGGAAATAGAATTTAGTTTGTACCAATACTAATCTTAATTGAAAAAAAAAATTACTCATTCATCTATAATGCTTTAAACCTTTGAATGTGCGAAATTCATTATAAAGAACTAAGAAATCAAAATAAAGTTTCAGTATGCAGAAAGTTAGTCAGTAATTTATGTTAAAATTAGTGAACCATGCTACTTACATCATCAAAAAGGGCTCCAACTAACAAAATTGATTGCATCACACATAAACAGAGAGGAAAACCAACAATGGTAGTATAATTATTGTTGTTCCACAGAGACGCACACACAGGATCCCATCCAATTATCTTATTGGGTTAGCAGAGATAGACTTTATATTGGAGTACAGAGAAAGATTTAATATATATATATATATATATATATATATATATAAATGAGTAACGTACCTGCAGTAGTGCCCATCCTGTTGGCAAGAAGGCCAGCAGGCTAGCAAAGATGTCTCCAACGGTGAGTTTAAGCACAACAAATAGCACAACAATAGTGATTACAGTTCCAATAAAAAGTAATAACTTCAGAATACGGAACATCAGCTGGAAATCTGCACTGAACTTCTTCCTACCCAAGGAGACAACCTGCAGTTCATATTTGCACCATTTAATGAAATAAAAGTCAGAGCCATGACCAGAAACAAATCCTTTACATTTACACAAGTTTCTGGAGCTTTAGACTTACCTTTAAGATGATCATGACAGCTACAATGACCAGCCAAGACATACCATAAATCTGGAACCAAAAATGATGTTAGAAAGAAGGTTTCGTTGTTGGGTAATTAATTTGTTTACTTGTCAGAATCCTCTAGTTCAAGATCTTCTAAGCCATATCAAGAAAAATTTTCCCAGTTTTAACTCATCTATCCAGGAGAAAAGCAGGCAGCATCATTATGTATATCTATATTATTCTCTTAGGCACATGGTAAAGGATGTATAGTCCACTGAGATCATATTCTTTAAAAAAGAGATCAACTTTCATATAAATAGCAATGAGATGTAACCAGATTCTTCCTTTCCATGCACCATAGTGCATCAATTATAACAGCATTTGAATCGTAAGTCTTTGTTTTACTATCACTTACTGTCATTGTAAGTAAATTTTGAATTTTCAAACTGAGTGCAAAGAACTTATTATAAGAATTGAAGTTGTTAATAAGTGATAATCTGAGTAAAACTTAAAAAT
Organism: Castanopsis chinensis; assembly: GCA_032878915.1. Classification (NCBI taxonomy): domain Eukaryota; kingdom Viridiplantae; phylum Streptophyta; class Magnoliopsida; order Fagales; family Fagaceae; genus Castanopsis; species Castanopsis chinensis. The sequence continues at coordinate 23,788,354 of JAVQMG010000122.1, forward strand.
TCTTGATAGCAAATTCAATTTAAATTCATGTGTACATAACAGAAAATGTCAATAGCCAGCAAATACACTTACCATAATGCTCTTGTTTCCATCTGTTGCATGCAGACGATATACAATTCCATACTGATAGAGAAAGAAGCGGAGAGAAAGAACAATCTCCCACAACCGTCCTAAAAATCCAGTGTGCTGTAGGTGTTCCTGTTCCTCATCCCACCAGGATTCCCAGCTCTTGATTGCTGGAACACCAATACCACCTCGGCTGCTTGTCCACTTTGTCCAATCATCCCAATCATCCACTATCTTCTGCCATTCAAAGCCCGAAGGGTTGAAAATAAAAGGAGCAAACAACCAAGAAACCACTAAGAACCACATTGAAAAAGTGAAGAAGATATAAGTTCCAGAATCAGTAGCTGCTGAACCATAAACCCTATAAGCTATAAGCAGGACCATAAGCTCCAGCCCTTTCACAAAGTGACTCCTTGAGTACATCCTGTAGTTCTCAGCAAATTTCTCATGCCGAACCACAAAACCACGCCCAGTTGCCCTATACTTTGCCCCGCCATGCAGGATAGTTCTCCCAAAATAATGGACTTTTGTTCCAAGTGAGAAAGTGAAGAAAACTGAAGCCAGCTGCAGCTGCATGATAATCATGTCACCTATTGCCGTTCTGAACCCTCTCTCCAGTCCCATCTCCATGACCATAGGCAAGGCCATCAAAAGACCTATTTGAACAAGGGATTGTGAAGCCATGGCTGCCTTTAGAGCATCTTCTCCCTTGTTCGTGGCATACCTAACTATTGCCTTCTCTAGTCCACTCAATGACAGGTAAAGTCTTCCGTATAGGAAAACATAAACCGTAAGTACAACCATCTACATAACAAGAAGAAAGAAATCCTTTTAACTGAAGAAAATTCCTAAATGAGATATGTAACCAAAATAAATTGGTAAACGTTCTAAATGAAAAATCTAAACACTAAACAATAAGTGGCTCCTTCGTATTCAGGTTGATAAATTACTGATTCTCCCAAAAGCATAAACTATTAAGAAATTGTAAATTTAATCATAATTCTACCTTTCCCTCTCACATGTGGGTCAAGAATCCCTCTCAATAAGTGATGCCCAACACGTGGGATTTTTATTTTTTATTTTTAAATGAGAGGGTGGGTGAAGAAAATGTTTGAACTCAAGAATTCTTACTCTGATACAATAATAAATAACCAATTCTCCCAAAAGCTTAAGTTATTAGGAATTGGTAAATCTAATTGTTTAATCATAATTCTAACACTATTATGAAATGATAAATTTAATTGTTTAATTATAATTCTAAGTTTCTAACACAAGTTATGACTAATTCATATGAATTGCTGAAATGACACAGAAAAGATTGAGCCATGGTGATTAGTCCATAATGGCAAAGAATTCTATTATAAAACAAAGAAAGGCACTTAATATCACCTTTCAAGAATGAATTATAAGGGAATGTGTCTCTTGGACTCAGCAAATCATCTACCTTATACGTCACACTGACAATTTTTTGAAGTGGTACACCAAAGTAAAGGAATAAAATTTTGTAAGGAACTACAAGCAGCCTTTCTTCATTTTAAATAACTTGACATTAAACTTCAGTTCAGAAAAGTATTCAGAAGACAAATAACATGCTTAAGAGGTGTGGGGGATCAGGAAGCAGGAAGGCCTCATGAAAACCATAAGCATTGTATGGTATAATGAGCATTTTATGCTGATTACTTACGAGTATAATCCAATTTAGTTGTTTCCAGATGCAATACCTTCCATTCTTACTTTCTGGTAAACACAGTTTCCATAACTAATTTCATTTGTTCCCCTATAACTAGAACTTCTTATAAAATTTGACTGCTAGATATGGATGCATCCTACAAAACAAAGAATGTTCGTGTAAAGTTGGTTCTTACTACATAGTTGGAAATATATATATATATATATATATATATATATATATATTTTCAGCTTCTTAACTTTTTCTTTTTCTTTTATTCATTTTTCATTTAAATTTCTCAACTGAACAAATCCTAATTAACTACTTGAGGTCAGCTTACTTTTGTTGGGAATTAGTATTTAAACAGTGCAACCAATAAATATAAAATTTGAAATTAATTCAGTTTTCTGAAGTATTTGATTGATTGATATTCTTTCATCTTAGACAGTGCATGTAACAAAAATTACCATTGAGCTGACATAAAATCCCACAGTCGTAAAATGAAATGACAACATGCGGAAAAAGTCGAAACGATGCCCTAATCGATAGACATCCCTGCTCAGCGTCTGCTCTCCATTACCACAGGCTACTTTCGCTTCAAAGAGTGAGATTTGGTTGAGCCCGACATCTCTACCCTTTCCCACTTGGATATACTCATGGTGAGTAATATTCCCCCGCCTTAAGGTAGAATTGAAACCTGCATGGGAAAGCACGTTAAGAAATGAAGTAAAATTCATGTATCTCTGAGAAAATGGATGTTTTAAAAATGCTACCGGCAAAGATGTCCTCGCTCAGATTGATGCCACGAGAAGCCTTGCTGATTCCACCACGAGTGATGTGGAAGATTCTATCGAAGACATCTGGATGACCATAGTGGAAGCGAATCCTAAAATTAAGCAATACAGTATTTATAAGGCACAATACATAAAAATGTTGTTGAATCATAACTATTTAAATGATTTTCATGACAACAGAAACAAAAAAGTATTGCCAATCCAACCTAGCTTCATGCAGTCTGTAGGTAAAAGTGACATTCCAATAAAACATTAAAAAGGGTAGGTAAAATAAATGTGACACAAGACAAGAGGGAGGTTGTAAAAGTTACTGCTAAACGAAACTCAATAAATTGTATTCCTTTTCTTGTTTAATGGAATTGTTTTCCTCTCAAAAAAAAAAAAAAAACATATGTATAAGCATAATCACCACTCGATAAAAATAGAACACTATTCGTTCATCAAAATGGAAGTCTATTCTCAACTTATGTAATTACCAATGAATTCTGGCTTGCCGTTCAAGATGAACAAGAACTTGATAAACAATTGCCTTAAAATACATAATCAACACAAGGGAAAAAAGCACGTGAGAGAGAACATACTTCAAAGGTCTTGCAAGAACTCTTTGACCTAAGGTGACAAATGATGTTTCTTGATTTGACATAAACCAAGCCAATGAAGATACACTGCAGCACAGATTTTATAAAATTTCAGAAATAACAAAGCACAAAATTTAATGTTAACAAACAGACTAAAAAGAATTCATCCAACCTTCCAGTAAAGATATGCTCACGAACACCCAAAATTGTAGGAGGACGAACTCCATGATCCTCATTAAATTCTTCTAGCAGGTTACGCATCTTAAGAGCTTCTTCCAAGTAATTGTCCTATAAGATATTGACTAAGTAAACCACCACCATTGGCCCAAAGAATCAATAGTGTCACTTTGATGACTTCAAATTTCTATTCGCTAACCTGATTCATGTCAATAGCCTGAAGAGCTTCCCCTCTAGTAAAAACTAGAGCATGGTTCTGATTTTCAGGCTTCCCTTCTCCTATCTTTGCTGAGCCAGGCAACTTTATCCGGTAGATTTCCTTTAAAAAACGACACAACAAATGATCAGTGGTTGTTTTTGTAATTCAATATGGTGTTCTGTTGCAAGTTCAAAGGATAATTACCTGATCACGATTATCTACGGCTTTGACCAATACAGAGTAGTAAACTTTGTGTACTCCACCTTCTCTCTCTTCAACTTCATCAATATAAGCCACACGAAGAGAGGGATTACTGTACGGAAAGGATTGGCAATCAGATTCTTGAACAAGCTCAGTGCAGCAATTAAATCTTCAAAGAAATTGTACTACATAACCCTATCAGTTTCACCAGATGGAGAACATACTTAACCATCAAATTAAGAATGTCTGTTGCACGGCGATCTCCACTCCGTTTCTGATTTCCATAGTTCTGACAGGTTGCAACGTATGTGAATTTCATGTCAGCAACAGCCTCTAATTGAGCATATAGGGATCTCTGACTTTTCTTATCTTCCTCTGAAGGAATTGTGACAGCTTTGTAGCCTTCCAGTATCTCTGCTCATAAAATAAAAAACGAGTCAGAAGCTAACATAATTTACCTCCAAAAGATAAACACTTCACTTGACAGTCACTAGGATGCATCTGAGGAGAAAAAATACATAATCAAGTACATTAACAACGCATACATGAGCAAAAAAAGTTGAGACCTCAGGTACAGAAAACTATATAGTCGTCTCATGATATACCCCCTCCCCAGGTACAAAGGCATATGAAATTCCATGACTTATACATGATCACCATTCTTGATCAAATGTTGTTATGAACTTACCACTTTCAGTAGCCATGTCAAGAAAAGCCTGAAGCTTCAAAGCCCGTCGATAATACATCATTCCTCTAACTGCAGTGCTAAAATTAATAAGACCAAAGACAAAAAGATAGAATATGATTAATGGAAATTGTAATGTATCAATACCCGTCCTGCATAGAGTTTGTCCCCTCAAGGAGACCCAATGACGGAGGTGCAATATGTTCTCTTCATTTTCCCAGATCTCACCAACTCTTTTGCAATTTAATCGCTCCATGAAGTTATTCCACTCATCTAGTGAAGTCACAACAGGATTTCTAACTTAGTAATACCAATCTCAATGAATTCACTTTTTTAAAATAATTTAAGCTATATTAAACAGAATGTGACAAACAATATTTGTAGTATCACAAACCTGGGAAAATCTTTTGCAGGTAATATAAAATTGATACACCATCTTCATTTTCCATCTCAAGGTCAGCTTTAGAATAGACAGTTTCCTCACTGTAGTATGGAGTCAAGACACTGCCAAAGAAAAATAATTAGTAACCATATAACACAAGTGATGATTCAGGAAGTAATATATTGGAAAACCCAGAAAGTAAATTTTTTTATCTTATAGAAGAAGTTAAGTTTTTCAAGTCATTCATAATTGCATATAATACAGCAAGCAAAATATAATTCTTGATATAGATAGACAAATAAAATTCATAGGAGTATTAATCAATTTCACTAAGCATAGTCCTTTCACTCAATAATTTGTAACAACTTTTCTCATGTTTTGGATGGTGGGCCCCATAAGATCCTAGTAAGTTCTTTGAATGAGCTTCATATATTTCCATGAGCACCATGGCATATCTATAAGCAAAGGACGATAGTTCCAATGACTGAATTTTTCAGAAAGAACAAAACAATTGGAGTTGACAAACATTCTAAGCCAATATATGGGAAATATAAATCAGACCTGAATGAGAGCATTTTACGAACTCGTGGGGCACGTGGCATGTCCATGAACAATGAATTTGTAAAAAACGCAATCCTTCTACGTGCTTCAAGATTTGTTGGTACATCAAGAGCAGATTCTTTCACCGTCAAGAGCAGATAGAGACGTCTTATCTAAAAAACAAAATCAGCAATATAATTGAGTAATTTTTATAAAATATTTATTGGTTCAGTTACTGGAGGTAAATTTAAAGAACATACCTGCTCTTCCCATTGTGCGGTAACCACAGGAGGGAACAATATAGCAGGTTTTGCATCAGTTCCAGCAAAGAGTTGCCTTCCTGAGTCCTTGCTACTATGACCAACTTCTACCAGTTCACTGAAAGATATTTTACATGAGAAGCAAACATTATTATCTTACATAGAAAACATTTTAATTATCACACTAAACTTCTAAAATAAATTACTAAAACTGATTGAAACAAAGCTAACCAACCGGATCTCATTCACCATCATATCACGAGTAACTACTTCTAACATGTCTTGCAGCAACAGCACCACTCTATCTTTCTTCAATAAATCACCATCTTTCTGCAAGTAAAAGGGAGAGGAAAGTTTCTATCATATGATGATCATGCATAATCAAACACAAACTGAAGACATGATAAAGACTTTTCTGTAAAAACTCACCAAGATCCCCACAAGCTCCACAAATTGGCCACAGAGTGTAGGCAAAGGGCCCATTCTAAAATTTAAGAGAAGCGTATTCTTTGAAATACTACTTTCAACTTCTTTAAAGATGATGCCCATTATCCTGTTATATAATTATTGATGTTAGAGATTCTAGAATTGATACAAATGGGAAAAAATCTGTCATGCTTCTTGATTTATACTACTTTCATACAATCGAGAGAAATATAAACTAAACACTTCTGTCAAATTTTATCTTGCATCAGATAGTCTGAACCTTTATTTTTATATAATTCAACAATTAGTAAAATGAGATGGTGTCAGGCAACTCAACAAATAATGGGAAATTGGAAATTTGACATATAACTAGCATATCCAATGCACAAGAATTTGACCAAAACCTTTTTTCTCTTTTTATTTTTGAGAAATGCTATGTTCACAACATTTTTGCAATACTTTCACAACAAATCATAAGTGACACATGTTGCTATTAGTGGGCCAAAAAGTAATTTCAGTTGTAGGTTTAAATTAGAATCAATAACAACTTACTACACATGATTTGTTGTGAAAGTATTATGAAAATGTTGTAAACGTAGCATTTCTCTTTATTTTTTGAATAAGATTTGAAGAATTTTCCTTTACAAAAAATAGAGTTCATTAGAGACATTAGGAATTCAAGGACCCGGAAAAGACAAGGCCAAATTACATACATTTTCCAAATGTATTAACTAGCTAATTTAAGTTTGATAAAAATGAGTATAAAAAAAAACTATGCTCTGAGAATGCTGTCAGCATGGAAGTTGAAAAAAATATAAAATTGACTTACACCTGAACAACAAATTTTGTTTGAATCTTAAATATTGTAGTGACTAGGAGCAGTTGAAGATATTTATATCAGTAATCAGGAACCAAGAGGTGTTAATAACAACCTTTTCTCAATGTCACCAACCACCAAGGCATTCAGGACATGCTTCAAAGATTCATAACATTCAATTACAGCACATTTCATATATTCATCCGCACTTATGCGTTTCCAAAGGTCAGAGTCTCTAGATCGAAATTGAGCAGCCATATCCAATGCTATTGGAATCTTCAATGTAGAAAAACAGTCAACAACAAAAATAGGTAACAGATACAACAAATTTTGACCCAAAAAAAAAATAAAAGACAATTATGCTGACCTTGCTGGCGAGCAAAAAAGGCGGCCACTGAATTATTTTGAGGGAAGGATCTGATGAATAAGGAACTAGCAACAGATCCATCTCCCTGGATTAAAAAGGAACCTGTTTAGTTATAACTGCATGATGGATAAAAATATAGCTAGGCTGAAAAGGCAGTGTAACTAGGTTCAGGGGCCTTTCCTGTCGCTTAGTAAATCTTCCTCACGGAAACTACATATTACTTCATTCCATAACTGAGCAAATTTGGCAGCTTCACTTCTCCTGCTTGCCGTTATCTATAGAGGAATGAAATTTTTAAATAAAAACATAGAGTACGAATATATGACTCCACTCAACAAAGGGTATCTAATAATGTGAAAATTTTTTGAAGAAAAATTTCAACCTCAGCAAAACGCTTAGCCAAAGAGAATCCCCTTTTCTGTGACTTATCAGAAGGCACCAGATATGTGTTGAATGCACCAGGTAAGGACTGGAATCTTGACCTTACCATGCCAAGAGTTCGTATCTGTAAGAAGAGAAAAGAAGATGAACACAAACTGCCCTCAAAGTTTAAGTCAAAGAGTAGTACAAATCAACATGCCAAGAACTTGTTGCAATTTCACTACCATAATTTAACCTAATGAATGCATAAAGTTAAATCAATCCTAGGTTTTCACATCAAAAGAAGCGAGTCATCCCAATTGTAAAAATGATAGAAGTGAGACTAAGCTACTACTGCTACAACAACTGTCCCAAAGCATTGGGGTCCAATCAACTGAAAGACTAAGCTATTCAATTCAATTAAAAGAAAATGATGATCATGTACTAAATATTTCATAATTCAGTAAACCAGTCAACCAAAGGATGTCATTTACAAATCAAAGTGAGAGACAGAGAGAGTGAGAGAGCATCCAATGGAGCTTGGAACGCCAACCCAAGGGCATGGCATCTGACAATATAGCCATACTTTTGTTTGCTCAAACAGCATATACTTCACCAAAAGGAAGATGTAATATGAAATTATCATGCAGTCAGGATATGATTAATCTTTCTTCTCTGGCAAATTTTTTATTATCCTACACTTGATATAGGGGGTAAATCAAAATGGATTTGACAATATGGGAAATCGTACAACCTGACAATTCAATTATCATGAGCCCCAATACCTAGTTGTGCTACCCAACTATTGTTGGAAAACGTCCAGTTAATCTAGCTTTGGCCATTTCTATGCTTGCTAAGAAAGAAGGCAAAAGCATGAACAGAAAATAACATAGCAGACAATTCACTTTAAATGATGTATGATTGTGTTCATCTAAAATGAGAGAAGATTTCATGAATAATTTAGGACAAGAAAAAAGAAGCATTCTAAATTGTCACCTCTCCGAGACGATCAAAGGCCCCCAGAACACCACCATATAAAGTCGAGAAAATGGAATACCAAATTTGAGTGTCCATGAAATAGATCTGCAGTTAACTTGTAAATAAATATGAGATGAATTACCAAAGGACAACGTAGGATTTGTTCATACCCTCGCAAACTGAGCAAAGTAATAAAATATCAGACTAAACACAGGAAAGATACGGTTCACACACCAAGATCACTGGTCCCCAAAGTGACACAACTGCTCCGTAGTTTTTTTCAGCTGCATTGGCAAGAAAATATTTAGCATAAAACTGGAAACTAAGCTAAAAAAATAAAAAATAAAAAAAGAAACAAGCAACAGCATATAGATTACCATTAGGGAAAAATTCATGCCAGTCATAGTTAACACGACGGATCCTCATTATGTCTCGTGTTGGCTTCACCAGAGGTTTTATCTAGGGAATAGAGAGACAAATTGGTTATCATAAAATCCATAACCCCAAATATCTCATTTATATAGAAATGCTACAAATTACTGACCAACCAATACCTGGATAAAATAGCTGAAGGCAAACTTGCAACAAAGAAGTAGGAACCAGAAAAGAGTATACCTGAAATTGGAAATTTAATCTCGGCAATGAAGCAAAATTTAACCAATCAAAGGAAATACAGAACTGTAAATTAATGGAATAAAGTTTAGTGTGTTTCCATATCATGCTCACTTTATCAAGGCAAATTGACTTTCATGCATGCCCCTCCCAATATATCTTCTTGGCTGCATAAAAAGAAACATATTATTCAAGAGAAGTAACAGAATTTATTACAGATTTGGGTTTATGAGAAAAAAAAATATTACAGCTTTGGTGATAATAAAATTAACTGAGTTATGTGAGAGCAAAAAAGTCATGTATGGTGCTGTGAGACCAGGATAATAGGGTAGCGTCTTGATTGATATGATCAAAAATTGACATAGTATGCTAGATCTTATACATCTAATAGATAAACCAAAGAAGTAGACATTAAGTAAATTTCACCCTAATCTATATATATGAAGCCTCAACCTGGAAAATGTTATTTCTAAAATCACGGTATTATTTTAATGTATTCACTTAAAACAAAACTTGGAACTCAATTCTGTCAGCATCATTTGCAGTCAAGTGTTAATCTGTCAGAATTATGCTAAAATTAAAAAAGAAAATAAAATGTTAATTTTTTTGTTCCTCTATAAATGTTTGCCCTTCAATGTAGGAGAACCATCTAATATACAGGAGGGAATACTCTGATTCTGTAATTAGAAGATAAAACGGTTGGATGAGACTGTTCATTTTAAACTAAATAATAGTTGAGCAACTGGAATTTGTCTGTAAGAGTATACCTCAAAATAAATTAACATAACTAAACTATCATTTGTCTTTGTTGATCTACAACATACCAGAAAATGTAAAGGTTCACGTGCAAAGTATATGTTTGAACGTGTTAATAGAAATAGTCTACTTGATGTTGCAAAAAGTTAATAGCTTCATAACAATGAGCAACATGTGTCTGGACTCCATACTTTTGCACCCACAACTAGAACCTGTGACATATTGTCTTCAGTTGAGAACATAGCTGAATATCTGGATCTGTTTTGTTTTGTTGTTTATTATTGTAGTTGTTGTTGTTGTTGTTGTTGTTGTTGTTATACTTCATACATTATTTAGTGAACTTCCCACAGATTGTTTCGTATTTTTTTCTCATGCAATTGGTTTGCTTAAGCACCATATCTTACAAAATAATCATAAAACAAAAACTTCTTACCATATAAAAAATTTAGTTAAGAACAAATGAAAGATGATATAATATATACAAGAATACAAGGTGATAGAAAGAGCAGGCAACAAAAATACCTGTGACCACCACAAGAGGAACCTAATGATATGCCAATCTGAGTTCTCAATCCAACGTCGGAGCATTGGGAAGATGAATAAAGCAGCTGTCAGTAAATTCGGGAGCAAATAGATGGCAACAGCCATGATGTATAAAGGAGAAATGCCTTTCACTTCACCGAGAAATGACAAAAGATCTTTAATTTGTTGAGGGGCAAATTTAGAGGAGTGGATATAAAAAACTGGAAGAATAATGGCCCATGCAAGACTAACAATTATCTTGAGAATATTTCTTAGTACAGCAGAGAACTTCCACCTATGATATCCTGGGAAGTTCAAAACGAGGTCCAAAATACCTATAAAAAAAAAAGAATTAAATCTAAGTTAAAAATACAAACTGATGATGGCACCACACTTATAGTACACAAGACAAAATACATCATACGGCTACATGAATTATAATGTCATATCTGATTCGAATATAACTACCATGGCAGCTGAAAGCAAGAGCATGCATAGAAGTGTAAGGACCAATACACCCTACCATACTCTATTCTTTTTGTGAGATTAAAATAATTGGGGGTAGAATAAAATAGTAGTGTGGGACTCTTTTAGTGAATCTGATAGTAGCAAAATGCAAAAAAAATTGCATTTTGCATCCCCAGATGTGGGACTCTTTTTGTGAATTTTATGCTACCGTAACATCTAAAATTGATAAAAATGCATTTTGTATTCCCGGATGGGAATGCTGGCATGTGAGCTTGAAATACATTGTTGGCTCACATCTTAATCTTTGAGGTAGAGATTCCCAACTATACATAAATTCATATTTAAATCCACACCTAAATAATTTGGGACTCAGGCCCACCAGAAACAGAAACAGATCCAGATGGGTCCAACTTAACACATGGAGTGATTACATTCACACTAGATGAACATAAGGTGAGAGCAAGGATGACAAAAAGGGATTAATGTGAATTGGTTTAAATGGCTCTTGCCCACGACAAAACAAAGCCCAAATAACTACATTTCTCTCATTGATATGGATGATCAACATGTTACTTTGGAACTGATTTAACAATGAAATTTACAAAATATGATAATAGAAAATTACAAATATGAAATTTACACATTGATAATATGTTTACTTTCTACCCAAAAAAAATTTTCAACTTTATAATAAGTACTATTCATTAATACCATGAATTACTCATATCAATCCCATGATTTGCTCATGGTGATATGGAAATTAATTACTTTCCAACTGCATCCAAAATGTTTCAACATAGATAAATTAAGGAAAATCTCAGATCTTATTTGCAACTCTTATTTATATTTATATAAAATCTCAGGTCAAGTTGCAAACATTCTTGACTACTATAAATGGTCACCAAATTTCATAAATAATAAGGTATAATGATTTATTAGAGAAATGTGGTACTGCCTGTTTCTTGAAAAGATCAATATTAATTCAGATATTTTGTGAAATAATGTAATAAAGAAAGCACTGAAGGAGATTGGAATGTTCTTCCTTGAGTGCACATTTCTGTCTCATCTAAGAAAGTTTCTTCTTTTACCAAGTGATGAACGGTGGAACCACTTGAAAGGAGCTCCACAACAATGCAATAACCATGAAATGCAGAAATGACAGATAAATCATGTTCATATCCAGTCCTCGTAATAGTTTTTCCATAAATAACATCTAATTCACTTTCAAAGGTTTAAGAACATTTGGATACTGGATATTAAAAGGTCATTCCCAGTGCAGGATACTGGATATTCCATTGAAAATATTTCTTACTTGAAAATCCGGCATATAACTAATACGTATTGAACAAATCTGATCTAAGAATCAATTTGTTTTAGATTTGTAAAGCTTCCAATATAATTTATGCTTCAAGTAGAACGAATTCCAAAGAAACAAAAAGGTATAGCAACATTTACACAAAGATATTTTAAGGACAAAATTTCATGCATCATAGTAGCAAGACAACTGTGCAATATTGCATCAGTTGGTCCTTCTCACAATTTAAAATAATATTTAAGTAAATTCAGTGTTCAATCTCTCTCTCTCTCCTCTTTTTGCCTACTTCTTATATTACCTACTTTTAGAGGCTCACCTAAATTTAATAAGAAGTTATAATTCTTTGAAGTATTAAGATAAATTATAGATTTCTCTCCAAAATTTTAAATCTCTTAGTACTAAGTAGTTTCTTCATAATGTAAGAAGCTTGGATTCTAGAGATGCACCCTCCATAACATTCAAAAAGACTATTTGTAGAAAATAAATAAATAAAATTGAAAAGAAATGAGCTGTCAGCTTAAAGTGAACAGGTCATACTTTGAAGGAGGCGAAGAATGGCTGCTGTGATGAATATAGTGGATAGATCAAGTAGGACTTCCGATTGTAATATATCTTCCACTTTAATCTTTTTCCAGGCAATAATGATCATTGCCTGTGATAAAACAGTTCAAGATATTTCAGTATTGACACAAGCAAACTGAACCAGGAACAGACAAGAAACATCAGGTTAGTGTTTCCACTGTTGAACTTAAATACCTGTAGAGCCAGTATATAAAAGGTCCACAGTCTATCAAAACTTCGAAAAATGTGCCAAAATGTTCTGGTCTCAACAAAGTATGATTTTCCTGTGCTTCCCGATTTTCTTCTAGAAGCCTTTCTTCCCTGTCATAGAAGTTACATTAAGAAATAAGCTCATGCTCTAAATTGAGATATTTGGTAGGAAAAGCTCAAAAGTACAAAGAGAACCTGCATGATGTCACGTGTAGATTTAAAAAATTCACCATCATCACGCATAGGCCAACCGAGAGAGAAGCAATCAGATGACCTGGAAAAAATTTAAAAAACAAAAATGCTAAATCTAATGAAGAGACCCAAACAAGCATTATAATCTGAAAATTGATATCAAGCCCATACGGACCAGAAATACTCATTCAGATCATCATAATTGCACCAAGCAGAGTGAGGAGCTTTTCCATTTTTGCTCTTCTCAGCTTCCTGGAATGTCGTTAGAAGCACTCTTGTATCAGAAAGACAGATCTCAAGTTTGAACAGAGTAACCAGGACATTACAATAACATACCTTCTCAATTACACGGTACAGGGGTGTTATAACCTTCCGCAGGAAAGCCTCATCATCCCCACCATAAGAAGGCTTAATGTTTTCACCAGTAACAATGCTGACATTTCCAGCCAATAGGCCATGGAGTTCGTATGCCATCTGAAAGTAAAATTTACATTGTTATCAAGGACATAATAATTAACAGAAGATACTACAAATAGATTTTGTATTCATATAAGAGAAATACCAAGAAGGAAATATACACACATTAGAACAGTACTCACATTATGAAATATATAGCATAGACATTCTGGCATGAACCTAACGTTTGCTGCTTCACCCCAAATGAGAAGATATAAACCCATGTATAGTAGCTTCCTCTGCTGTATCTCTAGCTGTCCTTGCGGGAGCCTATACAGAATGAGATTGTCAATTTTAGCATCATAAGTTCCAGGTCATGCATAAAAAGCTCAATTTGAAACTGTAGACTGTTTTCTCTCACCTTAAACTGTGTTTTCGTCCCAAAAATTTGCACCATGTTTTATAATTCTTGAAGAGCTTGGTCATAACTGCATCAACAGCGCGTTCATCAAGCTGCATAAAAATTAAAAGAAACACAAGAACAGTTTAACCCTAGTCCAAGATTTAAAAGTCATACAGATGGCAGCTACTCACAAAGACAATGCTCAGAACAAATATGAATTTATAATTGTGACCCAAGAATGAACAAGATGTCAGAAATTCAATTACTGAAAACACACACGTATAAATCCCATTTCAGTTCAAAATTTCAACTTTGCACAACAAACATTGAGAATTGCACTTTGACAGGGTACAAGTACATAATTTGATATTTGTAGATACATGTTGCTGACTCTAAATTGCTAGAATGTTGAAAATGTAAAATTCTAAAGTGAGAAATTGTTGCATGCCTTGTTAAGGGGTTCAGGCTTGGGATGAAGCCTTATATGAGCATTTGCAAGTAGCAAAATCAAATTCTCCCTCTGGTTCCTGACGTTGTCTCTCTGTTGACACAAAAATAAACCAAATGCATTAGAAGGTCACATAACTAGTGACTCTAGCTCTCAGAATCCTAAATAATAATCAATTCCTTAACATGCCTGGAAACCGAACATGGCCCTTAGCCAATCAAGAAGGTCCAAGTCTCCTGCTTTCTGCCTATGTTGCTCGAAAGCACTGGGCCAGCTCAAGCCACGAGTGTTCCACAGTGCAGCCACAGCAGCCTTAACCTGGTATAAACAGAATGCAACAAACTTGAATGCCATGCCAACTAGGCATTGAAAAACAAGATGCTGGAGTCAAGTCATTAACCACAGCAGAAGAGAGGAATAAAAACCTCTTCAAGCTGCATGATAGACTGCGAAGCACCGGCAGAGTCCAAAGGAAGGATGTTATATGGTGCATAAATTTCCGTCTTTTCTTGTACATCTCTGGCAGCCGCTATGATCTGCTCATGATGCATGCCATGGCATCAAATTGTGGGCATTAATTGCAATAACAAATCATTTCTTCCACTATTAATTGGACAAACCTCAGGAGCAACTTCTTCAACTTTCTCAGTCTTATTAACAGCACAAAGCACTTCAAAAAGCACTCCAGCAGTCTGGTAAGCTTTTCCCAGTTGGGCTCTGTCAAGAATTTCGAAATGCAAATTATACCCGATATCTGATCACGGAAAATATACTAAATAAAAAACTATCATTTGAATATATATACACACACACGTACACACCTGTCAGCCTGTTCCCCCTGGTCAAGAGCTCTAACATAGTGTTCATAGTATTGCTGATAAAAGCTTTCAATTTCCCTTGCATCTGTCTTCTTCACCCGAGAGGCAAGACTAGAAGCGTTGTCCTGATCAGTCAGTCAAAAACATTACAATCAATTCTCTCTCCTTACGCTTGAAATAGATTTATGGATAATATTTTCTTCTTCTGAGAAAAAGGTGTTAAGCTTTTCACCACTTTGAAAGTCGTGAATTCAGTTGTCTTAGAAAAAAAAAACAAATAAATAACCCCATTTGATTGAATTCAGCCATTTTCAGCAGCAAATCTTCTTCAACAACGACATGGTAAATTGGTAATTATAATAATAATAATTACTGTATACCCGAATATGACCAAATCCCAAGCTTCAACGAATTGATCCAAATGCAGTGTCACGTTAGTAATTTTACTGGTAATCATTGGCAAAAATGTAATTTAAAAAGTTTTTCCTTTGGAATTTTATGAAGGAAAAAGTCCATCCTATCACATCCCGATTTCACCCAAGCTATAATGCGATTGAGCACATCTGATCATCACAATTGCTCGTCACCTTCTTCAGCACGTCTCGCGGCTTATATTACATAAAATATATATTAATAATATCACTCGAAGTAAAACTAAAACAAATCCATAATTAATTAATCAACTAATTATTACCTAATAAATAATCTACAGATTTTTTTTAATTTTTTATTTTAAAAGGAACAACTTAATTAGCTTTTCGAATAAATCAAAAATTTTAAAAAGAGAGAGAGAGAGAGAGAGAGAGAGAGAGAAGGTATGTGTATGTGTGCGTGTTACCCTTTCTAATCGTTGAAGAAGCCCTGTCTTGAACTGTCTCACACCACGTCCGCTCGAGCTTGGATCCAACCTGTGCGCCTTTTCAAACGCATAGAATCGACCTTCCAAAATCACCAAACACTTTCAGCTAAAAACAAACTCACACAACCAAAAATTCATCCCTCATTATAACCCTATCTCTAAGCTAATTAAGATAATAATACATATATATATATATATATGTATGTATTAGAGAATAATATGTGCATGCATGTATAGGGATAGGGATAGAGATGAAGATGGAGATGGAGATGGAGGAGTAGATTACAAAGATAAGCAACGCGAGGGCGCTCAGTTTCAATTTCAGTGGCGACACGGAGGATGGGAGCGATGGAGGCGAGAGAAGAAGGAACGACCTCGTTGTCGAACACTTCCGTCGAGAACGTAGTCATGGCAGCGCTGCGAGATGGCCTCCTCGCCAGAGCCTGTTGTTGCCCCAACTCCGACATTGCTTAATTTCTGCCAAGGAATAAATTCACGTAAACTATCTCTCGCCCTGCCAATATTAATTAAATAAATAAATTCACAAAGATCAGAAACCAACACCTATATATATATATATATATATATATATAATGTGATCTGTATTTGTACATAATAATAATATAAACAAAATCAATAATTAAGGGATTCCGTTTGGCAATTGAAAAAAACGATCATATATAAATACAGAATCCATGAGCGTACAGAAAATGACTACTAGCGATCGAGACAAGAAAACATTGATCGAATTGCTTGAAGAGTAGTGCGATCGATCTAGATAGATGGTGAAATTTTAGCGGGAAAGTTCACGGAAAGCTCAAGAAAACGACATTGAATGTGACCGAATATATATACATAATAAATGTAAGAGTGACGAATGAACAAGCTCGATCACGTTTGATTGATTTTGGCTAGCTAGGTTGAACAAAATGTAAAGCTAGATAGAATGTTGGTAGGTATAGCTTGCCTTCTTTGCCTTCGCCTTCGTTAACAAGCAAAGCAAAAGGAAAATGAAAGCCAAAACCAAAAACACGTAAAATCGTCAATATTTTGGTTGGACCAGGAAGAAAAAAAAATTAAAAAATAAAAATAAAAAAGAAGAAGAAGAGAGAGAGGGGCGGGGAAAGTTTGTTATAAAAAGGTATCGATATATACTAATATCAAGGCAAAAAGGAAGCGCCGAAATAGTTAGAAATAAATGGGGAGAGAGAGATTTCTGTTTGTTTGTTTGTTTGTTTGGGTGTGAGAGGACACGCGGCAGAGGGAGGATGGTATATATATGTAAGAAAGTGTGAAGAGAGAGAGAGAGTGTGTGTGCGTGGACGGGACACCGTAATCGGAGGCGAATAAATTGATTGGTAATATTTTGAATGCTTCTCCGTCTCTGATATTTAGATGATTAAATAAATATTAGTGGTGGATGATGGAGCTCCTCCTCCGTTTTTCTCTTTCTTTCATTTCTTTTCTTTTCCTTTCTGTCTGTTTCTCTCTTACTCCTCCCCCTCCTTCTTGTTCTTGTTGTAATAAAACAGACTGTCCTCATTTTCTATAGCGCGCCTTTCTGCGTGTGCGTGCAAATGTCAATTTCGTTCTTTTGTAAGACCACTTCACTAACCGTATTGTGGCGGCCAAGGAACTGTACCTCTCTCCTTGTGGGTCTCATCTGACATGCCAATATTCCACGCTAAATTCCAAAGTTCTACACCAACTTTACTACATTAATTTTATAAGCTAATGTGTCTCGACTTAAATAAAAAATTTTTAAAAATAAAAAATAAATAAATTCGAACTTTAGTTACGAGATAATTGAAACTCACCAACTATATTTATTGTTGCATCAGTTAAGAAGTTTCATGTACCACAATTTGTAATATTGTTAGCATTTTTTGTTATTAATTGGCCTCTTTAATTAAGGTTATAAATTGTGTTGACACGTGTCAAGAGTATGTAATTCACCACTAAATATATTTCAGGTTCAAAATCACTTCACACCTAACTATTATTCATATATTAAAAAAAAATGTGTTGGCTCAAACACTAGTGATTCAAGTCTTTATATATTTCATATGTGTGTATAAATATCTCATTAATTGAAAAAACATAAAAATAAAAGCAATAAAAGTAATATAAGTCAAGAGGGTTGTAGTTCAATTGACACTTTTGATTTTTCAATTGTGGATTCAAATTCTAATACTTCCTGATCTTTTCAATCGTGTGGTTAAATTCTCCCTCTTACATTTTAATTATCAAGTTTTTATAATTAAAAAAAAAAAAAAACCTCTAATATATGAGATGTAAATGTCATATGAAATCCATATAATTAAATTTAGAGTCATGTACAAAAAATTAAAAGCATTATTGCTCGAATGCACACCTTTTTTTGGGAGGAGCATTATCTTTCATGAAAACTAGAAGATACTCAATTTGGGAGGGAGAAATCTATAGATGAAAGATACGTGATAATGAGGTAAGAACTAGTCAAAATGTGAGTATGAAAGACATTGATCTTAAGCCCAAAATAGAAGATGTCATTTAATATCCTATAATTATTAATTATAAAGAAAATGTTTTTTGAATACAAGATAGAATTTCTCCCTAATCTAAGTGTAAGAGAGGAAGATGCCCCTCCCACACCCCACAAGCACTTTAATATCCTATAATTATTAATTATAAAGAAAATGTTAAAGGTACTACAAGTTTTACTACATAAACCCTACAAAGTGATGTAACAATAAATGTGATTGGAGATTTCAACAATCTCATAACTAAATATTGAATTGTCTCTTTCTAATTGGTAACACATCTGTTTATAAGACCAATGTAGTAAAACTTGTGGTACCTATAATACTACTCTAACAATAATCAACTAGATAAGATTGTTAGATGATGCTGACATTTTTCCTACTTTATAGCAAAGAAATACAAAATGTTAGCACGGTAATTAAGATGGAATTAATTATTTCATACATACCTTTGATATTTTTTTTTCAATTAATCTAATTGCATTTAACAAAACTAGAGTTTAGACCAATAGTGACCTACTAGGAATTTAGGATCTTCTCCATTTGAAATTGATCAACTTCATGGTTCAAATTACGTAGTAGATATTTAATTTTGTATTTGGTGTCACTTAGTTTAAAATTTAAAACAATATGACATTTTGGACATTATTAGATTCTAAAAATTAAGATATTAATAGTGAAATGAATTTTTTTCCATTTCCAATGAAACAAAGTGAAGACTGATACATTGTTGTTTCTTTCTTTCTTTCTTTCTTTGTATTGCCAAGAACTAATTAAAAAAAAGAAAATTATCACCATTGAATAGGGTTCAGTTAATGGGAGCTTTTAAGTCATTTGTTAATAAACCATTTTAGAAAAGTTTTGAAACCACTTTTTTAAAGAAAAAATATATATAAAACTATCAACAAAACAATTTTTTGTTTCTATTTCAAAAAATGTTTCTAAAAATCTTTTCTAAACAAGAAAATGATTGGAATCAATCAACACTTAACAAGTCAGGAAAACTTAATGGGAAATGGTATGATATCCAACTACATGTATATCATATATGTGCCTTCAATATACCATAATACCTCGCTCAAAATTGGTAAGAGGGAAATGAGATTTCTAATATGAATTTAAAGAAGAAAATTACATTTTTAATAAAATTAGAATAATATAAAATTTTAAATTCTTCATAATTCATTCACTTTGATAATAACCCTCGTAGCCAAAAACTTTATGACTCAATTGATTGATTGACACCTTCTAGTATTTTTACTGTAAACATTCAACTTAACCCCCCCCCCCCCCACCAATTATTGTTATATAAAAAATATAACAATAACCCCTAATAACTTATACACTAAATAACTGTTAATATCCATAAACCCTAATTAGTTGGCCTTTAGGCAGCTAGGCCCCATAAAATCTATAAAGTCATGAGTTCGAAACTTCTTATCAGCATTTTTGAACCATTACTAAAGAAATTCATATTTCTTCCCACAAGTATGAATTTTTAGCAATATATAGGTCATATCTATATGCTACTTTTAACCACACACACATACACAAAAGGTTATTTTACCTCAAAACTACTAGCCAAAAGTCCATCAGTAAAAAAGTAAACAATTTACTTTATGTAGAAATTTATAGATAATTACAGTACCCACTCAAGGTGTGCAACATCATTCAAGATAGAGGAGGAATGTGTCCATATTTTCCTTCTTCTTCTTCTTTTGGAAGGGGGATAAAATGTGGTATTAGACTCGAAAATGGTATATTCTGCTAACTAACCTACTAGCATTTTTAAATAAAATTGTTAATCTCATATCTTCTCATTTTAGGAGAGAGGAATTTTACAATGAGTCTAGCTGATTGAGCCACACGTCACATGAATCTCATAGTATGCATATTTTATATGGATATTAAAATCAATTCAGTCCAGTTATATATCTAGAGATTTCAAGATGCCGGCCAGGATCATGATTATTTAAAGCACTGTATACACTGAGCAATATATATATATATATATATATATATATATAAATATATATATATATATATATATATATGTTTGTGTGTGTGTGAGAGAAATAATTGTCCTCTCTACTCTGCTTGAAATTGAAAGAGTACGCAATATACATCTCCCAATAGCGGGGATTTCATGACATTTCTAATTCGTTGTTTAGTCTTTCTAATAAGTTGTTTTAATTATTAGTATGTTGACTCATATACAAAACGAGTTGGTTTAGATAAAAATTATTTATAATATTGCACACTCCATACATTAAATTACTTTCAAAATAGAAATTATTTCAATACTATATATGAATGAGAATAAAGTGATTTAAAATTCGACTAAGGACATTTAGAAGTTTCATATGTGGCTTCATTTGTAGCCATACAAACTAGCTAGAAAGGTGAGAGAAAAATTTTTAAATGAAGAAGATAAAAGGATCTGAGACTCTTGATTAGAAATCTAAGTTTGTGTTTATAAAAAATGTTTTCAAATAATTAATCTTTAAAAAAAGTAGGACAAGGTTTTTCTCCAAGTAAATCTTTCAAACTTCTCCTATATTTTGTTATCAGATGTGAATTTTAAAAATCTAATTGTTCATAACATTCATATAAAAATTCGTTCAAATCGGATATTATTTATTATTCAATCAATAAACTTATTTCATATGCATTATTTTAGATCAAAAAAATTGAAGTTTAAAATTTTGATTAAAGATAGATGAAGAGTTTGAAAGGTTTTTCCCCAAATTTGGAGAAATTTTTTTTTCCAAAATAGTATATATTTTAAAAAATAATATATTTTTTTTATTTTTAGTGTAGGGAAAACAAAAACCATTAAGATAATGTTTTTGTTGTCGTACTTGACAAGGATTCTAGGATTGGCCAAATGAGTAAAGTGGTCTTCAGGCCTAGGTCAATTCTTTTTAAAAAAAAAAATTGCATCTAGATTCAATATTTCTTTATTTTCTAAATTTAATTTCAACATTTCTTTGAGTTTTCTTTTTTTTTTTTTTTCATTTGTTTTAGTTTAAATATGTAGATTAGGGTTGTTGTCAAACCAGGGTGCATCAGACACTTTTCCTTTTGAATAAAAGAACCTAGTTTTCTATCTATTCCAAGTTTAATTGTGGTGCAACTAAACCATCCGTCGCTTTTATTTTTCAGTTTCACACTACTTCCCTAAGAACAAATACTACAAACCCTAGAATTAGGTCAATCCATCCCTTACTACGTGATTTGGGTAGTTCATGTGCATGATTAAAAAAAATATAATTGTTCCTTGTAATGAGGGAACCAACTCCGTTAAATCTTTAGTTAAATACAAAATCCGTTTACAAATGCAGTAGCTTTAAAGATCTGCAATGTTAGCATATTCATTATCTAGTTAGCGGAAAGACGAAGTACCGTTTGAAAAGATCTGCAATGTTGGACCATATGAAGAAAACGAGCAATGTGGTGATGGAGATGTGACAGAGAAGGGTAACGAAATTGTACTTGACAACTTCAAAAATAAACCATATGAAGTGGGTAACGAAATTGTACTTAACAACTTCAAAAAGCGGAAGACTAAAGGGGTGTTTGGCAACTCTTTTCAAACAACAATTTTTAGTTTTTAAACAGCATTTCACGTATTTCTACACACTTTTTCACCCACACATATTTTCACAAATATTTTCAAACAACAATTTTCAATTTTTAAACACATCTACCAAACGGGCCCTAACCAATTGTGCAACCAGCGGCTTTTTTTCTTTTTTTTTTTTTTTTTTTTCTGCTGGCAACCTGGCCGTGGAGGTGGAAGAGCAATGGAGGAGAAGGAGATAGAGAGACAGAGAGAAGTGCAGTGGAGGAATTTTTTTTTTTTGAAAACGTTGGAAAAAAAATTAGAGAGAGATGTATACTTTTTTGTGTTTTTCTAGGTTTAGAGATAGGTATGGAATGCAATAAATAATGGATAATTAATGAGATCCTAATCAGAATATTAGCATTAATGAGTGTCTTTTTTAACCGTTGAATTTACTTAAATCCAATGATTTAGAAAATGTGTAACTTAAACCCATCTCTCTCTCTCTCTCTCCATATATATATATATATATATATATATTGATTACATATTTCTTTTATAGTTTGAACAATATGGCTTTAAATGAATGAGGCATTTCCATTAAGGGATTCCTCTTACAAAGTAGTGGTTGTTTAATGGTTGTTGATCGATAGTCCTTCCTTTGATTGGTATGAAAGAAGTAGCATATTGTCAAAATATGTATATATTTTTCCTTAATTGGTATGAAGGAAGTAGCATATTACCAAAATATGTATATCTTTTTTTTGTAT
Organism: Castanopsis chinensis; assembly: GCA_032878915.1. Lineage (NCBI taxonomy): Eukaryota > Viridiplantae > Streptophyta > Magnoliopsida > Fagales > Fagaceae > Castanopsis > Castanopsis chinensis. The sequence continues at coordinate 23,811,270 of JAVQMG010000122.1, forward strand.
TATCAAAAGTAAAAAAGGCACGGAATATTACTCTTTCTCTTAATGAATAGAGTTTATTTTTTAATGAAATTTGAAATTAATGTGTATATTCAACCAAAATTTTTATATATTTTATTGTGATTATTCATAAATGTGATGGTGGAGTGCAATAAAAAACATGACATAACCAATATTATGAAACTTGTAAGGAAAAACCATTTTAGTACATTCAAATGTCATATATATTTTCTTCTAAAAAACAAATGTCATATATATTTAATAACCAAAACTAACATTAATAGCACAATTACAATTAACTCACAGGTTACATACTAATTTATATAAGGGCAAAGATTTGCATGAACGTGTTAGAGAGAGAGAGGGGTGAGTGTTAAGAGAGATGGGTGAGAAACACTAACTGGACAAGTGTCGTTCTAACATATTGCCACATCCACCATTATGCAAGACTTGTTGCAACCAAGGTTACAGCAAATCCTTGTCCTTCATATAAAGTCAAAACTCAGAGAAAATCTAATTAGATTCTACAATAAGAGTCCAATTTTGCGCCACGTATCTAATATAATTTTTTTTAAAAAAAAAATTAGTGCCAAATGACTCATTGACGACACAGAACTCAGAAATTGAGGTGACTACAATAATTACATTCATTCACCTAGTTAAACATTAACAAACTCTCTCTCTCTCTCTCTCTCAGACCTTTGCGTTCTTCAATCTCTCTCTTAAATTCATAATTTAATACCGAGGAAGGTAGTGCACCAAACTATACATCTCTTGTTTCAATCTTTAATATTCAGCCTTAACCACATAGGATATGTATGCCTTTAATAGTTAGTTCTTCTTTTGAGGTTATGTTACACCAACCAAAGACAAATAGGTTTCAATATTTTTTAGGCATGGAGATTGAAAAGGAGGTAAGGTTGTGGAACTGATGGATGCTTGGTTAGTGGACTCATACTCTGACCCTGCATCGCATAACAAAATAGTGTTCCTTCAAATATAAATTTTTTTTTACAGTATACTATATATAAGATCATGCATGTGTGGGTTAGCATTTTGTACATTTTAGAGAAATTGGTCTTGTTTGCTTTCTCTATGAGATCATATTTTTGGGCTTTTTGGAACAGCTATGTGATCTCTTAATTGACCAAAATTTCCAATGTCTTCTGTAGGATTAATATCAACGATATGTATTTTCAAGATTGTGTTTTTTCCCGTTTTCACAAATGTTTTTTTGTTTTGTTTTTCTAAGATTTATTCAAATGTTAATTTTGAAATCCAAATCAATTGTAACAAAAGTTAGGTTTTTCTTTATTCCCTTTTTCTTTCTCTTTAATTGAATAATGACTCGGCATAAAAAAAAAAAAGATATATAATAAAATGTAGAGATGTTTTGAATTTTATATTTTCATTTTTTTTAAAGAACACTTTTGTGTTTTCCTTCCATTTTGTTTCCAATTTTTATGTTTTACTGAGATTCAACAAAGTATTAATTTTTGAGGTCCAATTGCATTTCAAAGCAATCCCTAAAAGCTCTAAATTGTCTCATGTATTGACAAGTGGTATAGCTAATATTTGTATAAATTAATTTTGTCAAGGGGCATAGCCAACTTTATAAATATCATTGTCTCATCGTATCACTAATATTGTATAAATTTTGTCGATTGACATATATAACTACCTTTGTAGATATCATTATCCAACTATTAAAGATTTACTAAAAAAGTTTTTTTTTTTTTTAAATTAAAAGAAGTCTAATTACAGACACAATTCTTATATATATATATATATATAATAAAAAATAAATAAAAAAACCCAAGTGCTCCCAAAATACTAGGGAAAAAAATGAATGTGGCTGTTGAAAAAATGCAAGTGATGCCATAGTAGTTTATTTGCTTGTTTTTATTTTAATTAGTTCAATTGCTGCCACAATTCTTTAAAAAAAAATTGAATAACAAAAATAATCTAATATCTAATTTTGCACCGTCCCACAAATTTGAAGTCCAGTAATTAAAAGACTTGTGCTCTTCCTATTATGGCCAGTTTCAATAAATTTTAAAAGCTCTTTTCAAAAAAAAAAAATTTAATTAAATGCTTAAATTTTCTCACATAATAACAAGTGGCGTGGCTAATTTGGTATATGTTTAGCAGGTGGTATAGCCAACTTTGTAAAAATCATTGTCATACTACTAAATTTTTTTTTTTTTAATATACTTCTCTTGAAGGAATTTCATTATCCTATAACTGGAAGATTTCTTTAAAAAAAAATTATTTCTTTAAATAAAATGCAAAGAAGTTCAGGCACCGACACAATTCTTAAAAATCATGATGAAATTCTATTAGTAAGATGTAAGAACATCTTACTTGATAGGGGTCATTCTGAAGAGACAAAGCTAACGAGCCTAAGACTGACGAGCCTGGGGCTGACGAACTCAAATCTAGGGAGACCCAAAACTGGCGACCCCAAAGATACGGGAGCCTGAAGGCGACGACTTCCACCGACAAGCCAACCTTAAATGTGTAAGCCAAGCCGACGGGAACAGGCTGACGAGGTTAGTCTGGGCTCCGTCTACAACCTTGCTTGACCAACATGCATACATATGATTCTTGAACGACACGTCTAATTAAGGAGACTCCTAGAAAGGCAAGGATTCTAGGAGATACGTGGGATCCAAGTATTACTGTCCTGAAAGGAAAAGAACTCCTTGACCGAGGCATGGATTTCGACCCAACGCTACTATAAATACCCTAAGACCCTCTCAAAGCAAGGTACGCACAAATAACTCAACTCTAGCACTCTAGTGTTGAAAATAAAGGTTTCTAACTTGACCTTCGAAGGGTCTTCGGCCGGTACCACACCGGTGCCCTTTCTTAGGTCTCCACTCTTTTTATTGTGCAGGTACGTCATCAGTAGCACGTGCGGACCGTGTAGCTTACTGACGATTTCAAGCATCATCAGTTGGCGCCGTCTGTGGGAACCGAAGGTAGTAACGTCGCACTATCGCTTCCTGGGCAAAAAGTTGCATGGTACTCACCCACTCAATGGCTACCACCAACAACGTTCAGGCGGACGAACCGCGTGCTACCGTTCTGGAAAGACAAGTCCAAACGCTCGCAGCAGTGGTCGAACGTCTGACCAAACAGAATCACGACTTAGAGGAGCAGCTACGTCAGAAGAACGTGCATCCTGTAATACAGGAGGAAAACCAGGAAGAAATAAGCGCTGAGAGAAGGGATCCCGAGGCACCCGAAGGTAGCAACGCCCCGAGCAGGCCGGAGAGGCGGGAGACCAATCTGACTACCCCTTCGGAAGCCGTACCCCTTCACATCGCCGCCGAGATGCAGGAGATACGAGAACGAATAGACGTGATGATGAACGCCCTCAAAGGACGAGTGTCTAACGATCTCGACGACCTGGTACAACGGACCGATTCACCTTTCATGGCGCGTGTTACTTCGTGCCCTCTTCCCCCAAAGTTTCGTATGCCACAGGTGGAAAGCTACGACGGAAACAAGGACCCCCTGGACCACTTCGAGTCCTTCAAAACTATAATGCACCTTCAAGGAGTGCCTGACGAGATTATGTGCAGGGCTTTCCCAACCACCTTGAAAGGGTCCGCGAGAGTCTGGTATAGCAAGTTGACGCCAAACTCAGTTAGCACCTTTAAAGAGCTAGGCGCTCAGTTCGTGTCGCACTTTATCGGAGGCCACCGGTACAAAAAGTCCACGGCATGCTTGATGAGCATCAGGCAGAGGGAAGACGAGACTCTAAGATCCTACATAACGCGATTCAACAAAGAAGCTCTTTCAATAGATGAGGCGGACGACAAGATACAAGTAGCAGCCTTCACCAACGGGCTGCAAAAAGGCAAGTTCCTCTTCTCCCTATACAAGAACGATCCAAAAACCATGTCCGGAGTGCTTTACAGGGCAACAAAGTACATGAACGCGGAGGACGCACTGATTGCAAGGGAAGATAAGCCAAAGAAAAGGGAACGGCAGGAAGATACACGAACGGATAGGGGGCAAAAGAAGGCCAGGACCGAAGAGCGACGGGATGATCGCCGCTCCAAACCACCCCCAGGGAGGTTCACGAGCTTCACGCCGCTGACCGCCCCTATCGATCAGGTCCTAATGCAAATCAAGGACGAGGGGACTTTGACTTTTCCCGGCAAAATGAAGGGAGACCCCAACAAAAGACCAAGGGACAAATATTGCCGCTTCCATCGAGACCATGGACACGATACGGCTGACTGCTATGACTTAAAGCAGCAGATAGAAGCTCTAATCAGGCAAGGGAGGCTGCAGAGGTTTGTTAGCAAAGAGCGGGCAGAGCCACCGCAAGACCAAGCCCCCCGTCGGGAAAACGAACTCCCCAAACAGCCCGTAGGCGATATCCGGATGATTGTAGGGGGCACAACGACCGCTGGGTCATCAAAGAAAGCTCAAAAGACCTATCTCAGGACGGTTCAGAACATCCAGTTGATGGGATCCGTACCCAAAGCGCCACGGACTGATAACCCCCTTATTGGATTCTCAGAAGAAGATGCACGACGCCTCCACCACCCCTACGATGACGCGCTCGTCGTCACCATACAAGCAGGAGACTACAACATGCATCGAGTTCTCATTGACAATGGGAGCTCGGCAGACATCCTCTATTATCCAGCGTTCCAACAGATGGGAATTGACAGGGAGCGCCTAGTTCCGACTAACGCCCCACTCATCGGCTTCGGAGGTACAAGGGTTTTTCCTCTTGGCATCATCACCCTGGCGGTGACCATAGGAGACTACCCTCGGCAAGTCACGAGTAATGTAGCATTCCTTGTGGTCGATTGCTCATCCGCTTATAATGCCGTTATAGGACGTCCCACTCTTAATTCATGGAAGGCTGCGACCTCAACGTACCATTTGATGATAAAATTCCCGACGGACTATGGAGTGGGAGAGCTAAGAGGAGACCAAGTGGCCGCATGCGAATGTTATGTAGCAATGATGGAGATGGACGATCACCGATAGACCATGAGCATAGAACAACATACATCGACGGAGCCCACAGAAAAACTCGAAGACATACCTCTCGACGACTCTCAGCCAGAGCGAACAACCAAGATCGGCACTCTTACAAACACGACAATACGACAGGAACTTGCGGCCTTCCTCAGAGAAAACCGAGACGTGTTCGCTTGGAGTCACGAGGATATGCCGGGCATTGACCCGTCGGTCATAGTACACAAATTGAACGTATCACCGTCTTTTCCGCCGGTTCGACAAAAGAAGAGAGTCTTCGCCCCGGAGAGAGATCGGGCAGTAGCGGAAGAAGTTCGTAAATTACAAGAGGCGGGCTTCATTCAGGAGGTTTACTACCCCGAGTGGTTAGCGAACGTCGTCATGGTGAAAAAGAGCAGCGGAAAGTGGAGGATGTGCGTAGATTTTACCGATCTAAACAAAGCGTGCCCCAAGGACAGCTATCCTCTACCGAGGGTCGACCTCCTGGTGGATTCTACGGCCCAACACCAGCTGTTAAGCTTCATGGACGCGTTCTCGGGATACAATTAGATCCTAATGGACGAAGCTGATCGAGAAAAGACTTTGTTCGTAACAAGCCAAGGCCTTTTTTGCTACAAGGTCATGCCATTCGGCTTGAAGAATGCAGGTGCAACGTACCAGAGGCTTATGAACAAGATGTTCATAGAACAGATCGAGAGAAATGTCCAGGTATATGTCGACGACATGCTAGTAAAAAGTCGGAGAAAGAAGGATCATTTGAAAGACCTAAAGGAGACCTTCGATACCCTCCGCTCCTACAACATGAAGCTAAATCCAGCCAAGTGTGCCTTCGGAGTGACAGCCGAAAAATTCCTAGGATACATGGTGTCCCAACGTGGTATCGAAGCCAACCCAGACAAAATCCGAGCTATAATGGAAATGACGCCTCCCAGAAACGTGAGGGAAGTACAGAGCCTTAACGGCAAGGTCGCTGCGCTTAGCAGATTCGTATCCAGGGTGACGGATAGGTGCCTCCCGTTCTTCCGCACACTGAAGAAGTCCTTCGAATGGACGGACGAATGCCAGCAAGCGTTTGAAGACCTCAAAACCTACCTATCGTCGCCGCCTCTGTTAACCCCCTCCCAACCAGGCGAAGAACTATTCCTCTATTTGGCCATTTCTCCAGCCGCCGTCAACTCAGCCCTAGTAAAGGAAGACAGCAAGGTACAAAGGCCGGTGTACTACGCCAGCCGAGCACTCCATGGGGCAGAAGGAAGATACTCGCCTCTAGAAAAATTGGTATTCACTCTAGTCACGGCAGCACGCAAGCTAAAGCCCTACTTTCAAGCTCATACGGTGGTCGTACTGACTGACAAGTCCATACGACGAGCAATGAGTAGCCCTGACGCTGCGGGACGTATGGCCTTATGGGCAGTAGAATTGAGCGAGTTTGACATAAAATATCGCCCCCGCACTGCCATCAAAGGGCAAGTACTCGCTGACTTTATAGCGGAGTTCACACATCAAGAAGATCAGGGGGTGGAGAGCTCCCAATGGGACGTGTTCACCGACGGGTCGTCAAACAAAAAAGCTGGCGGAGCAGGAGTCGTACTTCGTTCACCAGAGGGTGACGAGATGGAATGCATGATTCGACTTGATTTCCCTACGACCAACAACGAAGCAGAGTATGAAGCCCTCATAGCGGGCTTAGATCTGGCGAAGGCCGTAGAAGCCGTAGATACAGTAGTCCATTGCGACTCTCAGGTAATCACCAATCAGATAAACGGTGACTACAAATGTAAGGGAGAAAGAATGAAGATGTACTTGGAACAAGCAAAGAGAAAGGTGGACGAACTCCAGGCAAAAGTTGTTCAAGTTCTAAGAGGGGACAACGAGCAAGCCGACCGCCTTGCAAAAGCTGCATCCGCAGAACACGTGATCATCCTCGGCAAGGCGCTATCTTTTACTCAACCCGCACCACTAATAGATGTCATCAGTATGCAGGAGGTAAGATCCGAAAACGATTGGACCACCCCTCTGGTCGCTTATCTGAAAGAGGGCATCCTACCTGAAGAAAAGGAAGCCGCAAGGAAGCTGAAGGTCCAGGCAGCAAGATTCATCTTAATAAGGGGCATCTTATACAAAAGGAGTTTCTCCCGGCCGTACTTAAGGTGTCTAGGACCTAAAGAAGCGGATTATGTCATGAGAGAAGTACATGAAGAAATTTGTGGCAATCATTCAGGGTCGCGATCATTGGTCCACAAATTAGTCCAGGCCGGATACTATTGGCCGACCATGCAGAAGGACGCCCAGACATATGTCAAGACATGCGACAAGTGCCAACGGTTCAGTAACTTCATCAAGCAACCAGCTGAAGAACTGACCCCGATAACTGCTCCGTGGCCGTTCGCCCAATGGGGGTAAGATATCATGAGCCCATTCCCGACGGCAGCTAGGCAGCTGAAGTTCCTAATAGTCGGAATCGACTACTTCACCAAATGGGTGGAAGCTGAAGCCTTAGCCACTATCACTGAGAAGAACGTACGAAGTTTTGTTTGGAAAAACATCATTTGCAGGTTTGGAATTCCAAGAGTCCTGATCTCGGACAACGGTAAACAGTTCGACAATAATGCCTTCCGGGACTTCTGTTCGCAATTAGGGATCAAAAACCATTACTCCTCCCCTGCTCATCCCCAAGCCAACGGACAAGTCGAAGTCACGAACCGATCCTTGCTTCGGATAATCAGAACTCGGCTCGATGGGGCAAAAGGCATATGGCCGGAGGAACTACCCAGCGTACTATGGGCCTACAGAACAACCGTCAGGACCCCCACAGGAGAAACTCCATTCAGGCTAACATACGGAAGTGAAGCCGTTATACCAGCTGAGGTCGGGCTCACAAGCTACAGAGTGGACAACCACGACGAAGAAAGGAACGACGAGGCCAGGCGTCTAGAGTTGGACCTAATCGACGAAATTAGGGTGACAGCTGAACAGAGGCTCGAGAGATACCAGAACCTCATGGCCAAACACTACAATTCCCGAATCAAGCACAGGAACTTCGAGATTGGAGACCTCGTCCTAAGGAAGGTAATGGGCACCTCTAAGGACCCTACACAAGGGAAGCTCGGCCCGAACTGGGAAGGGCCCTATAAAATAGCGTCATGGCTAAGGAAGGGCACCTACCACTTGGAAACTTTGGACGGACTAAAACTACACCACCCATGGAACGCCGAGCACCTCAGAAAGTACTACCAATAGAAAACAAAGAACGCTACTCCTCATTTCCAGTCTACTTCTTTTAATCATTTACTTTAGTCTTTTATTTTAGTTCACTTAAAGCCCAAAAGGCTAAGGCTTATTCATTTTTGAACAATTTTATATTTATGTATGCCTTCAACACAATAAGAGGAGTTTATTCAGTAAACAACTTGTGCAACTATTAGGTAGACGAAACAACAAAGTAGACGACCAAGATAAAATCCACAAAAGTGGACGAAGCTACCAAGTCCACGAAATGAACGATCTAAAGATCACAAAGTGGACGACCTTAGTCTACGACATAAACAACCCTAAAAGTGGACGCCCCCAAGTCCACAAAGGTGACGACCTTAAGTCTACAAAGGACAGGTCGACTATTGAATCCGCACAATAGATAAAATACTACATTAAGTCCACAAAGTGGACAGACCTACAACAAGATCCATAATAGACGACCTTTAATCTGTCAAGACAAAGGAAAATTGGTCCACGAAGTCCATAAAATGAACGATCCCAATCCAGTCCTCAAAGTAGACGACCTCGTGTCTACAAAGTAGACGGACCTAAAAGTTACCAAAGGATCGACGGCCACAGGATTGACGGCTTTATGTCTACAACATTGACGAAATCTCTACTTAATCCACAAAACGGGTGACCTCAAACCCACGAAATCCCCAAAGTAGTCAACATTACGTCCATGGAATTGACGACCTTTAGCTCGCAAACTAAACGGCCTTAAATCCATAAGATGGATAGAGTGGGCAACCCCCACAAAGGAAAAGGGATATACAAAACTCACAAAGCAAGCAGCCTCGTCAAAATAGGCGAAGCCCACGACTAAAATACAAAGACATTATAAGATTCGAACCAACGGCACGAAAGCGACGGAAAAGAAATAACACTTGGGAAACAATAAACATTAGATACTATAAAATAAAATTGTCTTTACAAAAAGCCCAGAAACACGGGCGTCAAGCATTAAGATTCGTTACAAACTAAAAATAAGTGTTTACAACATAAGGTTTACGAAGCAGAAGGAGCAGTTGACGGAGACAGGACGACGACCGGAGTAGAAGGATCCTCAGCATTAGGTCTTCCCGCCTCAAGACCAACTGACGGATCTAAAGTGACGGACCTCTCCAAGGCCGATTGGGCAAGGACAAAGCTGCCATCTCTCGAGTCTGCCATAGGCTCGGTAGCCTCGTCATCCTCCTCGAGGATGGATTCACCCGCCGGGGTTGACGATATGGGCTCATCCATGCTTATCCCAGATAAATCCAAGTCAGGATGGGCATACTTTATCTGCTTCAAGCAGTCTTCGAAGCCGTCAGCGTAGTAGACGGCGCAGGAGTCGACGAATGATTGGGAATCCTTGAATTCCGCCACGGCGTCATTCCTGGCCGTCTCCACCTAACTCATAAGCCCTTGAAGCTCTTTTTCTGCCGTCAGCTTTGCCTCGTCAGCCAGGCCCCGTTGACGGGTCTCCTCCGCCAGCTTGTCCGTCAGCCTCTTCACCTCTCCGGCTAAGTGGACGTTGGCCTCCTTATACTGCTGCTGAGCATCTACGGCATTCTTGAGCCGGCTGTGCAGACGGGAGGTCACCGCTTCCTTAGCCGTGCATTTGTCTCGCAGAAACTTCATCCGGACCATGGCCTGCAAAACATAAAAGTAACGTCAATCCATTATAAGATCGACCATGTAGCATAACAAGAAGAAAAAATATACCCGAGTAAGGTCGAAAAGCCCTGACGACCCTATCTCGTCCGTCGGCTGCTCGTCGCAGAGCTCCATCTCCTCCTCCTTCAGAATGGACTCCGCCACTTCTACGGCGTAGTCCTTGTGGGTAAGGAGGTGATGAACAGGGTCAGCACTGACGGCACCTGATTCCGTCATCAGGCCCTTGCCAGCCCTACGGGAAGCTTTCGAGGGCAACAGCCTCTTGGAAGACTTAACCCCAGGCGAAGGGACAACCTTCTTCCCAGAACGGTCATCACCCCCGTCAGCTTTTCTTTTAGCCCCCTTGACGGGCTTCGAAGCTGACGACGACGTCGCCTCCCCCCTGGCCTTTGCTCCCTCCTCTTTCCTCTTGGCAGCGGCGGCAGCACGTATCCTTTGCTTGGCCGATTCCATTTCTGTCAAGAAATAACAATAGGATCAGAAAAAACAATGGACAAGAGTTGACGGAATTTTTAGGAGATACTTATGGCGACGGGAGAGGTCGTTGAGTCGTCGAGCTCCCTCCGTCGGCTCTGGGCCCCCACAAAATAGATGTAAAGTGTCGAGGGTGATCAAGTCCCTACACTTTCTCTCCTCCAAAGGGATGGACGTTACCCGATGGATAAAGTCCTCCTGCTCCTTCGTCACACGTGGATGGACGTTTGCTAAAAAAGAAAAGAGACGGATTAGAAATTAGACATAAATGAAATAAAGGAAGTTGACGAGGTCAACCTGAGTCCCGGACGTATGCCCAAGTGTTGTCGAAAAAGCCGTTTGGCATTAATTTCCACTCCTCTGGGCGGCATACCCAATTCGTCCCTTCCACAAAGAAGTATCTGCCTTTCCACTTTCTATTGGAGTCAGGCATATCAAATACCAACTTCAACTCCTTCTTCATCGCAGAGAAATGATATATCCCTTTTGACGAGGAGATATGTTGGGGCCTATAACACCAGAAAAACTCGTCTAGGGTGAGTTGACGGTGTCCACCACTTAGACGGCCCCACAAGATCTCAGCTCCAATGAAGGTTCTCCAAGCCTTAGGAGCAATCTGACTGACAGATATGCCCAAAAAATTTGCCAGCTGACGATGTAAAGCCGTCAGCGGTAACCTTAGTCCCGCTGCGAACATGGCATCATACATGCCCACGTCCGCAGTACGTCCCGAATAACATCTCTCACCTTCCTCGGGGAGACGGATCGGGATATCGACGGGTATTTGGTAACGGGCTCGAAGATTCCTAAACACATTCTCTGTCATCGTTGGT